>CM057449.1:1674960000-1676220000 GCA_016271365.2 Neoceratodus forsteri
CAGTACTCCATGTGAGGCCTGATCATGGTTTTATATAATGGCATCACTACCTCCCTCCTTATGCTGGTGATACCCCTGCCTATGCACCCCAGCATGTTACTGGCCTGCCCAGCTGCCTTACCACTTTGACATTTTCAGGTGATCTGAAATAAGAACCACCAGATCCCTTCCCTTCTATGTGACTGTCAGCAACTCCCTCTCCCCCCCCCCATCCTGTAGCTTTCCCCAGGATGTCTGTGTCCCAGGTGCATAATTTTGCACTTTTTTGAATTAAACTTCATTTGCCAGTCCTCAGACCATTTTTCAAGCTTCCCCAGGTCCCTCCCCATTTGTTCCACCCCCTCTGGGGTAGCCACTGTGTTACAGATCTTGGTGTCATCTGCAAACAGGCAGACCTTTCCCTTCAGCTCTTCTGCAATGTCGCTAGTGAAGACATTAAACAGGACTGGCCCCAGGACCGATCCCTGCAGCATCCCATTGGTCACCCCTTCTCCCCTGACTGTACCCCATTTACCATCACTCTCTGCCTCCTGTCTGTTAGCCAGTTTCTAACCCAGTTTATCACCCTTTCCTCCATGCCCAGCCTACCCAGCTAGTTTATCCGCCTTCCATGTGGGACGGTGTCAAAGGCGTTGCTGAAATCAAGGTAAGCGTTGTCCACTGTGCCACCCTGATTTACTTCCTTTGTCACCCAGTCAAAGAGATCAACCAGATTTGTCTGACATGACCTCCCCTCTGTGAATCGATGTTGCCTATGGTCCTGGGCTCCAATGGCTTCTAGATGCCCCACTATCCTTTCCTTATGCAATGTCTCCATGATCTTCCTCACTACTGAGGTGAGGCTGACCAGCCTATATTTCCCGGCCTCCTCCCTACTGCTGGATTTGTATAAAGGGACCACATGTGCCCTCCCCCAATTCTCTGGTACCACCCTGTGTTGAATAACTAAGTGAACATGACTGCCAGAGGTACTGCAATCTCCCTTCATAGTTCTCTTAATATCCTTGGGTGTATGCCATCTGGTCCCATCGCTTTGTCCACCTTCAATTTAGTCACCTCCTGCAGGATTCTTTTGCCTGTGAATGGACTATTGTCCAATTCTTCATGCCTTTCCAACTGCTGCTGCCCTTGCTTCTCTCCCTCTTCTGTGAATACTGAATGGAAAGACACAGTAAATGTCTTGAGGGAGCACATGACAGTTCTTAGGCATGGTACTATCACTTCCAAATACCTAAACAGCACATATAAGCAAGCAACACTCTGCATTGTCAAATGCTTGTTCTACCCTGTTTCTAACTTAGATATTTGTGCTGCCTCCCCCCCGCTCATTCACACCTGCTTCCTATTTGTGATGTGATTCCTCATCAAGTGTTTGTCCCACATCTGCTACTTGCCATTGTTTTGCAGCTCTCCTGCATCTGCTTGTAAGCCCGTTTCTGTTTATTGTAGATACTTTCATGCACTAACATCCCTGCGTCCAGGATTTGTGATATACAAGTTGCTGCATTTAATTTTTGGCTAAGTCCTCTCCTGTCAGGTTTCCTGCTTTCTGCTATGCCTTCTTTTCTTAAAGAGACAGTATCTATTGTCCTTGTTTTCATAGTCTCTCTACTACTGTGCATTCTGACTGCAGCACCACCAAGCCTGTGGATCTCAGAGTTTCTTCTACTGTCAAATGTCCGTAACCCATCCACATTGGCATTCTGTTCTTGCCTTCCTCTCATATCCATTTGTCTAGACAGGCAATCCTGTGCCAATTCTGGGTGAGTTTTAAGTGCATGGTGGATTTTTTCCATGGTGGTTGGAGCCCAATATGCCTACCAATCTTCAATAAATATTTATATTTCATCTGTTCACCCCTGTTTGCAATCTGGTCTACTTGATCAGCATCCATCCACTCCATCTTGGTGGTTGCAGGTGAATCCGAGCCATATTGGTGGTGTTGATTCACCAGGTTGAGCCTCTTCATTGTTTCAAGTACCAGACTCAAGCTGCTCCTTAAAACAGGTCCCTCCCCCAGAGCCACACACATGATTCCAGTAATATTCTAATCTAGCTGAAACCCATGGGAGGCAACTTGCCATGCTGTTCACTTCCAGCCATACTGCAGTTGAAGTTTTTGTTTCAGTCTGTCTTTGTACATCTGTATACATCAATTCAAGGTAGGTCAATAATCATGGTCAGAGGCAGGTAGAACAGAGTAAAATGGATGGAGGTAACAAACTCCTGGGGAGAAATAAGAGCAGGAAAAGGGGGTTAAGGAAGGGAAAGCTGGGGAATCCCCCATCTGGGGTAGGTCGATAAGCATGTTTCAGAGGAAGATAGAACAGAGGGACAGGTGCACCAAGGCAGTAGGAAGAGGGTAGAAGGGTAATCCAAATTATGATAGACACTAAGTTAAAGTTCAAGTTCAAAAGAGTTTATTTGTTCAGCAAAAAGCCTTTAAAAAATATAAATTTTTTCTGCACATTTCATTAACATATACCTTATAAAGATTATATCACTGCTTAACTTGTCATAATTCTTTTCACAGTAAAAAGGATAGATATTAAGCAAGGACAGCGAGGCAACAATGATCATGGGAGTGGTGCAGTGAAATGGATGTGGTGCCAGTCTTTTTAGAAGACCTTCTGGAGACTAAGGTGTTGCCCCATCTGTACTCACATCTCTGAGTTTACGGCACAGGTTGCTGGACTCCAGGATGAACTGGCAAGGATGCAGAGAACCTTCTGTCACAATCAGGGGCCATTAAAACCACTGTTGCTCTGCAAGAGGCTGTCTAGACAGAGCAGATGGACTGTGGTGGACTCTAGGAAGGTGGGGGGGGAGCTGCACTCTCCTTCATCAATACCACTGCAGAATACCTTTTCTGTAGTGGCAGAATTGGGCAACTGAAAAGAGATTCCAATCACAATTGGAGGGGAGTAGGAGAGGTCTTCAGCACACCCCAAGAAGGAAGGTATGATCCCCCAGTCCAAGAGGAAGTAGCATCTGGTGAGGAACTCTATGGTGAAGGATATATAATTGGTAGCTGGGATGGGGAAGGATAGGAGGTGATGTACCTAAGGGGTACCTTGGCTGGGAGGGATGCAGAGAGGATCCTGCAGGTTGCTAGGGTGGCAGGAGTTAGAAGGGAGCTAGATGTTATTGTCTGTCTTGGGACAAATGACCTAGCTTTGGAGAAGGTAGGGGGTGGTACAGGAAAACTTCAGGGAGCTGGAAGGTGCTTCAAGCAGATAGCATGCAGTGTCATTTTACAGTGTCATTTTATAAGGTGCTACCAATAAAGGGAAAGGGAAAGGGACAGGCAAGAGTACGTCACACTTGAACTTTTAGCAACTGGCTGAAGGTATGGTGCATGAAGGAGGGCTTTGGCTACATCAGGGACTGTAGACCAAACTGGGAAGATGTGGGCATCTACAAGGGAACCAGCCTGCATCTTTCTAGGAAAGGGGCTGCAGTCCTTGGTGAGAAGTTTAGATGCTACTTAGATGAACATTTAAACTTGCCAGAGGAGGAAGTGAAATAACCAAGCTAGGCAACTATTGCCCAGATGGTAAAATGACAGGGAGAGAAGGCCCTAGTGATTATAAAACCCCAAAGACAGAGGCACTGGAAGTCAAGGACAGGAACAAAAAGAATGTGAAATGGTTACAATTTGGATAGGGGAGGAATATTGATTAAAAGGGTTCAGAAATGGTGAATGCAAAATAAAAGGTGGTGATCCTGAGGGTGCTTCAGGTAACACCATAGGCAGGAAGGAAAGGAAGACTCAGAGCATCAGCTGGAGGAGGGAGACAGAGTGGTCAGCAATGCCTGCTAACCTCAGTAACCTCTGAAACAAAATTCCAGACATTATGGCTATCATACTGGAGGCTAATCTGGATCTAGTGACCATAACAGAATTGTGGTGAACCAAGTATGATCACTGGGATAAAGCCATACTGGGCTGCTCTCTGCTTAGGAGATACAGGTCAGGGAGGATGGGTAGCTTTATATGTGGGGGAATGGTTAAAGGTCACTAAGGTCCAGGTGCATAAAGATTAGGAGGGTCTGGAAGTGCTATGTGTCAGTCTGGAGATGGGATGTAGAGCTGCTATCCATAGCTCCTATGCGCAATCGGGTGGGAATTATTCACCAGAAGTGCGTATCCCACAAGCATAGCTCCACACCAGCAGACAGGTGTGCACCAGCCATATGCATCAATGACCACCACCTGTCAATGGGCACATCTCCCTGGCATGCAGGTCTGAGCAGGAAACCTGGGGGAGGAGTCGCAGACCCAGCTGGGCAATGAATGGGATGCCCGGCATGGGTGAAAATGTGGATCCCTTGCATGATATGGTGTGGGTCCGGTTACATGAATAGCCTCTGAAGGCACCTGTACCCACATGTCTGTGCCCAGTGGACACATTCCTGAGCCCAAGCAGCACTGCAGCCACATGGTTGAACTAGCACACATTCACCCATTGCCACAACCCTGAATGTCAGACAACCCCCCAAAACCTACCAGCACTGTCCCCTTGCAGGAAAGAACCCCCGCCCGCTGTGCCCCAGTACACCACCTAGACCCTGTTGCTTCCTGAAGCACTGGTGGACAGGGAATCACCAACCCACCGATGGCACTGCCCCCCAATACCCTGTACCTAGCTGGTGGTGCTGTGATCAGTGACGGCCAGCAACACAACTCTCCACACATCTCCATGGCTGCCAGCCATCTGACATATGCAAGGGCACACCAATGACACCCTCCTGTATATGTCAGATGGCCGGCGAGGTTTGTGGACGGCTGTGCCACTGGCCGTCACTGATTGAGGCACCACCAACCAGGTATGGGGAAGGGGGGGCGGTGCCGCAGGTGGGTGGTTTTTCACTGGCAACTGAGCTGTAGGATGGGGGCATGGGTCATCTGACTCATCTGTGTGTGTGTGGGGGTATTCTCCCATGCTACCCAGGACCAGTGCCCTCTTATGCGGGGGGAGGTGCATACAGGAGGTGGAGATGTCCTGTGGGGTGTGGGGGTATACAGTGCCACTCTAGCGGGGTTGTTGGCCATGTGTGAAGCAGCAGGCTGAATGGGCACTGAAGGGCAGCACTGGGTTGGGGGGGGCTACTGCATCGGAGGATGGGGCATTACAGAGATGATGGTATGCATTGGGAGTACAGGGTAGGGGCTTGCCTGTGCCTTGTGTGTGTCATTGCCCACCAACTGCATAGGCGGACAACTGCCTCATAGGTCCAGTGTGCACCAGGTGGGATGCATAACTTAGTTATGGCAGGGTTCTTCTTGGCATAATGGGTGCCCATCTATGCACACCAGTGCACAGCACTGTGCACCTTAGTGCATAGCGCCTGGTGCTTGCAAGCCCCCTGCCTGTCCCCGGCACATTGCTGTCCATGCAGCTGGGGGATTGGGTGCTTAGGGGCTGTGCGCTGGTGCATCTTGCATGGGGGGTGTAATTGGTATGGAGTGACTACATGCCACGCATACCTGGCACATAACCACTCCATTGGTTTGTGCATAGGGACCCATACTTGGTAATGTACATACATCCTGGACAATGGGAGGAGTTGGAAAAGGCATTGTGTGAGGCCATCATCAGGATGGCAGGAAAAGGGAGGTGCTGCTAGCTGGAGATTTTAATCTGCCAAATGTAGAGTGGACCCATCGGGTTGCAGTTTTGCAAGAAGCAAGGCAATCCTTGACTCCCTACAGGGAACTTTTCTCAGGCAGCTAGTAAAAGAACCTACAAAGCATGGGACAGTGGTTAACCCAAGTACTAACAAACAGGGACAACACTGCAGATATCCTGGTGAGAAGTGGGTACCAGTGATCACCATACAGTGTGGTTCTGAATAAGGAAAGAAGCAGAGATGAGCCACACAAGGATGAGGTCCTGGACTTCAGGAGGGTGAATTTTAAAGAAATGGAAGACTGACTCAAAATAGGCCTCAAAGGGGCAGAATTGTCAGGAGGGAGCAGAGGAATAGGGAAGGGTATACTTAGGGCAACAGACCTCTGCATGAAAGATATAAGAAAAAGCAGAAGGAAAAGGAGACCATTATTGTCCTCCAAAGAAGTGGCAAAGCTGGTGAAAGAAAAAGGGTTGCATTCAAGAGGTACAAAGAAAGGAAGAGGGAGGAGGACAGGGAGGTACACCAGGCCAGGCAGGTAGGGTTGATAAGGGAGCAAAGGCACAGACAGGAAAGAATTGCTAGAGCACTGTCAAAAGGGCTGGAAACTGACAAAAGACGAGTTTCCTTTTCTTTTTTCCACAACCTTTTGAAACAAATACAAAGCACAGCTTCTGTTCCATTTGGTGACCATTTGTTTGTCACCTTGCTGAATTTGATGGAAATTTATTTTAGAACATTGAAGTAAATAAAATAGTTGGTCAGGTACATTTCTACCGATACTATATTAGAACTGAAAGTACGATCACTCACAGAATGGAAACTGCCTATCATAGAAACATAGAATTTGTCAGCAGAAAACGACCACTTGGCCTGCCTAGTTTGCCATTTGGTCCCTGTCTAGTCTGTCTCTGCAGACCTTAATTGGTCTCCAGTGACCCTCCCTTCTCCCTGCCTATTTATTAATATTCCCCTATGTCTGTCCTGTACACAATTGAAGCTCCGTACTGTTTTTGCATCCACCACTTCTGCTGGTAGTCTACTCCAGGTGTCCACCACTCTTTCAGCGAAGTAATACTTTCTCACATCCCTCTTCAGTTTCCCCCTCCAGCTTCCTTGCATGCCTTCTGGTCCTGGTGCTCTTTTCCACTTGAAAGAGCCTCCTATCCTGAACCCGGTTCACCCCTGTTAGGTACTTGTAGGTCTCTATCATGTACCTCTCGATGTCCTGTACATGATGACATCCCTCAGTCTTTCTTCATAGGACTTTTGATGCTACCCCTGCACAATTTTAGATTCCCTCTTCTGGACTGCCTCCACCTTGCTAATGTCCTTTCTGAGGTGTGGCCTCCAGAACTGGACAAAATACTCCAGGTAGGGTCTCACCAGTAAGTAACAGACTGGCAACACCACCTGCCTGTTCTTGCTGAAGATACTTCTTCCTGTGCATCCCAGCATCCCACTGGCCCTGCCGACTGCTTTGTTACTCTGCCCTGCCACTTTGGGGTCAACCGCTGATATGAAGTGCACAGTTCCTGTTCTCTGCTTCTGCCTAACTTCTGTGGTGGGGAAAATAATGGAAACCCTACTGAAAGAGAGGTTGGTTGAGCACCTAGGATCCGATGGGCTACAGAACCGCAGGCAGCATAAGGAAAGGTTATGCTAAATGAATCTGGTTGATTTCTTTCACTTGGTGACAAATGAAAAAGATCAGGGGAGGACAGTAAATGTGGCCTATCTGGACTTTAGTAAGGTCTTCAACACTTTGCCACACTGAAGGCTGATTAGGAAGTTGACCAGCCTAGGAGTGGGGTCCAGATTAATGGACTGGGTTTGAAACTGGTTAACGGATAAGAGAGTGTGGTTGTTAATGGTCCACACTCTAAGGATGGGAGAGTGCCCACTGGGAAAACCATAGGGTTTGTTTCTGGGACTAGTCTTTTTCAACATCTTCACTGGGGATTTTGCAGAAGAACTGGCGGGAAAAGTATGCCTTCTTATAGATGGTAACCAGAATCTTCACAATGGGATAGATACTCAGGAGTGGATGGAGGAAATGAGCAGAGATCTGGGGGAAACTAGAGGAGTGGTCAAGGATATAGCAATTGGGGTTCAATGTCAAAAAGTGCAAAATCATGTACCTAAGGTAAAGGAACCCCAGGGCTGGGTATAGGATGAAGAGTATGGCCAGTCACTAGACAGTAAAGGGACTGTGGGTTATTATTTTAGAGGATGTCAAGATGGCAGTGCAATGTAAGATGGCTCTAGGTAGAACTAGAGGGATGCTGGGTTGCATAGGAATGAGTATCACCAGCAGGAGGATGGAAGTGGTGCTGCCACTGAATAGCTCTCTGTTATGTGCCCACCTTGAATACTGTGTGTTATGCAGACTACACCTCAGAAAGGACATAGAAAGAATGGAGGTGGTCAAGGGGATGGCAACCAAAACTATGCAGAGGTCGCAAGGGAAGTCATATGAGAAGAGACTGAGGGATCGCAGCATGTACACCCTGGAAAATAAGAGAGCAAGAGTGGACATGATTGAGACCTGTAAGTGTATCACAGAGATGAATAAGATGCAGGAAGTGAGCCTTTTCCAAATGAAGATGAGCTCCAGGACTAGGGGGCATGACATCAAGCTGGAAGAGGGGAGGTTCAGGAGGGCTGTGAAGAAATATTTCTTCACTTAAAAGGTGGTGAATGCAAGGAACTGACTGTCAACTGAAATGGTGGAGGCTGGAATGTGGAGGACTTCAAGAATGCATGGGATAATCACAGGAATATAGTAGAACATAAGCATGGAGAGGAGGGTTGCCAGATACCAGTTAAGGTCCATGGAGGCAGACTAGGCAGGGAATACTAGGGCAGATAGAGCTGGCCAAGTTGGTCTTTTCTTCTGACAGATTCTATGTTTCTATGCATCTGACCAGGATGGTCATCACTCCAGCACTAAAGAAGAAGAACCGGGATAAATCCCTGGGATGAACCCCTTCTGTTCAAGCACTCCAGGGCATGGGTATTCACTTTTCAGCATCTGCTAAAAAGGAGAAACTATATGATCTGTGCTTCAGTACCACTTTCTCTACTCATCCACTTGATCCCAGTTCAGATACTGTTGCTTTAGCCTTAATGTTCTCCAAGCATGCCTTTGCCAGGACCAACTCCAGCAGTTCCTCTGAGTCTGAACCTCTACCTTCTGTGATACTTCCTCCTGAAGTCACGTCCAGTAATCCTCATAGTACAATTGTAGTTACAACCACCGCTCCTGATTCTGTACCTGCATGTGTTTAGTCTATTTACCTTATTCCATTTCATCTGTTCAGCATCTGTTAGACTAGGTTGTTCTACTTGGCTGTTTGCCCTAACTTCAAATGTAAGACCAGCCCTAAGCTGTTCGACACATTCTCTGAATCACTTTGTTGGATCCTTTTGAATGAATACAAATAGCCTTTTGTGCTTCATCTGTTGGATGGCTTTCCCTTTGTGGATTACATGGAAACTTAGATTTTGATGGCAGATAAGGACTGCCTGGTCCACCTCGTCTGCCCATTTCCCTAACTACTTAAACTCGAGATCCTAAATGATCAGAAGTTTACCCTCTCTTTTCTATCATTAGCATTTCCTTCTGTCTATCCCATGCATTCTTGAACTCACCAATTGTTTTAGCCTCTACAACCGCTGCTGGGAGGTTGTTCCATGCATCCACCACCCTTTCTGTGAAAAAATACTTCCTCACATTACCCCTGAGTCTCTCCCCCCAACCTCATATTGTGACCCCTTGTTCTTGCACATCTCTTTTTTGAAATATGCTGCCCTCCTGGACTTTGTTGAGTCCCCTGAGGTACTTGAATGTTTCTATCATATCCTTCCTCTCCATCCTTTCATCCAGTGTATATATATTGAGGTCTTTCAGACTTTTCCTCATACGTTTTCTGGTGCATTCATTTCACCATTTTTGTTGCCCTTCTCTGGACCGCCTCCATTCTGTCAATGTCCTTCTGTCCTTCTGGAGATGTGGTCTCCAGAACTGAACACAGTATTCCAGATGTGGCCTGACCAATTGTCAGTACAGTAGCATCACCACCTCCTGGTTTCTACTGGAGATGCTCCTCCCTATGCACCCCAGCATCCCTCTGGCCCTCTCCACCGCCTTTTCACATTTTTTGGCCACCTTCAGGTCATCCATTATGTTTACCCCAGGTCCCTTTCCAGTTTTGTTGTTGTTAGTAGCCCCCCTCCCTCCATTTTATATTACTCACCAGGATTCCTGTGGCCCAAGTGCATGACTTTGCAAATTTTTTGTATTGAATTTAAGCTGCCACACTCTTGACCACTCCTCCAATTTGCCTAGGTCTCTTCTCATTTTTCCCACCCCATCTGGAGTGTCTACCCTATTGCAGATCTTGGTGTAATCTGAAAACAGGTTTACCTTCCCTTCCTGCCCCTCCACAATGTCACTAATGAAGACACTGAAGAGGATTAGCCCAAGAACCGAGCCCTGTGGCATCCCACTTGTCACCCCCCCTCTACTGGGATTGAACTCCATTTACCACCACCCTCTGTGTCCTGTTGCTCAGCCAATTTCAGACCCTGTGTATCACCTTGTGACCTACTCCAAGATAGTGGTGGGCAAAGTGGGCTCAATCTGCTCCAGAAAGCGATTCGAGGAGCAAAGGCGTATTCGTGGAGTGCTCCACAATGTGAAGCGGAGTACCTCGCATTATAATGAGGAATGTGAAGTCCATTGGAAGCAATTACTTTGCATTAATCTGCCTCCCCAGGCTACTACTCTGCCAAATTTAAGGCAAAGTGCATTGCAGTCAGCGCACTTCGCCTCACATCGCCTTGTTTTTGAGCTCCAAAGGTGAATTTTGCAGTGATTTATGGGATTTTAGGTCACATGGGCTCTATATTGATCTTCACAGCCTCAACTCAGGGTAGTACGAGTAGGAAGGAGTAGGAGACAGTGTGCTCTGATAGCTGTCTGTGATAGGAATCTTGTAAAAGCTGTTCAAAAAGCATTTTTTTTGATCCAACTTCAGTTCATCGATTTTAGGAAACCGTCCTGTGCTCATATCATCAAGCATTTTTGTTTTTGTGTAGATTTTGAATGTTAATTTACAACATTGAATGTGTGTGGTGAAAGATAGTGAAAGTGTGCTTTGGGAAGGGGCATGTTTGTGGTGTAGGTAGATTTAAGTTGGAGAAATAGTGATTTCTTTGTTTTTGGTTATATTTTTGTTATATAACTGACTGTTAATGTACACACAGTAATATTGTCAGTAATAGTAGAAATTTTCTTGCTGTTTGTTGTGTAGATGTGGTGCAGCACTTCATAAGTTCAGGTTGTTTACATTACAAATTTACAATACGTAATGTGGCATAGTACTGAACGTTTGCATTTGATACGCATTCCTCGTTCAGCATTGTACACAAACTTTTCTGTGTGTGAGTGTGTGTGTATACAGTGTTGCATGCAACAAATAATACACCTTTTATTGTGCCACAGACTAGTGTAATTGCAGGCGCAGCAGTGTGAACCTGCTATCCACTGCATCTGCCTGATTTTGTACTGTGATCGTGGTATCTGTTCTTAGTTTTGCTGCTTGTAGTGCCGTACAAAATCAGCACTGTCTGCATTCAGTGCTCCCCCTCACTCCCACATTCAAAAGGTTTTTTTTTTACCAGATTGGATTGTTTTTGTGACCTCATCAGCACCACTGGTTACTGAAGTTGTTTTAATTCCATGACAGTCTCAGAGTAGTCTCTTATCTGTTGCTGAAGCCACAGTTGTTTATTTGGCTTCACATTCAACGTCCCTCCAATCAGAGAGTGAACGTATCAAAATCTGAATTTGGTTATAATATTTGTGGTTGATCCCCCAAAATGCTTGCAAAGAGACATGCAAGCAAAGCTGTTTTTCGCATGGCAATGTTGGCAGTAAGATGGTCTGTGGGCATGGTAGTAGTAGGCAGATGCCGAAGTGCATTGCTGATGTGAGGAAAGGTATTTCTTCTGCAATGTTTTTTACAGCCCAATCAGTAGCTTCACTCATAGTTGGAAGAGATGATGTTTTGCCAGCCAGTGGTGTTAGTGTTACTGGTGTTAGTGGTGGTGGAGGTAGTATTAGTATTGTTGCGTCAAGTTCTGATTCTGACCAGTGTACCGTATCCAAACATATTGAGTGTGAAGCAGTGCAAGTGAGTGGCAGCATAGATGATGTCATACTTCCCAGTAACATCCAGTAACTGAATCTGAGGATTCTGATAATCATGTCAACGACAGCATACAATGTGATACTCCATCCACCGTGGCAGTTAACATCACGCATTTTCCATGCAACAGTGATTCACAGTGTGGTGAAAAAATATCAGGTGATGGTGGTGTAGATGCTGATGATGAATGTGATGATGATGATGATGATGATGATGTTGCTGTTGTTGCAACATGCAGTCCACATGCTAGCATCCATGCAGAAGATATGGATGTGTGTGAAGTTGATGAATATGATGATGATGATGTAATTGACCCCAGTTGGGAACCGGAGAAAAGAAATTCAAAGTGGCTGTGTCTGAGTCTGTTTGCAGGAATTACCCCCCCCCTGTAAAAACTTGTGATCTACTGGTTTTAATTGATGATGATGATGACCCAGTAATCAATATGATAGGTAGTCATGTGGTCAGTTGCAATACAGGTGTGCAGTGCCCAAAACATCATGTTCCCCCCCCACTTCAGTGCTTAAAATAACGGACTTAAATAAGCCACATCATGGACATGTTAAAAGCAGAGTATCACAATCCCTTGTTTTGGATGTTTTTGTTCAAGATGCAAATGATGATTCAGTTGCAATCTGCCAGGTTTGCCATGTGCGTGTGAGTCGAGGTAAAAAGGAGAGCCATCTGGGCACAGGAGGACAGCATACGCATCTTAAGAATAGGCACTTGGCACTGTGGACCCAGTGCAAGCTGGCAGCTAATAAAACAGTGGGGCGTTCACCCGCGTCACCAGCAACCATAGCCAGCATGTTATCCCCTTCCATGACTGTTCAGCCTAGTAGGAAATTAAATGTGTGCAGTAGTGCGGTAATAAGAGCAGAGGATTATTACAGGCATGATGAGGTGGAGGATCATAATGACTTTGAATTGTTGTCCAGTGCTGGTGAGAGTAGCAGTTTTTGTAGTGGTGGTGGTGGTGAATGCAGTATGTCTAGTGCAAGTGGTACATCAACCCCAGTTGGCAAATCTGGTAAAATAACAGCATTTCTGGGTTTGTCATCATCACCTGTGCAACCGTCATCATCAAATGTCCACACTCCGCCCCCTGCCAATGCCATTCATCACAGACACAACCATTTTTGATCAACACACCCCGTGCAAAACGTTTAAGTCAGCCCATGTTACAGAGTGTTTTTGCACATAAGCTGAAGTACCCACTGAAACATACAGTGTGACATGAACTCAATGCTGCTGTAGCAGAAATGCTGGCAATTGATCTTTTGCCCCTCTTCTTTGTGGAGAATTCTGGGTTCTGGCAGTTTGCTGCAGGTGCCTGTCCAAAATGGAAAATCTCATCCAGGACATACTTTTCTACCCATGCTGTCCCCAAGTTGTTCCGCACTGTGTCCGACTCAGTAAGACATGCCCTTCAACATTCCTCCTCTCCATTCATCCATTTAAGTATGGCTATGTGGACAAGTGGCAAAACAGCGGGGAATTCATATCTGTGTATAACTGCACACTGGGCGCAGATGCCGGGGGGTTGTTTGTGATGTTGGTAGTGTGAATAATCAGTGTAGTAAGGTGGATTGTCACAGTAGCAATCTTCCAGGAATTCGACATCATGCAACAATTGCTATGCACAGTGTGACCTGTTCACACACTGGTGAGAACATGTTGGACATGGTACTGACTGAAATTGACAGATGGTTAAACCCTCTGTCCCTGACAGCTGGGTTCATAGCAAGTGACAATGGGTCAACTGTGGTGAAATGCATCACGGATGGTGTTTTTTTTTCGTGTTCCATGCATGGCCCACTGTTTAAATCTTGTGGTTCAGGAGTTTCTGCAGCACCCTGATATAAAGGAAATGCTGACTGTTGCACTACATATCTGCTCTCACTTTTCAAGATCTGGAAAGGCCTGTGACCAACTGTAGCAGTTGCAGATACAAAACAGCCTGCCTCAGCACCACTTGAATCTGGAAGTTGTCACCCGATGGAACTCCACTTTATACATGGCAGAGAGGTTGTATGAACAATACAAAGCCATCTCAGAATATCTTGTTATTCACATTAGCCATGACAGTTCTGGGGCCTCCATGTCTATGACGACTGAACAGTGGCACCTCATGGACTCTGTAATAACAATTTTGCGGCCTTTTGAACATGCCACACAGGCAGTGAGTGGCAAGTCTGCCTCCATTAGCCAATCAATTCCACTGCTGTAGGTGCTGAGGCAGACATTGGTGAATGTACAGCATGGTCTTGATGTTGCCGGAGACGGTGGTAGCAGTATGCTGCTGCAACACATGCTGACAGTATTCAACCACAATCGTCACTTCGTGAGCATTCAGTGTAGTGACAGCTTTGCCATAGCAACAATGTTGGACCCACGATACAAATGTGGAATTGCATCAGTACTGGAGGGAGGGCCTGAACAGGTAAAAAATATCAGGGGTCAACTGGTGCACTTGGTGCATGGGGCACAGAAGTCACGTGCCAAGGTCAGCAAACCTCAGCAGCATAATCCAGCTGAAGGTGTACCTGGAGGACCATCAAGCATATCCTGCAAGGGGAAGGGGACTGCAGTTCCAGGTGGTCTTTCATCCAAAGTGGCTGGCATCAACCCGCTTTGGAGGGCTTTGTCCCAAGTGGGTATTTGTGAAATAAATTATTCGGGAGAACAGGATGATGCATCAACAACTGGACTTAGTGCGGCACTGAAAATGGTTGAGTCATATTTGTCTGAAAACAGGCATCTGACAATAACTGAAGATCCTCTTTTGTACTGGAGTGGAAAGGTCAGTGAATGGCCAGAGCTGACCACAGTGGCACTGAAGTACCTCACATGCCCACCTTCCAGTGTAAATGTTGAGAGGGTATTCAGCTTATCAGGTGCAATAGTCAGGGATCGTTGGACAAACCTGTCTCCTGTAAAAGTTAGTTCGCTAACATTCATTAAAATGAATGAGGCATATACCAGCACAGACTGCAACCTCGGTATTCGTACTCCGGCCTAATCATGGTGGTCTTGCTGATGTGGAAATGGAGCATCCTGGTGGTACTAGCAGTGGTTGCATGAAACAGCCCACCACTGACATAGATGACGACACAATGGAGAAAGAATTTCCCAGTGGTCAGACTTCAGACATCAATGACTGTGAGGGCAACTTTCTTTATGAGACTGATGATGTGGTTAATGTTGGCAGGTTTTAACTGAAGTTTTTTAAAGGTGGTATGCCCCCCACCCCTTTAGTTGTATGTTTTGTTTATTTATTTTTATTTATTTTATTTGTTCAATCTAGGATTACAAGTACCTTTGAGTGCCAAACAGCTCATTTACAAAGGTCCCACGTCTATTGAGGGGGGTACAGATCCATAATGGAAACAGACTGGTTTCACAAACCAGTTTTTTGTAGCTTTTCAGAGCCGCAATGGTAAAACATGTATGGTACACTTCTTTTGTTTCTTTTACAGGGTAACAAAAAAAGGCTGCATCGCTAAAATCAGTTGGGAATGGTACTGTAGCTGTACCGTTCAGAGACGAAGCAATGTAATATCCATGTGAAATCCATTCTGGTAAGCATGACAATTTTATTTCATCCACTTCATTGTTTTGTAAAGACTGCAGCAAATATTGCACACAGGTTGTGTTAGTTGACAAAATGTGGGTTTGAAATGTAACTTGACTTTAGATTGAGATTTGAGAACCAGGGAGGGACACATTACAATTAAGTTGTAAGAAGTCATTCATTTCTTTTTTTAGGAAACTTCCAGATGCTTTTTTGTTCTGTCAAAGTGGCCTTATCCAAAAAAGTTCTTCAACATCAGGAACCCCCTTCCCCCGAGCTTGGGCACATATGCAACACACAGAAGTCATTTCATTAGATGACCATGACCATCCTAACACAACTGGACTCCAGAAGGATGCTGATGAAATCTGTGAAGAAGTAACAAAATAAGAAACCATTAGAGACAAACCTGAAAATATGATTCCCACCACCCTCCCACAAAAAAAATTACTTACCTTCATGTACTTGAGAGTTATCCGTTTCCAATTTCAGCACAAAAAATTCTCATTGAGCACTGAAATGTGCACACCAACAATTTCTGTGTGACCTTTTGATGCAGAACAATACCATGAGTACATGTCCATGTCAACCCCCTTCCTCACCTACAAAATACACAACACAACCATATATATATATATATATATATATATATATATATATATATACTCACCAAGGCTACTATTAGTGTACAGCCAAAGGGCACCCTTCAATCCAGTTAAGATGATCACATTGCATTTGCTGGAATCATCTCACAGAACACACTGGACCAGCAACATGATGCTCACAGTCATCATTTTATACATGGGATATGTGCTGAAACACTCTCATTCCACTGTGTTGACACTTGTCAATTTTCTGCACACAAGCAAGATGCATTTTGAGCTGGCAGAAAAAATCTGGGACTCTGTGCCACTTTTGTGCACATGACTGAGTGCACCATTAATTCTGGGGGACTTTGTATTTGCTGAAACACTCTCATTCCACTGTGTTAACGCTTGTCAATTTTCTGCACACAAGCAGGATGCATTTTGGGCCTGTAGGAAAAATCTGGAACTCTGTGCCACCACTGCGCGCGCATAACTGAGTGAGCCATTAATTCTGGGGGACTTTGTATGTGCTGGAACACTCTCATTTCACTGTGTAACCACTTGCCAATTTTCTGCACTCAAGCAGGATGCATTTTGGGCTAGCAGAAAAAATCTGTGGACTCTGTGCCACCACTGCGCGCATGACTGATTGCGCCATTAATTCTGGGGGACGTTGTATGTGCTGAAACAGTCTCATTTTGCTGTGTAACCACTTGCCAATTTTCTGCACACAAGCAGGATGCATTTGGGCCTGCCGAAAAATCTGGGACTCTGTGCCACTTTTGTGTGTTCTGAGATTGTTGTTGTGAGCTCATGATGTCATACTGACATTTTTTACAATTAAAGCAGCATTGCAAGAATGTCCTCACAGTTTTGAATTGTACCTTTTATGCTACTTTACATTGCCACAGCTACCATTAGTTATCTCTGAGTCATGATTTGAATTATACGATTCTTTTCACAATTTATGTCTTCTTTACTTACTTGACTACTTATTTTCATGTATGAAAAAAAAATGAACACGCCTTCCAATATTGTTCGGACCAGGTTTGTATTTATTTGCAGCTGCTTTTCAATAACTATTGTTCTGTGGTGTCATAAAACACTGCCTGATGCATAACTGTTAATTTACAACAGAAGTGATATATAACAACTAATTGATGCAATGGAGAAAAGCAGAGGAAAACAATGACAAAGATCTGGTCAGCACCAATTTAAAAGGAATGCTCCTTTCATTATTTCATACATGAAAAAAGGTAGTACAGCAGACTCAACTACTGCAAATTCTCATATCATTCCAGTCAGTCAGGATATAAGTAAAGGAAGTTGTAACATAGCATTAAAAAATATAGGTCAGAGTTATCAACAGATTGTTGCTCTGCTGCTTTACAGAGATTCACCACATTACATAGTTATGGTGATGCACATAAACTAATATGTGGGGGCATTACTCCCACTGGAATATTTCTTGCTCCATAGAGTGCAATATATTTCTGTGAAAACCGCCCATAATTTCATTACAGTGAGTCACGTGACAGAGGAATTACCGATCAGAAAAGCCACCCACATTCTGCCACCCTTTCTCAGCAATGTTAGGACGAGATGCCAGGGGGAGCGCAGGTGCATGCTCCACTATAGTGAATGTCCGGCAGCTATCCCAATGTTTCCTTATGTTATAAGGTTGACTTTGTGGTGAAATGTGGGAATGTTTCCACTAACAATGCTCATCTTACTGGAAACGTGCCCACGCGTTTCATCACAAACTGACCATTATAACATAAGGAAACATTCGGAATCCTGCTGGACAATCGGATATTCATTGTAAGGAGCACACATACGTGCCCTCCCTGCCATCACGTCCTAGCGTTGCTGAGAAGGGAGGCAGAATGTGGTCAGATTTTCAGTACAGGAATTCCTCCATCACGTGACACACTGTAATGACATTATGGGTGGTTTTCACAAAAATGTATTGCACTGAGTGGTGCAAGAAAGATTCCACTGGAAGGGAAAATGTGTATGATTAAACAATAACAAAGAAAAAACACACAAAAACAGTACAACACAGTAGTGGGGTGGAGTCAAGGATGGGGGGCAGAAAATAATTCCCTCACTTACTGTGGCCATGGGACGCTGTGGTGGTCCAGCAGCAGGTTCAGCATTGAAACTATTCGCTGCTGCTGTGATTCTACTCTGTTCACCTGCTGCTGCAAAGCACTGAATGGCTCATAATTTTCTTCAAGCGCTGCCCACACCAGGCTAATGTCAGATGGTGTTGCAGGGACTGTGGCAGGGTCCACTGCAGTGGGGAATCCAGGTAGTGGGGGTGGTGGTGGACAGGATGGTGCTGGTGGCTGTGGTGGCAGTGGTGGTGGTGGTGGTGGAGCAGCTGATGTAGTAGTCCTCCTCCTGCTGCAGCGGTGACTGTGAGGCTCAACTCCCACCCCAGCAGCACCCTCGGCCACTGCCATGGAAGGGCCAACAGGTGGATGCCTGGCCCCTTCCGTGGCAGCTTGCCACTCTGCTCTATGGTGGTTCAGCATGTGGGTGCACTGCCCACCGGTCCCCAAATGTGTCCCATGGGGGCCACGGCGCACCAGCACACCAAACACACGGCACACAACTACTCTGCTGTCTCCCCTCACACAGTTAAAAAACTCCCACACTCGGGAGCTGCGGGGGGGGGATCAGACACAGTCCTCACATGGGCACAAGTCCCACTACCACCTACAATTTCTGGGGCCACCTCCTGTGGCTCTGGAGGGGGTGCTGCTGGAGCCCCAACAGCTGCTGCTATCGGTGGTGGTAGTAGTGGCGGAGAAGGTGGACGCGCAGCAGTCACCAGTGGCACTGGTGCTGCTGCTGCTTCTGTTGCTTCAATGGGGGAAGCAACACCAGACAGGAGTCGGGAGAGGTCCAACATGACAGGACTGCCCCGCCCTACACGGGTCCGCACTCCCCTCTTACCACACCCACAGGCCAGCTACTCACCTTTTCCTTTGTCCACCCTCCTGAAGTCCACGGGATGACACACACACACACACACAGACAGTGGACACACACACACACACACAGTTAGTGACACATACAAAACAAAACAAAACTTATACAAAAAAATTCACTAACAAAAAAACACAAATACAATACAAAAACTAAATAAAGATATAGCTTTTAAAAAAGCTGTTGGTTTTCTTCTGGAACTGAAATGCAACGAAGTGGCAATGAGGCAATTAAGCACTGTAACTCCTCTCTTCTCACAAATGCTTTCTCCCTCTACAAATGCAAAGGAGAAAGTGAAACTGCTTCTGTGACTCACTTCCTTACTGTCTGGTTAAAGCATGTGACTTACAGTACTGCAAGCCATGTGCCTATTCTCTTCTCTTTTTACTTCGCCTTACTTCGCGTTAAAGCATAATGGCAACGCGAAGTAGTAATAATAATAACGCGAAATGAGCACTTTGCAGAGCCCACTTCAAGTTGTGCTCTACTAACATGAAGTGGCCACTTCGCATCCACTTTGCAGGCAGATTAAAAATTTGCTGCATCTCTACTCCCAGACTGTGGAACTTGTTTACTAGCCTCCTGTGTGGGACGATGTCAAATGCCTTGCTAATATATAGGTAGGCCATGTAAACTGCCCCTCCCTGATCCACCACCATGGTTACCCAGTCAAAGAAATCTAGCAGATTTTTTGACAAGATCTCCCTGCTGTGAATCCATGTTGTCTCAGGTATTGTGTTCCACTAGCCTCCAGGTATGCTGCAATCCTTTCATTTAAAGGGACACTGTCAACCCTCTTAGGTCTCAAAGTGTCCCAAGTTTAAAAAACATATTTTATGATTGCTACCATTATGTAATGATTGTTGATGTAGCTGGTAGTTTGAGGCTGACTCTTTTCTTTAAAAAAGTAAAAAAACAGACTGCCCAACATACTGGTGTTATCACACCAAAACAGGTTTGTTTATATTCCTTGATCAACTCCAAATGCATCTTTCCTGGACTTGGGAACACCCACAAAACAGTCTAGCCCCTCATGATGTAGTGGGACATTAGGAGGCTACCGTCTTATGAGGGACTGCGCTGTCTGTGTGTGTTTCTAATGCTCAGTACATATGCAGTAAGAACAGGACCATGATTGTAAGCAAAAACAAGATTGTTTATAAATCTACATTGCCATGCATTTCAGTTCTGCTAAGCAAGGCTACAAACACAACAAACAGCAACATCAATGAATTTTGGAGAGGTTAAGCAATCATAAAAAGAGATAATATTATGAAAAACAGGTTGACAGTGTTCCTTTAACATGGATTCCATGATTTTCCTCACCACTGAGGTCGAGCTGACCAGCCTGTAATTTCCAGCCCCCACCTTGCTCCCACTTTTGTGTAATGGTACCACATTCACCCTCCTCCAGTCCTTTGGTACCACTCCCTCCTCTAGTGATTTGTTAAATTGGGCCGTTAGTGGTGCCCCTAGTACCTTCCTGAGTTCTTTCAGTATTCTGGGATGCATCCCATCCAGTTCCATTGCCTTGTCAACTTTTAGTTTTGAGAGTTCCTTTAGGACTATCTCTGCCATGAATGGACTGGTGTCCACCTCTCCCCCTTCCTCTTTCTTTGTAAATACTGAGCACAAGTATTCATTTAGAATTTCTGCTTTTTCTAGATTCCCCTCTGTACACTCCCCCCCCCGCATTCAACCTCCTTCCATTGTTTTTTTTTTCCTTTCCCTGATATACCCGAAGAAGTGTTGACACCAGCTTTTACTGATTTTGCTATCCTTTCTGTAGTTTGCATCTTTGCGCACCTGACTGCCTTCCCCACCTCCTTCTGCTTTGACTGGTACATTTCCCTGTCTCCCTCCATCTGTGTGTCCTTGTACTTTCTGGACACCTGTTTTTTTCCCCTAACCTTCCCTGCTACTTCTTTGAAAACCATAGTGTTTTTTCCTTCTTTTTGCTTTGTTTACTAAAAAGAGGCCTGTTATCTCTGCAATGGCTTCTTTAAGTTTTTCCCACTGCTCCTCCACTCCCTGCTCCCCCTTCACCAAGACTCTCCAGAGGTGTTCTCCCATTTTTGCAAAGTCTGCCCTCTTGAAGTCCAGGACCTTTACTTTTGAGTGGCTTGACTACTACTGTCTTCAACTTGAACGAATCATACAGGAGTGTGATGTGCATATTTTATGGAACACATACAAACAGAGGTGAGAAAGAATAAGTGCCTCAGCTGGGAGTTGAAACCAGGCCACCTGGAATGCCGTTCTGATTGATCTAACCAGCTGTACCACTGAGACAACTGGAACCTGGGCCATCCCTGAGCACATTACTCTTTCTCAAATGCACAACCCAGTGGCAACACAAATATTTACCTGTAACAATCACACAGGAGTGTGGTGTGCATATTTTATGGAACACATACAAACAGAGGTGAGAAAGAATAACTGCTCGGGTATGGCCCAGGTTCCAGTTGTCTCAGTGGTGCAGCTACTTAGCACAATCAGAATGGCATTCTAGGAGGCCTGGGTTCAAGTCCCAGCTGTACTTATTCTTTCTCACCTCTGTTTGTATGTGTTCCATAAAATATGTGTAACCCCTAGGTGGCGCTATCCCAAGGGATACTACCCCTGCCTGCATGACCAGATGCAGGTTGGGGGCCTAGGTACTGGAAACGGTGCCTCCACCCGGAGGACAGGGTTTATGTTAGCATAGCCGACCTGCGTACAGCCCTCTGGGACACTGTTACCCCCCTTTTCCCTCTAGTGGTCTAAATGATTCACAGAATACACAACTGCAATTTGCCCATGACAACAGTTTTAACCCCACACTTGCTGCACTTACCACCAGGGCTGGTTCAGCTGTCTCGACCCTGGAGACCCCCTGTAAAATAAGATTTACCACAACAACCAACAGTATTTCAATGATGTCTGTACAAAGGTACACCACAAACAGCTTAAGTGCAAAAAGATTCAGATCTGATTTATTCAGGGAAGTGAACAAGGAAGGGGCGTAATCAGGTTGATTGATTTAGGCACTGATTTAATCAGGCTACAAGGCATGTACTTTAGAGTCCCTCAACACAGTCACACACACTCTGGGTACCCAGTTGGTGGGGTAGGCTAGCATGAAGCATTGCTCGGGGTAGGCCAGCATTGCAGCTGGTTGGGGCCGTATAGGTGGAAGGAAATAGTCATGCACAGTAACCTACAATTTGTAATTCGGAGCCAGGAGGCTCAGTTCATGATAATCAAGCAAAACAATTAAATCAGATGACACTTTGATTGAGCTGTTGTTGCAGGGAGCTACCCTGGTGCTTTCTCATGCTACCCAGTACAGGGCACAGGATGAACGAAACGGAGACTGCAGGATGACTTTCTGGTTTGCCAGAAGAAGCAGGGCCCACATGATTCACTGTGGTGTCATTCCTGTTTGTGATATTGAGCAGGGGGTTGATCCCCAGGCAAGTCTCTCATGATGGTTCTCTCTGTGGTGTAAGCAGTTGTCTGGGCTGAACTGTGGAGGCCCAGACCAACTGGAGATGAATGTGGATTCAGTCTGGTAGGCTCTGGGTGCAGTTTTCAGTAAGCATGACAAAATTAGGCAGTGGGGAACCAAATCACTACCCACTAACACCATTCAGCACACTTATAGTAAAGTAAGGTAAATACCACAGTTTGGATGACAGTCTGGTTGCAATCACAGTGTCTCTCTGCAAACCGTATGCTCTGTGGTGGTTTCAGACTTCCTGACAGGCCAATTGCATGGAGCAAATCTTTGGTCTTCTTCAGGTAATAGTGCAGTCACAATTTGGTAACTCTAGTCACAATTGGTTCAGATAAAGTCCAGTTAATATTGAATTGAAGAATTCCCTCACGAGGGACAAGTAGGCAGACAGGCCAAACACAGTCTTCACATCAGTTTCCCACGCGACTACACAGGAACAGCTGCTCGAATATCTCGAGCTGTTGACTCTCTCAGCTCCCAACTCAGACTGACTCACTATTGCAGGCAGCTCGGGACTTTCCCTCTGATCCAAAAAGTTTGATTCATTAATTCATCTTTCTGTCACACCAAGGGCCCCCCTCCAGGTCCATTTAGCCACCAAAATAGAAAAACTACAGAAATTCGCTCCCACAAGACTCCTGGGGGCAGGCTCCATTCTAGGGCCCCCAAAGGTTCTCATTGGTCCACAATGGCAGTCCAGAACCAAAATGATGGTGGTTTACAGAAAGGTCCATGCTGCAAGGAAGGCAGGTTGGACAAACTTTGATACCTTTACTATTATAATAGATAATTAGCAAATAGCTCTCTGCGCAATTAGCAATGGCAGAATGGAGTAATTATCTGGCAGCCCAGGTGGGACTCGAGCAAAGGAACACTCAGCCCTCAACCAGATTAATTATATGCTGCAATATAGGCAGCTCTTAAAGTGACAGAACATGGAGGCTAATAGGCACTCGCATACAATAGCTTTTAAATGGTTGCCACACAGAACACCAGGCTGGCAGTGGGCATTTAGACACACCCAAGGAAGATTTTTGGAAACCCCCATTTGTAGGGGGGTTACTCATGCACACCACATTCTTGTGTGATTGTTACAAGTAAATATGTGTGTTGCCATTGGGTTGTGCATTTGAGAGAGAGTAATGTGCTTGGGGACGGCCCAGATTGCAGTTGTCTCAGTGGCGCAGCTGGTTAGTGCAATCAGAACAGTATTCCGAGTGGCCTTGGTTCAAGTCCCAGCTGAAGCACTTAATCTTTCTGACCTCTGTTTTCACCTTAAACCACACTGTATGGTGATCACTGAACCATAGAAGGCTGTCCACTGACAGATCCGTTATTCTGTCAGCACTTGTAAGAACCAGGTCTAGTATTGCTCCCTCCCATGTGGGCTCCTTCACTAACTGTCTGAGGCACGTTCCTTACATGGCATCCAAGATGTCTCTGCTCCTGGTAGTGGCTGCTGCATATGTGTTCCAGTTAAAATCTGGCATGTCTAGGTCCCCCATCAGCAGCAGCTCCCCTTTCTCTGCCATTTTTCTGTATGGTTTCCACTAATACTCTGTCTATTTCTTCCCCCTGTGCTGGAGACATGTAGACAACTCCAGTGCAGATGGTGGTGGCATTTTCCATCTATAATGTGACCCATAGTGCCTCTTCCCCTTCTTGTCTTCCCCCTAACTCCATTGCCTTGATCCTCCCTCTCTGATGTACATAGCCACCCCTCCCCCCTTTTTGCCCTCCCTGTCTATCCTGAAGATTGCATATCCTGGTATTGTAACATCCCAGTCATGGTTTCCTGTGTACCATGACCATGTTTCAGTGACTGCGACAATGTCTAGATCTTCCTCCACCATCAACACTGCTAGGTTAGGGATCTTGTTTTCCAGGCTCTGTGCATTTGTACATATGGCTTTTTATGTTTCGATGTCCCCACCTGCACCAGCCCCCCCAACTGATCCCTAAGCCTTGCCTCCATGCCTCCCCCGCTATTACCTCCCTTTCTGATTCACCAACATACCCTCCTGCAGCTAGTATATTGAGCCTTTTAGATTGATTTAATGCACTTCTCATTTCCCTGGCTCCTGATAAAACTTTGCTGGAGTTTCTTGACACAGAACTGGACTCATGTCAGATGGAATAAGATTGCCACAAAACAAGCAGACTTATAACACTGCTCTTGTTATTGACTTTCATTCAGATCACCATGTACAAAAAAGGAATTATTGTCACTCCTGAGTTACCTCAGTATTGCCATGCATATCATTCCTCAAGGCAGAGCCATCATTTTGTATTTACTTGATACTGTATCATCTGTCTAGTCCCTTGAACATCTTATCACCATCACAGCCACAGCAAAATTAACCCTAGTCTTGTGGGCTTATTTTCTGAAGCAGTGGAATTGCATTTCTCTATTTTACTGGGATCCTTGCCTAGCTGTTCATGAAATATTTACTGATGCTACACCTTTTCTCAGCTATGCTGTATTGTATGCCAAAGCCTGGATCACTGTCCTGTAGTTACCCACCATGACTGCTGTATACCAGTTTCAGACAATTGTTTTCTCTCTTAAATATGTCTAATATTTGCCATGGCCATTACATGATGTCCCATATGGATCAACCAATTTGTTTCTGTGTATTCCTACAACACCACCAAGCCACATTGGATCTCATCAAGAAAGGCCATTCCTGTTTCCCTGCCATTTTGAACTTCCTATGAAGAATGACACTCTCAACAGCTACATCCAATTGCAGATCATCAAATGAGCTCCATTCAGCAATATGAAGAATTGATAATGACTTGAATTTCTATATCTCTCAGGTACATAAGGTAATATGGCATGCAACAGCTTCTCTCACCATCAAAAATAACAAACTACCTGGACCTAATATAATACATTCTGTTCTCAGTAACAGCTCAACCCATTCAAACCTGATGTCCACCAGTCCTAGCATTTGCTTCATTCTGCAACCATGCCAAACAGTTACCTATCTCTATCATTAAACTATACATATCAGGAATTCAGTTCCAGCTATTCTTGCATTTTCCAAACAGTCCATCCTTTCTGTCTAGTCCCACAATAAAGTAGTTCTTTCACAGTCTCAAGAAAGTGCTCCTGAATAAACAAATGGAAAACCGTCTGTTGACAGTGATATATTCCAGAATCTCCTTGCATTGCTCCAATACAGCTTTTCAACACCTATCACAGTCATAATGCTGCAACCTCCATTGTTTTAGCCTTCTATCGATTCTTACTTCCAGTGGACGTTTCTACTGCTTCAACAACTTACTCACCTCATCAACATTTCTCAACAGTCAGCTTTTGGAAATCTGAAAACACCTATATCTCACTCCTCAAAACCTCAAAATGGGCCACTTTTCTCAAGGCATTCATTTCAAGTATTATCCTACCTATAACCAGTGGTGTCCTAGACTCATTCTCGATAGCTGAACAACCTGTCATGCTTCTCAGTCTCTATGTCATACCGCTACTCCAAACAGAGAAGACCATTAAGACTACTTTGTGGTTCATAACCAACACTTGTGGATCCTCCTCTTCCATCTCAGATATGAAACACTAAACTACTCTTGCCATTCCTTCTGTATTGGAATATCCACTACAACGTCAAGCAGGAATGTCGTAGGGCACATCATCAAACTCCTAGGATGCTGGTGATTATCTGGTTCTGAATCATACATCAAAACCCAGAATCTGAACTCTGACATAGGTTTCACTTCCTCCCTTCCCTATAAATCCTGAGGGAGGAGGGAGGGCAGATACAATGCAGTGGTTTCACAGAGGTTTTATCCATGGGGGGGGTCCTTACCTGATTTGCATCAGTCTTCACTCCATGAGATAGAGAGGTGGTTGCTGCTTCATCCATAGATATTTGGGGCCTCTGCAGTTTCCATAATTTCCTTTAGCCTTGGAATTCCTTCTATTTGGTACCACCTCAGAGGGTAGAAATTGAAGAAAGAGAACAAGGTCAAAATAACGTCACTAAGCATTTATACATAACCGCATACATGACCAGCTCCCACATTGAATGAAAAGTCTTGCTTGTGGTTCAGTGGAACACCTTGCCAAACCCCATCCCAGCATTTTAAGAAGCACCTAATATCCAGTTCCAGCCTGCATTAGCTGCTTCATCCCGCTGTCCTCACCTCCTCCCTCCTCTGGCGCCTTTTGCCCTGTAGGCTTCTAAGGTCTCCATCATTTCCTTTAGCTTTGAGAACCCTTCTCTTGACACCTCTACTGAGGGAGAGAGTTCAACAAACACAGCAAGGCCAAAGTAACCTCACTAAATGCTTACACATAATTACATATAGTTGTAGCAATAGATATGGTCAGATACTTCCACATATTTTGTGATATTTCTAAAGAGATGTCCTCTGGTGGGCCAACAGTGGTACTGCAGCCAAGCTGGGAATTTGTCTAGAGATATGACAGAAAAATTTCAGGAAATATCTGACCATGTCAATTACCCAGATAGAAAGGTAATGATGTAATGTATCTTCTGTACATTTGGAATTCATCTTGTTGGCATCCATTTAGGTATCAATACTTCAATTATTATTTAATAATTCACCTTTAACTTAGACATACAAATTACACTTTGATACTCACACATACAGTATGACTTACCTCACAATATAATGCTTAATAGACACTCAAACTGGCATGTATTCCACCCCTATTTGGTTCCCTTTTAAGAAGGGGTAAGTTCCTTTATGCTCTTGGTTTATACTCCTTTACTTTTCCACTGTTCTGTAAGCTAAAATCATTAAATCAAAATTATACAAACATACGAAATTGCCAGCAGAAAAAGGCCCACAGGTCTATCAAATCTGCCCGATTGTGCAGCTCTTAGTTTCATATCACTACAGCTGCCCCACCCCACCAAACCCCTCCCTTCCTCCTCTTTCCCGGTCCTTCCCCATTTGTGTTTTTGTCTGTACTAACCCTGCCCTTGACTCTATCCCAACCCCACTTACAGCTATCCACTGTCCTTTGAGTGATTAACTCCTCCGGCAGTGCATTCCAACCCACCACCACTAACTCTGTGAAGTAGTGCCTCTTCATCTCCCTCCTAAACCTTGCCCCTTCCAGCTTCAGACTGTGCCCCCTAGTTATCCTTCCTCCTTTTAAGTGGAACAGTCCTCCATCCCTGACTTTGTTCAAGTACTTAAAGGTCTCTATTATGTCCCTTCTAATCCTTCTGTCTTCCAGCGAGTACATGTTAAGGTCCTTCAACCTTTCCTTGTACGGCAACTCCCCTAGTCCCATGATCATTTTTGTAGCCCTACGCTTCACCTCCTCCAGTAATCTCATATACTTTTTGAGGTATGGGTACCAATACTGTACATTGTACTCCAAGTGTGGCCTCACCAGTGATCTATACAATGGCAGGATGACCTCCCCCTTTCAAGAGGTGATCCCTCTGACAATGCACCCCAGCATCCCATTTGCCCTTGCTACTGCCCTCCTACACTGTGCTGATACCTTCATGTCCCCTATGACTATTACCTCCAGGTCCCTTTCCTCCTTTGATGCCATTATCTGCACTCCCCCAAGCCAATAGCTGTTTGTGGGATTTCTGGTTCTAAGGTGCATGACCTTGCACATCTTAGCATTAAACCTCAACTGCCACTCCCTAGACAGTGTTTGAGTTTAGCTAGATCCTCTCTGAGTGCCTAACTCTCTTCCTTATTGTCCACTTTTGCACAAATCTTAGTGTCATCTGTGAACAAGCTGATCTTACTCTTGACCCCTTCGACAATGTCTCCAATGAAGACATTGAACAAAACAGGGCCCAGCACTGAACCTTGTGATACCCCACTTGTTACTGGCCATGGCTTGGATGTCTCCCCCTTACTACTGCTCTCTGTTGTCTGCCCTGCAGCCAGCCCTCACCCTACCCCACCAGTTTTTCCCCTGCCCCTCTGTCCCTTAGCTTGTCCACTTACCTCCTGTGTGGCACCAAGTTGAAAGCCTTGCTGAAGTCCAGATACAGGACATCCACAGCATGGCCTTTGTCAACCACCCTAGTGACCCAGTCGAAGAAGTCGATCAGGTTAGTTTGGCAAGATCTTCCCATGACAAACCCATGCTGTCTCTCATCCTGCAGGCCATTGCTTTCGAGAAAGATCATCAACCACTCCTTCAGAATGGTCTCCATCAACCTCCCCACTATGGAAGTCAAGCTCACTGGTCTGTAGTTACCCAGTTGGTCCCTGGGTCCACTCTTGTGAAGGGCCACCATGTGAGCCATCCTCCAGTCTCTGGGTACATTCCCCATCTCTAAGGTGGTGTTGAACAGGTCCATCAGAGGGCCTGCCAACAACTCTACCAGTTCCTTCAGGACCCTTGGGTGTACACTGTCCTGCCCTGGTGCCTTGTCCACCTGCCAGGCTTTAAGGCCCTTCAGAACTCTATCCTCTTGGATGACCCCATCTATTATCTCTGCCCCCCACCCTTACCCCTTTCCCCTGCGGTGTTGGGCCATCCCTTTCTTTTGTGAACACCAAGCAGAAATACTCATTACATAGAAACATAGAAACATAGACTTTGACAGCAGATAAGGACTGCTTGGCCCACCTAGTCTGCCCATTTCCTACCTACAGGATAAGCCACAGATCCTAGTTAACCAACAGCCTGTTTCTTCCTATCCCCCACAAGAATTGCCTCATGTCTGTTCCATGCATTCTTGAATTCTCCCACAGTTTTAGACCCCACAACCTCCTCAGGAAGGCTGTTCCATGCATCCACTACCCTCACTGTGAAAAAATACTTCCTCACATTGCCCCTGAACCACCCCCCCTCTATCTTTAAATTGTGTCCCCTTGTTCTTGCACGTCTCTTTTTCCAAAAGATGCTACCCTCTTTGGATTTTGTTGATTCCACTGAGGTACTTAAAAGTTTCTATCATGTCCCTCTCCCCATCCTTTCCTCAAGGGTATATATTGAGTGCTTCTGCCTGATCTTCCCCTTGTTCTGCCCATCCTCCCTCTCTCTTGATTCTAAGTCATCCCTGCAACTCCTCTTTTCCCTTATGTATTTTTAAGAACCCTTTTTCCCTCTTTCTGATCCCCTGAGCCAACTTCTGCTCCTTTGCTGCCTTGGCTGCCCTGATTGACCCGGTCACCTCCCTAGATTCCTTTGAGAACACTTCTCTATCCTTCTCATGCCCAGATTTGTTGAACTTAATGAAGGCCAATCTTTTTTCCTTCACCTTTTACTCCACCTCTTTGCTGAGCCAGCTAGGTTTTTTTGACCTGGACTGCTTACTCTGAGATTTGGCACATGTGTTCGTGGCCTCATTTAGCCCCTTGCTAATGATTTCCAACTTCTGTTCAATATCCATCCCTTGGTTAATTTCAGTTAACTACCCCTCTAGGATGCTGCCCATCTTGGCAAAATCTGCCTTCCTAAAATCCAACTCTCTTTCTCTGGTCTTAGCTGACTCCCTCCCAGTGTTGAGTAGGAACCACACTGAGCTGTGGTCACTTCCTATTAGATAGTCCTGTACTACCACATCCTGTACTTGGTCTTCATTTGTTTGCACCAAATCCAGTATGTTCCCCTCCCTAGTAGGATCTGTCACCCCTGGCACTAGGTAACTGTCTTGGATAGCTTCCAGCAGCACCTGTTCCCTGGTGTGTACTGTAGTTACTGTCTGCCAGTCAACCCCAGGTAGGTTGAAGTCTCCTACTATAACTGTACTCCATTTGCCACTGACCTTTCTGATTTGCTCCCCCAGCTCCCTATCCACTTGCTCGCTCTGTGAGGGTGGCCTGCACACCACCCCATCCTGAGCTTCTTACCTTTAGGGCTTTGGAGCAATACCCATATGACTTCTGGTCTCCCCTCATGCCTTTCCTCCCTGGTACACAGTATCCCCTCTCTGAAATAAATAGCCACCCCTTCCTCTTCTCACCTCTTGGTCCCTGTGGAACACCTTGTATCCTGGGATCAAGAGATCCCAGTCATGGTATTGAGTGGCCCAGGTCTCTGAGATGGCAGCAATATCTACCTCCCCCTCTACCATCATTGCCTGGAACTCTGCTACCTTGTTTGCTAAGCTCCTTGCATCAAGGATACTACAGTCCACCTTGTGTCCTGCCCCTCCTCTTCCCATCTCTCCCCCTTCCTCTTTTGTCTTGTTAACTTCTCCTCATTCTTCTCCTCCATCTCTGGGGGGCGAGGCCTTTCAGTCTCCCATGGAAGGTGTCTCCTCCCTGCTATCTGACTCAGACCTTCCCACTCCTCAGTTTAAATCTATGTTGTTTTTAATGTACTTCTCCAGCCCCTGTATCAATGCCCCTGTACCCTTTAAAAAAAAAAAAAAAAAAGAAAGTACCGTGGTTTTGGCTGAGAAACTGTACTTTTGATGTATGCAAATTAGCACAGCACCGAAGTAAGCATTTACCAGAAATACATTTAGTATACAGTATGTAAGGAAAATATATTATAAATATAGGCCCAGATATTCAAAGGAGTTGCACCAGTGCAACCCCAAAAATGCACCCCTGGGCAATATTCAAAGGAAGAACTTGCGCTGCACAAATCCCAATGTGCAGGGGAGCAAAAATAATGTATGCACCGCATCTCCAGGGGGTGAGCCCATGCATATGTGGCACATCCTGATATTCAGTTCGGGATGTGCGGTGCATATGGTGGCACAACCATGGGATGGGCCAGATACCAATGCGCAAAGTTAAGCCTGAAGAGAAAGGCTCAAATAATGGCCACCCACAGGTGTGCCTCTGCACTGCAAGGTGCAAAACAACAGCAGCAAGCTGTGGGTGGCAACCCGCCCCATACAACATCATGCACAAGCACCCACATATGTCCCTAGTGGACCAGTGGTCCCCCCTCCCACTTCGTATCCCTGATCAGACATAATATAGGATAAAATGTTCCCTGGTAGTCTAGTAGTCCCCCCACCCCTCCCGATGCTCCGATCCCTGTAATAAAACAGTTTCCTGTTTCTCTGGTAATCTAGTGGACCCCCCGCCCATAACTCTGATCACCGGGAAATACATGTTTCCTTATTTCCTGGTAGTTTAGTGGTACCCCCCTACCTGCCCATAACCCTGATCACACAGGAATCCCATTTTGAATCATCCTGGTGGTTTAGTGGTTCTCCCCACCCCACCTGTAACCCTGATCACCATTAAAATCACTATACAAATGTCCCTTGTGCTCCAGTGGCACCATCCACCCACTCAGGACCCCCTGCCCACCCCCTGCCCACCCAACCCCCCCATCGGCAGGCAGCAGCACACATACTCACATACCACCATGGCTGCCTCACCGAATGAGGCTTACAGTAGCAACTGTAAGCCCATTTAGGTCCACACTATGGACCAATGGGTTTGCAGTGCATACTGTAATAGTACTTCATATTATATTATATTACTATTATATTATAGATCACTGTAAGCCCATTGGTCCATCTGGGACCAATGGGCTTACAAATCATACTGTAAGCTGTCATCTGCAAGGCAATGGTGGAATGTGGGTGGTGTGCTGTTGCCCGCTGATGACGGAGGGTAGAACTGGGTGGGCAGAGGATCCTGTGTGGGTGGGGTTTGGAGGTGCCACTGGACCACCAGTGACATTTGTACAGTGATTTTAATGGTGATTGGGGTTATGGAAGGTATGGGGGGAACCACTAGACCACCAGGATGATTCAAAGTGGGATTTCTGTGTGATTGGAGTTACAGACAGGGAGTGGATTACCACTAGAATACCAGGGAATAAGGAAACATGTATTTCTCTGTGATCAGGGCTATAGGGAGGGAGTGCGGGACCACTAGACTACAGAAATACAGTAATTATGTTATGGGGATTTTGTACAAGGGTGGGTGAAATTACCACAAGACCCCCTCTGGCAGCACTGCATGTTGTGCAGGGTGCCATGCACATTTCGCTGCCCTGCCTTGCACAACACATCCAAATGGCACCATAATTACATGGAAATGGCCCCATTTGTGCCTTGCATACATTATAGCCCCATTTGCATACTGCTGGCTAAATATCAGGAATTTGCACACAGCGTAACTCTGTTGCACTGATGCAGTTCCCATTCCTCGTATTCAACCCTGTCTAGGGGGATGCACCAGCGCATCCTATTTGCACAGCGCACATTACCTGATATATTCAGAGGAGATGCGCCATGGCTTATCTCTTTTGAATATATCCCTGTGTTGCACCAGCGCAACTCATCTGTGCTCCACCACCACTTGCGCCATTGCTGGGCGCAATTCTGAATATCGGGGCCATATTCTACACATACTGTATCTTGCATGTAAACAAAATAGATATTTTACTATAAGAATTTATGTAGAAATAATGCATTCAATATATATTCACAGAATGCAGTCTGCATATATTTTAAATGTATATGTAAAATGCAGATCTATACCAATGATATTAACTAAAATTACAAAGACTTCATTAATGCACTCATTAAGATTAAATCAACAAAGGCAGGGATGTGGCATTAGGATTTCCAATCCTAACACCCCACTCCCACCCCACAGGCAGCAACAGGAAAAAACATTATGGTTTGACCTCTCCTGCATCTTCACAAATCAGGTGTGGGGTGTCCTCAGGGCTGTCAACCTTAACGCTTACCCCATTCCATCATGAAAGAACCTGAGTTGTGTAGAGTAGATAAGAATGGGGTGAGCATTAGGGCACATGCCACACCTGATTTGCAAAGATACAGGAGTTGTCACATCGTAATGGTTTTTCCTATTGCTGCCTATGAGGTGGGGATGGGGTGTTAGGGTTGGAAACCATAATGCCACTTTTCCCTACATTTTTGGGTTACTAATTAGTGCATAACACAATTTTTTGCAATTAGTTTTCTTATGTTTTGAGACAGTGTAATCATATCCTTATTTGATCTATGTGTGAATAAACAGACTGACTGAGTTTACTAAAATGTCAGCAAAATTGGAGTCATAAACAAATGCGAACCAACATTGGAAACCAGCTTCATACAGAAAACACAAGCTTGAAGGTTAAATGCAACTCTCCCTATCTAAGTTGTATATGTGCTAGTGATATAAATGTAAATATGTATTTAATATTTATTTTGAAATGTTTAATATGTTATAAATGTGCACATGGTGGTTGTACCTTACATATGCTGTTAGCCATTGACAGGATGACTCAAACAATATCATTTGAATGCATAAACTGCTATTCCTCTGCTAACAAACATAATTCTCAGCCCCTCCCCTTTTGGGACTCAGTCCCATGTCTTGTTCAAGTAATACCATACCTCCATCACAACCCAGACATCGTCTGCAGTTATATGGAAACCCATAGGTAACAGATAGCAACAGCAGTACACAATTGTAAACCTATCCCCCACCACCACAGTCGCCATCACTACTTTGGGAGAAACAGGTGTTCATTTCATTTGTACTTAATTGATATTTGTTTCTATAGAGGGTATAGGAAATGTGTTCCGTTAGACTGTGGAATCGCATGCTTTATGTGTATATCTTTATTTCATTTAATAATGCTGTTTCATTTGTAACTCTTCAATGAGCATTCTTTGACTTTCCAGTTAAGAGATAGCCTTATACATACTGCTCCCCAAAATATATTTATGTATTTAATTTTGTTTGACATCTGCATCAAACAAATGGTGGACTGCCCCTAAGATATTGTCTTCTCCTGTGCCCTTTATTTAGAAGTTTGTGCATTTACTTGCCCATTTATCTTGTTTCCTTGTATGAAATTGAGCTGCATCTAAAGAGCAGTGCAACTAAATTTAAAGAGTCAGCATTTATTTGGTAGTATTTGTTCTGCAGAAAGAAAGTGTGGCATATCTGTCATTACTTACAGGGGATGGTGTTTCTTACACAGTTTATACTATCTTTTCTTAAGCCATAAACATATATAATGTTTGATATAAAACTCATCAAATTCCATTTACAGGTGTCAAACCACTTTAAGAAAATAACTAATGCTGTATATTCAAGGGTCATAGGTCGCAAGGGAAATATCCAGCATATTTTATAAGGCTCCTGCAATATCTAATTTATGCAGTTATAGAAGTTTGTGTGGTAAAACAGCTGGATGTGCTGCTGACTTGAGTAAGTTATAGCTTAAAGCAGCTGTGCAGTGAAATCAGGCAAAAACAAGCATGTGTCAATGCATGAATGTTGTCTTGCTGGCATCTGCATTGGTAGTGCAGGAGTTAGAGAGATGCATAATAGGAATGGCAGTGAAGTATTGAATTGACACCAACCCCTCCCCCACCCTGCAGATAGTGACTGGCATTGGGGTGTGCCTTTGGGTCATCGCATAACACTCACACCACTTCACCTCACCCTATCCTGCAGACACTGACAAGTGTCACAGTGTGCCTTGGGGTCTTCGGACCTTATGCTGTCCCCATTCCATAATGAAATACTCTGAGATGGGTGCAGTATAGGAGAATGGGGTGAACTTTGGGTCCGAAGAGTCCAAGGCACACCTTGATGCTTGTCACTGGCTGCAGGATGGGGGTGGAATGGCATGAGAATTACAGCTGACAGTTCCAAGTCACACCCCTGATGTCTGTCAGTCTCAACAGGGTGCGACGTTATGGTTGGAAACCCTAGCCCCCTGGGTGTTTGTTGGTATTGTCACTTCAAATTTTCAGCATGGGCTTTTTGTGACCCCACCTCATGAACAGCAGTGCTATCAGTTTGTTAGCGGAAAGGTGATTTTGCACAGCAACTGCGCCATTTGGCGCTACAGGTGTGAAAACACATTTTGGCCAGGATTTGAAAAATGACAGCTGTACTGTTTATAAGGAGGTGTAAAAAATGGAAATGTTGAAAATCTGGAATGAAAATATGAAAAATCGGTGAAGTCATGATCATGCGTAGAAACTGCACAACGCACTCCCATAACACAATTATTTTTTCACAGAGAGGGTTGTGGATACATGGAACAGCCTTCCTGAGGAGGTAGTGGACTCAAAAACAGTGGAGGAATTCAAGAATGTATGGGACAGACATAAAGCAATTCTAGTGGGGGATAATGGGAAGTAGGCTGTTGGTTAACTAGGATCTGCAGCCTATGTATTAGGTAGGGAAATGGGCAGACTAGGTGGGCCAAGCAGTCCTTATCTGCCATCAAATTCTATGTTTCTATGTTTCTATTTGGGAGATTTTGTTTACCACATTTTCAACATAGACATTTTGGGACCTCTGCTCATGACCAGTGGCACTGTGATTTTGTTAATCCATCCAGAATATTGATTTCCCACAGTGAGTGCGCTATTGTGCGCCACATGTGCAAAAATACATTTTGGGCAGGAAGTGAAAAATGGCAGCTGTGCTGTTCATAAGGTGGTATGAAAAAATGGCAATGTTGAAAATCTGGAGTGAAAATATTAAAAATTTTTGAAGTTACAAGCTTGGGTGGAAACTGTGTAATGCTCGCTCGTAACACAGTCATTTTTTTAAATTATTTCACCAGATTTGCAACATAGTCTTTTTGGGACCCCACCTCATGAACAGTGGCACTGTCATTTCATTAATCAGTCCCAAGAGGTGATTCCATGCAGTGGCCATGAAATGACCTTTCAGGACTGAGTAATGAGATGACATTGCATGTGTCTATGAGGCAGGGTCCCAAGAACCCCATGCTGAATAATTTGGAGCCAAAATTCAAAAGAATGGCTGAGATATTCCACTAAGTTGAACACCCCCCCTCCCATTGATGCCGTTATACAGCTTACTGCATTTCTTCATTTTGCACTTTGGCTTTGAAGAGTCCAGACATGTTCCTGCTCCACCAAAGATCACAGCGCTGGACCTGTGGAGGTAGGTATGGGGTGGGGAGGAGTGTGGGGAGGTGGGGTGTGCAGAGGGTGGGTGGTGGTTGGGACAGGGATCCCATGGACAATTCGAGAGACTGTTTTCTTTTTTTCAGGTACAGAAAAAAAACATATTGTGGGATGGTTTTCTTTCTTTACAGGTGAAATAAAACAAATGTTTGCCACACTGGGGTGGGCTCCCAGTGTGTCCCTTGACTTTTGACGGGGATATTGGCCACACTGGGGTGGACTCTCGGTATGCCACACAATGGGTGTGGGGGTGGACATGCCAACATGGTCAGCATTGTGTGAGCGGTGGCACACTCGGGTGGGCTCACAATGTGTCACACTATGTGGGGGTTGGGGGACATGCTGACATGGGGATTGCACCCTCAATGTCAGCTTTCTTTGGGGTTTGTATGATGGTGGCTTCTTCTGCCACCATGTTTATAAAAATGTTTAACCAGGAAAGGCATACACGGGAGGTGTGTCATCTGTGCCACTGCATGACAAGCTTGTCTCCGATTGCAGTAGCACATTTCTTTCAAGTTGGTGGCACTTTACATAATTCTTGTGTCAGCGCTAGCATGCTGGTTAATTAGTGAATGAGGGATGCACCTACTGAAGCATGCCTTGCATTCACCAATGCTGACACACCTCTGCATTTCTCCTACTACCACAAGATGTCGATTGCATGTGCACAAGACAACATAAAAACTGACCCTACCTTTTATTCACTAAAAGAGATTCCAGGCATCATTCATTTTTTTTTTCTTTTGGTGGTACAATTTTTTAATCCCACCAAAATTTGAGTATTTTATAAATGTTTAATTAATTTTTTTCCTCAAGAAAAAAAGATGACCTCCACAATTTCCATAGAGATAGCATTATAAACCCGCAAAGAGTCAGTATCAAATAAATAAAAAAAAGACTCATGGTGCATAGCATAGGCGGTACCTAGCAAGTAAATGTGCCAGATAAGTTAATATATTTTTTAAATGTAGCTGAGACCAGCTTTTTTCGAAAAACATTTTTTGCTGCATTGCTGCTTTAAACTCTTTAAACAGAATTTTCAGGTGACAGTCAAGTCTCTAAATGAATAATGTGAAGCTCTTTACACTGCCGAAAGATAGATACGTAGATAGATAGATAGATAGATAGATAGATAGATAGATAGATAGATAGATAGATAGATTGATTCAACCTCTGGTGTTGTTTTTCTGAAATTATGCAAAAGGTGAGTGGTAATACCAGTGCCATTTATTATGTTTGCTTGCGCGCATGTGCAAGAAACATAGTGCCATCATCCGAGATTTCGGAGGTGTGACACCACCTCTTCCAATTCAGTCAGTGTGTTGGCAGGCGCGGCCCCTGTAAGCCAATGCATGCTGGAGCTGTCTATGACAAGCTCCAAAATGCAGTAGCATACAGTTGGAAGGGGGCGCTACGCTTCAGTGAGCAGCTATAAGATATCGCCTGCTCATGCGCAGCTCCCCCTACACACACACACATGCACACGCAGGCGTGTGCCCCCCCCACACGCACACGCTGTATAGCCGACAGGGGTGCCCAATCCGCCATCGGCTGTGCTGCGCTCCCCCTCAAAGCCTTCCAAATGCCACCCTGGGTGCCCACCCCAGTGTGGTAACTCATGATATAGCCGACGGGGGGTGCCCAATCCCCCATTGGCTCCACTGTCCTCATCCCCCCCGAGTACTGGGTGCCACGCTGGAGCCCACCCCAGCGTGGCAATAGATCTTTGGCCGACAGGGTGCCCAATCCCCGTTGGTGAACGCCCCCAACCATCCTTGTGCCATGCTGGGAGCCCACCCCAGCATGGCAAGCGTCCAGCGATCATCATTGAAAAAAAAAACCGTGAAAAGCGATTCCCGTAGTCTCCCAGGCCCCCCCACAGCCGCACCCACCACTGAGCACCCTGCCTCCCCACCCCCACCCCATACTTACCTCAGGACCTTGGCGTGGCGATCTTTGGTGGACGGGAACACGTCTGCACTCTTCAAAGTCGACCGCAAACTGAGGAAATGCCGGTAAGCTGTATAATGGGCTAGATAGGGTTTTTTCAACTTTGTTGCATATCTCAGGCATTTTTTTGAATTTTTGCACCAAATTTTCAACATGGGGTTTTTGGGACCCCTTCTCATGAATGATGTCACTGTCATGGTGTTATTCGGGCCCGGAGGGTGATTTCGTGGTCACTGCGTGAAATCACCTTTTGGGACCAATTAATGAAATGACACTGCCAGTGTTCATAAGGTGGGCTCTCAAGAAGGCTATTTTGAAAATTTGGTGGAAAAATTCCAAAAAATGACTATTTTACGAGTGTGTGTTGCACAGTTCCTACGCACGCTCATAAGTTTGCGAATTTTCAATATTTTCACTCCAGGTTTTCAACATTGCCATTTTTCTTTTTTTTTTTTGGCTTCCAGGCCTCTCGTTGACCATCGACTCTGGTCATGGACCCCTGGAGCCCCAACCACCGGATATCGCTGTCTCCCCAGGTCATCCCTGGCTTACCCCCCAGAGAATGGGGCCGTGGCTCTGACCCCAGATATCGGACCGCGGGACTGTGACTGGTTGGGGGAATGGCTCTGGTGGTCAATCGGGGCTTCCAGAGGCAGAGCGTCACCGAGACGCAAGGCGTGGAATTTTTGTCCCCCCCCTAAGCAGGATGGGGACGTGCAATCATGTCCAGCATCCGCCCCATCCTGAGAGCTCTGTTATGCCCGATGTGGGCGTGCACCAGCCTCAGCTGGGTGCACCGCTCATCTCGCTGCAGCCCCTGCCCTCCCAGGAAGGAGAGCCACCATGGGGCGCTCAATCCTTCCCAACCTGGCCGATCCTCCGGCGAACCAGGTCCATTCCGAACCGGGTCACCGGCGCCATAGCGGAAATCCAACCGCTGCGCCGATGGACTAGCCAAGGTTTTCAACATTGCCATTTTACCACACCTTCTTATGAGTAGTACAGCTGTCATTTTCACATCTCACCCGAAACATGTTTCTGCCCATGTAGCACACAATAGAAACACAGAAACATAGAATTTGATGGCAGATAAGGACCGCTTAGCCCACCCAGTCTGCCCATTTCCCTACCTAATGGATAAGCTGCAGATCCTAGTTAACCAGCAGCCTACTTCTTCCTACCCCAACCCCCTAGAATTGCCTTATGACTGTCCCATGCATGCTTGAATTCCACCACTGTTTTTGACTCCACAATCTCCTCCAGAAGGCCATTCCATGCATCCACAACTCTCTCTGTGAAAAAATACTTCCTTAAATTCCCTCTGAGCCGCCCCCCCTCTATCTTCAAATTGTGCCCTCTTGTTCTTGCACACCACAATGGCACAGTCGGTGTGCGAAACCAATGTACGGGACAAATTAAGAAAACCACAGTGACACTGTTCATGAGCAGAGGTCTTAAAATGGCTATGTTGAAAATTTGGTGAAAAAATTCCTAACAATGACTGTTTTACGAGCGTGCATTGTGCAGTTCCTATGCATGCTCATAAGTTTGTGAATTTAATATTTTCACTCCAGATTTTCAACATTGCCATTTTATTACATTTCCTTATGAACAGTACAGCTGCCATTTTTCATATGCCACCCAAAATGAATTTTCACACATGTAGTGCACAATGGTGCTGTTGGTGTGTGAAAGCAATGTTTGAAACAGATTAAGAAAATCACAGTTACACTGTTCATGAGCAGAGGTCTTAATATGGCTATGTTGAAAATTTGGTGACAAAAGTCCATAAAATGACTGTGTTACGAGTGAGCATTGCGCAGTTTCCACTCACCCTTGCAAGTTCATGACTTTGTAATATTTTAAGTCCAGATTTTCACCAGTGGCATTTTTCCACACTACCTTATTTACAGTACAGCTGTCACTTTTCACAACATGGCTGAAGTGTGTTTTCACACTTTCGGCGCAGAGATGCGTGGTCACTGTGGAAAATCTTTGTTCGGGACAGTTAAAGAAAATCAGTGACACTGTTCATGATCGGAGGCACCAAAATGCCTGAGTTGACAATCTGCTGTAAAAAAATCCCCAACCTAATTATATTATGGGTGTGCATTGCACAATTTCTATGTACGCTCGTGACTTCACCATTTTTTTAAATATTTTTACTGCAGATTTGCAACATTGCCATTTTTCACACCTCCCCATGAACAGTACAACTGTCATTTTTTACATCCTGTTCGGAATGTTTTTGCACCTGTGGTGCTAAATACCGTAGTCGCTGTGCATAAGCAGCTTTTGGCTAAGAAACTGATATTTCCCCCTGTTCATGAGGTGGGGTCACAAAAAAACCATGTTGAACATTTGGAGTGAAAATACCAATGAATGCCTGCGGTATTAGGGTTTCCAACCATAACACCCAACCCTGTAGAGAATGACAGGCATCAGGGGTGTGACTTGGGATTCTTGCCTGTAATGCTCATACCATTCCACACCCTGCAACCTGTGAGAGGCATCGAGGTATGCCTTGGACTCTTTGGCCCCAAAGTTCACCCCATTCTCCTATATCACACCCATCTCACTGTATTTCCTAATGGAATGGGGTACGCATAAGGGCCAAAGACCCCAAGGAACATCGTGACACTTGCCAGTGTCTGCAGGGTGGGGTGTACTGAAATGGCGTGGCCGTTATGCCTGATGACCCAAAGGCACACCCCAATGCCTGTCACTCTCTGCAGGGTGGTGGTGGGGTTGGCTTCAGTTCAATACTTCACTGCCATTCCTATTAACGCAGCTCTGTAACTTCTACAATACCACTGCCAATGCCAGCAAGCAAACATTCAGCATTGACAAATACTTGTTTGAAGTGAACAGAGACAAACCTAATAGCCTTAAAAACCATGTTCTGTCAAATGAAAGTGAATTACATATACCATAAATAATCAAACATGTATTATAGTTCTTGAATTTAAAGTTAGTATTTGATTTTGTGAACGCGATGGACCTAGAGATACTTCCAACCTTAAATTAATGTGTTACTATGCACACAGCCTTCACAAAGTACTTCAGAATATATATTTCTTATATTGCTAAAGCAGTTTAACAATTGGAGGCTTTAGATTGGAAGAAGGAATATGCAAACGTGCAGCAACAATACACAGTTATCATTTAAATAGAAAATACAAGGATATGTTAGCACTGTGTAGGTCTTTCTCAGTTAGACCTTTTTAAACCCACTTCCCCCTCACTGGGTCATACCTGGAAACTAGCATTGACTCAGTGTGCCTTTCCCAGTTACCAAAATTTTAAATAAACAAATTAATAAATAAATCCCACATTTATAAAATAAATTCATACACAAATATAGTTTTAAAAAAAAGTAAAATGGGGCCTCTACCAGTTAATTTGGCAACTATAACAATTTAAAATGTGAGTATGTGGCACGTCAAAACCATTAGATTTGTATTCCACAACTTTTTTTTTCATTTTTATATAATAAATTTAAATACAAAACAAAAATGCAGTAAGATCCACATAAAATAAAGCATCATACAAATTACTGAGCAGCTCTGCAGCTCTGTATTATAATGCATTGTATAAAAGAACATTATTATTATTATTATTATTATTATTATTATTATTATTGTCAAATATGGCCCGGATATTCAAAGGGGTTGAGCCTGGTGCAACAGAGTTGCACCATCGGAACCCCACATTGTGCCCCAGCGGGATATTGAAAAGGCTGCCTGCAGCGCAACTCCCGATATGCTGGGATGCAATGTAATGGTATGCAGTGCAGATGCAGGGGGCGTGCCCATGCATATGCGGCACATCCTGATATTCAGCCCGGGATGTGCAGCGCATATGCTGGCACAACCCTGCATTGTGCCACGTAGGGGGGGCTCAAAGTTGAGCCCTTGCAGAGTAGGAACAACTCCCAGCCACCCAAAGGTGGGCTGCAGTATTGCAGAGTGCAACACAGCAGCCCAGCCATGGGTGGCCACCTGCCCACCCAGAACACCATCCACAAGCACACACTGAACCCGGAACCCCATCAAGCATAGCCGCGATCACGTGGTAAATGTTTAAAAGGAAATCCCTGATAGTCTAGTGGCTCCCCCAGTCCCCGATTCCCCGATATATATAATACACGAACATCCCTGGTGGTCTAGTGGTCCCCACTCCCACCCGAGTCCCCGATACCCAGATATTCGTGCATATGACCATCCCAGGTGGTCTAGTGGAACCCCCCTGTCTGTTGCTGTGATCATGGTAAATGTAAATTAAAACATTTCCTGCTAGTCTAGTGGACCACCCTCCCTCCCGAGTACCCGATTATGGTAGAAGTAATATAAACCATTCCCTGTTAGCCCAGTGGTACCTCCCTTCCTCCCAATGCCCTGATGGATGTATAGAAATACAGTTCCTTGTGGTGTAGTGGACCCCCCTCTCTCCCGGGTCCCCGATTGCAGTAAATCACCCACAAGTAAATCCCTGGTGATCCAGAGACACCCCCATCCCTCCCACCCACACAGAATCCCTTGCCCACCCGTCCCCCCAATCATTGGTGGGAGCTATATCCCTCGGCTGCCTGCCAAATGACAGGTACAGTGGTGCAGTCTGCGTATCCAGGCCTATGTCTATAAACAGTCAAAATATGAATTGCTGTTTGTCTGGTAACAGTAATCAAAAAGAAGATCCTTCTATTCAAAAGTATTCATTGAGAGAGGTATCTCCTCCCTGCTAGGCATTTATGTTTTCTTCATTTCTCCTTTCAGGTGGTTTATTTGTTCAATGCTCTCTAATAGTTCAGTTGTAGGTTGTTGCTTTTTCTTGGTGGTGAGCTATCAGGCCACAAGGTGGAACTGGGTTCAGTTCTGTCATTATGCTATCAGCAAACACTGGTCCCTAGTCTGGCCAGGAATTTTAAGAGAAATAAATGTCCATTTTCAACATAGAAATGTAAGTTGTGTTAAGATAAAAGTGCAGTCTTAGACCTGTACACCTATTTCATGTCTCAAAAATCACTATACAGTTCTACTATTGGCTATGTGCTATACAATATTTTGCTGAAGTTGTGACAAGGAGGGAGGGAGAGATGTGAGTTGGTGATAATGATAGACAGACAGATATCACTTAAACAAATATATTTTTTCATGTGGAATTTTGTGTACTACCAATGCCCTATACTCATTTGCTCTTGAGTTTACCATGTAGATTGTAATCATTTTGTCTAGTAGTTCCATTACACAGCATGGGAACCCTCTCCTCCAATCCAAAACAGCACTACATACACACTACAGTTCCTATTTTCTATTTCCCAAGGACATTTAACTATTGCCAATATAAGTGACCGAGTGACTAACACAGAAATCTATAGTTTTATCCAAATGAAAAAAAAAATATATATATTTCTGTAATCATGGTTAGTAATGTTACCATGAACTAAGCTGTTGAGCTGTTGACAGGGGCTGGCAACCATGCTGTGCGATGCACTTGCTAGCAATAAAGTTAAAATTACACAAAATCTACATGTGCACTACAGTCAAAGGACCAGTGCTACAGTACAAATGCACTGAAAAGGGGCAAAACTGTTGACACTGGTCAGTCCTCTTTAGCGCCACTGGCTACCAGTGCCACAGATTTTGTGTGCTGTTCTTAGGGGGGCTGGACTCTGAGTCTGACTCACTTGCTGGACTGGCACTGTAACTTCAAAGCACTTCTTTGACACTGATCACAATATGATGATGTTTAAGGGCTTGGAGCCGAGACACAAGGACCACACGAGAGGAAATCTCCTCCAGTTTTCAGTCAAAGACCCCCCCATGCTGTAGCAGTGTTGCAAGGCACTAGGCAGGCTGCCAACACACCAGTCTCAGCCATGCCACTAGTCCCTCCTTCCCTTCCTTCCAGTTCCAGTTTATCCAGCCTGCTCCATCCGGAGGCTAAGTAGGCCCACAGAAGAAAGGCCAACATACCTCTCCAATCAGGAGGTATTGGAGCCACCAACAATAGTAAAATAAGAAAAAAAAATGTCAGTTTTGCAGCACAGAATCAGCAGAATGCTATGAAATGGGACACTGTCTATACAGTATAGGGAGGCAGTATAGCACAGTGGTTTAAGGCTCTGAGCTGCAAATCTGGAGACCTGGCTTTGAATCCCACAGCCCCACTTGCATGCTGTGTGACTCTGAGCAAGTCACTTAACTTCTCTGTGCTCTCAGGTTGCCCCTGTTAACAAGCTTTCAGCTTAGTGTGTCTCTCCTGATTAAATAATGGGAAAAAAAATAGCTGCTTAGCACAGCTAAGACCCCCCCATGCCACAGCAGTGCTGCTTGGCACTTGTCAGGCTGCCAACACACCAGTCTCAGCAGTGCCACTAGTTCCTCCATCCTTGACTCCCAGTTTCTGACCATCCAGCCTGTCCCATCCGGAAGTCGAGTAGGCCGGCAGAAGAAAGACCAACATACCTGTCCAGTCAAGAGGTAGGGGAGTCACTGTCCATAGTAAAAAAACAAAAAATGACAGTTTTGCCACACAAAATTAGGATAGTGCTCTGATCTGGGACACTGCCTATACAAATAGCTACTAAGTACAGCTAAGCTGCTGAGCCACTGACAAAGGCTGGTGACCAGGCTGTGATGCACTTGCAAGCCACAAAATTACACAAAGTCAGTGCTAGCTGGGCAGTCAGAGGACCAGTGCCACAGTGCAAGTGCAATGAAAAGGGGAAAAAATGCCGGCACTGGTCAGTCCTCCTTAGTGCCATGGCCCACCAACACCATGGATTGTTTATGTTTCCATCTGTTGAGGGAAGCCAAGGAGATTGCCCCAGAGCTATTATTTATGCCCCCCATGTCTCAGTACTACTGTTTTTGTCTCCATTCATAAAGGGGGCCCAATCAGTTCTGTGCTGTGGGGAGTGGTGTTTGGCAGTGCGTGAGCTGTGTGTACTGTGCAGCAGTAAGCAGTCTGGCAGATAACAGGGGAACTTCGGCTAGGGACTCACTGATGTCATACAATTTTCACAGAATGAGGCAGCCTGTCTAGCACAGATCTATCAGAACATGGAGGCCAAAGATCCTGCATAAAAAGTGTACGATAATTAAGACAAACATGTTGCCACACCATCTATATTTTACCCCCACCCCCACACACACATAAGTCAAAAACTAAAAGTAAAGCACAATCAATAAGCGGACTGCTCAAACTTGTATATACTACCACCACCCATCAAAAGATCCATGCTGCTCTAGTTTTACTAGAAGTAATTTTTAATTAAAAACTCCCTGAAACTTTCTGCATGTGATAAACTCCACAGTGGAGTACAAAAAGTTTTGTGTTGAAGGTCAGGTCAAATGCTTAGGTGTTATCCTAAATTAGACTAAATACTCAAGGAAAACTCCAACAAATTCTGTATCAAGTAAAGGATTCTAAGGTGGTAATAAACTTTCTTTCATGATGAAACGGTTGCTTAGGTTGTAAAATCAATATGCTTTATTAACATAACTCTGGTATTGTTTGCATCAATCCTACCTGTACCAGCTTGTTTGTATCTATGTCTTAAGTTACTGTTATACTGTGTTGTACTGTTATACTGTGTATTTTCGTTTGTCTTACTGGGACAAGGTACCTTTGTAAATGAGCCTATGGCTCAAAGGTTTTCCAAACTGCTGTTTAATTAATTAAATAAATAAATATTACAACCTTAGTAACCTTTGCATGTTACAGAACTCAGTGCCATGGTTTTTATAAACTTTAGTTCAAAAGTGGATAAAAATAAATTATAACATCATCAAAGATTAATGGCAAATAACTCCTATGCTGGAAATCAATTTTTGTACATACCATAATTAGATTTTTTGGTCCCTCCTAATGAAAACCTTGTATGAGTGTTGTTTTTGACTCACCCTAACTCTGTTCCTCAAAACACAAATGTATGTGTTAGCGGTGCCGTCAGCAAATGATGATCAGTAGGTTACGTAGCCTTATTTTCTTGTTACTCTAGGGGTCGCAGGTATGGGTTAGGCAATGGGCATGAGTTAGAAGATAACAGGCTTTGTTTAGGGCAGTTGAGACACGCCTGAGGGCTGTTGAGGTGGCAGAGCCATGTATTATGAGGCCATAATCGATAACAGATACTACAGAGCTTTGGACAACAATTCTTAGTGCTTCAGGGGTAAGGTGCACTCTATGTCTGTAGAGGAGGCTCAGTCGTAAGTTAGCCTCCTTAGCTATGTAGTCAGTGTGGGCTCTGTAGGCCAGGTTATTGTCCAGAGTGATCCCCAGATATTTGAAGGAGTGTACCTCCTCAGTGGTTACTCCAAGGTGGTTTGTAATGGTTAGTGGATGTTGCCTGCTCTTGTTGTAAGAGTTACAGAAGAGCATGGATTTTTTTTTTTTATATCTAAGGATGAGTCTGTGTTTGCTGAACCAGTTCTCTATGGAGGTGAAGCCATGCCGAAGTTTGTTCTGTAGGGATAGTGGGTCCTTATGGGTGGCAAGGATAATGGCATCATCAGCATAGAGAATGAGACGTTCCAGGCATGATTGGGGGAGGTTATTTAAAAATAGACTAAAAAGAAGGGGCCCCAGAATGGATCCTTGGGGGACTCCAGAGCAGACAGGTCATGCTTCAGAGAGGACACCTGCAATTTTCACTCTTTGCAATCTGTTCTGGAGGTAACTTTTAAACCAGGTTGAGGAGTCAGGGGAGAGCCCTGTGTTTGTGAGTTGTTCCAGAAGTAGGCGGTGGTGAACGGTATCAAAGGCCTTAGTTAGGTCTATAAAGACTGACCTGGTTAGATGCCCATTATCCAGGGAGCTGTGGATGGCTCTAGTGAATTTTAGGAGTGCTGTTGTAGTGCTGTGACCTTTCCTGAAGCCATGTTGTTGTGGGTAAAGGACATTGTTTTTGTCCAGGTAATCAGCGAGCAGGTCAGCAACCATGTGTTCAATGGCCTTGGATAGTGGCGGCCAGCCAGTCGGCATAACTTCCATACTACTAAAATAGCAACATTAACTAACTCTCCACAGAAGCAGACAGGCTGAAAAAGTGCCATTCCTCCTTTATTTCAAGTAGCCTCCAAACTACTGTTCAGGTAAACCTAAACTTTTTTTTCAGTTTTTATAATGAAATTCCTGGGTCACAGTAATGACTTTCCTCAGCCCCGCATCCATCTACATACCTCTCTACATCCCAATAGTTTCCCAACTCCAGTGTTACAGTAAAGACCAAAATCCAAACATTCACTTCACTACCTAGAAAATGTACCTGTAATTTTTTTCTCACTTTAAAAGCATCTTGTCCCTCAAAAGTGTTTCGCTTCATCAATCAATTTCTGCACTCACTCACTCCTTGTTGTGCAGCTTCAACCTCCCGTTGTCATGCCACCACCGAATTAGGCACCAGAATAACTCAGTAATTTTGTTTAATTAAAAAAGAGTTTTTAAATAAATAAAAAAAGAAACTGTAAACCATAGCTCTCTGACACCTCCACTTATCCTCATCTTGACAGTTCCACTTGCAAAAAAATTCTGCCATATTGTGCCTTTAAAACTCTGTGAAAATGGACCAATCAATGAAGATGACCGGCTTCTGATGCATTTCATGACACCAGCATGCTTAGCAATCACTAGCAGCACCTGAGACGCAATACCACTTATACAAAAAGTAAACCAGCAAACTCCTGTAATTTTAAACAAAAATATAAAACAAAATTAATTAAATCAGCACAACCCACAAAGTCCCTGCCTGTTGCATAAATCCAACATGCATGGGAAGGGGGCACCTGTGGGATAAAGAAGTTATTTGTACAGTTGCCTGTGACCTCTCATGAACCTCACTCATGGCTTCGCCACTCATGGGGTTACCCGAGGTTACATGCAACAGTCCAAATAGCTTCCTTATCCCACACGCGTTCCCCCTCCTGCATATCCTATATATATACTGTATATATATATATATATATATATATATATATATAATAGGGGCACGGTCGCACCCCTAAATTTAGGGTTATGAAGACACTTCTATGTTAAACTAGACATTTTGCAAGTTAATGACTTTGGATCTGTTCAACGGCTTTGCATGCAATTTGGTATGCATGGTGGGGCATGGCAGATCTCTTAATGTGCCAAATTTCAGTTAGGTCAGACTTATGATTTTTGTGCAGCAAAACACTGAAATATGCACTTTTCTCCAGTCATGTGGGCAGTTTTTCAGATTTTGTCTGTGGTGCTGTGCAGCCATAGTGTGGTGTGCTGCTCTGCAGCTTGGCACTTTGAAAGAACCTGGGTCAGGGAACATGCCACTTTTTGTTTGGTGAAAAAATATTAATCCATTCAAAAGTTACTAAAGTTTAAGTTCCCATTATAAGTCTATGGTAACATTTATATGGTTATTTTATGAAAGAAGAATGGGGTTTTGGCCATCTGGTTCCTCCTCATGATCAAAGAATTTGCAGGCTCGTGATCAAAGAATCTTTGATCACAAGGAATTCTTTGATCATGATGGCCGCCATCTTGTTTTCATTTTGCTGTTTAAAAAAGCAGATATCTCAGCTTGGGGTGATTTCTGAAGTAAAACTATGATGGGTTTTACTCGGGGGTCTTCCCTCTATCTAGCCATGCCTGTCGTTTCTTGTAATTTGGTCAAAAACTAGAGTCTTAAAGTGTTTAATTCTTTGATCTTGGCTCGCTAATGATCTTGATCATGATTATGGGCTGGCAGTATAGCCTAGAGGTTAGAGGTTAGAGGAACGAGGTGTGAATGAGCTTGATACATCCAGCAGACCAGACCTGAGTTTGATTCTCACAACCTCCACTTGCATACTGTGTGACTCTGAACAAGTCACTTAACTGCCCAGTGCTCCCAGGTCACCCCAGAAACAGGCACTTGTGCCTAGTGGGCCATACCCAGTTACCAAAGAATAAAATAAAAAAAAAATCTTTGATTATGAGCATGCACATTTTTTGATCGCGAGATTCTTTGACCAAAATCTTTGATCGCAACTGTGCAACTAGATGACCAGATTAAAAAATCTAATTTCTCAGCCCAGGGGTGGTTTATAAACTCAAATTAGGATGGGTTTTGCTGAGGAGGCTTTGTTGTTTCGAGGCATGGCTGTGGTTTTATGTATTTCTGAGTAAAAATTTCATTTTAACATTTTTTTTGCTTTGATCGCGAGCCTGCAAATTCTTTGATCGTGAGATTCTTTGACCGTGATCTTTGATCGCAAGGGCACGACTAGATGGCCAGATTAAAAAATCTAATTTCTCAGCCCAGGGGTGACTTATAAAGTCAGACTAGGATGGGTTTTGAGCAGGGGGCTTACTTCTATATGGGCATGGCTGTGGTTTCATGTATTTTGGTGTAAAAATTTAGTTTTACCATTTTTTATTCTTTGATTGTGAGCCTGCACATTCTTTGGTCATAAGCCTGCAAATTCTTTGATCACAATCTTTTTTCACGAGAGAGTGACTAGATGGCCAGTTGTGGAGGGACCAGATAGCACAATTTTAACAACTTTTAAAATTAAATATCTCAGAAATGGTTTGGTCTTTTAACTTGAAATTTGGAGGGTGTTGTCGGGATGTCCTGTAGATGTGAATTATGGTATTTAGGTCTCGAAAAATAAATTTGTTGTGGAGATATTGCATGGCGCAGTTTACGTTTTGTGGACTGCGTTTTGCATTGTGGTAGTGGCTGGAAATTTATAGGGTAGCTACCCTTACTGCCATGGACATACTTTTCAGTCATTAGGTATGTGAAATGTAAACAGGTGTGGAATTCTGCCACTCCGACAAATGAAAATCTCAAACTTTAAAATGTAATATCTTGGAAATGGTTTGGTCTTTTAACTTGAAATTTGGAAGGTATTGAGGGGATGTCCTGTACATGTGAATTATTATATTTAGGTGTTGGAAAATTAATTTGCCATGGAGATATTGTGTGACGCACTTTACGTTTTGCATATAGTGTTTTGCATTGTGGTAGTGGCTTCACATTTATAGGGTAGCTAGCCTTACTGCCATGGAGGTAATTTTCACTGGTTAGGTGTCTCACATGTAAACAGATGCAGAATTATGCCACTTCAATGAATGAAACTTTGTTTTGTTTCAAGCTGGAGTGAGCACGGGGCCCAAAGTGCCTCGCACTCCCACCAACTTGCACAACTTTCTACTTTTCTATTCTTTCTCAAAAAGTAAGGAAATTCTATGCAAAAAACTTTGTTAATATATCATTTAGGGTTAAAATACAAAAAGTAAGGAAATGAGACCTTTAAGGTTGCCCCCTATCCCCCTCATGTACCCCCCTCCTGAGATTGACAGATGACGGGGTGTGTCATTGGGTTTGTGAGGCCTAAATGTCACCCCATTTTTCTTTACTGTGGCTTGTGAATATGATTACACATGGAATGGGGTGACATTTAGGCCCCACTACCCAATGACACACCTCGTTGTCTGTCAATCTTGGGAGGAGGGGGTACACGAGGGGGGGAGGGGGCAATCTTAGAGGTCTAATTTCCTTACTTTTTGTGTTTTAAACCTAAATGATGCATTAATTTAGTTTTTTGCATAGAATATATATATATATATATATATATACATATTATAGTAAACATTTATTATCATTATGCAATAAGGATGAATAACACATATATTCCAGATACCAGATGTGTATCAGGCCAAACGCATTTTAATTACAGTACAGTGCATTCCGCTTGTGTGGACAACCTTGGGAGCAGACGAGTTTGTGCATACAACCGAAAATGCACTAAACTGAAAATCAAAGAAATAAGCACTGATTTAAATGCAGTTGCACGAAAATCATTTTTATTGCACTGGTACTGTATTAAATATAAAGTAAACAGTAGGTTAACATAATAACACAGTTACAATTCATTTTACTCACTGCCCGTTTGTTTATTCATAGGTCCAGCTCTTGCTGACGCTACTTTAAACTCTGCCATTTACACACAGACCAATTCTGCCATCTCCGGTCTCCATTCTTTGTGCCCCCCCCAACCCCTTTAACACTGAACCACAGAAATGCAGAAGTCCCTATCTGAAACTGCCATGTTATCCACAAAACCTGAAAGACTGTTTTATTTTACTTCCGTAACTGCTGAGCTTTGAGAACCGCAAAGCAGGACACCGATGTGTATGGTGGCTGCTAAGGGACATGCTCGCGCCCACATAAGCTGACCACTCAGTTTGTCCATGCTGTCTGATGGACTGAGTGAACTGGTATCTGGTAGAAGATTAGAGTTTTAAAATTGCTGTGAGGTGCTAGACGTAACCGGGAGCAGGTAATGAGGTGGTAACTGGGGGTTTGTTACTCAGGGCAGCATAAGAGAATGGAGAGCTAAAGAAAATCAAGCGTAACTTGTTTCATTTCACACCTCGCAACAGTATTTAATCAAGCTAAATGAAGCTAAATTCACACACACAGCCTAAACTGAGTGTGCACACAACCGAATCATTTAACACAGAGAACTATAGTGAATGAATCGGGACCAGGTGATTTTGTACACATAACTGGGAAGTGCACACAACCGAAATGCACACAAGTGGAATGCACTGTATATATGAAATATACTGTATCTCTGAATATATAGCTCTAATATATTGAAAATACATGTTTATTAATATACACTTATCGTAGACATTGCAGAGATTACAGAGTTAAATTACACTTGCATACAAGTTGAGGAATTTTTAATTAGATAGTCCACAAAAACATTAAAAAGTAAAATGAAATTAAAAAACAACTCACTTTTTATAGTATAACAAAAGAATATACAGCATATTTACTATATCTGTGCCAAGTATAAGACATATCTCATTGAATTTGGCAAATATCTAAAATATCTCTGGAAAAATGTCCGTATATCTGAAATATGTTCGTGATATGTTTAGGTGTATTTAAATATACTGTAATTCACATTTTTTTTTTCATATACAGTTTTGGCTTTTTTTTTCTGAGTTTTCACCCTCCCAAGGCCATGGCATCCACATGTGTGCGTGCACGTGGAGGTGTGCACCCATGCCAGGATCCAATGGTCCCTTCTGCCTCACCCCAGCCTTGCATCGCCAATCCTTGCTGCAAATCCTTCCCACTGGACCTCTACCCAGTGAGAGCGGGACTACGGAGGATCAGGCATCCACCCCTGGAGGGGAGAGTTGCAGGCTGCAGCTCAATCCCACTCCAACCCTCCCCTCTGAGCTGGCTTCTGGGTGACTCAAGGTCATTTCTGAACCTGGGTTGCCAGCATGGCATGAGGTAAGGCACCCAGTGCCTCAGCCCTCAGCGTCACCAGGCCAGAATGTAGTTCACATATTAATTAAAACATAGTTCCTTTTCATATGGGCTCTCACCCTTAGGTTAACTGTAGAAGCAATATGCAGGAAGTCACGAATGCCTGATATTCACAATAGAAAACAGCTGATTCTTCTCTCATTGAAATACACTTACTTCTCTGCCTTTTCCTTACTGTGTACTGGAGCACTTAAATCTGTTGACTCTGGAGACCAAATGCCATGAATACATATTACTAAACTGTATTTCATGTTAGAATTGTGTGAAGTACTGCTGGGTTTCCACACATCTGAATCATAGCACAAAGATCCCAAACTGGATGTAAACATCTACAGCACCTGGTGTTACCCCACACAAAAGTTTGGATGTCACAGTAAAGTTGATAAATACAGTATGTATGCTATAGATGCTAATTTGGGAACTACACACTCTAATGACTTCCAGAGAGTGACACTGGCCTCTGTTCACAAAGCCTCCTGAAGCCTACATATCACAGATACATGCAGTGTAGGCTGCATTACAGTAATAAACTACATAGTGGAGGTGGAGTGAAACCCCCACACATGTACGATTTCAGCCTCAGTTCCAACACCCTCACCTACACTTGGCACAGGCTATGCACGTGGCCCGGTGGGGAGGTGAATGGAGGTGTGGGGGAGTACCATGGTTAAGTGCCATGCACAACACACTTTTTTCATGAGGGGGTGTCTGTGGCAAGGGCTCTGACTATGCTATCCAGGACCCTGCCATAACCTCCTATGTGCCCCCACCCCACATTGGCCACACAGGGCTGAAGATATGCCACCCCAACCAACATGCTACCCTCAGCTCTTGGAGCACAGTAGGAGGGCCAGGGATATGTCTCTATGAACAGGCTGAAAAGCTCATCTCTTTAAGTCCCTTTAAGAGATATGCCAGTTCTGGGAGGACAAGCCATATTGCACAGTTCCACCTGCATTGTGGAGAGTAGCGATTCACTCACACTGGAGCCAGACCATCTGATTGGGTGGCCATGGTGGATCACAGTGTTAGCTCAACATACTCCAATGCAACTACTCAGGTGAAGGATAGCACCAGTGTTGTGTGACTCGGGTCTGTGCATACACCCTATGTTGTGCGACACTATCTAGTCAAACTTTGAGGTGAAGCTGGTAGTAGCAAGTAGGATATTCCAGCAAAAACAGCTGTCTCACTTTATTCTGCAATATCTGACTATGAAGGGAATTACACACAGTCCAATAACAGATAACTAATAACCATGCATCTATAATATATTGATCCTATTTCTGCATATCCTCCCTCTTTTACCCTCTCTCACCCTTCCCATGGCTCTGTCATCTACTCATTACTTGCAGCTTATTCTCCATAGATTTTAATGTTGTTCTGCCACTTAGCTCTGTAAATTAAAATTCCAGTTGTTATCTATCATCATACCTGGCTTGCTCCTTGATCGTCTACAGGGACTGCTTAATACCCTGTTTTAGGCTGTTGGCTGTTGTTGCATCTGTCATGCAGTGCTGCTGCTGTACGTGTAAGCCCCAAGTCTACAGGGTTTCTGGTGAAGAGTCATGGCTCTCAGGAAGGGGTGCAGACCATGAACATTTATGTTTCCTGAATCCTGATACAGCACAGGTCTGAAAGTGAGAAGACTCACTAAATGCTGTTCTGCCTCCAGGTTTTCACTTTCTTATGTTCTCCTTGTTGTCCTCTCCCTCACAGATGGTTCTACCATCCTAAGTCCAGCTGCAGTTGGTCTTTAAATGTTTAGATGACCCTGGGCCCAGGATGTAGACCTCACTGTGGAATAAAATGTTACCCTTGGGCAATTGTTAGTTCAGTCTCTCAGAGAGTAGGTCAGACACATAGCTGGGCATATAACTTGATCCTTTCAGTTCCTTGGGCAGCAAACAGGACATTGTGGTGCACACAACACCTGCTGTATGTACAATTGAACACATTATTCCTCTAGAGCCACAGGCCCAAATATTATACAAATCATTCTCTTCTCTGACTTCCAAGACAGAAAACTATTCAGGTCATGGATCAGAGAATATCTATCCATTACTATTCATCTGTTCAAGAAGCGCACCCCTCCTCTTACCCATGTGGTGTCCTAATTCGCAGCATAGTCTCAGTAGGTCACTCTGCTGCTACATTCATCTGTTAACACTCAATGCCTTCCACAAGTGACAATCCCTAACATGGGTGATGCTGTGTCCTTGGGAACTTTTCTGTGATGAGAGTCCCTGCTGACCAAACACCTAAAAATGCTTGGTCCTCTCTGATTATGCCCTTCAGCTCCTCCTGCTGAGAAGCATTAACTATTATCCCCTGAGGATCTAGACTATTCGCAACTTAGCCAGAGGAATATTAGTGCCCCACACCACCTAGTGAGAAGAGAAGTGCATTACACAGAAGCGCTGTTTTATTATCTACATTGATTTTCTTTTCTTCACTTGCAGTCCCCCAACACATGCCTCTTGAAATGAATTGTTCTCATTTAAGTAGGCCTCTCATGGTCAAACTTTTGAATAAACAAATACAATTATTTAATTACATTTTTTTAATCCTGAATAGCCCTACTGCAATGCAACATTGTTCCCTAGCTCCTTGAAGGACGCAGGTGTAACTCCCCTTTTGAAGAAATCTTCTTTGGACCCAGATATTTTTGCCAACTACTGACCTATTTCTAACCTTCCCTTTATTGAGAAGGTTATTGAGAAGGTAGTGGCAATCAAGCAGGAGGACCATTTAACCATCCATAATATCTACGAACCTCTCCAGTCTGGTTTTCATAAGAGGCACAGCACTGAGACTGCTCTGGTTCGGGTGCTCAATGATCTCCTGATGGCGAGAGATCGGAGAAACCATTCTATCTTGGTTCTCTTTGATCTTTCCTCAGCTTTTGACACTGTAGACCATGAGGGTTTGCTCAAGTGCCTGAGGTCCATCTGTGGACTGTCTGGTACAGTCCTCAGATGGTTTACATCTTTTCTATCAGGGAGAACACAGAGAGTTGTATCTGGGATTTTTTCCTTCGCCCCTTTCTCTCTGCAGTGTAGGGTTCCCCAGGGCTCGGTGCTCTACCCCATGTTGTTTGCAGTGTATATGCTACCCCTCTGAGACATTGTAAGACAGTATGGGCTGAGGTTTCACTGCTATGCTGATGATACCCAGCTCTACCTGTCTTTTGCGCCCGACCGGGATAGTGCTTTCTTGGTATTTAATAACTGCCTCACTGAAATCCATGATTGGATGAATTCGAGCTGATTAAAGTTGAACACTGATAAGACCAAGGTTTTGGTCATGGACCCAGGGCACAGGATAGAGGGGTTGAAGTCTGATCTACCCTCCCGTTTATTTCTGGGGTGGATCAGCTCCGTACCTCTGAACAAGTGCATAACCAGGGAATTGTACTTGATGACAGGCTGACCCTTCATCATCAAGTTTCAGCAGTCTTCAAGTCTGCATTTTACCATCTCAGAAATATAGCCAGGGTGAAGCACTTTGTTCCATCCTGCGATTTACCTGTGTTGGTCCACGCCTTTGGTGACCTCTCACCTTGACTATTCCAACTCCCTTTACCTGGGGCTTCCTGGGGTTGATATCCTCCACTTGCAGCTAGTGCAAAACGCTGCTGCTAGATTGCTGACAGGGGTATCAAGAAGGATGCATATTACCCCTGCTTTGAACCCTCTGAACTGGCTTCCAATTCAGTGGCAGATCACCTTTAAAGTAGGTCTTTCGACCTTCAAAGCCCTGCATGGACTTGGTCCCGACTACTTGAAAGCGCTTCTGATTCCCTATACACCTGTACAACAGCTCTGTTCGGCTGATGAGGAGTTGCTCGAGGTTCCGAGGGTTACATTAAAATCTTCTGGGGCTAGGGCTTTTATGTTCACTGCCCCAACCCCTCTGGAATTCTCTGCCTCACCAGTTTCAGGAATGCACAACCATGGAGACCTTCAACGTGAACTCAAGACCCATCTTTGTACTCTTGCTTTTATTACTTAAGATCATTGCTTTCTGATTTTACTCATATTTTTCTTATTTTTATCGTTAATTTTTAATATTGTTGTGATTCTGATTTTATATTTGTTTTCTTGTTTCATTTGTACAGCACCTTGGTGCTTGAAAGGCCCTTAATAAATAAAGCTTATTATTATTATTATTATAACATCTTGTACAGGGGATCATCCTGCTTCTACCCAGCTTAAGATATGGTAAAACAGAAGCTGAATGAGTTTGTACAGCATGTAGTGAGCCAGTGACTATGATGGGATTTGAACCTGTGATCTTCTTGTTTACTATTTAGTGATTAAAACACTAAAGCACACTGCTTCTGTGCTCTCTCTGATACTTGCATTGTTGCAAATGATAGTTTTTCTTCCTTTTAATATAAAACCATGGACAGTAGGATTCAAAGCTGGGATGTTTATGTATTAGGATACTCTGACTAATGTCTTCTGATTTTGCCTGACGTAAAAGCTGACAGAGGAGTGTGCTACACCTGAACACAATCATGCCCAAACCAAGCAGGTGATTTTGTGGGCCTGCTGAACATCACTCATCAACAAGAACACCTGCCTTTAATCACAAGGTATGGGTGTGGCTGTCTTTTTATGTGTGTGCATGTGTGCGTGTGCGTGTGTACGTGTGTGTATACAGAGGATTAAATGGAAAACAAGTACTTGGAAACCCATCATTATAAGTAGGTGCAGTAGGTTGACAGATAGGTATTTTTTATTTCTGTAAGGCATTCTTCCAAGCAGCTCAGAGGAGCTATAATACAAAATAACAAAAGGCAAGATGAAAATAAACAAACAAACAATAGTCCATGAGATCAATGCGGTGCAGAAACAGACCTCACAAGCTATGCATGTCTGAATACACAAAATGCATCTTCTTAAATTTCAATATAGATGGAGTACTACAGAAGTGGAATTCCAGAGGCCAGAGACAGTGACCATGAAAGCTTAGTCACTTGTGGCTTTTTTGTCCACACAGGTTTTTATCTGTCTGCCAGCCTGCTCATTCTTGCTAAACTTCCTCCAACCCTGTCACCCATCATCTCCAAGACTCACCACTCCATTACTCCTACAACTTGCCTCTTGCTGTGGGTCTAACAAGGGTCTACAAGACCCTAAGGAGCAGAATCCAGATGGAGGGTGCTGCAATCAATGGTGCATGGTAGGGGTGTGGGAATACTTTACTTCAGATATTCAAGCTGAGAATTATATTCCTGTCCCCAAACATTCAGGTGTTCATCATTCATATTACAATGGAATTCTGATTATCTGAAACACGTTTATCTGGAAGTCCCTGTCAAACAGACCACTGAAATGTCCCCTGAGCTACCTTGCAAGCTTAATGAGGTGTTCATTTTTTGGCATAGAACAGCAGGAACTAAGTACAGGGCTAAGTATAGTGCTTACAGCAGGTGATTGGGAGATTAAATGGTGATTGATTGCAGGTGATTATTGCTGATTAGCAGGCTATTAATGTGAGGCCTACAGTACCTGCTCCCCTTCCATAATACACAGCTGCTGTAGCACTCAGCAGGTCACTACAGTATTGTTCAGCATGTCTCAGAGTTCATCTCATGCCAGCCTACGTTCAAATAAATCTGTGAAGCACAAACTGATTTTTGTCAGCATCAAGTCAGAAGTTGTGCACATCTGAGCACCGAGAGCATGAAGAAAAAGCAGTTTTGCAAGTAGCAGAATATGAAGCTGGCAAGTCTATCATCTCTGACATGAGCCGTCACAGAGAAGCTCTTTGAGTTTTCCTGCACAATGGAATTGGCTACTGGGAATGATGACTGAAAAAACATGTGAACGTAAGGAGACGAGAGTGGTGGCAGTGAGGAGAGCACACCTGGCATGGACTCAGAGCTTTGTGTCCTAACGGCAGCTTTACTCAGATTTGTGCTTACATTAGACATAGAAGAATGGGTAAGCTGTGATAGTGCTGAATACGAACATAAGATCCTCAGTGAAGTCTCAATCATCGACACTGTCTGCAGAACAGAAGGCCAGCCTTTGTCTAATTCATCAGAGGATGAAGCCCCTCCACCTTCCCATTTCCCATAGACTTGGAGATGGTGTTCTTGTTTGATAAGTGCTTGCACTACATGCATGCTCAGCCTGACTGCAGCCCTCTGGGACTAATGCTGCTCCATACACTACAAACAAGGGCAAGTAAGAAAAGATCTGACAGACTTAAGTAAAAGCTGTGACTGGATAAAAAAAATGATTCAGTAATTGATGTGTGCTGTTCATTGCAAACTTACAATCTGTGGCTTATGTTTTGTTTGACCCAAACTGGCATTATGTTTGACTACTGAAATACAATAATTATTTTTTTTGGTACAATTTATTTTTAAATGTTGCCAATAATGTTGGCAATTAAGATTAAATAAACTGGACTCTAGAAACATAACACATCCATTGACTTTGTTACTGCTATTTACTATCTAGGTTAAGCCAGATCAATACCATGATACCAAACTTTGGGATGAGTGAGTCGACTGTGACCAGGCTCTGTTTCAGGCTCTGACTTTTTTTGAAAAGGTTCTGATTTACTCTGATGAACTGTAGACCTGCTTTAGTCTATTTGAGTATGAGCAATGCATCAGTATTATTTTTTTAGATCCCTCTTGTTAAAAAAAATTAAATGTAGCCTTTTAAAAAAATGTGTCTATATTTTTGTGTAATTTTTCAAGGTCAGCAATCTGCCAACAGTAGTAAAAATACATTAACTGTTGTTCTTGCTAATCCTGTGTGTCAGCCACCACACGACAGTCATAGGAAACAGTGGGCTAGATTTACAGGTCTCTTGAAAATCCTGCAGCTGAGAAAAAAACTCCGCTCAAGTGGGTTACCAGTTGTGGAACTGCAATTTTTCCTGCAGCTATGGTATACTCAAAAGTGGTGCCAGTTTATGACCAGCTCCATGATTTACAGCAGCTTATAGGTGGTGTTACCATGGAAATCCATGCAGCTGTGGAAAACTATTATGGTCAGTGTGACCATCTGTAACATTTTCTGCAGCTGCTGTGGCTGTGAATAGCTATCTCTGTAGCTGCAGAGATTTCAGTGCACAACTGGTGTTGAAGTGTGGGCCTGCCTACTTGGTGTTATAGCAAGTACATAGGACCCAAACTATCCCACACACTCCTGCCTAACTGGCCAATTATTTTTTATCACTTGTGTTTTCTAACAACTTTTTTAATCTGGTTGACCCCCCACCCCACCCCAGCATTGTAGTTTTTTTTTAATAGAGCTGTTTGGCCCTCAAGTGCCACATACTCCCCATCATGAAGCCCACATGCCAGTCCCTAGCTCTGCCACTGCCCCCCATTGTCAAACTGGTGAGGAGCCACACAGAACACAACATCTGGGTTCCCAAACTGAAAAACACATACATCAATACATATACACTGTGCCCGCACAGGAATTATTTTGTTTTCCACTTGATCTTTCTGTTATGGTTGCTGACCTCTATCCTCAAAATTAAAAGAAATAAATCCTTAAATGACATAATATCATCACCATCATCTTTGAACACCATCAAGGAAGCACCCTTATTAGGAGACATCTATTGCAGCTGTTCATCATCATCACTGTTATGTTCCTGCCACTCTTCACTAAACCAGTAAGAGAATTTGTTGAGACTGACTTTTAGGAAGGTAAAGCACTGTACATTTTCAGCAGTAAGCCTTGAGAGGCAATCAGAGACAACATTTCCAGTTATGCTAAATATACACTCACAGTAAACACTAGTGGGAGGAAAACTAAGAAGCTTAATAGCAAAGGAAAATAATGCAGGCCAGATGTTTTTCTTTTCCAGCTAGTACTCAAATGGGTCATCAGTAATATTAATGAGTGGTTCTTGTAAATAGGCATCCACAACATCAGATAAAGACAAAGAAGGCAACTGCATGACATGCACTTCTGAATTATCAGTGTTCAAGAGTTTTGACCAAAACGTGTGAAAGTCATCGATGTGCTTGTCAGAATGACATGCCTTTTTCAAGGGCTGGGAAAGAAGACATTGTGCAGGACTACCCAATGTTGATGAAGGAGTACATTGTGGCATTAAGTGGAAATTATTGCTGTCAGCACTAATAGATGTTTTATCATCAGATGTAGCATCCACATCACATGATTCACTTGTATTGTTAAATACAGTCCCATCCTTTTCCTGTGTAATTGCTGAAATCAGCATGTTTTTGTATCCGAGATGAGAGTCATGTAGATCAGATGGAGGCATCTATTGCAGCTTAAACCAAGGGTCAAAAAGAGGTGAAAGTAGAAGAACATTTTTCGTTGTCATTATATTGTGAAGTCTTCTGCAATTTTGGAATTGCTGTATCAGTCGGACCATGAGGGATGCACCAGATTTGTCTGCTTTTTGTTCAAAACCTCTATGCAGCCCCCTTGTTCCTTGTTCAATAAATTTATGATGGGAATAGCCTGGCTTAGAGTAGCATTCTGTTTGCTAATCTGTTGAGTTGCTTTGTCAAAGGGCATCAAGGGCAATGTAAGATGCTCCATGAAGTCCCACTAGTCATGTGCAAAATTGGCAAATTTCCTTAGGTGAAATATTTTGTATAATTTGGCCATTTCTCAAAATTTTTTGAGGAAGCGAATTTCACCCGCGGAGTGCAAAATTCACCCTCTAAGCGTGCAATTTCACCCAGTGAAACAGTGACATTCACCACTTGTGGATGATATTTCACCATTTGAGGTGAAATTTTGCAACTTCAAACTCCACAAAATATTTTGTGGAATGCCCAAATTACGCAAAATATTTCACATGGCAAACTTGCCAGTTTCACGAGAATTTCACCAGCAAAATTTAATTTCAGAGCATCTCTATGTCCCACTGGAATGAATTTAGCACTACACCATCTTCTATGTTGTGCTCCATGGTATATTCATGAACTTCCTTCTTTCATGTGAGAAGTCTCACACATGTAAAACATCGAGTTCCATCTTGTTGGAACATCTTGTTTTAGTTGCTGTATTGGCAAGCCAATTTTTTTCTGGAAGTCGGCCAAGATACCATGTGATTTTACAGAGTGAATAAAATGGCCAAAGATTTTCTTTGCAGCTCCCACTACTGTTACAATACTGTTGTCACTGGAAAGGAAAGCTTGTACTAACAAATTTAATGAATGTGCAAAGCACAGAATGTGAGTAAAACCATTACATTTCAATGCACTAACACTATTGGCACCACTGTCTGAAACCACAAATTCAGTATGGAGTCCCAGGGGATCTAACCACACAGAAATGTTGTCACACGACTCTTCTAAAATACTGCATTGTCAGCAGTGTGATGCTCACCAAACATGCTAGCACAAAGGGCTGCCATTCTTTGTTTAACCTTCCTGTTCATTGCTGCTTGTGATGGTGTTTGAAGATGATTGTGGCATCCAATGTGCTATGATGCACATATGATCAGTGGTTAGAGAACTTTTCCACATGTCTGGGGTCAGTTGCACAGAACCACGTTCACTGTTCTAAAGAGCCAATTTTCTTTTACTTTGCATACATTCATACATTTTGGGAACAGCCACAGTCATAAAATATTTACAGCTTGGTATGTTGTAATGTGGAGAAAATATTTTAAAAGGGCTCTAAAACCATCATTCTCCACCACAGAAAACAAGTTGCAGGTCCGTGGCAATAAATTCAGCTAGTAACTGAATAATTTTTAATGTGACTTGATGTGATCTACTGTAGGCAGATTTTTTGTACAAGCATCGCAGTAATGATTTGCTGTTTAGTTCATGCGGGGGGCGGCAAAAACCATTAGATTGCACTGCTGAAGCCATAGCTTATCTAAATACTCTTGCCAGTGAAGTTGAACATGTTTTTCTTTTCTGCCTTGTCTTTCAGTCTCTTCACCATCATTTTTGTCTGTAGGATTAGTTTCATCACAGATATTTGTTCCTTGCTCAGGACAGCTGCCCAGCTGAATGGTTGGATGTGCTCTTTGCAAATGCCTTATTAGTGATGTTATCCTGAACTGGTCCCTCACTTATCCCCTGCTACATTCTCAATGACAAAAGCCACAGACAGCAACATATTCATTTTTGGGACTTATATCAAAATAGCTCCACACAACAGAGGTGGAACATTTTGTCATCATGCCAGGAACTGCATCAATTTTGGTGGCAGTTGTTTCTGACCCAGATTCATGCACACTGTGGCTGTCCCCAGAAGAGCTAGCATATTATTGATTGTTTTTTTCCACTAATGGCACTACTTGCTGTGCCTACTGGTGGTACTTGCTGTATGTGTTTTTTTACTTTTTGGGTGGGGGTACCCAGTTGGCATCCTCTACCTCATCAGTATCACATTCTGACTCATCACCTTTGGAAAAGCATTACTGTGATATATCTTGATTGTGATATTTTTCTTGTACATTTACAACCTGTTCTTCATCAGAGGCACTGCTTTCTGATGAAGGAGCCTGATATACATGAGTGGCATGCCGTGGAGTGCCATCTCTAATAGTTCTAGATAGAGTATTTTCCTTCAGCATTGACTTTCTAGGCCTAAGTGTTCTGGTTACCTGTTTGTGTGTTTTACTTTTATCTGATTTTTCTGGCAGTTCTGACAGTGCTGCACAACTTTGATCAGGGGATTCACCAACATTCATTTCTTTTCCTGGTTGTGTTGCTTCATCTTTTTCTGGTTGAGATGCTTCATCTTTTTCTGCTTGTGTTGTGTCATCTATTTCTGGTTGTGTTGCTTCACATTCATGAATTGTATTAATGATATCTTCAGCAGTGAATTCCCCTTTTTTTTCTGAATTTCTTTTTGGGAAATATGTTTATTGTTACATGTACCAATGTCAGCCATACTGCAGCAGCTGGCCACATGTTCCATTTCCATAACAGACTCTGACTCTGAATCCATTTTGGGGGGTCAAACTTAATTGCTTTTTTAGCAGTATTAGTTCAGATGCAGAGATGGCCAAAACAGATTCTTAGATATGAGTGGCACTCCCCTCACAAAATACATGAGGCGCTATATGACCTAGTACTAGTTCAGGCACAGAGATGGGCAACACAGAGTCTAAGATGTGATGCTTCCCTTCACAATCTTTGTATGGCATTATACAGAGATGGGCAACACAGGGTCAATGGCAGTATGGCATTTCAGGATCGCAAATAGATGGGCAACACAGAGTCTGAGGCATGATGACCCCCTTCACAATCTGTACGGCACTATACAGAAATGGGCAACACAGAGTCTGAGACATGGGTGACAGCCAACTCTCAAATACATGAGGCACTATGATCTAGTACTAGATCATGCACTGAGATGGGCAACACAGAGTCTGAGACACAATGTTCCCCCCTTCTCAGTCCGTATGGCACCATACTGAGATGGACAACACACAGTCTAGTGCAGTATGACCTTTCAGGACAGTACAGAGATGGGCAACACAGAGTCTGAAATGTGGGTGGCACCTCCTCCTCAAACTACATGAGGCACAATATGACCCACTACTACTTCAGGCACAGAGATGGGCAACACAGTGTCTGAGATGTGATGCCTCCCCCTTCACAATATGTGTGGCACTATGGCATAGAGATGAGAAACACTGAGTGTAGGGTAGTATGTCCTTTCAGGGTGGAACAAAAATGGGCAACACAGAGTCTAGGATGTGACACACCTCCTTCACAATCTGTATGGCACTAGGACACAGAGATGGGCAACACAGACTCAAGGGTAATATGAACTTTCAGACAGCACAGAGATGGGCAACACAAAGTCTGAGACATGGGTGACACCCCCTTCAAAATCTATGGCACTGTATAATCCCCCCAAAAAATGCTGAGGCACTATGACCTTCAGTCAGAGTCCTCCTGTCCTGTCTGACACTGTTGAATTTGTTGGTCTCTCTCTCTTTCTGACTAATTACAATGGGTGCTCATTACTTTACTGTGAAGTCTGCAATGTCTGCACTCTACTGTTGTCTTTTCTGCATTTTGCTGTTGAAATCATTGGAATCTCTGTACTCTCTCTTGCTTTCTAATGAAAAAATTCCTTTTTTTAATGAGTACTCAGTCTGCTGTGACATCTGCAGCACTGTGCTATTTTCTGGTGTTGAATTCATTGATCTCTCAGTCACTGCTCTTGTGCTTCTCTCTTTTTGGGAAAATCTTCACACACAAACACACAATTATCTCTGCTGACTGCAAAGCCACAAATGCACTTGATACTCTACTTCCTAGGGAGGTCCTTTGGTGGCTAACACAGAGGATTAGCTAGAACATGTGTCAGTCATGGAACAGAGACCCTAATTGATTGGCTCCCTTCAGTGCCCCAGGATCATAAGGGTTTCCCTTTGTTGGTCATGTGATGGTCCAGGGACTTTGAAGTATTTGACAGAGATTGGGGAGAATATGCTTTTTTCTGCCTTTTGCATGCAGTATTGGTGGTGGGAGTGTTATTCCAGACCAGACCACATTTCTGAACCAGGTCGAGAAATGAAAGGCTCAGTTTTCCCAGTCAGAGCTGAGTCAGACTGATTTGGGGGTTTGGAACTGCACCAGAGCTGGCTCACCCATCCTTTCCTGAAATCACAACTATCCAGACTCCTGATTAACCAGACTTTTCAGATATCGTGCATGTGGTTCACATAACTGGGATTCCACTACAGTTATTCTGCTGTTTGTGTTGGGGGATGAAAAATCAACTGCAATTACCCTGTCCTCTCAGATGATGGTGAGGGCTAATCTACTGGTCACCATCCCACACCTTTCTAATCCTTTCACACCCACCTCCCTCTTTTCTGATGCTCCAAGAAAGTTCAACTCAGGAACAGCTGCCCCACAGTTGGGTGTGTTATAGGCAAGCAACAGATCAGACACAAAATCCAGCACTACCAACCACTAAAGCAGACCAAGTAACACAAGTTAAGTGCTAAAATTGCAGTTTTAATAAGCAGGCACAAAACAGTTAGTGCAAACCTCAAACGTGCATAAGCACAGACCAGGAGACAAAGGCAGAGCCCCACCAGACTTCTACCAGTTTCACCAGAGAAGGTGTCAGAATTAAATAATTGAATTTTTGGCTCCTAGCTCCCTCCCAGGACCTAAAATCATCTTTTAAAATGGACTCACACCTTAGTACAACTCCCCATTCTGTCATGTACTTTTCTGTATTTTAGCCCCCCCAACCCTTTACCTTGATTGGTGGGGTGATGGAACCAGAATGTATCCAGGCTAGACAGTTGGTTGCCCTTCTTGTGCACTGTCCCTCTTAGTCAGTCAGTGCTGTAGTGCTGTTTGCAGCAATAGTGTCCCTCCCAGCTGTAAGAGTCATACATGCTGGCCACTATTACTAAAATAAATTGTACTGCACGCTTTTTAAGGATAAACAGAATAATCTGGTCAGGTAAGAGAAATGAGCATCATTGTCCGTGAGGAAGTATGCAATTGTGAGAGAGGGGCAGGACAGTTGCTGTAGTGATGTTAGGAGAAAATAGATCTGCACTCATGGAGTTATAACAAAAATGAAAGCACATACTATTAAACTTAAGGGGCTTGATTCTCAAAGCCCCCAGTGCAGCGCAAAAGGGCTTCACTACAAAGAATGGTGCAAAGTGACCCTTACACCAAACAATGAACCAGGAATGATTGTCAATGGCAGCCTGCATCAACCACAGGATGCCTGCCCAAATGGGGTTTGTGCCACCCATGTGCCCAAAACTGGGCTGTGACATAGCACTAAGGGGCATTTGGCAGACAAAAGCTGCCCAACCCCCAAATATGGGATTCTCAGAACTCTCCCAGAGGGAGAAATTCTAAGTACCCTTAGACCAGCCAGGGCTGATCTAAGGGTACTTAGAAGTTTCTCCTCTGGGAGAATTGACCTGTTTGTGGCAATATGCCATGGTCCCCCTCCCCAGTCTCAATGTTGCCCCAATTCATAAGAAGTAAAATAACCCTTCCTGGTGGTCTAGTGGCCTCTTTCCTGATCCCCAATGTTGCTTCAATTCATAAATAGTAAAATGACCCTTCCTAGTGTCATATGGCCTTCCACCCTGATCCCCGATGTCACCCCAATTCATAAGTACTAAAATAACCCTTCATGGTGGTCTAGTGACCCCTTCCCTGATCCCTGAAGTGACCATAATCATATATAATAAAAACCCCCTACCTGGTGCTATAGTGGGCCCCTCCCCAGACCTGATTCTGTTTCATAGTAGAAGTATATTCATACCCCTGTCCTGGTGGTATAGTGCCCCACCTCCATAGTGCTGATTTTGCTCCACAATAGAAGTATTTTCATACCTCTTCACTGGGGGTCTAGTGGATCCCCCCACCCCAGCAGGTATTTCCCACCAGTCTGCTCCTCCCACCATCGCAAAACACAGCCAGTGACTGGAACAGCCCTCCTTTCACCTCCACAGCTGGCCACCAACTGAACTGTCATGGAATGCATACTGTATAGTGTATGCACTCATTGATTGACAGTGAGTCAGTGAGTACATACACTATACAGTATGTGCTTCATGACAGTTCAGTTGTGAGTCAGCCATGGGGATAAGAGGAGGGCTGTGCAATCACCAGCTCCATTCAGGATGGTGGGGAGGTGGGGTGGTGGGCAATCCCTGATGGGGTGGAGGGTGGGGTCCACTAAACTCCTGGGGAAGGGTATGAATATGCTTCTATTTCAGAGCAGAATCAGGCTGTGGAGGGGCACTAGATCACCAGGGATGGAGTTTGTGAATATAGTGGTGCCGCCCCAGGATGAAACCCAATTCTGCTGCATATTGAAGCACTCTACAGAGTGCTGCAACAGACCTACTGAACAAAGCATTGTAATTTCAGTGGCAATTAGTCCCTTTTGTAATGCAGGAGAAAGTGACACTGCCAGGATGAAGTGAATGTCACAGTTTCCTGCATGACAAAAGGGACTAATTACCATTGAAATTACATTGCTTTATTCATTAGGTCTGCTGCAACATACTGCAGAGTGCATTAAAAAAGGATTTCATCCTAGGGGACACCACTGTTCCTATATTAAGGAGCAGACTTGGTGATTAGGAGGGAGGACCACTAGACCACCAGGTAAAGATTGTAATAATCTATACATATATGGGCATGTCAGGGGAGGACGGCTAGACCATCAGGTAAAGATTTTAATAATCTGTTACATACAATGGCATGTCAGGGGAGGACGCTAGACCACCAGGGTCTGGAGTGGTGCACAGCCACCCTGAGGCTTCTGGCAAACTGTCCTGGTGGACCCTCTGTTTGGTTCACAGCCATGGTTACCACAAGTCATGGGACTTTGCCACTTAGACCCTGCCTGATAGAGAATCTGGTACAGGGTCTCTGGCGCACTGGGCTGTGATGCAAGCTGCCTTTGGTGGCTGCTTGTGTCAACCTAAGAGCTGTTTGAGAATCAAACTCAAGGTGTTTTGCTTCATGGCACCCATGGAAAAATGTTTGACTTAAACCCTGTGGCCTGGCTCTTCAACCCACACAGAGCCTTTGCCAGGAGTGTGTCTGCAAGGTAAGGGTACAGCCACCTTTTTTATACACATGTCTTTTATACTTATATACATCATTAGCGCAAATAACCTAAACCAATTTTATGTTAAAGTACTTAAGAGAGTAAAAACAAGTGGAACACCATTTCATCTTAAATACTCCTTATTGACTTACATTTACAGGTTCCTAACAAAAAATGTCACCAGTCATGCTAAGCATTTTATAAAAATTACAAAAATATATCAAAAACATCATATATCCCTCATGATATCATCCATTCATTTTAATTTTGTCATAAGCATAAAGTATAAACTTTTTTATTCAGTTAGAATAATCTAGAGGCACAAGGCAGTAACCTTTGTGGTTTAAAACTAAAAAAAGAGACACTTGGAGGATAGGAAAGATGTCTAATGATTAAGGTGGATTTTAGGATTTAAAGAGGGACTATTAGCATGGTAATTATAGGATATACATAATGTTTATGGGTAAAGCTGAACTTCACTTCTATGGTTCCCCAACCTACCTTCACGATCATATGTCCCCATGTTGACACTCACTCCTCTGACAAGACCAGTTTCTTCAGTTTATCTTTGAAAAGCAGGTGCACTTCATGGTTTATTATACTAATGGTTACCAGCATGTGGGACTCATGCAATTGGGAGGGACACACACTACTACAACAAGCAGCACTGTTGTCCCAGAAGAATGGATGACAGGGACATGGCAGCAGGGGGCAACTAAGTAGCCTACATATTGGTGCAACTAGCCCCTCCCAATCAAGATAAATGGTCAGGAGGGGAGGCTGAAATAAACAAGTTCTGGCAGAGCCACTATGGCTTCAAATGCATTATATAGATAAGAGTGTTTCATGGGCTTAAACATAAATATAAACTGCATTTAGTAAGGCCTACAATACCATTTCACATATGATCTGTGAATGAGCTGGGCAGCCTGAGAGTGGGTCACAAGGTGGTAAACTGGGCTAGGAAGTGGTTGAATGATAGAAGACAGAGAGTCATCGCAAATGGTGCTCAATGTAAGGAAAGGAGTGTGACCAGCAGGGTGCCACAGGGATCAGTCCTGGGCCCAGTCCTGTTCAATGTCTTCATAAGTGAAATTGCAGAGGGGCTGGAAGGGAAAGTGTGCCTCTTTACAAATAACACTAAGATCTGCGACAGGGTGGACACTTCAGGAAGGGTGGAGAAAATGAGGAGAGACCTAGGTAAACTGGAGGAATGACCCAAAGTGTGGCAGCTGAGATTTAATGCAAAAAAGTACAAAATCATGCATTTGGGTTGCAGGGACCTGGGGGGGATTATGGGAGGTGGGGAGGGGGATGAATGGTCACCAAACAGGAAAGGGATTTGGGGTAATCATACTGGATAACCTAAATGTGGCTAAACAATGTACCAAGGCTACGGGCAGAGCCAGTGGTGTGCTGGGGTGCATAGGCAGAGATATCACTGCAGAAGGAAGGGGGTGGTGATGACACTGTGAAGATCACTGGTGAAGACTCATTTGGAATACGGTGTTCAGTTCTGGGGGCAGCATCTCCATAAGGATGAAGATAGAGTGAAGACAGTAAAGAGGGCAGTAAAGATGGTACAGGGCCTGCACTAAAAGTCATATGAGGAGAGACTGGGAGACAACAATATATATAACCTGAAGAAGAGAAGAGACAGGGGTGATATGATAAAAACCTTCAAATATCTAAAAGGCAAAAACAAGGTGCTGGAGGGTAGCATCTTTCAGAAAAGGAGATGTCCAGGAATGAGAGGGCATGACATGAGGTTGGAAAAGGCAGACTGAGGGACACCACAAGGAAATATTTCTTCACAGAAAGGGTGGTGGAACCTATAGAGACTTCACTAGTTAGTTTCATTATGAAAGAGAGAAAAAGACACAATTGACACATTTCACATAATACTACTATACACTATAAAAATACAGGATGAGCAACTTTATGCATAACCAATGTGTTCTGTCACCTTGAGGTTCTGATTCTCATGGACCTCTTGAGCTTCACTCCCCTGGTTAGAGGGAATCAGAACCCCTCTGTGGCAGAAGACATTGGTTGTGCATAGTTGCCCATTCAGTATTCTCTATATTTAGTGCTGCATTGAGGATTTCTAAGTAATAAACCTGTGTCATACAATTGCTAGCATAGCTTTATCAATTACAGAATCAGTTTCAGTCTCACGGTTCTATGAAATGGCTACTGCCTTGATTTAAGATAAGACTGATTTACATATGGATATGCCTGGACCGCTGACATCTAAAGGTAAGCCCGATACCTCATCCCCTTTGCACCTATGCTCCACTCTAGAAATTGAGTATTTTAATAACTTTTCATAAAATCTTTATTTCCTACTAGTTGTATAATCACAGTAATCCACTGCAAGTGTGGCATGCACTGGGACTTACAGTATGCACGCCTGGCATTGTTGGTCACTTGCCTGGTGTGTGTAAATCCCAGCCCAATCCACATCTTGTTGTGGATTATTACAGGAAAACTGCATGTTAAAATCAGGAAATAAATATATTATTACCTTTTCTGTGTTCTTACATCATCCCAGTGTTTTTTTTTCTGCTCAGGCTGTGAAAGGAGATTGTTCTAACTTTCCCTGGCTGTTTTATAGCCCTTGAGGGTTGCCATTCAGGTTTCTTTTATTGCATCTTGTCCCAGAGAGTCTTCCATCAGTGCCCTTTGCTCTGATGTCTAACAGTCCCTGCAGGAGGCCAGTGTCTTGTTACAGGGTATTTATTACAGCTCAGCTGCAGCAGACAGAACACAGCAGCCAGGAGTCACACTGCTAGTCTTTGGGTAAGTGTAGTAAGTTTCCTAAATATTGGTACCTTATCCAGTTATGTTCTGCTTAGGGTATTGCTTGTGTGTGTGTGTGTGTGTGTGTGTGTGTGTGTGTGTGTTGATTCAGTTGCTTGTGTCTTGCGTACAAGACCGCACTTGTAAAAAAATGTAATAATTTTGCAGCTGTGGTCATCCAATGGCTAACAAAGGAATTCACACCTCTGGATGAGTGGGGGTGGGGATACCAGCAACACAGGGATTTCTCAGTTTGCAAAAGGTAGTAAATTAAACACTGAAATTTAACAAATAAAAGGCCCATAAGACACTTTGGAGGAGGTTTTAACTTGCAAAAAAAGGCAGTACTGGGGAGCACTCAATTGTTGGAGAAGGTTTCAACTTGTAAAAAAAGGCAGTACTGGGAAGGGCTCAATTAACTTCTTAAGCCAGAGGAAAAATAGTGCTCCCAAGCTCCCATATACGCACATAGGCAGCATAGTAATGCGGCTTCAGTGGAAGACACTATTTTTAACACTCTAGTGCAGTGACACTCAATCTTGACTGGCTTAGGAGCCACATGAGCAGTCAGCGTTAGCCAAGCAGCCACACCATACACCTCCTAGTAAATTTTGGCAAACACATACCAGTGTAAAAGAACATTATTTCATTTAGTAAACATTTATTTCATTTACTTTATTTACTAAACATTATTTAACATTTCCACAGTCTGAAAGGGTGCAGCTTGCAAGAAAATTTGCAATCAACTTTGCAAATAATGCTTGCTGGTGTACAATGCAGTGGTATTTTAGTGCATCTTGGTTGGGTAATACTGTATAGTATGGGAACTATTTGTATCACTTACTGGAAAGAGCTGCAGATGATAAGCTGAAGAGCCACTTGAGGCTCTAGAGCCACAGTCTGATGATCACTGCTCTAGCATATTGTTTGGAAGGTAATTTATGCAGGGATTCCTTTTCTCAAAGCAAAACATCTGCAGGGCTATGCCCACTGCAGTCATAAAAAACCTAACATTTTTGGAATGGGGCATTGAGTTAAGGTGGGGATGAGTTTAGAAGATGCCATTAGCTCCTGGCAGGGTGCCAAGAGGTGACAATTTAATAAATTATCTCTGCCAATCTCTTGGGTTCATGGAAATGTGGAGGTGAGTGGAGGAAAACAACTTTTTTTTTAACTTTGTTAAAGTAACTCTCCTAAAGCAACCATATAGAAAATAAAGTATGGGCAACCATACACAACAAGGCTATGTTTCCATCTAGCAGTTGAGATGACATCATATGGACCTCAACAGTGAAGCTTCAGAGGTCCATGCTGTCACCTCAGCCCCAAGATGGAAACACGTGCCGAGTTGTATGTGGTTAGGCATAATTTACTTTACAAAGTATATGGTTTTGTACACCGATATCACAGAAGTGTTACCTCCCTAAATAAAAACAAAAGAAAAAAAAACTTGCCATTTCTTTGTTTTGTTTTATGATCAAAATTAAATTTATAGACTTTTACGAGTTAAAAGGCACACATTTTGGCACTGGGTGGTTAGTAATCATCTAGGTGCTGGGTGACTGAGGATTTTAAGCATTGTATGACCTTTAAACTTGTTGAACAACTGCTCAGAATGCACACAACAGTGTCTTGGAATGTGCACAACAGTTTAGGATGTTTACAACAAGGTTTTTGAGCAGGCTGATTTTTATACAGAACAAAGGTCAACCATATACTATAAATAGTGCCTATGATATGATTTTCTTTCTGAATAATAACTAGACTATTATACATGATATTTAGAAAATACATAAGGAATAAGACACAATGAGGTGTGGTTTATGGGCTGATAAGAATATGCCCCAGGTGCATAATGAGGCACGAGGTGCTTGTGCTGAGTGCCTTTAGCACCTGGGAAATGTTCTTATCAGTCCATAAACCACACCTCAGAGTGTCTTATTCTACTTATAAAATGGGTCCTGAAGTAAAAACCGTCCCCTGGAAATTAAATTAATAATTAAAAGAAGTGTCATAAGCGTAAGTGTTAAAATTTAGATTAATTAAGGTAGAAAAATGGAAAAAAAATACTCTATCCACTTGGTGTTTGTGTTTGTCTGTCTCATCTCCCCAGCCACACACATTCTGTTTCTCCACCTCCAATTCATTATATAAATAACATTCTTTCTTCTATTTTTTATCATCCCATTTTGTGTGGTAGCTGCCTGTAGGCAAGCTAGGCAGTGGCCAGACTGGTACTGAGGGTGTGTGCCAAGGTTCCACCCTCAGAACACGCCAGTGTTAGGGTGACAAGTCAGTATGGCACCAAATAACAATGTCATTGACCAAACTTTTTGTGGTGGGCTGCTCCACTCTCACCCCTCCCTTGTGGGGGACTGTGTCCCCCAAACACCCCTAAGTATAGTTTTTAACTCCAGGGGGTGCGGACCTCATGGAGGGGGCAGTGAAGTTGGCTTTTGGTGCTGTAGTGACTCAGCACCCTAATGATGGTGCCCGAAAGCACTACAGTGGTCTGCCAATGATCCTGCATTCAAGCCGCCCCCACCCCGATACATACACAGTCACAAACAAAGAGTGCTTATTTTGTTTAATTCTACTTTTTTTTCTGTTGAGTTTAATTTCCTTTTTTTGCCAGACAATGAAATTACAGAGTGCTTCTTGTGTTTCTGTGCTTGCCTTCTGTATTGGGAGCAAGCGTGTCCCTAACCGGCTACTGTAGAGTGCAGTTTTCTTCTCCTCAAGATTTTCAAATTGTATGGGCATTGTGCTACTGCACATGGAAATGACTTTGTTTGTGGTGATGGCAGTACTTTTAAATATCTGCAACAATAGTACTGTCACTAGACTGATAGAGGCATGGGTCTCAGGTTTCATTTCATGGCAGTATGCAGGCATGCTCGGTCGATTAGAGCGGGTCTGTGGCATGAGTTCAATCTCATGGCCTGGAGGCACTTGAGTCAGTTGTTCCATTGTGATCAGCTGTAAGAGATCATGACAGGGCAGTATTTCTTTTTAAACTGTTTCTATTAGGGACTTGTCTCTCCACTTAAATACAGAGAGTGAAAGAGTGTGTGTGTGTGTGTGTGTGTGTGTGTGTGTGTGTGTGTGTGTGTAGGGGGTAGGGGGTGGGGTGGGAGTGGTCTCAACTCCAGTAGCCAGCTTCTTCTAAGGATAGAGGTTGGCACAGTAATATGTGTTGTTCTCAATCCTGACTGGCTGAAGAGGTGCACAATATGTCCTGATAAGGACACAGCCATGGGTGCATCTCAGTCAATCAGGATGCAGAAAACTCCAGATACATTTTATAATACTTGTTACTGATACACCCTTAGTTCAAGGCCTGCAAGAAAGGCCATCTTTATCTTCAGGGGCTAGGGTTTGTATGGACGAGAGAGAGAGAGAGAGCATGATGGTAGGTCAGGAAGATAAACTATAGTTGAGAAAGATGTTAAGGAGGGTAGGCAGTGGGATAGTGAAAAAGGGCAGGTAGGACTGGGGAAACAGGAAGAGCAAAAGAAGGAAACAGGAAGAAAAGGCAGAATAGGTGGGGGGGCAAAATGAATGGAAATCCATGTGTGCCTATGCAAGAAGCCTAGGAAATAAAATTCCTGATTTTAAAGCAATCATTGCAGAAGTTGACCTGGATCTGGTGACTAATAGAGTCATTGTGCAGCAACAGCCACAGTTGGGAAGTGGTCATACCAGGCTATATACCACATTCTGGAAGAACAGGATAGGAAGGAAAGGTGGGGGGGTTGTTTTATATTTCAGACAAGGTACAGTACTGTATGAAGGTCACAGAGATACAAGGACATGAGGGAGATGAGGAAAGACTGGAGGTACAGTAGGTCAGCTTAGAGACAGGGTTTATCCACATGGGGTGGTATATAGAACACCATAACAGGGGAAGGCCTAAGACAGGGTTTGGGGGGAGGGTGTTAGCAGAATGTCAAGCAAGGGGTAAGTATTGATTATGAGGGACTTTAATCTGCCAGATGTAGACTGGAGCATTCAGGCTGCAGCTACAAGAAGCAGTAGGTCATCCTTGACTCCCTACAGGGGACATTTCTTGGGCAGCTGGTTACAGAAACCATTAGAGATGGGGCAGTACCTCTGATATTTACAAACATGGACAGCATTGTAGCACTCAAAGTGGGAAGCCCCTGGGCATACATGATCACTGTACCATGTGGTTTGGCATGTAGATTGGGCAGGGGAAAAAAAACACAATGAGATGAGGGTCCTAGAAATCAGGACAGCAGATTTTTAAAGAAATGGGTGACTGCCTCAGTACTTAGCTTGAAGGAGGGGTGGCCATGGGGAGTGGAAATAAAATGGAAAAGAATCAAGGAGTGAATAGCTAACAACATGCTGTAAGCAAGGGAAGGAGAAGGAGAAGGAAGAGGCTTCTATGGTTCTCAAAGAAGGTGGCTAATGCACTGAAGGACAAAAAAGAGCATTTAGAAAGAACAAGAATACCCATATGGTGGTAGAAGAAGAGTGTATCTGGAAAAGCAAAGGGAGGCAGAAAGGAGGATGAGCGCAGCTAAGGCACAAACAGAGAAGAATATCACCAAGGAGGTCAAAAAATGGGATAAGACTTTCTTCAGCTATGTGGTGAAATGAGGAAAGCAAGGACTTGGATAGTGAGAGTCAGCAGTGTGGGGGGCACTGTATAGAAAAGACCAGGAAAAGAAGCTAAAATTTTAAATTGATAGGTTTGCTCAGTCTTCCCGGTGGGGGGGGGAGGGCAGAGATGGACCAACATGTATCAGTCAGCAGTGGGGGGTGGACATGAGTCCATTTTTAAAGGATAGAGCTCAGAAGGGATAGGAAGCCCTAAATGAGAACAAAAGATTCACCCAATGGTCATAAAAGAACTGAGCACAGTGCTGGCCACCCCTTTGGCAACACATTCAGCCCTTTATTGGAGATGGGGGTCGTTCTAGAGGATTGCAGGAGTGCTAATGTGGTCCCTCTGCACAAGAGTGGCAGCAAGGAGGAGCATAGTAACTACAGGCCAGTCAGTCTCACATCAGTGGTGAGGAAATTAATGGAGACTCTGCTAAAGGAGAGGTTGATGGAGTACCTGGAGTCATATAGGCTGCAGGACCACTGGCAGCACTGCTTTACAGGGGGGGGGTAATGTCAAACAAATCTCATAGATTTCTTTGACTGGGTGACTTGGGAGGTGGATCATGGGAGAGCAATGCATGTGGCCTTTCTGGACTTTAGCAAGACGTTTGACACTGTGCCACTCAGGAGACTAGTAAAGAAACTAAGCAGCCAGGTGGTTGGGAAGAAAGTGGTAAACTGGGTATTAAACTGGCTGAATGATAGGAAGTTAGAGAGTGATTGTAAATTATAGATACTTGAGGGACAGGAGAGTGACTGGTAGGGATCCACAGGGATCAGTACTGGGACAGGTCCACTTCAATGTCATCTTGAGTGATATTGCTGAGGAAATGTAGTGTCTCTTTGTAGATCACACAAACATCTGCAACAGTGTGGATATTCTGGAAGGGGTAGAGAGAATGCAAAGGGATCTGGGGAAACTAGAGGAGTGATATTTGAATGACAGCTGGGTTCCAATGCCAAAAAGTGCAATGGCACGCATCTAGGGCAGGGAAATCTGAGAGCAATGAATTAGATGATGTGGAGGTGCTGACAGTCACCAAGTAAGAATGGGACCTCAGGGAAATAATATCTGATGATCTTAAAGTGTCAGTGCAGTGTAACAAGGCAGTAGCCAAGGCTACTGGGATACTGGGGTGCACTGGGAGAGGGATTTCTAGCTGGAAGAGGGAGGTGATGTTGCCACAGAGTATGCCTCCCTGACAGCAACACCAACACAGTGACCTACCAACTTATTGACAAAATTGACAGGTTGCCGACAGGTCGCTATGTTGGTTCACTTCGCTTGATACAGGGGCACACTGTCTCCTGGTCCTGCACCCCCACCCTGAATCAACTCTGATTGTAGTTGATAAGCCTAAAGAATGGGGATGGGGCAGAGCCTCCCGCATAGTGGGTTCAGGGGGCGAAGCCCCCTGATGAAACAGTGGACCGGAAGACAAACAGGAATTATGTCAACTGCAACCTGTGGTCGACATGATTTCTGTCAATGAGATGCCAGTCAACAAAAATGTTGTTGAACTGGTATCGTAGAGCCTTATCACTCACTATCACTTACTAGTGAAAACCCCACCTAGAGTATTGTGTCCAGCTCTGTAGGGTGCACCTCCACAAGGACATTAACAGGGTTGAAGCAGTTTAGATTAGGGGTACCAGAATGGTGTGGAGTTTACACGAGGAGTCATATAATGAGAGGATGCAGGATCTCAACATGTACTTTCTGGAGGAGAGGAGAGTGAGAGGGGCATGATTGAGACCTATAAGTACCTCACAATGGTGAACAACATGCCAAGGCAGAATCTCTTTCAGAGGAGGAAAAGCACCAGAACAGTGGACATGCAATGAACTAGAGCGGGAAAGTTTAAGAGGAATATGAGGTAATACATCTTCACAGAAAGGATGGTGGATATCTGAAACAGACTATGGGAAGAGGTGGTGGTGGTGAAACAGTGGGAGCTTCAAGCATGCATGAGATATTCATACAGGTATAATAAGTAGAGGTAAGGACAGCAGGAGGGACACTGGTGACCAAATAAGGTCTGAGGTGTCAGAATAGGCAGGGACAAATAGGGTAGACTGCATGGATCTACCAGTCCTGTTCTACTGACAAATTCTATGTTTCTGTTTCTGTATTTTCAACTGCATTTACTCCATTCCTCAGGAGGTGTGCACAGACACTCCTGCTTAGTAATGTCCTCCCACCTGTTAAGAGTAGCACCCACTGTGATTCTACCTATGGATTCAAGGAAGCACTCACATTGTGGAACACACCACCTAACCTCCTTGGAGGAGGAGAGCATTCCCATGGTCACTGGTGTCATGAGCAGTAGCACTACTGCTGTACTGATGAGGCAGTCAACATCTGCAAATTTGAAAAAGTAATCTTGTAATATTAAAAAGCCCTGGCCCATGGAATGTGTTGTTCCCTCAGGCACGTAGAGGTAAGGAGGAAATGGAGATACCTTGGGCCAAAACATTTTAGGGCTTTATACAGTATGTCAAAAGAAGAGCCTTGTAGTCAATCCTACACTTAACATGCAGCCTGCCCATAACCTGGCCACTGAGAAATTACAGAAAATGTTACCCAAAATTATGGAGATTATTTGCAAAAATTGTGGGGAAATTGGAGGAGTTCTACTATACATCCTGAGTGCTTCACAATAAATCTTTTACTGTTTTATGCAGCATATATTAGTCAGCATAAACTGCTAAATGACTACACTGCCATTAAATATGTTTTATACATGAAGAAAAGCTTATGTTCCTAAAATGAATATTAAACTGATAAATGTGTTGCCTATCTTCCAAAATTTCAAAACATCTGCCTCATGCAGTGCTAAATGGATTCTATTTTGTGAGCCACAGCAAATCAATATTAAATAAATCCAAAATCAACAAATTGTTCTGTTTCTGGATGTAGAATAATGAAGCCAAATCAACAGCTATTTACAATGCTCTGTCAACTATTCACTCACTTTGGTGCAAGAAAAAATAAAGAAGACAGAGTGGTGAAAAGGTTTTAGTAAAATGTTAACTTGTTTAATGTAAACAATTTGCACTGTAGGTACTGCACACTATTTTTGAAATCACATATTAAAACATTTAATATGAAGATTATTAATGCTGGGAGTATAGCCTAGAGGTTAGAGTAACAAACTGAATGAGTTGGGTACATTCAACAGACCTGGGTTTGATTCCCACAACATCCTCTGAGGAAGTCACTTAACCTCCCCAGTGCTACTGGGTCGCACCTGAAAACAGGCACTTGTGCCTAGTGGGCCTTACCAATAAAGTTCAAGTTCATTTGCAGGAAAACTCTGTTGAGCACACTCATTTACAAGGAGGTGCTGATAGGACAACAATACAGCAGGCAGTAATATATATATATTTTCTGCACCATATATTAGTCAGCATAAACTAAATAATACCAATATATTTTTACTTCATCATCATACAGTAGACAGGGTGACCTGTAATTTACCTTTGCTTTACTCTGGCTGCAATGATTTTGTTTAGTTAAGATACGTGTTCAGATACATTTATGTATTTTATAAGCTTTTGTTTTCAAACTTTAGTCAGGTTTTATTGTAGTCTTTGCCTCTGCTCATCTAGGTTGTAGATTGCTTAGCTTGGGATCACTTTAACCAACTAACTTATTCAAGTTTATAATCAGCAGTGCCATCTAAAATCCTCAGCTGTTTGAATCAGTTATTCAAGTTTATAATCAGCAGGGCCAATCAAAACTAAGGAAAAACCTGCCCTACCACTTATACAAAGGCTTCATAGTTAGCACCCCATTTAGGTGAATAGGATAATTTGCACATTTTCTCCCACCTGCTATTTCACTCTCTGTGGCAACAAAAAAGTTTTCTGATAGACTGCTTCAACACAAATCAAATGTTTAGTGTTCAAGTGTACTTACATTATGCATGGCAAATGGATGTTGAAACAAAACTAGACAAGGATTCAAAAGAAAGTAGTGTCACATAAAACTCTTCCCCACCTCACACTGCATTGGTTTGGCCAAACTTAAATATGTTTTACACAGTTCAAAGTAAAACATTGCAAGAAATTGCAGAACATTTCAGTTTTTGCATAGAATGGTAAAAAGTGTGCGTTTCATAAAAAAATGCAGGTACAATTTTTCAATGCCCCTGCAGACCTGCAGTGAGGGGGTAGTGTAATCCGACATGAGTGGAGATTTGAAGCCTCATTGCCTCATTCTGAACAAGTTGTAGGTAACAGATCTGACCACACAGCAAGCCCTTATATAACTTATTACAGTCAACCAGAAGGGAAGAGATGAACGTCTGCAGCAGAGTTTTCAGATTGGCTGGTGCCAGAAAGGGTTGCAGCCTGGCAATATTTTTTTAAATGATAAAAGCAGCTCTTGTCTATTAGTGACATCTGGGATTTCAGTGTCAGTCCCTTGTCAAGGGCTACTCCCAGACTGGGTACTACCCTTTTAATCTTATAGTAAACCCCATCAAGGATGGGGTCCTTTGGTTACATCATAATGTAAACACCTGCCAATTCTAGTGCACTATTGGATGCTCTGTTTTTCATGGATTGAGCTCCAGGCAGTTGGCGCTCATCCAATTACTGATCTCTGATAGGCATTGTTCTAGCTTCAACATGGACCAGATTTTGTCAGGCACAAACAAAGTGTTCAGTTGTGCATCATCCTCATAACGATGGAACTCAGTGTTGTACATCCTTCTGATAATGGATACCTTTTCCTTATTGCTAGTTGGTGGATGGTTACATACTGCACGCTGCTGAGTTGAGGAGTAAACCCAGAGAACAGGGTCAAATATAAGCTTTTCTTTTATTTTTGAAATGTATTTTTAAAAGGTATGCCACCACAGATGAACATTTGACCTTACCAGTCCTTCTTGTGTGTGTGCCATCTTGTGTGCAGTGTTAAGGCTGTTTTCTATTTTCCACAGGGGGAAATTGATGGTGGAGCCGGACAGCAAGGAAAGTGGAAGGCCCTTCAGAAGGGTCATTCCTGGAGGCAGCAAGCTGAATTGCAGTGAGTGGATAAGGAATTTGGATCCAGAATTAGAACGAGGAGCAAGGAATAAGAAGGATAGAAGGATACTGAATTTAACTCGAATTTAACTCAATCAGTGGAAATATAAGGAAAGTGTGCTTATGTGTACCTGAACTGGCTCTAAGTGCCTGAAGTGACTGATACATTTTCTTTATTTTCCTTGTTCTTCTTTGTACTTTTAAAAAGGCTGAAAAGTCTAAAATTAGTCCTTAGATTTAAATCTGATGTCTACTGATAAAAGTTTTAAAAGTAACATTTAAATTGTTCTTTTTATATTTCATGCTCTTTGTGAATCCTGTTTTTTGGTTGGTCCTAGTGGTCACTTGCATTGAATACACTAAAGCACATGTGTGGTGTGGTGTGAGCAGAGCACCATTCTTATCCAGATCATGATGGAGATTGTATTACGGGTGGCTAAGGATCATATTAAATGTATGAACAGCTTAGTCATTCTAGTCAAAAAGTTATGATCAGTAGGCTTTTGTGTTCACTTGTAAAATCTTAGGATTTTGAAACCTTGAGTAATGCATTTCTAATAAGAGCTTCTTTTGGTTCAGAAGTGAGGAGGGGTTTCTACCACCCATATATTTCCTTATTAGCTTTAGAGCTCCATTTTGGAGGCACAGCCTGGTTTTGAAAAAGCCTGGAAAAGCTGAAACACGAGTGTGTTTTATGACAAAATGAAGTAAATGTGCCCCTGTGTATAAATTTTACTGTGTAGTTAACTGCAAAGCAGATTTGCTGATTGTGTTAAATACAGTCATGTAGTAAATTTGTGACCGTGGTAATAATAAAGTAGTATCACCAGATTTGTCAAGCAATTTTGCAAGATTCCCTATTTATCGTTCACAAAATTAAGGGAAATAAATCTTCTAAAATTCTTTTTGTTATACCTACAGAAAGAGGCCAGTTCCTATTACAGTACTTAAGTGCCATCTGGTAGATTTTCAACCACACTATCAGATGAGACAACCCTCTCTGGGTAGCAGTGAACACACTAACAAACAAAGCAAAATCCCTAACTAAAAGTTTCACAATTCTCAATAGGGATTTTTAAAAATCCTTAAAAATCCCTTGACTAATTCGATGATACTACTGTAGTCTGTGTTAATACTAGCCTGACATTCTTTTAGTATTGCTTTGTATTGCTTTTATTAAGGCAATTTTATTCAGTTTGGTATTTTTAGAGCTTCCATGGTGTTTTTTTTTTAGTTAGTTTAACATTTTGGTGAATTCTCTCATAATTTTTATTATTTAATTCAAGGTATCCTGGAAATGAGCTGCTTTTTATAAAGAACTTCAAAGGAGGGGCATCTGTGATTATCAATAGATCTTTGGGGAGACACCAGTTCCTAAGAGGTTAATTGATATCCACTGAGACTATTTGGAGACCTTTGGGGTTTGTTGGACCCTTATGGGGAAAATCTAATAAAGATCTGGAAGAGCTAAGTGAAAGCAAATGAGTGATCGAATATGAAGTGGGTAATCAGCACTTAAAAGGAGTGCAAAGAAGGAACTGTTGTGGAACTTTTTTCCCTTTTCCTTTTTAGGACTAAGCGTTGGCAAGCACAATCCATTTGTTTGAACTGTGTGACTTTGGTACTTGTTTGTATATTCCCTGCATTTTTACATTTCTTTTCTGTGTGACAGGAGTGCAGTTTGGATATAATAAGAAGTGATTAAAGTGGATTTGTCCATTTATGAGAGTATACCAGCCATTACATGCAGCCAGAACAAGACTGTTAATTCATTAGAGTCTGGAGATATGTCTACTGCTGGTGATTGCAAATGGGGTGGCTAAAGTTAAAGGCCCTCTGTCTTTGAAGACGTTAGCTAACAGAATGCTGGGTAAAATTCAAGATAAACACCATAACAAAAGTAAAATGAAAAGGAATAAAAATAAGCATATAAAGCAGGTACAGCTAGCAAAGGGGACTACATATCAACTCATTTCAACTCCTAATGATGGTAATGGAGATATTAGGCATGTTTTTTGTACTCCTGTTAACAAAGCAAAAGTGAACTTGAAATTGTTAACTGATATAAATAAGAATATTAACCCCTTCTTGAATCCAATAAATCACCCAGTAGTTGATACTGTTGGGGGTAACCTTAGCCTAAATAATTTAAAGATGGGAGTGGATCGGGAGATTGAAAATGGGAAAATTGACTTTACTCAGATTTTTCAGAATTTGTCTGATTTAGATATGGAAGTTAGAAGCTTAAGAGAAAATCTACAGCATGATATTGCTGGTATAGAAGCTAACAGAAATACAAATCAAAATCTTTTCATCTCTAGTCATCAATCTCCTGGAATAGGCTCTAATATAATAAATAAATCTGAACAAGGTCAGTTTTGTGATAAGGAGGCCCCTAAAGAAAATCTGGGAATTATAACTTCACCAGATCATGGGGGGAATTTCTCCTTACGCCCCAGTCACTATAGTTCATGGTCAATGAGCCCATAATCTTTGAATATATCAGATGTTAAGGGACTGTCTCATGACTTGTTAGTAGTTTTAAGAGACCCAGTGAAGGCTAATGTACTTTTATTTAAGCAGCTTACAGAGATCAAAAAAGACATAACCTTTGTAAAGGGGGGTGTCTTGAAAGTAGAATTAGATTGGTGACATTAGAGTAAAATGTTTTTGTGAAATCTGATGATGGGTTAATTGATGATTTAAAAAGATTAACAACTGATCATGAACAGAATGACCAGAATGGACAAAATAATGGTGATATAATGGATCCCAAGGGACTGACAAGGGGCTCACTAGATGATGACGACCATAGTGGAATTAGTACCCACTCGGAAAATATTATGCTCCAGCTAAAGAATTTAGAGATAATAGTATGTGTAGAGAATTGGCAGCTAATCACTCAGTATTGTGGCACAGGGGTGAGTTACAGGAAAGAGAGATGGACACTGGTTCACAGAGACTAGGACATTTTAAAAAACAAAGTATTTTGAATAATTTGGAGGTTTAATTTTGTGTTGAAATAGAATATGAAAAGGTTATTAGCAATCAGAATGGTAAAGGAGTAGTTTCTTAAAGATGGGAGGCTATGGCAGAGACTTCTAACTGATATGCACCTCTGGCTCTTCTGAAGAATTGACAATGTGTCTGTTTGGAGGGGAGGCCACAGGGACCCAGCAGAACTATAGGGGAGTTAAATCATATGGATTTGGGTAGATCTGACAGTTATGATACAAGGGTTATCAAAATGTTGTCTTGGAATTCAACTGGTCTGGAGGAGAAAATGGGAGATCCTGATACAGTCAATTATTTAAAATAGTTTAATATAGTGGGAATAGAAGAAACACGGGTTTTAAGTAATTTATTTATGAGTGGGTATTCAGTGTATTGTAAGAAAGCAACAAAAAACAAAAAAAATATGGGAGGGCTGTAGGTGGCTTGGCAATTTTTGTTAAACTGGATAGAGATGTTTTATCTGAGGAGTTAAGTATCACTAGTAGCAGTATTCTTGTTGTTAAATTAATAGGGAAAAATAATAGTAAGAACTTTTATTCTCACCCTTTGGGTAACAGCGATGGAGATAAAGATTATCTTCTGATATTGGATGATTTGATCAAACAAATACAATTGGATAGTCCACTTGGCAAAATTATTGTATTGGGAGATTTTAATGCTAGATTGGGTGATCTTCAGGGATGTTCAGATGAAGTAATAGAGGTCATTATTGCTAATCCAGACTATAAAGTACAGTTAGCAAGGAACTCAAAAGATAAAATGAATAATAAGAAGGGAAAGGATTTAATTGAAACCTTGTCAAATAGAAATATGTAACTGTTAAATGGTAGATTGCCATCAGATATGGATTTACAATATTCATTTTTGGGAAGTAATGGCTGCTACATTATTGATTATATTTGGGTTAATCTTAATTTGATTAATAATTGTAATTCCTTGAGTTTGGTTCCTAGGCATGAACGTCAACATATGTCCTTAGAGTTAAAGATTTGTGTAGAAAATAAAAATAGCAAAAAGGACAGAATGGCTATTCCTGTAAAGAACAATAAGCAGGGAATTGAGTGGAATTTGATTGAGGGACATGGTTTTTATGCATTGTTTGAGAGTACAGGTATATTTTTTTCAATTTATTAGAGATCTCTGAGCAATCTAGTGAATCTACACTAATACAATAATATTTCAAACACAATCGCATATATAATAACAAGGGACCTTCCTGTTCAGTCAAGGCAGACATTTCCATGGTTTAAAAAAAGAATGTAAAAAAGCAAGAAAATTGTTAAATCAAATGTTTAGATTATTAAAACAAAACCCAAATAAGAATACCAATAGAATAATGAATAAGGTTAGAAAAGAATGCAGAGTGACTTTGTTTAAATATAAAGATAGATATATTAAACAACTGTGTACAGAACTTCAAAAATCTGTTTTTACAAAGGATAGTAAAACTTTCTGGAATATTATTAACCATGGTACAAGGAATTATAGTTATGTTGATACTCACATTGAACCGAGAATTGGATTAGACATTTTAAAAAAATATTTTTTAGGGACCATCATGATTATTTGACCTGTATGGGTAATCAAGATTGGATAAGGAGAAAGTCTATTCCAAGTACTGAGATTACTTTAACTGAAATTGAAAGTGTTTTAGGATCATTCGGGAAAAGAACAGCTCCTGGACCTGATGGGATCCCCTTTAATATAATAATTCAAACAAAAGATTTCTGGATTCCATTCTTATATAAATTATTTAATTATGTTTGGAAATCAGGAGATGTTCTGAACAGCTGGAAATTAAACATAATTGTCCCAATATTTAAAAAAGGGGAGAGAAAGAATCCAGAGCATTGTATGCCAATTAGTCTTTTGGATACTGTGGGGAAAGTATTTTCTAGAATTTTTTAATAATACATTTTTGAGATGGTCAGAAAGCAATAATATAATTGATGAAGCACAGGCAGGGTTCAGAAATAATCATTCTGTGACTGACCAATGTTATACATTATCTCATATTACTCATAAATATAATATAATTAAAAATCTAAAAGTTTATTGTACATACAGCCTTTGATAGGGTTAGTAGGTCACTTCTTTGGGAAAGATTAACAAAATTGGAAATGGACAAATCTTTGTTGGAAATGATTGAGATAATTCATGATAATAATTTTACCAGTATTAGATATAGTGAAACTGGAGAATTAAGTGGTTGGCTTCAAAATAATATTGGGGTTAAAAAGGGTGCACTCTTGCTCCTCTACTGTTCAATTTATATTTTTCCACTGTATTAAACAAAATGTACTATCAGGAATTTCATTTACCCAGAATTGGAACAATATCAATTCCATATCTAGCCTATGCTGATGATGTCATTCTTTTATCCATTAGTTTTCTAGGAATTACCAGGAGTTTAGAGAAATTTCAAGAGGAGTGTTTAAAGGCAGGCTTGCAAATAAACTATGAGAAAACCAAAGTCGTAGTCTTTGGAGGTAATAAAAAGAGTTATCAGTATTATATGAATAATCACAGATTAGAGGTAGTAAAGAACTTTTGTTATTTGGGTTTAACAGTTAGTGAGAATGATAAATGGGATGTGCACCAAAAAAATGCTAGAATTAAAATTGAAAAATATTCTCTGGTCCTATTGTCTTTCTCACAAATGTATGGCGGAAAATTGTTAGAAGGGAATATTTAAGTGGTCCATGCAAAGATTAAATCTCAATGTTTATATGGTGCTGAAATATGGGACTTGAATATAAAGGAACATTGGATATTAGTTTGAACAAGTTTCATAAAAAATCATGGGTCTTCCTAATAGAGCACCCTCAGCATTGATTAGAGCTGAATTAGGGCAACTTTTAGTGGAGTGTTCTTGTATCCAGCAGTTGATAATCTATTCGATACAAATGTTTATTATGCCTGCCTATAGGCTCTCCTGATTGTGCTTGGAAGAAGCCATCAGTTATAAGCATCAGGGTATAACCTTTCCATGTCTGTTGGTGGTGAAAACATTTATTAAAATTTATGGTTTATTACATATCATTACAGACAGTCTCAGATACCATTTTGACATTATTTAAAAAAGTGTTAGTGATAGAATTGGAGATATTTTCAGACAAGGTGATCTGGAACTTTGTAAACACTCAAGAGCGTGTCCTTGGATGGCAAAAAATAAGAGAGAGCATAAGGTGGAGGGATACCTTCATGTTTTAACAGATCCAATTCAGAGGAAGTATTTCACAAGATTTAGATTTGAATGTTATCCAAATAATAAAAAAGGCACAAATTAATGGGGAGAAAAAAGGAGCCTGTATGTAATTGTGGATTGGGTTAAGATGATCTTATGCACCTAACATTGCTGTACCCATTGTATGAGAAATATAGATGCTGTCTTTTAGCAGATATTTTGAGTCATCAGCAATATCAACCCTGCCAATTGTTGCTATATTTGTTAAACTCCAGGGGTGGTCTACCTATTAAAAATAATTACACAGAGAGGATTCCATCGGAATGACTGAATATGATATTCTGATATTGATTATTAATGTTTAAAGATATGTAACAGTATTAAAATGTTGTGAATTGCATCTAGAACAATACTGCTGGAAAGTTTTAACTGTAGAAATATAAGTTTATTCATGGATAAATATATAAATGTCCTGATTACAAAAAAAGGGAAATGGCACTTTATGAATGTCATAGTGAGATAACCGTTTATTTATATGACTGTCAGATGATTGTTATTTAAGATATAACGTTCAAGATTTTATATGAAATTATAATCTATTTTTGTAATGATCTTTTGATCGAACAAATACAATTTTACTACTACTACATCCTTATGTGTTCCCCAGTGACATAATTGTGGTAGGGTCAGACCCTGCTGTGATTCTTTGTGTTAGCATTAAAGGGTTGGGAGTTTAAAAATACAGAGGTTATGATGTCCTCCATACTGAAATTGAATACAGTGAAATGAAATAGAGAAGCTTCTAAATCTTCTAAATCTTATCTGCCTATTTTCCTAGCCTGTGTCCCACTGCTACATCTGTCTATGTTATTTCTGAGGTAGCCACTCAAAAACAACATCTCTTTTTTGGCATTTTTCTTCTGCCATCCCTTTTCCTTGCCCTTTAACATTCTTGAATCTCATACAAGGACTTGATCTCATGCATGCAAAGTGATGCTGTCTCCATATAGGAAAACATGCTGTTTAGCAGCAAAAGTGCATGTAAATAAGGTTTGTCCTTGTTCAGTTTGGCCATTACAGCCAGGACAAGGAATATGCAAATGAATTTGAAAGGGTGGATCACAAAGCACTGTAACACAGTATAAAAAGCTATAGTAGCATATGAGAAAGAGGAGAACAGTTGGAGCTGCAAAGTGCAGCAGTTGCAGAGATGTGTCCTTAGAGCTGGGGCTTGACCCAAGTAGGGGTACGCAGAGATGTTCAGAGGAACTGTGTATTCAGAGTTAGGAATATGCTGAGAAGTTCAATCAACTGTGTAGTCAGAGCTGAGAGATCTAGCTGAGGAAGGGGTGTGGTAATACATTTTGCTACAGATGCAAACTGAGTATTTGCTTTCCTAATAATACCATAACTTTGTGTTCAGAGCTGCTGTAATGAATTGGATATCAAAATACTGAGGTTTAACTGGCTGAATGCTGTGTTCAGTGATCTGTTAAGCCATCCTATCTGATGCTGCATAAATAATTGTCTACTGTCTACACTTTGTATCAGTCAAATAAAATGATGCTGATCCATTGCCTTGTACCTTTGTTGTTTCATCCTACCTAGTTTCTCTGCACCACCTATTGCCCTTCCACATTTGGTGGCAGAAATGGAATTTCCCGGGAAAGTGTGATTCCCTTGGATACCACAGGAAGGGTAAGACCCTCAGGAACATTTCAGGTAGAAGCAAGAGGTAGCACCACAGAAATTTTGAAAGCAAATATGGATGCTGACTTCAAAGGCAGCCAAAAGAGTAATCCAACAGAGAACCACTCCAGAGTGGTGATAATCAAGATGAAGGTGGAGCATTTGGAGCTTCCTGTCTTTCTACAAAGTTTCACTATTGGTCCAGAATTGGAGGTGGAATAATGCTTGGTACTGGACATGAAGTAACAGGTGTGACAGGTGCAGAGACTGTCCATAAAGAAGTACCTGAATGTGGTAGAGAAGAAAGGACACCCCAGATGCAGATTGTGTGATCCAAGATTGAGTGATTGACCTTTTATTGGGGAAATTGCAAGGCGAGGAAGAAGCCTGTGACATGACTGAGGGATTAATGTTTTTGTTAAACCAGGGATTCCTTGGAGACATATACAGTAGACTGGGGCAAGCTACAAAATGGGGTTAGAAAATGGGCTACACACTATGAGCTCTCTGACTGGCTGAAAGCCATAGCAGGTGGGTATATTAACTTTGGATAGAAGCCCGGTCAGAAAAAGTACCAGTGCCAACCGACCGCATTACCAATATTAGCGGGCACTGTCAAATTTCAAATTAACCACCATTTTTTTAACCGCAGTAACTGGGATTTATGGTGGAACAGATATTGGGCAATGCCCTCTACCCACCCCTACTGTCTCACAGAGCCTTCTATTGGCTAGTAAAACACACATTTATAATAAAATTAACTGAATAAAGTTACAGAAAGCATTGAAATCTGATGGAACTTAACGTGACCTACAGTACCCCAAACACTGGCTGAGCAAGTAGCTACTGTAAGCCAGCAGTGTGTCACCATCTATGGGTAGTGCAACTCACAAAACCACCACCACTGCTCAGATCCTCCGTCTGAATTCTCCCAGTCCCATAATTAGCCTGCCAAGTACCACCTATTCCAAACAGCACAGAAAAGCCAGTGGGGAAAAACACAGAAATGTACCTGTTTTTACAGATTAACTTCTTTTTTTCTCTGCCAGCTCACTCGATTGCTGTCTTCAAGGTCCCTGCTCAATCACACGTCTTCCCTCTCAGCCAATCATTCCCTGCTCATATTCTTGTATGAAAAAAAATGCAATGTAGAGAAAGTTTAGCTTTACCATGTAAGTAAAGTTATGGAAGAGAAGAGAAGACAAGGTGTATGTGTATATGTGTGTGTGTGTGTGTGTGTGTGTGTGTGTGTGTGTGTGTGTGTTGGGGACAGAATAGAAGTCAAAAAATGAAGGTAGTAAATCCAATGCAAAAAGAAGCTCCCATAAACAGCAACACCCTCTACTGGCAATTCAGTAAAGGGACTATTTTACAGAAGATGCTGTGTCTGATCATGTTGATTAATATTTTACCCTATTTTTCCACTTCAAATCACTTTTATAAAAATATAAAAAATGATAGCACATTTTCTAAGAGCTATAATACCCTCCAGGTTGGGTGGTATGAGCAATACTGGAACTTCCAGGGGATATAAGGCCCTCTGCCTGCAGTGTCAGGCCTCATTATGCCCCTGGGTGATCCAGTATTCCCTAGTACTGCCCACCCTGTCGGGTATTATTGCTTGCGTAGAAATGTTTGCAGGTAATACCAGTTCTGCATATGAAAATTATTAACGGTAGGCTTTCTCTGGGGTTGGGACAAATAAAAAATAAAATAAATAAATTGGTATTAAAAAGTGTACTCATATTACTGCAATGGTTCTGGTTAGGAAATTAAGAAACTAGAATGGAGAATTGAGTTTTACAGTGAAACAGAACAAAACAATATTAACTCATTGAGTGCAGAGAATACAGTTAAACATATAAAGATCAGTGTATACACTACTGTAGCACTGTAAATGTTAAAAGAAGCAGACTGAAGTTAGTCAAGAACAGTGGCTGGAACTAAGAATAATGTATGATGTCAGTGGGTAACTGGAAAAAGTTAAACTGAATTGATATGTAGGTACTTTTACTGTCGTACTGAGAGATCTGAAAATATGAAATAAAAATGTTATATGTGGTGGGATTGCATTTAGTATACCCCATAGAAGAATACTGGGGAGTATGATGAAGTTCCTTTATTCCTCCTCCAGTACTGCAGACCATGTAAAACTGTTTGGGTAAGGACACCAGTGGAGCAGGAAATGTGTTTATGTTTCTGTGGGATCCCTTACTAGCATTGCTGGTGGAAGCAGGGCTTGAGTCAGGACTCATGTTTATAAGAAATTAATAGAGTGGTGCAAAGCAGTGGCACCTTGGTAATTCTTAATTCCAATGTGGAATGTGCAGGCCAAGCCTGGAGGGAGTGTTCACTTTAAAACGTTAGTGTCCTTAGCCTTGCTTTGAAACTCCTAGGGAAATTAGAAACAGAGATATTTCTAGTTATAGTGAAAAATGAAAAATAACAGTGGAACTGGATGCTGAATTTGTTTGCAAATTAAATGATAAACTTAACTTGTGGCAGGTCAGGTGGAGGTCAATTCCTAGTTGCTTGATGGTTCTGAGTATAAGGTCCTATCTGAGGAGTCTGAACCTAGTCAAAAATGGTAGGTTCGAAATCTTTTGTTGCCACCCAGACTGAAACAAATGTTACTAGCTGTAACAGTTTCATATCTAAGTTTACAAATTGATATGCAAAACGATGCCAGGTATCACAAAAAAAGACCATGCCAGTACAGTTTCCATCTTTAGTAGGGAGTATATGGTAGGGTCAGACCATACTGTTATTCATTATGTTAGGATTGAAATGTTCAGTGTTTGAAAAAACAGATGTTGGGATGTTTCACCCCCCATACCCAAATGAAACAATGTGAAATAAGAAGCTTCTGAATCTTATCTGCCTGTCTTCCTATCCTGTACCCACTGTTCTATTCTATTTCATTTCTGAGGTGGCCACCTAGAAACAATCTCCCCTTCTTTGTCATTTATCTTCTGCCATCCCTTTTTCCTTGCCCTTTAAACATTCTAGTCTCTCATACAAGGAGTCGGTCTCATGCAAAGCGACACTGTTCCTATCTAGGAAAACATGCTGTTCAGCTGTAAAACATTGGGTAAATAAGATTGGTTCCTGTTCAATTTGGCTTTATATCCAGAACACCAAATATTTATTTTACTTTATTTATTTAGCTTTTGTTAACAAGGCAAGCACAGTAGACAGTCAAGTGCCTATTTTCAGGTGTGACCCAGGAGGATTACAAGCTACAGGCAAAACAATACATGATCATAGCAGGATACGGGTTAAAAAAAACAGTCATAACAACAGACATCATCTGGACATATATAGTAGGATACTCAATTTGTGGTTACATGACAGTGGGAGAAGCAGTCACAACAACAGCAGGACATGTGATGTAGAACACCAATAGAGAGTTACACAACAGAGTGGTCATTAGACCAGAACAGAGTATTATGTAATTTAAAAGATAATATGCAAATAATTATGAAGAGGTGGGTCACAAATCACTGTAGTATATAAAAAATCCTTGGTGGCATAGGGGAAGGGGAGATCAGTTGGAGGTGCAGAAAGAAGCACTTGCAGATGATAAGTTTTATTATGGAAATTAACTGAGTCTTTGTTTGCTTACCTGATGATACCATAACTGCATGCTCAGAGCTGTTGGAGTGATTTAGATATCAGAATATTAGAACTGAACTGGCTGAATGTTGTGTTCAGTGATTTGGTAAGCCAACCTATCTGACATCATACACAATTGTCTACTTCTGCTTTATGTAAGTTGAATAAACCAACACTGATCCAGTACCTTGTATCCTTGTTGTCATGTCCTGCCTTGTTCATTGCTTCACCCATTGCCCCACCACAAGCATATGCACAGAGAAAAGTACATGGGACAGGACAGATCATTGGAGAGTATGAAAGTTTAGGGCAACTGTATGTGACTTGAAATTTCCCATAGTACTATCTGCACACTTCTGGAGAGGAAAGATTTTAACCATGCAAGCAGTGGACCAGACATCTCTCTGTACCACTCAAGACTTTTAACCATCACCTATGATCCACTATGTCAAATGCTGAAGAAAGGCGAGTATAATCAAGTCAGACACTTTGCCTAAATTCCTTGCTAAGAAAAGATCATTACACAAGTTCACCAGAGCTTACTCAGTGCTGCACCACTGCCAGAAACCAGTCTGGAATGGCTCAAAGATGTTATTTTCCTCAGGATGTTTACAGTGTTGGCCAATCAGCACAGTGGCAAGGCTATGCCACCTGGGTTTTGAGGAGCAGGGGTTATCATATGGCCAGCTATGGAAGGAGGAGTTAGCATCCCAGAAGATGATCTCCTCCTTCAGAGTGGAAGGGTTGTACTGCCCACTGCATTACTGCCAGTTGGGTTTGTGGTGGTGCAGTTCAGTTATCCGTGGTGCACATGGGAAGGAGAAGCACATGCATCAGTGTACCAGACTTATTGTCACCTGAAGAAACATGAGCACTCTTGGTTGTTTGTGACAAAAAGTGGGAAAATTGCCTTAACTGGGCAGAAAGGGTCTATGCTCCTCCCATGAACACATCAGGCTCCTTCCTACCTGTCTCCAGGATGACCACAGGAGGACCTCCAGCATGGGCAGCTGAACAGGAGAGTTTCCTGCCATGGAACAATTAGACGTACCATGCCCGGGGGAAGGGTGTGTGAATGGAGGGGGGCAATACAACAATGTGTCATAGGTGCCCCAGGATCCCAGAAGTTCAGGGCCATGGGGAGTTCCAAAGGTCAAGTAGATGGCATTGGTAGCAGCCAAAGTTGTAGGATGCAAAAAGAGTAAAGCAACAAAGATGCTCACACAACTGTGCTTTGACCTTCTTTCTTTAATCCTTGTCAAAATAGGAAGGTTGTAGATAGGACAGCAGTTCCCAAGCATTGTTGGGATCTTCAGATGGCTTCTTAGCAAGGGTCTTACCAGGGCTTCTTTTAGAGCTGAGTGGAGATCCATCATGCACAAAAAAGCATTTTTGATAGTCTGGAACCCTATACCCATGCCTCCAAATTGGCCATGACAAGCCAAATTATTGCAGGATCCAGTTTATAGGTGATGCAGTGAATGTCAAAAAGAATCCAGGCCATCTCTTTATCATCAAACAGGCAGTTCTTACATTAAGAAATTGGAGATTCTGACCATCCTTGAAATAAGCCCCTGTGACTTAGCAAACTAAAGGTGGAGAAAATACAGTTCCTGCTGTTAGCAACCTTGGTCTTGAAGAACTGATGCTACTATTTTCTTTTTTCCAAGATATTATTTCATTACTCCAGGGGCAGGATGAGTACTGTAAGTCTGTCTACAATACATAAAAAGCATGACAGGCCTGTTTGTCTTGACTGAAATAAGTCCAGAGAGAAAATAAAATTTATCTTTCTACATTTCATCCTTGTAGCTCTAATAATAAGCCAACTAGTCAAGCTTCTGGTCAGCATGTAACTGAGATTTTCCCCACCTATGCTGTAACCTATGACCAAGCACTGTTAACAGCTGAAGTTCATCTTGAGCAATGGGATGTTTCAGCACAAAATCATCAGGCATAAAGAGGTAGCACCAGGATGTTCACTTCGAAGGCAAGAGTCATATTAAAGCTCTCTACTTTTTACGAAGACTTGGTTTGCTGGCCAAGGCACCTAGCTTCACCTGAGCTCTTTCCTTCTAAGACTGCTTGAAAGGCAGAGTAGAGAAACTTACCAGAGCAAGGGAGAAGGATTAAGACTTAGTTTGGCTAAGCAGATTTACTGTGTGGTGGTGTTTTTATTTTTTACTCACAGGGATTGCTACTGTTTGTTGCTAACATTTCATTGCTTTATTTTTTCTCTGATTCAAATTGTTGTTGCTGGTATACCTTCTTCTGCATTATTACAGGTGTGTGCTAACAGATTACTGCTGTAATCTTCTGATTCAAATTGTCTTTTGCGAGGTATATCTTCTGTTACTGCTTTATTTTTCTCTGGAGCAAAGTGTTTCTTACAGGGTATATCTTCTCTGAAATTATTACAGGTGGTGCTTTATAGGTTTTACAGTTTTATCTAACATTAGGATAAGCTTTCAGGGTTACTGCATTTGTTGTTGACTGATTGTTTCTGCTCTTACCTCCTTGTTCTTTTCGTCCGTGGTTCTTCTTTTAGGCAGGGAAGGGCCCAGCCACCCACCCCATCCCCAACCACCCCACGCTACACTCCTTTTATAGGTACCACAGTTGTGACATTTCCTGTAGCAGAGCAGGAAGGGGCGGATCAGTGGGCCTCCACAAGGTGATCTCATTTACAGGGCACTAGTAATTTAACTTGTTATAACAAGTTAAACAAAAGCACAATTAAACCATTACTTGCATTTTTTCCTTTTTTTTTCCTTCTAATTACTCTGACTAGGTTACAAACCCAGCAACTTATTTGGAATGGATTTCATTAACTGCAGGTACTGTGGAACAATTTTCAGAAGGACAGTCTTACAGGATTTAGGACACTGTCCTACATGCTGGGCCTTTGGAGATCTTAGGTCTCAGCTCCAGGCAGCATGGGCAGAGATTGCACGCCTCAAATTTCATATTGAAGAGGAAATACATTATAAGAACCACCGCCATTTCCCCAGCATCCAACAGAAAAACCTCGACCGCAGAGGGTAGTTGGTCCTGGAGGTTGGCAGGTGGTTAGGAGGAGCAAATCAGGTGCCCCATCACTCTCTGCTCTCCAACACATTACCTCCAAAAACCATATAAACACTACAAACAGGTATCTGCCTCTATCTCTGAAATCAAATAAAGAGGCAGAAGACACTGCAGAGCAGGACACTGCGGTACAGGAGCTAGCAAAACAATACTCACCCAAATCAGGAACCAAAACTAAACAAGCACAAAGGAAATCCAAAAACTTCTGATCATAGGAGACTCCATGATTGGGAGTTGATACCCATCTCCAGCGGGGTGATGGTCAGATGTCTCCCAGGTACATCAGCATGGAGAGACACTGACCGCATTGCTAAAATTGTTCACAAAGCAGGAGAAAACATTGATGTCCTAGTACACATAGGGACTAATGATCTCACCAGCCGGTCAGTTGTGGAGACCAAGGAACACCTGACTAAGCTGGGTGACAAACTATCATCTATTTCGTCGGCATCTCCTTCTCTGAGATCCTGCCAGTCTGGGAGAGAGGAGCAGATGGACGGAAGGTCAGAGAAGGGGAGATAGGGAGCTAAACACGTGGCTCAAGGACTGGTGCCAGGAAAAGGACACAGATTTGTAGGAACTGGCAACAGTTCTGGGAGCGAAGTTCTTTAAATTTGATGGACTGCATCTGACTAAAGAGGAGTCAGTGCATTGGGGCAGAAGTTTGACGTCTTTGCAGAATATTTAAACTAGCAAATGGGAGAGGGTGCAGCACCCCATACGTCGAATGGGAAGAACACCCCTCCCCTCAGCTAGTGGTCAAACAGGAATTCAAGCGTGTTTGCCATTCATTTGCATCACCAGGTAAGAAAAAGGTTTGTCTCCCATACGATGCACAGGGATGCCAAACTTCACCCAACAACTAACACACCAAAATCTGGCCAATGGAAAATCATGTACACAAATGCTCACAGCCTGGAAATAAGATCCCTGACCTGCAGGCAATAATGTCAGAGGCTAAACTGGACATAGTAGCAATTAGTGAGACGTGGTTTACCAGTAACCACACTTGGGAGACTTCAGTACCTGGCTATGTATTGTTCAGAAGAGACCGAGGTGCAAAAGGGGGAGGAGGGCCCTGTATGTTAATGAAAATATCAAAGCTACAGAAATTCAGAATACACATAAGGAGCCAGAAGAACTGTGGGTCACCCTGGAAACAGGAAATGGGACAGCCATACGAACTGGGGTTGTCTACAGGCCCCAGACCAGGGGAAGGACATAGACACATTACTGTTAGAAGATATACAAAACATGACAGCTAAAGGGAGGTTCTGATAATGGGAGACTTCAACGTGCCAGATACAGATTGGTCAATACCAGCAGGAACATCTGCCAGAACTAGACTCATAGTGGATTCCCTGCAGGAGGCCTCAAACAACTGGTACAGCAACCCACAAGAGACAGGGCTATCCTAGATCTAGTACTGACTAACAAAGAAGGGATCACAGATCTCCAGGTAGAAGGTCACCTGGGGCCAGTGACCATCACATGGTATGGTTCAATTTGGCTACTACATCTAAATCATCCCATTCCAAGGCAAAAATATGGGACTTCAGAGGAGCTGACTTTGATAAGATGGCCAACAGAGTTAAGCTAGCCCTGGCAAAAAGAAACATAGGTGAGGAGGTACAGGCAAAGTGGGCAAGCATTAAGGATACAATACTTGAAGCAACATCCCATTGTGTTAGACAGAAAAGGAAGTGCAAAAGAAGAAGGAAACCACTTTGGTTCTCAAATACAGTAGCAGAAAAGGTCAGAGCCAAAAGGCTAGCCTTCAGGAAATATAAGGGAACACAGCGGGATGAAGATAGGGAGGCATACCAAACTGCCCTAAGGGAAGCAGGTAAGGCAGTAAGGCAGGCAAAGTCCCAAACTGAGGAAACACTAGCACAAACAGTAAAAGAAGGTGACAAGACTTTCTATAGATACATTAGTGAAAGGAGAAAGTCCAGAGGGGTATTGCTAGCTTAATGGAGAAAAGGGAGCATGGAGGAGGAGGACCCTGTAAAGGCATCTATCCTAAATAGATACTTTTGCTCAGTATTTACTGAAGAGAATGTAGAGCAGGGCCCACAGCTCAGCATCATGGACACAGGGGGGAGGGAGGTGAGCACTACTCCCTTCACAAAAGAAAGGGTCCTACAAGAGCTTGCTAAGCTCAGGGTGGATAAGGCAATGGGACCTGATGGCATACATCCCAGGGTACTTAAGGAGCTAAAGGAGGAACTAGCAGAGCCATTAGCAGAATTGTTTAGTGAGTCTCTGAGCACAGGAGAGGTCCCAGAAGACTGGAGAAGGGCTCATGTGATCCCGCTCCACAAGAGTGGTAGCAGGGAGGAGCGGGAACTACAGACCAGTCAGTCTTACCTCAGTAGTGGGCAAGATTATGGAGGCACTTAAGGAAAGGATAGTAACACCTGGAATCCATAGGGCACAGGATCCAAGACAGCATGGGTTTACAAAGGAAGGTCCTGTCAAACTAATCTCATAGATTTCTTTGACTGGGTAACCAGAGTGGTGGACCAAGGGGAGCAGTTGATGTCGCCTACCTTGACTTCAGCAAAGCTTTGACACTGTTCCACATAGAAGATTGATAAATAAGCTAGGTAGGCTCGGGTGGGTCAGAAGTTGGTCAACTGGGTGGCAAACTGGTTGACTGGCAGAAAACAGAGAGTGGTGGTAAATGGTATACAGTCAGAAGAGATGCAAGTCACAAGTGGGGTACCTCGGGATCAGTCCTGGGGCCAGTCCTATTCAACATCTTCATTAGTGACCTCGCAGATGGACTAGAGGGTAAGGCTTGTCTGTTTGCAGATGACACCAAGATCTGCAACAGAGTAGATGATCCAGATGGGGTGGGCAGAATGAGAAGAGATCTGGATAAACTAGCAAAATGGTCAGAAGAGTGGCAACTGGGATTTAATGCAAAGAAGTGCAAAATCATGCACATAGGGAAGAGAAACCCTGAAGCCACTTATAGGCTGGGAGGGGAGTTGCTAGCAGTCACAAAGGAAGAAAGAGACTTGGGCATCATCATCACTGATGACCTAAAATCATCCAAGCAGACCTCTAAAGCAGTAGGTAAGGCTAGGGGGTGTTAGGGTGTATTAGTAGGGGTATCACAAGTCATAGAGGGAGGTAATAATCCTCTGTACAAGACATTGGTTAGGCCCCATCTGGAGTACTGCGCAGTATTGGAGGCCACACCTTCACAAGGACATTAACCAAATTGAGGCAGTCCAGAGAAGGGCAACCAAAATGGTGCAGGGACTGCATCAGAAGACATATGAGGACAGATTAACGGAGCTCAATATGTATACCCTTGAGCAAAGGAGGGAGAGAGGTGATATGATCGAGACATTTAAACACCTTAAGGGCATAAACAAGGTGAAAGAGTCTAACATGTTTAAATATAAGAAAATAGCAGGACAAGAGGACACAGCATGAGATTAGAGGAGGCCGATTAAGGGGAATGTGAGGAAATTCTTTTTCACAGAAAGGGTGGTAGATGCATGGAATAGCTTACCACAAGAAGTGGTGGCTATGAATACAGTGCAGGGCTTCAAACAGGCATGGGATAGGCCTAAGGGGGCAATACAAATGACTATGAATAGATAGATCACTGACAGAGCAAAGGCCGATGGCACATTTATAAGGTAGAAAAAGAAATGGGCAGACTGGATGGGCCTTGCGGTCCTTATCTGCCATCAACTTCTATGTTTCTATGTATGTTAAGATGCACCCATGGAGGAGGAAACCATCAGAGTAAAGGTTTCCAATTTATCTAGAAACCATCTTGGGTCCAGATCCCTTCTATGGCAAAAGTGAATCAAATCCAAGATAAGGGGTAGCATTACTGGGGCTCTGCCACTAAACTCCAACATGTAGATATCCAACCAAAGAAGTAACTCCATTGATATGCTTTTTATCTTCAAGCCTGCAGAGAAGACTGGGTCCTGTGTGTGTGTCTTCGAACCCACCCCATGAGGATGGCTGCTGAAATAACTTGTCTAATCACCAGCAACTCCTTCAGCTGAGGAAGTTTTATTGCAAGACTATTTAAGAGATCATCAACCCAGTCACTGAAATTTCTGAAAACAATAAGACTTTGTGGATCCAACACAAGGAACTATAGTATAATTTCTTGGCAATCTGCAGAACGAAGTTCCCCCACCCCATACACACATTGTGAAGGCAATAGGGGAGAATTCTCCTGCAGCTCAGATGAGCCAAATATGAAAGGGACATCCACCCAATTGACTCATCCTTTTCCACAGAAGACTAAGAGAAGCCCAGTTAAGAATTATAAATTGTCTACTGATCCTCCCTTAGCTCCGGTCTTGGAATGTGTGTCACAGACAAACCTGGAGGACAACCTCACTGTGGACAGGTTACACATGGGTGTTTATGATGTGTACCAGGTCAGCTCCAGAATTAGAGAGGATACCTCTGATCATGGCAGATTTATTAACAACTGACCTGGAATTGAATAGCAACAAGTGAACTAGAGGGAACTTTCCATCTCACAACCTAGGCATCTCATGAGAAGCATATGATCATGATATAGGTCTAAGGCACAAATTATTTTGACCAAATACATCTTACTTGGCATGTCCCTCATTGCCCAGCCACACTAACTAAAGGAATCATAATCCCTCCTTCTAAAATCCCCAAACATTGGAGGGCAGGATCAGCCAAGCAGGTCAGCAGGGTCAAGTTTTTCCTATACCCCCATTCCAGGCCAGTATTGTGTTATCCCACATCCCTCTGGAAAACCTCCAGCAGAAGATATTTGCCAATGAGAAATGGGACTAGAGTAAAATCACTAGAGTCTAGAAAGTACTCAAATCTGATTATTAAAAGTCAGACATGGTGACCCACTATGTTTAAATGACAATACCTAAGAAAAAGCCAGGAATGATGCTGCTGTAAAATAGCTGTAATCCACAGGACACACATGATCTCTAAGGCACCTAATTCCAATAAAAAATATGATGAAAATAAGTCCAGGATTACTTAATGACTAATAAAACTAAGGGCCATAGGCTTCCCTACAACCCTGTCCAACTGCAAAAAGTGGGGATTCTCCACTATAGACATGATTTTTCCAGTGCAGATGTGGGTTGTACAACAGCAGATGACACCAATGCAGATACAGACTGGTGTGGTTCCACCACTGCAGTTCAACAAAAAAACCTGTCGATCGCAAGTAGAGTGACAGGCATTATGCCGACAGTCAGAAGACAGCCATCACACAAAGGAATCTTTCTCAGTGGGGGGCTTTGTCCCAACACTGCATGTATATTATTGTAATCACCCCAATCTGGAGTTGATTCAGGGAGGGGGTGCAATTCCTGGAGAAGCAGTGCCAGGGTCCTACAGGTACAGTACAGTGACATGATCGATTTGTCACTGTACTGTACCTTCACTGTAATTGTTTCACTGCTGCAACAGGATACTGGCCAGGTGGAAATGGGTATCCTGTTAGGAGGGTGACATAAATTTGTCACCACAATTAGACCAACTCCCGATTTCTGACACTGAAAGGGGCGACCATGATTTCTGGTCATAAGCTCTCACTGTTGTTTTTTTCCCCATGGTAATGCCACCTCCCCCTGGAGTTAGTTATTTAAAGTCCAGGGTGTGTGAAGGGCACAGTCCCCCTCAAAAAATGACTGTTTCTAGGGAGGGCACTTTGGTAATCTACCTCCCAGGAGAGAAATGCCTGGTGCTGTAATTCCAGGCAGCATTTTGCTGGTGCCATAATCAATGTCGGCAAAATGTTTTTCACCATGACATGGTGGAACCACATAAATGTTACCCAAAAACACAGATGACAAGCCAAAAGTGGTATCCAGTGATGATATTGACTGTAAATGAGTGACTGCAAGAACAGCTGCTCATTTACAGCGCTACCCTATTGGACTACCCTATAAGGTTAACAAGAAAATGCAACGGTGATAGTAGGGATGAGTGAGGAAGGGTGACTGGAAGGGGAGGTATAAGGAGGAGAAGGGAAGGGATAGGAACGAGGGTTTGTGTGGGTAGTGTGCCATGCTGGCACCAAGCTAACTGTGTGATAATGAGGGTGGCTAGCTGTGGTGCAGCCAGTACTAGGTTTGGGGGTGCAGACCAGGGAAAGTTTTACTGCCACAGCAATTTTTTTATTATTTGCAAACTGTCTCCCCCTCCCCAACATGTACCCCTCCTGGAGCTTATTATATTTAGTCAGGGAGGTGAGGGGAGAGCCCCCCATGAGGGGGTGTGAGGAAACACAGCCCCCCGCATAAACAGTTTTTTAACTTGCCGGATGAGTTGTTGCCTATTAGTGTATATTGCCAATTTGCTTTTTGGTGATGAGTACTCACTGTAACAGGGATTGCTGTTCTGCAATTGCTGTTATGACATGGAACTGCCCAAAGCTGTAGCAGAACAGCCAACACTTCACCATTGAGTTCAAATGCAAAACAGAATGTTACAGAACTCAATAACCAAGCACAGGAGACAGTTTTCTGCCCCCCCCCAAAAAAAAAACAGCTCTTGGAAAAGCAAGTATGAGAAATGGTCAGTGCAGAGACTGCACTCCTTGTAAATGTCCCAAAATACAGAAGTAAAGCCCACTTCTGCTAAAAAGTCTGAACAACTAAAAACGTTACTTAAACAGTCTTAAACACTTACATAACCCTATGATACTGTAAATAAAATAACCCTATAGCAAACTTTACAATTGGACTAAGGAAAAGGCTGAAGTGGCCATCTTGCCAGTAACAGGACATGATATTTGTGTATACTGTATGAAGAAACATATCTGTTGAGTGTCTACAGGGACATTTGGGCCAAATTTTTATACACCCGAGATTGCTGTAAGTCCTGGCTGTGCTAAAGATATAGTGCACTGGACTTGCAGGAATCTAAAAGGATTTTCTATTCTTTGCAGCAATTGATGCAAGCTGGACCATCTTTTTGTGGTCTAGCTTGCATCAGTACCAGGGATCATTTTCATGGAGCTTGCACCTAAGAATAGACACAAGATACCATAAAGTGGGTAAACTGTCACAACTGCATCTGAGATTGTAAAATCAAGCACAGTTGTAGCAAATGGAAATGGCACAGCTGCAGGTATAAAGTGGCATGGTGCAAGGCTTAATACAAGCCCTGCACCACGCTTGGAAAATCTTTCCCATTATTTCTCCATTATAAGCTGCATGTTACACATTTTATGTATTCTAGAGTAGAATATATATTACACAGCAGCAGTCTTTAACCTCTTCATTCCTGGAACTGATTTTGACTTAAGATTTCACTCCCTGAACAGAGTTTCTGTGGGTTCTCCCATTTCTACAACTGCACTGGAAAATATAATTTCTAATTCTGGCTTTTGCCTCTTGTGGTGTAATATTTTTGGGGTTTCAGCACATACTGTGTGCTAGCAGTCACTTCATTGTGTTAGCTCTTCCTTCAATGTATTGCCCATATTGGGCCATATTCATGATGCTGGGGATGGCCTGTGCAGGCCAAGCAGTCCAAGCACCTAGTGCACTACATCAAGATGGTATAGAGAATATGCACAGGCAGCTTGCACAAACTGTGCACTGTGCTGCATGCATGCATCAGGCACAGACCAGCACTGTAGTGCTGCTTGGAGAAGGCAGAGGGGTGAGTCTGCATAGTGCAGAATGTACATCCCCAGACATGCATGCAGGAATGTCACCACATTGGGAAGATGCATGGGACCACACGCACAACACTGCACCAGTGGTAGGGCCACCATAAACCCCTGGCATGCAGTGTGCAGGCCAAGATGGAGCTCAGTAGGCAGGATCCCACTAAGCCATAGGAAGACATTTCAGTGCCCTGGGCAAGAGACTAATTTAGTACCCCCTGTCCAGAAAACAGCCGGGGGTCTGGGGGCCACAAGGCCACCAGAATTCCTGTGTGGTTTACATGCTCTGTGGTGAGTTTTGGGGCTTTTCATTAGGTAGAAACATAGTTTTGGTATATGTTCCCTACTCCTGATTTCAGGGAAAATGTTGCTCCCATTGAATCTGAGGTGTGTGAGACTCTGGCTGACTGGCATCAGAGTGTGTGAGCGGTAAAATGAAGTTCTCTTTTGCTAATCAACCAACAAATAAAATGTATTAGTCTACACTTGCCTGATGCCAGCTAAGGTGGCAGAGGGAGGCTAACTAAATAAGAAGAAACAAATCTTTATTGATTTAATTGAATTGTATGTATTAGGTATTGTATATCTATGCTCCTCTCAAATACAACTGACTGCAGTACCTATAAGTGTTACTTCTCAGTGTTGGCTGCCTGGCCTGCTGCAGCTGATTCTCCATTCAGTAGCAGCCTAGCAGGTACTGAGTGATAGGGTAGTAGGAGGGGTCCCTGGTTGAGAGGGAGTCAAGGCAGTGGAATCAGAATGAAGAACTGTCTCAGGTCTAGAGGCTCTGTCTGCCCTGGGACTGGGATGAGAAGACCCACTGCCAACAGCCACCCACCTGGAGTATTAGGAAAGCAGTGCAGGAGCCTGCCTGCCCTGTAACTGGAGCAGCCAGAGCCAGGCCTGCCAGCAGGCCAACTAACAACTTCCATCCAAGGCAAGGCAATGCTTCATTTTCTACAGCAAGACTGGTGTGGGTGGAAGATGGAAGACATGAAAAAAAAACAATGGCAATGGAATGGGAGTGCAAGGGATGGGTCAAGAGGAGAAGAAAAATTAAAATGTATAACATGTGGGTGGGAGGATTGTGCCTTGTGGCCCGCGTCACAGAAGTCAGCCCAATTTAGGAAGGCAACGACTTCTGTTCTTCACTCCCAGTCACTCCCAAAAGAAACTCACAAGTAAGCACTGTATGGGAGTATGATTATAAAACTTAGCTTAACAACATGCTGAGCAAAAAAATTCACTGTGGGCAGTACAAGTTAAAACTTCTTTCACACAGACAGTCACAAAAGTGAACTGAACACACTCCTCAATCATGAAATAATACACAGCAGCCACCAGCCAGTCAGCTGAGCAAGCTGAGCCAGCCCAGTAATCAAATTCAAAGCAGATTTCCTGAGTTTGCATTTTTTCTAATCTAGTACCCCCACCTGGTGCCACTGCTGCCACACACACCATAATTCATCTCACTGACACACAATATGACACAAGTTCTCATTTAAAAAAAAATCATTTTGGGTCACACACAGGACAGACATGGATGGAAATGAAAAATGCTTGCTGTTGCTTTTACTTAATGCAGTCCTGTTAGACTACTACATTATAGGCATCACAGAAGACAGCAGTGCATTTCTTACACAAATCCAATATCTCTCTGCCTCTTGGTCTCATCTCTCCTCTTTACACTCTATAGTTTATTGCTGTTTTTTGCTGCTAGTCTCTTTCTGTCTCGTCTCAACAAACTACTGTATCTTCAGTTCAGGCCCAGATTAATGGATGTGGGGGCCCTACTCTAAGTCATATTTTGTGGCCTGGGGGGCCCCAAATGCCAACATCCCATGTGCTGAAGTGTCACTGAGCTCTTAGGGGGATTGTGTACTAGTAGGGCTGAGAGATCTAGAACTGGGTCCTGGAGGTATTAAAACCCTTAGGCTGCCACCGACATAATATTCTGTCCTAAAAACCTATGCGTTCTAAATCTTCCGGCAGCCTAATCTACTCCCATGATAATCTGACCTAGGAATTCTGCAAATGTTACACAATTTATGAAAAAATTCTGACTGTCAAAATTAGGGCCATAAATGTCAGCCACCATCAGTTGCCCCAACCCCACCCAACATCTACCACTGCAGTGAGGTACCTCCCTTGTGTTTCTGCTACATATCAAACCACCTTGGTGCAGAGGCCAGGACAGAACCACACCCCTTTAAATAGCTATTTTGAAGTGCTTACTGAGCATGCTCAGATCACAAAAATTTTAAATGTAATAACTTTGGAACAAACTAATATTTTTTCACCTAACCAGTGAAAGGCACCTCTGTGGCCAAGCCCTTTCTATGCTGAAAATTCCAGGCTAACATTTGAAATTGTCTGGGCACAAGGTGATGACAAAAAAAACCCAGCAAAAAATGTATTTATTTGTTTATGCATTAATTGTTAAGAATAACAACCTTTGAGCTAAAAGCTCATTTATAAAGGTTCCATATCAATGATAGAGCAACTACAGCATGGTAAGAGAATAAAAACAAGAGAAGAATACAAATGGTGCCAGGTGGCACAGAGAGTTGAGGTGCTGGATGCCACACTTTGCGCCACACTGGCGATCCAAGTTTGGGAGCAAACTTGGGCTGCCAGGGGTTGGATGGGGGAAGGCAAGGAGTTAGATTTGAGCAGCCATGAGCCAGCTTTCCTTTCCAGGGAGAGACAAGAGGTTTCCCTAACCTGTGGCTGCCACCTGGTGGAGGCCAGGTGGTAGTGCCAAGCCAGGGAAACCTAGGCGCAAGGCCAGGAGGGAGGATGGGGCCATCACCAGAGCTGCAGGATGCACACATGCTTCCATGTGCATGTGCAACCCTATACTGGGCTCCCAGGAAAGGGGAGAAAATACAAATATCATGTGTTCCCTAGTGCCATAACACCAAGCTAAATAAAAAACAAAAGAATACAGATGGTAATACAATAAATGGAAACTTATATACATGATAAAAACAGTGCAAACACATGTGGAGTGTAGACAATTAATTTAAAGAATAGTAAATGTGGCAAAATAGACATGAGATATATGTATAAAGAGTGAGGGGAAGGCAGCAGAAAGGGAGTGATTGGAGGTTGAATAAGCCACCAGACAGTGGCTTTGTTAGATAGAGGAGGTTAGAGATTAGAGATTAGTGAGGGGGAGCAGGAAAGCAGTGGGGAGAGGTAGGATGCAGCCAAGAAATAGGCTTTGTAGAAGTGGGAATAGTGGTGGGCAAGGAGACTGAGAAGGAGGGAACATGGGCAGGGAGGTGGGAGAGGAGGCGTGTAAAAAATTATAGTAAGTGCTTATGCAGGGGGTACTGAGAAGGGAAGGGAAACATGGAGGGAAAAGGAAGAGGTGTGAAAATGATAAGTGCATGAGATGACTGAGGGGCAGGGAAGGTAAGGGGAGAGAGTAAGTGGAGGGAGATAGAAGGGGATGGAGCTAGATTGAGATTTAATAGGGGGAAAAAGCGAGAGAATAGTGTGGGTGGCAGGGTAGTAAGTATTGGCAGGGAGAGAGAAGGGAAATGCGAGGAGGAGAGGAAAGAAAGGATGTATTTAATCCAAGTTGTTGCATCTCCCTAGGGCATAAAGGTGCTGTTTGAGTTTTCTTTTAAATGGCCCAAGTTTTCTGTTATTTGTGATGCTGGTTGGTAGCCCTTTAAGCCAAAACAGGGCCTTATAAAAGAAAGTTCTTTGAGCAAGTGTAATGCGACAAAAAGGGATATGCAAGGTATTTCTTGCCTTACCTCTGGCCAGATGTGAATTCTGTGTCAGTTTGAGAATCCTCTGAATGGATTTTAGAGTCAGCCCTAAGACAGCTTTTTTACCAAGGAGGCATACTTGAAACTTAATTCTCCCTTGCAGCTTTAGCCACTTTGTTTGGGCGTACAGGTAACACGTACATGAGAGGGCACCTGTGCCTAGCACCAGTCTACAGACTTTGTTTAGTGCCATTCTAACTCTTTTCAGTGTGGTGTTTGTGGCTGTGCTATACACGACAAGGCCATAATTGACAATGGAGTGAACAGACCTGTTAATTGCTAGTGCAAAAGCTTCAGCTGTCAGGTAGGAAAGGTGTCAATAGAGAAGGCCAGTTCTTGTATTGACCATTTTTACAAAATGATTGATATGCTGTGTATAGGAAAGGGAGCTGTCAAGGGTGATACCCAGGTATTTAAAGATGTTTACTTGTTATAGCGGTTCAAGCCTGCTGCTAACAATTGTAAGATTGCTAGTTTTTTTCTTGTTATGGAGGTTAAACAGCATCATTTTTTTATATACTTTGGAAGGAGTTTATTTTGGGTGAACCACTCCTCAACACTAGAGAAACTCTCTTTCAGATTGTAAGTAGGATTAGATGGGGGCTGCTTGCAAAGATGATACCATCATATGCCTAAAGAAGGAATTTGGTCGAGCAGATATCAGGGATGGAGTTGAGTAGAAGACTAAACAGCAGTGGGCCCAGGATTGATCCTCAACACTAGAGAAACTCTCTTTCAGATTGTAAGTAGGATCAGATGGGGGCTGCTTGCAAAGATGACACCATCATCTGCCTAAAGAAGGAATTTGGTTGAGCAGATATCAGGGATGGAGTTGAGGAAAAGACTAAACAGCAGTGGGCCCAGGATAGAGCCCTGGAGGACCCCTTGAGACTCCTTTCTGACATCTGAGAGTATGTTTTGTGTTTTTACCTGCCAGGTTCTTAGGGCTAGGTAACTCTGAAATCACAAATCTGTGTCAGTAGATATTTAAAGTGCAAGCAGTTTTTTATGGAGAATACTGTGATTGACCATATCAAAGACTTTTGTGAGGTGTATATATATATATATATATATATATATATATAGACTCCTCAAGGTTCCTATGTTCAATGCCTCAAGCATACAATTGGTGAATTCTAACAGAGCAGTAGTAGTGCTGTGTGCCTTGTGAAATCCATGCTGTTAGGGCACTGGATATTATATTTATTCAGATAGTTCACCAGTTGATTTGAAACTATCCATTCAAGGGCCTTTGACAGGGAGGGTAAGATAAATATGGGTCAGTAGTTTGAGTGGATTGCAGAGTCACTCCTTTTATGAACAGCCATAACTACTGCTGATTTCCACGTCATTGGGAACTGTGCAAGTTTGAGGGAAAGACTGAACATTTTGTGATAGGCTGGACTACTTTATCAAGTGCAAGAGCTATCATTTTGAGATTTAAGGTGTCATTACTATGCCGTGTTTACTGAGGATTCTCTGGAGTATTTTCTTTTGCTTCAGATGCTGAGATTTCCTTGAAGTAGAAAGGGGCAGGCAACACGTGATTAGTTAGTATGCTGTCAGTGGTGTCAGCTTTGAAGTCCAAATATTCTGGTGGGAGTAATGAGCTACGGTCTGAAAAAGCTGTGCTGAAAGTGTCTGTAATGGTTTCAGGATCTTGAGTAATATCACCATTAACAAGGAGCATTAAGAGGGAGAACTTGCTGTCTTTACCAGTGAAGTCTTTGAGGTTACTCAAGAATTTTTTCCCCATCTCCCCAGGTATTGTTTAAACAGTCTTTGTAGTGCTGTGCTTTTGCTAGCCTGATCTTTTGGGTATAACTATTCCTAGCTGCTCTGTGTTTATGCCAGTCTGCTGGTTTAGCAGTGGCCTTGGCTCTGTGCCATAAGTGGCCTATGGCTACTGTGAGTTCAAGGAGGGATTGGGAGATCCAATCATTGTTTGGGTTTTTTAGTTTCTGCTGTTTTACTGAGGCATAAATGTCACCGGCTGCATTGTAGGTGTTAATGAAGTGCTCCAGTGCCTAGTCGACATCATTAAAGGTGTCAAGATGGGACCAGTTGAGCTTCTGGAGGCAGAACTTTAAGGAGTTCAGCTGCCCTTTTTTAGCACTCTGATAGCAGTTGTGTGAGGGGCAAATTTCAGTGTTTTATTAGACCCGGGACATGTATTTATTTATTAATTGTCTTGGATAACAGCCTTTGAGCTGAAAGCTCATTTACAAAGGTTCCACATTAGTTACAAGAATTAGACAAAGTACACAGATAACATTGAGCTACATACAGAATTAATCTACTCTATATACAGAAATGATATAAATGGCAAACAATAGAGATACAAGACAGTTCAACATAATTTACAACCAAGCATTTTCAAGATCCTGAGATTACAAATATTCACAAGATTATAGCGTTCACAGAACAGCCAGAAACTGCCAGTTGTAATGGTAGTGCAATGAATGGGATAGCAAACAGGGATGGAGTTGGAGGAAGGGGGAGATGAGGAGTTTATGAGGGTGGAGAAAATTGGGAGGGGGAGGATAGGGGATATAGGAGGTTAGCCTGAGCAGTCACACTCACATTGAGCCAACAGGTATAGCGTTAGTTCTGTTTTGAAAGGGCCTAGCTTAGGAGTGTTTGCAACTGCAGAGGCATTTCACTGAGCTAGAGAGGGGCCTTGTAGGAGAAGGACCACTGGGCGAAGGCTGTGTGGCATATGGGAATGTGTAGCACCTGCCTAGTCTTGCCCCTTGTCTGGTGTGAGTTTGGTACTGGTTTGAGGAGCAATTATATGGAATTGGGGGTTAAGCATAAGACTTTTTTTTTTTTACCAAATAGGCAGACATAGTATTTTAACCTTCAAGTGATAGGGGAATGGTCACTAAGTGAGTCAGGGTGAACTGAAATCTCACTTATTCTCTCCTGTTGATATGTTAGGACCAACTCAAGCAGGGTATGAGTGCCAGTGTGATAGTTAAGTCTGGTTGGTTTGTTTACCATTTGGGTGAAGCAGAAACAGACCAGGGTGTCTTTGTAGGGTGCTACATTCTGGGATAACCAATTGGAATGGATTATTATTTTTCACCAAACCAGTGAAAGGCACATCTGTGAGTCAAATGCTTTCAACCCTGAAAATTTCACACCAAAATTCCAAACCATCTGGGTGAAAGGCAATCACACACACACACACACACACACACACACACACACACACACACACACACACACACACAAAAGAACATCAACAAACAGCAATGTTTTGATGTTTTTTTTTCACTATCCGCATCTCGGAATCAGCACATCGGACCAGAACAAAACTTTACACATCAATAAAATGACCCCACGAGATTTTGCACACATACATTTCTGCAAATCAGTTGAATGGTTGCAATGATTTTAAAGGACAAAATGTAATGCTCACTACTGCCATCTGTTGGACAATCACTAAATTACACATGAGTACCATAATAAATTAAACACTTAGGCAAGGCAAGGCAACATTTATTTATATAGTGCCCTATCCAAAGGCTCAACAAACTTTATATAACACAGTAAAAAGGATAAAATAAATTAATACACCTCAGCATAAAAATGTAAGATCAAATGTTTTTTCAAATAAATAAGTGTCAAAAGAGACTTTAAAGGCCTCCACTGAGCTTGCTGCCTTACTATAAGGAGGAAGGAAATTCTATAGGAGTGGGGCAGCCACCCCAAAGGCCCTGTCTCTAGATCTTCTCAGGCACAAGGGCAGAACAGCTAGTAAGACAGCTTTAGAGGAGTGTGGAGAGTGGAACAGAGAGTATGGGATCAGTAGCTCTTTGAGGTGGTGTGGTCCCAAACAGCATAGGGCCATAGGGCCTTGTAAGTCAGACCTGAAGAGAACTGAGCCTCCTGCCATCTGTAGGGAAGTCACTAAATTACACATGAGTTCCATTATAAATTATCCATTTACAAATCTAGAACTGATCCCTCCTGCCATCTGTAGGACAACTATTACATTACACATGAGTTACATTATAAATTATACACATACTGTACCTAGCTAAAACTGACCCCTCCTACATCTGTAAGGCAGTCATTAAATTACATGAGTCTTGTTATAAATTATACACTTACCAGACTAGAACAGATCTTTCCTGCCATCTGTAGGCAGTCACTGAATTACAGGGGTTCCATTAAAGCAACAATGCATGACAGATGGGTGTTGTGAGATTTACACACACCTAATAATAACTTTGGAATTGATTAATATTTTTCACCAAATCAATGAATGGCACATCTGTGGGCCAAGCACTTTCTACCTTGAAAATTTCAGACCAAAATTCCAAACCATACAGGCGCAAGACAATGACAACAAAAAAAAGACACAAACAGTGATTTTTTTTTACATTTTGTGCTACCCACTTCTCAGAATCTGCACATCTAACCAGAACAAAACTTGGCACATCAAAAGATCTACACCACAAGACCACACATGCAAAATGCTGAGCAAATCCATTGAAAGGTTGCAAAGGTATTTAAGTACAAAATGTAATACTCCATACTGCCATCTGTTAGGTGTACCAACCTAATCTTTTGATTTACGATGCAGAGGTTGATATCTCTGCAGATTTCTGTGTAGATAGATGTCACCTTTCAGAATTTGCTTTGATTACCCCTGAGAACATTGGTGGATGGCCCCACAGGGGTCTATTTTTAATTTTGGACATTGTGGGCCCTCCAGGCCCCATAGCTCGGCCTAGGAATGCCCAATTTACAATTACAATGTGTCATTTTCTACATTTATTGCAATGCCAAGTTAGATGGAACAACAAAGAAAACCCAAAATGGCCACTAAAATCCAAAATGGCTACCATATTGTTAGTAAATACTTAATTGACTAATAATTTCCAAATCTTTAACTTACAAAATACTGATTATCAATGATTCATGAACAACTATATATTGAACATTTATTCATGAACATTTATGACATCTCTATATTGCTTTGAGGCTCCCTTTTAGACACAGGACCAAATGTACACATTAATACAATATAAAACAATTGAATTCACAAGACAATTTATTAATAAAATAGTTTGAAGTACGTACAGTAATGCTTAAAATCTAAATGTTGTATGTCCTGATTTGTTGTTTAGAATTAAGTGATTTTATCAATGATTTGACCCAACACTATGAATATTTTGTGTCAACAGTACACCTTGGTTGTAATGTACAGTTTTTGAGTCATTATATTGGAGTCCACTCTGAATCTGAACTGTCACATTCACTCCCGAAGCTTGAAGATTTGTCCACAGAAGTTTGTGCATTGGCTGCCAAAGTGTTGTTTTCAGTGTCATCATCTCCTGTACAATCGGTCATTGGTGCTGTGGTTGAAGGCTTTTGTTTGGTCTTCTGTGTGTGTCTTTGCGGTGTTGACTCAACTTAGTCATCTGCCTCATCTCCATCAGTGGTACACCTGTCTACGTAGCATAGTCACTGAATTATACATGAGTTCTATTATATTGTTTTGTTTTTTTCACAATCTGCTTCTCAGATTCTGCACATCTGACTGGAACAAAACTTGGCATATAAGAGATCTGCCACATGAAACCATGCATGCAACATATACAAATCTGTTGAGTGGTTGCAAAGATATTAAAGTGCAAAATTTAATGCTCTCAACTGCCATCTGGTGGGCAGTTACTGACCTGAACATGAATTCCATGTAAGAAATAATGACAGGGAAGCCAATCATTTCCAAGAGATTAATGACCAATTAGGGGTGTTGGGTGGCCCAAGGGACAAAGATTATAAGGAACAGCACTAAACAGTAAAGGTTGTGAGATTATTTCAGGAATGATCCCTGTTATGAGGGTCAGTAGATACAGAACAAGGGGAAATGATGCACTTAAATGGCTGGTTGAAGAGATGGTATAATATCCAAGGGGTAGAATTTATGAACAACTGGGACAAGTTTAATAATCATGGGTTATTTGGTAGAGATGGTCTGCAGCTGAATAGGTAAGGGTCCAGGCTTCTGTATGACATCATTAATAAGAGTATAGAGCTGAATTTAAACTAAAAAAGAGGGGCAGAGGGGTTGGTGTATTTAGTAATGAGGACAGTAGGAACCAATATTCAGAAAATAATGTCAAAGGGTGGAAATGTTTACTTTTAAATGAAAGAATCTTTGTTAGAAAAATTAACAAACTAGTTCATATCCTTCAACAAGAGTCTATCCAAATGTGTGCCATTACTGAGACTTGGTGGAATAAGGATGCTGGATGGAACAGGAATATACAGGGTTATGTGCTATATAGTAAACAAAGACAGCATGGGAGAGGTGGAAGTGTAGCCTTGTTTGCAGAACAGCTAATATTTTTCAAGTCAAACTACCTCTTGCTGGGAGCTGCAACACTGAACATAGGATTTGCAAGAAAGCAAGTTGTGCTCACAACAGAGGGAGGTGAACCTTACAATTGTCTTTGGTTTGTAGCAGATATTCTGCAGATGGAGGCTACTTCTAACTGAAAGGTGAAATAAGGAACATAGAATTATCAGGAAAAGACAGTCTTGTTACAATTCGTAAGATTTTCAGTGCAGGAAGAGTTTAAACCCTGGGTTAAACATTTGTCACAAATCCTGAAATAAGTGCAGGTACAGGTTGTGTATTTGACCCAGACAGTAAACTGTTTTTTGTGTTTATCTTTGTGTGCCTTAAAAGGAAATTCCAGACTTTCTCAGGAAGTGATTACATCACAGCTACTTATCAGCCAATAGCTTTGGTAACAGACCTGAGAACAATAGTATTATAAGCAAGTGTTTTATAGCAAACTCATCAGAACAGCTAATATTTTTCAAGTCAAACTACCTCTTGCTGGGAGCTGCAATACTGAACATAGGATTTGTAAGAAAGCGAGTTGTGCTCACAACAGAGGGAGGTGAACCTTACAATTGTCTTTGGTTTGTAGCAGATATTCTGCAGGTGGAGGCTACTTCTAACTGAAAGGTGAAATAAGGAACTTAGAATTATCAGGAAAGACAGTCTTGTTACAATTTGTAAGATTATCAGTGCAGGAAGAGTTTAAAGCACTGCTGACTTATTTTGGGGCTGACTGCTTTCAGAGCACAAACCACCAGGCTGTTTTGGGGCTGGGGAGGTTTACCTGTGTCTGACTTGGATGTCTGGATTTTTCTCTGTTTGATTAGCAGGGGATTTTCTCTGTCAAATTGTTGTGTATGGTATCTTGCTGACAGGAAGGCACCTATTGCAGCAGTGGGTCAGAGCTCTTAGCTGATTGTTTTGTGAGGGCACAGTTTAGGCCCAACCCTTCCCACCCTCACCCCACCCACCCTGGAAATACTTCCTTTATACCTGGGGTTCTGACATAATTTCTCAGGAGTGAAAGGTGCATATCAATGTCATATCCTCTCTAGCACACAGCACTGAAAATATAAGCATACACATTGTATAATATATATATATTTCTATATAACAAACCAATCACACACACACTAAAAAAAAGTACATAATCATTTGGGGAGTAGTGCAATGTAATGGCTTTGGGGCAGCAGTCTTCCAGGAGTCTTTCTGGAGGCTGAGATGCTGCCCTATTTGCAGACAACTCTCTGCCCTGAGGAAGGAATTTGCCCATCTTCAGGCCACACTGGACAGCAGTAAGGGAACCTTCCCCCAGGCCAGACTGGATGGTAGGAAGGGAACCTCCCCCATCCAGGGAGCACCAGAGCCACCACAACTACCTCAGAGGTTGCAAAGAAAGCACAGCAGTTGGACCACAGTGGTCTCAGGGAGGGTGAGGATGGTGGAACAGAGGCACACCCAGTCAGTTGTTCCACTCCACAATCCATACACCATTCTGGGGGAGCACAGCTCCCCTATGGATGCACCCACAGAGGAGATTAAGGAGGCTGAGGGCACCTGTCACAAAGGAGGCCCACAGGAAGAAGGCAGAGGACACCACAAGGAAAGGAAGCAGTTCCTGGTGGGGGACTCAATTATTAGGGGATAGAACTGGGGGGAGCAGAGAAAACTGAAGTAAGGTGCCTGCCTGATGCCATGGCTTGGAGGGACAGGAAGTGCATCCTCAGGATCATGAGAACAGCTGCATGGGAGTCTGAGCTGGACATCATTGTCCACCTAGGGACAAATGACTTGGCCTAACATGAGATTAGAACAGTGCAGAAGGACTTTGTGTAGAACTGGGGAGGGGCCTAAGACAAGTAGCACACAGTATCCTTCTCAGAGGTGCTTCCTGTCAATGGCATGAGTGAGGCAAGGGTACTTTGCACCATGCAGTTTAATGAATGGTTGAAAAATGGTGTGGAGCACAGGGTTTGGCTTCATTGGGGACTGGGGTTCCACCTGGAGGGACACCAGCCTATACTGGCAGGATGGTCTGCATCTGTCCAGGAAGGGAACAAGTCTTTTGTGCAATCAATTTAAATGCTTCATTGGCAAGCTTTTAAACTAGTCAAGGGGGGAGGCACTGATAAGCAGCAGGAAAATCCCAGCCTCTCCCTACAAAACAGGGTACTAAATGAGAAAAAGACCACGGTAGAAAGGTCAGTGGGGGATGCTGCAACAGAAGGTAAAGCCATCAAGAAATGGAAAGCAATGAGTACCAATGCCCGTAGTCTGAGTAACAAGCTTCCTGAATTAGTGGCCTTGATGGAGGAGGAACATCTGGATATCATGGCAGTCACAGAAACATGGTTTGTTCAAAACCATGACTGGGACGTAAACATACCAGGATGCACTATCTATAGGAGGGACAGGGAGGGTAAAAGAGGAGGAGGAGTAGCTCTTTACATAAGGGAAGGAATAAAAGCAACAGAACAAAATGGAAAACAGGGAGGAGAAGAAGCACTGTGAGTAAATTTGGAGACCAGCAATGGCACCACAATCCACACAGGGGTTGTATACAGACCTCCTTCTCAGGTGGAGGAAATGGACAAGGAAGTGATAGAAAGTATACTTAGTATGGCAGAAAAAGGGGAGATATTGCTGATGGCCTATCTGAATATGCCAAATGTCAACTGGAGTGCAGTAGCAGCAGCCACTTCAAGAGTGGGGTTATTCTAGATGCCCACAGGGGCATGCCTTAGACAACTAGTATTGAGCCCACCTGAGAGGGAGCAATCTTAGACCTGGTTCTCTCAAATGAAGATGAAGAGAGGATCACAGATGTAGAAGGGTAGCCATCTGGGAACTAGCGACCATCGAACAGTATGGTTCACAACAAACACAGCAATAGAGTTAAGCATACAAAGGCAAAGGTACTGGACTTTAGGAGGGCTGACTTTGCTAAATGGGTGAGTGCCTAGGAATGCACTAGCAAATGGGCAGGAAGGAGGGTGGAAGAACAATGGGCAAATAAAACTGCCATCACAGAGGTAACAAGCATCTGTGTGAAGCAAATAAACAAAACTAAACGATGTAAGAAACCACTATGGTTCTCAAAGGAAGTGGCAGGAAGGTTCAAGAGAAAAAGAAAGCTTCAGGAAGTACAAGGAATCACAGAAGAAGCAGGACAGAGAACTGTATCAGTTAAAGCAAAAGGAAGCTGGGAAGGCAGTCAGAACAGCAAAGGCCCAAACTGAGGAAAACATAGCCAACTCAGTTAAGAAGGGGATAAAACCTTTATAGGTACATCAGGGAGCAAAGGAAGACCAAGGGCGGGATAGTGAGGCTTTATAAAGGGGGGGATGGTGGGCAGAGGGTGACTGTGAAAAGACAGAGATACTAAACAAATATTTTTGCTCAGAATTTACAAAGGAAGAGGGGGAGGTACCTAAAACAAACAGTATAAACACTCTGGATACAGAAGTTGATACCAGCCCATTTACAAAAGAAAGGGTTCTGAAAGAACTCTTAAAACTGAAGGTGGACAAAGCAATGGGACCTGATGGGATTCATCCCAGAATTCTAAAAGAACTAAGGGTAGAATTAGTGACACCACTGACTGCCCTGTTTAACAAATCATGGGAGGATGGGGTGGTACCCGAGGACTGGAGGAGGGTAGATGTGATTCCCCTTCAAAAAAGTGGAAGCAAGGCAGAAGCAGGAAACTACAGACCTGTTAGTTTAACCTCAGTGGTTTTGAAAATGATGGAATCACTTCTGAAGGAAAGAATTGTCGAGTATCTAGAGGCCAGAGGGGCACAGGACCCAAGGCAGCATGGATTCACAGCAGGAAGGTCATGCCAGACAAATATGATAGATTTCTTTGACTGGGTGACCAAAGTAGTAGATCGGGGAGGGGCTGTGGACATGGCCTACCTAGACTTTAGCATGGCATTTGACACAGTCCCACACAAAAGATTAATATACAAGTTAGTTAGCCTGGGAGTGGGTCCCAAGATGACAGCCTGGGTAAACAATTGGCTGGAGAATAGGACACAGAGAGTAATAGTAAATGGAGTCCACTCTGAAGAAAGGGGGTTACTAGTGGGGTACCACAGGGTTCAGTATTAGGACCGGTCCTCTTCAATGTCTTTATAAGCGACATTGCAGAGGGACTGAAAGGAAAGTATGTCTCTTGCAGATGACACAAAGATCTGCAACAGAGTTGATGCACAAGGTGGGGTGGAAGGATGAAAAGGGACTTGGCAAGGTTAGAGGAATGGTCAAATGTATGGCAGCTTAGATTCAATGCTAAGAAGTGCAGGTAATGCACCTGGGAAACAAAGACCCAGGAAGAGAGTACAATGGGGGTGAGATACAACAACAACAAAATGGAAAGGGACTTGGGGTAGTCATATCAGATGACCTAAAGGTGGGCAAGCAATGTGAGAGGGCAGCAAGGAGGGCTGGGGATACTGGGATGCATAGGTGAGGCATCACCAGTAGAAAACAGGAAGTTATTATCCTCTGTATAGACAGCTGGTCAGACCCCATCTGGAGTACTGTGTGCAGTTCTGGAGACCCAGTTCGCAAAGACATAGACAGGATGGAAGCTGTCCAGAGGAGGGCAATCAAATGGTGCAGGGTCTGCACCGAAGACATATGAAGAGAGACTTAAGGAGCTTAATATGTATAGCCTCGAGGAAAGGAGGAGGGGGACATGACAGAAACTTTCAAGGCACCTCAAGGAATCAACAAAGTCCAAGAGGGTAGCATCTTTCTAAAAAGAGCTGTGCAAGAACAAGGAAGCAACCTAAAGATGGGGGGCGGCTCAGAGGTAATTTAAGGAAGTATTTTTCACAGAGAGGGTTGTGGATGCATGGAACAGCCTTCCGGAGGAGGTTGTGGAGTCAAAAACAGTGGTGGAATTCAAGCATGCATGGGACAGTCATAAGGCAATTCTAGGGGATGGGGGTAGGAAGAAGTAGGCTGCTGGTTAACTAGGATCTGCAGCTTATCCAGTAGGCAGGGAAATGGGCAGACTGGGTGGGCCAAGCGGTCCTTATCTGCCATCAAATTCTATGTTTCTATGTATATACTGTAGCTAAAAGCATAACCTCTATATCTAGTGATATGGGCTATGGGGAATTGGAGCATGTATGGGACAAATTGATTTCCAGACTCAGGTGCAAAAATAATTATGGGAGTGATGTACAAACCACCATCACAGTCAAGGGATAATGATACCTTACTGTGCAAATTATTACAAACACTACCTCCAGAAAATTGAATGATAGTGATTTTAATAGGCCTGGTACTGACTTGAATAGTTGTAAAAGTATATCAACCACTGATCAGTAGATAATATGATCCAACTAGGGCTTGAACAACATGTGACTAGTGCAACATGGGGGGGGTATATTTTAGACCTTGTTTTGAGCAACATGGATAATCACTTTCAGGACTGTGTGACCATACCACTTTAGATGACAACGATCAATAGATGGTCAAATTTGAACTATCAATACAAAGCAATAGAGAGTGGACACAACATTTATAAAGTGTTTTTATGAAACAAATTTTATGGGATGAGATCTGAATTTCAACTATGGAACAGTGAACTACATTTCAAAGTTAAATCTCTAATATCAAATGTAGGACATTCTTGTTTGCAAACTAGACACTTTAGTCAGTAAGCATGTTCCAACTAATAAAAAGTATAATAGGTCTGGTAGGCTTCTTCCTTGGATGACCAATAAGTTAAGAAAGAAAATTAAACATAAGAACAAGGCATATGCAAGAGCAAAAAAATATGGCACAATGCAACTACAAGAGCTTACTTAGGGATTGCAAAAAGATGACTAGAAGATTAAAAAGTGTAAGTGAAGCTTAGCTACCAAGGTAAAAGACAGCTGCAAATCCTTTTATAATTATATAAATAATAAAAGATAGGGTAAAGTCAATGTGGTTCTCCTGGAAAATAGTAATGGGGAATTAATATCTAATGACAGTCTCATGACATATATGCTTAATGAATACTTTAGTTCAGTTTTCAATTGCAGAACTAGTAGTGTTCATTTGGATAAAATAGTTAAACCTGATGGTCCATTTAGAGTGGAGAGGAAGGATGATTATGAAAGATTGCTCAGGATCAACTCTTCTAAAGCCCCAGGCCAGGATGGTATCCAACCAAGGGTTGTCAGAGAAATGGTGGATAAACGAAGTAGTTCTCTGGTAAAAAAGTTTCAGTTATTAGTGAACCACAGTGGTGGACTGTTGGAGATCGGCCAGTGTGGTCCCTATTTTTAAAAAAGGGAGTAAGAAAGAATGCAAAAACTATAGACCAGTGAGCCTCACAGTGGCTGTAGGAAAGATCTTTGAAGGAATCATAAAGGACCATATAGAAAAGTTTATACTGACATCTAACATTGGTGGCAATACACACCATGGTTTCAACAGGGGTCATTCATTACAGACCAACCTGCTAGAATTTTATAATAAAGTTAGTGAAGCCTTAGATCACAGTTCACCAGTGGATGTATTCTTTTAGAAGTTCACTAAAGCATTCGGTAAGGTGTTACACTGTGAATTAATTGAATCACGGATCAAATTAGGGATGAATGGGAATACTGTAAGCTGGGTAGATTTGTGGTTTACTAACAGGAAACATCAGATTACCATCAGGTGCATGGCTTCAGATTGGAGAACAGTGATCAGTGGGGTACCACAGGGCTCAGTTTTGGGACCAAGTCTCTTTCATATATATATACTGTATGTATATATATATATATATATATATATATATATATATATATCATTTATGAGTTGTAGCTAGGAGGTCTGGGCTGCTTAGTTGGCAGATGATTCTAGATTTGGTATGCCAGTGCACAATACCACAAATAATTACAGAGTGCTTTAAGCAAACTTGGGTAGAGGACAATCTCACACGGGATGGAATTTAATTTGGATTAATGTTCGGTCGTGTACTTTGGCAGAAATAACACACGGGCGTCGTATCAGCTTGGGGCAAACTGTTAAGAGAAGTAACTCAGGAGAGAGATTTGCCTATTATCATAACCAATAACCTAAAATTTAATAAACATTATTTAACTATCAAACAGAGGGCAAAAGGCATATTGACTCATATTACTATATACATTACAAATAGGGACCATGAGGCCATTGTTCACTTGTATGTATCTTTAATCAGGCCACATCTCGAGTACTGTGCTCAGCTCTGGGGTCTAGGCACTAAAACTATGATCAGGACAATTGAAGGAGTTCAACAAAGAGCAACATGATCAATTGGTAACCTAAAGACCTTAACTACAGTCAAAGGCTATTTAATTTATAGATGTTTTCACTTGAATATCGCAGACTGAGAGGTAATATGTGCATGGTTTTTCATGCACTGACCAATGATGATCTATGGGACTGTCTGGGACTTAGCCTCTAGCATCACTCATATGACAGTAGATCACAATTACTAAAACTAAAGGGGGGACATTGTTACTCAAATAAGAGATCACACTGGTTTAGTCACAGAGTGATGAGACTTTGGAATTTGCTACAACTTCATAAAGTAGGTAGCAGAGATATGAATCTATTTAAGACCAATTTGGATAATTACTGTGTGAGTAATGGAATAAGTGGCTATAGTTATTAAATAAGGTGAACATTATGGATAATGTGTCTTCTCTGCTTTGTATTTACCTAGGAGACCTATGATTAGAATAACAACTTTCATTTTTTTTTAGTTTTATTTAGGTTTTAGCTGTGTGGTGCAAGCCATGCATGCCACACATCATCAGTTTGCAGCTGCATCCATCATTTCTAAGAAGTTAATGACCAATAGCTAATCAGGAGCCTCGCTATGCTTATCAATAATTAATTAGACATAAATTGTAATGTGTAGAAAAGTTGTAACAGGTGTAAAATGTAATTAAAAATCATAAAACCGCTTTCAAAAACATTATCATTTATTATTGTAACTGCATTTGGACATAAAGTAGTCCCTCTGTGTAAAATCAGCTAACTTATATTATGATAATGGGTACAGCAATATAATAGCTAGTAGGCTGATTTATAAACGACAATGGGGAATTCTTTAGAAACATAGAAACATAGAATTTGACGGCAGATAAGGACCGCTTGGCCCACCTAGTCTGCTCATTTTCCTACTTAACAGATAAGCTGCAGATCCCAGTTAACCAACAGTTTACTTCCTCCTACCCCCCACTAGGACTGCCTTATGTCTGTCCCATGCATTCTTGAATTCCCCCACTGTTCTTGACTCCACGACCTCCTCAGGGAGGCTGTTCCATACAACCGCAACCCTCTCTGTGAAAAAATACTTCCTCACATTACCTCTGAGCCGTCCCCCCTCTGTCTTCAAGTTGTGCCCCCTTGTTCTTGCACATCTCTTTTTCTAAAAGATTCTACCCTCTTGGACTTTGTAGATTCCCTTGAGGTACTTGAAAGTTTCTATCATGTCCCCTCTCTCCCTTCTTTCCTCAAGGGTATACGTATTAATCTCCTTTAGTCTTTCTTCGTATGTCTTCTGGTGCAGACCCTGCACCATTTTGGTTGCCAGCCTCTGGACAGCCTCTACTCTGTCTATGTCTTTGCGGAGATGGGGTCTCCAGAACTGCACACAGTACTCCAGATGGGGTCTCATCAACTGTCTGTACAAAGGGATAACAACTTCCTGTTTTTCACTATTGATGCCTCTTCCTATGCATCCCAGTATCCCCCCAGCCTTCCTTACTGCCTTCTCACATTGCTTGTCCACCTTTAGGTCATCTGATATAATTACCCCCAGGTCCCTTTCCATTTTTACTGTTTTCAGTATCTCACCCCCCATTGTGTACTCTTCCCCTGGGTTTTTGTTTCCCAGGTGCATTACCTTGTACTTCTTTGCATTGAATGTGAGCTGCCATACATTTGACCATTCCTCCAACCTTGCCAAGTCCCTTCTCATCCTTTTCACTCTATCTTGTGTATCAACCCTGTTGCAGATCTTTGTGTCATCTGCAAAGAGATATACTTTTCCTTCCAGTTCCTCTGCAATGTCACTTATAAAGACATTAAAAAGGACCGGTCCCAGTACTGAACCCTGTGGTACCCCGCTAGTAACTCCCCTTTCTTCACTGTGTACTCCATTTACTACTACCGTTTGCGTCCTGTTGTCTAGCCAATTTTTTATCCAGGCTACCACCTTGGGACCCACTCCAAGGTTGGTTAACTTGTGTATTAATCTTTTGTGTGGTACTGTATCAAATGCCTTGCTAAAATCTAGGTAGGTCATGTCCACAGCCCCTCCCTGGTCTACTACTTTGGTCACCCTGTCAAAGAAATCTATTAGATTCATCTGACACAACCTTCCCATCGTGAATCCATGCTGTCTTGGGTCCTATGCCCCACTGGCCTCTAGGTACTCAACAATTCTTTCCTTCAGAAGTGATTCCATCATTTTCCCTACCACTGAGGTCAAACTAACTGGTCTGTAGTTTCCTGCCTCTGTCCTGCTCCCACTTTTGTGAAGAGGAATCACAACTGCCCTCCTCCAGTCCTCAGATACCACTCCATCCTCCCATGATTTGCTAAAGAGAGTAGTTTTGTAGATTATAAAGTTTACTTAAATGTTTCTTACTCAGAAGTGCAGTCTCCTATTTTTGGAAGTGGTGACTGTAGTATAGTACCAAATATGTAGCTGTGCATAGCAAGGTATTGTGGGTACAATATGAATTTGTCTTATATTTCCCTTACTGGGAGGTGCCCTAACCCTAACGCTCACCTCATTCCATGAGTAAATTAGCTGAGATGGGTATAGTATAGGAGAATGGGGTGGGCATTAGGGTTGGCAACCACAAGGCATACCCCATGCCTGTTGCTGTGTGCAGGGTGGGAGTTGGGTGATAGGGTTGGAAACCCTAACAACACATTTCTTAACTTTTGTTGCTGGAATCCTAACTGATGCATTAAGAAAGATTTTTGCAAAGAATTCCCTTACTTTTTGAGATAGTATAATAGTAGCCTAATTTGCTTGCTGAAAAGCAAGGCCATTAGAGGAGGAGGGCACCACTAGACACCAGGAAAAATTCAATAATTAGAGAGACTGTGACCAGAGGGTGGGGGTGTACCATTAAGCACCAGGTAAAATTCAATAATCATGCAGACGGTGACCATAGGGTGGGGGTGCCATTAGACACCAGGGTAATGTTTAATCATGTTTCATGTTTATTGATTCAGAAACAACCTTTGAGCTAGAAGCTTGTTTACAAAGGTTCCATATCATAGTAGAGCATACAGTACAACGCCTAGTAAGGTCACAATTAATCAGGTTGTAAAATTGCATAAGCAAGGTTCAAAATACCTACTATAGTTACACACAGTTACAAAATTAAAAACTTGCTGACAAACATGGGGCCCAATATTCAGAAGTGCACCTGGCAATGGTGCAAGTGGGTGCTCAATGCAACTGAGTTGTGCTGGAGCAACAAAGGGATATATTCAGAAGAGATGTGCCATGGTTCATCTCTTCTGAACATATCAAATACTGCACACTGCACAAATACAATGTGCTGGCACATCCCCTAGACAGGTCTGAATACCAAGAATGGGAAATGTGTCAGTGTATCAGATATACACCGTGAGTAAATTCCTTGATATTCAGACACCAATATGCAAATGGGGCCCTAATACACTCAAGGCACAAATAGGCCATTTGCATATCATTATGGCCCCATTTGCATGAGTTATGCAGGGTCAGTGAAATGTGCCTGGCACCCTTCGCAGCATGTAGTTCCAGTACCAGGTACTGCATTAGTACCCCCTCCCAATCCCTGCAACTGATCACTGTAATGCAGTAATTTTAATATCCCTGGTGGTCCAGTGTTTCCCCCTCCCCAGCCATAACCCCAATAGCCCGTTTTGTTCAAAGTATATTTCCCCAGTAGTCTAGTGGTACCCCCCCTCTGCTCCCGTACCTCTGATTGCCCATACTGTATGAATTATGTTTCCCTGGTGGTCCAGTGGTAACCCCCTCCCTGCCAGTAACCCCGGTCACCATATCAACATAAATGTCCATTCTCTGGTGGTGCAGTGGTACCCCATCCCCATCCCATACCTCGATCTCCTTAAAAATGAATTAGTTATCTCCCTGGTTGTCCAGTTGTAACCCCCTCCCCATCCCATACCTCAATCACCATAAAAATAATTCTTCATCTCCATGGTAGTCCATGGCACCCCCACCCTCACCCACACTGGAACCCCAGCCACCAAGCCCCCCCCACCATCGGTGGGCACCAAACCTACCTGTATACCTCCAAAGCTGCCCACTGAATGGCAGCTTACAGTATGTTCTGCAAGCTCATTGGTCCACACTGTGGACATAGAAACATAGAAACATAGACGTTGATGGCAGATAAGGGCAGCTTGGCCCATCTAGTCTTCTCACTAAATGTCCATTCCCTGGTGGTCCAGTGGTACCCATGGCAATAGTCATTCACAACATTGAGAATGAATGTCTTAATTCACAAAGTTGTGAATGACAATTACAGTATGCACTGTGAGTCCCTTGGTCCACAGTATGGACCAATGAACTTGCAGCCCTCTGATGATGGGGGCACTCAGTGGGCTGGGGTTCCTGTGTGGGTGGGGTGGGTGCCACTGGACTACCAGGGAGATGAAGAATTCATTTTTGCTTTACTGCAATTGAGGTACAGGATGGGGAGGGGGTACCACTGGACTGCCAGGGAAGTAATAAACAATTCATTCAGATGATTGGGGTTATGGAATGGGGACAGGGTACCACTGTACCACCAGGGAATGGACATTTATGTTCATACAATGATCGGGGTTACTGGCAGGGAGGCAGTACTACTTGACCACTAGGGAATTATAATTCACATAGTATGAGCAATCAGAAGCATTGAAGGGGAGGGGGGTTCCACTACACTTCCAGGGACATATAATTTGAACAAAATTGGCAACTGGGGTTACTGGTGGGGAAGGGGGTACCACTGGTCCACCAGAGATTATTGTGGATGCTTGTGTATGCTGTTCTGATGGGGTCATCCACAGCTGGTGGCTGCTGTAATGTACCTTGCATTATGGCAGCTCAGCTGTGTATAGCTTCCACTTGAGCATGTTTTTACCATGCTCAACTTTGTGCTCAGGTATGTAGCACATCTCCAGGATATGCCAGCATATGCGCCACACATCTCGGCTGAATATTGAGATGTGCCACATATGCATGGGCATTCCCCCTGGAGATGGGCTGCATACATTATCTTTGCATCCTGGCACATCAGGAATTGCACTGCCCAATTCCCCCTTTTGAATATTGCCACAAACACATTTATGGGGTTGCGCTAGTGTAACTCAGTCTCACCAGGCACAACCCCTTTGAATATCTTGGCCATGTAGTATAATGAGCAGGGACATTTAAGGGTTAGAGTATGGCATACTAAAAGTGCTAACTAGTGAGACTGTGAAAGAAGAGAATGACTTACAGAGAAGGTAAAAGAGCCCAATTCTGCCAGATGTAGGCTTTGTCAGATATATGTAGATTAGATAGCTAGGTAGGAAGGGGAAGGGGACTGAGTCTTTGGAGAATTGAGAGGGGAGAGGATAAGGAAATAGTATGGGGGAAAAGTGTAGGTGAAAGGAGAAACAGCCTAACAAGCATATTTTGTGGGCCTTTGGTTAGAATGAGATGGGCCCTCATGCACTAGTAAGGATGGAGAGAAGGGAACAGAGCCCTCCATGGCAGGTGTGGTGGATGAAGGTAATTAATTAGGAAAGGGGTGTCAGAGGTAGGAGGCTAGTGCTGCTCATAAGTGTGGGAAATGAATCCACCAAATGGAATTAATTATTATGGGGATGGTGATCAGAGAGTGGAGGACACCACTAAACACCAGAAGAATATTTGAGCATTACAGGGATGGTGAGTGAAGGGTAGGGGGTGCCACTAGACACCAGGGAAAAATTAAATTCTTATCAATTTTTTTATTAAATCTTCACCATCTTTGCATATTTTGACCATCACCATTTGAAAAAGTCAAGCACTACAGCCAAGAATAAGCTCCCCAGTGCTTGGAGGCTCTACCAGCCTCTTCATATGGGAGAATGATGGGATTACTGCTCTGACCTTGCAAGAAATATTGTCCTTTTAATTGTGTACTGATTTCTCCCATACTTTCCATCTAGTCACAATAATTTGGATGCAATTAAATTTAGCATCTCTTCAGAAAAGCATCACATGCAATAACACAATTCTTCATTAGTTCATTTCACTTCATTACCCGAAAGACCTCCACATATTTTAAAGTAAATGAATTGCTGTATTGCAGTTTTAAATTGCATAATATATGTAATTTAAAATACCAGCAATTGTTTCTATTACTTGCTATTTCATAACTCTATAGATATCAAAACTCTACAATAGAATTTTTACTAGATGATGAAATCAAAATTAGGAAAGGGTCTAAAATGTTTTCCCCATGCTAAAATATTTGTTTGGGAGGGAGACCTGAAAGTTCCTCATAAATATAGCAGCTAATTTATAATTCAATGCCCCCCCCCCCAGTTTTAGCATTCCCATCTTGCCCAAATTGTTTAAGAGTATGCTGGGCATTTTGGGTCACCGGGGGTTGGCTGGGAGAGGTAGGATTGAGCATCCCCACAGATGTTCTTCTCCACTGGTTGGGCAGGTCACAGGTTAGCAATACCCACATTCGTTGCTGCCCATGGAAGCACAGGTGGTGAGGCATAATGGCTCCCTACAGGGAAGCTGGGGGAGGCGAGGATGCTGTGGGTTCTTGACAGCGGTATGAATAAGCATGCTGCCCATCTGGACTCAAGTCCTCTGTATCAGCAGTCTCAGGGGGTTGGGACCATGAGAAAACCAAAGGCAAAAAATATCCCGGTCTTGCACAGAATGATGCTTGGTCCACACTATGTCGGGGCCTGAACGAAAAGACCCAAGGAAGTAAAATGGGATTCTTCAGGGCACAGACCTGGAGGAAGTAAAAAAAAAAAGAGACAGTATGCTGGTTAGTGAAATTATAAAAATGTCATAAAATACACATAATCTTAATATACCACATGAAGCATATATATAAGCAAACAACTATTATTGGAGTTTGACACCTGGCATAATTAAATGAATAAGAGATGTACAGGCATAGCTCAGGCAACATGGATTATCAATTTCTGAAGGAAAGAAGGAAGGAATGAAGTAAGTTGCAGTATTAAAACCAATCTGGACAAAAAAATACAGTTATAAGCAATAATCAATGATAGTCTTACACTTGAGGAGTCTATTCCTACTATTGTGGAGCTATGAGAAATGCCATAACACACACAAAAAACAAGGGTTTTTAATTATGGTACTACCACAGATATAAAATATGTAGAACTATGAGAAATGCTGGATAATATGATAAGTACAAGTGTTTTTAATTATGGCACTGTCATAGATATAAAATATGTAGGCATTTAATTTTGTAATCAGCTATGTTCTTCAAAAACTTTCTGATCCCCCCCTTTCCATTTGTTTAAACACCTCACTTGAATATAATGAGGAGAGAGAAAGTATATTGAAAATACATAATAATACACAATAACTAGTACTCTTCACCTTGCTGGAGATGCCTAAGAGTACAATGAGTAATTATTTGATTAAAATATTGTAGAAGACATGTTGTCATAATGCACAATATGACATTAAGCAAATCTGGACCACCTAAGTTTGTCACCTGGAGTAAATAAATAAATAAGAGAGGCATTGTCAAAAGTCTGCCAAGAGGAACTAGTTACTTTTGAAAGAAAATGGACCACTAATGTCAAACTTAAAAAATAAGTGGAAAGAATATAGTTGTAAATAAAAAGTAACAGCTAACTACCATAACTCCATAATATTTTTTTTTTTAACAAATTGCGAAACAAGATTCTGTTTCAAGATTATTTTTTTGCAAATTTGTGAAAAAGGATTTAGGCATGTTCAAAAAACACATTTGCAGGTGATTTATGGAAAAAAATTAACAAAAGAATCTGATAGAACAGGTGAAGATTAGCAGAACACATCTGTTGGTTACTTCAGAAAACATCATTTTTTTTGTTTTTTATCTTTGTTATACTCACTAAGAAAAAACAAGATGGTGGCAGCATGAAACTGATTCCCCTTTTGTGACACAGGATTGCTCATTTGCGACAGAGAATCCTGTTTCGAGCCGCATGTCTAACTTGTCCCATTGAAAATACAGGGGAATTTTAAAATTTAATAACTTTTGAATAGATGCCTATCTGTCACCCAAGATCATGCTATCCTAAACATTTCAGACAACAATCCCAAGCCATTCTGGCATTGCAGCATAACAAATAATTTTACAAACAAATGGTAATTTTCACATTTGTTGACATTCTATATCTCCACAGCTACACATTCAATGGGAACACAACTTTCTACATCATGACATCTTTGGTCCCTGATGGAGCGTGCGAATTTTCATGCAAATTGCTTGAATGGTTGTAAAGTTATTAAAGTGCAAACGTTTAGGTTTAACATAACAGTGAAGGTTGAGCTCTAACTATAGGGGCACAACCGCTCCACTATATATATATATATATATTTATATATATATAGGATACATGATGGATATGAGTGTGATATGGCAAATATTGTCACTCCTGCAGAGTGAACTCTGAATATCTCATGAGTACCGAAGGCATGAGTGAGATATTCAGAGCTCACAATGCAGGAGTGACAATTTTTACCATAGCACCATGATCTGTACATCATGTATTCGATTTATACAATAGGGCTAGGAGTTTCAGAAGTATTCTTATGTTGTCTTGTGTTCTGTTCCTGTTTATGTGTTTACTCATTCTGTGTGTGAGTTTTTCTGAATGGGCTGGCAATGTTACAAACTCTGGGAAACAGATGAGTGTGTTTTGCAATGCTAAATGAGTTAGTTTTAGGTAGGAGTGAGAAACAGACTAGTTTATGAAGCTGTATTCTTTACAAGTTTGGCTGCAGTCAAGCTGAGAGTATCACAGTAATGGTAATGGGATAAGAGTTAGAGTGTGAGGAACAACTGGTAATTGAGTTAGCTGCAGACAGCAGTGAGGAACAGACTGTTCTGTGAAGCTATGCTTTTTATAATTCTGGCTGTGGTCAAGTTGAGAGTATCACAGTCTTGAGCTGGAAGTTAGAGTGTGGGGAATAGGCAAAAGTGTTTTGTACTGCTAACTGAGTTAGCTGCAGGCAGCTGTGAGACCTGTCATGTACTTCTGCATTTGTGTCTATGATAACAGCACAGGTGTTTCTTGTTTGCTGAGGGGAACACTGCCTATAGTGATGATATCAGTGACCTTTGTATGACCTGTGTGTGTAAATGGCTAATATCATTACAGTACAGCAGACGGTAAAAATATCACACAGCAGTGGATGATGCACTGTTTTATCTCACTCATTTATTACTCACCCCTATTGTGTGTGTGTGTGTGTGTGTGTGTATATATATATATATATATGGAGAGAGACAGGTAGAAATTGCCCCCATTTGCCGAACAGTAGCCTGACACTGGGGTGATCAATCCCCAGTGTTGGACTGTCACCTAAAAAGAACAAAAACCATCCCTCATTGTTTTCGTTTTTTCCTCTGCATAAAGGAAAATGGTCTCACAACCATCTGGCCCCCCATGACAACCTTCCACCCAGGACCCACTACCCCACAATCTGCACATACCCTTTCTCATCTGAACTTGTCCCTCAGTGAAGATCCACCCTTTGATCAAAAACACATCTTGATGCTGAAACCACCAACTGCAATATGAGAAACTAAAGTAAGTGCAGTTCAGTGTATTTCAAAGGGGTTTACAGCTTTGATGCATAACTTTATCATTTTTGCTTATCGCGACCCCAAATTTTCAACATGGCCTTTTTGGGACCCCACCTTATTATCAATTTTGGTGGAAGAATACAAAACAGGCCCAAGTGGCCATTTCCTGTTCACTTGGTGAAATCACCTTTCAGGCAGCATTTAATTTTCATAGCCCTTGTTTTATGAAATTACCTCAGATTTGGAATGAATAGTTTAGAAGGCAAGATCTATGTATGTGGACAATTTGACGACAGCAGCTTCTGTGGTTTCTGAGACCCACATATATCATTTTACTGTAGACGTGACATTTTTTTCATATACTTATAGGTTTTTGGTTTTGCAATCATGTACACTCCAGACAGTATAGTATTTTTTTCCCAAAACTTTCAGGGAAGAAGCAGGCTGTACCAAGGTAATGCCTTTCACATGTGTGTCATGAAAAAAAAAAACTATTAAACAGGTAAAGAGATATAAGGATTTCAAGTTCTGTTTTCCTTCAGCTGTGCTGAGCATACTCAGTAGGATTCTTTTGAAGATGTTCCAATACGACACAAAAAATGTGTCACCATATCGCTTTTCTTTTCTCATAACTTGTTCTCAACACAGATTTTTCCCCATTTTGTGATGGCCACCATCATGTTTTTTGGCCCAAACTAAAAAAAAAAAAGGAAAATCCATACAAATGTGTATTTAAAAATAAAACACCTGAACCTAGCTAAGCAGGATCCATTTAGTTACATTCTGGTGTTTGTTTTTTTAAAACAACATCCAGACATACCTTTCTGGGCACTCTAAAATCCAGGGTGACCAGCTTAGCAAGACAAACCATTTACCCCTGTTCTCTGTATTTAAACAGCAGGACTTTCTTGACTCTTGAAGCTGTAGCTGGAGACGGGCTGCAGGTTTGTTTAGCAGCAGTGAACTGGCAATATCTCTTTGTCTAGGTATTGTAGATTTATGTTTGTCTGCCTAGCTACCTCTGCTCTCTATCTTAAGAGCAAGTCTGCACTACCGTCAAACAAATCAAAGTCATGTGTAGATGGTGAAAGAAAAATACAAGATTAGCACTGTTTGAGTGTTATCTGAATGTTTCTTCTTTTTGTTTTGAATCATACATTCATTTGTTTTTTTTTCTTTTAAATAAAAGTTAAAGCCATAGTTATTCACAGTCAGGAACAGCTAGCAAAAATGCATGCTGACACATTGTGTGAATCAGGTTAAATATTGTCAGTAGTATTTATCAAATGTGATCCACTAGATGAGAGCTAGATGTTGTATTGTTCACTGTTTTGTTAGCTTGGTTAATAAACAAAAATAAACTATCTTCTTCAGTGTCATTAGATCGTGCTAACAGCACGAGAACCAGAGTGTGTTTTACCTAACCTGTCACATCCTAGCTTATTCACAGTCTTTTTTGACATAATAATAAAGAAAAAAGAAAGATCTACAGATATTTGTGCCAAAGCATATGTGCAAATAGGGCTTGCCTTCTGTCAGTGTCAACACTGGCAAGCCTTTGTACTGAAACTTTTACATTCTGACTTATGCACCTTAGCTACTATTTTTGATTTCAGACAGATTGAAAGTGGGCAATGGCAACCCATATCATTGAAGTGAAGAGCTGAACCCACAAACTATCAGAAAATGCCAAAACCACAAATCTAAAACAAGAAAATGAGCAATACCTGCATAGTCAGACTTGCCAGTCATGTGCATTTGTGTCACTCCTCCCTCCCTAGCCAACTTTCTCAAACCCTAAGAGGCTGGAAGTACTACAGGTGGTAGAAGTCCCAGTTGGCTGTGCTGAATTTAGAGTGGCTCAGCTCAGAGGTAGAAAATGCACCATTTCTGCAAGCACACACACTGATTGGTGGATGGCCTTCTGAGGGGTGGGACTTGATGCCCATTGTCAGTTCCCAAGTTGAGCAGAGGGAATAACAAGCAGTGGGGGGATGGGGAAATCATTATCTTTTGGAAAAGGAGACTCTCTACCCCAGCAGGCTGAAAATACTGCAGTTGGTAGTATGGTAGAAGTCCCAGTTGGCTGAGCTGAATTTAAATCAACTGGTGTCTGGTTTGAAAGTGTTCTGTTCTTGACTGCATACACTGATTGGTGGCTGGCCACCCAAGGGTGGGCTTGATGCCTGTAGTCAGTTTCGGAGTTGAGCAGAGGGAGCAGCAAGCATTGGGGGAGTAACTACCTTTCTGAAAAGGTGAGTCTATGGACCATTAGGAGGCTGGAAGCACTGCTAGAGGAAATTCAAATTCCTCCACAGGATTCCTTACTAATTTCAGCTGGTGACTCTCTAATTGTTTGTAAGGTGCACACTGATACCATGGGCTCAATTTTCAAAGTGTGGTGCAGGGCTTTAGCCAAGCCCTGTGCAACAACACTTAGGTTCTGGCAGTGAGCCTAACCCCTTTACCACTACTGCACCCAGTTCTCAAATCTATGGCATAATTGTGGCAGTGTTCATGTTTTTCAGCAGCCTGCAACCAATATTGGGTGTGAGTTCCATAAAAACAACCACTGGGAATGCCACAAACTAGACCAGAAAAGGCTGGACTAACTTGCGGCACCTTGTGCACGGGTTGAAACTCCCAGTCACCAGCTGGGTGATTGCTGCAAGCCCCATGCACCATATCTTTGGTCCACCCAGGGCTTGTGGCAATTGGGGGCTTTGAAAATTGAGCCATATTTGTTTACCTGACACAACACAGTGAACTGCCCTGGCATTGTAGTGGAATGCATACAATCTCCGCTTTGGTATCCTCCGATGTGAAAGCTTAGTTGTTTTTTTGTATGTTCATCAGATTCTGGACACTGTATTCCATCAGGCTGCATGCTGCTTATTTATTTTTCATAGTATCCTAGGTCATCAGTTCTAAACTTCTGAGCTTATTCACTGTATCTACTGAAATTAGACTAGCAAGGTATTCCAGCTATGTCTTAAATTTTCCTGTGCTTTGTTTTAGTATGGTTATTCTATGTTCATTTTCTATTTTGCAATGGAAGTATTACTGTTGTTTTATTATTATTGTTATGTTGCTGGATACCCAGTCTCAAGTCCCTTTGAGCCCTTATTGTATTGGAAAATATTTTCATTCACACATTTGTTTAAGTATTGAGCTTTTATGTTGGCAGACCTATCCCATGTAAAGGTTTTTAGCATAATGGAAATACCTCCGATACAACATTTATCTCTCCTGTTTCTTCAATGATATCCATAAGCCATATACATGACTTTTTCCTGCATCATAATACATTGCAGATTAATATAGTGGAACAATTTCAGGTCAATATTCTGTCACTTAGAGGGAAGTTCACTTTTGGTGGTTTGATCACTTTTGTAGTCACCTTTACAAGTTTCTGAGGTAAAGGTATTAAGTAAAATGCATTAAATAAAAATTATAGCTGCCATGTGGTGTACAATGTTGACATCATTGTGTATTTGGAATGCAATTTATTAAAAATGAATGGCAAACACATCAAAGAGTCTTTCACATAAATGACAAACTGAGCATACAAAAGCAGCTAATACTTAATTTGAATAACTATGTAAGTGAAACAATCTTCCAATAAAATAATTAATTTAAACAAATATGTAAGTGAAACAGTCTTCTAATACAATAACGGCTAAAAACACGATATTACCAATATGGTCTTCTGTTAATTAAGTACAGTATTTAGACTACTGAATGTTTTTTATCTATGTGAGTGGTACTGCTTTGAAATCATTCATTCTGACATGGCTTTATACACCGGCTCTCGTACATTCATCAAGCATACAGTTTTGTGTTGATGTTCTCTCTTTTGAGGTTTGTTCATTAATGTTTTTTTTAATCAAAAGCCACATTTCTGACCACATACTAATAAGTATCATGCTAGTAAGCAGTCAGATGAGCAAGCTGGAATGTTTCCAAGGATGGGGATGGGAGATGGGAGGCATGAATGCAGACTGCTTCTGGGTACAGTCAGCGCTGGCATCATGTTCCAACTACATTTCAGATGTGCAGGTAAGTGCATTGGTGAAGGGGTAAGTTTGGAGCTGGAGCTGTAATGATGACTGTGTATCCATTAGTGCCAGGATCAATGCTAAATCTTGTAGTGACTTTGTTGGTGAGTGGGCATTGGTAGAAGGGGGCAGCATTTACTGTCTTAACAATCTGTGCCAGCATCTTTATTCTCATTTTAGTGATGGGGAGGACTGGTAGATGGGCTGTGTTGGGGGAGGTTGCTAGTGAATGCATCAGTGTCAGCTGTTGTAGACTTTCAGATCAGAGATGAGTGAGTCAACTATGCATGTGTTTTGTTATATGCCAATTATTCACTGTGGCAAATGAGTGGAAAAGTGTGCCTTCTGTGGTTTGGGGTTATGAAAATTCAATTTGTTCTCAGTATCATCATCAGCTGTACTGCAACTCTAGTTAATTTGTGGGCAGTGTGTGTGTGTGTGTGTGTGTGTGTGTGTGTGTGTGTGTGTGTGTTTGTCTGTTTGTATGTGTTTCAAGTATCACTTTTTTTCCCACACTATAGTCATTATACATTTCAAAAATATTGACAGAGAATAAAAAAAGTTATTGGTTAACAAATTTAAATAAAAGGGAAAAAACATGAATACACAAAAATGACATGATTCAATATAAATTTCAATTATATCTTGCATGTTCATAGATCTTTCTATGTGGAAATTGACTGATACGTCAAGGTGAACGATCATCTGGTCCTTATTTGACTGGAACATCGATGCACAATGAGTAGGTGAGAGGGAGATGATGCAAACTACTTTTGAAGATTTCAATTAATCCACAATGTAAATAGGACACCAAAGGATTTAGGTGTGGGTACCTACACTCCCTAATCAGTGTTGTGTAACCTAGATTCACTAATTTCCCATTTGGAAAAAAAATGTTCCAATGGCCAAAAAGAGTCATTGCAGAATGTCTCTCTCCCACCTTAATAAAAAAACAAATTTTCTTCCCAAAGGTTAAGTCAACTGCTATTCATGAGCATATTCAGTGAAAACAGCCTTCAAATATATATCTTTAGATAACTTAAAAATCTAATCAGTAAATCAAGGACTGCTAAATCCTGAAGTGAATTAAGGACAAAAGAATCTGAAATGGATAACCATAAAACATTTGGCTAGAACACTTTGTAGATATGCTTTCTTTGTGGACCATAAAATGGGCAGAACATTCCTATATATTCTAAATCATCTAACCCGCAGTACCGCAATTACAAAATGGAGATTAGACATTATTTCCATTTTGTTTGTAGAAGAGTTGCTTTTTATGTAATTCAAGTCTAAATCTTGTAAACAGAAGACAGGAATCTTTATCCAAAATGTTACTTAAACATCCCTCTCTGATAACTTTTTTTGATACCCTTGTATGTTTTATGTATTTTAGAGGTACAAATCTTCTCCATGTTCTTTTGACCTGAGATAGCTCTACATTTCTGTTTGATGTTTTCATCCAGTAGTTATTTAGGTAAAATATGTATCTCTGTCAAAATATGTCATACACCGGTTGGAAATAGATTGTTTCCAATAAATTCTGTATACTGCTAAGTAAATCATTTTCAAGAATAGTCAACTTGCTCGTCCCAATGAAATCTTGGAAATCTGCTTTCTTTTAGCACTTGAAAGTCCATGACAAATTGTATAATTCTAGTCAATGTGAGATATTCTAATGAAATATGGTCAAATTCACATTTTAATAAGCATATGGGCCTGTCCACAGTAATGGGGGACATATGTGGGACATGACTGTTCAAAAATAAATGTTGTAATTTCTTTCTTCTTTCACCATCAGTACTTTACCCTTAAGGTCCTTTACTAAAATTGTAAACAGGAAGATAACAACACTCTTGGTTTTCTGGGACAGTCTCTAATGTTTTGAACAGTAACCAGGTAACGATGTAACAGGGACATAGAATATTTTAAATTTAAAAAAATATGCATAAATTTTGTTGGATCTCTACATGAATTTGCAGTACTGCAATTCCTTTGGTTAATTCACTAAGCAACTCTAAGTATCTGCATGCAAATCAGTGTGATAACCATCAATCGAGCATATGCTACAGAACTACAGGGCAAAGTAATTTCCAAGTTTTTTTTTTACCAAGATTTCCTGGATAGCCACAGATTTAAATGCTTTCACACATAAGTGGGGATTAAAGGATATGACATTTAAAACTTTTTTTGATTACTTTCAAAATTAAACCCCACAAAATCAGTGAAAAGGAGTTCCATTAACGTATGTAACAGGACAGAGAAATATTCAAAAACTGCAAGTTGGAATGTAAAACATTGTCAAAAACAGAAAATTAGGCTATTTGAGTCCTTTATTATTTAAATATTTATATGTTTAATGTGTAAAGTTTATAAATCAATTAGGTAAAAGGAAGTTCATGACACAACAAATACCAGAAGCACACATTAAAATTAAAACTAAACCAAAACACCACACTATACGCACTATACATTGCTTATTACATCCCTAAACCCATCCAGCAAACATACATCTTATTCTTTGCACAAGTACATTATCGTTTCATTTTTTTGAAGGCTTCATTCACTTTTTTATGTCTACCACCATATGAGGCCCATAACCTACAACAACCAGTGGCCTACACAGTATATATTTTTCATCAATTGTGTCTATATCCTCTCGCTTTGGCCAAACAAATGTGGCATTTTGGGATGCTGATCGTTGTCGATGCATAAAAGTAAAAGTATACTTTGAGACCTTCATAGTCAATAGCCTCCCTATGTAGTATTCCTTGTCATAGAACACTGCGTAATAGCATTCCTGTCTTTTTTTGCTGTCCTTCTGTGCTGCATCATAATTATCTTGTGGGGGACTGCTAAGGTGAGAAGGCACCCTGCAAAAAAGGTGAAAAAAAGATTAAGTTGGACACTTCCATAATATGTTTTCTTTTTTTTTTTCCTAACACAGGTACACCCAGACTGAAGGAACATAAGGGCCTATGACAGACATAACTGATGAAAAAATTAATAAATCCACTCAAATCTTGCCTGCTTGTTTAACACTTTATTAATTTAGTCAACATTATGGTGCTGATCAGTAGGGGAGCACTCTGGCAGATAGGAGACCTGGATGCCTAGCCCAGTCCTGTGATGCCAGGTGTGTTTGCCATCAGGGCAGCCTACAGAGCTCAGGAAGTTCTCCTGTCTCACTATGTGCCAGAATTAGTGTCACTAGTGTTAAAGAAAGTTCTAAGTGTCAAGAAGTGGAACAAAGAAGAATGCCAGGCCTGTTCGGTATCACAGATTGTTGCAAGTGTGGGATGAGGTAACGTTCTTACAGCACCTCAGCCCTCAGCACTCCAACTGACCCAAGTCCATTTTCTCAACTTGGGCCACCAGTGTAGCACAGGGTAAGGCACTCATGGTGCCTCAGCCATCTGCCCCACCCATTCATGCACTTTATTTGAAAAGCAGTAGCCTAGAAGGTTTTTACTTACATTCTGTCTGCTGTTGGACTCTGTTCATTATCCGAATCCAGATTGCTCAGTAGCCATTGTATCATGATCATCTTCAGCATGGATGCTTGAAAGGTTGAGCTCTAGAAAAAGGATACAATTTATATTGTTTAGTGCTATATTTTCACACATTGAGCAATATGACCCAAATATTACATACTCACCATCATGGTTTGGATACTCATCATCTACTGCGGTGGATTCCAGTGCTATTAGATCCAAAACAATGGTTTGTGGTTCCGGTTCTCGATGTTTTAATTTTAAGTGCTTTTGTTGTCAGTCACTGGTATAGTCACAATTATCGCAAGGTTCTTCACTGGCTTCACATGAGGCACAGAAACAGGTCAAGCGACGAACTTTGGGATTATATGGGTTTAACCCAATGGCAGCGTGTATCTGTCGTGTTCCAGGTAAAGTGCCAACTTCTGATCTTTCTGGATGGTCTCGCGTTACTTCACCTTGTTTGACAAGAAAACATAATCGCTGCGAGTGATTGCACTCACTAGCTGCATTCACAGCATCCTTGGTCAGTCTCTCATTAGAGAACATGTGAAAACTGATGGCTCCATCAATTATGAGGTCAGGCTCAGATTTCACTGCCTTTGTTGCAGCATTTTTAATGACTCCACCCTCTCCATCACAGGGATTTTTCCCATGACGGGAACCAAAATAATGGCGCTCAACTGTAGGGATGCCCAAGTCATCTGTGGCAAAAGTTAAATCAGTCAATGGAGTTTTTGACTTGTATTGTGCACCACAGCCATCACTAAACTGAATCAATCTATTGATGACAAGAAGCAAGGTGCTGTACAGCGATCTGCACAAAGTGGTTGACAGTGTGAGCATTGTGTTGATGATCATCTGAAATAATTACTATTGCTTCTCTTACTGTATCCAGTCTGCTGCACATATTGCATTTGTAATATGCCACCATGGGATGTATGGTTATCTGAACTTTATTCCAGTGTGCGCTCTGCACTTCATTTTGCATGATGCAGTTATAGTTTTCAGCGGAATCCATAACCATCACCACAGATGCCATTGGAGGATGTTTGACAATGCTGGAAAACTGTGTCTGCTGCCATCTTGCCTCAAACAAATGGGAAGACAAGGGCCCCAATTCTGCCATCAGTTCATCAATTAAATCGCAGATACCTCCATTTCTCGTTAAAAGTGCTTTCTTCTTTGCCTCTTTGTATGTCATTTGTCCCCATATTCTCCAGGATACATGCTCATTTCCAAACACATGGATTAATGGATCCAAGAATTTCTTAATTTGATGCACTCCACATGTGGGGCACTGTCGGTCGATACATCTTAAGCTGGAGTATCTTCCATCACGTAGGCAAAGAGTCAATTCAGACGCATGGTATCTGTCTGAGATGAGACATTTACCTTTTTTGACTTGGCTAACTGATTAATAATTTTTAATTTCAGATCTACATTGGTGCAGTACTCGCAAAGGCACTGATATGCCTTGGCCTTGCTTTGTACTAGAACATGCCGTGGTCGGAGTTCGGCGAATTTTGACTTGCCAACACTGACTGCATTGTCCTTTATGAAAGATAAATAGGTCTGTGTTATGGATCGATGCAGAACATATTTTGGGGTTGTGTCAGCACCTCCTTTTTTATTTGGCATAACTGTGCTCACATTAGGGTTGTGATAATGGTCAAGAATTGCTTGCTGAGTCTCTGCACTTAATGCATCTGCTCTTCTTGCTGGCCGTTCCAAAAAATCCAGATTAACATTAGATCTTCATAAAGCACAATACTTGCTCAAATATTTTCTGCTTATACCCAGTTCACTGCAGACTTTGTTTTTTAGTCTGTGTTTGATATCTAGGTGAGCAGTTAAGTGGCTAATGAAAACTCTCTTTTACATGTTAGTGTGCGGCACGTTTCCTTTACACATTTTAAAACTGATTTTTGCGCCTGTCCGTCATAGTCTATGCCAATTTTTTTTAGCAATTCCTTTTCTTTACTGGTCGCATTTTTAATCAATCCAGCAATCACAATGACAAATCTTTCTGCCGATTTTGGAAGTTTCTGTTTGGCCCGGTACACTGCTTTTCTCACAGAGTCCCTGGAGGTTGATGGACTCTAATTGTTACATTCCTGAATGTCACTCATCTCTCTGAGCACTGTTTGGGTGTTACTTGTCTTTTCCTTATACTGCTTTTTTTTCCATTCAGCATCCTTCTCCCTGTAACGTCTTTTCTTCTGGGCTGGCATTTCCATCCGCTGTTTCTGTTTCTTTAAACACCAAGCCTCAAGTTGTAGCTTCTTCCTTTCCTCATCTGCCCTGGTGCATTGTCTCACATCATTTTCCTTGTCTTCCAAGGCCTGCAACTTCTTCCGGATTCGGTATTCATGCATTCTCTGCTTGCTAGCCTCATTGTATCTCTTTTTGGTTTCTTCATCCATGTTTTTGTGGAATTCTCGTAGTCTCTTCAACTCAGATTCTCTGTGTTCTTTATACATGTTTGCGTTAGCTTTGATGTTTTTCCAGTGCTTTTGCATGGCAAGTGCATGCTTACTTGGAATAGTGGTGTTATCCATTTTGTGAAAGTATAGATTCTGTGAAAAAAAAATAGGAGACCACAAATGATGATGTAACTGAATCCACCAGAAGAAAATGCAGGCGCAAAGGCTAGAGTGACTCTTGAGCACGTGTACGTGGTTCACCACCTGTGGACCTACCAGGGCCCCATGAAAGACTGACCAGGGACTTGGCAGACCCCAGGCGACGGCATAACTGAATCAACCAGAAGAGAATGCGGGCGCAAAGGCTAGAGTGACTCTCAAGCACGCGTACGTGGTTCATCACCTGTGCAACCCCCAGGGCCCCATGAAAGACTGACCAGGGACCTGGCAGACCCCAGGCTTGACAGCATAACTGAATCCACCAGAAGAGAATGCGGGCGCAAAGGCTAGAGTGACTCTCGAGCATGTGTACGTGGTTCACCACCTGTGCACCCACCAGGACCCCATAAAAGACTGACCAGGGACCTGGCAGACCCCAGACGACAGTGTCTACTGGCCTGCAACCTAAGAAGAGGTCATTCCCATCCCCTTCACCATACCTAGATGCAGTCCTTGGGACCTGGTGGTACCAGCCTAGATCTCCCACAGCCCTGTCAGCAGTCCACTTCAACAAGTGCTCAGTCCCATTCCCCTCCACATTCCCCCATCAGCAGTCCTGGGGTACCTGGTGGCAACTCTCTCCTCGGCCCTATTTGACGCAATTCCAGGCCAGAGCCATTTTTCTTCAAGTCAGTTGGATGTTTGTGCTCAAAAGGACTAAGTCAGCACCACCATCACAATCATTTATCTCACATAAGGTACTATACTTACAACATAAAAAGTAATGTTTTTCAATAAAAGTCGTATTATTTGTTATGAGGACATGTGTTTTCATGGGGAAGGCCCCTTTATCCTGCCTGGATTGGTGGTAGTTCATGTGGATGTTAAAGAGCCCATGGCACTTATCAAAAAGAGTAGGGGAATTTCCCCGGTGTCCTGGCTAAATTTCCCTCATTCACTAAAAATACCATTAACAGCTTAATCTGGTTCAAGGTCAGTTGACATTCATCTGTATCCCCCTCCCCAAGGTCGTGCCTGAAAATAGGAAGGATTTGTCTAGTGCACATACCCGGTTAACAAAAACTAAATAAATAAATGTGAATGTGATGCATCCCCTGTTGCAAATGAGAATGGCTTGTCATCACTCCCTCCCCTCTCAGGCTTACCTTGTGCCTGTCCCAAGATGCTTAAACCACCCACTGTGCGTGTCCCACCACCTCCTGTGGCAGACTATTCCATGTGTTGCCTACCCTTTCTGTGTAGAAAACTTCCCATTAGCTCTTAATCTACCCCCTTCGCATTTTATATTGTGCTTGTTCTAGTACTTTTTTACATTGGAAAAGCTCCACTTACTTTTGTTTATGTCCTTGAAGTCTTGAAAGTTTCAATTATGTCCTCTTGTGCTTTTCCACCATTGAGTACATATTGAGGTCCCTTAGTCTCTCCTCATATGTTTTGTGGTGCAAGTCCTGCACCATCTTTGTTGCCCTTCTCTGGATAGTCTCCACCATATCTATGTCCTTGTGGTTGTGGTCTCCAGAAATGCATGCAGTACTCAGGTGAGGCCTTACTAATGTTTTATACAAAGGCATCACCACCTCCTGCTAGTAATGCCTATGCACCCCAGTATATTACTGGCCCTCCCTGCTGCCTTTGTACACTGCTTTGATACCTTAAGGTCATCAGAGATGATAACTCTTAAGTCCCTTTCCTCTTTGGTGACAGTCAGCCTCCTCAACCTGTAGCTCTCACCAGGGTTCCCTCTACCCAGGTGCATTATTTTGCACTTCTTTACATTGAACCTCAGTTGCCACATCTCCAACCATCGTTCACGCTTCTCCAGGTCCCTCTTCATTTTCTGCACCCCTTCTGGAGTATCCACCCTGTTGCAGATCTTGGTGTCATCTGCAAACAGGCAGGCCTCTTCTTCCAGCCCCTCTGCAATGTCACTGATGAAGACATTGAACAGGACTGGTCCTAGTACTGATCCCTGTGGTACCCCACTGGTCACTCCCTTCTCCCCAGATTGTACCCATTTACCACCACTCTCTGTCTCCTGTCTGTTAACCAGTTCCTAACGCAGTTCACCACCTTGTCTCCCATGCCCAGATTACCTATCTTGTTAATCAGCCTTCTATGTGGGATGGTAAGGAGGTGGGTGCATATTGGGATGAATAGGGACAGGAATCACCAGTAGAAAGCAGGAAGTTATCATCTCTCTGTACAGACAGTTGGTGAGACCCCATATGGAGTACTGTGTGCTGTTCTGGAGACCCCATCTCTATAAGGACATGGACTGTATCCATGCTATATTGTGACCAGGAGAGCTAGCAGCCCCAGCTCACTCCCCCACAGATGTGGACAACCATTTTCAAACCTCAGGCCTTTGTTACACCACCCAAAGCAATGCACAGTCAAACAAAACCAAAATATAGTAATAATACCAGTTTTAAAACCAGGCACCACCAAAAGCCCTGTTTGTAACAGGGACCGCTGTTTTCTGGGGGTCCCTGTTACAAACAGGACTGTACTTTAAAGCAGGCTTTTCGGAGTCCTTTTTAAAATGAAAACATGGGTGCAAGGCTGTTTTAACATTAAATGTAATAATTAATCGCTGGGCGGCCCATCATTCTTTTTGGTCTCACACTTTGAGGCAAACATCCCATTGAAACGTTATTTTCAGGAGAGCTGGCAGCCCCAACCCCCTTCCCCACAGCATGAGGACGTCCATTTTCAAACCTCAGGCCTTTGTTACACCACCCAAAGCAATGCTCAGTCAAATAAAACCAAAATATAGTAATACCAATTTTAAAACCAGGCACCACCAAAAGTCCTGTTTGTAATAGGGACCGATGTTTCTGGGGGTACCCTTGTTACAAACGAGGTATCACATTTAAACCACCTTTTCATATTTTGCCAGTCTTCAATAAAACACAAACACCAGAAATTACACTGCCTTGGACCCCTCTCCACTACTAATGCAACATAATAGTTTAAAATCCTGTTTGGATCCAGGACAGAGATGAAGTAAAAAAACACTGCCCCCTTAATAAAGTGGCCATTTTAGAAGTGTGCTGTTTTATCCTATTACATTTATTTACAGTGTGAATGTGCATCATTCTGGGGAAATACATTCTGGTAATATACATTAAAATTAAGGTAAGTGTGAGCTACAATATTCATACTCTGTATGTAACAGGGACTGAGATTTTAAACCTGTCCCTGATTACAAACAGGATCGTCCTTTCCTCATTTCTCAGAGACTGAGCCAGCTACTTCTGCCTGCAAACGTTACTCTGTTTCTCCCTGTTGTACACATTTGCCCAAAACAGTAAAATGAGACATCCAGCAACACACTAGTATTAAAAAGAAGCCCCCTCTTTTGTCTGCCTCTCCAAAAACAGCCGCTTTGCTTACCAGTTTCAAATTCTGATCCTGTTTGTAACTCGGCGATGGCGTGGAGACAGAGATCCTTCTTATTTAAAGATACAGCACAAAGGGGCAGATTCACGGGCTTCCAATAGTTTAAACGTGGCATGGGGGTTCCGATTGGCTACAAATAGTCAATCACTCCAGCCAAATGTGAAATCATGCTCCCACGGCATGAAAGAGCGTGTTACGAATGTAGATGGGGGCGGGACAGAGAGACGTAGCCCGGTTCCTCTCTTGTGCTCAAACAGGCAGTATTGCAAGATTAAAATTGGCTAATCAGCTGTTTCAGCAAACAAGCACTTTGTACGTTTGTTTCTGGGGGTTGAATGTCCCAAAGTTAGCAGAGGTCACCATTTAGTCTATTGGTTCCCTTGTAACATAGAGGGACAGAGAATGTTACAAATGGGAACACAAATTTAAAGTCATTTCTGGGTAAAATAAATTAAATAAAGACCCACAGACACATTAATTTTATAAATATGTTTATTAAGAAGGTATTCAGAGAATTGAGAATTGTCAGTGCATTTAGACTTGAGAATAAAGGTTGCAATTCATCATGGTCTCGAATGTTCCACCCAGACAGTAGAAAAACCGGGACAAATCTGGAATTTGTTTAAATGTATTTTATTGATAATTCCTGCAAGGCTAGAGTTATGTATGTTATCTCCCCAACATGTGTAGCAGGCTGTATTGCATTTTTGTAATTTTAAATTAAATATTTTTGAAGTTATTGACTTACAAAGTTGATGTGTCCCAAATGTACCCATTTAGTGTGGATAGTGCCATATACACATTTAGTAACATCCAACAAACAGCAACATAAACCATTCACAACTGTCTCAAGAGATGACAGATCATCTAAATCCCAAACCTCTACTGCATATAATATTGTAGTTCTTATCTTGGCATTAATGACTGAAATGCAACCTTTCATTGAATGTCCACCATAGGATCTAATAAACCTTTTGATTCCTGTAATGCAAATGGTTAATTTGTCTTTAACATAATCCATGTGATGCTCCAATGTGTAGGTATTTAAAAACCATACTCCCAAACAATCATGACTTTCTATGGTAACTAGGGATGTTTTTTTATATCATAAAGATTATATTTATTTCTTCTCGAAGCCCCAAATACTATTCTTTGTATTTTCTAAGTATTCATTTTTGGAAATATATCACTGCATAATTGAAAGAATGTATCCATCTTTCTTTTTAGCCCAAGCAAAGAGGTTGAAGATAAAACTGTGTCATTAGCATATGCCAGTTATGATACAGGTCTGTTAAAAATCTTTAGAGAATTAAAGTCTGGGTAACAGAGATTCTCATTGATAGTATTAATGTATAGATTAACTACCAGGGGTGTTATTACTCATCCCTGCCTAACTCTAAAATGTGTTGAAATTTTGTTCATGAAAGCACCAGAAGATGAATAGTGTATCTTGCCTCATGTCTTCTTGAGTAATCTAATTAATATATCCAAAATAAATATTTCCATACTGTATTTATATTCTTTGCAAAAAAACTTTGTTAATGCACCAGTTAGAGTAACTTAACATCACAATAGCATGGAAATGCTGTGTTAGGCTCATCCCCCTAACTCCACCCCCACAAGGAGCAAAAGAAAAAAAATTAGTATTTTGGGTCACCAGAGTTTTGGTGAATCAGTAGTGGTGTTTTCTTTGGGGTTGTCATCCTCATTGCTCATCCTTCCCCCATCTTATACCCTCCAGTCTGAAGCACAATTTACAACTGAAAGCCAGTGCCTAATAATGATACACTCTTCAAAGATAGAGTAGTATATCTTGCCACATGTTGGTATCACAGTTTGTTGCAGCTTTTTCCATGCTGGGCCCTGTGGGCCCTGTGTGAAGAAAGGAGATCATTTGTGATGTCGTTTGCTCAGGGAATGTGGTGGGCATTAGTGTTGACAATCCCAATGAAGATCCCACCACTGATTCACCAAGGCTCCATAGATGGTTATACCACAGGACATCAACAACAACAATATTGACATCCCGCACATTAACAGGAACAATGCAGACAGTCAGCATTGTTCCTGACAGACGAAAGTATTTTTCTGTGGGGGGCTACATCCCCACACCCCCATCTCTAAATATACAACTCTGAGTAGGGGTTGTATCAGGGATGGGGTGAAACACCAAGAGTCACACCACCATTCCACAGCAGACTTCCACAGCGTACCACAGTGACCTGACGAGATCCGTCACTGTGGTAGACTTCACTGTGGGAGGGTCACCATGGTGGGGTGACAGTTCCATAGACCCCAAACCCTATTCATGTTTTTCCCTTTTGCTGTGGGGGAGTGGGGGTTGGGAGTTAGGACTGGAAACTCTAACACCACATTTACCTACTTTTGTGGTATTAAGATACTCCAACTGGTGCATTAACAATTTTTTTTTTACAAAGAATGTCCTTTCTTTTTGAAATAGTGGAATTGTATCCTCATTTACACAGGTCCCACAGGGACCAATGTGAACAGGTGCAAATGTTCAGGGGCCCTTTGGGCTATGTGGTATGGGAAGACTTCATCTGCCTAAAGAAGTGTAGAGCCTGGCACATTCACTCTTTACACATCCACTCTTCAAGCATTCAATGTGCATTCACTCTTCACACATGCACTCTTCATACATTCACTCTTTTTTTTATTTTGACCCCAAATCTTCAAGTTAGTCATTTTATGACAGCCTTATAAACATGACATGTATCATTTATAGTATATTGAAGGAAATGTCATTTCACACCACAAGTGTGAAAACATGTCTCAGCCAGCATTTAAAAAGTGATACCTGTCACATTTATGAGGTGGTATGTAAAAATGGGTATGTTGAAAGTTTGGAGTCAGATTATTGAACAATAGCAAACATATGAGTGAATGTTAAAATACTGCAAAGTTCAGTCATAACCTGGACATTTTACCATATTTGTACACCAAATTTCCAGCATAGCCTTCTTGTGACCCCAGTAAGTGAACATTTTCAAATCCCCACCACAATTTCATTTTGTGCCACAGGGTCAAAAACACATTTTGGACAGGATTTGAAAAAATGGCAGCTGTCACATTTGTGAGGTGATGTGAAAAAAATGGCAATGTTGAACATTTGGGGGCAAAATATTTAAAATTAAAAAGTTATGAGCATGTGTAGAAAATGTCAACATACATGCATAACGTTACAATTTTTACATATTTTGGCCTCAAAGTTTCAGCATAGCCTTCATATGACTCCACCTCATGAACAAGGGCAGCAGCAATTTTCAAATCCTGGCTGAAAGGTGATTTCACAACACAAATGCAAAATCATCTTTTAGGCCTGATTTGCATAGTTCTACCTTCATTGTTCACTCATGAGGTGGGGTCTCACACAGGGGATGTTGAAAATGTGTGCAAAAATGTGCAAAAATGACAAAGTTATGCATCAAAGTTCAAAACCCATTGAGATACATTGAACTACACTTACCTTGGCTTCTCACATTGCAGTTACCAGTTCCAGCAATAATACATGTCTTCAACTGAAGAGTGGATATATACCATGTGATCTATTCAGGTGAGTGAGGGTGTACGGGGGTATACTGGAGTGTGGGGTAGTGACTGCTGAGTGAGTGGTCAGAAGATCAGGGGTCAGATCAGGGACCATTTTCTTTTTTACAGGTTTAAATAAAAAACATTGAGGGGCATTTTTCTTTATTACAGGTCAGAACTAATAATGGACAGCAACTGGAAGGCATTGGGTACCACTAGATACCAGGGAAACATTATACAATTATGGGGACAGCAATCAAAGGGTGGAGAGATGCTACAAGACCCCAGGAAAATACTATACAAATACAGGGATGGTAATTGGATGGTGGGACAGTGCCACTAGACACCAGGGAAACATTATATAAATATGGGGTCAGTGATCAGACAACAGGAGGAGCCACTAGACACCAGAAGAATGGCAGCTCACTTCTCTCAGTGCAGCCTGCAGCACAAGTTCTAGCTGATGCTGCAAAGGCTGCTGTCGTTAAACTGAGTACCTTTGATTTTTGGGTGCCCAAAAAAGGTGTTTCTGGCAACTTTTAGAAAAACAAACAAATGGTAGAATCTAGCTAAGCAGATCCCATTTAGCTAGGCTCAGGTGTTTTGTTTGTTTGTTTCTTTCTTAAAGACATCATTTTCATGTATTTTCAATGTTTGTATGTTTAAAAAGTAAAAAGAAAATGGAAGCCATCTTGAATGGTTAATTTCCACACAATCGCTATTTTAAGTAAATCATGTAAATAAGAAATTGCAGTATTTTTTTACATTTTACATTAGTTTTTTTAATTTCACAGCAGTTTTTTTTACACCAGTCGAACTTGAACATTAACTCAAAAATTGTTATAACTCTAAAAGATTGTAATATGTTTTCACCAAGTCTTCAAAAGGCACATCCTTGGAACAAGCCCTTTCAAACCTGAAATTTTTATAAAAAAAATCGACACCATCTAGGCTATAGGTGAGAGCAAAATATATGTAATGCTTAGTATAGGTTTTTTTTTTTTTTCATTTTTTTGGTGCTTCATTTCTCAAAAACAGGACATGATACCATCATACAATATTACACATCTTGAGACTGCCAGCCTGATTGAACATGCCACATATTTGAATATTTTGTCAAATGCTGTTAATGTTAATAAGGTGCAAAAATTGGGGTTTAACATTGAACAGCCAATTCAACTCTAACTATAAAGGTGCTACTGCACCCCATAATAAAAGACACCAAAGTATTTTATGACTAATATGATCAAAGGTCACTCAAAGATCACCAAACCATGCAAATAATGTGCCTTTTTTATTTTCACATATTTATCTATTAAATGACATATGACAAAACAATGTTGTATTGTAGATCTCTTACATCTAAATCCATGTTGTGATTCATCTAGAATGTTTACTTTTTCTACTCAATCGATCTATTAGACTTATTGGCATATACATTTGTGGATATGATAAAGAGCCCTTATAATGAATAGGTAAAATGATAGTCCCCACCCAGGACTTTGGAAAATTACAATTTTTTTGTCTATTTTTCTTCTCTGAAGTGGAGGCTAGTCATCTCACTGACCCCTCCCTCCAACCCCATCATCTGGCATCCTAGGGACTTACTTACAATCGCGGTGCTTCCCCATGGCTTAGTGCTCGTGGTGGGGGTTGGCAGTCAGCCATGCCGCTGGTGAATAGATCCAGTTCCAGGAGAGGGCCCCATAACTCAGTGTGGAGCCTGTGAGGGGTTGGTGTCATCCCACACTGCAACTGGCCATTTTCCTCCATTTTGCTCCTCTGGAGGAATGGACCTGCAATGCTATCCAGATGTGCCCACACATACTCCCATGTGTGGAACATTGCCGGCTGCCTTCCCTCCATGCCCCCAAGTTGCAGTCCACCATTGCCTGCCCTGAAGCCTCTGCTAGAGGCCAGATGAATGCCAGGATTTGCAGCTCTCCAACCTCATAGGAAGAGAGCAGTCCACAAAACACTTAGTCTTCCTCTCCACGGCCAACCCCCAGCAACCTGAGACCATTCCCAAATCTGGATCATTGGTGTGATGGCAGGTGAGGCCCCATGCTGTTCCCATCCTTGCTAGCACTCTGGCCCAAAAAATTAACATTTTTTAATATGAGGTTATATATTATTTGCATGGAAGGAAATCACTAATCATAACAATGTTTAATAATGTCAGCAGTAACTCTATCAGGGCAAGGTGCCTTATTTAACTTTGGAGAATTGCTGCTCTGGAAAAATAAACTGTAATTGGTTTATAATACAATCCTATTTCACCATGTAATTGTTCAATAATACAGTATCATGAGTTGTACTGTTTCTGACAATAAACTCCAGAAAAATGTTCCTCCCATATAGTAGGTTAACTTGAATGAACACATCCAAGCAGTTAGCATATCAATTGCTCTGTTTATCAACCACAACTAAATATCATTGTTATTCTTATCAATAACTGTTTTGTACATCTGGTACCATAGTGATTTTCAGGAATTTTAACTTTTCTTCTGCTAATACTTGATTATACTGTTTCCTTTTTTGATTTAATGTTAGAAAATCCTTACTAATTCTTGTTTAGTCAAAGCCTTTTTTTTGCCTTCACACATGATTGAATCATCCTTTATCTACATATCTTCTACTACTTTTGTTGGAATATAAAAGTGGAGTGAGACTACTTAATATGTTATTCAATGTTTCCATCACTTTAATTTGGTCTCCTGAAGAAATAATTAGCTCTTGATATGAAGTCAAATATCAGTGCCACAGAACATCATTAAAATTATGTAATGTTTCAGTTGTCTATTTCATTTTTTCCCTATTAATTACCTCCATTGGTAATGTATCAGTCAAAGGGGTCTGATAAAAAACAGGTTTTGCATAGTATCAATAAAACGAATGTAGGAGAGTGAGGGGACTCTGGCCTATCCAAGACTTTAAGATCCAGAATTTCATCTGAGCCATTAAAGTTTGTTATAAGAAGGTCAATTGTTGATAAACCATTAGCAGAGGAAAATGTATAAAGACCTTCAGGATCACTTTTAGAACTCCCATTTATTATAACTAGCATATGATCCTTTATGAGAGAAGTTAAAAACAGACAGGCTTCATTTTGATTTTTGCTGTCTGATTTTCTAAGATTAGCTAAATTTGAATTAATAATATTTATTTGCTGGTCTTTGTCACATGTATGCCCATACCGTACATGACAGTCCAGATTTGTGAATAGAATACATTCACAAAACTAGACTATCTTATGCGACAATAATTCTACTGCACTCATTGGCTCTTGCTCTGCACCAATGGGCGCGCAGCCCTACCAGGCAGCTCAGTTGGCGGACGGCTGCCGGGGAGCGGGTGGTGGGGCTCGTGGGTGGGTGGGTGGGGAGACACTAGGCACCAGGGCTGTGTTCAGGGGGTGTTTATTTATTACATCCCGCGATCAGGATTATCGGTCCACTGGACCACCAGGGCTATGTTGGGGCAAGACACATTGCTGCCCACGATCAGGCTGCGGAGGTGGCGGGGAGTTTACACTCTTTGCCCATGATCGGGCTGCAGGGGGGCACGGGAGTGGTTGGGGGCCAGCCACAAGTGGTAGCTGCTGTTGTTGTGCCCTGGCAATGCAGCAGCTTACCTGTGGTGGTTCCTAGACTTGAGCCTTTTTTGGCTCAAAGTTGTGCAGGCACAGGTTGGGGTTGCGCCTGCACAACTCTGCACAGCTTCCGGCTGAATATCGGGCTGTGCAGTTTATGCATGGTTCTTCCCCCTCCAGTTCAGCATGCATTCATTTGCATTGCGCTGTTGCTCAGCATGTTTTCTGTGGTGCAACTGCCTCCTGCTGAATATCGCAGAATGGAGCAAGTTCGGACTTGCTCAGGCACAACCCTATTGCGCATGGCGCAACCCTTTTGAATATCTGGCCCATTGTATTTAATTACCTCACTCTTTTCAGGTATCAACAAGATTAATATGGGAGTTTTGGGGAGGAAGATACACATTTACAATTATAAAAGACAGAGTTCCCCTTTTAACTTTTATAGCTAGTATGTCATCAGAATACTGTTGAATTTTTTCTTTTAATTTGTTTTCTTGTAATCTAGTAACAGTAAGAAGCCCTTATTGTGCTCTACCATAGAGTCAAAACCTTGTTGCCTTTACATGAAAAACTTCATAACCTGAAATATGTGGGTTATCAGAGGCTCATCCTGCCTCATAGAGATAAATTGTCTGAAGATTTTAAAAAATTCAAGAATTCAGGAGGCAGTAGTTTCCAAAGTTTGAGAATGCCACAAGCTCTGGTGCACTCAACATATGGTGCATGGGGCTTGTGGCATTCTCCTGGTGGGGATCGGGATTTTCTGTCCCATGTGTCAAATTGCCCCAAGTTAGACCACCCTTTTGTTGTCTAGCATGCAGCACTCCAGTGGATCTTTTGTACAGAGTTTGCTGCAGATGTTTGGCACTAACTGTCATAAATTGGAGAAACTGTCACAACTGTACCCCAAGATTAGAAAATTGGGTGCAGCTGCAGTGAATGGGTTTGGCACACTGCCAAAATCTGTGTGCCATGGTATATTGCTTCAGGCAAGCCCTGCAACATGCTTTGAAAATCTGGCCCATGATCTCTAAGTTTGAATGCTAACCCATCTTTATTCCAAGAAAGAATTTATAATTTAAAAAAGTTCTGCCATTTTCCAAATGGGACTTCCCTACATGATTTTGTTAAGTATACAGGGCAGGGCATTCCATTGGAGGGAAAACATAACTGCTCAAAAGATTCAATTTGTGGACTTAATTGCATTGTGTCTGTCTGCCAATCATACAAAATAACTATGTGTATGCCAAGGGATCAAAAAGTGCCACTTTTCTCAAAACATTCTAGCAGTTAGTTTGTCCTTAACATAAATATATATCTGAAAAGAAGAATTATATGGATAATGAATAGTAATCCAGGAAACCATGTCCCTTTTGCAAATCAAAACTCTCAGAAGAAAATTTCCAATATATTTTTTGGTTCTTCTAATAGATTCACCCGAGGTATATTCGATCCAAACATTGTAAGAGGATCAGTGCTATCTTTTCCTTGTAAGTCTGGTTGCTCATCCTGACTTCCTTGTAGAAAATTCAGAGGTTAATTAGCCCAGTAAGGCATTTAAGCCTTGATTTCCAGGTACTGTATAGGTTTCAGTAGGAAACTGGTTTTAATTGAGTCAAATAATTTTGGGTCTCCTATATTAAATCCTAAAGTAGTCAATTGTGTTTTAATTTTTCCAGATTTCATAAGCAGAATCCAAGTTTTTAAAAATTACCAAAACATGAGAATTACCTTTAGCACTATCCCCTTGTTGTCTTTTGACAAATAAAGTTTCTAATTAGTCCATGATCATCAGAAAATATTTATTGTTGTTTTTATGTCTTGGGAGTTTCTTCAGGGGTTCAAGGTGTACTTCTGATTGCAAGTATTGTCCCACTGCTGTTATTTATTTCCTGCTCATCTTCAGGTGACTGAGAAAGAGCTGATTTGGCCAATATTGGTATACCAAAAGTTATACCCAATGTATTCATCAGTTAGATATTATTGTTTAACAGTCAATGCAGTATCTAAAGCTCTAAATAAAAGAAAACTGATTTTTTTATCTGTTATTATTAATTCTAAATACGTGCATCAATTAATTATTTTCATCATCAAATATCAGCAGGTACTAAACTTTCTGTTGTCAGGGGTTTCTTGCCAAAATAGCAGGGTGTATCGGCTTAGATAACATGGGAAGTGGAAGGGGGGGAGGAGAGGGAGAATAGGAAGGAGGATTATGGGAGAAAGGTCAGTAGGGATTTGTGGGATGAAGGACAGAATAAAAGAGGGTGGAGTTTGAGACCCAGGCAGGGATTGGTGGAAGGGAAAGGGGGTCTAACAAGGTGAGTGTATTTAAGTGGGATCAGGATTGGGAGATCCCTTCTTCTTTGGATAGAAAGCTGTCTGTCCACTCACCCCCTTTAATTCAGTGGATATGGGGCAAGGAATGGGAAATGGGAGTTATCTGTGAAAGGTGGACTGCAGGTGGACCAAGTTTGGGTAAAATTACATTGCCACAGAGACTGTCTGAAGGTGGACACCAGGTGGTTTGCTGGGACTGTTGAAGGTTGACAGCAGTGGGGGAGTAGAAGGAACTGAAAAAGGAGGAATAGGAGATACAGGAGAAGGATATTAGGGGCCCAGGGGTTACTGGGCTGGAAAATCAGGACACAGACTGGATGTGTACCCAGCTATGTTTGGGCCCTTGTGGGGTTTGCACCCCAGAGGGCCAAAGGGGCTGTTGGGTTTGTACCTGAGCCTGGGTGCCAGGTTTGCACCCAAGTCCAGAAGAATGGAATATGAAGGAAGAACAAAGAATGGATAAAATGGATGTATATAACCAATGTATCTAATGAATGTATAAAATGGTTGGATATATTGGATGTAAATATGAAATGAATGATTATGGAAATTTAATAAAGATGGAGATTGATGAGTTATTAAAAACACAAGACCAACTGAGCACCCTAATAATTGTGAGTAGTGTTTTTTTTTTTTGAGGGGTGTCCCCTGACAATGTCTCCTGAGATTCTGTTCCTTCTCAGAGGATCTCCCGTGGCCAGCAGTGTCTATGGCTACCACCTCAGCTGCCACCCCAAATCACAGGGACCACTCTGCGTGACCTCCTGATCCTCCTAGCTGGATACCCCACTTCAAGGGTCTGTGCCTGCTCAGAGGATCTCCCGCTGCAAGTGACACTCTATGGCCACCACCTTGGCTGCTGCCCCGACTCAAAGGGGCCACTCTGCCCAACCTTCTGGTTCTTCTAGCTGGATCCCCATGACAGGCATGAGCGCTAGAACTGCCAGGTTACCGAAAGCCCTGAGCTGACCTCTAATTGGTGTGGTATTCTTCTGGATGGACCGTGATTGGACCTGCCTGCTCCTGCTCCTTTCCTATTGTGGCACTTCCCAGTCTTTCACTAAGCTGGGGAAAACCACATTTTTTTCTTGACTTTCTGTATGCAATGTAGCTATTTCTGCCCACAATATTGCTTGCTTTTTTTGAACTGTGTAAACTGCTATTTGATACAATGGGCAGCTAGACAGCTGAACTACAAATGTACTATGTGTAGCTAGCCGGAAAGACAGTTAAAGCCAAACTTTAATGTAAATGTACTGTGTGTAGCCAGCCTGTTTGAAAGTTATTTCTCTTTGATAAAGTTTACTAGGTTAGCGATTTCTGCTACTGCAACTGTTTCTGCAGTCCCTCACCTACCCGACTCCCTCACTAATTTTCTCTCCCCCCACCATGTCTGCAGCCTGAATGGCAATAGCCAGTCTCCCCCCCCACCTGTTCCTTTCTTTTCCTCAGCTGTCTCCCCTGGTGCCACACTTTTTGTTCCCTTCCCCTCAGCATTCTACCCTTCCACTCTGTGCTCCATGATTACACTCCTTAACAATCTCTGTCCTCCTCCACCCATCCCATTACCTCCCTAGGCCATTTTTTTGTATTCTTTTTCACACCACCACCCCTGCTGTCGACCTGCCACCAGCCCCCTGCCCCTCCTTGTCTGCTGTAGAAATTCCCCTCTAAATACTGTTTCCCTCTCTGCTTTTTTACAGGGGTCTGTGCTTGCTTAGAGGATCTCCTGTGGCCAGCGGTGCTGTACATCCACCACCTCAGCCACTGCCCTGACTCTCAGAGGCCACTCTGCCCAACCTTCTGGTCCTCCTATCTGGATCCCCCAAACTACATGTATGAGCGTTAGAACTGCCAGGTGACTGAAAGCCCTGAGCTGCCCTCTGATTGGTGCAGCTTTCTTCTGGGTGGACCGTGATTGGACCTGCCTGCTCCTGCTCCTTTCCAGTTGGGGTGCTTCCCAGCCACTCTCTAAGCTGGGGAAAACCATGTTTTTTTCTTGACTTTCTGTATGCAATATATCTATTCCTGCCCACAATATTGCTTGCTTTTTTCCCTGCCTCCCCACCCCCTCCCAGGCCACCATTAAAAACACACTCACCCCTCCCTCCTCATTGCTCTATCTCCCAATTGGCCTAGCCTTCTCTGCTACAAGCCCTACTCACCTGTCTGCGCAGATCACACTAGACATAAGAAAAATAAAAAAAGTGTAGACATATTCCAACAAACATCCTCCTCCACACTGCTGTAACGCCTCAACAGCTCAACCATGACTTTTGCTAAGCTGGATATTCAGCTGATAATATCGGGAGAGATGATGTTGCACTGCCCAACTGTCCCAGTAGACACTAGCGACCATAATATTCACTATGATGTATCAGTACATTTCTTACACTACAAACTAGGCATGACCACCGGGACCCATATCATCTGTACCTTGCTACACTGCACCCCAATCTGGCACCTTGGCTACCTTCTGTGTATCCAATCATGTGGCACCCCTGAGAACATTGCAATATATATTGTGCTCTGCAATTTCACAGGGCAAACGCTGACCAGCAGGGCCAAGAGGTCTAGATGCCCTACAACAAAACTCATCTGCAAAATGATTAAAGTGTACCTTCTCAGGATATTACTTATGTTACTTCTGTTATCTGGAAATGTTCATCCCAACCCAGGACCTACTAGACTAGTTCCCATGCCCTGAAAAGGGGGGGAGGGGCCCCTCACATTGGCCTCAATCATTCTATGTAGCCTCCTCAACAAACTTGACATTCTGCAGACCTGGGTCCAGCAGCATAACCCTGATGTTCTCTCTGTTGTTGAAACATGGCTTAACCTCAAGATACCAGACACTGAAGTCACCATCCCTGGATACACTATATCCAGGCAGGACAGGGTTGCTAAATGAGGTGGGGGCTGTGCCATCTATCTGAGGAACTCCTATCTGGGTCATGTTTTTCCTTTCTCAAGCCATAAACCCCCCCTCGCAGGCTCTCATTATCGATGTTCTACTCATGGCACACAACAAGGAGATCACCATAGCCTCTGTTTATCTACCCTTAAATACCAGGCCAATGGATTTGTTAGCATCATAGAAAACCTAAAGGGAATATACCATAACTCTGAAATCAAAATACTCAGTGACTTCAACATAAATTGGCTGTCACCGGAGGCTGGCACCTAAAAGGATGCCATCATGACACAGAACCACACCCAGCTTGTTACCACCCCCACCAGATGCAACTATAGGACTGGGTCATACACACTTCTGGACTGGATCCTTTGTAATCACCCTAAATGAATTTCTAAAGGCTCAGTGCTTCCTGATGGTATCAGTGACCACTCACCTGTTACCTGTACCTGGACAAACAAATTCATTAAGCCCCCTCCTAAAATAATCAACACCAGGGTGTTAAAGCAGCAGCACCTTGGGCTCCAAAAAACACATTTAAGTCCCTGGACTGGATACCAATTGACTCTTCCAAAGATGTTCACCAAGCCTTTGATGTTTTCATCAGCCACTTCACTGTGGCCTGCAATATTTTGGCACCTCTAAAAAGGCTGAAGGTCAGGAGAAGAGCTAACAATTGGATAACTCCCAAACTAATCACTTTACTCAAACAAAGGGACCATCTCTGGCACTGTGCCCATGCAACATCCATACCTGGGGATATTCATAAATATAAAACTGCCAGAAATGAGTGCACGTGGGCAATTCAGAGTGCCAAAAGCAAATATTTCAAGAAGCTCTCTCCAACCTGTGGGATGATGGAAAAAAATTCTGGAGTAACTTGAAAGACCTTACAGGCAAGGATCCTAAGTCACCATCCACTATGCTCAACATAAATGGAACACCAACATCTGACCTGTACACAATCACCAATACCTTTAACAATGCATTCTCCAACTTGGATAGTGTTCTCCCATCTGACTTCTTCGATGTCCCCTCTGGTAGTAACCCTTCTGACACTGCTTCTTTCCTACACCCTGCCCTATGATTCAACTTCAAGGACATCCCAGTGCACTTAGCCAGAACCTATATTCAGAAGGCCATCCACAACACAGGCTACAGTGGTGACTCCCTTGACCTGAAGTTGTTAGCGCTGGTCCTTGAAGAAATCCTTGCACCCCTGACAAAGATCTTCAACCTATCACTAAGGATGTCCCAGTTCCCATCTTGCTGGAAGCAGGCGACCATCACACCGATACACAAAAGTGAAGACAAGTCACTACACTCCAACTTCAGGCCTATCTCCATCCTCCCTGCATTGTCTAAAGCCCTGGAGTGCATTGCCTCAGACCAGCTGGTTGAGTACCTGGAAAAATATGACATCCAATGTCCTAAGCAACATGGTTTTCAAAAAGGGCACAGCACCACCATTTCACTATTAGATTCATGGGATTCATTCATACCACTCTTGATCAAGGAAACTGTGTGAGGGCAGTATTCATCAACCTTACAAAAGCCTTTGCTACTATCAACCATCCACTCCTACTCAAGCAACTATCAAACATTGGACTCTCCAAAGGAGCGCTGCTCTGGTATTCAAGTTACCTTGGGGAGAGGGTCCAGCAGGTTAGGATCACTGGTGTCACCTCAGAAGAAAAGCCAGTCCTTTCACGGGTCCCACGGGGTCCATCCTGGGACCACTACTCTTCAGCCTCTTCCTGAATGACCCCCAGTGTCTGCCATCAGAAATTACTACTCTAGGCTTATGGCACAGTCATGTTCACCAACCACCAAGATGCAGAGCTCCTTGAAAAGCAAATGCAGCTTGAATTCCTGCACATCAAAGAATGGTTCAAGACACACAAGCTGGTCCTGAACAACAGCAAAACAAGGGTAATGACTTTCTACAATGCTAGGAGCAAGTACAAATCCCTTGACCTCACCATCAAAAACCAAGCAGGGACCATACTGGAACATGTTCCTGAATTTAAATACCTAGGTGTTACATTGGACAGATCCCTCTCCTACCATCAGCACATTGATTCTGTTGTCAAAGCCACCAATATCCATATAGGTCTCTTGTACAGCCACAGACTCTACTTGAGTCCTGTCACTCTGACTGACTGTCAACAGCTCTGTCATCTCCATCATTGATTACGGGCTAGCAATCTATGGATCTGCCTCTGCCCTCTGCAGATTTACTGTCACACTCAATGAAGCATGCAGGCTTCTAATGAGGGCTGACTGATCTACACACACTTGTGACCTATACAGTCAGGCAGAATGACTTCCTCTCATCAACCGGATCCAGTATCAAACATGTCTCTTAGTCAAAAAAATCCTCCTTGGGATCATGCTGCCAGGCATTGAAAAGCTCCTCATTGACCACCACAGCACCCATCAAACTAGAGGTTCACAACAACAGACCTTCCTTGACCACAGATGCTGGACTACAATTGGCCAGAGGGCTTTTGATCATAGAGCTCCATAGTGTTACAATACTCTCAACAAAGAAACTCTTACAGCTGCTGCACTTGGCCCTTTTTAAAAGACAACTCTGACTTCATCTCAGTTCAACTAGACATTGTAACTGCTTTGCCTAATCTGGGATCCCACACTCACTGTCCTCTACTTTAGTCAGGATAGCTACCCCCCTTTGCCATGCCTTCAGTCTACTGCCTCCCCCTGCTCACCCCTCCTCTCCCCACTCCCCTTCCTTACCCCCGTCCCTGGCACTTACTGACAATTATTCCCTCTCCTATCTCCCCTTGAGTGCTCTTACCATCACCTCATTCCCTACTGACAATGGCCTCCACCCTCCCTACCCTTTCACCAACAGCACTTATTTCTAAGGTTGTCCTTGGATGTTGTGTCATTCTACTTAACATTGACACATTTTGAGGTACTGTAATTAACTAAGCCTCAGCCTCTTGCTTCTTTTAATTGCATAACTATGTATAATTAGAAAAAGGGTCTGAGAAAAGGAGCTTTATGATTGGCTGCAAACATTCTAACAGCCTTATGTTAATCTTTTTATTAACATACATGTAGAGCATAGCCATATGATGAACAAGGTTTAACACTGTTTAAAAACATGTTTTATTATAATAGCAATAAGGCACTCCAAGGGAATATGTTAATGGTCAGTTAATCACCTTCTAGGGGCATATGGCACTTGGCTACACCTCATGCCACAGTACACCCCTAGAAGGTGATTAACAGATCATTAACATAACCCTTGGTCATGCCTTATTGCTTAATTATGTTGACCTTTGTATGTATGTTTACCTTCCATTTCCTCGACATGGAACCTTTGTAAATGAGCAGTTCCTGCTCAAAGGTATTTGTAATCCTAGATTTCAATAAACAAATAAAAATAAAAAAGATTATATTTCATCAGTAAGTAATCCTTTTAATTGTAGTACAGATAATCTATTCAGGTTAAGGGGCTGGCCTCCATTAATTTGCAGAGGTAATAGAAAGGATTCTGCATCAGAATTTATGCTGTTTATGTTAACACTGGTATAGTGGAAACCAGAATGTGATGTTGTGTTCAGAACCTTTTGTGACATCCTGTGAATTCTGCTGGGGTACTATAATCTATTTGGGATTAATTCCTTTCTCCTTATTCTTCTCTTCAGTATTTATTTTTTCTTTGACTGTTTATTTTTGTTCAGCTTGCCTGCTTGTTTATTCTTAGCAGTTTTTTTTTATGTTTCTAATTCATAAATGAGTTATTGTCTCCAATTTCAATAATGAGGGCAATTCTTTCACTAATGGTAAAGGCAAATCAACCAAAAAGCCCTTATTTGCCTTCTCCTTTTCACTGATTCCATTTTTTCTAATGTATTCTCTATTGTCATCTATATCATTAGCATACCAATAATCCTCCAAGAGCTTTTTATCATGTACTGATTTTCCATAACATTACCTTGTAGAGATACCAAATTCTTCTTTTAGAACTCATACACTTTCCAGGATAACTACATTTGCATTGTAGTGTTGTTCAATAACATTCAAAAGATCATGAGATGATATTGTAGGCAGCTGCTTATTATTATTCAAATGGCCAGTCAATGTTTCCCTTCTTTGACTACCACTAAATTAAATGAGTTTACTTGGTCAGCCAGAGGTTCCCAGGAAAAGCCTAGAAATGAGACATCTCCTAAATCTGGATAACAAGATAATCATTGTTATTTTAAATTAACAATGGTCCTTAATATGTGTGATTCTTCATTAAGCTGGATTTTAAGGGAATTTTCTTAACCAATTCTTTAAATCTATGGGTTGTTTGACCTAAATCTGAGACAAATTCAGCTAAATTTAATGATGTCTGTATTCCTGTTATTATGAAATCCTAAGTTGAAGCTATTCTGTTTGAGTGAGCCAGTAAGAGCATACTGTATATCCCTCTGCTTCTCATAACTGTTTTTGTTCAAAAGTATTTTTTCTATTACATACATTATAAGGGGGATCATCACTCCATGATTCAATAATTACAGATTCTGGATTGACATGATCATCACCTAAACAAACATGATTAGCACCTGTTTTCTTACAATTTCTTATATCTTAAATGGTTAGTTGGATACCTGATTCTGGTATCTGAGGGTTTTAGAGGGAAAGATGCAAAATGCACAGTTTCAGCAGGCATAGATGTCACTCTATTTATAAAATCTTGTATTCAAGGTTGATTAACCTCAATTATTAATTTGTTCAGTTTCCCTGTTTTAATTGATTTATTTGGTACTGTGTCCTTAGTTTCTATGGAGATTGATGTAGATCTAATTCTTGTTTTAACCTCTTTCCCACTTATGAGCACTCTCTTTATCTCTTTCCAAATTTTCTTCTGGGATAGCAATACATAGATGTATATCATTCTTTGTAGAGCTTCTAGTTCTCAGCCTGTACTATGTAAGTGCAAGATTATTAAATTAAAATGACAGCAGCTGTATAATTCTTTAGACTTTAGCACTTCAAGGGTACTAGTCCCAAGATTATTATGATGTACTGGCTTAGGATCAGACACTTTTATAATAGAATAAGAATAAAATAATATACAAATAAAATTTAAAAAGATAAACTTAGAATCAATTCAGGAGGTCTCCTGTATATTATTGTTTACAACAACTTAAAAAGTGCTTTTTTCTTTAGTTTACATAAAAATTAAATCTTATAATATCCCAGAATTGAGAAGAAGCTGCCAAGTCTCTGTGCTTGATTCCTTCTGGATGGTAAAGGTGGTAGGGAGGGCTGGGGGGATACTGGGATGTATAGGGAGAGACATCACCAGCAGAAAACAGGAAGTTGTTATCCCCTGTACAGACAGTTGGTGAGATCCCATCTGGAGTACTGTGTCCAGTTCTGGAGACCTCATCTCTGCAAGTACATAGACAGAATGGAGGCAGTTAAAAGGAGGGCAACTAAAATGGTGCAGGGTCTGCAAGACAAGCCATATGAGGAGAGGCTAAAGGAGCTTAATATGTATACCCTTGAGGAAAGGAGGGAGAGGAGGGACATGATGGAAATGTTTAAGTACCTCAGTGGAATCAACAAAGTCTAAGAGGGTAGCATCTTTCAGAAAAAGAGATGTACAAGAATAAAGGGACGCAATTTGAAGATAGGGGGATGGCTCAGGGGCAATGTGAGGAAGTATTCTTTCACAGAGAGGGTGGTGGATGCATGGAACAGCCTTCCTGAGGAGTCTGTGGGGTCTAAAACTGTGGGAGAATTCAAGAATGCATGGGACAGACATAAGGCAATTTTTGTTGTGGGTAGGAAGAAATAGGCTGTTGGTTAAAATAGGATCTGCTGCTTATCCTCTAGGTAGGGAAATGGGCAGACTAGGTGGGCCAAGTGGTCCTTATCTGCCATCAAAGTCTATGTAAAAAGTTCCAGTAATTTTCTCTTCTCACTCCTCCTGATTCCAAAATCCAAGTCCCCAATTTTGCTGCCCATAGGTCCTTTCTATTTGGAAATACACCAAGTCCTCCAAGGACTATATCACAATCAGGCCCCAGCTTCACTTGAAATTGAAGTTTAAGTACTAAGTATCTTGTTAAAGAAATGGAATTCACTCAGTTAAAGTACATAAAACTTTTCAGCAAAACAATTTATAACATTTTGCTGTATTTTACTATAAAATATGAAGTTATAAAATATATTTTTAAAAGGAAAATTATACTTTTAATAATTTAAACGTTTTGGGTTCCTCAAATATACACCCTGATTGCCACTAACTTCAAATAATTTAGTCTGTATTTTTTTTAATTAGAGTTGATTAACTTACTCTTGTAAATCCAATAGAAGTCAGTATTCAACATAAACAGCAACAGCTTAGCCCAACTATATAAGAACAATTCACTAAGCCTGTCTTAAGGCATCTGATCTTGCTTTCTTTAGGAGGTTTGAGATTTTTATGAGCTTAGCAATTAATCTTTTTATTCAAAGAAATTCGGGACAGCTGGTCTGGAGAGTGATTTAACAAGCATTCTCCTTAAACTGATAAGGAAAGCACCTCAAACATGCTGAAGCCAGATTGCACACTACATTCCTACTTGATCTGTACAGTATCAGCAACTGCAGTGTTGTTCTAAGTGCCCTGTGCCAAGAGAAGCACTTAAATAATATAATGTTGAGCTGATGAATTTTAATTAATTGATTACTTTATGCAAAGTCATAGCAACAACTCTTGCTGTTATGATTAAATGATACAATTAAATTCAACAAATAAAATATCAAAAGAATTTTGATACTTGATTAGTAATGTCCTCCAATTATCAATTTGCCTTTTAATTAATAATGGTGACTAATTGTGGAATCCCTTTTTAACCTACCATTCATTCTTTCCTTCCTTCCTAGGTGTGTAAGGGGCACCTACTGTGCAGGAGGAAGAGGAGAAGCCAGGAGTGAGATGTGGAGAGGAAGGGAAGAAAGCATTTGATAAGGGGGTGGAATCTTAGTGCTGGGGGAATTAATACTAAGAGCATCAAGTGGGGTAGTAAAGGGGAGAGGCATAGTCACATTTGGGTGGAGGCCATGCTGAGAATGACAGTGGAAAGAGTGGGACAATCTGTTCTAAAATATACTAGAAGACATAGGGAAAAGCCTCATTTAATTATACATTTGAGGACAAATAACCTGGCTGACAGGATGGTAGATAAAGTCCAGACAAGTTTTGAGGAGCTAGGACAATTATGTGAGGAGTAGGAAGATCAGTAACTTTCTCAGTGACACTTCCAGTTCCTAGGGTGATCACAGCAAGAAAGTTGAGAATAGAAGAATTTAATGGATGGCTAAGAACCTGGTGTCATGCTAAAGGGTATGGGCTGTAGGGGAGGTGGGGAGGGATCATGGAGAACAGCAGTCTCTATGCCAAGGATAGAATACACTTGAATGAGTAGGGAAAGAAAGTCTTGAAACAGAGGATGGAGGAGTTCATAGAGGTAGTTGGAAATGTAAATTAGGAGTGGGGGGTGGCAAGTGGACAAGGGACATGCAGAGACCACAGGTTTGGAAGCCATATGAACTTACCCCCATAACAGTGACAAAGGACAATGGGCAAGTACTAGTGGTGATGCCAGTAAAGGAGGGTAGGATGGGAGCGGAGATGGGGAAGGGGTGGAAAGTGGCCACCCTGAATGCTAGGTGCCTAGGGAAGAAAAATGTAGCTCTACAGACTCTCATAGTGGGGGGTGGATATGGTGGCCATCACCGATACGTGAGCCACTCATTACAATGACTGGGATCTGTCAATACCAGGGTACAGGATATTATGTATATAGAAAGAAAATGGGAAAGGGGGGTCACTACATTTGTGAGGGAAGGACTAAAGTGTGTATGGGAGGAAGGGGAGGAGGGTAGTACAGAATCACTATAAATGTAAATGTAGCATTCCAAGAAAAGACACTCAGAATGCAAGTGGTGTACATGCTGCCCTCTCAGACAGAGAAGATAGACAAAGAACTAGCAGGACAGATCAGGAGGACCTGTGAGAAGGGTAGTGTGGTGATCGTGGGGAACTTCAACATGCCAGGAGTATATTGGAGTACCCCAACAACCAGGAATAGAAGAGAACCAGTACTGCTGGATGCCTTCCAGGACAGCTTCCTGATGCAAGTGGTCAGCAAACCCACATGGTTAGAGAATACCCTTTACCTCATGCTGGCAAATGAGGAGTTTGTGAGGGAACTGAGGGTTGAAGAACCGCTGGCAGGAAGTGACCACCACTCAGTATGGTTCATGTTGGATATAGGTAAAGAAGGATTGGAATCTGGCACAAAGGTGCTCGACTTTAGGAGAGCTGACTTCAGGAGGATGGGGGAAGTGGTAAAAGGGTATCTGGCCAGAATTCAGCCTAGTATAGCCATTAACCAGAGGTGGGAGCTCATAAAGCTGGGAATAGTGGAGGCAAATGGAACCTGCAGCAAGGCACAGAGCAAGAAGGATAGAGCAAAGAAACCTAGCTGGTGAGCTAGGAGGTCTTGGAAAAGGTAAGGATGAAAAGTGCTGCCTTTAGGAGGTACAGAAAACAGTGAGTGGGAGGACAGGGAGGAGTGCCTGAAGGAATTGAAGAAGGTTACAAAGGCAGTAAGAGCAGCCAAGGTGTCTAAGGAGCTCAGGCTGGCACAGGGCATTAAGAAAGGGGAAAATGACTTACTCAGGTACATCAGGGAGAAAAGGAACTATAAGGACCATATAGTAAGGATTAGGAAGGAGGAGGAGGGTGGGTGGGTGGAAGCAGGAGTTGATAAGGCAGAAGTGCTAAATAATTACTTCTGCTAGAGATTTACTAAGGAGAAGAGGGTGATACCCATGGGTGGTGGGAGGGCAGAAACAGAGAGGGAGGAGTGACAGACAAGGAAGTCATGAAGGGCAGGGTTCTGGAGGATTTGAGGGCACTGAGGGTGGACAAGGTGCCAAGCCCAGATGGCATTCACCCCAGGGTACAGAAGGAGCTGGCAGAGCTCCAGGTGGGACCTTTGGCAGACCTACTCAATGCCTCACTAAAATCTGGGTGTGTACCTTAGGACTGGAGGATGACTCATGAAGTGCCCCTCCACAAGAGTGGCCCCAAGGAGGAACCAGAGATATACAGACCGGTGAGCCTCACATCCATCATGGGTAAGCTGATGGAGACTCTCCCGAAGGAGAGGCTGGTGTCCCTCCTGAAGGCCAAAGGGCTACAGGACAGCAGACAGCATGGCTTCATATGTAGCAGATCCTGCCAAACCAACCAGGTGGAGTTCTATGATTGGGTAACTAGGCAATTGGATGGGGGCATGCAGTGGATGTCCTCTACCTGGACTTCAGTAAGGCATTCAAGTCAGTGCTGCATGGGAGCCTGGGAAGTAAGTTAGAAGGGACAGAGGTGGGTGCCAAGCTGATGAGATGGGTAGAGAACTGGCTTCAGGGAAGGCAACAGAGGGTGGTGGTGGGTGGGGAGCTCTCATTCCCAAAGGTAGTGACTAGCAGTGTTCCATAGTGCTCGGTGTTGGGACCAGTGTTGTTTGAGATATTCACTGCAGACATATCATTGGGTTTCAAGAGCAAGACCAGTCTGCTTGCTGATGACACCAAGATGGGAGTGGTGGTGGATGACCTGGGGGATGGCAGGGTTTGCAGGATGATCTGGCAAAGTGTAACTGGGCATTCAATGCTAAAAAGTGCAAGGTGCTGCATTTTGGGGTGAAATACCCAAGGTGGAGTTACCAGCTGGGGGGAGTTCAGCTAGAGGAGGAGAAGGATCTGGGGGTTCTCATTATTGGGTTAATGGACAACTTGACACAATGTAGGAAAGCAGCTGCAAAGGCCAACAAAATGCTGGATTGCATTACAAGGGGCATATCCTTGCAGATGATGGTGGTGATTATGCCACTGTATAGATTATTAGTTAGACCGCACCTGGAGTACTGTGTGCAGTACTGGCACCTGTATCTGAAGAGGGGATATTAAGTTACTGGAGGGGGTGAAGCACAGGGCAACAAAGATGATCAAGTGGCTGGGGGACTTACCATACAAGAGGACACTGAGGGAGTTAAATATGTACTCACTGGATGAGCGGTGGGACAGAGGGGATATGATTGAAACCTTCAAGTACATGAAAGGAATAAACAAGACAGGTACAGACAGCTGTTCAAAGTAAGGGAGGGGAGGGAGACCTGGGGCCATGATATGAGACTGGAGGGAGGAAGGTTCAGGAGGGAGATGAGGAGACACTTTTTAAGGAGAGAGCGGTATCTGGGTGGAATGTGTTACTGGCAGAAGTGGTATCCAGTAGAACAGTAGGCTGCTTCAAATGGGTCTGGGACTGAGCAAGGGGAGGGTTAAGGAGGGGAGGGTGGGAGGGAGGGAAGCTGCAGAATAAGGGTGCTAGCTGCACATTCAAGAAGACTTGATAGACCACTAGGCCTTTTTCTGCTGGCAAATTTCATATCTTTGTATGTTCATAAATGTACCCAAAAGAATCACAGTTATAGGGCTTAGAGAGAACACATTTTATGTGCAACTAGAGTCAGTTTTAATTAACTTAGGGAAAACAAAGTACTTCTCTCATTAAAAGAAAAAATAACACTAGAAGTATTGATCTTTTGAATATATTGCTGACTTATTTGTTTCTTTTTTTTATTTTCTTTTTATTGAATTTTTAACATTGTATATACAGTACATCAGAAAAGGAAACATACAATTCTACATCATGAAATTAATAAATCTATACTTTTCTTTCTCTTCTATATATAAGGTGTGTCTAGACTATATTTGTGGAGACAGACATATTGTTTCAATAACAAATATACTATACAGGATATTGCTGCTATCTTCAAGAATATAACATTCTTTATTCAAGATTTAATCATGTATAATAAAATATTAATCATTTTCACTACTTTCCCTCACTAAAGAAAAAAAAATCAATACTAGCTAAAGCAAGAAACCAGACACATTCTAGTATTATTATCCAACATGCCTTAACCTTCCAGTAGAGTAAGGAAAGAAGGGAAGAAAAATTAAATTAATAATATGCAATGATTTCTTAAAGTCACATGCTCATCATCTCTTCTTCCAATAATATACTTTAGGAAAGTCTGTTTCATCATTATGTTTAGAAGATACCTCATACTGTGCTCTTAAAAATTCTGTATCTTAATCTACATCCAAAAAGTTACATTGTACTCCCTTATATTTGATCTTAAGCTTGGCTGGAGCTAACAACTGGAACTCTGCTCCCATCCCCAGCAGTTTTTACCAAAAAGCCAGAATACTACTTTGACATTGGTGAGTTGAATATGAATAATCAGGGTAGATTGATATTTTGTTTAGTTTATACATCAAAGGAGCCTTCAGTCTTGATTGGTGCATGATTAAATCTCTGTCCATTTTGAAAGCAAAAGACACCAAAATAGTAACTTTCTTTTGTGACATCATGTCACTGTCTGATAGGTCCTTTTGGGTGAACTATGAAGATTTTGTTTTTTGTATCCTACATGCCCACATTATAAATGATAACTAGTCCTCTGATAATTCAAAAAGATTAATCAAAATGTATTTTACCAAATCTCTGGTTGATTGAAACTCTGCTTCTAATTTCATAGGTAAACCCAGAAATCTCAGATTTTTATATTGTTGTTGGTTTTCTAAAGTTTCATTTTTTCTGGATAGGGCAAAGTTCTCTTTTATCAAATTTGCTGTAATGGCTTCTACTGCCATTGTCTTATTAGTTATTTTAGAGATTTTTTTTAGCCAAGTCTAAATTGTTTGATACCTTTCAATGTTTTCATGATTCTGCTTTACTTTTTGTCTAAGAGTTTGAAATTTTAAATCAAAGGATTGTGTCCAGGCTAAGAGTTTTTTAAGCATCTCTCTGAGACAGATGCTTGAAAAGGTAAATGAGGTGAAGGATGTAGAAGTGGGGTGCCAATTCGGATCGAGTGACCACAAATCTGTCTTGCTTAAGGTAATCAAGACAAAAGAATCAATCCACTCTAAGACAAGAGTCCTTGATTTAAAAAAAAAAAAAACTTTGCCCAAATGAGAAGTTTCTTAAGAGCTAACTTCAAGAAAAAGGCAAAAGGAGGGGTGGAAGAATGTTGGGCATGCATAAGGAAGATACTGGAAGAAGTAACTAAGAAATGCTCCAGGCTGGTCAGTAAGACAAGAAAAAGAAGGAAATCACTATGGTTCACAAAAGAGGCAACAAATACAGTAAGAGAAAAGAGACAAGCATTCAAGAAGTACAAGAGCTCTAACAGTGACAAAGATAGGGAGGCATACAGGAGTAGCTTGAGGGAGGCAAATAGGGTGATCAGAGCTGCAAAGGCACAAACAGAGGAAGACTTGGCATGGGGGATAAAAGAAGGCAAAAAGACCTTCTTTAGGTATATAAGTGACAAAAACAAAAACAAAGGAGATAGTGTCAGGCTCCTAAACAGGGATGTGAAAAATGTGGGAGAAGACATAAAAGGCAGAGGTCTTAAATGAGTACCACTGCTCTGTTTTTACAAAAGAAGAACCTGGCAATGGACCTACCCAGAAGGGGGACAAAATAACAGAAATGGGGGTGTACTCTAGCCCATTCATGTCAGAAAGGGTAAATGCAGAATTAAAATAAAAAAAACATGGATAAAGACATGGGTCTGGATGGAATCCAGCCATGCATACTACATGAGTTGAGTGGTCAATCAATCTTTATTTTACCAGGAGAAAACACCAATGAAAAGACTCATTTACAAGATGGTCCTGGAGTACATACGTACACAGGATAACAATATTACAAACAAAGGGATCAGACTATATAAACAGCCAGCCTAAAATGGGAGGGTACAAGGATGTTACATAGCAACACAATTATTAGCAATATGCGTCATCTACAACATACTATACAAACAGCCAGCTAGTTAAGTGCTAATAGGCAATTTGACACAACAGGAATCAGCTAGCAGATCAATTTAATAGCGGTGTGATTCAAGTAAAAGAGACAGAAAGAAGGCATATTAGTAGTAGGCTGAAGGGGACAACCAAGTAAAGAGATGGGGGGGTGAGAGGAGGAAAGTTTGGAGAATTCAGAGAGGAGGGTGAACATTTGCTGTGGCGAGAAATGTGACCGAGGATTGTCAGTAGGTGACACAGGAACTGTAGTTGGGTATGCAGGACAAGATACAGGAAAAAGGCAAGGTTAGAGAAAGCATGTACAGGTTTTCTTAAAAAAGTAACTCAGTAGTGTTTTAAAGGTGAACAGCCCAACTAAGTTTGAACATTCTAGGGTATTCCAAAGGGTAGGAAGGGCACGGCTTTTGGAGGATTCACCTTGTCGAGTTCTGACTCTGGGAGTGTCAAGCAGGAGGTATGAGTATCTTCTGAGTGAATAAGGTCCCTCAGAGAAGGTAAAGAGATCTGTAATGTATTTGGGGATCTTGTTGGTAAGGGCTCTAAATATCCAGAGGGTGGCATTTTTTAGGCTCCTAGTTTTGAGTGACTGACACCCAATTTGAGCATAGAGGGCATAGTGATGCATATTATAGAAGGCTGTGATGAATTAGATAGCCCCGTGGTATAGGGTATCCAGCTTCACTAGGGAAGCCAATGGGCAATAGCCAAATATGAAGCCCATGTAATCTATCAGAAGGAAAAAAGTAGTCTGCACCACTCTTACTTTGGTGTCATGATTTAGAAGGTATTTGATTCAACAGAAGATGCATTGCCTTTTCTTAAGTTTTTTGGACAGTTCTTCTAGGTGAACAGAGAAAGAAAGCTTACAGTCAAGCCAGAAGCCCAGATATTTGAACTTATCCACTATTTCAAGTGGCTCCCCCAGCAGGGTCCGGATCTGGAGTTTGTGTACTGAGTGGGGGGGGGAGGTATTCACTGATCAGGCAAGAGGGAGAGAAGCATAGCTTTGGTCTTTTTTGCATTGAGAAACAGTTTTAAAAGAAGGAGGTTGTGTTGAAGAATGTTGAACTCCTGTTGTAAGTTCATACATGCAAGTTCGAGGGATGGTCTGGCAACATAGAGCACAGCATCATCTGCAAAGAAGTGGACACTGGCTGTGTTAAATCTGGAGTTAGTATCATTGATGTAAATGGTGAATAGTAGGGGCCCCAGTATTGAGCCATATGGGACTCATCTTTGCAGGATTTTTGAAGGGGAGGTGGGTCCCTGAGATTTTATTTATTGTTGTCTGCCAACAAGGTAGCTGTTAAACCATTTTACAGATGTCTTGTCAAGCTTGATGTTGAGTAGCATGGTTAAGAGTAAGTCATGATTTACCATGTCAAATGCCTTACTCAGATCCAGGAATAAGGCACATGCATGTTTTTTAGTGTCCAGTATGACTTATTTGTCATTTGTCACTTTAGCCAGCGCAGAAATAGTACTGTGATTCAGCCTAAAGCCAGATTGGAATGGGTTGAGAATATTGTGGGATTCAAGGAATTATCTTAGCTGTGAATGGACAACTTTCTCAAGGAGTTTTGATATGATTGGTAACAGAGATATGGGCCAATAGTTACTGAGGTCACACAAGTCACTAGATTTGAAAAGTGGAATAACCTGTGCTATTTTCTATTGCTGTGGGAGAACTCCTTGGGAGAGGGACAGGTTAAAGCAGTGAGTGATGAACTGGCTGAACCCCTAGTAGACCTTTTTAGTAGATCCCTGAGGGAAGGGACAGTCCAATAGGACTGGAAAAAGGCAATAGTGATCCCCATCTACAAGAGTGGTAGCAAATAGGAAGCAGAGAACTACCGCTCAGTTAGTCTCACCTTAGTCATGGGAAAGTTGATGGAATCACTGCTCAAGGATAGAATAATAGCATTTCTGGAGGAAACTGAACAGCAGGATGCAAAGTAGAATGGGTACACAGCAGAAAGGTCTTGCCAGACAATCCTGATCAAGTTCTTTGACTTGATACTTGGGTGGTGGCAAGGGGGTTGCTGTGGATGTCATCTATCTAGACTTTAGTAAAGCCATCAATTCTGTCCCACACAGAAGATTGCTAAATAAACTTGAAGAATACAGGATTAGGGAAGGAAGTGATATCATGTGTAGGAAGCTGGCTTCAACAGCAAACACAAACAGTGGTGGTAAGTGGGGCAGCATTAGGAGCCAGAGAAGTGACCAGCGGTATACCACATGGGTGTGTCCTGGGACCTTTACTCTTCAATGTGTTCATCAGTGACACCACAGATGAGCTGGGTGGGAGGTATGTCTGTTTGCAGATGACATGAAGCTCTGCAACAGAGTGGATATGGCACTGGGGGTGGAACAAATGAGAAGTGACCTTCTCAAGCTTGAAAAATGGTCAAGTATGTGGCAGCTAAAATTCAATGCAAAAAAATGCAAGGTCATGCATCTGGCTAAGAACAACCTGGGTGCTGACTACCACCTGGGGGGATGGCCTAGCAATCACACAGCAGGATTGAGATCTATGAATTATAATTACAGATGATTTAAAAGTGGACAACTGTGAACAAGCAGCAATATGGGACAGCAAAATGGTAGGATGCATAGGTAGGGGCATCTCAAGTAGAAGAAGGGAGGTGATTCTGCCACTGTACAGGTCCATGGTGAGGCCCCACCTTGAGTACTGTGCCCAGTTCTGGAGGCCTTACCTCAGGAAGAACATAGACAGACTGGAGAGGAGGGCAACTAAAATGATTCACAGTCTCCATGAGTTGTCTTATGAACACAGATTAAGGGAGTTCAACATGTACTACATGGAGCAGCACAGAGATGGGGGGTATTATTGAGACATTCAAGTACCTAAAGGGTATAAACAGAGTCCCCACCCAGGACCTCATTCTCATTAACAATTCCATGAGAACAAGAGGCCACAACAAGAAACTGATGGGGGGAGGGTGACAGATTCAGAGGTAACATGTTCAAGTTTTTCTTCACAGAAGGGTGGTTGATCCATTGAATGGCTTACCTGCCAAAGTAATTGAACCCAAAACAATATGGGGATTTAAATCAGCTTGGGATAGGTACAACAGGATAGTGACTACATGTATCTGAGTAGGGGGTAGGATCTTGGCAGACTAGAATGACCTTTGGTCCCCATCTGCCATCACTTTCTATATTTCTATTATTGAATGCCATCTGGCAACAGCCATCTCAGGCTTTGATTTGATAAGCGGCTGCTCTGTTGGAAACTAATCCATAGCCGCACCCGACAGAAACTGATCTCTCCTAGCCACAGGAAGCATTGCTGTTGCTGTAGCTGTGCTTTTCCTGCAATCTCATCAGCCAAAAAAGCAGTATTGAAAATGTTAACAGGTGAGGGGAGTTTCATTCTCAATGGCTGTACCATTTAATGAATATTCAGCTTTGTCAATTTCTCTGAAATAATGCCTTTCTCCATGTTGGGTTAGGAACTGGATGTAAAAGAATGTTTAAATTGTGCTGGGGAGCTTCATTTAAAGGATACGTCTTCGGGTTGTAGTGGAATGACTTTCAACATTTTTGTAATGGGACCAGGGCTACCCCCCAGCTCTCCTGATGCCCTCCAAGCCTTTCTCAATTCTGAAAAATTTTACCAATGGTCTGATGGTTGGAGACACATATTCTTCTGATGATGTGGAGGATTTAACTTTCATCTTTTCTACCAAATAGTAATACATGTTGCTGTCAGAAAGAAACACTGCTCGTTTCTCAGAGTTTTTTTGTAGAGCTCATTCTTACATCAGCTACCTGCACCATGTTGGTTTCTCTCCAGACTAATAGATTTGCTTATTTTCTGATCAATTCACACTAAATCCATGAATAAGATTAGAGTCAGTATTTAAAATCAGTACTAACTAATTCTCTACCCCATTGGCTATGGGAGTGCACAACTGTGGAGGGATTTAAGCAATCTTTAAAATGTACTTATGGCACCAGGCTTTCGGTAACTGATTTTTCATTTTTTTTTGTATAAGTTATTGATGTTTGTTTTGTTTTAACTGTAAGGCGCCTTGGTTACTAATAAGGCACCCTATAAATAAATTTTATTATTATTAGATTTATTATTATTAACATGTTTTAAACTAAAAATTTAAAGAAACTACAAGCTGTATTCTAAACATCAGCTTCAAACCACTCTCCCAGCCCAGTTCTGGAAGATAAACATAAACTCCCCTCAGAGCAATTTGGAACTGTCTAAAGACTCAAACCCAGTCACACATTGACAAAATGTAATCCAATTCAAATCCCCCTTATTACCCATGTTAGCCATATTAGGCAGGGTACCAAGAGATAAGGGCGCAATCAAAGCAAGCAAGCAGATGGTGTGGGAAAAGGCAGTTAAAAAGTGCTACTACCACTACCACACCATTCTGCACTCTGGGCACTCAAATCCCCTCTCCCTCTTCTCATTCAGCCACCTTTACTACCCCTAATCCCCAAACTCTGATAGTAATAGTATAGAAAAGAAACAAAAAAAAAGAAAATGATAAAAATGAATACCAAATAAACTAAAAAAAAAGAGAGAATGAATAGAGACAAAAACAGGAGAACCAGCTCTATGGTTTGTCATGGACAAAAAGTGACTTAGTTGCTCAGAACAGGAACCCAAACCCAGTAGTTCCACACATATGTTGATTCTATATGTTTGTGTGACTGTGAATATGGGCTTCCTGTGCTCCATTCTATATCATGGAAGAGACAGCTGAGCAGCATACTTCAATCACACAAATAGAAATGCACTGGAGTTGGTTGCACATGATCAACTCCTATAGTTTAAGCACAAAAAAAAAATGGGCACTTACCACTTCCTTTCAAAAAAGCACCACTCTATAAATTAATTTTTGAATGCTTGTGCAAACTTTATTTGGGCCAAAAAAATGTCTAGTAATTCTTCTGCATCACAAATAGTTTGCACAAGCTTTCTAAAATTAATTTATAGAGTTGTGCTTTTTCAAAAGGAGGTAGTGAGTGCCTGATTCTTCTTTTTTGTGTTTGAGCTGCATACTTGAATTAAACTTTGAAGAAAATGACCGTGTCTCCTTTCTTGTACAGTAGTTTCACTATTACTTTTCTCACAACACTCTGCATTCATGATACTCTGTCTTTTTAGAACAATTTATATTATTGTGTTACAGCTGTCCAACTCAAGTCTCCCCCCATTCCTAAACAGACACTGTAGCAACATTAACAGAACAGTCCATTTTCTGATAAAGAATTTGCTTTTGAGTGCTAGATGCATACTGGAACAGTCTTACAGACATTTTTCCCTGGAAGAGATAACTAGTCAAAGGGCATTAGTCTTTAGTGAGCCTGCATATTTGCACTATTATTAGTACATTTAAATAATTGCTGCTTGCAATATTTGGCTACAATCTTTGATTGAGATAAGGGCTGGACTCTGTATTTGTGCTGTTATCTATAATGTGCCAGTTACTGCTGCATTAACACAGTATACTGCGGATAAGCATAACCAAATACAAAATCTTATAATGTCTACTATTGCTCCTGGAGATGCAATCCCTGCAGTGTGCAGTATTTGTTTTTATATACTTTGTGAACTTCAGCAATACAATGGTTTACCAGATGCAGCTAATGCCATTTTATTTATGCTGATGTCAAAGCCAAAGTGGTACAGCACTCTTATTTTCCTACACTGTTGAACAGACTCTGCACACAATAACCTCTGCAGGCATACCATCCTTTGTTGTTCTATATCACTTTGTTACAGAAATGAAAATGCCAAAGTTGTTTCTCAAATAAAAATATTGAAAGCAACAAAGTTCTGAACATATATTGAAATGTTTTACATTGTCACTCATAATAGTGTTAATTTTTAAATATATGACTCCAAATTAACATAGCCAATTTTTCACATCAGCTCATAAACATGACAGGTATAATATTTTCAAATCCTGTTCAGAATGTGCTTTTGCCTAATGACATGAAATTACATTTCCACCAGTATTCTATCAGTGCTGCATGTCATATTTATAAGGGTCAATAATAAAATTACTATTTTTTAAATGTAGGGTCAAAACTAAAAAATAATAATAATAATAATTAGTAAGAAACTTTGTGTGTAGTGGCAGCCTTTATCCCAGCAGGTAGTACTTTGTGATCCCATGCTGGTGACCTTAGTTCAGGGGCAAACTCAGTGAGCCAGCTGGATGGACTAAAGCTGGGGGAGTTGGTGCTGTCATGTGGCATCACCACCTCCAGATTGCAAGGGATGTACTGGGTTGCCAGCATAGGCCCAAGTGCTGCATTGTGAAGAGAAAGCTTCTCTTGGCACAGGGTCTTGCACCTCAGCAACTGTGAGTGCCAGCATGCCAGAGGGCTCCATGTTTTGGCTGAGAGATTGATTCTTAGCCCTATCATCTGTATCTACTGCCACATATATGTGCAAGGCCCAGATGGTGATGTGCTTCTGCAGTCCACCAGACAGTCCATTACATTCTTGACATCTGTTGTGCATGGAAGTGCAGGGTCTGTATGACCCTGCTTTCCCATAGATGGAAGAAGTCTTTCTTTGGTACAGGGCCCAGAGGACCCTCCTTGTTTGTATTTGTTCATGCAGGTCCTGAAGGGACCTATAAAATTTTTATTCTTGATACAGATTCCCTACTTCTACAGTAGTATCCCTTTATGTCTCCATGGGTTATGTTTTTTTAACTGTTAGCCTGTTTACCAAGTGCTCCAGTTTAATAGGTGTATCAATGTTTATTCTTATGTTTTCCTTGGTTAGTTTGTGATATTCAGTCCATACATGTCTTGTAAATTTGGTACATGGATTTTGAATTTTTTTCTTAATTCTTTCTCTTTCTGTAATGTGTACAGATGACCATATTTCAGATTATATATACTATTATTATAATCTTGGAGTTATTCGGCATATACCCACCATGATGGGTCTTTGACATAGTATTCTTTGTTTTGATTTATAATTACAGCATACTGATACCATTAAAATGTTGGTAATTTTGTACCAACTTGCTTGAGAGATGACTATAACTTTTGCAGCAATATTCTAGTTTTCTTTACTTTCCAAATAATTTTTCTTAGAATTTGATCTAACTCTTCAAATGCTATCTTTGTGATAGTTAGCAGTATGGATTGTAGTATAATTCTTGGAAGAATATTCATTTTGATGACCTGAGCCTTGCCCATGAGTGTAATTAGCAAGTTTTCCCATGTTTGTAAATCCTCTTTTATTTTGAATAGTAATACGTTTATATTTATTTCAATTATTTTTGTAATGTTACTTCTTAGTATCATCCCAAGGTATCTTAATTTATCCACTTTTCTTTTTTTTAAAACTCATCTTTATTCAGAACTCTTTCAGAGACAGTCACCATGACATGATATGCCAATAATTCTCCAGCTAAACATATTGGCCAGGATATTCAAAACAGTTGTGTATGAGGCAACTGAGTTGCACCGGCGCAAGTGCAGACATGAGCCAAGGAACGATATTCAGTGGGACCCATTGCACAGTGAAAATCCCATTGTGCCAATGTGCAACTATATTGAATGCAGGCACAAGAGCAGGGGGCATGCCCATGAATATCTGGCTCAGTGCGATATTCAACCGTAGAACCAGGGCACTAGTGCAGAGTAAAACCTGGATGTGCCAAGCAGAATTCAGCCTATAAATACAGGGCTCAGTCACACAAATAGCACCTGCACCAGATGAGAGAGGGACAGAGACAGAGAGAGAGTGGCAAAACACAGCAAGAAGGAAGGACGGACAGACCAAAAGACAGACCAAGGGAGACAGAGAGAGTGAGCGACAGAAAGAGTAAGAGACAGAGAGACTGTCACAGGCAGCCACAGTAGGAGAGGGACAGAGGTGGCAGTGGAGAGGGAGCCAGGGACAGAGAGAGTGAGAGGGACAGGCAGGCACACTGCCAGGCAGTGCACCAGGGTGGCACACAGCCTACAGCAGCCGACCGCCCAGGGGGAGACAGGACATCATGGGTCATGGCTAGTGCACCCTTCCTGATGGAGGCCATAATGAGGGTTGTGAGGGGTCAGGAGGAACAGCGACGGGGCCGAGGAAGGGCCAGTCGGTTGTATGCCCGGAACAGGTGGTACTGTGCCAGCACCACCTTCAAGAACTACACCGACACAGAGATTGTGGGATCTACCACCTGAACAGGGCCATTCTGAGGCAACTCTGTGAGCTGTGCAATGAGGAGATGGAGGCACCCACAAGACAGAGCCATGCAATGTCTGAGGAGACAAAAGTAACAGCTTTCATGTGCCTACTCACCACAGGCACCTTCCAGAGACCAGCAGGGGACACCACAGGCATAACCCAATTGACCATGTCACACCTCCTCACTTAGTTCCTCAATGCTCTGCTGCCACGTGCTTCAGAATACATCCATCTTCCCAGCACACAGGTGGAGTGTACAGCAACCATGCAGGACTTTCACAGGGTAGCATGTATGCCTGGTGTGCTTGGGGCCATTGACTGAACCAGCGTGGGCATCCACATGCCACCTGGCCCTGAGGGTGTGGACTATACCAATAGGAAGGGGTTCCCGAGTGTGAACTGCCAGGTGGTGTGTGATTCCAAGGGACACATCATCAATGTATGTGCCACACACCCTGGGAGTGCACATGATGCATTCATCTGGCACAGCTCTGCACTGTGCCACAGGTTCAAACATGGGGACATCCCCACAGGCCACCTAGTGGGTGAGTATGGGATGGGCAAGGGGTGCCGGGCAGAGCAGGCCATGGGATGGGGGATGGCAGGGTGGGCATGTTGGCAAGGGTGCCAGAGACAGGCAAGGGGCACAGCAAATGATGTCACAAGGCTAACCATTTCATTTTCCACATAGGAGAGAGCGAATAACCACTGAGGCCCTGGCTGCTCACCCCCTATCAGCACCCATCGTCCCCAGCAGTGGAACACTACAATGAGGCACATGCCAGCACATGAAACATCATTGACTGTGTATTCATCATGCTGAAGGCACGGTTCTGTTGTCTAGACAGGTCTGGCAGTGCCCTACAGTAGAGCTCCTCGAAAGCCTGTGGCCTATTCCTGGCCTGCAGCATACTGCACAACATGGTCATCGACCATGGGATAGCTGTCAAGACTGATGAGGGAGACAGCAGTGGGAATGATGGTGGCAATGGGCTGGAGGGTGGTGGACAGCTCCCCCGGGTGGAGGGACCTCTGGCTGCAAAAGATGGTGTGGCAGCATCGAGACACCATCACACAGGAGCACTATGGTGCACAAAGGTAGGTGGCACCAAACCCATGCAAAGGCCACACACAAAGGTACAGCACACAGGCAGGGGCATGCATGGCAATAGGCATGCACACACAGCAGTGTGGTGCAGGGGTAGGAAAGTCAGTGGCACAAATCCCAAAACACCTGTACACAGCATCACACAGTAACACACACACGCACCCACATGCCCAGGTGCTGGCAAGTGGTGGGGATCAGATGCATTGCACCAGTGCACAGGTGCAACCAATGCAGAACCGCCCTCATAATGCCCATGCCATATAGGCCAGTGGCTGGGCAGGCATGTACACAGGAAGCATGTGGCGTGATGCACAAGTGAAACACCAGTGGTATGCACACACATGCCACCCATGCATCCACAGGGCAGCCACTGTAGACTGCAGTCAGTGCGGCAAGCACATCAGGGCTGCTATGTGGAACCATGGCCACTGTGGCCATGAGGGTGGCCTCACCAGGGCTGATCGGCAGCCACAGGCTGCTCATCAGCCACAGGGGGTGTTAGCAACAGCCTCCCAGGGTTGAACTGAGGGACCAAGAATGGGTCCTGATAGGGGTGTGTAGGCACCCAAACAGGTACACCCCAGGCTTGCCAGTGATGCCAACAGCAGAGCACGGTGTCAACAGTAAAGGTGGCACCTGATGCCAGGATCAAGGAGTGGACAGTGCACTGTGTGGGGTCCGTGATGGCCGACCACACCCTGTGGCAGCCAGCACTGCAAGGCCATCCATGACCACATTGGGATGCAGTCATGGCCTCCTGCAAGTGCTGTATCACTGCCAGGAGCTGCACAGTGCCACTTTCACACTGCTGTGCCACCTGGCATACCTCCGTGCACAGTGCATGCACCCCAGTGGAAAGCTGCACCTGTTGCTCCACAGAGGCCTGCAGCAAATGGGAGTGCTCTGCTAACAGGTCAGTGCCCTGTGGAACCTGGGTGGGGCACAGACCCTCCTGTGGTGACTGACAACACTGCACAGCCCCCTGCTCAGGTGGACACTGCACATTGGGGTCCTCATGGGGGATGTCTCTAGTAGGAGCTCTGGCAGTGGACCCCATGTCCGGCTGCCCTGTGGTTCCTACAACCTGCTGCCATTGCTCATCAAGCCACTGAATGCTGCCCAGCACCTGCACAACTGCATCACCACCACCACATGGCAAAGCTGTAGCAGTGCACACAGCAGCACCCGCAGTGGCAGCGGACAGTTGTTCTACCACTGTCAGGCCACTGGGCGCACTGCCTGTGTTGGTGTCTGGTATGGGCATCTCCCCCCCAAAACCACCCAGGCTGTCCAGGATTATGGTTAGGTCATCATCGGTGTTGGACCCCGCCCTTTTCTATGTCTCCATGCAGAGGATGCCAAGACTGGCATCCTGTAGAAACACATCCAGGGCCTCATCTGACCCCATGCCCAGGACATCCTGCTGGACAGTGGTAGTGTGCTACAGCCTATCAGGCCCCCGGATGCCCATGGAGGTCGATGGCTGGTCCTCCAGGACTGGTTCTGCCTCCACAGCTGCTGGTGGTGCAAAATCCTCCTCAAGCAGGCATGATGGTGCTGAAAGAGAAAACAGGTGTGTCAGTGAGGCAAGGCCCACGAGTGCCCACCCCCCATCACAGCCACTGCATGCTGTGTGTACCTGACATACGTACCATGCAGTGATGGGCTACCACTCATCTGGAATCCTCCAACCTGCAATCCCTCAACTGTGCTGTGGTGCATGGTGGCTGCCACCAACTCCTCCTGCGCCATAAGCTGTGGTGCATCAGCAGGCCCCCCCGATGGCTTTCCTGGCTACACAGATGGCCACCACCTTCTCTTTAATGTGCCACTTATCTTTGCCCACCTTTTTGCAGCACTTCTGCACTGACCGCTGGTGGCTGCCCTGCTGGTTCACACATGCTGCCACCTCCTCCCAGGCCCTGACCTGGCCTATGGTGTGCCTGTGGCACCACTCAACAGTGGCTCCCTGTTGAGGTAGGCCTCAAACAGGACCTCTGCCTTCGTGAAATTGGGCCTGCACTTGTGAGCAGGCCCATGCTCCTCACCCTCCTCACGTTCCAACATGTTGCTACCTGTGGACATGGACAGCACAGTGTGTCAATGTCAGCAGCACCCTATTCCATCCCCCCCTGCTGTGCTGGCTGGGCTCAGTGTGCTCCAGCAGCATGAGCAACTTACCTCAGAAAGTTGCAATACTGGTCCATGGCCTGTGCCAGTCTGTGGTGCTTTAATGGCTCAACGGTAATGACATGCTAATTTCTCCAGTGCACCACGCATTGGTTGATGAGCTCATTTGCATGTGGTAGCTGAATATTATGAATTTTTTCCATGCAAAGTGAGATTGCTCCAGAGCAAGTCACGGCCCAATGTGCACACATGCACACTGTGCAGGACTGCATTGCACATGTGCCGTTCGGTGTGCTGCCACCTATTGCTTACTGTGTGCCCACTGTGCAATACAGACTGTGGTGCATGGCACACCATGCCTGCTATTGCACATGTGCACACTGTGTGGCAGTCGATCCCTGACCCCTGCTGTGATCTCTGCCCATGGATGACACTGTACCCATTACCCCACCTAGCCATGCCCATGCCGTGAATCTCCATGACTGCATGATGGGTGGACACAGCGCATGTCCCCTCGGCCCCCGCATCTGGTGCATGCACTGGCCATGTGAGCCTCCTGCCACCATTTTGCTCCATGACTCACACCACAATGATGGCACAGCAGCAGCGATGTAGACAGGTGGCCAACTGGATGTAGGTCAAGCTGGTCAACCTAGTGGCCTGTGTCCAGGCATATGCACCCCAGCTGTTTGGCAGGTGCCACTGCAGCAGCCCTGGGTGGCTGTGTGGCAGGCAATGGCTGCCTCATTCACTCAGCACACAGGGGTGGTCAGAACCAGTGAGCAGTGTCGCCACCGATATGGGGACCTGGTGCGGTTGGACCCAGAGTGCCTCAGGTGGATGGAAGTGCATGTCAGGTGTGGGGTTGTGCCACAGCCAGGTGAACAGGCCCATCATGCATGTGTGCCCTGGTGCTGTACTGTGGTGTTGGCTAGGCTGTCTGGCATGTCCTGCAGGATGGAGTACTATTATTGTGCGCATTGCAGGGTGGCATCACCCTCCGCCACTTGCATTGTGCTGTCACACTGTGGGACATGTCAGGCAGGGGCTCACCCTGTACATAGGGGTGAGGGTGGTGGGCAGCTGATGTGGTTGGCTACTAATGTGTACCTGTTTCTGTTCCATTTGCAGGACCTGAGGACAGATGTCAGGTGGTGCTGGCAGGACATCAGGCCGCAGTAGCCCAGGGAGGAGGAGCGGCTCCAGCACCAGTAGAGCAACAGAGGACAGGTAGGTACTGACATTGTTCTGTGCACCATCATTGAGGGGTGGCGAGGGCATGGGTAAGGGCATGGCTGCCTGTGCCATGTGCCATGGTAGCTGTCTGTGTTGCACTGTGTGTGGTACCCGCCACTGTGATGCATCCATGGGTCACATGTGTCAGCTGCTGGTGGGATGGGTGTGCTCACTGCCACCAATGATGTTGCTGTGGTGCTGCCAGGGCACTGTGCCATGTGACTGCCATGGTGCAATCGGATGGCCACTGTGCGGTCACGACCATCACTGTGAACTGATGTGGTGTGCTGACTTGCCGGCAGGCATTGGCCCACTCCCTTGTGGGTGGCCTGCATGGGCCTTCTGGGGGTGTGTGCTCCCCCTGCCTGGTACGTGCTGTGGTTGGGCCATGTTCCTTGGGACATTGCACTGATCATCTGTCCTGTCCCTTGTCCTAGGTCTCTGCCGATGATGTGGGAGGCCCCAGTACTGCAGCTCCTGAGGCAGCTCATCTTAATAACCTTGACAACAATGGAGGCAGTGTTCCAGGTCTGGAGACTACTCCTGGGGGTCAGGAGGCACCTATCCCGGGGGGGTAGGACTTGGCCGCCACTAGCCCAACTTTGTGTTCCCATTTCCCCAGCTGTACCTCCCCTTCCAGTCCCTTGTCCCACTGTATAGTCCCTGTTACCTGTCCCCTTCCCTCACTATCCCTACACTTTCCCAGCCCCTGGTTTTTGTACAGTACATAATTCTTTGTTAATATATTTTTCTGACTTACCTGCCTGTGTCTGTGTCTGCTTTGCAGGAGGTGGGAGGAGCCATGCTGCAGTGACCTAGTTCCTGTCCATGTGGTGTGCATGTGTTGGGGCATGTGTTGCGCTTCTGTGGATCACTGCTGTGTGCTGCTGTGTGTCCCATGCTGGAGGTGTTCCTCCCCTCGGTTGATGGCTGTGTCTTGGGCTGCCCTTGGGGTGGCTGTCAGGGTTGTGTGGTGGGTGTGTCTACTTGGCTGCCTGGTCCTGGGTGTGGCCTGGCCTGGTCTGGATGTGCAGGGAGAGGCATGGCCTGCTGCCTGTGAGGTGCCCCCTTGGTGGCCCTCCATCCCCAATTGGCACCGCCTGTTGCCTACTGTCCGTGTCACTATTGTGTTCTTGGGTGGGGGTCTGGGTGCCTGTGGGATCCCTACTGTACCCTGCTGGTGGTGGCCTCCTGTGGCCTGTCACTCTGTTTCCCTGGCTCTGTCCCTGGGTCTCCTCTCTGTTCTGTGCCCTCCCCCCTCAGTTGCTCTGGTGCTCTGCTCCCACAGTTGCCCTGGGGCTTCTGTGTCTGCCCATGGCACACCTGTGATTGCACCATGGTGTAACCGTGCCATATTATGCCACGTTGCACTGGTGCAGTGTGGCCAACAAAACCTCTGAATATGGCTTGTGTTGTGCCATGGCACATTGGATTTGCACTGCACCAGACTTGCGCCGACCTTTGGCACATTTCTGAATGTCTGACCCATTGTATACCTATCATACACATAGGAATGCATGAAATTATAATAATAAATCCTGAAAGTACATTAATTCAAGTAGTATCCTAAACCAAGCCCCTTTATCCACTATTCTGAACAGAATTCCCACCCCAACCAATAAGTTATTTATAGGATTGACCTTCAATACTTCTGTTGTATTCCAGTTTATTTTATATCCAGATAATTTCCCAAATTTAGTTACAATTTCCATTACTTTAGGTATAGCGTCTACTGGGTTTGCTATATATAATACAACATCATCTGCATATAATGAGATGTTTACTTGTTGTTCCCCAGCCTTAATTCCATATATATATATATATATATATATATATATATATATATATATATATTTATATAATGGGGTGGCTGATAAACGTTGCAGATAAAAACATGTATTCTCACAGGAGCTAGATAAATGTTGCTGATGTAGGAACTGTGGTAGATATTTACATTTACGCACACAGTTCCTACATCAGCAAGTGATATTCTCAATGTAGCTATGTCAGTACAACACTGCCCTAACTAGACTACCTTTCTATTTCAAAAACATAGCACTTTACAAAACATACCCAACAAAATGTTCACACCACAACTGTAATCAACAGAAACACATAAAACACAGAATCTCTACAAAAAAATGCACATTCCATTCAACAAAACATCAGCTTTCAATAAATAATAGCTGAGCTGAACCCGTCATTAAACCTCTGCCACAAACTAAACACTAAAACTATATGCCACATTCCCACACTATGTATCTCTCTTGCATGACTTCCCACAATGTACAAACTTTATTTCTTAGTACTACCACATTCCTCGTTGTAGATCCATTTAGAAAATGCCATCCATGAACGTGAAACTGAACCAGCCATACCGTCGATAACACGCTCAATGAACTCCGAAATAAAACTGGGACCCAGGACAGTACACAGCATACATGATCCCAAATGAACATCACAGAAGGCACAAATGAATGGTAAACCAGTAAAATAAAAAGAAATTTAAAACACACACCATCCAGAAAGACACCAGACAAACTCCCGCCCACTCAGTGCATCCAACCAATCATACCACACACAGAAACAAAACTCAACCAATCAGCAACTACAACCCAAAATACCAACCAATGACAAAACAGAACTACTTCTCATTCATACTGCCAACCAATCACATACCAACTGTCACTCCCATTCACAAAACAAAGCACACTCTCACAGAACAAACCATACTAAACTGACTACAAAGACAAAAAAACGAGCATATATGTGTGCCCTATTACATAAATCGAGCACATGATGTGCAAATCGTAGGATATGGAAAATAACCCCACTCCTGCATTGTGAGATATCTATGCCTCACTCTGCAGGAGTGGGAATATTTTCCATATTCCACTCCTGCCCATCATGTATCCCATATATATATATATATATAAACTCTAATCTGCATTGCTAGTGGTTCTATTATTACTGTAAATAATAAAGGGGGGACAGTCAGCATCCCTGTATGGTGCCTCTCTGTAGTTTGATTTTCTGTGAAGTCTCATGATTAGCATAACTGTAGCCAGATTATTAAACAATAATTTGACCCAATGTGTGTATTTTTGTCCCATGACTGATTTTTCCATTATGTGTAACAAAACATTCCACCTGACCCTGTCAAATGCCTTCTCAGTGTCTAATACTAATAACACTGTATTTGTATCTTGGTGTTTATGAATTACATTAATGTCAGTTCTAATATTATTAAGGGGCCTTCTGGTCTAACAAAACTGATTTGATCTTTATAAATTATCATGGGTTGAATTCCGTCCAATCTTGTGACTAGTATTTTAGTAAAAATTGTGTAATCCAAGTTGAGTAAAGATATCAGACAGTAAGATGCACATTGTTTTGAATCAATCCGCCCTTTTTTAATTATTATAATTTGGGCATCTTGGCAGTTTTCTTGAACTTTATTCTGTTGAAGAGAAGAGTTAAACAGTTTTCTTAAGATCAGCATTAATTCGGTTTTAAAGATTTGGTAACAGTCTACTGGATATCCATCTGGTCTTTAGGCTTTCCCTTTTCTAAGTTTTTTGATGGCATTTTCCACTTGTAATTCCATAAAATATTTATTTAGGATTTCTCTATTACTTGTTGAAATTTTTGGAATTTTTATATTTTGTATTTGTTGCTCTGCTAAGTTTCTTATTTATGACTTATTTAAGTTTGAATATTTTTTTGAATTCATGGTTTATAATTTCACTATTTGCTGATGTTCCTTCTTCTGAGTTTATTGCTTTTATCTTTCTTTCTACTCTTTCTCTTTGATGTTGATAGGCTAGTATTTCACCTGACTTACCTGTATGTACATAACATTTGGATCTTGTCTTTAAAATTATCCATTCAACTTTTTCACTTAGTAGTGTAGAATACTGTGGTTTTAGTTCATTAATAAATATTTGTTTATCCTCATTGCTACCTGTATGTATATGTTTTTGTTCAGCTCGTTTAAAATCCCTTTCCATTTTTTCTTACTTTTCCTTTCTTTCCTTCCTTTTTCTTATTGAATATTCCACCATACTTCCTCTAATTACATCTTTCCTTGTCTCCCATAATGCATGTAATGTTGAGTCTACTTCTTTATTTGTTTCTTCAAATATATTTAATGTCTTTTTTATATGTTGCACAAATTGTGGACCATGCATATATAATGGGTCTAACTTTCATGATCTAGTTTTTATTTTACCCTTTAATTTTATTGAAAATGTTATCAGTGAATTATCTGTTAAATGTATTCCTTCATAAGTGACCTGAGCTATATCATAAATTATTCTAAATGTTTCCAAAATCCAAGCTATTCTAGAATATGTACCCAGTCAGTAGTGCATGGGAATATGAGTGTGGTGAAATACACATGGAGAAAGTAGTGTGGGTGAAAACAGCTACCTAGAAATTATAGCCTGGACATTATACACGCTGGCAGGGATATTCAAAAGGTTTGCACCATGCACAACCCACTGATGGGCCCTGGCACAAAATTCAAATGGGGAAAGTGTGCGGCACAAACCCTGATGCACCAGGTTGCATCAGTAATGTATGTGGCGCAAGCAGGGGGGGCATGCCCATGCATACCCCACACATCCCGATATTCAGCCCGGGATCTGCTGAGCAGAGGTAGGCACAACCCCTACGTGCACCACACACAGTTGTGCCAAAAAAAAGGAGCAACAGCTGCCACCCACAGGTGAGCTGCCGTATTGCAGGGTGCAACATGTGGGTGACCACCCGAGCTCTGGTGGCACAATCCGTCGTGGTCACCCCCCCATGCCTGATCACAGGCTGTCATTATGTAACTATCCCCAGTGGTCCAATGGACCCTATCCCTCAGCCTGATTGCAGGCTTTCATCATTCCAATATCCCTGGTGGTCCAGTGGACCCACCCCACAGCCTGATCACGGGCTTTCAGTACTTGAACTATCCCTGGTGGTCCAGTGACCTGATCCCACTGCCCAGTTGTGGGCTTTCATTATTCCAATATCCCTGGTGGTTTAGTGGACCTGATCCCACTGCCCAATCACAGGCTTTCAATAATTGCAATGTCCCTGGTGGTCCAGCGGTACCCTCTTCCCAACCTACCCACTCAGTCCCACCACCCAGCACCCCCCTTCAGTGGTGGGTGGCAGCACCCAACCCGCAAACCACCTGGCCACCCGCTGACTGACAGTGTACAGTACAGCTGTATGCCCATTGGTCCACATTGTGGGTCAATGGGTATGCAGACCATACTGTACTACACAGTTTCAATTTGTGAATGGATCCATTCAAAAATCAGGACTGTGTAGTACAGTATGGTCTGCACACCCATTGGTCCATGCTGTGGATCAATGGGCATACAGCTGTACTGTACGCTGTCAGTCGGCAGACGGCTGGGCAGCTTGCAGGTGGCGTGCTGCCATCTACTGCTGATGGGGGGTGTGGGGTGGCAGGACTGAGTCGGCAGGTTGGGAGGTGGTGGTACCGCTGGATCACCAGGGATATTGCAATTACTGAAAGCCCATGATTGGGCTGTGGGATCAGGTCCACTGGACCACCAGGGATATATACATGATGAAAGCCCATGATCGGGCTGTGGGATTGGGTCCACTGGACCACCAGGGATATTTCAATACCTGTAAGCCCACGATTTGGCTGGGGGTTGGGGTCCACTGGACCATCAGGGATATTACTACATATTACAGCCCACGATCGGGTTGGGGTGCTTTGCCGGTGAGGGGCAGGGGGCATCAGTCCCTGACGGCTGCTCCCTGGCAGGGTGCAAGGCGCAAGTCACCGGAGATTGGTGCACCTGCATGCAAATGGGGCCATAATGACATGCAAATGGACCCATTTGCACCTTGCATGCATTATGGCTCCATTTGCATGTCCACCACTGAATATTATGGTTGCTGCACCTAGCACAATGGCACTTGTGCTGGTGCATCCCCCTGCTCCTCTCTGGCCACTTGCACTGGCGCAGTGCCTCTGTGCCATGCACAACACAGGTGGCCATGGAGCGATATTCAATGGTGTTGAGCCATGGCACAGCACTATTGAATATCACCCTTTCAATGCCCTGGCACATCCCAGTTGTGCTGTACCCAGGCCTGCGCCAAAACCTGGCGCAGTATGAATATCCCATCTGCTCTGTGTATAGCTGTTTTCACTCATGACAAGTAGTATTAGTCATGACTGTGTGCTGCTTAACCATGCTGGCAGCATAGCATAGTGGTTGGAGTCACCAGGTTAAATGGGCTTCGTACCTACAGACCTGAGTTCGTTTGTGACGCAGGATATTTTTTGCCATCACCCCCCACTTGCATCTCTCCTGGGGTTATAATAGTAAATCTTCACCCCCTTGGCTTGCATTATCAGTGGTGTTACAGTAATAAATCTGCCCCAACTTTCTCCCCCATGTTATGTCCCTGCGGAGTTACAATAGTAAATCCACACACCCCCAACTTTCCCTCGCCATCTTGCATCCCCTGGGGAGTTAGTATAGGAAATCCAACCTCCCAGCCCCTCCCGATGCATGGTGATGGTCTCCAGCTCTATTTCAGACACACGCTTTCTGCAGTCTCTATTTTCTCTGTGCAGTAATTGACCATATGGCTTTAGTCCTGCTGAACTGACCTACAATCTCTACAATATGTATCATGTCTGTTAGAGTAAAATGAGTATGCATGAATATTCTCATTTCTGTATCACCAAATATCCAGTAGTTCCAGATTTTCCTTTTTTACTTTTATGTTTTTTTGTGGCCATTGACATGGTCGAGTGCACACCTGTTATGTCTAGTCTGGGATTTAATAATGTGTTGTAGCACCCACCTATTTAAATATGATCCCAGAAACTTGGCTACATTTACAAAAAGTTACTAAAAAAAAAGGTGGGGCATTCTCATTTGGTCCATATACAGTTTGCTTGCTTTTGTATATCTATTCTCCTTTATTCTTATATTACATATTGCAAACCTTCCACAGTCATCTACCATTCTCTTTTCTATATAGATAGATAGATAGATAGATAGATAGATAGATAGATAGATGGACGGATGGACTGACAGACAGACAGACAGATAGAAAGATAGATAGACACCACACTCCCACCCACCAGACAGCAACAGGAAAAACATTACTGTTTCACCTCTCCTGCATCTTCGCTAATCAGGCATGAGGTGTGTCTTGGAGTTGTCAGCCCTAATGCTCACCCCATTCTCATATACTCTACACAACTCAGCTTCTTTTCATGGCCAAATGGGATGAGCATTAGGGCTGACAACCCCAAGGCACACCCCATGCCTGATTAGCAAAGATTTAAGTTTTTTGTAGCTTCAACCATAACTACTGCATTAATGAAGTTTTTGCAAAAAATGTCCTTACTTTTTGAGACAATATAATTGCATCTTCGTTTGTCTCTTTAGATGCGTACATATATGTTGCTGTGGAAGTGCAAGGTCTGGAGAGCCCTGCACTTGCATTTATAGTCAAATTGGGATGTAATTGTCAGCACAGCCTTCTTATTGCCCCCACCTCATATACCCAAAAATGAAAATTTTCAACTCACTGCCAAAACGTGACTCGGTGCTGTTGCAGTGCCACTGTGCACCACAGGTGCATAAACACAGTTTGCCAGAGTTTGAAAAATGACAGCTGTCACATTCATGAGGTGGTATAAAAAGATGTGTATGTTGACAATTTCAAATCAAAATATCTAAAACTGCCAAAGTTATGAGGGAACGTAGCAAAATTGTAATGTATTCACATAACTTTGCTATTTTTTCATATTTGGACCCCAAAATCTCAACATAGCCTTCTTATGACCCCATCTGATGAACAAGGGCAGTGAACATTTTCAAATCCTTCCCAAAAGGTGATTTCTTCAAGTGACTGTGAAACTGCCTTTCCGGACAGATTTGGGTACTTCCACTGACATTGTTAATGAGGTGGGGTCTCATAAAGGCCATGTTGAAAATTTGGAGTAAAATATGGAAAAATGGCAAAGTTATGCACCAAAGTTAAAAACCATTGAAATACATTGATTCCTCTTATGAAAAAAGATCTTGTTTCATTACTTATCATATGAAACCAGAATCTCGTTTTGTATCACGTGATACAAAACAAGATTTATAATGATAAAAAAACATATTTGAAGGGCATTTCTGGAACAAATAAGTGCAGAATCCAGCTAAAGGGGTCATGATAAGCAAGCTACATATGTTGTTTCCTCCCCAGAATATAATGTTTGGGGTTTACAATTAGAGTTTTGAGGCAATACTGAAAACAAAATGGTGGCCAAACAAAAAGGATTTTGCTCAAATGAAAAAGGATGATGTCAGTACAACAAAATAATTCCTTTTTTATTTAATACAGCTATCTTGATGTGCTTACTGAGCATGCTCAGAACCAATTAGTGAAACTTTAAATTAGAATAACTTTGGAACGGATTAATATTTTTTCACCAAAGCAGCAACAGGCACATCTGTGAATCAGCCCCTTTCTGCCCTGAATATTTCAGACCACGATTCCACACTGTTTGGGCAGAGCCATGTTAAAAACAATTCCATTCAACCTAATGGAAAAAAACTATGACAAAAAATATGTGTGTGTGTGTGTGTGTGTGTGCATGTGTGTGTGTGTGTGTGTGTGTGCGTCTCTATAAATGTGTGCTCTTCACTGCCCACAGAGCTCTCTGCAGCACTGCACAAGGCTGTTAGCTCCAAAAAGCCTCATCTTCCCAGCCCACAGAGCTCTTTGCAGCACTGCACAAGGATGTTAGCTCCCAAAGGCCTCCTTTTCCCAGTACACAGAGCTCTCTGCAGCACTGCACATGGTAACTACAGACAGCACCTGTGAACTGTGTTATAAAAGAAGAAATCTGGACTTTTAGTAGGCTAACATCACCTGATAGGTTTTTGTCTGTGACAGTCTTTTACCTCTATCGACTCTCTGCAAGGAGGCACCTTAAGAGCTGTTCTGATGTCACTGTGTGTAGTGTAGTTTTTGAAAGATACTTTAAGGCTGCTGTCTTTGTTGTACTGCTTAGTCCCACTGCATTGTTATTAGTGTTAGCCTTGCCTTTTTGTATTGATGTAATTGCTGTTAATTTTGTATTGCTGTTATTTCTGTTGTGGAGGGGAATCCTAGCCTGTTCCCTGGATCCTGTTACAGAAGCCATTGCTGGTGAACCACACTTCACATGCTCAGCTTTTCCAAAGCCATGAACAGGACCCACTCCCCACTCTTGCCCTGTCTGTCTCTGGATTCCTTCTGTCTTTGTTCCCTCCCTATCTAACCTGTGATTTGCTTCTTCCTCACAGGCTGTTAGCTCCCATAAGCCTCCTCTTCCTAGCCCACAGAACTCGCTGCAGCACTGCACAAGGTAACTACAGACAACACCAGTGAACTGTGTTAGCCCCTTCACTGCTTACACAGCAACTGTACCTCCCACCCTGGGCAGGGTCTTCCCTTATAGTTAGGCCAGGTCGCATGATATAATAGATGATCTGTCTCCTCCCAAACCAATCTCCCTAGTTTCTCTATTGTTTGTTCTACTGCATGACCACTAGGAGTCACTGCCAAACCCCAAATAACCTTAGCATAATTTAACTGATTTCTAGCTATTTCTGAGCCCTAATCTGTGATATCCTACCTCTTAACCAACCATATCCCGAGTAAACTTTATCTATCTTCTCCAAGAATCCATCACCAGGATTCAAATCCCTGACCCTTCACACTGAAGTCAGGGAATTCTAACCACTAGGCCATCCTGTTGGCCACACTTTTGTCTAACGTTTTCTGCTCCTTATACCTCATCTTAGCCTCACCGCATTAAAACCACATAGTTTAATTTAGTATAAGCAAACATTTAGCCACTTCTACTAGCATTCACCAAGTTCTGATTTTTCATCAGTCCTTTAGTATCACCTATTTATCCACCTCACCCTCATAGTAATGTTGCAGGATTTGAACCCCTGCCTCACTGCACCACAGGCAGTGACCCCAACCAGTGCACTATTCCAGCAGCCCTTCTAATGCCTGCTACATCTCTCTCCCTAATTTTCCTTGCAGATTGAAAGGCTGAGAGCAGACCTCTCATCCTCCACCCCCTCCCCCACATAAGCCTCCCAAACTCTCATCCCAAGGACATAGATGGTACTGCACCCATTGCCATCCCCTGACCCTAACAGGACAAAATATCTGCAGACAACACAAATCCTCATGGATATATAATCTAATCCTCTTTGACCATGGGCCCACTTTACATTTCGTTCATTTTCCCTCTTATCCCAGTAAGTCCACCCTTCACGCATAGTGAAGCCAATCTTATTGGAAACAAAGTAAATGGCATACTGATACACCATCAATGGTGCCATAAAATCACATCCACTCCAGTGTTCTCAGTCTTTGGTATGAAATTGTGCTTGCATAATTAGCTCAGGACTACACCACTTATCCCTTCACTCCCATGACTTTAAATATCATCACAGTCTCTACAAAAACAGAAAACAATGCACAAAAGTCCGAAACCACATGCAGGCATTAAAACAACTAAAATGGCAAGCAATAAGAATGGCATGGCTACTACCACTACTGTCAAGCAATGTCCATCCCAACCCTGGACCCACTCCACTAACACCTGAACCCTTAAAGAAGCACGGTGGTATAACAGTAGCTTCCGTTAACATCTGTAGCATCACGGCTAAGTTTGACCCACTACAAGTTTGGGTTGCCCAACATAAACCACAAGTGCTCTCAGTGGTTGAAACATGGCTCACACCAAGAGTTACAGATATGGCTATCCAGCTGAAGGGGTACACCTCTTTTAGGTTGGACAGTATTGCTAAGTAAGGTGGCGGATGTGTCGCATATATATCAAGGACATCATCCAGGGTCAAGCCCTACCTCACCTTGTCACTAGCAATAATGTACAAGTACTGGCAATAAAACTACTATTAGGTGCTCAGGGTACAGGATTAACACTTGTCTCTGTCTATATTCCCACAAGAGAGCAGTCTAGCAGATTTAAAGTACTCATAGACTACCTCTCCAACCTGTGCCACAACTCGGAGGTACTAACATTAGGGGATTTCAATATAAACTGGCTATCCCCTAAGGCTGCACCCTACAAGGATGCAATCTCCTCAATATACATGGCCCAATTAGTGGACTCTCCCACACAAACAAATTATTGTACTGGAACCAGTACACTGCTAAACTGGATGATTACCAACCAGCCAGAGAGAGAATAACCCACTCAGCTGTCCTCTCTGACTCCATCAGCGGTCACTCCCCTATCCTCTGTATCTGGTTAAATAAGTCCCCCAGAACCCCTGCTAAAACACTTACATGTACAGTGCTAAAGAAAGCGCACTTCAGTCAGCAAGACTGGACAGATCTATATGCTGCAAATGATGTTGATGAAGCACTTGACCATTTCATGAAGACCTTTAATGCAGCATGCAACATATATGACCCTTACTGTTATCAGAAAGTTTGTGTGGCTTGTAAGTCTTAAATCACTCCACTCCTCATCGAACTTATGAAACAAAGAAGACAGCCTCTGGCATAAAGCTAGAAGCACTGGTTCTCAAACAGAAAAACAGAATTATAAAACTGCCCAAAACAGATGTACCTGGGCTATATGTCAAGTGAAAAGTCATTTCTTCGAAAATGAGCTGGCTAATTCCTAGGGGGAAAGCTGCAGGTTCTGGGACAATATCAGGACCCTAACAGGGAAACCAAATAAGACACCTCCAACCATACTACATCTTGAAGAAACCACAACCCAAGACTCCAAAATCACAACAAACACCTTTAATAAGGCATTTACTGACTTAAGTGGTGTACTTTCCCTTGATTTCCAGGACCTCCCAAGTGGCACAAATCTTAATAACAGGCAGACTACCCATACTGGCACTGACCCACACTTCTACTTCAAAATTGTCTCTCAAGCCAAAGCCCAAAAATTCCTTTTACAAGTTTGAGGAAAAAATGGAATGAGTGGTGACACGCTTGACCTCAAGCTCATTGCTTTCACACTTGATAAGTTACTGTCACCCTTACCAGAATTATGAATCTATCACTTATAATCAGTAAATTCTCATAGCTGTGGAAAGTGGCAGTGGTCAACTCTGTTTTTAAAAGTGGTGACAGGGCTAGTCTCAACAACTACCATCTGATTTCCATACTCCTCCCACTCTCAAAAGCATTGGAGCATACTGTCTATGACCAGCTTGTTGGCTGCCTTGACAAATAACAGTTGCAATGCCCAGAACAGCATGGTTTCAGGAAGCAACATAGTACTACAACAGCGCTGGTTGAGTTCAAAGGCTACATTCATGCTGCACTTGATCGGGGGCTTATGGTGGGGGCAACCTACATAGACCTCACCAAGGCATTTAACACAGTCAATCATGAACTGCTGCTGAACCAACTAACCTGCTCTGGGTTATCACCTGAATCAGTGGGTTGGTTCCAGAGCTACCTGTCCAGGAGAACAGAAGAAGTAAAATCGTTGCTACCCTCTCTGAAAGTCTGAATGTCAACACGGGGTTCCCCCAAGGTTCAAGCTTGGACCCCCTGCTCTTTAGCCTGTTCCTAAACCACCTCCCTCTAGCATGCCAGGATAAGGTCCTCCTGTACATTGAGGATGCGGTACTCTACACCAGCCACACAGACCCAGAAGCACTGTAAAAGAGAATGTAGGTTAATTTCTATTTAGCAGAGGCCTGGTTTCTTGATTCAAAGCTTTTACTTAACTGTAAGAAGACAAAGACAATGCTGTTTGCCTCTCCTCACATCCAGCAGAAATCCCATGTATTAAAAATTGTAAACAACCAAAACGCCTTACTAGAAATGGTCCAAAGTTTTAAATATCTTGGGGTCACTCTAGACTGTTCCCTCACAGTTTCACAGCACATTGACCTTGTAGCCAAGGCTGCAAATGCCAAAACTAGCCAACTATTTAGGCATAAACACTGCCAAACTGATGAGTCATTAAAACTTGCTGTGTGCAGCTTGATCTTATCTGTGATTGGCTAACGGCTCATAGTCTACAGTGTGGCAACTGACAGAGCTGTCTAGAGAATAAAGCTGGCCCTAAACAAAACCTGTAGCCTTGGCCTAGATGCGCCATGCCTTAAACACACCTGCAATCTCTATTCCCAGTCTGGGTGGGTAAATCTGCATTGTAGAGCCCAATATCAGGTCTACCTGCTGGTTAAAATGTCCACCCTAGGTCTAACACCAGTTGGTATTCAGAGTCTCTTCTGTTCCACCAACAAGGCTAGAATTACCAGAGGAACTAACAGACAGCCACTGAAAGTCCCTTTCTGTCACACCTCCCAGGGTCAGTTGTCTTTTGAGTACCGGGGACCCACTTGGCTCAACTCTCTACATGATGACCTGCTGGCAGAATCTAAACTTTGCCCCTTCAACTCTAAACTTCATAACCATCTAGCAACACTTAGTGGGTGTGATTGTAACTTACAATTTGCACAAGCTAACTCCAGTCTTCTTTCTGTTCATTATAGCATTTACAATCTCCCCATCCAACTGCCTTGTTATTTACCTTCTCTACTGTCCCACTCCGCCTTCATTCTCCATTCCATTCCTCATCTGTTTCCCACCTCCCCTGACCTAATCTGCTTCCCCTCTCCACTCACCATTTTCCCACTCCAAAACCTCATAGAATTTTCCCCTTCCAGCAAACCAATGACAAGACCCTCCTCACCTACTCGGCACTCTCTCAGCACCCTGCCTCTGTTGCTACCAGTTTCTCTCTCCATAGCAAGCTACCTTTCCATTCTGTTCACACCTCGCAATGTACTTATTGCTTAATGTGACTGAATTCAGTAATTTTAGTTACAAAAGAGCTGAACATCATTTTTGTATCCAATGTAATTTTGTAACCACTGTTTGTATTGTATTGCTGTATTTGTGTTGTTTACTGTTGATGTGGAACCTTTGTAAATGAACTTATAGCTCAAAGGTATTAATCTGAGAACTGAATATATATATATATTATATATATATATATATATATATTACCCCTGATATTGTTATTTTAAGACTGAATGTATGCCCTCACCTCCCCAATATCTACAAAACATTTAAAACTTTGTCTGATAAATGTGTCTCTTGAAGTAATAGAAGTAATAAACAACCTATTCTGTGTGTTTTTACATAAGCAATTATTCTTTTCATTTTAATAGGTCCATCAATGCCATTCAGCTTCTTGCTCATAATTTTTATAGTTACATCAGATATATAATCTATACCGAATGGTTGATGCTGCATTTAAAGTTTCTTCCTTGCAATTTCTCAGAATAAAATATTTAATTTTCTGATGTACTTGACTGGTAATGAGTTTTTTTAATATACCATATTTCTTATTTCTTTGAAAAATGTTAAATTATATCTATCTCCCTCTCCCCTCCTTCCCCTTGTGCTGATTCTATAGCCCACAGACCCTATTGCCCAAAATATTATACAAAATGGAACCTTATTCAGACTGTGCAGAGCTCCCTCAGCAATAGCGTTCAACCAACATTGATAAGAGCAGAAAAAATATTAATCTTTTGTTGCAACCTATCAACCTAAGACTTAACTATGTTCCCCTTTTTTCCCTTAGTTATACCATTTTGTTATTTCAGCATGTCTGCTTTCTTCCACTTCTATCTTTTCTCCTCTATATTTCCTTAAGACGGGTCTCTTTCAGTCTCCTGTTCCTTTCAAACACCTTTTTGTTGATGTTACATTTTACAGTTCAGTATACATAGTCTTCTGCTTCTTGTGGTATTTCTACAACTTTGTTTTTTTCCTTATATATGATTTCTAAAGTTGATGGAGTGGGGGCATAAAAGGAATTTATTTTTTCCCCACAGTCCTTTTTTATGTATTTATAGGCATTATGTTTTTTTTTCCAACTCTAGTTCAAGGTCTGGAATTATAAGAACTTCAGTATTTTCCAGTTTTAATGATTTGTTTTTCTTTTTTCTAGATTGAAGAACAAGTTTTTTTGTTTTGTTTTTTTCTTGATATTTTTGAAATTTTACATAAACCATCCTTGGGCATTTAAATGTAGGAATAAGTTTTTCTGGGGTCTGGTGTGCCCTATGCTGCTCTATCTTTTCTTCTAGATAATTCCTTCCAGTTAATTCCATTAACCATGTCTCACAATAACCCAATACATCATTTTTTATTTCTATTTCTTCCAGTAGTTGTAATATCTTTAGATTGCCCCAGCTTGACCTGCATTCAAAACTCATCAGTTTATCTTTCATTTGTTGTGGTTCCTTTGTTTGATTTCTTGTGTCTTTTTTCATACCATTTCTGCATATTCCATTTTAGACATCCTCTCCTCCAGTACTTAAATGATTTTATTCATATCTTTTATTTCTTCTTTAATTCCCTTCACCTCCAGATACACCCTTTCTATTTTTGACTCCATTCTTTTTTTTATAGTTAAAAGTTTTGTATTATTTAAATTTCAGACAGACATTACATGTAAAAGAGTACATTTACAATCACATAAGGGTTACAGGTTGTACATAAAGCTGTGAATGTTTGCTTACCTTAGTCAACTATAATCTTAAAAGGATTGCACTTGTCCTGTCCCCATCAGAGCCTACGCCTAATGATATCTAACAGTTAAGTGATATAACATTTAAAAGAGAAGGCCAAACCAAACTGTAGGGGCTCTTCAAAATACAAACATGACTGACTAGACTCTGCTATTTAGTGCTTACCTGGTGTGTTTATGAAATCTCTAAGTACTGAGCTGTTTGAAGTCTTACCAAACATTCCTCTGGATCTAGGACAGGACCTATAGCTGAAAGAAAAGGACACACACCAGCCACTTTTTGGAACAGAAAGATTGATTAACAACCCAGACAGGTCAAGACTATATTGTTAGCATGTTAAGACTTCTAAGATGCAGGCAGGGGAGAAAGGGAAGTGGCACCTTGATGTAGACTGGTTTTATAGTCAGGCCAGCCGCTGACCTAGCCAATCATCCTATACCTTCCCTGGGCTTCATATACAAAACAAGGGGTTGCCACAAAGAGGTGTATTGTGAGAGAGAATCAGCTACCATATGAGACATTCTGGAGACATTTGCAATCTGAACTAGGGAGATGATCATCTCTGTGATTGAGGGGACCTCCTTCATTCTCCATTTGCATAATAGGAGTATTTAACTTGCATACTAAGGATGACCAGAAGTTTCAGGTCTCCTAAACAAAGACAGGGAGTTGCGGAGTTGACCCCTTTGATCCACAGCTCTGGGGCCATGGGGATTGGTTTGTGTAGGATTTTGTACCCTATTTTACACGCCCTTGTCCACAGAGATTGGACCATGGTGCAGTGCCATAAAATGTGTATCAGGTCCCCTGGGGCCTTCTGGCATTTCCAGCAGAGATCATCTTGTCTCAATTTAGCCTTCCTTAGGATCACAGGTGTTTTGTACCATGACTGTTTTATCTTGTTTTGTATTAGCTGACTTCTGGTATCTGGTTAGGCCATATGGGCCATTCTCAGACAGGACTTCAATTCTTGGGCAGTGATACTAGTGTGAAGAGCCTGCTCCCATTTGACCTTGGAAGCCAAGGATTGAGAAGGAACACCCACCCTGTGAGATGCATAAATGCAGCTAGACTGGCCTCTTTCCATGCTGAGCCATGTCTCCAATGGAGAGGGGGGCTAGTTCTGGGCATGATTGCAGATATAACTACTTACTGCTCTCCTAAGCTGCAGGAATCACCAGAAGTCATTGGTGGTGTCCCCTATACTTCACATACTCTGGCAAAGGAGTTTAGGGTATTAATCTTTGGGGCATATAAGTCCTGCAGGGTATTTAGACTTGCTGCAGCCCAAGAGGTGCAGACTATTGGTTCCCTATTAATAATAATCTCCTTCTTGTCCCACAGTGGAGTGAGTCACAGAGGGTCCAGGTTAGTGCCCACCTTTCTGTGAATTCTGCCCCAGTATTCAAGTGAAGCTTTTATGGTAGGATGGTTCTGAATGCCCCTTGTGGGGTGGTTATAAATCAACAGGGGCAGTTGAGCCAGCTTACATGTCTCTCTCTCTCTCCATGGTTAACCATCGAGGGGCTCCTGATCTGAGGGGTGCAAACCATTTAAATGTCTGTGTAGCTGAGAAGGCCCATGTGTAGCCTTCAAACCAAGGGAGGCCCACCCTCCTTCTGTCCAGTGGGCCAGGAGTTTATTTCTACTATACCTGGGTTTCTTCCCCTCCCAGAGAAAGCCTCCCACCAGAGTATCTAGTTTGGAGAACTAGATCTTTGGAATCCTCTGGGGGATGTGGGATAGGAACTACATGATTTTGTGGGCCGTAACTATTTTTATGATGGAGATTTTTCCTGCCAGAGAGAGGTGGAGAGCCCTCCATCTATCCAACTCTGTATGGAGAGCAAATATTACAGGTTTAAAATTCAACTCCCAGATTCTGGTGAGGTCAGTGGAGATGCAGATACCCAGATATGTAAGTCCATCTGAGAGACCAGCAAAGATCATACTGGACCGCAATGGACTGAATGCAGTGGATGTTGAGTGGGAGGACTTCCGTTTTGGACTGGCTAAGCCTGAGACTGGAGAAGCTAGCAAATTGTGAAAGGGTGCTCAGAAGGGGTGGAAGAGGGGGAAGAGAAGTCTGTCGGAATACATGAGGGTGGGGTATTCCTCCCCTCCTGGGGCAATTCTTTGTATCTGTGGGTGTTGATTTTGACTCCATTCTTGAAGAAAAAAATTCTTACTTCTCTTATTAGGTTCTCCTATGGGTTAGATTCTCCAGCTTTATGGTTCTCCTTTTTTTTCTGTCCTTTGGTCATGCCCCAATATTAAGTGCATCCATACTGTACTTGTGTTCTATATGGTGTATATCCTCCTCTAATCCACTTCTAATGGTTCTGCTGGTTCCCCTCTAATATTCTCCTGCTGTTTTATTCCTTTGATAGCTTTGTAAATGTCCTCATCTCTTTTATTCCCTGGAACTGGTTGATCCATTAACCACTCTTCCTCATTTGAGGACTATTCAGTAAATATGCTAAGCACCTTCATTTGATCTTACTCCCTATTTTTCCCTATATTTCCTAGATTTTTCTGTTTCATTTTGCATGAGCTAAAGTGCGGCATTTGCTTATGGCATTTTTTGTCAGAGTTTTCCACCTCTATATCTGATCAATCACTTAAATCCTCTGCTATGTCATCATGGTCTCCCACTGCTCCTCTGAGACAACTTTCATTGTCATTAAATTAACTCTAATGTGCAGGTTTTACTTGGGATTGTCCTTGTGTTGATTGTGGCTGCTGATTATTAATTTTGGGGATTTGTGGGGTTTTTGCTCCCTCTTGTATTTCTCCTTTGCCATCACCTAATGCAATGTTTTTATTAACTTCTGCCATATTCAGATTTTTAATTATTATTTTTTCTACCTGCACTTCTAGCTGTGTAGAAGTCACTTGTGTCCCCTTAATGTTTAAAATATTACTATCCTTTTGGTCTTGGTCTGCAGGAAAATAATTTCCCTATATTCCCTGTTCAGACTCAAACTTTTTAATTCATTTGTGTGCTTTTGCCTAATTTGTTGAGGCTTTTTCCCTAAAGGTTTAGAGGCTAAGCATTCACTTCTACTTTATTCCACCTACTGGTGAGCTGGAAGTGCTTCCAGTTTTTTGGGCTATCACTGAGGTTGCATATTTTTCCACTCACAGCTTTTGCTTCTTTCTGTCTGTAGCTGTAAAGCAGGAATGTTTTTCAGCCTTTTTGCCATTTATGTTTCAAGCTCAAAAGGATTTACTTAGTTCGCTAGTATTTATTAAACTTCCAGACCTCACACCATTTTTTTTTAAAACTGCTCCCTCCAGAGACAACACTTTTTCCAATATTATATTCACTAAAAGTACCACCAACAGTTTAATCTGGTTCAAGGTCAGTTGACATTCATCTGTATCCCCCTCCCCGGGTCGTGCCTGAGAATAGGCAAAATCTGTCTAGTGCTCTTACCTGGTCAACAAAAACTAAATAAATAAATAAATAAAATAAATACATAAGTATTTTAAACTATACTTCTGGGTTTATCAGATAACAAAATCAGATGCTGTATTTCAACAAAAATGTCACAGTGAAATAACTCCAGAAAATCAATGTGACTGTTCTAGTGACTTAAATAAGTCCTATCAGTCAATCAGTAAGTCAGCTTGAGAAAAACCTTTGATCTTGTTTTTAGAGTTATTCCTCTCCCTGACAGTTTGCTTTAAACTAAGCTTCCAAGTTTACCGGAGGGCAAAACAGACAAGGTTTCATTGCAAAAAGAAGATATCTATTTTGTTTGCATCAAGATATACAGGTTTTGATTTTTGTAACTGATTTACCAGGACACTGATTTCATCTTACTTTAGATTGCTTGTTTGGTTCCCAATTTTGGGATGGGTCCGAGTCAGTGTACTTCATGAGGCAAAGCAACTCAAGAAAAAAAAATAAGCTTAACTACTCCGTAATACAAAAAGAAGAGCAAACTGGGTATCACTATAAAATACCAAAATGTTTAGTTTTTACATACTTCCCTTGTCATATTTGTCTTCTTCCCCAGCTCAAGTGTTAGGTTTTAGCTGAGATACGGAGCTCTGTGTTGCAGCAGCCTATCTTCTTGGCACCATCTTGGTTTCCTTCACACTTAGCATCCAAAGTCCTCATGGAATGCCACTCACGGCTGTACAGTTCTCTAAATACCTGAGAATCACTCTAGACCCATCCCTGGTCTTCAACCTCCATTTGTCCATTATCTGCAAGTCGGTAAACATAAAACTGAGGCTAGTCTATAAAATTAGACACACCCTCACCACATCTCCCAGATTTGCCACTGCACAAGGTGTACTGCATCCTAGCCTTATATATGGTCTCATCACCTACTTGAAAGCCAGCAAGATGGTCCAGAGCAATTGGCACATGTGTTATTACAGTATTTGCTGCTTTGCCTTCTCTCTGTGACTCAGAGGACCCACCATTGCCTTCTCTATTCCAGTCTAGGATGGCTGTCCCCTTCTTCTTTCAGAACCCGCATGATGGGATGTATGATTGAAGGTATTATGATATCTGGCACCCCCACTTGCACTTGCAATGATGCTAAGATGCAACTCACAGGCATACCAGTTACTGTCATCTGATAGGCCACTCTTAGATGCCCCTAAATTAATGACTAAGATGGGTGACCAGATGTTTTCAGCATTTGCCCCCAAACTATGGAACTGTATACCTGTAGCAGTTTGTCTCACTCAGTCTTACCAGGTCTTTAAGAGTGACCTTCACAAACATCTCATGAGCACTGATATATGTGCATGCAGAACACTCCCTCACAATTCTACCTAGCCAGACCCTATCTATTGCCAATAAGTTTTAAGTGCACTTAACCAACTTTTGTATCTGATCTACTATTATGTCACTGTGTACAATGTACTGTAGCTATCCTGACTTGTTCTATGGTTATTTGCCTTGTTGTGTTGCATCCTCCAGTCTCTGATGTGTTGTATGTACATGATATCTACTACTTACACTGTTTGTTACTCCAAACTGTTGTTGTGCCATCAGCCATGTTGTGTAGAGTCGTGTTTTACCTTTAACTATTACCATATATTGTATCACCTTTGCTGTCTGTAACTCTCCTGGGTAGTGTCTGAAAATAGGCTATGCCTTTGCTTAGTGCCTGTGTCCAATTAACAAAAACTAACTAAATAAATAAATGTCACCCCTTCAGGGGCTTGTACTTCTGTACTCAGAAGCAGTGTTGTGATAGTGAATTTTTATCTGCAGTGACAAGTAACAGATCCACAAAACTAGCACATCAGTGCTGCTGCATCTCTGTCATCTGAAAACAGATGTTTGTCTTAACTGACAATGACTGTCTGTGGTTGCCTGTGTGGTCTTCTCATTATTTTGCTTGGGGGTGGGTGAGAAGTTATGGTTGGTAAGTATAATACCACATTCCCTACTTTTGTGGCATTAAGCTGAGCCTCAAATGGTGCATTAGCACTTTTTTGCAAAGAATATACTGTATAAGGGACATGCAATGGGGATGAGTGAAATAAATGATTTATGTGGACAAGAGTTGCTTAATCTCAAGTAACCTCATGAGCAGCATAAGCCATAAGAGTGTTTTGTGTCTGAGGGCAAACTGCTTGAGCCCACCTAAATCATTTATTTAACTCATCCTCACTACATATTCCATTTATGCAATAGGGCTGTATGTTTATGTAAGGTTTTGATTAATTTTTATTTTGTTTTGCTGCTGTTTTATTTAGAAAGAAAGAGGATTTTTGTGTGGTCCCCTGCATTCTTATTCCACTGTTCTGGGTTGGTTATCAGGTTGTATTTATTTGTCTTGTTTTGTTTAGTTTTTGTTGACCAGGAAAGGAATACTAGACCATTCTGCTTTTTCAGCCTTGTCCGGGGTGGGTGGGTTGGGGAACAGATGGATGCCAACTGACATTGAATGAGACTAAGCTGTTGGTTGCATTTTTAGTGAATGGTGGAAATATGGCAAGCACACCGGGGAAATTCCCCTACTCTCTGGCAGGGGGTGCAAACGCAAACTCTTTGTTGGAGGATGGAGGATCCCTGTGTGGACTGAACTGCTAAAAGAGGAGGATGTGTCTTATAGGAGACATGAGAGAACACTGATTCTATACCATATGGGCCAGAAGAAGAAATTGGTGAAATGGACATTTCAGAAGATACGCCAGAAGGAGAGGTGGCCTGATCTTCGATATCAGAGGAGCAAGTAATGGATAGCTCATTTTATCAGCAACAGGCTGTTGCAACAGAGCACATTGAAGAGCTCTCAGAAGAAGAATTCAAACTGCAACAGGATTTGGAAGAAAAAAAAAGACACCTACTCAGCATGATGTCCGAGATAGAAATGGAGTATACCCAGCATAATAAAAAAAAATTGGAGAAAGAACATAAATGAAAAAAGTTTTCAGTCAGCTTGACTGTCCTGACAGGCAAGAGAATGATTATTGGTGTAGCTAATGTGCTACCTGAGAATCCAGATATGGAGGTAGTAGCACCCACATCGTCAACCTCAAGCCAAGTATCTACCTCCATAGAAGTTACATGTTCTATAGAACAGTCACTGGAATCAGCTTTGAAAAATGTGGGCCGGATTTGTTTCAGCAGAAAATGGGTACCGGACCCTGGTATTCCAATCCCGGGCACACCTGAGTGAAAACAACCTCTGAGTGCAAAAGAATCGGAAAGTTCTGAACCAGTAGAGACCCATAGTGAAGTGCTACAGCTTCTACAGCTGCTGCTGTTGTACAAGGGTTGGAAGCTAACTTATGGGTGACACCAGGAGAAAAGAAAATTTTAGCAATAGACACTGTAATGGTCCGTTTTCAGTTACATGGCTTCTCCCAGTGTTCTGCTCGCTCCCCGAAACAACTCTGACCATGAGTTGATTATAAATAAATGTGGATGATGCAGGGGGCAGAGTCCTCCACATGGGAGGTGTGGGGGGGTGAAGACCCTTAAAAAAACACTTCATTTTGAGATGGCACAATACCAGTGTCAGTATAGTTCCATCGCTGTTCGAGACTTCAGGGAATTCATTGATGAGCACAAGTGATGCTCCCCACAAGGGGAGAGTGTGACTCCAACTATTCCTGTCATGACAGATCCAAGTTACAACACAGATACCACAATCACAGAAGACTTCAGTTTCTGCACAAGAGTCATCATTGCCACAGCAATTGCAACATATAATCTGAATCCTTTGCTAAATCAGAATGTTACTGCAACTTCTTCACAGGCTGATACTACAGGTACTGAGCATTTAAATTTACAGGTTGGTAACTCAGAAAATGGGGGGGGGGGCATTGTTCCTAGAAGATAACACAAATCAGAATCCAGTCAAACTTGGCTAGTTATGCTAGTTTATTCAGACAACCAAAAGAGGTTGTCAAACATTGTTATGTGGTATGACTGAGATATAAAGGAGGGCTTGATCAGGTCTCTGACAGGAATTTTGTGGGCAAAACATTAATAAAAGATTCTTTACACTTCACACCTGTGAATGTTTATGCATTTATACATGCACCCAGGGACTATAACTTTGACATTAGTTTCTGAACAGCATCCTTGTTGGACAAGTTTTGGAGTTTGTACTACATTGTTAAAGACACCCCCTTATGGAAAGCTTTCATGGCCATTTCTATCACTAAGCCAACTATCAAAACTGTTACCGTCTTATTTAGGAATGAAGAGGTGAGTGTAAATGACATTATCTTTTGGCTAGAAAAAATATGTGACTTACAAGAGATACCAGACCCCATTATGGATGATAATAGATTCTGGACAGGGGGCTGGACATTTTGAGTGTGACTGAAGCAAACTGACCAGGGAATTCAACATTTACTCAATTGTTGTTCTTTTAGCGGGAGGTAGGGATCATGGAATCCTTTTTTACCCAGGTCAACCTAGAACCTGCAATAGGTGTGGGTCATTGGTCCACCAAAATAAGGATTGCAACCAGATCAAGTGCGTCCAATGTGGCTGTCTAGGCCACATGGCAAACATGTGTACTGTTCCTCCAACATGTAATCTATGTGGGGATGATGGACATTCTTTTCAGTCATGTCCATGTGCAGCACATAACTCCACAGATTCATTGGAGCAAGATTGCTACCTACATCAAGCAAAAAAGCCCTACATAAGTACAAGGCCTCCACAGTCTTTATCCATCCTTTCTCCCTCACTGGAGATGACTGTAGAAAGGCCCCACTGTTCAAACTTTATGCTGGCAACAACACCCTTAAGCAAGGCACCAATAATTACCCAGAGTCAGCCTATTCAGATTCAGGAAACACAACCTGAATCAGTAGGAGAAATACCCCTGCTGCCCCCCCCCCCCCGGTACCCCAGTCAGGTACACTGGATTCTATTTTTTTCAAACAGCTAATAAAAGTTCCAAATTCAAGGGAACTCCAAAACAGGCACTTCAGTCATCTGAACTAATTCCATTAGACAACAGATATGAAGTGCTACAAATCTGGAGTGAACAAATGGAGGATGTTGATTCTGACATTTCAGTTCAATCCTCCCAAAGTGATTTGTCCATGGATGCACCTGTACAATCTCCATCAACAAACAAAACTTCTAGGCTAAAGAGGGTTACTCGAGCCAGTTCTATGAAGCTAGTAACTTCTTAAAAATAACTCAATAGCAACCTTAAGGCTGGCTAGCCTTAATGTGAATAGTATAAAGTCAGATGTAAAGAAGGTTACTACTTTTTCAAAACTGCAACAATTGACTTATGGGGCAGGATTTTACATTGTGAATGAATGCCACAAGCCATTGGTGCACTGAACATACAGCACATGGGGCTTGTGGCATTCACCAGGTGACATGCAGGAATTTCCACTCCTTGCATCTGGCAGAGGTCCTTAGACCACAAAATTGTGCTCTTGCTTGTGCCGTCCCTCAGGACAATGTCATGGTGCTTGCGCCAGAGCACTGCCGCAAGCAGCTGTAAACCACAAAAACTGTTGCAACTGCACCCAGTAATGGAAATGTGGGTGCAGTGGCACCAAAGGGGATTGGTGCACATCCGAATTCAAAGTCCTGCGGAGTTTGAGGATTAAACACAAGTCTGTGTTACAGGAACAAAACATTTTACAAGATTTAACATTCATTACCGCGAATTGGTAGCCAGTTTATCTTTTGTATGAATCATCAATCCAGCGGTGGGAGGATTCTAAGCTTTGCCTTACAGTTTTCTTTAAAGCAGCTGCTCTACAGTAAGAACACACCACACATTATCAATATTAGCAGCTACTTAAACAATTTATTACCTTCATTTCTATACAATCATTGCAAGAAGGAGATTATACATCCCAAACTGAGGCTGTTAAGAGAGAAATGTTGTTTTCCAGCATAATAGGCAACATACATTGGAAGCAAGGTACTAAAAAACAAACACATCCATTTGAGGATTGTTGTGCCAGGTTACACAAGAAAAATATAGTGGAAATACAGGATGGAGCTGGTAACCTGATTTCTGACAATATTGCTTTCCTAAGGGAAGTGAAACGCCAAACAGGGGAATAACAGGGCTTTTTCATAGAGTTTAAGTTGCATGATCAGATGTACAAAGGATTATTTACATTCCTGTTTAAAAAAGGAGACAGGACAGATTTGAATAATTGGAGGCAAATAACTCTCTTAAACTCAGATTTTAAGATTTTGTCTAAACTATTAGGTAATAGGTTATCTATTGTGTTGAATTCCATCGTCCACCAAGCCCAGTTTTGTTCCATCCCTGGCAGGATGATAACAGATGCCTTTTTGTTAGTTAGGGAAATTATGGACAAAGGGACACAGCAGCTGGCAATGGGTTACCTTATTTGTTTAGACCAGTCAAAAGCATTTGACAAAGTGTTTCATGCATTTTTATGGCAATGTTTGGAGGCATATGGTTTTCCAAATTGTTTTATAGAATGTATTACGTTATGTTATGCCCAGGCTTATACTAGGCCATATGATAACAAATGGTTAGCCCACAAATGTGCCATCAAGATAGGAGTCAGGCAAGGCTGTTCACTTAGTCCACTATTATACTGTATATTTTGACACTGGACCCCCTGCTTAGAATAATTAATTCTTCTCCTAAAATGTTAGGAATTTATTATGGGTTACAACCAACTGTAAAAGCAATAGTGTATACTAATGATTTAGTTTTAATGGTTGACAATAAAGAATCGGGAGAGCTGGCTTGTAAACTAGTACAGACACTTTCTATTGTATCAGGAACAGGGGTGAATACTCAGAAAAGTATTTGTATTTCCCTACAAGGGACTATGGCCCCTACACACAAAATAGCAGGTATTAGGATTGACACCAAACCATGTAAAAATATATTTTTTGGACAAGGAGATATGGCAGCACATAATTGGGAATTGCAAATAAATAAAGGCCTTCCTGAGGAGGTCGTGGGGTCAAAAAGAGTGGGGAAATTCAAGAATGCATGGGACAGACATAAGGAAATTCTGTTGGGGGTAGGAGGAATTAGGCTGTTGGTTAACTGGGATCTGCAGCTTATCCAATAGATAGGGCAATGGGCAGTCTGGATGGGCCAAGCAGTCTTATCTGCCATCAAAGTCAATGTTTCTATGTTAAAGGGCAGCAGTTAGATAAGAGATGCAATAGATGGCACATAAGTATGCATAAACGAGTTTATTTTGTTAAAACCTTTTTAGTTCCTGTGTTTTTGTGTTTAAGTTATATTTACCCCATACCTAAACGCTTAGAAACAGCATTATGTTATTGTGTTTTTTTTTCTTGCCTATGGGGCAGCTGGTTAAACCCAATAAAAAGATCCATTACATATTTGGGAAAGAAATAAGGAGGCTTGGGGATGCTACATCTGATGGTTTCCTTTTGGAATATTTTTTGTACGCTAATTAAGTATCTATTTTACGCAGTGGTAAAGTACAGTGAGTACTTTAGGCCTTTCCTTCCTTAATGGAGTATCGGTATCAGTGGCTCAGCAGGAAGCACAATCACCTCTGAGATTGAGAGATCGGAAGGCTATGGGTTCTATCCCCACACCAGGCACTTGGGTTAAATCCCAGTACTGACACTAGTGAAGCATGAGGGGGGTGTTGCAATCCTGAGGAGCTGTCCTTTGGATGAGATGTTAAACAGAGGTCCCATCTGCCTGTTCTGGTGGTAGTTCAAGTGAATGTTAAAGATCCCATGGCACTTCTCGAAAAAAGAGTTGGGGAATTTCCCTGGTGACCTGGCCAAATTTCCCCCCATTCACTAAAAATACCACCAACAGCTTAATCTGGTTCAAGGTCAGTTGGCATGCATCTGTATTCCCTTCCCCTGGGTCGTGCCTGAAAATAGGCAGAATTTGTCTAGTGCACTTACCCAGTCAACAAAAACTAAATAAATAATAAATAGTGGAGATCTTGCAGGACTGGAAGACTAACGTGTTTAGACATAAAAATAAGAAAGTTCAGAAACTAAATTCAGAATGGACATATTGTTTTGATTATGTAAGAAAACGTCAGGTTAAGGTTCAGGAGGTCCTTAACACCCCTAGGAAAAATCTATATAAATCAGATGTATCAAGACACTTTTTGGAATCCCCCTTTGGCCATATACCAAGTAAAGAACAGTATCTCAGTTTCTCTCAACAAAGCCTGTAGACTACTAATGGGTGCAGCCCGACAAACTCACACCTGTGACCTCTATGCACAGGCCAGCTGGCTACCCTTACTGAGCAGAATACAATACCAGACCTGCTTACTTATCAAAAAGATTCTTCTTGGTCTCATGCCACCTGGTGTTAGCTCACTCCTTACTACCTACAGTGGCACTCAAGAAACACGTGGTGCCCAATCTCTAACCTTTCAGGTTCCGAGATGTCGTACCTCCATGGGTCAGTGGTCCTTTATCTATAGAGCCACTCAATGGTTCAATTCCCTCAATAAAGAAGCACTTTACTACACTTGGACCCTTCAAAAGGAATCTCAAACTTTACCTCACCTCTACCTCTCAATGTGACTGCTTCTCTGAACAGAGATCTCTCTAAACACCTCCCAGCTCACTCATGTCTCACAGCCTGCCCTTTCCCAGTCTCATTCCCTCTGGCACCAGGCCTTCCTTGTGACTCCTTTCCTGCTTTGCATCTCCACTGGTACAAGACATTTTCCACCACCATCGGACAGTGGCCCATTAGCCTGCCAACTTCCTCTCCCGGTCACACGCCTGCAATACTAACTGCCTATGGTGCCCTCTATCTCTTATTGTTACCGCAGCCAGTTGCCTACTCAAACTGCTCGTTATATGAATATTATCTCAAAGTATGTTATAACTGAGTATCTTTATTTTTTCTTTTAGTTGTTTTGGTTGTTTATTGTGCATTCTTTTACTACCTCTGTATGTATGTTGACCCTCATCCTTTGACGTAGAACCTTTGTAAATGAGCAGTTTCTGCTCAAAGGTATTTGTAATCGGAGAATTTAATAAATAAATAAAAAAAAGAAAAAGAACAAGAAGATATTAGAACCTTCTTGACAGATCATAAATTCCAAATAAAATGTGGGATATTGTGTGGTTGGGGGGTCATGGGAAAGTTAATATTAAATGAAACCATAAATGTAAGGAACTGTCAGAAGGGTATTGTCATCATGAATCATGTATAGACCTGGGTTTGAATCCCACAGCCCCCACTTGCATACTGTGTGACCCTGAGCAAGTCACTTAACTTTCTTGTGCTCCCAGGTCGCACCTGTAAACAAGCTTCAGCTTAGTGTGCCTCTCCTGGTTAAAAAACAAACCAAAATAAAAGTAGTGACAATGGACCATTTATATTTTTCTTGTCCTTTTATAGTAGAATGTTGGGCTGTATTGGCTGATAAATGGCAAAATGATATATTTTTACATATAACACCAGGTATGTTGTACAGAGGGAATATTCCATCTACATGTTACAGCATAATGAAAGTAGCATCCAAATACTAATGGACAGGCTTTTGTACTGGATTTGGCAAATCCGATGTAAGCTAGAATTACAGCGGCAGTGGCAGGTTATCCCTCTAGAATTATTTTTCATTATCCAAAAGGACTTTGAGTCTATTAAGCTAACTGAATTAAAATGGATTAACCCAGTCCTTTGGCACACTAGGTGGGATGATTTACAGTGGTTATGATAATGATTCTCTTAGTTTAAGGTATAAGATAGTCTGATTGAAGAACTATGGAAAATGTTATAGTTTTTCTAGGTTTTCTTTTATTCCCACCCCCACTTTAATTTTTTTCTTTGTTTATTGTTTTCTTCTAGTAATATTTTGGCTTATAAAGTCTGTGATACAGCAGGAATTAGAATTCCATATAAAAGTATGAGCATTAATACTTTTAGAGGTTTTTATGTTTTTCCCCCAGGTGCTGCAGCTCCATTATACAATGTGAACCCTTTTTTTTCCCCTTTCCTATTCTGCATTTAGCTGTCATTATCGCTTATATATTTTTTATGATTTATGTATGCAATTGACTCTGGATATATTAGTAAAAAATTCTCCTACTCTTTTCAAGAAGTGCCATGGGATCTTTAACATCCACCTGAACAACTACCAGAACAAGCAGATGGGTCCTTGGTTTAACATCTCATCTGAAAGACGGCACCTTAGGAGTGCAGCACCCCCCTCATGCTGCACTACAGTGTTAGTATTGGGATTTAACCCAAGTGCCTGGTGTGGGGATAGAACCCACATGGTTGGTAGCTTTGTTATCAGAGAAGCATCATTCTGACATTTATGACATACATTCCTATTTGTCAAAAGTCCTGTTTGGGAGGGATTAAAAAAACTGGTGACCATATTTCTCAGTTAATGAAGAGTTGCTTTGGAGGGGCTATGTTACATTTTGTATTATTTAAACTATCTGGTTAATCCTGCATTGACCGTGATTCCTCTATTATTTTATCTGGTTGATCTGCTTTTGGGCTATCGAAGGTGGAGAGAGAGAGAGAGAGAGAGAGAGAGAGGAGAGGGGGAGGGGAGGGAGAGGGAGGAGAGGGAGAGAGGAGGGAGAGGGAGAGGGAGAGAGAGAGAGAGAGAGAGAGAGAGAGAGAGAGAGAGAGTTGCAGGCCAGAACAGGAACAGCGTGAGCAGTGCAGACAAGAGAGAAATGAGGTTTTGAACAGGAGCTGCCAGGTACTGTACTGAGCAGGATGTAATGGTCGGGTGAGTGTGTAAGGTGGCCATGAGTTGGGTGGCCACGGAGAGAGCAGAGTCTGGAGTGCTAAAGCCATGGCTCTGACTTGAAAGTATTGAGGAGAAAGGTTATTTTAAAATTAAAAAAGGCAACTGTTTATTGGTAGCTCAGGTGTGTGCAATGGGAAAATAATGCTGTGAGAGGGATGTGTATGGGGCAGGAGGATGGAGAAACTACAGCACTGACTGATGTCCATAGTGCTATGATGTAGCGTAATGAGCAAATGTTTTTTATGTGGGGGGGGCTGCACCACCCTCATCCCCCTAACTAAAGATTCTCAACTCCAGGGGAGTGCATGTTTGGGAGGGGGTGAAACTTGTAAAAAAAAATACTCCCACATGAAAATCATGAAATAATGTCACATCCCTAGCCCCGAACCCTGCATCTTCCCCACTATAGCCAGTCACCCTCACCAGCACACCACATGGCCTGCTTGGCAACTTCTCACCGCACTACCTCCCACATACCTTCTATTCTGTTCTATTCCCCCTCCTGTCCTTTCAATTGCCTTGTTCTTCTTCCATTGCTACTCTTTCAGGGTAGCTCACATAAGGATTGCTGAACTTGGGTGGCTCATATTCTACCCGCTCAAGTTCTGTCACCATTTTGACAGGTTACCCTGGTGGTGAGAGAATGATTGATGGGAAGGTAGAATAAATGTGGGTTCTAAAATGTATTTAACACCATTAGAAATAAAGGAATTTATTTAACTGATATTGGGCTCGATTTTTAAATGGCCCTATGATTGGCACAATTTCCAGTGATATAGGGCTTCAGCAAACTCTGGGTGTATCAAGCCCTCTGTGCCTAATTTTGTAAAAATAGGAGTAACCTGCACCAAAGACCTGGGAATTGCTGCAGGGTTGCACCAAATATGTGGCACACATGTGGGATTTGAGGAAGGGATCCAACTCCCACCACCTGGCACAACCGGAGAGAGGCCATGAAGATGGGGGGAATATGCCAGCAAGGATGGTAGTAAAGGTAGAAGGAGCATGGGGGTTTTCTAGTGAGTGAGGGGAATGGCTGCATTTGCAGGCTTCTGGGGTGGCACCTGACAAGGGTGCCATGCCAATGTCCATTGAGCCAATTAGCTGGGATAAAAGGGGGAGTTGGCAGGCACAGATCCTGACTCGGCAGTGGCTGCACACATCCCTGACACCTGCCCCAAAGGTGTACTATTCCCTAATATGATCAGTGTGCAGAACTGACCTGAAGGTTGCTGAGTGCAGGTGATGGATGGGACCATTCCCCGGGCATCTCAACAGTCCCCTGTTACTGCAGCCCCCACATGGAGACACCCACCGACGGTGTTTGAGCTGATGCACCTGTAGAGCAGGTGACAGGGCTGTGTTTAGCCTGAGTCAGGTCATGGTTTGTACTTGCCAACCCCCCTCTACCCTGGCCAATTGGCTTACTGGACATTGGCATGGCACCTCCTGCCAGGTGCTACCCAAGTACCCTGCAACTGCTGCCATGCCCCTTCACTCACAAGGGCACTCCCATTCTCCTTCTGCCCCAGCTTCCTTCCTTCCTTGCAGTACTCTCTATTTCTGCCCTGCCTGACTGTGGCACATGGCCCTTAAAGCACCCACTGGGTGGTCTAAAGGCAGTCCTCTGTTGTGACCATGGTGAGGCTTCTGAAATAGCAAAAAAGGCGATGTTGCAGCCCCACCATGGAATAACCATCCTTGCAACCTGGCACACAGGTGCTTCTGTTGCAAGGCTGGCTATGGCATGTGTCATCCTGATGTCACCTCAGTTGGCATTTGAAAATGGGGATAGCCGCAAACTATGATGCAAGGTGCCACTTGCATCATACCAGTTTGGCACAGGCACCTTGTGTCATAGTTTTAGTTTTGAAAGGTGAGCCCATTGTGGCCATAACTATTGCATAAATATATATAGAGAGATTATATTTATAAAATAGGTGAGAAAAATGAGTAACAATGCAATCTCCTGATTAGTTAAACAGAACATATGCCAATGCATTATTTTACAATGACTGCATGCCTGCACTTCTTTCTAGTTTTCATCCCTCTCCAAAACAATTTCAGACATTTTATAAGACAGACAATCACTACAGGGAGTGCAGGTGTGCTCTGATATATGTACACCTTGGGTGGTTGAATGCACTGCCTCATGGCTTACAACACACACCAATGCATGCATATATCACATCATGACCGCATGACCTGTAGTGGATTATCTGTTACATATATCAATGATATGTAATAGATAATCCATTACAGGGCATGCAGTCATGCTCTCATATAGGCACACGTGGGTGTGCATTGTGACATACAAGGCTGCAGGCTGAGTATGTTCAACCACTCATGGCGTTCATATGTCAGAACACAACCACATGCCCTGTGGTGGATTGTCTATCTTATAAAATGGCTAGAAATGTTTTTTTTTGGGGGGGGCAAAAATGAATCCTTGTATGGCAGATATTAGAGTTTTATTTAGGTGGTCTGACTGATCCTGTCATGATTTTGATAGCTTAAAAGTGATAAAGAAACTTTACCTGGTTGATCCTGACATTTTAACACTGTCTCTGGTCTAATGGCTTTCATTTTCATCTTCCAGCATAATGTGATGGAGCGGCTTCATTGTGGTAAACAAAATGCTGCCAAACGTTTATAATAAGCAGGATTTTTTACAAAAAGATGTAAGCTGTGTGGTTTTAAGTTGACTTCCACTACTTTTGTGTAAACAAAAAGTTGCCATGTGTACAGTGAGGAGAGTGAGCGCAACAGTAGCTTCAGAAATGCAGACGCAAGCCTCAGCGACTGTTGCTGTAGCAACATTAGCTCACACTTGTGTCTATGCTTCTGAAGCCGCCAACTCACTTGCTGTCATCGCTGTAGACTCAGTGACTTTGTTTACACAAAAATAACTAAAATCAGTTTAAAATCACACAGATTACATCTTTTTGTACAAAACCTTGCTCATTATAAAGCTTTGCCACCATTTGTTTATACCGCAATGAACCCAGCAGTCACACTACACTCAAGTTAGCTCGCAAGATGACAAAATCCTTGATCCCAGCTTCCAGATCTGATGGCCAAAACCTGATGATCAAGGATTTCTCACAAATGGGGATTTTGACAGCACGCAAATGGGAACTGGCCTAGCGAACAGCGATTTTGCCACCTCACTTACTAGGAACTGAAACACTTTGCCAGTGCACTGTAAATAAACAATTTGATCTTTTGGCTTCAAATTTGCAGGGTATAAAGGGGTGTCGCAGAGATGTGAAATATGCTGTTTAGGTGTAAAAAAGTGAATCAGGTTCATATATATGCCATCACAAAGTTGAGATTTTTCCCCTAGGATAACATTGCAGCACCCACAGCATTTTTCTGTAGCTATATCTCAGAAACAAATCAAGATATGGATTTAGTTCACACATCTCATGTGAAGGTCTTGAAATCATGATTACAACTACAGTAGAATTTTTTTCATAGCTGCTACAGTTACTGAGATATTGGCAAATTAGTGTTACTAGGGTTCCTTTAAAGCACTATAGGGCTGCTGTATGGCTCCGTAGTTATGTGTAAGTGAGAGCACAGGGCCCCATAAATGCACATTGTTATGCAAAAAATGGGCAGCTTGAAGGGAGTACAGGGCCGGGAGGACCGACACTCCCACCAACACATACTAGTTGCCAGTTATATTACAGTTTCTTTTTACACAAATTCATTGCAAAAACTTCATTAATGCATCAGTTAGGGCTGAAGTGACAAAAGTAGGGAAATTAGATGTTAGGGTTCAACCCCTAAACCCCCCACTTTACCACCCCACCCCCATCCTCCACACACCAACAGACATCAGGGTGTCCCATGGGGTCATTAGGCCTAACTCTCACCCCAGTCATTCCATATTGTACCATGTCAGCCTTACACAACCCCATGGCACACCCCGATGCATGTTGGTGTGTGAAGGATTGGGGGGTATGGTGGGGGAAGGGATCCAACCCTAACATCTAATTTCCCTACTTTTGTCATTTCAACCCTAACTGATGCATTAACAATTTTTTTTGCAAAGAATATATATTGATATGTATATATATATTATATATATAAATGGAGATAGAGAGGGAGAGATAAATATAGATATACAGTAGATATGATATGCGATGAGGACCGGGTATGTAAAGTATTTATTTTCACAAGAGCATTTTGACCTTGGGTAACCTCATGAGTGATGTAGTTCATGAGTGATGTGCCTGAGGTCAAACTGCTCGAATGACGATAAATCATTAATATAACAAGTCCCCATCTCTTGCTTTGATTTATGCAATAAAAATGCACTGTTTTGGTGTAGTTTGGTACGTTATTGTTTAGTTTGCCTTTTTTATTTAATAAAATAAAGAGGATTTATTTGTGATGTGAGGCATGCTGCGGCACACTTCTGAGTGGATTGCTAGGTATGCTAATGGGGATTCTGGGGCAGATTCACGAAAATGCATGCATCAGGTGCATATTGGGGTGGGAGCTCTACACCTGAGGGAGTTCCGCACAGGGGCCGTATTCACAAACACCGTCCCCCATCTGGCTCCGTTACATAGCCCCCCCCAGTGTGCAGGTCCATGGGGGGAGGCAGGTGCAGAGTGCAGATCCTGGTGGGCAGCCAATCGGCTGCCCAGGCAGGGATCTGCAGTGGATCCCTTGTACGCGACTGGTGCCATGATGCTGGCCAGCACACTGAATGCCAAACAATGCTGTTTTGGGTGCTCACCCCACCCAACCTACCCCAACCAGAAGTGCCCCGATGGCAGGGGTTGCATTGTTGGGGTGGCCAATGCCCCCCACTGTGCCAGCTGCATCCAGAGGCAGCTCCTCAGGAGGGACATAGCCTGCCCTAGTGGTTTACGGCTGCCTCCCAGACACAGAGCTGGAATCCCTAATGCGCAGCACTCCACAAGATCGTGCATGCCTCGGAGTGCTGGCTCAGCCCCACACTGCCCTCCCAACCCACGCGGAGCTCCGTGATTAGCCAGGGGATCGGGTGTATAGGGGGGGATCATCCATTTCAGCAATGCTCACTGTCATGTATCTGGTTGATCCTGCATTCAATGAAGTGATCATGAATGCTGTATCGGAGTGCTGAAGTGCCGGAGTTTTAGTGAGCAAGCAGGCAGGCAGGCAGGCAGGCAGTTTGTTATCTGCAGAGGGTTTTTTTGGCAGTGTACATTTTAAATGTAATGGTGCACTTTTTTAACTTAAAACAGTTTTGTTTGTTTAAATAATGATCCAGTATAGTGAGTGAGCATGCAACTACTCAAGGTATCAGCTGTTGATGAGAAGAGGGGAGCGAGGTGAGGTCCCGGGCACAGCTGAAGTTTGTGAGGCAAAAATAAATAAAAATGAAGGAATTCTGTTGTGGCTGGCTGTGGGTTTGAGTCATAGTTTGTTTTAAAAATAATTCATTTACAGTGTGAACTTGGAGCATGTAGGGAAGCTGAACTATTTAAATAAGCAGAAGCAGTTCCATGGCAAACTGTTTTCGCTTGTATAAAAGTCAAGTCAAGTCAACTTTATTTATATAGTGCCTTTCAGTGTCAAGACACTGTACAGAGCATAGCCACAATCTAAAATACAGCAATATCAATTTAAAATTCAGTCTGGGAATGCCTAAGAGAACAAATATGTTTTTCAACATTGATTTAAAACTACTGACAGTCAGAAACAAAGATACTGACTAAGAAAGCTACAGTACAGGGGGATTTTAAAATAATGTATGAAAGAAGAAATATATGCATGAATATGTATGGCTCAATTAAAAAGTGTCTGGTGGAAAGGGGGATAGTAAGCTGAGAATTGGTGCTGAATGGGAAGGTTGAATGGCAGGTATCGTGAAAGAACATATGTGTGACATATTTCAGGTTCTAATATTTGTAACACATATGTGAAAATAAATAAGGGATATGTGGGGGTGACTGTAGGATAACAAAGTTATTTAAGCAATAAACCACGACAGGGTGTGGGTTATGCTGGAATTTACCACGTCTAGTGTGGTTTGGCCATGATGCCACAGGTCTAGTGGTCAAGCCAAATCAGCCGTGAGTAAATCCCATCATGACCCATACCCTGGAGTGGTTTATTGAGATTATACAATGGTCCCTTTTTTCGACGACAAACAAAAATAAAGAAAAATAGATTTGTTTTGGTATTTTGCATTATTTTAATGGAGTTTATTGCTCCACCAGAAAAAATTGTTCTGTGTTTTTATGGAGATGGTGACTGTTGTAAGGGGAAGTTTTACATGAATGTGGAACACAGTCTGCAGCTGAGTCAGACATGTTTGGGCACCCCGGCGCCACCCCCCCCACACACACACACAACTATATAAATAAAATTTGTTTAGAAATGATGGGAGACAGAGTGAGTGGAGTGAACCTGAGACTGTGACTAGGAAAGGACTGAAGCCAGATCAGGAGTGAAGTGGAGTGGAGAGCCAGTGACAGATGGGGCAGGTGCAATCTGGGAGCATAGTGAGAAAAGAAAATAATAAAATAACATTTATGGTACAGTTTTACAGAGAAACAGTCAAAGGCAAAGACAGCAGTGGCAGCAGTGTTTTGTTTTTTTTGTCAGTATGTCCATGCTTTAGTGTCTCTTACCAAATAGCTTCTACTGGGAAATGAAAGGTACCACAGTGTCACCCTCCTGCCCTGTCGTCAAGCAAAGCAGATGTCCAGAACTCTCGGGTGATGTAGTAGTTTTTGTTTTCTTGGTGGTCTGCCGAAATGTAATGCTTTTAATGATATGTTTCAAATGATGCTGTTATTTTTTTACTGTTACTTGGTGTGGGACCCAGTCAGACTGAAAGGCTGGTGAGCAGAGCAGCTGTCCATGCTGAGAATGAGCAGGCAAAGAAAGACATGGTCTCACTTTGGGCTTTAGTCCATTTTGGAGGTACTATATATCTGTAGATGGACAGGTGTGGTATATATATTTTAGCAAGCTATTCTTTAGCAAACAAAAGAAGTGTTGTGGCATCAAATGGAGAGAAATACTGTGCTTCATTTTTTCTCACAGGACACTAGCTTTGAGGCTACTAGAGTGCCATAAGGAGAAGTTTCTCAGAAGGAGCTCAGGTATGTTTTGGCTAGTTTGGACAATAATTTCAGCAGTTTCAGTGCCCAATTCCATGGGGGAGGACTAGTTGTTTCAGGTGATTTAGCGAGAGGGCAGGTAAGTTCAAATGCACAGTTCTTTTGAATCTCCCGCTTCAGCTTCGAGGTTTAGTGAAGAATAAAGATGACAGAGCAGACTGATTTCACAGAGTTGCAATTGCTGATGTGGCTGACAGGCACTTTTGCCATGGATAATGCTAGGATTTACCACGGCTGAAAGGTACCAGTCAGCCAATCAGAATCCTGGCTTCTCTGGCCCTATTGTATAATTATACAGTAGCCTGTGACCTCAAGTAACCTCACAAGTGGTGAGTGGTGGCAGAGATAAAGCTAGAGGTCTTGTGCCCAGTTGTGCAGCATCCATACCAGCCTAAAAGAAGAAGGAACCGGATTGAAAGCATCCAGATCAGAGGGTGGAGCAGGTAGGGCCATACTCCCAGGTGAAGATGTCATGGGCTCCATAAAGCAGCTGTGTGAGGGGATAAGTGCCAGAAGTGGTGAACTCCAAGGAGCTCAACACCAGTTGTATGTGGACACCAGGAGGGAGCTAGAGAAGATTGAGCAGAGCAACCAGTCTGTTGTGTCACTTCCAGAAAGTCCATTCAAAGTTCCAGATGTTCAGGTGGAGGAGCCTGCCCATATGGGGAGTGCCATCACCAATGATGTAAACCAGCAGGTTCTGGATTAGGATGTCCAAAGGGAAGAGCACAGCAGATGCTCGTCGGAGCTACAGGCATCCTTGCAAAAGAAGTGCAACCAGCCGAACACTGAACATCCCCAGAAACTGCCAAAATGCTCCGGGCCTGACAGCCCGGTAGTGTTCAAGGAGCAAACCAGCCAGAATTTGCACCCGAGGCCCCTAACATCCACTGGGCACCCAAGGCTGAAACACATCCCACCGTGGCTGATACCAGTTGCAACAAGTAACATTTCCCTACTTTTGTTGCTTTAACCATAACTGGTGAACTAATAAAGGTTGTTTTGCAATGAATTATATATAGAATAATGCATAGGGAAGTGTGATTAATGAGGATTTTATGCACATCTGAGGTATGTGATTCCCCATAAACCCTGAGGGTGAATCCTGAGGGGTTTATCTGGGCATCACAAGCAGAAGGTGTGCATAAGATCCAGATTTCCAGACTTCGCCATGTTTTATTTTTTATGTTTACTGGTTTTGTCAGAATGTTTATTTAATATTGTGCCTGACTTTTTCTTTCGGTTCTCCAAGAAGTGTGTTTCTTTGTGCTGGCAGTTTTCTGTGAGCAGCACAAGCAGACCACCACTGCAAAGATAGCTTCTTGGACAGCTGCTCAGGGACACTCACATCTGTTTGCGCCAACCGTGGTTTACAGAATGCCGTAATTCACAAGTGTGAATTATGGAGTTTGTAGGGGTCTGCCAGCAGTGGTTTATTGGCCCTACCAAGTAAATATATATATAGATATATATCATATACAGAAATAAAACAGAGGGCTCAATTTTCAAAGTCCTGTGAATGCGGCAAGCCCCTGGTGCATTGATCATTTGGTACGCAGGGATTGCGGCCTTCTTCCTGACGATTGGGACTTTCTATCCCAAGCACCAAATGCCGAAAGTTAGACTAGCTTTTCCCTGGTCTAACTTGTGCCATAGAGGGACCCTTTATGGGGTATATACCAAATCTTTGATGCAAGCTGCAGTAAATTGAGGAATTGCTGCAACTGTGCCCAGTGTACTAAAATTGAGTGCAGTTGCATCAAACGAACTTGGCACAGTTGCAGCAAAAATAATTTTGAGGCAGAGTTTGCTTGAGCCCCGGAAATCCAACTGAATATGTATATGTATGTATTTATTTATATACAGAAATATAACTGGAAATCCAATTGGCATGGATAGTGGTTTCTTGCAAAATCCCCAGATACAGTTAAATAATTTGAAACATATCTCTGGTTGCCACGGCACTACAGATGAGCAGTAGTCATTCACTGTTCAATCACTTAATACTTTCCCTTTTATCCCTAAGTGTGGTGGAGTCATGTGGTTCCAAAGATGTGAAGGCCAAACTCATTACCTAGCAGTGCTGTTTTAAATTTACTCCTCAGAAATGCACTGTAGCCTGTCTACCAGCTGACCTACATACAGTATTTGTATCATTTGTGACATCACAGTTAATGTGGAAATAAGCAAGACCAGATGCAGTGGGATGGGATGAGCACACCAACCTTCTGGAAAGACCTGCAAATAATGTGCTACAGGCTGCTGGTTCTTCTTATTAATTGCATGAACTGGCCTTTCTTTGAAAGGTTTGGATTGTTTCAAACTCATCTTTCCCCTTGCCTTCAAAATATGGTACCAAGTAATGACTAATAACATATACTTGTTACACATGTTTGAGGCTTCCACATGTGTTTCTAATGGTTAGCGTGTTTTTGTGACCTGTCTTCCTTGGAATCTGTGTCATACTTAGGCATTCTGTGATCTCACATAGGTACACTATTTGAGGGATTATGAGGCCATGAAATGTGAACTATAAGATGGAAAGAGCCCTAAAGAATATCTCTGCAAGCAAGAAACAAATGATACATGACAACAAGGCATGTGATACAATATTTACACAATGTACATAATGTCTGTGTAACATATGGATCCTAAATGGGTGTACTATGTCTGGGGGGGGGGTTACATTGAAATGATTGTTACGGTGCAGCATAATGTTGTCTAGCATCATATCACTGTGCATGTAATGGATCAGTTATTGGATGCTGCCTTTCACCTCAAACTGCCAAAAATCATGTTTGTCCATATGTGTCTTATATTGCTCTTCATGATGCAATTTTATCATGTATGTTTACATTTTGGCCCAGATATTCAAACTGCGCCAGGCTGTGGCGCAAGCCTGGGCACAGCTCAACCTTGTTGCGCAGGGAAGTGGCCTGGGCGATATTCAGGCAGCTCGCTATGGCTGTAAGCATTGGGAATACTCGTACTCCTCGACTACTCCCCTCACTGTGCATGGCACAGTGGCACTGCACCAGCAATAAGTGGCCAGAGTGGAGCATGGAGATGCGCTGGTACAAGTGCCATTGCGCCATGCACAGCACCTGCAATATTCAAATGAAGACATGCAAATGGAGCCATAATTTATGCAAGGCGCATAGGGGGCCATTTGCATCTCATTACGGCCCCATTTGCATGCCATTAGCATGCAAGTGCTCCGATCCCCGATGACTTGTGCCTGGCGCCCTGCCAGGCAGCAGCCATCGGGACCGATGCCCCCTGCAGCCCGATTGTGGGCATTCCTGTAATATAAATGAAAATCACCCAATACCCTGGTGATCCAGTGGACCTCTATGTGCCCGATCACCAGCATCAGTACAGTCCCTCCTCACATCCAATATCCCTGGTGGTCCAGTGGACCGATCACTGCCCGATCGCGGGCATCAGTACTCATCAAAGACCCCGCTACCCTGGTGGTCTAGTGTACCCCCCACCCCACCGCCCACTCAGTCCCACCGCTAGCTCCCCCGTCAGCCAGCGGGTGGCAGCACCTCACCCGCTGCCACCCACCGCCCGCGACTGACAGCTCAGTAGGGCTGCATGCCCATTGGTTCACAGCATGATCAATGGGCATGCAGCATATCTACTACTCAATCCAGATATGTGAATGAATTCATTCACATATCTGAACTAAGTAGTATTGTAACTGCACGCCATTGGCTTATGCTGTGAACCAATGGGCGGCAGCCCTACCGAGCTGTCCGTCGGGCAGGCAGCGGGCGGCAGCCAGGTGGGGGCTGCCGCCCACCGGGTAACGGGGAGCAGGGTCATGAGGCTCAGTGGGCGGGTGGGTGGGGGGTACATACACCACCAGGATAGTGGGGGTCTTTGATGAGGTACTGATGCCCGCGACGGGCAGCGATCGGGTCCACTGGGCCACCAGGGATATTGGACTTGGGGGTTCACATACAGATGCCCGCCATGGGGCATGGGGGGCGCCGCCAGGTGCGGCAGGAACTCGGGTGGCCACCCACAGGTGGCAGCTGCTGTGTTGTGCCCTGCACTGCGGTAGCTCACCTGTGGGTGGACATCACTTGTTCCTTTTTTTGGGGGCCTAACTTTGTGCAGGCGCAGGTAGGGGTTGCACATGCAGGACTCTGCACATCCCAGGCTGAATATCAGGCTGTGCAGGTTATGCATGGGCACACCCCCCCCACCTGTGCCTGCATACATTACTGATGCGCTACCAGCGCATTGATTTGTGCGGCGCACTTTTCCCTTTTGAAAATTGCGCCGGGCTGCATCAGTGGGTTATGTGTGGTGCAACACTGTTGTGCCATGTGCAACCCTTTTGAATATCTGGGCCTTTGAGTATATTTATTTTGTAACTCACAAACAGGTGCACCTTGTGAAAAGGGTATATAACCATAATGGTGTTATCACTGTATAAATATGCCTAAAAGAAAAGAACAAAAATTATAGTTGTAATTTTCTTCTCAATCCTGATTGATCTCTGGGATCCAAACCTAAATGGATATGATAGCACAACCAGCATTTCAAATCTTAGTATGACTACCAGATCAAATCAAACTAATGATAATGGAAGTTGGCCAGAGGCAAATTCAGTTCAGTTTCAAATTGACAGCGATGCATCTGCATAGAAACATAGAAACTGGCCTACCCGGTGGCGCTGAGGGTTGAGGCTCTGGATGCCACACCTTGAACCACGCTGGTGACCCGAGTTTGGGAACAGACTCCGGTTGCCAGGGATTGGCAGGGGGGAAGGAGGACTGAGCATCCTAATGGATGCTCTCCTCCTTCAGGGTGGGTTACCGGGGTGCTTTAAGCACCTGACATCCCTAAGGGTTGGTGGAAGCACCGGCTGTCAGGACTCTGGCAACTTCCTTGGGATGGAGTCAGGGGGGAGGATGCTGTGAGGCACTTGGTAGTAACATGCATCAGCATGTTGTCTACCTGCACTGGCATCCTCAGGGGAGGAAGGAATCCACAGAAAAACAGTGGAAAAAAACCCTTGTCGGTCCAAGGTGATGACCTCTCCTACCTGGCCACCGATCTACGGACAGACCCCGATGAGCAGGCACTCCTCCTCAAAGATTGAGGAGAGGTAAAGGTAGACCTTCCTCACCCTACCCGGGGGGGTCATCTGGGAATCTTGAAATATATACAAGAAGTAGCCTGGCACTCTAGGGGCAGACTCTGAGACGATGGCTTGAGGGGAGAGGAGCGGTCTGAAAGAGTGGACGGATGAGGGCAGTCTGGAAGGATAAATAGAAAGTTAAAAAAAAAGGAAAAACTGATGGGAGATAAGAACTGATTGGCACACCCAGTCTGCTCATTTTCATACCTACTGTAGTATCGCAGACCCTACGTGATCTATGGCTGAGCCCTCCCTTCCCTAACCACTAAGATTCCCTTATGCCTATCCCATGCATTCTTGAATCCCATTATGGTTTTTGCACCCATCACTTCTGCTGGGAGGCTGTTCCAGGCTTACACTACTATTTCTATGAAGAAGTACTTCCTCACTTTTCCCATGAGCTTCCCCCCCTCCAGCTTCAGAGACTGCCCCCTTGTTCTTGAGCATCTTTTGTTCTGAAAAATGCTCAGCTCCTGATCTTTATTTATACCAGTGACGTACAGTCATCCCTCAATATAACAAATGATTTGGGAGCCACGGATGTCATTTCATAATAGTAGGAAATAAGTTATATCAAGGGACGCCAAAAACGGAGAAAAATGGGTGGCGTGTAACACGCAGTGTAGGGCTGTATTGGAGCACTATTTATTTGGGTTCCACAGATTTATGTATAGCTTGCCCTGCTCGGACTATTTGTTTTATGTCCCATTGCGTCTTTTCTGTTTATTTTTTTCACTAAGCGTGGTGCTTGCACCTTTCCCTCATCTCTTGTCAGGGCTCCAGTCTACTCATTGACGTGAACGGGGAAGGGATCCATGCTATAGTCCTGATATCTATATTTTTGTATTTATTATTTTTTTGTAAGGTCACTTTTAAGCATGGTTGATCAGCAAAAGGATTACTCCATTGTGCTGCACAGTGCATAGATTACTGCATGTGGCAGGAGCAGAGCCGCTGGTTGTGAGGAGGGCAGGCTGGTAACAAGCAGCATGCAGAGCTGTGGTCCTGCGTGTCCCCACTTGTGGGGAATGAAAGGAGGCAGGGATGGTCAGGTCAAACTGTGGAGCAGCAGCTGCTGAGAGGGAAGGCAGAGCTGAAGTAATGCAGAAGCAGATGCAGCACTTTTGGCTGTCTGTTGTGGAGCTGCACTGCTAACCAACCCCGTTTAATTACTGAACTTGACAGGAGCCAAGACGGGCATTCATTATACCTGAGCGTTCATTGTACTGGGGTTCGGTATAGCGATGGACAACTGTATTACTTCTTTTCCTCCTCTCTTCCAGGGTGTACCTATTAAGGTCCTTTAGTCTTTTGTAACAGGCCTTTGAGGCAGTATAGAGCAGTGGTTTAAGGCTCTGATCTGCAAATCTGGTGACATCCAGCAGATCAGACCTGGATTTGAATTCTACAGCTTCCACTTACATACTGTGTGACCATGAGCAAGTCACTTAACTTCCCTGTGCTCCAGGATGCGCATGTAAAAACTTCAAGCAGTAGTGCTACCTCCTGGTTAAACAACTAAAAAAAAAGGGTCTCTGGGTGCAGACACTGCACCACTCTTATTGCCCTCCCCAGACTACCTCTACCCTGTCTATGTCCTTCCAGAGATGGGACTTCCAGAACTGGACGCACTACTCTAGATGAGGTCTCACCAATGATTTACACAGCAGTATCACCACATCCCTCTTTCTGCTGGTGATACCCCTCTCTATGCATCCTAGCATCCCACTGGCTCTTACCACTGCCTTGTCACATTGTTTGGCTGCCTTTAGTTTATCAGGTATGATTGCCCCCAGGTCTCTTTCCTGTTTGTCATCAGTGCCACTCCCCTATCTTGTATTCTGCCCAGGGTTTCTGTGCCCCAAGTAGATGATTTTGTACTTCTTTGCAGTGAAATTTAAATGCTTCATTCTTGCCCATTTTTCAAGCTTTCCTAGATCCCTCTTCCTGTTTTCCACACTCACCCCACTCCGGAGTATCTACCCTATTGCATATTTTAATATCTTCTGTAAAAAGGCATACCTTCCATTCTAGACCCTCATCAATGTCACTTATAGAGATATTAAAGAGGACTGGTCTCAGAACTGATTCTTGTGGCACCTCCACTGGTCACCCTTCCTTTCTTCCTCCCTCTGACTGAACTGCATTTACCACCACCCTCTGTCACCTATCCTCCAACCAATTCCTTACCCAGCTTACCACTTTTAGAGCCACTCCCAGGCTGCCCAACTTGTTTAAAAGTCTCCTATATGGAACAGTGTTGAAGGCCTCATTGAAATCTAGGTAGGCCACATCTACTGCTCCACCTGGTCTACTTCTCTGGTCACCCAATCAAAGAAATCTATCAGATCTGTTAGATATGATATCCCTCCATTGACTCCATGCTGCCTCACATCCTGTACACTGTCAGTTACAAGATATTCAACAATCCTTTCCTTCAGTAGTGATTCCACTATTTTCCCCACCACCAAAATCAAGTTGACTGGCCTGTAATTGCCAGCTTCCTCCTTGCTACCACTTTTGTGAATTAGGACTACATCTGATCTTCTCCAGTCCTCCAGGACCACTCCCTTCTCCAGTGCATGGCTGAACAGGACTGTTGCAGGTGCAGCCAGGACTTCCCTGAGCTCCTTCATTATCCTTGGATGTATCCCATCTGGCTCCATTCTCTTGTCCACTGTCCGATTTGCAAGTTCCTATAGAACTCCCTCCTTTTTGAATGGACTAGTGTCCATGTCCCTTCCTTTGATGCTCCTGTCTCTTATCTGTGCTCGTTCCTCCATGAACACTGAACAAAAATATTTGTTCAGGTTGTCTGATTTTTCATTTTCCCCTCCACACACTCCCCACTTTCCTTCCTTAGCCTTACAATCCCTTCCCTTGCCTTTCTCCTTTCACTTACAAACCTGTAAAAAAGTCTTGTCCCTCCTCTTTACTGTAAGGATGCAGCGAAATAAAAATTCGCCAGCGAAATTGCCAATTTCACTGTGTGAAATATTTTGCAAAATTGCAGTGAAATTTCAGTCTGGCCAGTCTGCCAGCACAGTGGTTGGATTTCTGCTTGCGACGCCAGTGACGCGGGTTCAGAAACGAGCCCAGGAAGCTGGAGGGCCAGCTGGGGGAGAAGGCTTAAGTGTCCCCAGGACAGCTTGCCTTCTCCAGTGAGGGAGGGGGGATAAGATCCCAGAGCAAGACTGACCCCAGGTGGAGGTCTGGGGCACAGCATGCACTGAGGCAAGAGAGAGGAGGACATCACGGACATCAGCGCAATGCGCTTTGACATCAGGGGTTCATGCGACATCCACAAAACACCAGAAAAAAACAAGAGCCGGAACACTGAGGGGGAAGGAGTACCACTGCAGACCCTAATAGCTCACTCCTGTCTGGACTGAAGGGAACCCGATGAAACTAGAAGTATCAGGGTGCTCGGGCTCCACCTCGTACCCGCCTGGGGGGTATAGCCATGGCTCCATGGGGGACTGCTGCAGGACCAGGTAAGGAGGCAAAGCAGGGTGGCACATGAGCATCTCCAGACTGGTGGGGTTCGGTGCAGGGAGGAAGCAAAAATAGAAAGTAAAAAAGAAATTCCACAGTCTCACCTCAATTTCACCTGCAGCAAATCCGCCAAGCTCCCTGTTGTCTAGTGGACTGCCCCCCCCACCCAGCTGTTCGCGGCCCACATGTTGAAATAAAAATATTCTCCCTAGTGTGTCTAGTGCTCCGCCCGCTGATCACCTGCCTAAATTTGTATAGTAGTGGTAATCCCTCCTACACATTTCTCCCCACCCACATCCCCTCGTATCCCCAATCCTTACTTAAAAAACCCACTCACTGATGTCTAGTGGACACTCACCTCCCTACCCTGTTATCAGCAGCACCCACCCAGCTCCCCCCTGTACCTTGATCAGGCCACCAGCATAGCTCTCCACTCACCTCCATGGCCGGTGGCCCAACTGAGAGCCCAAATGAATGAGAGCCTGATTGTACAAGCATGAGCTCATTTATTGAAGCTAAGTCAGGCTACCGGTCATGGAGGTGAGTGGAGGGCTGTGCTGGTATGTGGGGGGGAGTGGAGTGGGTGCTGATAACATGGTGGAGGGGTGGGGGTCCACTAGACACCAAGGAGTGTTTTTATTAAGTAAAGATCCGGGGATCTGGGGAATGGGGGGCTGGGGAGAAATGTATTTGGGAGTGGGTTACAACTTATTTGGGCCAGTGATTGGATGGAGGGCAACAAATGGACACCAGGGAAGATTTTGTTTTGTGGCTGGTAAGTGGCTGGGGGGGGAGCGACAGTCACTGTCAGGGGCAGCCAGCCAACCAGTCCACCACCACCATGTCTATAAAGTGAAGGTTCGCTGGGGGGTGGCAAACTCTCACCTGCAGATAATGTAATTTCTCCCAACCCCAGGTGAAATTTTGCCTTTCACTCAGCATAATAGTTTGTGAAATGCATGAACTACGCAAAATATTTCACTGGGCAAAATATTCCAATTTCATACAACCCTACTTTAGTGCCTGGGCTATTTTCTACTCTGTTTGCACCTTTCCGCTTCTGACTGTTTTCTCTGCCTCCCTCTCCTTCTCATTGTACATCTCCTTATTCTCCTCCCACTGCATCTCCTTATACCTCCTGAATACTAACTTTTTTGCCCTTACCTTCCCAGCCACCTCTTTTGAGAACCATAACAGTCTCTTTTTCCTCTTGTTTTTTCTTATTTGCCTGATGCAGCAGCTTGTTGCCTTCCTTATGGCCCCTTTTAGTTTTGCTGACTGTTCATCCACTCTACCCATGTCCTCCCCCCACCAGGATATCCATGAGGCATTCCCCCATATTTGTAAAGTCTGCCCTCCTGAAGTCCAGGGCCCTCTCCTTAGTGTGGTTTGTTTCTGCCACAGTAGTTATATTGAGCCACACTGTAATGATCATGGGTTCCCAGGTGGTCATCCACCATGATGTCTTCAATGCTGTCCCCGTTGGTGACTACCAGGTCCAATATTGCTCCCTCATGAGTGGGCTCACTTGCTAGTGAGGAATTCCTCCTGCAGGGAGTTCAGGATGTCCCTGCTCCTAGCTGAAGCTGCAGCTGGGAGGCTCCAATCCCCATCCAGCAGATTGAAGTCCCACACCAGCAGTATCTCCCCATTAGTTGCCATCTTTTGGATGGCTTCCACTAGTACCTTGTTTGTCCTGTCCCCCCATCCCATGCTGGAGGTCTGTAGATCATGCCAGATTGAACAGTGGTTCTATTCTCTGCCTCTAGTGTGATCCACAGTGCCCTCGCCCTTCCCTATATTCCCCGTACCTCTTATGCTTTTATGCTATCCCTTATGTAAAAAGCCACTCCTATCCCTGTCTTACCATCCCTGTCCTTCCTGCAAAGAGTATAGCCTTGTATGGCTATATCCCAGTCATGTTGTCCATTGCACCATGATTCTGTAATGGAGACAATGTCCAGGTCAGCCTTTCCCATGATGGCCACTGGGTCTGGGATTTTATTTCCTAGACTACGAGCATTTCCACACATGGCCTTCCAAATTCTTTTACCACCCTTCTTGTCAGCCTCCTTTTTTCCCCTTTTGCCTACTCTCCATACCCCTCTGCCTTCAATTCCATTCCTCTCCATTTCTTCCATACTACTTTTCCTGCTATCAGGCACCCTTGGGGATTTCCCGCATTTATGTTTTTTTATATTGACTACTTCAGCTTGAGGGGTGGACAGTTTATGTATCCTTGGTTCCTTCCACCATCCCCCTTGACTAGTTTAAATGCTTGCCAATGTAGCATTTAAACTGCTCACTGAGACTCAGAGTCCCTCTCCTGAATGGATGCAGGCCATTCCCCCGTATAGGCCTTCATCCATCCAGGTGAGACCCCAGTCCCCAATGTAGCTGAAACCTTCCTCTCTGTGTCACTCCTTCAACTATGCATTAAAGCTACGAGTAAGGAGTACCCTATCCTCCCCCTGTTGTAGACAGACAACACTTCAGAAAAGGTCACTGAGCATGACAACTGCCTTAGGCTCCTACCCAACTCCCTTAACTCCTCCTGGGTCCTAGGTCATCCCGGTGCAGCTCAGTTCTAGAAAGTACTGCATCGTCTGAGTACTGCACCACAGAGCTGCCCCCACAGTGGAGGCAGAGGTCTTATATAGTATGGCTGTATATTTTTAAATGCTGTTCTGCACATTTAGTATGTTTCATATTAACACTGAATGACTATAGCTGCTGTCTCCTTAGTTTTCATATTTCTATTTTGTCACAGTCTAAATGGCTAAAAGTAGTTCAGTTATGCCCAGCTTATATTAATTCTTTTTTTTTATAAATTGAGAGGTTCTTCAATAAATTAGTAAAACCTCTTGTCAAATGCTGCCTTTGCATTGCTTAAAATAGTGCTGTGTATTATGATTGTTTATTTTTAAAATGCTGTTTTGCACACTTAATATGTTTCATATTAACACTGAGTGACTATAGCTGCTGTTTCCTTACAATTTTACATATTTTCTTTTTTTTTCTTTTATTATTTATTTAGTTTTTGTTGACTGGGATAGGAGGACTAGACAATTTTGCCTGTTTTCAGTCCCGTCCTGGTTGAGGGGGATACAGATGGATGGCAACTGACATTGAACCAAATTAAGCTGTTAATGGTATTTTTAGTGAATAGGGAAAATTTGGCCAGGATACCGGGGAAATTCCCCTACTCTCCAGTGGGGGGAAGCCTTGTCCACTGTCCAAGATGGCCACTGTGTTGGAGCCAGATGAGAGGATGGGCATTACAGAGGCAGGGGAGCAGGCCTGTTCCCTGGACCCTACTAGTCAAGAGGCCACTGAAAATGTTATATCTGTCCAGGATTTCCTGGAAGAAGACATGGGGCAATATATTTTTGTTTCTATTGAAGATTTAAGATCTACCATGGATGGTAAAAAGGCAGAATGAACTGATTTATTGCCAGATATTTCTAAGTTGAAGACTACTGAGCATTTACAGAAACTGTTGGCTCGAGAGGAGCATTTGTCTATGTTGCAAAAAGCTGAGCTGCAAGAAAAACTCCACACAGCCTAGCAGAGATCCACTGCTTGTGAGTCACGTACACCAGCTGATCCTGACAACCAGATATCAGAAATGGTGGCCTACCCAGCTGAATCTGCCATGCCATACTGTGTGTCAGCGTTTGGATCTACTGTTGTTTCGGGGAGCCCGCAAGTGTCTATTGTGGCTGACAGTGAAGACAGTGTTTTGGCCATGTGCCTAGAGACATGCAGTCCCCTAAAGAGGGAACAACAGACTGCAGCTACTCAATGATGATTCAGACCATGGCAAAGATTGAGGGGCACTCCAGCCAAAATCAGGAAGGACTTGAACTCCAGCATAGCAGAGGTAATCCCTAACATTACCTTACCTTCTTTGCCAAATGACAATACTTAGCAAGGCAGCAGTGGTAGTGGAAACCCTCAAGTTGAAACTTTAAAGCAAAAAGTTGTTTTTCAGCAAGAAGCTTGGTCTCCAGAATGGGTGCTAGCAGGAGCAGGTTGGATTAATACTCATGAAGAACAATGGGTACCAGACCCAAGCAATCCAACTGTACAAAGAAATAATTCAGAAATGCAAGGAAATGTTCAATTGCCGGCCACCACAACAAATTCAGCAACTGTATCAACAGTATCATCTATGCCTTCTTAGCCTGCAGCTGCAGAAAATTCTAGAGCTCAAACGTGGGGCAAACGCTTAATTTGACTGAAGAGGGTCCAGAAGCCTTTTCACAGCCCAACACTTTACAGAAATTAACTCCTCAAGACCAGCATTTAAGAATGGGCCATTTGGAGCCTTCACTAAGGAATCCTGAGCAAAGGGCTTGGTTAGCACCTATGTTTAGACTTGCTGACCTTTTTCAAAACACAGGGGAGCCAGTCTCCAAAAGAAATGCAGTGCACCTAATTTACAAAGGTGGCTTGGAAGAACCACCTGATGGACTATATATTGCAAAACTGCTCTTGAAAGGGTCTATGAAATTATTTTCATCAGAGGGCTTGCTTTGCACTGATTCATTTGGGAAATGCTAATTTTGATATTAGTTTTAAAAATGTCACAGGCTTAGACAGGCTTTGGTCTCACTATCACAAGCTAAAAAAATCCCCATTTTGGATTCCTTTTTTAGTGGTTCCTTTGACTAAACCTACAGTTAAAGTGATAGTAATAATATTTAGGGGGTCAGTTGTGAAGGTATATTATTTTGGCTCAGACAAAGGTTTGAGGTGTTAGACAGGTCCATCCCCATTCTAGACAGTGAGCAAATATGGAATGGGGGTTGGAAAGCCAAGGTTAAACTTTTTTCCATCAACAATGGTCCAGTTCATTTACCAAACTTTTTCTTTCTGGGTAAAGACAGAGGTTCACTTTTTTATGTGGGACAATCTTGGGCCTGCTTTAAATGTGGAACCTGAACCCATTTAATTTCAACATGTAACACCTCCCATTGTAACCACTGTTTTGAATATGGTCACATTGCTGTGAATTGTTTAAATCTTTCAAATATACTTTATGTGAAAAGATTGGTCATGCTTATGGGAGGTGTCCATGGGCCTCAAACAATAGGGAAGACTGCCCCTCTCATATAGGTATCATTAACATGGCCCAGCAAGCACAGGCAAAAACAGCAGCTAGGCATGAGGAGGAAGGAGCCAGAAGCATCCCTGTAGAAGACAATTCATCTCAGGAAGAGAGGGCTTCCACCAGACAGGATGTTTCACAGTTACCCAATCAGAGTGCAAATAACAAGGCTGAGGATGTTCTAGAGGAAGAAAGGCAAATGGTGGCATCCCAGGACATTCCCTAGCCTCCTTCCCCCTCTCCTTATCATGTCATGCCCCCCTCTCTGGTTGCAGATCCCCCTTTCAAAACTGTCACTTCCAAGAAAAGATCCAGACCTAATAAATCCCCTAAGACCACTTCTACAGAAGGCAAGGAAGGCAAAAATGTAAAGAGAAATTTCCCCCTCCTTGGAAATCTGGAAATAGGTATGCCTCTTTACCAGCAGATAAACAGTGGGGAGATTCTGGGGATGAGGACTCAGACACCCTTTCGGTTGCCTCCACAATGACTGATGTTACCTCGAACACAGAAGAAGGGGTTGGGGATGACTCTATTGCTAAGCGTACAAGGCATAGAAAAGGTTCTTAACCCTCCTGAGTATGTGCTGAGTCTGCATTTTTTCTTCCTCTCCTCCAGTCCTTCCCATGCATTCTTTAAATATCTCTACAATTAATGTAAATAGCATTAAAGACAAAAAGGAAAGGGATGGGGTATTTCTCTCATTAGGGAATCTTGCTTGTGATATAAGGTGCCCACAGGATACTCAACTGAAAACTCACCAGGAACTCCATCAATCAGCTCACAGCTGGACCAAAGGTCCTTTGTTCTGGTCTGTAAGTGAAGAAACGTGTGATGGGGTGTCAATCCTTTTTAATAACCCAGACATTTCAGTTTCAAGGTTAACAGATGTATTCCCAGGGACAGCTCTAATGTTAGATTTGAACTATGGTACTGAAAGATTTCGATTGATCACTATCTATTCCCAACAAACTAAATTTCAGAGTGCCCTTTTTAGAGTGATACAACCCTATCTACATACCTTGAGGTTAGTCATTTAGGCAGGAGATATTAACTGTGGGTTAGAGCAATCTGATAGAGGTCACAAAACCAAGAAGTTCTTCTGTGACACCCATGCCCTTCAGAATATCGTTACTATGGCCAATTTGATTGATTCTTATAGAACTCTTTTTGCTACTGGAGGGCATATATTTTTTTAAAGGATCCCCTCTCTACTATGATCAATTTTATTTTTCTGTCCCAGACTCTCACTCCAACTAAAGTGCTAACAAATGCTTGGAAGTTCTCGGATCATAAATCTGTAACTGTTTATATCTGCTGGGGGAATACACCTTGGTGTAAAAAGAACAGTTGGCAGTTGAATGAAGCCCTCCTAGAAGATCATGGGGTTAAAAGGGCCTGGGTGCAAGAATGGGGAGCAAGATTACCAGTTTCAGCCTGTTATGATGACATAGTGCAATGGTGGGAGGATATGAAGTGGGCTTGGAAGTCTTTTTTCAGAGTAAGTCCAGAGATTTGGCAAATAAGAGTATATAAGCTGCTTACAACTATTTAGGCCAATTACAGAACCTTATATCACAAACTGAGGCCCAGAAATTTGATTATGTGCCCCAAATTAAGATTATTAAACAACAGATGAAAAAAGTACAGTATGACAGGGCAAATTCATTGGAACAAGAATAAAGATTCAGTACTTGTATCAAAAAAGGTTGATGAGATCCATTTAAGGAATATAAAGAAAGTGTGGGGCATAGAATGGTTACAGGTCTAAGAAATTCTGCAGGTCAAATAGTCACCATGCCTAAAGGTATGTTGACACTTGTAGAACAATTTGTGGAAGCATTTTTTGGGACTACGCCTTTAGTAAGATTTGACAAAAAAAAGTTTTGATCAATTACATCTACCCCAAATACAGGGCAATGATGCAAAGGCCTTAATTGATAAAATTACATTGGAAGAGGCACAGCTGGCCATCAATAGCCTGTGTCATGATGCAGCCCCAGGATCGGATGGTTTTGGTGCTGGCCTATACAAAACTTTTGTGGATTACGAAGCCCCAGTTTTGATTATTTTGTTTAATTATATGTCGTCAGCAGGTAGTTTAGCTCCCTCTAATATATTTTTTTTAGTTAGTTAATACTTTGTTACTTACTATTGCAACCAGGCACAAGAGTACAGGCTGCATTTCTATACAGCAAAAAAAGATGAACATTTACATATAGCAGAATACAAAAACATAAAATCATACAATTTTAAAACAAAAAAAGAATAAAAAAAATAACATTCATTTCACCACATTCAACTATTGCACAAAGATTTACTGTAAGTTTGAGTTCTTACCACAGATTTTTCCCACATCTCCTTACTTTGAAAATTATACCCAGACATATTCCTCAATACAAGTAAACAAAGTAATTTATGATCAGGCTCACACATTTTTTTAAAACCTCTTTAGTAATTTTTTCTCTTCTAGTATCTAACTTATCAAGCCCACATTTAATCAAGGCTTCCCTATAATTCACATCCCACCCAACAGTTACTCTTAGTGCCCTTTTTTGTACTCTTTCCAGTTCTTTAGATTCACATTTAGTGAGGCCACTATGCCACACAGCAGCTCCATATTCAATCACCAGTCTAAACACTGTAGTAAAATAATAAACCAAATCTGATTCATTCAAACCTGTACATCTCATAACAGTTAAAAAGTATAGCCTAATATTTGCTTCCTTTACCATGCTTAAAACCTGTCCTGCCCAAGAAAAATCATTCTGAAAAATAAATCTCTAATATTTCACTTTGCCTACTACTTCTACCTCCTGACCCCCAAAAGACAATCCTTTTATCTCAGTCTATTTATTCTGCTTAACAAAACGTATTTCTTTGTTTTTTATAAGATTGATTTGCATAAAATTCTTTTCAGACCACATTTCTATATAATCTGAATCACTCTGCATAGTACTATCTTCAATATGTTTCCAAATATCCAATATTGTAGTATAATCTACATACTTTATACATGGGCCCTTTGTGTCTAGATCATTTATCATAATCAAAAATAATAACAGCCCCAGTCTAGTTCCCTGAGGGACTCCACCACACATACCCACAACCTCAGATTTCCATCTCAGTCCATTGTGATCTTCCCTGCAAAAACTGGCCACCCAATTTATTATACATTCTGGCACATGTAAACTTTGTAATTTTTGTATTACCGTCCCATGATCAATAAGATCAAAAGCTTTTTTATAATCTACCAAAACAGTCCTTACATCATTTCCTTTATCCCAAGCTTTCATGCTTAGTTCCAAAAATTTTAAAGCAGCATCAATAGTTGAGTACCTCCTCAAGGAACCAAACTGATTTTTGTCCAAAACCCCCTCCACAACCTCCATAATCCATCTACAAATAAGAATTTCACATACTTTTGAAACCATGCATGTTAGAACAATTGGTCTAAAATCTGTTGACATATTTTTAGATGCCATAATTTTGGGGAGGGGAAAACGCCCTGCCTGCTTTCACTGTAAAGAAATTTCATGACTCAGCATTGACCAATTACATATATGACACACCCATGGTGCAATCGAGTCAGTTCCTTCCTTCCATACCCAATTTGGAATAGCATCAGGGTCTACAACTTTATTTATCTTAATCTTTTTTAATTCCTTTGCTATTTCTTCCACAGATACTAAGTATTTATGGAGGGCCATTACTCCTGAAATATCCTTTTCCCATGGGAGTAAATCTTTACTTACTTCACCCGTTTAAGCAGGTCAAAAAGGAAACACCTTCATCTCTCTCAGAAAAACTACACATTTGCTCCCATCTTTTAATTTGATCACCTCGATTTCCCGTTCCACCACTTTTTCTTGTCAGATTTCCTTAACCCCTCCAATTTTCTTTCATAAAAATTCCTACGTAACCTCTTTCCCATGTGGTTTACCTGATTTATCAACCTATGATATACAATAATATCTTTCCTCATAAATGCTGCATGCCTTTCATTTATCAATTTTTTATACTCCTCAGTAACCCATGGTTTGTCACCACCTACCTTTATTATTTATTTTGTAGGCATTACTTGATCTAGAGCTTCATTAACTATGGATGTTACCATCTCCAATGTAGCATCTACATTCATATCCCTAAATGTTGCTTCCTGTATTTTACCAGCTATCACATCCAAGGTTCAACTCTTCAATCAATCAATCAATCAATCAACTTTATTTAGCCAGGCATATAACACCATTGAGCAAGTTCATTTTCAAAGCGGTCCTGGACATAAATTCGATACAATACAGAGAATACAGTAAGTGGAAGTTAAAAAAAATATATATATAACATAGTACAGATATGGTGGACATTAATGTGGTGATAGTGAACAGATGTAGGCCATGGGAGACATATACATAAGGTCCAATATAGTTTACATACACCGTTTCCAACATGATTTGCAAGAAAGCAAAGTGTACCATCCTAGCTGTTACCACTAATTTAGAGGCTAGTATCTTTATACTAGAAGCAAGGGAGAGGGGAAAGAGCAGATAATGGAGGAGAAGGGGACCTAGTAATATTTCAACATTTAAACACCATGTTCTTCTCTTTTAATCTTCTACACCCCTCTGAACTATTTGGTAGCAATACAACTTTATGGTCTCATAACCCAATAGATTCTGCAAGTGTTGGTTTACAAAAAAAAATCTGCTACATTTGTTATAACCACATCTAACACATTTTGTCCCCTTGTAGGTTCTTCAATTATTTGCTTTAAACCATCTTCACTTGATATTTTTTCAAGTGGCAGTCTATTTGCATCCCCCATAATAACAAGACCACACTTATCATGTTTTCCCCAATTTTTGTCTAAACACCAAATGATATGATTTACCAACTGTCGTTTGTTACTTGTAGGGGGGTGATAAAACCGACCTACAATTAACGGTCTACATTGCCTTGGCAGATCTGGTACATTTGGTTCTACCCACATCATTTCAAACCCATCAACTTCCAAATCTAATAATCTTCTACAAAAAATACTATCATGGATAGATAAAGCTATCCCTCCCCCAAGTTGCTCTAACCTTGCTTTTTTCTATCTGATATTCCGAAATTGCAACTATCTGGCTGGGAATATTTGCACTACACCATGTCTCTGTTATCACACCCACCTGGACTTCATTTTTCTTCATTACTGCAGCAAGTTCATCCACCTTTGTAGTTAAAGTTCTTACATTAGTAGTCATCATTGTTGGTACCCATCTTTTATCAGTTTGAATAACTGTCAAATTACTCCTGTTTACTTCCCTTTTATCTCCATACTTCATTTTTCTTTCTGTAATCATTACAGGTTTTCTATCTGCTTTTCCCATTTCCACATACCCAGTTTGTATCTGACATAAATTATTCACATTTACAACATTCATATTTACATGAATCTTTCTTTCCCTACTAATCATTACTGGAATATTATACCCCCCCTCCCCTCACCTTCCCGATGGGCAGACATATTCATCTCATATATGTTCCCTTCCATTATTCCACACAATCCTAAAAGGAGTACATAAACAATATGCATTTGCCCCATTTTTAAACTCATATCTCACATCTAACAGATATTACTACCCAAACCCATTTACAGCCACATATAAAGCTAAGAATACTAAGTAACTAATTCCAACCTTCAAAAAGTTACTTTCTTTCCTCCGCTGTTCCCCTACTGACTCCTGCAGACTCATCCATACTCTGTTGGAGTACTCAGCTGGAGGAATCAGCCAGACACTACACAGCCACCACTTGAAAGATGCTGCTGTGTCTTGGGGCTGTTCTTAAATAGTAAGTTGAGACCACACTAGTTGCTACTCTGCCACCACAGCCTTTGTGTGAGCTCCCACTATCCAGATTTAAATTACCCCCAATTAAAGTGTTCAGGTGCTATTAAGATGACTATGCAAGGTTCTATACAGAAGGCAGACCAATCCAATAGTAACAGGAAACAGGTGCAGTCACTCAAAGAATTTGGCAGTCTCTACTTTTAAATATATTCACTTCCAAGTAGCAGTTAACAAAGTGCAGTCATTTCACAGGCAGTTCAAATTGCAGCTTTAAAGCAAGATGCTGTTCCAAATACTTGTGAGTATACTTATCATTTGTAATATCCCCAATCTTTAAGCTCTTTCCTTTTACTCACAGGCACAATGATGTGAGAAGGGTTCCAAGCACCATGCAGCTCTCTGTCATGTCAGCTGTTCAGTGTATCCCAGATCCTCCGAGGACTCGCTGATGTATTTTGTAATGGAAAATGAAGTGACTCAGTGGAGTCTTCCACCCACCCGCTACAGCACCCTGCCGGAGTATTCAACCGGTGGAGTCAGCCAGAGAGATGTATGAGGCTGTCCTAATATTACTGTACAAAAAAAGGGTATCAAGAGGACTTGGGGAACTGGAGACCACTTATCTTATTAAACACTGATCTCAAAATATTAAGTAAAATTCTCCTTGCTAGACTGACTAAAGTAGCAGGGACCTTAGTACACCCAGCACAAACATGTATAATTCCCAACAGATGCCAACATGACAACCTGGTCATTCTAAGAGAACTGTTTCAGAGTGGGAGTCATAGCACATTACAGGGTTATGTATTAGGACTAGATCAAGAGAAGGCATTTTATAGATTAGCACATAATTTTCTGTTTGCTGCTCTTCAAGCTTATGGAATACCAGAGGAATGTGTAAGATGGATAAAGGTAATGCATAGCAATGCTGTACTAATTCTTAATCTAAATGGTTGGTGGGGTAAGAAGATAAAGGTTAAAAGGGGGTCAAGCAAGATTGACACTAATCCCCTTGCTCTACACATTCAGGACTAATATCTTAATAAGCTATATAACGCCCAAGGGAGATCAGAGGTTTACAACAATAACAGACATGGAGCCTATTAAAATCAGTGCATATGGAAACGACATTGTATTAGTGTTACACCCTGATACGTCAGAAACAGCCCTGAATAGTACACTAGATATATATGCAAAATTTTCTGGGACCCAGATAAACCTTGGTATAAAAGTATAGGAACTGTTTCAGAGGATACACCACTGCCAAATAATAATATTTTTGCTGCTTTTTCCCTCACAATCTTCTATTAAAATATTAGGAGTAGAATTTGGAGCAGGAGATTTGGCTAAAGCCAACTGGGATATAGATCTTACCAGGGCAAATAGGTTAATCACTGGATGGGAGGGACAACAAATTTCTAAAAAGAAAAGGGCATCCCTTATTAAATCCATTTTAATCCCAATTTTCTTATATATTAGTTATATTCTTCCCCCCCAACTGTTTTAGTGTTTTCTTTCAAACTTTTTGGGGGAGTAGGTTAAACCCAATAAAATGAGAACTTACCTGCAGGCCATTTCAGGAGGGTGGAGTCAATATGATCAACCCAGTTGCATTTTGTTCTAGTGTTTTTATTAATTATAATATAGGTCTTGTAGTAAAACCTGGTGATAGATTGTGGAAACCTTTAGTTTTGGAATGGCTAGCCCCAAGCATGGCCCCTTGGACTCAACTCAAAGCTAGGTTACTGAAAGGTGTTAACATGCTTCCTACAGATGGGTTATGTTTATTAAAGAATGTTTTAAAATGGAAGATTACTCCAGTACAAATCCAAACAGAAGACAAGAATATGATTTATAGAGCCACTCTCCAGGCAGAAAAAAAAGAAGTGGTTTCCCCAGCTGCCCTTCAGGTAAAAACATACAGTTCTGCAATTTTTGGATAGCAAGAGACTTCCAGCATTTGTCTGGGATATGGTCTGGCTATGCAACTATGGAAGATTATGAGTTAATTATGCTGAATCCTTTTGGGCTTTTTTGGCTGGTGAATGGCAAGCACCCCTGTTCAAACATATCTCGTATTCAGATCTTATGTTTGGATCATCCTCCTGTGGGTGGAAAAATCTAACCCTGAGACCTTATATATTGTTTTTGAACTTATTAAAAACTTCTTGTGGCAAGCTAGAAGTGTATGAGTTACACAGCAGAGATTTATTACCCCCCTAGAAATGATACAGAATATCAAAACATTGTTACAGGGTATTATGAATAAATATATAAAATTGTTTTCTGAAGAAGAAGTTAAGTTACTTTGGGTTAATTGTGAATAATGGGACACTGGTTAAATCATACATGAATCATGTACTTAAGAGTTGTGCTTGTCATTTTGTATAATGTAGAATGTACCTTGGATATATAATGTTATGTGATGATGATGTAGTTGGAATTTGTATTGTAATTTAGCGCTTTTCTTTGATAAAAATTTGTATTTATTTATTTATTTTTATTTATTTATTGTTGAGATCAGTTTTACAACCTTTGAGTCAAAGACTCGTTTACAAAGGTACCTCGTCAAAAAGGGGGGGGAGACAACAGTAGAGTGAGGTTAGGACAGGGATGACGTACAGGTTAGATACATAAAATACACACTTGGAGAGAGCAGACAGCGAAGCTGTACTGGAACAAACTAGTGTAAGGTACTAACATTGGTAAACAGCAAGAGATACATTATTCAATTTAACAACATGTCACAAACTAATATGTAGAGTTAAAAGACCGGTAGGCGAGGGGCCTGAAAGGGTTAGGAGGGACCGGCACAGGGCAGCTACAAGCATTTACAACATCGGCTGTCAATAATATGTTGGTGGAGGGCGATTTTGAAGCGGCCAATACCTGGGATCTTGGAGACAGTTTCAGGAAGGGAGTTAAACCAGGATGGGGCTTGGTGATGGAAAGATCTTTGGCAACGAGAGGTCCTTGCTCTGGGAACGTCGAAGGTGGCTGCGGCGGTGTACCGGGTTGGCAGGGACCTGGCAGCCTGCTGCAAAGGTCCAGAGACCCCAGGAGGGCAGAGACCTGAAATGGATTTTTTGGCCAGTAGGCAGGTTTGATATTTCAGTCTTTCCCTTACTCTTTTCAAGAAGTGCCATAGGATCTTTAACATCCACCTGAACTACCATGAGAACAAGCAGATGGGACCTCGGTTTAACGTCTCATCCAGAACACAGCACCTCAGGAGTGCAGCTCCCCCCTCATGATACACCACAGTGTCAGTTTTGGGATTTAACCCCAAGTGCCTGGTGTAGGGTTGCTGTAGTCTAAATGGCTGGTAGTGGTTCAGTTATGCCCAACTTAGTGTAATTCCTTTTTTTTATACATTGAGAGGTTCTTCAGTAAATGGGTAAAGCCTCTGATCAAATGCTGCCTTCACCCTGTTTAAAAAAATCTGCTTCTATATTTTTTAAATAAACTGGCAAAACTTCTGATCAAGTGCACCGTGTTTTAAATAATGTTGTGTAGTATGGTTGTATATTTTTAAAATGCTGTTTTGTACATTTAGTATGTTTCATATTAACACTGAAAGAAAGCATATAGCTGTTGCCCCCCTACAGTTTTCATATTTTTTTATTTTGCCACAGTCTAAATGACGAGTAGTGGTTCAGCTATGCCCAGCTTGTTTTAATTCTTTTTTAAATGACTTGAGAGGTCCTTCTTTCTATAACCATCAGTACTCCCGCTCCATGCAGAATGTTTCCAGTGTATTATTTATCTGGCATCATTTTACATTTTAAAAATGTTATTTGTCTGCACACATTGTTTTAGCTAATCTCTGTTTTACAAGAAAAGCAAAGCATAATGTTTGCAGATTATCAGAAAGTATGTCTTTATAACAAGTTGTTTAGTGTATTTAGCTAATGTTTATTTTATTTAAAACTCTAGCAACATATTTTTCTTAAATGTGCATGTCTTGAAGTAATGCCTTTTGAATGGACTTATTTCAAGAGTGAAAATGTAAAACTCACCTCTTGTGGGTCTAGGGTGCATATGTCATGATGTGGTTAGACATTTATCAATTGAACAGTCTGTTACACCTCATGAAAGACAAAACTGTCCGCGTTAATGGGGTGGCAGTTTGGGAGATGTCGGATGCAGGCAAACTGTTAGAACATAATAGAGAAAGCCCTAACCAGTTGAAACCATTACGACTTTATCTAGAATGCCACAATAAAGTCTCAGTTGCCTCTCATGAGAACAGCAACTATGTGGGTTTAAGATAATGCTCAGGCCAGCTTGATCATTAGAGTGGCCACCACAATTTTATCACACTAACATATGTCTGAAGTACTGTGATGTACTCAATTGTGCACATTTTACAAGCATTTAAATAACTTTTAGATGTGTAGAGTTGTACCTGAATTTATCACAATTATAAGCAATAAAATGTTATAATGAGAGTGACTTTTTACTTAAACAGTAGGCATGGGTGTTATAAAATGAATCTATATGTCATACAATGATAAGAAAGAATGCTGTTCCCTGACTGGTCAGACTGGGACTGGACCCATGATATTATCCCAACATAACATTTCAGCACTAGTTCCAGCACACTCACGAATGCATTGAAAGTTTTACAAGATTGTGCCACAGCTGTCCCGTCTCTGTGAGCAGCTTCAGCGGTCTCTGCTCTGCTTGAAATTGACACTTCCCACCCCGCTTGCAGTCAGCACTTCCTACCCACTGTAAACACACTGAATATGTATATTGCTTTTATCTCTCGGTACAAAACGCACAAGTGTACTGGGAGAACTACAAGAAAAATTCCACTTTGAACAATCAGTGGGGTTTCATTGGCAGCTGACTGCATGACTCCCTAAAAGAAAAATATAAAAGTTACACAGATGAGCAGGCAAACAGCTAGCCATAACAGTCAGCCTGAAGCTGTTCTCCTCTGTCGCTGTTAACCTCACATTCATTTTTTTTTTTAACCTTCGGCATATCTGAAAACAAAAACACATTCTCCCTACCCACTTTCCTCTACCTTCACAAACTGAGCTGCAGACTTCCAACTGAGAGTGACAACAGCAGAAGGCTGGTAGCAGGATGACACAGTGGGAGCTCCAAACACTGCAGTGATAATGTCCTGGTACAACATTTAATTACGGCACCAAACTGTACGTGGAGAACTGCATGCAGAATACAGTTCAGGGGGAGGAGGAGCATCAGACTGAATGGGACTGGCAAGCAAATACTAAACAGAAAAAAAAACATGTATTTGACAGAAAGCGCCATCTGTTGGAAACACAGAAAAAATAACTATTTCTGTGTGAATACACACTAGGAAAAAAAACTCTTTAAAAAATAATTCTTTAATTATTTTTTCTTCTATTTAAACATTAGCCATTGTATAATTAGAATAATGCACTCCAGGGTGGGTGTTATGCTCAGATAACATCTCTTCTCGAGTGTTGGACACCCTCAACCTGTAGCCTTGGGCCCAACCACCAGAGATGTGATGTTATCCCAGCATAACACCCACCCTGGAATGCATTAATCTTTTAATGAACCCCTCCTGTAGAGGTTTTTAATGGTACACACACACACACACTCACACCCAATGACTTTTTAGTTAAACAGTAGGCATGGTTATTATAAAATGAATCTGTATAATGATCCCCTCCTGTAGAGGTTTTTAATGATATATGCAGACACACACACACACACACACACACACACACACACACACACACACACCTTTTACCCTGCTTAAGTATGTCTGAAATATTGTGATCAACTGAATTATGAGCATCTTAATCACATTTCAGTAAGTTTGAATTTATGTTGTTTTAATTGGTTTTATCACAATCAGAAGCACTAACTTTCTTTTATTTTTATATTTCCCATTAACTTTCTGTATTGAGAGCAGTTATTTTATTTTTGTATTTCCAGTTAAAACCATGTATACAAATATTTTTGTAGATTTCTTAAAAGCCTCAAATTAGGCATAATCAAGTCTAACAGAGCAGTATGATTTCAAGTAGGGAATGAGATATAGAAGCAGATGAACTCTAAAGAATAAAGATCCTGTTTTTGTGGGTATTTCTTCAGTATTAGATAACTGATAGGTGAAATCTATAGAAGATATGTGAAATACAAGCTAAACTGTGTCTGAATATTATGTTTTTCAAAATTTTCCCAAAGGTGTGCAGAGGCAGAGCATCCATCTGTGATGCCAATGACCCAGGTTCGGAAACAGAATCAGGACGTTGGAGGTCCAGCCAGGGGTAGAAGGATTGAGCATCCCCGAGACTGGTCTCTCTCTGGTGGGAGGGGATAGGGTGCCCAGAACATCATGGAACTCTGGCAGAGGCTGGGGGTTCTATTGTGCCAGGGCCATCACTTGAGGGGGCAGGGCAGACACGGGACACCATTACACATCCTCATCCACTTTTGAAAAATCATCATGAAAACCTCTGGACCCCTATGCATGATACTCTCCTCTGCTGCCATCCCTGCTGACACCAGTGTCTGCCAGGGGGTTTCACTGCTTTAACCCCACCCTGGGGGGGTAAGCCAGGACAAGATCTGAAAGACCATGGGGAAGGGGTACTTGCCCAATGGCCCCACCCAGAGGGGTAAGCCTGGGCATGGGGGGATGACACAGGGGTTGGGCTGAGCTCCCTTTAGGGGGGAGGAGGGGAGGTCTGGACCAAAAAAAAAATTTGCCCAAAGGTTTCAACTGCTCCTTAAATAGTTAAGTTTCAGAACACCATCTCCTAATGTCCCTTCCCACTTAAAACAAAGTCCCAATTCATTTCAATAGAAGGATGTTTGAATTATTTCATCAGTTTCTGTTTTACATAGTCTGTGGTTTAACAAGTTAAATAGTTGTTAGAAGTGTTGTATCACATATTTTTATTCCACGTTACAACTGTTTTAAAGCATTTCCATCTAAAATATATTTCAGCTTCTATTGGCCAAGAAACTATTACCCTCCTCCATGTTTTTAAATATAATTACTGGTGACCCTATTTATCAGCCAGATTATGGGTGTCTTCAAATGCCATAATAACCCAAAATCTAGTTATTATAGCATTCCAAGCAACTTTCACTATCCTGCACTTTTCCCGCTGACTGTAGCATGACCGAGCAGCGTGTGGTCTTCTAAACAATATTGTATAAATTGTAGAGAAAGAGCACTGGTCAGTATAAAAAACATGTCAGCTTTTTTCTTTCTGCGTACTTTTTTTAGTTTCCTGGGAAAGAAGCTGCCGAGTGTAGAGTGAGGACAGTGAGTGACTCGGCGGCTTTAAAAGACTCGAAGCAAGTGTTACCGAGTAATGCTATGGTATTAAAAATCTCAAAGGCTTCTGGGGCCAGAAATGTATGTGAGCATTGTCATGCCCTTTTCATGCACAAAGGTTCACACACAAGCCCTAACATGTGCTATGGATGCAGATCATTTGGCTGTAGTAAAGTACAAAATGAGGTGGTACAGTTCCCTGATTGTCATAAACATAGTAGTACAGCAACCTGCTATAGACAGCATACATTGGTTTACCCTGATTGTCATTTATCTAAATTGTACACTTCATACTAAAAATCTCAGGGTGAGAACCATATTTGTTTTCGGCCAAAGTGCCATAAATGTCTTACAGATGTACACCCTTTTGAAACTCACTTGTGCTACATCCACCCCTTAAAGTCATCACCTTGTTTAGTCAGTTATATATTTTATGATTTTGAATGCATACAAGATGCAAGTCCTGGTGACTCTAGAAATACTTCAGATAATATCTATGCCATTGAAAGAGGTTGGAAGTGGACATTTGAAGGCACTGACTGTGTTGCACAATTTGTAAAAAAAGTTTATCCAAAAAGTGTTTTATGGGTACACTTTTATAGCTCACAATGCAAAGGGATATGACAGCCACTTCATCTTAAACAAGCTTGTAAAAGAAAAAATGGAAGTGGAGTTATTGACTCAGGGATATATACTGATGTCCATAACTGTAAAATAGTTAAATATCTGATTTATAGACAGGTTAAACTTCCTTCCTATGCATCTTGCCACAATGCCTTGGGTTATAGGTTTTGTGGATCTAAAAGGCTACTTTCCACACTTTTTTAACACACTGGAAAATCAGAATTATGTAAGGCCTATGCCAGATCACAAAAATTATGAAGTAGGCTGATGGCTGATGGAAAAAAAAAGTTTTTGGAGTGGTATGAATTGCATAAAGAAGATATATTTTATTTTAAAAAGGAATTACATCACTACTGCAAGTCAGATATGGAGATTCTAAGCAAACCTGTGAAATATTTCAAGATGGTGTTGAGCAGATGTTGCAAGATAATGCAGAGGAATGGGGCCAAACTGACCCTTTCCAGTACATCACTATATTGCTCATTTGCATTGCTATCTTTTAGTTTAAATTTTTAGAGCCAGACACCATCGTGATTATACCCACTGACAACTATCACCACCAGTGCAAGCATTACTCCACACCTGCCATACGGTGGCTGATGTAAATAAGTAAAGAAGAAAACATTTCCATACAGCATGCATTGAATGGTAGGGAAGTACATGCCTGTCATTATTTTCTTGATAGTTATGCTGTAATAGACAGTGTCCCCACCACATCTGAGTTTTTACGCTGTTTTTATCATGGCTGCCAGGTGTGTTACTTTGAAGACCTGTTGAACCCAGTGCTTAACACAATCTACGGACATTTATATTACCTAAAAATCAAGAAATTAAACTATCTCAGACATGAAAAAGGTATGCATGTTAGGATTATGTGGGAGCATTAATGGAAACAGCTGGTGTGTGACAATCCACAGGTACATGCTTTTTTGAAAGCAACCTGCTTTCCAGAACTGATGGATCCTATGAATCACTTTATGGGAGGTGTACAAATGGACTCCATTGACATTACCATGTGCAGCTTGATGAGAAAATCCCATATTATGATTTTACCAGTTTGTATCTCTATGTAAAAAGGACCAAGACATATTCTACAGGGCACCCAGTGGTCATATAGGAGAATTTCAGGGATCTCAGACAATATTTGGGGCTTATTAATGCTAAAGTGTATTTACCTCATAGCCTCTTTTTGCCCATACTGACCAACAGCATAGGTGGAAAGCTGATATTTACTCTGTGTCACACATATGCTGAGACAACACAACAGTCACAGCCTTGTACCCATTTAGATGATCAGCGATCTCCGGAGGGTCAATCAATCAATCAAATCTTTATTTATCCAGGTGATCACCATTGAGCAAGCTCATTTACAAGGTGGAACTGCTGTTGGCAGGGAAAATTGTACAGTTACATATAAATATACATAATACAAAAGGAACAACATGTTTACAATACTGATAGGAGCAGGTATTTACATTCCAAGTCACATGTACAAGAAATATATACATAACACAACCTGAATAATATATATATATATATATATATATATATATATACAGTTCCACAGGAGCAGGATGTACTGTATATGGATGTCATATGCAAACCATAGAAGAAAAAAGAAAGATTATTTATATTCCTGTCCAGCAGAAACACGTTACAGGCCTGGATGGAAATTCTTAAGCTATGGAGGTGCTCATAACATTGTGTAAGCCTTAGGTAAATGTGGCAGAAGGGGGGTGGTGAATAAAAGGGATGCAGAGGGTGCTAAGGGCAAGTGGGGCAGAGGAGGGGGGAGTACTAGTGGCAAGGGCTGATTTGGATAAGCAGCTGGGACTAGTGTTGAAGAAGAGAGGAACAATAGTCAAGCTGCTCGGAGCGATAGAAGCAATTACAGACTTCAGCAAATGTTTTGTCATAGAGGGTCTTAAAAAAGGCAGGACTGACAGGTGAGCTAAGTCTCAATGAATTTTGTATCCTATTCCAGACAGTAGGCAGGGCATAGCTTATGGTGGCCCTTCCAAAGCGAGTGTTGGCCCTTGGGACATTCAAAGAAATCTGCGATTGACTTCTTAAGGCATAGTTCCTAATAGGACTAAGGGGGAGACAGTCAGCAACGTATTATGGGAGTTTGTTGGTAAGGGCTCAGAGCGTCCATAGGGCTACATTTCTATAATGCCTGTATTGAAGGGAGGGCCATCCTATGGCTGCGTATAAAGAGCAGTGATGTATGGAGTTTGGGAGGCCAGTTATAAATCTCAGTGCTCTATGATATAATACATCCAGTCTTGCAAGATATGAGGCAGGGCAATGGCCATAAATGAAGTGGGCCTAGTCAATTAATGAAAGGAATGTAGATTGGACAAGCTGTCTTTTTGCATCTGTGGTCAATAGGCGTTTAATTCTGAAAAAAAGGCCAAGTCTCTGCCTCAGTTTTTTCAGCAGTTCTTCTGTGTGTTCCACAAAAGAGAATTTGTTGTCTAGCCAAATATCAAGGTGTTTGAATTTAGTCACAAATTCAAGATTTTCTCCTAATAAGGTAGAGGTTGATGGTAATGGACTAGTGACAGCAGAGTAAGCCCCTGGGCCTGATGGTGAGAAAAGAATGGCCTTTTTTTTTGCGTTTAGTAGTAACTTTTTGCAAAGGAGCTGGTACTGCAGAGTATTAAAGTCAGCTTATAACTCAGCACAGGCAGCTTCAGGAGATTCCCAGCTTAAGTAGAGCACCGTGTCATCAGCAAACAAGTGAATACTGTCATCTTTGATGTCTACGTCCAAGCTGTTGATATAAATGGCAAACAGTAATGGGCCCAGTATGGAGCCCTGGGGGACACCTCTTTTTATCGGTTTAAGTAGAGAAATCTCTCCATCAGCTTTAATTTGTTGCTGCCTATCAGAAAGATAGTCTTGGAACCATCCCAGTGCGGTTGAGCCAATGCCTATAGTTTTTAAGGTGGAGAGGGTAGGCAGTGGTCGACAGTGTCGAAAGGCTTACTAAGGTCCAGAAACATGGCACAAGCAAATTTTTTGTTGTCTAGGTCCCATTGCCAATCATTAGTAACGTTTGCCAGTGCTGTAATTGTACTATGCTTAGCTCTAAAGCCAGACTGCACTGGGTTAAGTAGTCTAGCATTGTCTAAGAAAGATCTCAGCTACGTATCTACAATTTTTCCAGAAGTTTTGAAAGTATGGGAAGAAGGGAGATTGGTCTATAGTTATTTAGGTCACAGGGGTCCCCTGCTTCAACAGGGGAATGATGTGAGCAGTTTTCCATGCCTTGGGGATGGAGCCTTGTGCTAGGGACAGATTGAATTAGGTGTGTTATAGGTGTAGCAAGTATATGGTATGCTATTTTCAAGAAATATGGGTCAAAGGAGTCGACTCCAGAACTTTTTTTAGTATCTAGTCATAGAAGAAGTTCTTCAACTTCTTTTATGGTGGTAGGTGAAAAGGAGAAGTCCTTGTTATTGCTACTTGGTTCTGAAGGCTGGGTGTTGTTCTGAGGAGGAAGGCTGCTTACAGGTGCGTTATTAAATGCCAGGACAGCAGTGGCAAAGTGATAATTGAAAGCCTGCAGTATCTCTAATTTATCGTTAATGATAATATTATCAGTGGTAATTTTGGAAGGAAGCACACTTCCTGGAGAATGGCCAGATAGCTCTTTTATGGTAGACCAGAACTTGGTAGGGTACATGGTGATCTGAGGAACTAAACCTGGCATTAGAGAGGGGAACAAGGTAGAAGAGATATATGAAGTATTGCAATATGCAGAACAATCTGGCAGTCTTTTTACAGAGTATATTAAATTACACCTAAAAGAAAAATTGGAACTTCAGGGTATCCAACTTGGTGTACTACTGATTTAGAATGTAAAGCATATATCAGACAGTGCTGTGCTAAAGTGGGTGTTGTTTTACAGTCAGAAAATATAACACACAATCCTGCACAAAGACAGATTTCAAAGCTGTTTTTTGAATTAATTGTGGGGAAGATTTGACCAGCACCCCAATCTGATGAACACTGCCACTGTCAAGGATGCTGAAGAACTCTTTCAGTACCTTTTCACAGACTGCTACCATGTATCTGGTCTGTATTTCATTAATGATGCTACGACTTTGGTATACTGGAAATATGCTGAAAAACACTACGCTAATGCTACCAACATTAATGTTGGTATAGCTACCTTTACCATGGTCTTCGCCAGACTTAAACCATACAGTTTACTTGACCCTACAAGACCCTTGCCTGTACCATGACACAGACTCTGTTACATTTGTTAGCAGGCCAGGTGATTGGCAACCACCACTGGGGGACTATTTGGGTGATCTGACAGTGAACGTCCACCTGATGAACACACATTGTGGAGTTTGTATCAGGCAGTCCTAAAACCTATGGTTACAAACTGACCAATGGCAACATTTGTATAACGTGTAAAGGAATTACAATTTATGTGACTAATAATAAAAAGATTAATTACAGCTGCCTCAAATTACTAGTTGACTAGTTTATCAAGGACATAGGTGCAAATGAAAGTGTTGGGGTACAGTCTTTCACTATAGGGTTGAAAAAAGTTGTACTGAACGAAGACAGCATCACTACTGAAAACAAGCCAGAAAAGAAAACCTTTAGGGTGGCCTACAACAAAAGAATTTTGACTGAGGATTTTAAAATGCTGCCTTATGACTTCTGACCATGGTATGGATATACATTTGGAATACCCATTTTCCTGTATTTTAGCTGGGCCATCAAACTGTGGGAAAAGTTACTTTATTAAAAGCATACAGGATGCAGGTTTCAATGCTTTAGCCAAATTTCCATAAAATATTATCTGGTGTTAAAGATGTTGGCAACATTTGTATGCAGAATTATACAGTAAATTTCCTCAGTTGAAATGTATAGATGGTATTCCTAGCATGCTACAAGATGATGAACTATTACCACCCCAAAAAGTAAATCTCTTAATTATAGGAGACTTAATGGAAACAGCATCTGAAAACTGTGAAATTCAAAAATGTTTCACTCATTACTGTCGTCACAGAAATGTTAGTATTGTCAATGTCACACAAAATTTGTTTGTCCAGGGTAAAAAAAAAAAGACAGAACATAAATTCAAATGCAAATTACATAGTATTGTTTAAAAAGCCCATATATAAGCTACAGGTTAGTACACGGGCTCACAAGATGCATCCTGGAAAGATCACATTTTTGGAAGAGGCCTTTGAAGATGCAACTCACAAGGCCTATGGTTATCTTTTGGTGGACTTTAAAGCCGCAACACCTGAATATTATCATTTAAGGTCTGGCTTGTTTTCACCTGATTTACCTTTTGCATACACCATGAAGAAAAGAGCCCATTGAGAATAAGAGATGTGTCAATTGTTCATTGTAGCCAGATGATCATAGTATTGTGACATGTCAGCATGTCTGAAAAGAAACCTTGCATTGTTTAAGCTGCTGGTGAAGGGGCCATACCAGCAAAGAAAAGCTACACTCTGTTCAGCCTCTGATGAATTAATAGTTGCAATTGCTAAGGAGGCATTCAGTGCTGTTAAAGGGACTATACCTTGTACAGCTAACCAGATTAAGATGCTGAAGAGGAGATGTAACACTGTCAAAAAATTAAGTAATGGAAAGCTGTCTGTTAAACATAACCATTGGGGCTGGCAGTATAGCCTAGAGGTTAGAGGAATGAGGTGTGAACAAGCTTGATACATCCAGCAGACCAGACCTGAGTTTGATTCTCACAACCTCCACTTGCATACTGTGTGACTCTGAGCAAGTCACTTAAGGAAAGGAAAGGGGAAATGATTTAACCAGAAAGGCACACTAAGCCGAAGCTTGTTTCCAGGTGCAACCTGGGAGCACAAGGTTGCTCAGGGTCACACAGTATGCAAGTGGGGGCTGTGGGATTCAAACCCCTGTCTCCAAGTTTGCACTTAACCACCCAGTGCTCCCAGGTCACCCCTGAAAACAGGCACTTGTGCCCAGTGAGCCTTACCCAGTTACCAAAGTCTAAAAGGAAAATAAATAAAATGGAGTCACGTGATGCGTTCTAGAGAGTAGCAGCATTGCCACGAGTGCTATCCCTCCCGATCCATTAAGCTTGCAAATTGCCATTAAAACGATCCAGCAAACTATCTTATTTCATTACATTGACTAATAAGTGTCTTCACTATCTACCTGTGAGCAGCTGCAGCCTTATGTCCAATGCGAAGGGGATGGAGAAGCCAGTCCAGGAACTCGAGGCCAAACGGCCCCGCCGGAGCTCTTCTCCTATAACACCAGAAGAAGATCTGACACCCTCCCGGGTCTACTCAGAGCTTTCTATGATTAAAGAAGCTCTCTTTAAGTTGATAGATGAAGTTGCGGACTTCAAACCAGCTTTGACTCAACTGACTCGGCGTGTAACTGACACTGAAGCGAGGATATCATCCGTGGAGAGGAAGCTTGATAAAAATGACCCCTCTATTGCTGAATGCAAAAAATCAATCGCAAAACTGGAAGACTGTCTGGAAGATTTAGAGGGGAGGAACAGACGAAACAATCTAGTCCTACTGGGGCTCCCTGAGGGGGACAAAGGCCAGAACACGATAATGTTTCTGCAAAACTCCTCAAGCAGACGGTAGGCCCCTCTCCAAACGGTCCAGAGTACATAATTGAAAGAGGCCATCGTTCTCTGTGTGCCAAACCACCGGCATCAGATCCTCCCAGGCCAGTCATATTTAAGCTTCTCAACTATTTGGATCGCGAATTCATATTTAAAGAATCCAGGAAACTCTCGGCGATCTTGTGGGAAGGAAAGAAACTTAGACTTGTGCCAGACCTAACAGTGAAGACGCGCCTGCTCAGGGCGAGCTTTCGCCCCATCACCTCTAAGCTGTGGGCCGCCGGTATTAAGCATTGCATGTTATATCCTGCACGTCTAGAGGTAACCTTGCCGGAGGGATCCAAACGCTTCGACTTGCCTGAGGAAGCTCTGAAGGCTCTCAAGAAATGTTACCCTGATCTCTTCTCTAAAGGCTGAAATGGCAATTTACTGAAGGCACTAAGGAGCCTATTTTGTGACACTTAATGGGACTTGGTTCTTGCAATCACTACCAGTTCCTGAGGTGGCTTTATGCTTTTCTGGAGGACTTACTGGCTGAATACCTAATTAAGCTGAACTTGACTTTATTTAGCTTGGTGATGACTTGTTTTCCCTTCTTCTATTTTTTTTTTAATTTTATTCTAACAGCAATATTTCTAGGTTTCCACGGACTGTTGTTTGCTGTCTGATGTGGGACATTCGCTATGTTATCCACTAGAGGGAGCTCTGACTTCACAATTGGTTGGTTAAATGCAGTTTTTACCGCGATTATTCGCTTCTATTCATCCTTATCAAGGTTAAATGGATAAAACTCATCACTACAGCCTGGATCTGAGTTGGGGTTACCCCCAGGCAGTCAGTGGCCTAATTTGTCCTATGTTCCCTGCGTTTTTAACCCGTGTGGTCTGCACTTTATATAGGCTAACCCTCCAGGAGCCTACTTTATTAATTTTTTTTTTCTTCTGTTTTAACCTTGCTTTCATACCTACAGTTGCTCTTGACTCCTGGTTGCCTCTCCAGTAGTTATCTCTCTACAATGGGGCTTCAATCTGTAATCAGTCTGTAGAAGTGGGATAATTTAAGTCAAGATGAGTACAAGACCAGGCATCTACTATTAGCCATGTGCTGTGTTTTTTTTTTTTTTTCTCTAACTGCTCTATATGCTCCAGATGTTAAGCAATGATTCACTGCTCTCAAATGCATGGCAGTTTGCTTCTGCCAACATGTTTAATAGTTATTGGAAAGTTACGGGAACTAAATTAGTGAGATACCAATTGTATGGTATGTGTAAGTCAATTATAACGAAGTTGGGATTTAATTGTGGGTATTCGCAAGCTCTTAGCAGCTGACTGTCTTCTTTTAAGCGTGGATTGGGAGGGGGTGGAGCTCACTTCTGGTGAGCATCATGGGCCAGATGGATAGGAGTAGGTCTAGGGCTGGGTTATTCAGTAGGTTTGTTAGAGGTTGGTGGCTTTTTGGAGGTGTGTGTTTGGGGTGGGTTAATCGAAGAGATATGTTTTCCTTTTTGTCTGGGGGCAGAAACTTCTCCTTTCCTATGGGGTTAATGCTGACACGTGCATGGTTAGCAGCTTAAATATTCTGTCCTGGAATGTAAAAGGAGGGAGAGACAATAAAAGAAATATATCATCTTAAACCACCTAGCGAAATTTGATCCTTCAATTGTGTTTCTGCAGGAAACCCATTTGCTACCGAACAACTGCATTATCTTCAAAAAGATGGGTTGGTCAGGTTTTTGCTCAGGATTTACATCTAATAAATGGGGAGTAGCTATACTGGTGGCTGAGGAATCCACTTTTACCAAAGGAAGTAATTTCCGATCCAGAAGGCAGGTTTATTTTGTAGCAGGCAAAATTGGCAACCTAAACTTAGTTTTGGGTTCCATTTATGGACCTAATTTAGATACACCATCCTTTTCACACACCTGGCTACGGTTATGGCCCCTTTTAAATTTACTATACTTTTGGGTGGCGATTGGAATCTTGTACAATCTAACCGTCTGGACCGACTTATCATAAAGGAACCAAAGCTCCTCCTCGAGAGGGCTTTGCTAAATTTACAACTTCATTGGGCATCCTAGATCCATGGAGAATAAGTAATCCCTTAAGTAAGGAATTTACTTTTTTCTCCAGTCCACAAAGTTATTCCGTCTTGACTATTTTTGATTAGTCAGCAGTTATTACCTTACATAGTAGATGTCAACATTTTAGCCGTGTAATTTCTGACCATTCTCCTATCATGTTGCAGTGTTTGTTGCCAAACATTCCAACAAGATCCTACTCCTGGGCTCAACAACAAATTATTGTCTGACAATCAAATAGTGGATGCGTTTCAAGACTTTTCATCAAACTCCATTGCTACTAATTGGGGATCGATCACGGCAATGGACCGGGCTTGGCTGTTGAAAGCCACTTGGAGAGGAGAACTTATCCAGTATAGCGTCGGTGCGGAAAAAGAAAAAAAACAATTTCTTAACCAGCTGTCTAAATAAAATTAAAGACCTGGATAGTAAAGAGACAGTACACTTTCCCAATCACAAGAACAAGAACTTTCCACTCTTAGAGCCTTATATGCGAGTGTTCTCAGGGAATCTGTCGAGAGGTCTGCTTCCATATTAAAAGCCTCATATATAGGCCAAGGCAGCAAAGTGGGTAAACTTCTAGCTTGGCAATTGAAACAGCATTCATCTGCTAAATGGGTGGCAGCCTTAAGGCATCCTCAAACGAATGCTTTGGTCTCGGACCCAGAAGGTATATTAGCGCTGTTCCATGACTATTATGAAAAATTATATTCTAGTGAGCCCAGTACTTCAGAACACAACACCAAAATGAGGGCGTTTCTAGGTAAGATTCCTTTCCCGACATTGTCAGAGGAATTTAAACTATTGCTAGTGGCTCCTATTACAAGCGAGGAAATATCCAAAACTATCGACCCCTTAAAGTCAGACAAAATGCCTGGTCCTGATGGCTTTATGGGCCCTTTTTACAAAACCTTTAAAAAATGGCTAACACCTTTGCTACTCCAAGTTTATGCGTATTGACACACCCATGGGGTTAGCAATCATACACTGTTTGAAGCAAGAATAATTATTTTGCCCAAACCGGGGAAATCTCCATCTGAAGTGGGTAACTACAGGCCCATATCCCTCCTTAACATAGATGTTAAAATATACACCAAAATTCTGGCTAACAGATTAAGATTATCATGGGAAGGGTTACTCAGTCCAGAACAGGCTGGATTCGTGGCTGGACGCTCTTCCGCGGATCATTTCAGGAAGTTATTCTATTTAATCTCTGCGGCTGGGATTCCGGAGCTAGAAGCATCTCTGGTATCCTTAGACGAAGAAAAAGCATTCGATAGAGTAGAATGGCGTTTTATGTTTGCAGTACTAAGCAAATTTGGTATTCCCCAACGTTTCATAGATTACATCCAAGTTCTCTATTCAGGCCCATAGGCCAGAATCCAATGCAGCAATCTTATTTCGATCGATTTTCCCCTTTTCCGCGGTACTCGACAGGGCTGCCCGCTCTCTCCGTTCCTCTTCAATCTATATATTGAGCCCCTAATAAGGGCTCTGAAGTTAGACAACCAAATCCAGGAATTCATGTTGGCAGCTCAAATGCAAAATATCAGCCTTTGCAGGCGACCTGCTTATACATATAAAAACAGCAGAAAATCCCTACCTCAATTACTTCAGATCATTTCTTGTTTTAGTGGTTTTTCAGGTTACAAATTAAACAGTAACAAAACTAATGTGTATCCATTATCTCCTCTCTTACAGAAAGATTGGTGTTCCTCCTTGGGCCTTCAGTGGCAGGGAAGTTCCCTGGTTTATTTGGGTATTAGAATCTCGAAAGACCTTGCCAACCTGGCGAATCTTAATCTAAGCCCTCTGTTCAAAACTATTAAGGAGGACTTAGAGAGATGGAACAAATTACCCCTATCCTTCTGGGGTAGAGCAAATACTTTAAAAATGATGGTTTTACCTAAAATTTTCTATCCCCTTTTTAATCTTAACATCTATCTACCTAAGTCCTTCTTTAAACCACTTTATAAATGCTGTTCAGATTTTCTGTGGAAAGGCAAAGCACCTCATCGGGCATATGCAAAACTTACCCAACCTAGAAAATTAGGGGGGCTTCAATTGCCTGACTTCTTTGCTTATTACTTAGCTAGTCACGCTACGAGATGCTCGCAGTGGGTGGCTGAAACCGAAGCAACCCCGAATTCTTCCCCCTGGCTTATCTTAGATAGCTTCTCAATTGATAATCTCAAGTTAGATTTGGAATCTCTCTTATATACCCCCCTGGTCTAAAGTTCCCCTAAAAATAAAAAACACTCCATTAGGTTGGGATGTGAAGGCCCTACATCAGCTCTATTTGCTGCTCCATAAGTCTTATATGAGAGACCTGACGCAACCTTTGCTAAGGAACCCAAACATACAAATAGGGAATCGCCCAATCACTCGTTTTATAGGTAATTATTCTCTCAAAGTTCATCTGGCAGACTTTGTTTCAGCTAATTCATTGATCCCGGTACCGGAGCTCGTCAATAAATTCGGGGTGGGTCATGACAATCTATTACGACTGTACCAGATTCAACGAAGTGTAAGCCTTTTCTTGGGGAAAAGTCCTTGGACAGATGGAGCTGGAATCATATTAAAAAAAATGAGAGAGTTAGCAGACAGCCGTAAAGTGGTCTCTAAGACTTATAAGTTAATCTTGACAGAAATAATGTGCAATTACACCCCCATAGCTCACTACTGGGAGTCCAATTTTGCTAAGTGTTGGCCGGCTGAAATTTGGGAAAGAATCTGGTTAGACTCATATGCCTGCATTAAACAAGATAGACTTAGAAATATTCAATTCAACATCCTACATAACCTTTATTTTTCTCCTGCCAAACTATCCAGGATATACAGGTCTTCCTCTTCTGTTTGTGTGGACTGTGGAGACCCCCTAGCCACAATACATCATAAACTCTGGGCTTGTCCAAAGGTGGCTAATTTTTGGGACTCAGTCAAGCAGTGGGTGGGCCCCTATTGTAACATCTCAGCTTTTTTCAACGAAAATGTTTGCTTATTAGGGATGTATGCTCAAATTCCAACTTGGACTCAAAAGTGGCAGATGGCGATGGTAGCTCTTGTCACCTAGCTGGTAATTCTCTGGCACTGGCAAGGCAGTTGGGAACCCTTATACAGAGAATGGTGGGACAAACTTTTAAATGCTTTAAATACGGAAAGGTCTGTCACCAATCTCTTCAATTCTGCTGGAAAATTCCAGAAATGCTGGGGTGGATTTTTTACACACCTAAAAAACAAATTTGGCTACTAGGAGGGAGAGACCCTTGAACGCTACCATCATGGGCCCCCGGGAACTTGGTTCTAGTTCCCTGGTCACTCTTTCTTGTCCATCCTCCCTCTGGGGATACACAAGGATCATGAAATGTAGTCACTGGAAAGGCCACTTTCCATGTCTCCCTTTATTGGAGAATCTAGCCTCCTTAGTCCCCCCTTATTACGGTTTCTGTTTATTTTTCCTGATGGTGTTTTCTTCCTTGTCTCCCCTCCTTTGAGATGTAAATTTAAGGCTACACCACAGTTTTTCCTTCTCTCCTTTTGTTGCTAGGTTAACCTATGTCATATTACTCTAAACTCTGTAAGGAAAGTAAACTTATTTGTAAGTTCTAAGTTTTAGCTGCCACGGGGGGGGGGGGTTATTGTGAGATTATGTCATATACAACCGTTGATTTTCATGATTTGTTTTTGGGGTTTGTTTTATCTGTATGGTTTTGTATTATTTGTCTGAAATATAAAAAATAATAAAAATAAAGTTATTTGCAAAAAAAATAAAATAAATAAAATAAAAGCAGCTTGTAACACAGTCTGGGGGGGTTTTAAGCACCTTGCTTAGTGCTATGATACCCTTTTTAACCAGTCTTCTAACAAGCAAGTGAATAGACATGGACTATGCACAAAAAATGTATTTAGTACCACCACAACAGCTGGACTTACTAAGATGTCACCCCCCCGAAGAGCCACCACGAAAGGGTGTGGAATGATGGCTGGATGCTGAAATGTGGGTTGTTCTTCAAAGGATTGATCTCTCTGAATAGGAGAAGGCTAAAGGGTATGGGAGTGTGATGCAATGCTACCTCACAGTTGTATGCCAAGGTGAAAAAGATGTAGCAAATGTGTCATTATTTTTGACACCACATGAGCTAATGCAACCACAAGATAGCACAGCACAGCACATCTGCCTGGTACCAATGATATTTACAATAACATATTACAAGGTATTTCTGTGCATGCCAAAAAACCACACTGAAATATTGCTAAACAAACTAAAAAGATCTGCTGGTGTTACAGACTGGAATGACTGTGGTGAATTTATATATCATGGCATGCTCATTGAAGGGTCTCATGTGTATGACATAGTCGAGGCTGTTACTTCACAAAGACAAACATCTGATGGTAAAAAATCTAGGAGGTGGGATAATTTTATTAGATCTTTAGCGGAAATTAATGATCCTGAATCAGTGGTGCCTAACATCCAAAACAGGTCTTTGATTCAGAGTGCTAAGAACAAGCTGTCAATGGTTCTGACATGTACTTCTACAACACCAGTACAGGGTTTTAAATAATTGATTAGTAGTTTTTTTCTTGGGACAATACTAACTGTACTGAAAGTATTTATATAGGTTTTCTTGAAGTGTTATATTTGTTAAACACAGTGAGGCAAGTGCTATGCATTTTCACAATATTTTAGCACTTTTATGAGCAAAATGCTAATCAATTTTTAAGAGTTAAATAAAACCCTGCAGTACCTGAAACCCACATGCCGTCACATGTGGCCAAAATAAGAAAACCCCCTTTTAAAAAATGGCATGGTTGATGGTGTAATGCCCTGGTTATGCCCCACACCTTTTCAGTAATATTGTGTTTTTGTACATTTTTAATAATTTATATGTATGTTGGCTTTGATTTTGCTGTCATATTGTAGGCCCTTATCTGGGTCAACATCTATGTATCTATGTAAATAAACAGACAATCTGTATGTTGCACAAGCGGTTGTATTTTATTGTCTCCTTACAACAAGAACATTGAATAATTATGCACTATAAAGTAAACTACATTTGCTGGCTATAGAATACAACATGCCGTGTTTCTATATCTACCAGCAGTAATAGTGCTGTTTATAATTGTAACATGAAATTACTTACTGTTGGCTAAAAGAAAAGAATGCTTCAGCCTTTTAACAATTCTCCATTGATTAACAAATGCATAAACTTTTCGATCATTTGTTATTAAATTATCAGAATGCATCCAAACCACATCATTAAAGGTTGCACCTTTCATCTATGATGCAAGAAAAATATACAATGATGGTCACAGTTCGTAGATGTTATACAGGGTTTGAAATAAAGGGGATACCGGTGCAGAATAGGGCAGCTGAATGCAAGAATAGCACCTGCTTCTATGTCCTAGCAAAAAGCAGTGGCACTGCTGACAAGCACTTTAACTTGGTGGATTTTGTTCAGTGAGCCGCTGTGCAGGGGTGGCTACTAACACCAGATGGCTGGGAAAATGAATGGGAGGGCAGGAAAAAGGCAAATAGACATGCCAGATACCAGCAGGAGGGTGGAGTAAATGAACAGAGGGTTGGTAAAGGGGGAGGAAATAAACTGTTCTGCACCAAATGAGATGCGAGAATCAGAGGAAGAGGGCGGAGTAGGTGTACTGAGGGTGTGTAAGGGGAGAAGGGGAGGAAATTACTTACAGCCTGCGCCTGAGTCAACTCTTCTGATGTGGCACCCAAATCTCCATTGCAGCAGTCATGCCCTGTCCTTCAGTTAAACGAGCAGCAGTGAGTACTGGGAACGATTATACATGCACTCAATATTTTAAACTGAAGCCCAAGTCCAAGGTGTAGTTAAGACTTGGGCTTCACAGTCAAATAAGGGCATCTGCTGTGGTTAAAATGACTTTGATCAGCAGGTAAAGAACAAGTGAGAGTCACTTGGCTACTTTTTAAGAATGCTGAATGGTGTTCTTGTCCTCAAACAAGCTAAGTTATATATGTGTGTACTATTTACACTGGGAATGCACATCTGACATGCGTTCCTGGTATAAATAGTACATAGACTTCTCTTGTTTATTGAGACAACACCATTCAGCATTCTTTTAAAGCAATGACACTCCATTATCTTTGTTGTGCTGATCAAAGATGCGTATCCGATCACCACTACTCAGCCCCAGTGCAGTTTGTAGTTTGCAGCTGAAACATCTAAAACAAATGGAATATACCGCATCTGGGCTGTCGTGTCCTAGTACAGCTTCTCTGGATTTGTTCTGGCAACATGAATACTACTGACTAAAATAAAATGTCATGTTGTCAGTACATTCTAGTAACAACCAGCTGCCACACTCTAACCTCCAGAGCCATTGTTCATTGCATGCTGACAAGGTCTTTATTCTTATGAAACATCTTGTGCCTTAACATACTGAGTATGAGAATGAACAACAAGACATTTCATAGGAATAAAGACATTGTCCACATATGTAATGGAAGGATGAATGAAGGTTAGATTTGAGTAGCTGTTACAAGACGCAGTGCTACTCTAACCATGTGACATTTTAGTTGTATGTCATGTGACTCAGATCAATGCCGGGGGGATGGCTTGCTCTTAGCTCTGCACCACATGATCGCTGTATTGCAATGACCAATCGAGAGTGGGATGTCTCTGAAAGTAAATGTGTGGCAGTCTACCATTGGTGCATCAGGGCTGTCACTCATCTTACAGGCAATCACAGTGTTTTGGGGTGGGATATGTGGAAGCATTCATCAAGCAGTTTGCCTCATGACAGCAGATCTGGAAAATAAACGATCGAGAGAGGAGCGTGCGGAGTTACTTATCACTAATCAGACTTGTACTGAATGACATTTGCTGGTCACATACTAATAGTGTTGAACAGAAAGGCACAGTCGTGTTGATCTCAGCAGCCCCAATCAGGGAAAATCTACTTTTACTGAATATTTTTCGTTTTGCTGTTCTGAGAGAAATAACTGAAGGAAATTGTTTGGGGGGGGAGACCATATTTTCTGTCAGTTAGTCAAAACTGAAACTAAACTGCAGCTCATCATTGAGCCTTTTAGTTTCAAGTACTAATAAATATATCTGAGTAACACAATATGGAGGAGAGAGTTGATCTGTTTGACTAATTTAAATTACTTAATTGCCTTTTCAATTGAGTAGAGACTGTCTGACAGGAGCTGAAAATTACCAGCCTTGCTTAATGTTGCCAGTTCCCTGCTATTGCCAGTTTTTGATTACGGTGATATACTCTGTGGAGGGGCCACTGGAACACTTTTAAATAAGGTGGATAAAGTGTTCCATAGACTGGTCCATTTTATTTTGGATTCACCCTATAGAACTCATCGGTGCATTCTATTTAATGAGTTAAATTAGGTTAAACCAGCTGTGAGAAGAAATTTACATATACTGCATTTTATGCTTAAGGCCTTGAACCATAAGGTTCCAGACTATATTGCTGGTCTATTTGAATTTAGGGAGCCTAGAAAGAGCCTGAAGTCTTCACAGGGAGTTCAATTTGCTCTTCATAACTGTAACTAAACATTGGAAGATCCTCTATTCCTTTTAAGGGCCTTCCTCTGAAATCATTCCCCTCGTATTTAGGATGTCCTGGTGCCAAAATTAATATTTTAGAATTTAACAACTGGTGCTCGACTTGGTCCAACAAAGTTACTATTTGTAATCACTGTAATGCACTTTAAAGATTGTTCGAGATCTATAATGTTATTGATGTCTGTCTATTGCATTTAATGTGATTGTTATTCTGTTTATAACATATTGAGATATATGTGTATGTGCAACTTGTGCACATTACAGCCTGGAACTTCATTGAAAATGAGCTTTGCTCAATTGAATGTATTCCATTATTCTTATGAATAAAACATGATTTACTACTAATACTTAATACATAATAAAAAGCCTTTCACTTTTCAATATAAACGACAAACTGAAAGGAGGAGATGATTATTTTACTACGTGAAAATGCAGAGATTTGCCTTCTTACACTTCTGCATTAAGCAAAAAGAAAGTAAATTTACTGTTCATGGGGGGTTGTACTTCATAAATTTCCTTTTACTTTCAGTAATCTAAGCAAGAGCCTGAAGTAGGAGTCTAGGAGAGGCAGATTTTATTCTGTTTTACTAAATAAACCTACAGCTAATTGCCAGTTTGACTAGTGGGGCACAGCACCATGTGAGCATCATTAGCAAGACACTACAAGATATTTATTAGCCTTGTGCTCTGCTTTGTAACTGTTGCACCTCAATTAGAAAAACAGTTTCTAAGCTTGGCTATCTGGTCCCAAGACCTATAAGCATCAGCACGACTACATTATAAGGTTCCTTAGCCTTGAGGTCTGCTTGTTAACTGCTGTAACTTGATTAAAACAATATCTAGCTTGTCTAACTGGTCCCAAGACCTGTAAGCATCAGCATGACTCCATTATACATTACAAATTTCCTTAGCCTTGTTGTCAGCATGTTAACTGTTGTACCTTGATTTAAAAAAAACTACATATATATAGCTTGGCTAACTGGTCCCAGGACCTGTGAGCATCAGCACAACTACATTACAAGGTTCCTTAGCCTTGTGGTCTACTTGTTAACTGTTGTACCTTGATTAAAAAAATATTTAGCTTGGCTAACTGGTCCCCAGACCTGTGAGCATTAGCACAACTACATTACAAGGTTCCTTAGATTCCTGGTCTGCTTGTTAACTGTTGTACCTTGATTAAAAATCTAGCTTCTCTAACTGGTCCCCGGACCTGAGAGCATCTGCACAACTTATTACAAGGTTCCTTAGCCTTGAGGTCTGCTTGATAATTGTTGTACCTTAATTAAAAAATATCTAACTGTTAACTGGTCCATGGGCCTGTGAGCATCATCACTACTTATTACATGGTTCCTTAGCCTTGTGATTTTCTTGTAAATTACCCACCTGTTTCAGGGGGCCTTAGCCTTGTGAACTAAATCCTGCCTGTTCTTGTAATTCCACATGTTTATAATACATTTTTTGACAAACTTTAGTCTGCTCTGGATGTCCCTTGACACTACTTGGACCCTGTGAGCAGCACTGAGGTTCCTTAGCCTGGTGAGATATATCCCTGCTGCCCTTTGCTGTATTAAAAAAAAAGAGACAGAGACAGTAAAGTAATTTTCTTCATTTTATTACCTAACCGTGACCTGAAGCAAACATCTCAGTTCATCCCTTTCAGCTGTTTGTACTGAAATAAAATTTCTTAATTACAAAACATATAGTTGGCCTGACCTGTCTCCTTCCTTTCATGGTCTGCCATCATGTCACTTCTAAGTTTTGGGTTCAGTGCTTCATGAAAATACAAGCAACCTATGCAACTGTTGCAGAACAACCATCCTCCTCTTCTTTGATGACTTTGACCATAACACCACCAGATAGTACTACTCCGGCTGCTACCATAACTAAGAAAGAAAAATAGGCCCATTCATGTCACATATCCCAAGTGCACTAGTTGCAGTGCCAAAGGAAAATCAGATTTGTCATGGTTACAATTTGATGCAAAAGGTGGCATTGCCACTAAAATTTGGTGTAAGTTTTGACAAGAGAAACCCGATGTATTCAGAAAGTGGGCAGCTATAGCTGGCAAAATGAGCAAAGTGGATTCGTACATCAGTGGAATGAACAATGTTAAAAAACTAACTGTGAGAGGCATGCAATATCAGAAGGACATAAACAAGCAGTGGCTGCTGCTTTAACAGACTGTATGCCCTCAGGCGGTGTAATAGAAAAATGTATCTTAAAAATGAATAAAAAATCTCTATACAACGTATAAAAACTTTTTGATATTGCCTACTACATTGTTAAAGAGGAGGACCCCTTCCTGAAATTTAAGGGACTAATATCACTGGAAAAGAGTCATGGTGTTGAACTTGGTGAAGTGTATGCCAATGAGAAAGCGTGTGCCACATTCATTGCAGCTATTGCCGATCACTTGAGAAAACCAATTGTAAGTCATTTCACAGGAGAAACAACATGATACAGATATCATTCTATCTTTATGGATGGGACTATAGACAGGATGACCACAGAGAAGGAGATTGTGTATGCCAAAATTCTTGAAAATGGGCAACCTACTATGACGTTTATAGAATTAATTGATGTCAACTCTGCTGATGCCAGTGGTCTGAGGTCTGCAATGACTTCCACATACTCACAATTGTTGAGACAGGACATGGGTAACCTAAAACAGTTTTCCTGCATTGGTGCAGGAGCAGATGGTGGGTCCGTTAACTTTAGATGTAATAAGGTTATGATGACATTATTGAAATAAGAGTGCCCATGGCTACTTGCCATTCATTGTGTTTCTCTCAGGCTTGAATTAGCAGCTAAAGATGCTTTTAAGAACATCTATTTTTACAGACCATTGACAACATATTAATATCAATGTTCTATTTTATGAGAACTCCCAAAACATTATAGAGAGTTAAAAGAGTGGCTGAAGCTAATCAGCCCATCTGATCACATTTAAAAAATCACAAGAAACACGATGGTTCTCACATAAAAGAACTCTCTCCATGCTGTGATTCATAATTACAGAAGCATACTGGGTCACTGGATGAGCCTGTGCCTGACACCAGATGGGATATTCCAGCAGCAAACAAGGCAAAAGTTAGGGATTTAGAAAACAAATTTTCAATGTAAAATTTTGATCTTCTCCCACTTCTATTTTGACATACTAACAGGTCTTTCAACTGTCTCACATGCATTACAGGATGCTCATGTATCCCTTCCCATTGTAATGGACACTGTCAGTACAGCATTCTTGGAAACAGAAAATCTAATAGCAGAGGATGGAACCACACTGGCCAAGTTCAGGAGAGAAGTGGTTATTAATGAGAAAGGGACAGCAGTGTTTAAATAAATTGAGCTCCAAGGGGGAAAAAGGGATGCTCTTTCAGCCCTTACAAAGGAACGTGAAGTGATTGTAAACAGTGTAATGGACTGTCTCAACCAGCACTTCTTGGATTTTGACAAATACCCATTGTTAAAGAATGGCACTGTCACTGACCCTGCAAACTGGCCTGACAGTGATCACAAGCTTTGGAATTTGGAAATGAGGAGATCCAGTTTCTTATTAACCACTTCTCTCCTGTCTTGCTGCAGAATGGATGTGATGTGCATACTGCAATGACAGAATGGAAACTGTTGAAACAGAATATTTTCAAGTATCACAAGCAGCTCTCATTTCTTGAGGTATGGCATGTAATCTTCAGAGAAAATCACAATACTTCAGCAGCATTCTTCATGCCATAGCTTTAGTACTTGTGTATCCAATATCTAATGCCACACTAAAAGGGCATTGTCAACTATGAAAATGATTTTTCAGACTGGAGGCTAACCTGAAGACCAGCACTATAGCGGACTTACTTTTAATCTCCATGGAGGGCCCAGAACCACAAGATTTTGCAGTACACCATCAGTAAAAGAGTGGTTTGTAAAAACAAAATATAGGTTGGGAGCAAAATCTCGTGGGTCCTCATCAGCAGGCCACAGCAAAGTAGCAGTAGTGGAGGAAGTTCATATCACATCTAGTGAAAGTGAGAATGAGGAGGACCTCCATCATCATTTGGAACAAAATTCAGATGAAGACTAATAACTTGTGGGGAATTAGCTGCTTGAAATGCTTGCTGTTAAATGTTTGAAACTATCTGGACTCCCCATCAGCACCACCATAACTTGCATTACACAAATGTGTAAAATACAATATGCAATAAAAATAAAAAATGACACCACACAGTTGGAATAGTTTTATTTAATGAATGTGAGTCTGTATGTCTTCCTGTAAAGTTTATAATCTTCCAAGCAGCATTTCTGAGCAACCGCTCTTTGCTTGGATGCTTGCCTCTTTTTACATATTCTGCTCTCTGCCTGTCTTCCTGGCCAGAATCTGGTATTCTGATTTCTCTCTCTCTCCTAGTACTACTCTTGCTCTGCCTTGTCTTCATTACCACCCATCTTGACTACTGCAATGCCCTCTGCCTAGGGCTGCCTGGGGTTGATATCCGTTGCCTGCAGCTAGTGCAGAATGCTGCAGCCAGGCTGTTGACTGGTACATCTAGGACCAGTCATATCATGCCTGTGCTGCACGAACTGCATTGGCTGCCAGTTCAGTGGTGGATCACCTATAAGGTAGGTTTGATTACCTTCAAAGCCCTACATGAACAGGGACCCAACTACCTGAAAGATCTCCTGACTCTCTACTCCCCCAGTTGCCTTCTCCAATCTGCTGATGAGGGAATGCTAGAGATTCCCAAGGTTTGTCTAAAAACATCAGGATCTTGTGATTTTTCATTTGTACCACCAACCTTGGAATTCTCTACCTCGTCAGTTAAGAGGAACCTGACCGTCCAACAGTTTTAAAGCTCTGCTGAAAACTTCTTTATTTACATTGGCATTCCCTAATTGTTAAATTGAATGATTGTTTTAAAATGTTCATGGTTTATGCTGTCATTTTATATTATGTACAAGCCTTGGTTATGAAAGGTGCTATATAAATAAAGTTGCTTTGTTTTGCCTAGTACTAGCCTTAGCTGTTTATACTTTCCATAGCAAAACAAAACAAAAAAAAAACATAAATAATTGCTGTTTCTCATACATCTAAACTTTTTCTTAATTTTTTGGCAGTAGCCCTAGCTGTACAGAGTCGCTCCTGGTTGTCCACAAACGTCAGATGACTAGGAGCTATTCTTGACTCCCCATTGGCAAAACCTTATTTCTGCCCCGTTATATCTTGAACCTGTTTTAGGTTAAACAGTGTTTCTGCCACATTCTTCCAGAAAAACATAACAATTGATGATGGGAAAAAAATGTGAAGTCTGGAAGAAAGCCACAAGAGTCAAAAAACTCCAAAGTAGTATGGTCAGGGAGATAAATAGCTAACCGGTGTTCACCAGGCATTTATTTATTTATTTGGATTTGGGGATTAACATCTTTGAGCCTGAGAACTCTTTTTCAGAGGTTCCACATCATGTTAACAAAGACAGGTACAAACATAGACAAAACAGCAAGTACTGTACATGCAGTAATTTACAAAGGACATAAAGTAAAAGTACAATAATGCAGACAGCAGCATTGTCAGGGTATGACATAAACAAAACTAAGAACTATAGTGAGCACAGGCATTGTACAAAGTATGCAGGATAACATAGTTTAAGGTTATTAATGTTGTATACTATAATTCTATCTAACACTGTACCAGGGGTCAACAGAAAAATAAAATAGAGGGGAGTGAAAAGAATGTTGCAAGAGGCAATTGTCAAGGTAAGGGAAGAGATACTGGGGAGATGAGGTAACACTGGTCCAGCATTCGAAAGAAATAAAATAAAGGGGAGAGAAAAGAATGCTGCTAGAGTCAGATGATGATGTAAGGGGAGAAATATAAGGGAGTTGAAGGTCAGGGTGAGGCAATTAAATAGAGTTAGAAGGTATGTAGAAGTTAGAGTAGGGGAAGATTTAATAGAGGTGGAGAGTGGGGTAGCGGTGGGATGAGTAATAAGGGAGTAATGTGGGCTGAGAAATGGTGGAAGAGGTGAAGGGTGGTTAGGAGCAGGTGAGAGTCAGGGTCAAGATGTGGGGGCCAGGAGGTAACTGATGGAGAGGAAAGAGGACCAGCATATTATGCAAAACAGTCACAAGTGGCTCTAGCAAGAAGAAGTTGCTAAAGTTTGCATTTAAAAGTGCCCAGTGTCACGGTGTTGATGACGTCAGCAGGAGAGGAGTTGAACCACTTGGAAGCTCTTACTACAAAGGAGATCTGACCTTGAATAGTACAACAGTGGGGTACTTGAAAGGTTAGGCATTCAGAGCTTCTAGTGTGATGGGGGTTGCAAGATGGGCTAAGAATCCTCTGGATCACTGGCACATAAGACTGAGGAAGGTCTTCTTAGCTAAGAGGCAGGTCTAGTATATGACTCTGCCCTTTAGCTGGAGCCAGTTATCCTGCTCATAGGTGTCACAAGTGTGTGATAGGCATGCTGCACCAATGAGGAGCCTACAAGTCTTGCTTAGAGCCAAAGATATGTGGCTCAAGGCAGTATCTGTGACTGAACCATAGATCATGAGCCTGTAATCAATAACAGAGATTACTGAGCTTTGCATTGCCAAGTTGAGGGTTTCAGGTGTCAGGCCATGCTTATGACTGTAAGGAATCCAAGACAAATGTTCAAGGCCTTGGTGACATTGTAAATATGGGTGGCATATGATAAAGTGCTGTCAAGGGTTACTCCCAGATACTTAAAGGAGGACATATGCTCTAGTGCAATGCCAGACCTGTTACTAATAGTTAGTTTTAGTTTTTCTGCTTGATATGCATACTATGGAATACCATAATTGTAGTTTTGTAGTTGAGAATCAGTTTTGTGAGTTGAACCAGGCCTCATCATCTGAAAAACTTATCTGAAGGTGATTCTCCAGGAGGGAGGGATCAGCATTGCCCGAGTAGATTACTGCATCATCCACATACAGAAGAATCCTATCTTTGCAGAAGGCAGGAGCTTATTCATAAAATGCTAAATAGAAGTGGGCCCAAGATTGAACCTTGTGGTACTCCAGATGTGACTGGCTACCTTGTTGAGTAGATAGAAAAAGTATCTGGAGACCAGCCATTCAGTTCATCATAAAATGCAGTTTTATTGTAATATTTTCTTAGAACCTGGGGGATCATGGTGTTCTAAGAAAATATTACAATAAAAAGGACATTTCTTGTGATGAACTGAGTGGCTGGTCTCCAGATACTCCAGATACTTTTTCTCTTCTACATTGAAGTCAACTGTTCAACCAGCACCCAATAGGACCATTTGGACTACTTTATACAAAGGGCACCCACCCACATCCTCTTCCTTGCCTTGTTGAGAGGACATCACTGATCCTCATCTGTTGAGAACGGTCCCTGAGGTAGCTTTCAAACCAACATATGGTATATTTTGAGAGACCTACATAACTGAGATAGCTGTTCTGTCAGCAACGAGTGATTGACTGTATCAAATGCCTTGGTAAGGTCTATAAATGTGCCTCTAATGAGTTGGCCAAGGTCCAAGGCATGGTGGATGAAGTTTATGAATTCAAGAAGGGCGGTGGTAGTACTGTGACCTTTCCTGAAATTGTGTTGTCGTGGACATTGCAAGTTTTATTTTTCTAGGTAATCTATAAGCTGGTCAGCCATGATACATACAATTGCTTTGGAAAGGGGAGGGAGGATTGAGATGGGTCTGCAATTGCTATGTAAAGTTCTGTCACCACTTTTAAGGATTGGGGTGACCACTGCTGATTTCCATTTATGGGGGAATTGAGAAAGCCTGAGGGAGAGGTTTATCTTAGTAAGGGGGGAAGAGGACTACATCCAGAGTGAGGGCAATTAGTTTTAAGTCAAGAGGATCCCCACTTAATCTGGACTTCCCAAGAACTTTAAGTAGATGTTTTCTGGCTGCACTTTCAGATATTGTTTTAAAATAGAAAGGTGGGTGCACCAGTTGCTTTCCTGGCACAAGAACATCAGTTGTGGTATCAGGGGAGGAATCAAAAAAGTTGGGATGTAGCATGTGACTATGGTATGTGAATGTGCCTTCAGTGTTAAGCATTGTGGGAGCAACATTGGAGTTCTTCCCAGTCACTTCTGACATGTTACTCAGAATTTCCTACCATCATTCCAGGAGTTTGCTAGGGCACTTCTGTAGTATTTGACTTTCTCAGTCTGAGAAGCTCTGGTACAGGCATTCTTGGCAGTTTGTAAGCCCACATGTCTGCTTCTTACCAGTGGCCCTTGCTCGATACAAGAGATGGTCCTGGGATTTCATCTATTCTAAGTGGTCTAGTGTAATCCGGGGATAATAGAGGCCTTAGTTTTGTGCTTTTTGAACAGGGCATGGGAATCACAAGCAACTTTGAAATGAGAGACAAAATTGCTGAGGGCAGTGTCCACATCAGTGGCAGTGGCAATCTGTGACTAGTCTTGTTTATGCAACTGCACTTTAAGTGGCCCAAGGTGGCATGGGACAACACTCTGCTATGAATAATTTTAGCTGTGGGTTTTGTGAATCTATTTGTCCAGTTGCAGGGGATAGGGGAATGGTCACTAAAGGTATCATGGAGAACATCTTTGTGATAAGATCAGGACAATTGATAGGCACCCAATCCAGTAGTGTGCTGGTATAAGTCATGTAGTTTACCCTAGTCAGTAACTGCACTAGCTGAGAGTAATTTGAAGCAGACAATGCATTCCTGTATCTACAAGCACTGGGAGAGAGCCAGTTTACATTGAAGTCACCAGGCATTATGACTTCTGAGCAAGGTTCAAGATTGTTGATACAATCAAGGAAAGTGTTTAACCCTTGCTCTGTCTGCTTGGTGAAATGTAAATTGATGCAATGGTCAACACTTTGTTGTGTGCTCCAAGCAGGATCTTGGTAATGAGGACTTGTATGTCATTTCCAGTGCTAGGCAGAGTCAGGGCATGACACTTTAGGGATTTTTTTAAGTAAAGAACACAGCCCCCTCCTTTTTTGGACAGGGTACAGTATCTTGCCTAAAGATTGTGTAGCCATGTAATGCTATGGCAGTATCAGAGATCTTAGGTGACAGCCACGTCTGTACAACTGATATGAAGTCAGGTGTGTGCTGAGTGACCCAGGCTGTAAGGACATCAAATTTTGGAAGCAGGCTACATATGTTTATGCTTGCCAGGGGTAGGGTCCTTTGTTTTCCATTGACATTAGATCCAGGTTGAGGAGGTCCAGAATTGAGGTGTATGTTGTCCTAGATGAGCAGCAATAACAGTAGTAAGTGTTTAACCAGTTCCTCAAGGTATTTGCTACACAATCAGCATTCTCTCTCTTCAAGGATAGTTCCTTGTCAACTAGATGATGCATGGACCAGAAACCGGATATCAGGAGCGGTGTATCAAAAAAAGTATGAATACTGTGTTGTGCGCAAAAACAGTGGATTTTGGTGTAGCCTTCGGGAGTTGTAATTGGTGTGGTTCTGGTTGGTGCAAGTGATAGCTGTCCAGTCAATGAACAGAGGGTATTCAATAGTGTGTGCTGTGGTGGGATGGAGAGGACATTCATCAACCATGCCTATGCTGGTATTAATAATGAAGAGTGTGAGCAAGCAGGGCAGAGGAAAAGCTACAAACATTTTTAAATTTTGTGAATTGGAGTGCAATGTGGAGGGTAAAAAGGTCAGATCTATCCAGTTGTGGTAAGGTCACTTGAGTGCACAGAAATTAGGTGGTTTCTACAGTAGTTAAGGTTTGAGGATTGGAGCTGTGATGGTTGTTTATTTGCACTTGCAGCAAGCAACACTATACTTAAAAGATCTAGATATGGAGGAAGGAGAGACAGCCAAGAAGAGGCAATAAATTAAGTAAGGCCTGATGAAGGGAGTTAGGAATTGAGAAATTTAGACACTGGAGAAAGAGCAGGTAGCCTTTAAAGTGGAGGCCTCTACAAAGTCACAACCAATGGGAGGAGGGAAGGAAGAGATGGGGTTAGTGTGGATTTAATAGAGGCTGGGTTTGGGGTGGGTGGACAGGAAAAAAATTCCCAAGTCTATTGGTGGCAGGCTAGCTGAGTTAGCCACAGAGCAAAGACTACCGCAGGGCAGAATCAGGCACCAGTGTGGACAGGGGTTGTGTATTCCCTACTAAAGTGTCTGGAAGTATCTCTGAAGGTAGTTGATCACTTGCAACCACTCCCTCCAAAAAAAAACCTGTTTCTGGTAAAAGAGTCTGCCTGGAGAAAGGTGTCCAGTTGTTGAGTGTTCATATTTAGTTGAAGTCAAACACATTTGTCTTTGATTAATTTCTACCACATTATCAAAGACTGCATACACTAACATATTCACAGTAACTGGTAGAGGATCAGCAAAACGTATTTCAGCTGTCAGATTGCCAGAGTGGATTAGTGAATAATGGTCACCACATCCACAGCCTTGGTCAGGGCTTCAGTCAAAAGCAAATAATGTGTACCCATGACAAAATCCTACATGGTCTATCAGCAGTGGCCTGTCTTTCATATGTCTTCCACTAGCATGAACCAGATTGATATAGTTTCTGACGGCATTACCATTTGTAAAGTTAGGTTGCAGTGATTTATCAGGAATTCATTCACCATCCTCATACAGTGCTATAAAGTTAATGTTAAAATGTTTAAAATTGAAAGGGTTTGTGTTGTACACACCACTGAAAGTATCCTCATCAACAAAGCCTATAACCAATATTTTTGGTATCTGCCTCAGAAAGAAATTATCTTGGTTACACATATGCCCCCAGATATACTTAATACTTTCATGCTAACACGATCAATAGGGTACTTTGCATTAGCAACTTGTAATGCCTGAGCATTGCCAATACATACAACTGGTAACATTTTACCCGTTTTATATAAATAGATGCAGATTTAATTTGTAGTTTATAATCTTCAGATGCATCATCACTATTTAAACAGCATGCATTCTTGTTCCTAACAAGTTTAATTTTAACATCCATGCCATTCAAGATCAGTTTTCCTGAAGAAGAGGTCTGCAGGAATTGGTCCAAACAGTTCTAGAGGATGTAGAACTCCTGCTGTAAAAGTTGCATGCTTTTTAAAAACCTCATTAGCGACATTAAGAACAGTGTTTTCATGCTGTCCTGGTGTGTCCTAAAATAATCCAGATTATGAACTGCATCCTGTATAACTGTCTCATTTATCTGTGTACTTGCTTGATATGTATTAGGTATTGTATTGTCACGTGAGGTCCCTGCACCCTTATTGGTACCCTCAGAGGTACACCGTAGACAGCTAGTGCTTAAATATATGTTATACTAACATATAGGGCTAAGGACATCTACCGTATAAGAGTAGTTGTCAGGATATGTACTCATATTGTTGTAACACACTTTGCTTGCTAATACATATATATTCTTCTATGTATTTTCTGTATATTTCTTGCTTGTAAGATGCCAGTACACCTGTGTCCTTGGAATAATTATGATATGTAAGTTGGCATTGCCACCTTTTGGTGATTTGTACTACTACACTGAGTTATGTAAGACTCTGTATAAGAACTCTTTTGTTTCACAAACTAATGACTACTACAAAATTGTATAATGTTATCTCGGACCGTGGAGCCTCCTCTAATTTAGCCAATGGGGCTCATCTCTGTAACTAGAAATGCTTCTATCTTACAGTAACCATAGTGATTATCATAGGTATATAATGTGATACACTAAGTCTTGTACCTCGGAGATCCCAAGAGACACAAAGAAACCTCGAGGTATGAGAGGCAGCTTACCATTGGCTCCCAGTTCATATTGGTAAGAACTGCTTAAGGCAACTGTGATTTTACCCTTCTTGGTAGTAATAAACAAGTTTATTACTCTTATGCAACATGTCTGTGATTACCCGCATTCCCAATATTGCCAAGAACCTGAAAGTGAGGTTTAGACCTCCTGACAATTGGCAACCGCGTGCAGGCGATATTTGGTGTTTGTGAGTTTTCACTTGTTGCTATAACTTTTCCCTTTCCCACGGGGACAGTAGGTGTACATTTCCATATCACCTCTCCTGTTTTAAAACCAGTTTGTAGTCACTTACAAAGTCTGGCTGTTTTCTTTTCGGGTGGGCGATGCCGACTTGACTCACTCCTTTATAGCTTTGAATTGTAAGCCTACAACTCTTACAGTAGCCCGACTGTGTATAAAGTGTTCCTGCTGTGGATCGATACATAGCACGGCGCCTTTTTCACAATTAGATTTTTTGTTCCCTCCCACACAATGGCCACCGTATCAAATATCTGCGCAGAACTGAGACTCGATGTCTCGAACTTCCTTGCCTCCCATGGAGGATGGGCTGACTTTGCGTGGGACATAAGTCAATCCAACAACCCTATACTGGGGATTTCAACCCAGTACACAGAGATGAGACAATCAACCAATAAGCGTCAAGCTGAAGGGCTGATGGTCGTGACTCTCTACGCTGCTCTGTAAGCCTCTGAAGTGAGGTTTCGAACACTTGATCTGCAAATTTCATTTCTTAAACAACAGTTGGCTTTGCAGGAAACAGAATGTGTTAGACTGCAGCAGAATTTGGAGTCTGAACTTCAAACTCTGCGGAATGAAAAGGATTCACTTTTGCATCATTCAGCTCAAGCTGGAGAACAGGAACTTTGTATGTTGAAGCAGGACTATGAAAGTTTGAGACAGAATAAGGGGCAGGCATTGCATATGAATGACTGGTTAAGTACAGTGAATGCACAGTTGAGTGAGGAGATGGGAGAGCTACAGGACAAGATGAACCAGGTACATAATGACTTAGAAGTGGCTACTAGGGACAATTGAAACTGAGCACCATGTATAGAGTGTTGCAGAAGCAAATGCAGGATGAGGTTGATATGGATGTTGCCACTGTGAGTCATGCTGAATGTAAAACTAAGATGACAAAACTACCATCAGCGAGAGGTTCTGGCTGGTCATGTTAAGGTAATGGGAGGCGTAGCCCCTGCCTTACACACATCATCTGAAGGGGAGGTATCATATGACAACATCTCTTAGTACAATGCCCAGTCACACCCCTACTATGGCCCAGAAACCCCACCCAGCCATCCACAATGTGGTGGGTCCCCACTCCACCCACACCATGTCATACTCCGTCAACGTCAGGACGCCCATCATGGAAGACACCAACATGGCAGCCCCCATGATAGGGTGGGAACAGGCCCAGGCCTGGTCCCGATGGCACCACTGATAGCCATTATTAATGTGGAAGACAGGCAAGAGATAGAAGCGATGATCAAAACTGCAATTGGTAATATACCTCTTCCTGAGAGGAGTAAACAGGCCATTAAAACCCAAATTAGACAGCTTCTACAAGACGCTGGCACTCAGGATGGTATTGTTCTTACTGCGGCTGAGTCTGCCGCTCAGACAGCCCTAGACAGCGCCTGAGACAATCTACCTCTGCCTGATCGACCCAATAATCCCCTACAAATGGCCTACTCTGTTCAGCAAATTGCTGACAATATCAGTCGGATGAACCCGTCTGACAATCTCAGCTGTCACTTAGAAAAGGTGCATTCTAAATGCAAGATGCTTAGCCTCGCTGAAGAATACCAGGTCCAGATACTACATCAAACCATCGATCCTAGTTTGTGGGCCAAACTCCCAGATGCCATCCGCCAGGATGGGAACGCCACCTTGATGAGGTTGCAGCTGAGCTCATTTCTGCTCACAGCCCAGGTGTAGTAGGAGTGATGCTTGTGTAGCCTGTAAAACAGAATGCAAAGGAAAGTCCAACGACTTACCACCAGAGACTTTGGATGGCCTACGAGCAGGAAAGCACCTGGCACAAGAAGATGCAGATGTAGATCTTATTGAGTACAAGACCCTGTTCCTAGGAACATGATTCCTGCAATGCGAGAAAAGGCAGAGCCAACCACCGACCCCAATAGGGACAGGTTTGCCGACATTCTTCTGAAAACCGAGAGTTTACCAACTCTACATCCGTGATCTGGGCTCCAGTTCCAAGAAAGTAGCCGCGTGGAGCCTATTTCGAGGCCACGATGCACTACACTGTGGAAGGGCAGGCCCAACACCAACAGGCCCAGCATCAACAGGCCCTTCCAGCTGATAACCAACACCCCCAACAGGCCCAACACCAGCAACAACAACCACAACAGCAGCAGCAATGGGGTGGGAACCGGAATTGGCATAAGAATAAAGAGCACAAGAATCAGGGTAAACCACAACAACAAAGAACGGGCCCTTCATATAAGGAGATAGCCGAAGAAAATCAGAAATTCCGAGAGCTCCTGGGGCAAGTGCACTCTGTGGTGGATGCTGTTCCCGCTCAGGCCCTTGTAACTGTACAACTGGTGACCCAGACTCCAATGGGCCATGGCGACACTGGAAGTACAGGCCTTCAGGCCCATACAGACCTGAACCCGGAAGCTCCTCCCTATATAGCATCAGTGCAGCATGGTGAAGTGATTCAAAGAAGCCAGGCCCAACCTCTCCATGCTCCCAGCAGTACAGATTGACAATTACAGGCCCTAGTCTGGATTGTAAACAAGCTGGTCTTGGATACAAACTGAAGGACCTGCATTCAGGCCGAGGTCGTGGGCTGCCTACTTGTAGTCTTGCTAGATACAGGTGCGGCTGTGTCTGTATTACATGATGAACACCCAGACACATCTCCTTGATCTACCGGACGGAGGACCAACATGTCAGGAGAAGATGGTACTAGGCTACCTGCATACCAATCTCGACCCCTGCCGATAGAGCTAGGCCATTTAAAGGCCTCACACACTTTCCAACTGATGGTAATGCATGATCATCCTAGTATCATAGGAATTGATTTTCTTGCACCACACGGCTGTGTGGTAGATCTAGCTTACATGCTACTGATACAGATTCAGGGTCAATACCACACCATTTTGATCACTGATTCGCATGTTGTGGCAACAATTTCTGCTAACAACAAAGAGTATGACATCATAGATTTGTTCAAAGATCATGAGCTTTTTCCAAAGCTTCTACCTATTTTGCAGTGACATCTGGAAGTGTTTGCAATCAACAAATATGACTGTGGCAGAATGCACACTGTCATCGAAGTGCCAGGCCCAGCACATGAGAGGCAAAGGCAGTACCCTTTTCCAACTGAGGCCTTGCCTTCTCTCAGAGAAACAATCAAGTCACTTCTCAAGCGAGGAGAAATCAGAACTTGTGTTTCTACTGCTAACTCCCCAGTGTGACCCATGAAAAAACCCACAGGCACCTGGAGACTTACTATTGACTACAGGAAACTGAATCAGGTCACCCCCAGTTGTTCCCCAACTGTGGCATCAGCACCCGATGTGCTACAGCTTTTGACCCCTGACCTGAAATGGTTTAGTGCCCTGGACATCTCCAATGGTTTTTGGTCATTACCATTGGCTCTCAAGAGTCAATATAAGTTTATCTTCACCTTTGAAGGAAGACAGTATACATGGACTTGCTTACCACAGGATTCCAATACCTGTCCCTGTTCCGTCTGTATATGATGGATGCCCTTGAGGGTTTCTCTACTCCCCAATGTCTCTTGCAGTATGTGGATGACCTGTTGCTGGCAACTGCCACACAGGAACAACACCTGGATCTCTTGGATGAACTACTGACTCTCATTCAGAGAGCAGGCCTGAACTGCAATCCAGCAAAAGCACAGCTATGTCAGAAAGAAGTACTCTTTCTGGGTCTGAAAATAACTGATCAAGGTCAAAGCCCTACCTGGAAAAAGATACAAGGATTGCAAGATTTGCCATTGCCTACCAGCGTGGCAACTCTTGAAAGGTTTCTAGGTATGGTAAATTATTCAAGAGATTTTATTTGTGATTTTGCTCAGAAAGCTACCTTTGTATGAGCTACTGAAAAAGGACATCCCATGGACTTGGGACCCTATACATACCCAGGCTGTGACGTCATTGAAGCAGGTCTTGGCCTCCGCCAAGCTCTGGTCAACCCCAATCCAGCACTACCATTCCATCTGGAATGTGTCACCTCTGACATTGCCATGTCAGCAGTGCTGGCTCAGAAGGTTCATGGCACCCTGAGACCTATTGCATATGCATCACAGCTCTTGACCCCAGTGGAACAGAAGTACAGCCTTTGTGAAAGGAACCTTCTGGCTACCTACTGGGCTGTCAAGCACTTTTTGTACATCATTGGGTACTCTCCACTTATTATCAACACCAACCATACCTCAACTACCGTTCTCCTTTCAGATAGAGTGAAAGATGGGTCAGTCTCTAACACCAGACTGACACATTGGTCACTTCTTCTCCAGGATAGAGACATACAGGTACAACCAAGAAAAATTCCATCTATGCTGGCTCATGGACTCCTTTTCCAAGGAGAACCCCATGACTGTACACTGCAATCACCTGATCTTCCAGATCCAGGTCCTTTCCTCCCTGCCACCCACAAATACTTGATAACACTTCTTTGTGTCGCATCTTTACTGATGGTTTGCATCCTACTATCAGGGAGAACAAATTGCAGGGATGGGCATTCTAGTGATTTACCCTTATGAGAACACTGTTAAAATATCTAAACATTGCAGTGTGGCATCATCACAGTATGCAGAGATGGCAGCGGTGGCCTGTGCCCTCGAGTTCATCCAGCATGGGACTGAGGATACTATCATTTTTACAGACTCTAATTGGGTTTGTTGTTCTCTTACAGAATTTCTTCCTTTCTGGCAGAAGAACTCCTTCCTCTCCTCTCCTCTGATGGCAGCCCAGTGAAGTACAAGGAATTGGTAATATACATACATTCACTGGCACAAAAATTTGCACACAAACTCTATGTACACAAAGTCAAAGCTCATTCTCTCTATGCCCCTATCATGCCTTCAATGACACAGCAGACACCCTTGTCAAGGAAGGGGCCCAAGGGGAGGACACCTGGATAATGGACCATCCAGAGGCCAATGTGGCCGTACATATTGCAGCACTCAGGAAAAAACCTAAACCCTTTCCCCCCCTTGGACCTCTCAGCAGCCCAACATGTTGATACTGAACTCAAAGAAGTGTTCAGATTCCTTGACAAGAGTACTAAAGAAAAACTTCCCACACATAACCCCTACCGGAGGCATGAAGGTAAGTTACACTTGTCACCAGATGACAAGCTCATCTGGTATCAGCCAGATGATTCCACCACTAAGTTGTGGGTGGTCCCTAGACACCTCACGTCTGAATTTTGCACCAAGTGCATGATACACCCACTGGTGGGCACCAGGGAGTGGAAAACATCCTCCAAAGACTTAAAACCACTGCCTGGTGGCCTGGTGTCACCAAAGATATTAAACTGTACATAGAAAATTGCCTTGTTTGTGCACAAAACAACCCCATCCCTACCAAGCGAAATGCCAAACTCTTACCACAATGACACTCTGGCCCTTGGTATGCCATACAGATTGATTTTTTTGGCCCCCTGACCAATGCCAGCAGAAATGACAAGTATGCTCTTGTGGTAACTGACCTCTTCTCTAAGTGGGTTTAAGCTTTCCCCACTAAGACATGCACTGCTAAAACCACTGCCAAAATCCTGGTGGAACAGATTTTCTCCAGGTGTGGCCTACCTCTTAAGGTAGACTCTAACAAAGGAACCAGTTTTACAGGTGAGTTAATGAAAGAATCTCTTGAACTCCTTGGAGTTCAACAAAGTTCCACATACCCTACCACCCCCAATCATCAGGCCAAGTAGAGAGAGCCAACAGACGGATTAAGCAAATGCTTTCCAAATTCATTGAGGACAATCCCAAAACCTGGTATTCCTACTCACCGTTACTCCTTATGGCAATTGGGGCACACCTCAGCCACTACCCAGCTCACACCCTTTGAAGTGATGACTGGAAGACAGATGAGATTACCCGAACACCTGTTGTTTGACCTGCACACTCCCACTGCAGACCGTGTGTCTGTAGATCAATATGTGGAAAAACTCAGAAAAGACCTCATACACACCAATCTGTATGCTGCCAACTGCATGGGCAAGGCCCAGCAACAATCCAAAATATAGTTTGACAAACACGCACAAGAGTGGATTGGCAGGTTGGAGATCAGGTAATGGTACTCCGATTTGCATCCCACCCATTCCTTCTCCAATAAATGGGAAGGCCCATACCTCAATATCAACAAGCTCAGTCCGCAGTCTATCAAGTTAGACTCCTGCATAACAATAAGCTGACTGACAAATGGTTACATGCAAACCAACTGAAACTGTATAAAGAGAGCTTAATTACTTTCTTCACCCCATTGGGTGGAATAGTACTGACTTACTAATGTTTGATTTTGCTTTACAGATACACTGACAAGATGGCTATCTTGTTTCATTATCTCCTCATCTCAGGAGTTATCCCCTGCATCCAAGGCACTGTACTGAATCTCCTACCACACCTTGATCATTCAGCATCTCCTTCAGAGGGAGTATCCATAATATACCCAATAGCCTGATTACTGTCCAGGAAGGTTCCAATGCTTACCTCACTGCCTTGGTTGTTGCTCCTGATAAATCTACCCTACAAATTGAGTGGCAAACCACATCGCAAGGACAAATTCTCCCTGTGGCAAAACTCTCCAAAGGAATCTTCCAGGGTTGGCCCAATGCTAAATTATCCCCAAATGGTTCTCTGTCCTTGTTGCAGGCTGCTCTTAGACATTCTGGTTTGTACAATATTACTGCCTTAATTGATCCTGCATACTGTAATTCTTTGTCTAAGGATTCTGCTCACAAATTTTGTGCTGTACATCACATGGCTTCTGCTGCCATGTATCTCTCCATATTACCACCTACTGATAAGCAGCTTTTGGAATGTCCAAAGCATACCCCTGGTCCCCATAGTGGTCTAACAGCCACTGCCCTCCCTGGTTCATTGATTAATAACTTACAATTTATGCATATGTTTTGTTTAATCTTACTTACTGGAATATGAAAGAATCTGGTATGTGTCACAATACTAATATGTCAGCATTTTATAGTACGCTATTGCTTGATAGTTTAGCTGCATTTCAGATTCGTACTCAAGACCCTATTGCTGGGGTCCATTCTACTGAACATAGAGGCAACTTCAGGAGAAAACCCAATCCTGATGCTCAAAGTCATAAACGTAACACATGTGAAGATGACAGTTCTGATGTCACAGGTGCAACAGAAACTGTCACAGGCCTTTTTGGTATGGCTATGTCTATTTGGAATAAAGCGGACCTTGCTGCTATCATATCTCATTCTGCCAAATTTTTGACTGGTTTGGTTAACAGTATACTACCCCCATTATTGCATGGTGTGGATGGCCTTAGTCAGGAAGAAAGATACACTGTATACAACATGCATGACATTGCTAAGGCATTTACAGACTCTAAAGACAAGATTAATGCACTCATTGCACAGAACAACAAGGAAGCAGATAAACAATACAATGCTAGAGAAATCCTCTGCTCTGCCTATGGCTCATACATTACCACTACCATCAACAATCTCTTCCGTGATCTAGAATCTGGAAGAATCCCTGATATCATACATGATAGACGCATTTCCAAATGGTATTGTCCATGATGTAAACCCCCTAGCTGTATTGCTATGTGTATGCAACAATCTCTAACCATTCCTCTTTCTACAGCTAGGAACCTGAGGTTTATGACCAGACACCCTAACACTGGTCCTTGTTTCACTGCTAAGAAATGTTCCATAAGAGATACGATGTTTGTTTCTTTTACTGTTTCTTTACCATGTTTTGATCCCACTACAGCCTTGTTCGACAAACTTGCACTGGTACATTCTATTGGGCACTTGGATGAAGACATCTACAGAGAACACCTGGATCTACCACCTCTACTGGTTTTCCATCCTTTCCTGGATGCCTGGGTGGCTCCACACACAGACTGCTGTGTGAAGAAGCAATACATTTACTTGTGCCAATGTGATGTATTTGATGTTATTCAACCTGTTTGTGGTTATTCTCCAGACAGCATTGATTGGACTTTTACCATGGATGATGACATCACCCATAATGGCAGTTTCTCGGATTCTACTTTGACTCTGGATAAGCTCTATTAATCATATCGTGAGGAGGTTCATCACCTGTCAACACGATTTCGAAGATGGCCTACACCTGCCCAGTACAGTTGCAAAAGTGGAGACTCCCACTGTTCATTCTCAGTACAATTCTGATGGGGAGTACTGTGGTAACTAACTTTAAAAGCTATACTTATGGATCTGTGAAATGTGTTATTGATTACTGCAATTTCTGTTTTGTCCTCCACCAGAAGACTGTCATTGGACATACCATTATAACCCCCGTCCCCCTTATGGATGCAGACATTATTGATGGTAACCCTGATTATCTGCTCTCACTTTCTGAATATTTACCATATTTTAATGTACACATAGATCCACTCACACTTACATGGAAATCACTTTTAGACAGGAAAGACACACACCTCATCCACATCAGCAATAATATGACCAAGGCCAGTGAAGCTATCCTTTGTTGATTAATGATGGTGACATGAATGATGCATTGACTAACACCTGGTTAGAGATTACTTTTAAAGGTTTTGTTATTATACAAGCATTTTGATATTTGTCTTAATTATCTTACTATGCGCTACAAGCGCACACTGCGCCAACACCGTGAGCAGCTCAAGTTCCTTTACAAAGCTCGTGCGTCTGGTTTGTAAATGACCACTTCTCCCTGACCTTTCCATAGAGTTGCCTGTGTTGCTCTTGTAGGCAACAAGGGGGGGAATGTTACATGAGGTCCCTGCACCCTTATTGGTACCCTCAGAGGTACACCATAAACAGCTAGTGCTTAGGTATATGTTATACTAACATATAGGGCTAAGGGCATCTACCATATAAGAGTAGATATCAGGATATGTATGCATATTGTTGTAATACAATTTGCTTGCTAATACATATATTCTTCTATGTATTTTCTGTGTATTTCTTACTTGTAAGATGCCAGGACACCTGTGTCCTTGGAATAATTATGATATGTAAGTTGGCATTGCCACCTTTTGGTGATTTGTACTACTACATGAGTTATGTAAGACTCTGTATAAGAACTCTTTTGTTTCACAAACTGATGACTACTACAAAATTGTATAATGTTATCTTGTACAATGGAGCCTCCTCTAATTTAGCCAATAGGGCTCATCTCTGTAACTAGAAAGGTTTCTATCTTACAATAACCATAGTAATTATCATAGGTATATAATGTGATACACTAAGTCTTGTACCTCAGAGATCCCAAGAGACACAGAGAAACCTTGAGGTATAGGGAATGCGTAGCACTGGCTCCCAGTTCGTAGATGGTAAGAACTGCTTAGGGCAACTGTGATTTTATCCTTCTTGGTAGTAATAAACAAGTTTATTATTCTTATGCAACAGGTCTATGATTACTTGCATTACCAATATTGCCAAGAACCTGAAAGTGAGGTTTAGACCTCCTGACAGTATCCTGTATCAGTGTTCATGTTATGTTGATTGATGCTCTGCTCTCAATTTCCCTTCCCCCAGGATGCACCATGACACATGCAACATGTTGTTCAGTGTGCCTTTTCCTGGTAAAACATTTCAATAAATAAATAAAATAAATAAATGAGAATTGTGTAGACAGCATGTCATCACTGTAATTAAGCAATGACTTGATGATTGCTCTGTAGTGGTAGCAGTTATTACTTTGACTAATCAGCTGGTCACCAGCCACTGTATCAATCTAGCTAAAAAGGATTGCCCCTGTAAAAGGGTAGACCCCATTGTCTTCAGGCCATGGCAAATAAGGTGGGAAGCTCAGGAATATGGGGGAGGAATGGAGAGAAGGGGGTGGGACATAGGAGGACCATCAGAGCTCAGAGGGGAGGGCCTGATGAGATCACGAAATGGGTGGAAAAAGGGGAGTGGTGGGCTCAGTGAGGTGGCAAGGGATTATTAGCCCAGGGATAGCAGGGGAGGGGCAAAAGGTCCCCTCATAAGGGGCTGCACAGCCCAAGAGAGCTCACAAACTTTTGCTCCAAGGAATTTTCATTTCTTGGAAGCACATCAGTTTTGGCGAGAAACGTAGGGCCAGTGGACATTTGTGCTTAATATTCTGAGTAATATTCTGAACTAACAGAGGTACCAGTAAGAGTAAAATTGTTTAAATTAGAATTCAAGTAGACTGGGTGCTGTGTGGCAAGTGAGTAGAGGAATCTCGAGGAGAGCAAAGGGAAGGCAGCTGACGCAAGGCGACCAGGACTAAACAGTTTCAGTACAGAAAAATGGTAAGACAGCAAGTGAAAGGTGGCAGATAGGATCACTAGAAGGATTTGTAAAGGCATGGTTATGTGACAGTAGCTAAAAAAACAGATGCAATAGAATGGGAATTCTGGGATAGCAGAGGATCAGAGAGGGCTAAAACACTATGATGAGTGGTCTGGAGAGAGTTAGGTTGGTGCTGAGAGAGACGCTCTATTTGTAGTGGATGCGATAAATGAGAAGCACTTGATGGAGGACAGTATCCAGCAGGAGGCATGGCTGAGGTCAAGGCACCACAGAGCTGAAGACAGGAGAGCAAAGGTGAGAGAATATGCCCACAAGGAAGGAGTCTACTGGGGCATTTAGCAGGAGAGAACAATGAAGATTGGGAGCACAGTCGTGAGATACAGAGGCCTGGGCTGACCACATGGGATGGCGTCTGACATCATCGCCATGCGGTCAGGGCCTAGCGGTGAATACAACCCGATTGGAACAAAGAGAAAAAGGGAGCTGAATATAATGCGTTTAAGGGAAGGAGATAAAGAAAGGTAAAGAAAGGTTATGGGCAGAAGGGGGATGCAGGTGGGAAGACGGCAGCAATGTAAAGTAATGAGCATTGAGCTATCAGGACTGGACAGAACTGGAGCCTACAGCGTGGGATGGCATCTGACATCAGACAGTTGAGCAGAGAGTAGGGTGCTGGGATGGACAGTGAGCAAAAGGGACCCTGTAAGTGAAAGATTTCATGGAGGGGGGTAATGCAGGGGTTGGGTTGAGCACCATGGGTACAAGCAAAAAAGCGAAAGATGGTGCATGAATAGATATGCAGCTGGGACACAGGGATTGTGGACTTTAATGAGATATTGCAACTGTGTGGTAGTCGGGGAACTGGGAAAGGGGAACTCAAGGCCTTCATCAGGAAGGAGGGTCAAAAGGGTGATTGAGGGTGGACCAATCAGGGAGGGGGACTCCATAAGCCTAGTAAGGGTGGCAGGCCCGGCGAGGGGCGGGGGGGCACCTAGAAAGGTAAGAGAAGGCACTGGATTTTCAGATGAGTGGCAGATATTAATGGATATCACTGTCTTTGGCTAACAGGTAACATGGATGCAATAGAATGGCACCTAAGAGGGTCAAGCCCAATAAAGAAGAATGCTACAAGGCGTTAATGGACCTGGTGGAGAAGGCCAATTAGCTGCTGGAGGTAGCGGAGCCCAATGGGGAGGATAGAGGCACAAAAAGGAAAGGCAAACAGGGCAAGGAGCAGGAGAGGAGTAAGCAGGGGCCCAGAAGGCAGAGGGTGCCAGAGCCTAAGAAAGAGGTCCCAGCTCTGACTCCAAGGGGTCTGCCTCCCTGTGAACCAAGTCCAGTTCCCCTCCCAGAGCCAGAGCCATTGCCAGAACCCTTGCACCCGTGGCACCGCTCCCTTGCCAGAGCCAGATCGAACAATGCTGGTCACAACGCCTACACTGGGTCCACCTGAGGCCCCAGTCAGGGAACAACATGCTGGGCACATCAGGTAAACAGGTGGTGACAATGGAAAGTAGTGTGAAAGAATATGTGGAACAAATGTTAAAGAATATGGGGGAGAATGGAGTGGGGCAGTTAGAGAAGGCGATAAATGAAATTAAGGGTACAGGTACAACTGCAGGTATGTGGGCCCTAGCTGGAGCACCGCTGGTGAGACAGCAGTTAGGGGCCCCAGGGGTTCAGCTGGCAGACCATGTCCCCACAGCAGTGAAAGAAAAGATTTTGAAGGGGGCATACGTGGACATATTTACCTTGGTGAATGTCGACTCCATGGATAAGTCTGAGGAGAAGGGGGATAAAACCTTTTTTAGCTACATCAGAGAGCGAAGGAAGACTAAGGGAGGGATAGTGAGGCTTAATAAAGGGAAGGGGATGGACAGAGGGTGACGGTGAAAAGGCAGAGATACTAAAAAAATATTTTTGCTCAGTATTTACAAATGAAGAGGGGGAGGTACCTAAAACAAACAATAGAAACACTCTGGATACAGAAGTTGATACCAGCCCATTTAAAGAAGAAAGGGTTCTGAAAGAACTCTTAAAACTGAAGGTGGACAAAGCAATGGGGCCCGATGGGATTCATCCCAGAATTCTATAAGAACTAAAGTTAGAACTAGTGACACCACTGACTACCCTCTTTAACAAATCATGGGAGGATGGGGTGATACCTGAGGACTGGAGGAGGGCAGATGTGATTCCCCTTCACAAAAGTGGGAGCAAGGCAGAAGCAGGAAACTACAGACCTGTTAGTTTAACCTCAGTGATAGGGAAAATGATGGAATCACTTCTGAAGGAAAGAATTGTCGTGTACCTAGAGACCAGAGGGGCACAGGACCCAAGGCAGCATGGATTCACAGCGGGAAGGTCATGCCAGATGAATCTAATAGATTTCTTTGACTGGGTGACCAAAGTAGTAGATCAGGGAGGGGCTGTGGGCATGGCCTACCTAGACTTTAGCAATTATTTGACTCAGTCTCACACAAAAGATTAATATACAAGTTAGCCAGCCTGGGAGTGGATCCCAAGATGATAGCCTGGGTAAGGAATTGGCTGCAGAATAGGACACAGAGGGTAATAGTAAATGGAGTCCACTCTGAAGAAAGGAGGGTTACTAGTGGGGTACAGCAGGGTTCAGTTTAGGACTGGTCCTCTTCAATGTCTTTATAAGCAACATTGCAGAGGGACTGAAGGAAAAGTATGTCTCTGCAGATGACACAAAGATCTGCAACAGAGTTGATGCACAAGGTGGGTGGAAAGGATGAGAAGGGACCTGGCAAGGTTAGAAGAATGGTCAAATGTATGGCAGCTTAGATTCAATGCTAAGAAGTGCAAGGTAATGCACCTGGGAAACAAAAACCCAGGGGAAGAGTACACAATGGGGGGTGAGATACTAACAACAACAAAAATGGAAAGGGACCTGGGGATAGTCATATCAGATGACTTAAAGGTGGGCAAGCAATGTGAGAGCACAGTAAGGAAGGCTGGGGAGATACTGGGATGCATAGGGAGAGGCATTACCAGTAGAAAACAGGAAGTTGTTATCCCTCTGTACAGACAGCTGCTGAGACCCCATCTGGAGTACTGTGTGCAGTTCTGGAGACCCAATCTCCGCAAGGACATAGACAAGATGGAAGCTGTCCAGAGGAGGGCAACTAAAATGATGCAGGGTCTGCACCAGAAGACATATGAAGAGAGACTAAAGGAGCTTAATATGTATAGCCTCGAGGAAAGGAGGGAGAGGGGGGACATGATAGAAACTTTCAAGTACCTCAAGGGAATAAACAAAGTCCAAGAGGGTAGCATCTTTCAAAAAAAGAGGTGTGCAAGAACAAGGGGGCACAATTTGAAGATAGAGGAGGGCAGCTCAGAGGTAATTTAAGGAAGTATTTTTTCACAGAGAGGGTTGTGGATGCATGGAATGGCCTTCCGGAGGAGGTTGTGGAGTCAAAAACAGTGGTTGAATTCAAGGATGCATGGGACAGTCATAAGGCAATTCTAGGGGGTGGGGGTAGAAAGAAGTAGGCTGCTGGTTAACTAGGATCTGCAGCTTATCCATTAGGTAGGGAAATGGGCAGACTGGGTGGGCCAAGCGGTCCTTATCTTCCATCAAATTCTATGTTTCTATGTTTCTATGAGAAGGATAGTTTTGAACAAAAGGATATGGCAGCAGCAGTGGTGCTCTTGGGAAAGGTGGAAGAAGATAAATAGGGCAAAGGTAAAACATGGGACAACTGGTCCACGGGTTTCACCAATTTTAAGCCATAGTTATAAAAACAGCCAGAGTTATCAACCCACTCTTACTACTCATTCATCATCAAGAATGCACATAAGAAGGGTGTAACAGCTGGTTGAAATATGATGAGAAGTTTAGGATGAGGATGGCCCACTTCGGAGATGTAAAGTGGAATGCCAGGCAGATTTACTTGTGGTTGGAGATATACACTGGGCCAACTGAGAAAGAGATGGAGGGAGACAGAAGGGGAGAAGCAGGGACAAAAGCTTGTTGGGGATGCAACAGGGCTTTTTGTTCATGGCCCAACTGCTGATTTAGGCATGCCTGTTCCAAATGTGGGGGCCAGCACCCAGCATCCAAATGTAGATTCAGTTGGGAAAAAGGTGCAGACAGCCAGGAGACCTCACATCAGCTGCCCTTTAGGGCTAATCCTGGTTACTTCAGGGGCAGCAGTGGAGAAGGGGCAGCAAAGGGAGGGCAGGGGGAGGTGGGAGGGGGCAGGGTTATCAGAACCAACACCAGGACAATTGAGGAAACAGCGAGAAGAGGGTTCTGACTGGCCAAGACACATATGAGAGTAGAGGCAATGGACAGATGGGTGAGGGATTACCCCAACAAGGAGGCTGCTAAGAAATTAAGGCAGGGTTCCATTTAGGTTTTAGTTTACAGTACCAAGGCAAGCATGAGGCTACAAAAGCTAAGAATCTGAAATCCATTTGTGGGAAGGAGGCCATGCTGAGTCAAAAAATCCAAAAGGAGGTGGCGGCAGAGAGGGTGGAAGGGCCATTCATGGCCTCTCCATTGCCGATTCTAAGGATTTCTCCTCTAGGTTTGATGCCCAAGAAACAGGCGTGGGAATACTGGGGTGATACACCAGCTATCTTACCCCGAGGGGAGGTCAGTAAATGATACAATAGAGGAAGAAGATAGTAGGGTCACCTACGCCACCCTGGAAGATGTAGTGTGACTCATTAGGACCAAGACGAGGGCATGGTTGGCAAAGATGGACATACAGTCTGCTTTCTGGCTGCTGCCAGTCAGGTCGGTAGACTGGGACCTGCTGGGATTTCAGGTTGAAAGGCAATACTACTTTGATAAGGCCATGCCAATGGGATGTTCTATAGCATGCACCACTTTTGAGATGTTCAGCACATGGTTACAATGTACATTTCAGAAGAGGTATGGGCACCAGGCAGTGGTGCATTACCTGGATGATTTTTTGTTCAAGGGAGGGAGAAACAGAAACTGGGGCCATGTTGCAAAACTTCAAAACAGTGTGCCAGGAGTAGGGGGTCCCCTAGCAGAGGACAAAATGGAAGGGCCTAGCCAGATGATAGATTTCCTAGGGCTGGAATTAGATATGGTGCAGGAGCTGTACGGTTGCCCATGGATAAGGTGGAAGAATACGGGAGCTATTGAAGGAGATGGAGGGTCGCAGGAGGGTGCAGGTGCAGCTGCAGCAGGCACAGAAGGTCTTGGGCACATAAATTTTGCATGTAGGACCATCCGCCAGGATGCACATTTACACAGCAGTTGGCATTGGCAACCTGGGGAGCAACACAGCCCCACCATTGGGTGGACTTGAATAAGGTGACCAGGGAGGATATGGTGGTATTGGAGCAGTTCCTATGGGAGTACAATGGGCAGATCTTTTGGCAGGAAGACTGGTTGTATAATACTGACCTTCAGCTTTATACAGACACAGCGGGGGGCAGGGCATGGGTGGTTATTTCCAGGGAAAATGGTTTGCGGCAGCCTGGCCGGGAGAGTGGGTAAAGGAGGGGGTGATGAAAGACATCACCTTCCTAGAACTTTTTCCCACATGGGTGTTGGTGCTGTTATGGGGCAAGTAGATAAGGAATAAAAAGATTACTTTTTGGAGTGATAATAAAGCAGTAGTAGAGGTACTGTAATGAATAAGAAAAGGACAAGGTCAGAAGGGTCATGACAGTACTAAGCAGGCTGGTATATTTGGGGTTGACCTTGAACATATTGTTCAGGGTCAAGCACATTCATGAGTAGTGGACAATGTTATCACTGACTGCCTCTCCTGATTGCAGATGGACAAATTCCAGACCATTGCACCCAGAGCAGACATCAGGGGAACCACCATCCTGATGTACGTATGGACGATTGGATTGGGGGAGCTGAAGTACTGTTCCACAACTCCTGGGTCCCCAGGACCTGTAGAGCTTATGAAACATCTTGGAGAGCATTTCAAAGATTCTGGGAACAATGTGGCGGGTAGGTAAGTGGGGCAGTAACTAGGGAGCAGGTAGCTCGTTTCATTGTAGCAGGATGGCAGGGCAGCATGGAGCATGCGACCATGGGGGTGCACCTCACAGCGATTGGGCTGATCTGTAGCTTAAGAGGTTGGTAGGACCTGATGAAAAGCACCCTGATCCACAGGATGATGCAGGGGTGGATGCGGGGACAGGACAGGAGGAGTGATATCAGAAAGCTGATAACAAAGAAGCTGATGGGGCAGCTCATGGACATATTGCCCCACATTTGCAGCACAAGTAGGGAAGCATAGAAACATAGAATTTGACAGCAGATAAGGACTGCTTGGCCCACCCAGTCTGCCCATTTCCCTACCTAATGGATAAGCTGCAGATCCTAGTTAACCAGCAGCCTACTTCTTCCTACCTCCACCCCCTAGAACTGCCTTATGACTGTCCCATGCATGCTTGAATTCCACCACTGTTTTTGACTCCACAACCGCCGTTCCATGCATCCACAACCCTCTCTGTGAAAAAATACTTCCTTAAATTACCTCTGAGCTGCCCTCCCTCTATCTTCAAATTTTGCCCCCTTGTTCTTGCACACCTCTTTTTTTGAAAGATGCTACCCTCTTGGACTTTGTTGATTCCCTTGAGGTACTTGAAAGTTTCTATCATGTCCCCCCTCTCCCTCCTTTCCTCAAGGCTATACATATCAAGCTCCTTAAGTCTCTCTTCATATGTCTTCCGGTGCAGACCCTGCACCATTTTAGTTGCCCTCCTCTGGACAGCTTCCATCCTGTCTATGTCTATGCGGAGATTGGGTCTCCAGAACTGCATGCAGTACTCCAGATGGGGTCTCACCAGCTGTCTGTACAGAGAGATAATAACTTCCTGTTTTCTACTGGTGATGCCTCTCCCTATGCATCCCAGTATCCCCCAGCCCTCCTTGCTGCCCTCTCACATTACTTGCCCACCTTTGGGTCATCTGATATGACTACCCCCAGGTCCCTTTCCATTTTTGTTGTTGTTAGTATCTCACCCCCCATTGTGTACTCTTCCCCTGGGTTTTTGTTTCCCAGGTGCATTACCTTGCACTTCTTAGCATTGAATCTAAGCTGCCATACATTTGACCATTCCTCTAACCTTGCCAAGTCCCTTCTCATCCTTTCCACCCCACCTTGTGCATCAACTCTGTTGCAGATCTTTGTGTCATCTGCAAAGAGACATATTTTTCCTTCCAGTCCCTCTGCAATGTCGCTTACAAAGACATTGAAGAGGACCCGGTCCTAATACTGAACCTCGCTTGCCCCACTAGTAACCCCTTCTTCAGAGTGGACTCCATTTACTATTACTCTCTGTGTCCTATTCTCCAGCCAAATTTTACCCAGGCTGTCATCTTGGGACCCACTCCCAGGCTGGCTAATTTGTATATTAATCTTTGTGTGGGACTGTGTCAAATGCCTTGCTAAAGTCTAGGTAGGCCATGTCCACTGCCCCTCCCTGATCTACTATTTTGGTCACCCAGTCAAAGAAATCTATAAGATTCATCTGGCATGACCTTCCCTCTGTGAATCCACACCACCATGTATGGCGGGACGTTCTGAGTAAGTGAAGTGGTGGAGCAGGGCAAGAAATTAGGTGGGTGATTGCTATGGGAAGATTTAGAATGGGCGGGGGAGGTAATAGCCATTTTACTAAGGTGATTGAAGACAGATCAGCAGGGGCAAGGCAGGAGGGTGTGGTTAAAGAAACATCCTAATATAAGCATTTGCCCCATATGGGCTCTGCACATGTCTGCTGCAGAGTGCCCCATAGCAGTGGACACGGCACTGTTCTTGCACTGGGACCACAAGCCAGTGTTGGATATCAAGTGACAGCAGTTCTGCACAAAGACCTCAGTTTGTAGGAGAAACAGGAGAGGATATTCCTCCCACTCATTTCGGATTGGTGCAGCATCTACAATGGCAGCTCAAGGTAGGAGACCTGAAGAGATTGTGGAAAGGGGCAGATTGTCATCAGAGTGTTATAAAAATACATAAGGAAATTACCACAATAATGATGGCTTTTCTCTCCTTGAGCAGGTATGACCAGGAGGGACAAGAAGTGAGGAGGAGCAATGAAGAGAGGAAAGACTAATCAATTTATCTTTTGCTTGTGCAGGGAGGAACCAGAGGCTTGAGGTGTGGATCTGCGGGCACTCATTTATACCCTGGGTGGAGAAATGGGCAGCCAGGAGGCAAGGGGGAAAGCAGCTATATATGGACAGTGACACAGTGTGGCTGGTCTAGAAAGGTCGAAGGGGAATGAAATGGGCACAACTGTTACCAGAACTCAGAGGAGAACTGAGAGGGCACTGGAAGGAGCATAAGCAGCCTAATTTAATAGTGATACATCTGAGAAGAAATGATTTGGGTACAGGGCCCTGGCTGGATGTATTCTACCAAATAAAACATGATGCAGAAAAGATAAAGGAATGGTGGTCAGAAGTCACATTAGCCTGGTCGGACATTACGCCCAGGTGAGTGTGAAGGCAGACCAAAAGTCACTAGGGCATGGACAGGGCCCAGAAGCGCATGAATGCACGGGTGGATAGATTATTTGAAGGCTTGTGGGCATGGCTATAAGACATGGTATTCTAGAATGGGTAGATGAGTTTTATAGAGGAGATGGGATTCACCTGTCAGGTTTAGGATTAGCTTTATTTAACACAGAGATAGGTAATGCCATTGAGGTATGGGTGGGGCAAAGAAATGAAGGGAGATAGAATGAAAGGGGGGTAAGAAAAGGGGTTGTAAATATGGGGGAAGTCCACCATCCATCGCAAGCTGGAGGCGGACTGGTGGAAAAAGGAGGAGAAGGACAGGAAGAAAGGGAGGAAAAGGAAAAATCAAAGGCCACAGCATTGTGAAGCAAGAGGCAGGGAGTGCGTGTGTCTGCTCGTGTGGCAGAAGAAGAAGAAGAAGAGTAGAGCCCTCCAGGATGTACATCTGGGAGGGCAGAAGAGGAAAGAGATATAAATAAATAGAATGTATCATTTGAAAAGAAATGAATGTATTTGCTGTATGTAATAAGATGGGAAGAGATGAAAGAATGAAAATGGAAATGTGTCGGTGAGGACAATGTATTATGAATAATGATTTTGACAAACAAGTAAATTTATTGCCAAACTAAGCAACCACATTTAATTTGTCTGAGTCTTTATTTGAAGGGGTTCTGGGGACAAAGAGGGTTGCCCCTGTAAAAGGGTAGACCCCATTGTCCCCAGGCCTCAGCAAATAAGGTGGGAATCTCAGGAACAAGAGGGGGAAGGGACGGGGGGGTGGAATATAGGAGGACCATCAGGGCTCGTGGGAAGGGCCTGATGAGATCACAAAAGGGGTGAAGAAAGGGGAGTGGTGGGCTCAGTGAGGTAGCAAGGGATGATTAGCCCAGGGATAGCAGGGGAGGGGAAAATAGAGCCCCACATAAGGGGCTGCTGAGCCCAAGAGAGCTCACAAAATTTTGCTCCAAGGAATTTTTCCCACCAACCCACCCTGAAGGAAGGAAGAGGACCGTGTGGCATGTGGAGCACAGGGTCCACTGTGGTAGGTGGAGCACAGTGGCAGGACTATAGTGCGGACTGCCGAAGGTGGACGGCAGGAAGGAAAGGGGAAAAAGGGGGTGAAGGACAGGAAAGCAAGAGAAACAATCAAAGGCCACAGCAATGTGAAGCAAGAGGCAGGGGTACGGTGTGTACACTTGTACCCCTTAATGGAAGTAGAAGAACCGGCAGAGCCCCCCCCCCCGATGTACGTCTGGGAGGGCAGAGGAGGAAAGAGGTGGAAATAAATAGAATGTGCCATTTGAAAAGAAACAAATGTATATACTGTATATAATAAAATGGGAAGAGATGAAAGAATGAAAAATGGAAATGTGTCCGGTGAGGACAATGCATTACGAATAATGATTTTGACAAACAAGTAAATTTATTACCAAACTGAGCAACCACATTTAATTTGTCCGAGTCTTTATTTGAAGGGGTTCTGGGGACAAAGATGGTTGCCAGGGGGTTGTTAATTAAACTTACTCTAACTACATCATCAATGTTGCTACCATCAGCCTTAGTGATCTTGCACAAAAGGTATAACAAGGTGTTGTTTAGATTGATGTAATCTTCAATTACCTCCACATAAAATTCCATGGGTGCATTATCACTTATAGATGACAAGGGTGGGATTTTGACATAAAAGTTTTTCTGTATACTGGTTTGGATTGGTGGTAACATGAAAGTGTCTAATTCTGACTTTCCACATTCTTGAGACATGCAGTGTACCACAGCCACGGCTTAAAATAAGTCTTTTGCCTGTTAGTTTTAAGAGTTTTCTCTCCTTGCACTTACTGTACATTTTGCAATTGTTCTTTTCTTTTGAACATGCCATCTTCTAATATAACTTTCATGGGACCCTGGTAGGACCATTCTCCTCTTCTTTTGGGTTGCTTGTAAACAACCATTCCTGCCTGATCCTGCTGCTGTCCTGGAACAGGAGTCATGAAGGAACTTAAACATTCCCCACTACATCTTTGAAAATATATTTAGCTGCTGATTAAAGGTGTGGTTTTACTGTCTGGAAACCTTTTTGTAATAGCGGCACAACTTTTCTAAATAAAGCTCTAAATATACCACCTATACTGGCACCATACATAAAAGGGGCACCATGATACCTAGATAAGCCATGATTGGCTTGTGCTTTATAATAGGCTACATAAAGGCTTGGGTCACTGTACAACTTCTGTGACATGGCAGTCATTCAGAAAGTTCTTTTAGCAGGCTAGAAATTAAGCTTCACAATCACTTTGCCAAACAAAAATAACACATTTTTGTCTTGATCTTTCTTTATCACAATAGTTATTGTGTTAAACTGTTGTTTGCTGATTGGTATATAATCTGTCTTATCATAGTGGATGGCTATGATTGCATTATCCTACCAGGTATTACACACCATGGAGTAGGGACATGATTATCTCTGACTCTTTGGTGTTCAACAATATCTGTATACACATACAGTGTAAAACCTCCCATTGATGTCAGTACAATATTGTCCTGTGCTTGATTGTAGTTGTGATATACCATTTGCTACCCCAAAAATGCGAGCCAGATTATGGTGAGCAATGAATGCTCCACCACTCATGTTGTGGAATTTTATTTTCCGTTCCTAACTGTCATATTCTAAAAACATGCCTAGCTGTGCCTGTTCCAGTGCATTACTGATGGCTATTGTGACATTGACAACATTGTGATAACAACCTCTTGGAATTGATAATGGTAATAATGACTTACAAGTTTCACCTGCTTGAAATATCCCATCTTGATGTGTAATATTGTCCCATGTCCTTGGGTTTTGTATTTCTGACAAGCTGACTTCTCACATTCCCACTAAACTGATAGGTTTCGCCAGTTTACATAGAAACATAGAAATTGTCAGCAGATAAGGACTGCAAGGCCCATCCAGTCTGCCCTTAAGCTCTACACTTTCTGTATCTTGACTCTATCTGGTCAGTGACTTTTCACCACTACATCCCACCTCCAGGTTCCCTTATTCCTATCCCAGGCATGTTTAAATCCTTCCACTGTACTTGCAGCTACAACCTCATGTGGCAGACTATTCCAAGTACTCAGGTCCATCTTGTAAATGAGCTATGCTCAATGATGTTCGCCTGATTAAATAAAGATTTTGATTGATTGATTGATTGATTGAAGTGTCCTCCACCCTTTCTATGAAGAAGAACTTCCTCACATTTCCTTAATCTCCCCCTATCAATTTCATATCATTGCCCTTGTTCTTGTACTCCTCATATTGGAAGATGTCTTGCCCTCCATCTTATTTATACCTTTAAGGTACTTGAATGTTTCTATCATGTCCCCACCTCCCCCTCCTCTCCTCCATTGAGTACATATTAAGGTCCTTCAGTCTCTCCTCATATGTTTTCTGGTGCAAGCCCTGTACCATCTTAGTTACCCTTCTCTGGACCGCCTCCACCCTGTCAATGTCCTTACAAAGATGTGGCCTCCAGAACTGCACAAAGTAGCCAGGTGAGACCTCACTAGTGTTTTATACAATGGCATCACCGCCTTCTGCCTTCTGCTAGTGATACCTCTGCCTATGCACCCCAACATGCCAATGGTCCTCCCTGCAGCCTTTGTACTCTGTATGGACACCTTTAGGTCATCAGAAATGATGACCCCCTAAGTCCCTGTCCTCTTTGTTGTCAGCAACTCCCCCCACCCCCATCATGTAACTCTCCCCGGGTTTCTTTATCTCAGGTGCATAATTTTGCACTTCTTAGAATTAAACTTTAGTTGCCACAGTTCAGACCATATTTCAAGCTTCTCCAGGTCCCCAGGTCCCTCTTCATTTTTTCCATCCCTTCTGGAGTATCCACCCTGTTGCAAATCTTGGTGTTACAGTTTATTCTGAAATTGTATTTTGGGGAAAAATTTCAAAAGAGGCATTGCTGGACAATGTAACATAAAACTCATTCTCAGTCATCGTTTTACCAATAATGTCTTCTCTCAATGTCATGCAAAACATGAGAACACCCTTATAATTTTAAATTTCTCAGCTGTTTGGATTCTACCCAGCTGTTAAATTTTGATGGCCAGCCTAACTATTTCACTAAAGCATTTTTTTCTCTACCCCTGTCTTTTCCGTGACACAATTTTCTCAACCCTGTATAAATGATTTGCAGTGTCCTCAACTTTTACAAATTCTTGCTCATAAGAAGTACCTCTTATTTCTTCAACATCACAATCTTTTAATTTGTACACTGGTATAGGCTTAGGCATACATTCAGAAATAATGAATATCTCACTTGTAAAGTTTTGCTCATAACCTTTTTCAAATGTTTTCTTTACTCATGAAATCTGCACATGATCACCCACATGAAATTTAAAAGGCCTTTTCACTTTGAGTGGAAGATCACCATATAGAGTTTTCTAGACATCTATAGAATTGATAGCTGTCACATCAGTGGGCCTCATTTGATGGACCAGTGATAACTCTGATCATAGGACATTATTAAAGGTTGTAATACATCTATATACCTAGATGTGTTAAATGCTAAAATATCTCCACATTTCTGTTTTCAATGTATAGTTAAATCTTTTCACAATACATGCCTTAACATCAGTTGATGTCATAAAATGCTGTATGTTTTGTTCTTTTAAAAATAATTCATATTTAGCATTAAGAAATTCAGTCCCTTCATCTGTTTGTAATTTTCAGGTCTGCAACCCTCTTTGAATATCATTTTGAAAGCCTCTGTCACATCTCTTCCAGATTTATTTTTAACACTTTGGTCCATGCAAATTTTGAAAGGACATCAATAACTGTTAGAATAAGCCAGAAACCATCACTGCCTTTGAAAAGATTAATATCTACCAAATCGTTCTGACATTGTGCATCATTGGTAACAACCACTCTATTTCTAAGAAATCATTTCATTGCAGGTTTGTGCATAGTGTACTGCACAAGTCACATTAAACTATCCAGCCAATGAGTTGGTTTAGCATTGCTTTTTACAGTTGGAAATGCATTGGCAGCTCCTACTGCATTGTTTTCTGACACTTAACCAGCTCATGAGTAATGTTTATAAAATGTTTTTGCTACTTAGTTGGCATGCAGCTGAAGCCCAATCAAAATGCAGTGCAAAATTTAGATGAAACTCTTAAGAAACAGTTTGTGCAAAGTTTTGTGCTGAATCCAGTAACACTTATTTATTTATTTATTTCAATCAATCAATCAAAATCTTTATTTAGTCAGGCAAACATCATTGAGCGTAGCTCATTTACAAGATGGACCTGAGTGGTCACACAAATCAGGGTACAAGTATTTTTTTTTTTTTTACATGGACAAGAAAATAACATAAACAATAGTACAATGACATAAAATGATAGTAAACAAAAAATTATATATATACAAGGCACAGTAAAAATCACTTAACCTGTAAAAAGTAATATAGCAGGGATAGTATACAAATTATAGGGCCTTTATGGCTTTTATAAGAATATAGCGGCTGACTGGATAATAGAATGAGAACTAAACAGAATGGAATAGGGAAGGGGGAATGTAGGTTGGATGGGAGATTAGGCTTATGGAAGCAGTTGCAGAACTCTGGGAATAGGTGGAGAATAATCTTTGAAGGATGGTAAGGGTAAGAGGGTATTTAGATTCATAGATTTTTGGAGTGAGTTCCAAGTAACTGCTAGGGAGTAGCTGATAGCAGCCCTCCCAAACCGGGTGCAGGCATTAGGAACCTTTAACATGATGAGTTTACTGATCCTTAAGGTGCATGGCCTAAGTAATTTGGGTAAAACAGTCTGTGATATAGGAGGGAGTTTGCCTGATAAAGCTTTGAAGATCCAGATTGCAGCATTCCTATTTCTTCTGTGTTGTAGGGATGTCCAATTAACTGCCATGTAAAGAGAGCAATGATGGGTGCTGGAGGAAGGTCAGTAATAAATCTGATGGATCTATGATACAGGGTGTCCAGCTTATTTAAGAGTGAGAGTGAGCAATGACCATAGAAAAGTCAACATAATCAATGAGGGATAGAAATGATGCCTGGATTAATCTTTGTTTGAGTCTCTGGTAAGGTAGTGTTTTATTCTGTAAAATACATGCAAACTTTTGTCTCAACTTTTTAGTAGCTCTTCAATATGGACAGAGTAGTCAAGCTTATTATCAATCCAGACTCCAAGATATTTGAATTTGTCCACAAATTCCAGCTTCTCTCAAGTAAGGTGAATAATTGTGGGTGGTGGGTGATGGGGTAATGCAAGCAACTCTTTGTGGCAAAGAACATAGCTTTTTGTTTTTTGGCATTTAGAAGTAGATTTTTCAATAGATTGTGTTGTAGGATGGAGAATTCTGACTGCAACAGTTCACATCTTTTGATAATGAGGGTTGCTGACATATAATACAGTATCATCAGCAAATGCTAGAGTGGGAGAGATTGGCATCAATATTATATATAAATGGCAAGAAGATGGGGCCAAGAATAGAGGCCTTACGGTACACCTCTTAGCAGTGGTTTGAGGTGGATAGGTAATTTTCATTTTTACCAATTGTGACCTATCAGTTAAATAGCACTTAAACCAACTGAGTGAGAGAAAATCCAGGCCTAGAGAGCTAAGGGAGGTGATTAATGATTCATGATCCACTTTATCAAATGCTTCTCAAATCCAGGAACACAGCACAGGTACTATTCTTCTTATCCAAGGCAATCTGCCAATCATTAGTTACTTTGGCTAGGGCAGAAATGGTGCTATGCCTTGATCTAAATCCCGATTGTGCTGGATTTAGGAGGTTGTTTTTATCCAGATAGGCCCTTAATTGTGAATTTACTAATTTTTCAAGCATCTTGGATAGTACCGGTAGGATGGAAATGGGCCTGTAATTGTTAAGGTCCATAGGATCACCTGATTTAAGTAGTGGAACTACTTGAGCTGTTTTCCAAGTGGAGGGAATGGATCCAGTAGCTAGGGAAAGATTGAAGAGATGAATGAGGGGGGCAGATAAGGAGTGTGATGCTATTTTCAGAAAGTAGGGATCCAGGAAGTCTGTACCTGCACTCTTAGAAGTATCTAAATTAGATAGGAGGTCTTCTACTTCTTTCAAGGATATTGGATTGAAGGAGAAGGTTGAAATACTTTGTCCCAACATGGATTGAAGGTTTAAAGATGATCTCAAGAGACTTGCAGGTGAGGAATCAAATGCAAGGCCAGCTGTGGAGAAGTGATCATTGAAGGTATTCAAGATTTCTTGCTTGCCCGTGATTTCTGTGTCATTCAGTAGCAGTTTGGAGGTTAAAGGCAGGGGTAGAGTTTGGCCCAGAATTCCTTTATAGTACCCCAAAGTCTGGATGAGTTATTGTGGAAGCATCTAATTCAGCTCTATAATAGGCAGCTTTGGCAATTCTTATTTGCTTTGTACATGAATTTCTTGCTTTTCTGAATTGAAGCCAGTCTCTGGTATCCTTTGTTTTTCTTGCCTTTTCCAGAGTTTGTCTCTGGCTAACAAAGCTAATTTAAGATCAGCAGTGAACCAAGGACAAGATCTTACTTTAGTTCTGATACTGGTGATAGGTGCATGAATATTGAGAGCATTAGTGATGATGTCCTTTAATATCTGGAGAGCTGTTTCAGCTGAGGATGTAAGATAAAAGTCTTGCCAATATGTTGTATTGCACAAATCATGGAGATATCCTGAGATGTTGAATTCCTTTTTTGACCTTTTGAGGACAAACTTTGCAGGATTGGATGGTTTGAATGTAGTTCTTATGCCAACTATAGGACAATGGTCACTTACATCACTGGGTAGTACTCCTACATGTGAATATAAGTGAGGCTTGTTTACCAACATAATATCCAGGAGTGAGCTGTTGATAGAATTTTTTAGGTTAATTTCAGTTTAGGATTAATACCTTTGAGTTCAGGACTCGTTTTCAAAGGTTCCAGGTCATTGCAGAACAAACATTACAAATATAACAGTGTTTACAGAGAACAGAAAACAGTTACACAGACATTCAAATACCAAAGAAATCTTATCTATCCAACTAAAGGTTGAAGAGAATAGGGTATATAGGGTTCAGCCTTGTAGTTCACTATTTAGTTGGTCAGTCTAGACTAAGGAGGTAGGAGGGTCAGCCAGGTATGGTGTGGTGGTGGTGGAAGTGGTTTGTCAGCTGAGTGGGCCTCGTTCAAGGATGGGGGGGTTGATGAGATAAAAAGGGAAGGAGTGAAAGGGAGAGGGTTAGGTGGCTGAAATTCTGCCATATTAGTGAAGGCAAGTACAATTCTTTTCTGTGTCAAGAAGGGACCTGAGCCCAGATTTGAAGGTACTAATCTTGGGTGATTCTGTAAGGTTAGCAGGTAACTCATTGTACCATTTTGGTCCTTGGTACAGGATGGAGTTCTGGGTGAGTTTCATCCTTTTGAAGGAATCACCAACCTGTCTGTAGCTGTGTTTCTTGTTGATTTGGTGGGAACTGCTGGTGTAAAGAGGCAGCCCAGTGCAGGGGGAGAAAGTCCAAGAAGCACTTTTTTGAGAAGTAGGCAGGTTTGGTATTGTGCTTTAAGATGGAGTGAGAGCCACCCAGTTTCAGTGTAGGGTGTGCAGGTGTGGGTGTACTGGGCTATGGCTAGTTGACAGGCCTTATTTAGTAGTGTACTGACCCTGTTTAGGGTGGTTTTAGTGCCTGCCCCATAGATAGGCAGTCCATAAACTATGGAGGACATCACTGAACTAATGATGGCAAGTTTCAGAGCATCTGGTGTCACAGAGTGCCTATGGTGGAAGAGGACCCCATGTTTTGTATTCGCTGACTTGACGACTGAGTCTATATGGCGAGAAGGTTAGAGTATTGTCAAAGGTGATGCCCAAGTATTTGAACTTTGTTACTTGTTCCAGTGTTTCACCATTATGGTTCTGGATAAGCAAAGGCTGGTATTTCTTTTGCTTTGGGAGTTAGAAGAGAAGAGTAGACTTTTCCCTTTTTATGGTTTAGTAGTAGTTTGTTTTGTGTGAACTAGGATTCAAGCTTCAGGAACCTGTCTTGGAGTTATGCAACTTATGCAACTCAATCAGAAATGCTAAAGCAACCCATTGGCGGAACAGTTTAATGTGATTTGTACTGTAGGCATCTTGTAAAGACGGCCATTATGCTACCTGAATGTGAGTAATCCTTTTCCTCTATTTTGCAGCAGCACCATGTAGTCTCTGAACACCTCTTAAGCTACCATTTGTATGAAGGACATAATAATGTTTTTCAATGATTTCTTAACCATGACCACTGTTTAGTATTACAGCAGGGACACCTGCTTTTTACAGAAATGAAACTTTTATTATGAAAGACCACACACTGTATGCACTAATTATATGACAACACAGAATGTGTGTTAGCCATTGTGATAAATTGACAATATACCACATTATAAATATTATAAGAAAAGACTGTCCTTGTTTTGCTGTGTAACAAGAAAATAGGATGTAAATTCAATCACATTGCTAACATCTTCCTGTCTTTGACATTTTAAACTATAACAACAAATATCAATAATGTAGGTCACAGCTAACAATACCCAGACATGAGAAACCACATCCATTTTTTTTTAAAATATTAGTGGTAGCACATTTTGAAAAGTCTTTAACACATCATTGTTTATGTGTATGGTCATGTTCATTATTTCACACCAGCATACATCTTTTTTAATGTCACTCATTAAAATCTGTATGAACTGAAGTTTTTCACAGTTTATGGGACTACATAGAGTTTGAGCAGTATGGTTTAAAATTTTCAATTTCCTGCTTTTCAAAAGATTCTTTGGCGTTTTCCCCACATTACTCATCTTAACAGCTCTCACCATGCAGCACTGTGTTCCTCGTCAGAACTCCCAATATCATACAAATACATATAATGTGGCTCAGGGGTTCCTTTTTGCAGCAGGCTTTTAAAATATTCTTTACGACTTCCTGATGAAACCACTTTTTCAACAGCATTACACTGTGTTACACTCAATTGTTCATACAGTTTGTCAAGTCCCTTAGCAATACATGGCAGCTCTTTAAATTCTGAAAAGTGTAATTTATCACTTGTATTACATCATACTAGGATGCTGTGCACCTGAGTTTCCATTCTGTCGATTCAGCTAGTAGCTTGATCCGTCATGAGCGTAACCTCTCACAGATTTCAGGAAAAACATGCTCCCATGTACCACCTCTGGTTCATATATATACAGCTATGTCTTATCTGCTAGGGGTGGTCAATGGTACATGCTCACATTTTATCTTCAAGTTCTGAGCCATTAAGTCTTGCAGTAGCTGTATTAGAATACCATTTATCAGGTCCAGCATGATATTCTTTTCAGGTGGCGTCTGAATTGCTGTCATGGCCACATCAGACTTTTCATCAAGGCATTTCTCAATGGCGGTACATCTAGTTCTTGCCATGGTTCATCCATATTAACACACTCATGACTACCATGCAAATCAAGTCTCATGAATGATTCAGTAAATTCAGACATACCAGAATCCACCAATTTGTTCACCTCTGGTGTGGCAGTAGCAAATGCTGCGAACAAAATTGGCTAGTTTCATCCATTTGCTACTTTTCTCAGGCAATCCACACACACAGAAGCAGAACATAAACCATATAGGCTATGGATTCATAGTGGTACATGGTTTTGTCAGCATCAGGTCTACTTTTAACCCCTCTGACATGTCCTGGGCAAGCCCAAACAAGCCTACTTTCACTCCCCATAGCAGCTCATAATCCAGAACTGGAAAGGGTGGGGAGTTGTGGTGGGGTGGAGCTGCATCATATCTGTCACACACAGAAGCAGAAGGGGGGCTGCATCATTTCCAGTGCACACGGAAGCAGAAAGGGAAGCACATTACATCATATCTGGCACACATGGAAGCGGAAGGGGTGGGAACATTACATCATTTCTGACAATCAATGATATGACATTTCTGGCAATCAAATTTTGACTGTAAGTATACATGGATACTACTGTCAGGGGGATAGTTCTGACTGAACTGCTAATGACTCTATTTGAGCAGCAACCTAATGATGCTGAGCTTCTTAATGATGACATTGTAAAAAGTGTGTCTTCAGGAGGGAGGAACACTTGTACTGGTGGTGTACATCAGAGAAGTTCTTGTGCTGTCCCTGCAGATGGGAGTGGTTAGTTGGACTGTGGTACTGATGGGAGCCCAGACAGACTTGCCAGTAGGATGTATAGGAGTGGTAACAGTAGTAATAGTAATTGTAATAGCAATATGTGTGGTGCTTAAGTGGACTCATGATGGGAAGGACCATATTAAAAGCTTCTGATTCAGTGATTCAGCACTGACATTTTTACTGGCCTATTCCTATGATTGCAGAAACAGAAATAACATTTGTAGAGCACACCACAAACACCATGACAGAAATCCCCCACAGGCCATATCATAAAATTACATAGCCCAGAACCAAGAATTCTACCCCACCAGTCTCTCTCTATATTATAAAAGATGTAGTCCCACCTTGAAGAAACATCTTTAATTAAACAATGCTGAGGAACATTGTGCTTCTGCTTATAGTGGCAGAGCAGCTCAGAGTATCTGGGGATTGTCGAAGCTACCAAGTGATGTCCCTTACTGTATTACGTGTTTCTTTTAGCTGCTCATGTTTGTCAAGCACTTAACTCACCACCAGATTCAATGTATTTGCAAAACATGGGGCATGGCGGAAATCACCATCATTCATGGCCTTCAGCATGTTACTCCCACTGTTCGTCATGAGGATTCCCACCTGCCGTCCTATGACAGAAAGTCTGTTCAGATGTCCAGTACTGATTGTATGAACCTCAGAATGTGACCCCACTGTGCTTCCCTCTGTGACTGTCACGTTAATTAAGACACTTTCTCAAAAGCTGTACCTCTGTGTTGCAGTCTGCTTCAACATATCTCCTTATGGGATTGGTGGTGCCAACAATAGGATGGGAATGGTGGTTGTGCTTGATTTGGACACAACCTATTGGGCAGTGAAACTTAGGAAGCATTGTGTTGCAATACTGTACCAGATGTCATTAGTGAAATGCACATAGCACCACTCTGTCTCCTTCTAAAGAGTCACTATCTGTATGTGTGCTGTTTCATACATACTAGAGCTGGATGGACTGTTTTTATTAGTATCAGAACCCTTTCAGATCCAGCAGTTACCCACTGACTTGGATAACTACAGACTTGATCAACTGAGTCTGTGGGTACAGCTAATGGCAGTCCATGTGGGAGAAGGGATGCAGTGAGCATGTCTGTTGCCTTGGCGGGTAGGCAGAAGGGGACTGGGGACATGAGGACACTGGGGAGAAAGGAGACTGTGAACATCTGTGACTTGGTGGGTGGGAAGGAAGGGACTATGTGTGGTGGGCAGAAGGGAAGGGATGCACAGTGAGCAGGAGCAGTGCCTTTGGTGGGTGGGGAGAAGGAGGACTGGGCAACATGGGAAGGAGTGGACTGGCTGATCCAATGGAGCATTGGCACAAAGCAATATCCAGCCAATAACAGTAGCTGGCAGGCACAATGGGTCATGTAACACTACTCAGCAGTATAAATACTGCTGTACTGTAGAACAGACGGGGAAGGAGAAGGAGAATATGAGCATCATCATTGGCAGAGTGAGACAAAAGATGGAGACAGAGAGGATGGAGAGTGAATGGGAGGAGGGCGGTCTACTAAAAGAAACAGGAAACTACCTACTAAATAAAATAAATAAAAAAAAACAATAACATGGGGTTCTGGCTGGCTGATGAGAAGGAGGAGGAGTAGAAGAAGAGAAGAGACAAACAATATTGAGCACTGCAGTGGAAGAGCCAAGGCTGCAAAAAAAATGCTACTGAGTTACAGTTTAAAAGGGGCTTCTTCTGGCAATTAAGGATGGAGTTGAAGAGAGAGAGATTGAGGAGATGATTGTGCTGGGGACAGGGACAAGGGGCCAAAAGCATGAAAACTACTACACAGAAATTGCTATTTATTTTAGAAAAAAAAAGAAACTTAAGAAAAGTTATCATTTTACTAAAAACAAAATCCCTTAGCACAAGAAAGCTATTTTACAAACAAAAAATACTGCTCAACAGTGGCTTCTGGCTGCTGATAATGGAGTTGGAGATAATGAGATAACTAAACAACAAAGAGAGACAAAGGAGACTGTAGGGGGCAAAAAGTTACCATTTTACAAAAACAAAGCACTCCTTAACATTAGTAAAGTTACCATTTTACAAAAAAATACCACTTAACAGTGGCTTTTGGCTGCTAAGGACAGAGATGGAGAGAGAGAAAACGATGGAAGAGATTATGCTGAGAGGGTCAAAAAACAAGGAAGCAAACTACTAAAAAAGTGTAAATTTTATTAAAAAATTTACAATTTGACAAATAAGAAAAGTTACCAATTTACAAAAATACTCCTTAACAGTGTCTCACTGCCCTCTTCCTCTACCTTGGGGGGGGGAGCAGATTGTGCTAGGGGTTACCATACAAAAAACAATAGCCCATCCCCAACATAAAAGTGGCATCTGGCTGCCGAGGATGAAGCCAGAGAGAAGAGATTGACTCCTGTGCTTACAGAACAGATAAAGCACAGAAAAGGGATAAAGAATGAAAAGCAGAGAGACAGAGACTGAGCATAAGGGGAAGGGGGCAGATAGCACTGCTTTATTGGATGCCAATCTTCCAAAAACAATAGAGAAGTACAGTGATTCCTGACTGAGCCTGCCAGCAAAAATGCAGAATTGGCAGCAAAGTAGTTTAAAAATAAAGAATCTAGAAAGAGACTATGAGAGAAAAATTAAAAGAAAGTAAGACAAAATAAGTGTATTAAGAGAAATAAGAGTATTACATACTCATTCTGTTCTGACTCATAACAGACTATTTTTATGTTTGCTTGCACGTATGTGCAAGAAACATAGTGCCATCATCTGAGATTTTGGAGGTGTGTCACCTCCTCCTCCAATTCAGTCAGTGTGCTGGCAGGTGTGGCCTGTAAGCCAATGCATGTTGGAGCTGTCATGAAAGCTCCAAAATGCAGTGCATACAGTTGAAAGGGGAGTTGACTTCAGTGAGCAGCGAGAAGATATCGCTTGCTCAGCTGCCTCACACCACACACACACACACACACACACACACAGCCCGCACGCATACTGCATGCTGCCCCCCACCACACACTCTCTAGCAGGGGTGCCCAATCCCTGTCAGCTGTGCTCGCCCCCAAAAAGCCTCCCAAATGCCATGCTGGGTGCCCACCCCAGTGTGGCAACTCGATAGAATAGCTGGCCGGGGTGCCCAATCCCCGTCAGCTTTTCTGTCTCCCTTCCCCATGCAATGCCGACAGGGTGCCCAATCCCCGTCGGCTCACTCCCAGTACAAGGAGCCACGCTGAGGCCCACCCAGTGTGGCAAGTGATCCTTGGCCGATGGGGGTGCCCAATCCACCGTCGGCTGAATGCCCCCCCAATGTCCGTGTGCCACGCTGGGAGCCCACCCCAGCCTGGCAAATGTCCCATCGTCATTAGAAAAAAAAAAACCTGTAAAGAAAAAACAGTCCCGTGGTCTCCCGCCTCACTCCCACAGCCACTTTCCCACCCTCGCACCCCTACACTCCCCACCCCCTCACCCCATACTTACCTCCGGACTCCGGCGCGACCATCTTTGGTGGACTGAAAACACGTCTGCACTCTTCAAAGCCGACCGCGAACTGAGGAAATGCCAGTAAGCTGTATAATGGGCTAGATAGGGGGGTTTCAACTTTATTGCATATCTCAGGCATTTTTTGGAATTTTTGCACCAAATTTTCAACATGGGGTTTTTGTGACCCCTTCTCATGAATGATGTCACTGTCAAGGTGTTATTCGGGCACGAAGGGTGATTTTGCAGTCACTGCCCAGTCACTGCGTGAAATCACCCTTCCGAGCTGAAACAAGTTTCATCATGAGAAGATCAATTCATTAATTAATCTCAATCAAACTGTTCTAGTGTGCATTGCGCGGTTCTACATGCGCGCTCGTAAGTTAGCGAATTTTCAATATTTTTCTCCAGATTTTCAACATTATCATTTACACACCTTCTTATGAGTAGTACAGCTGTCATTTTTCACATCTCACCCAAAACATGTTTCTGCCCATGTAGCGCAATGGCCCAGTTGGTGTCGCGAAATCAATGTCTACGGATAAATTAAGAAAATCACAGTGACACTGTTCATGAGCAAAGGTCTTAAAATGGCTATGTTGAAAAATTAGTGAAAAATTCAAAAATGACTGCTACGGGCGTGCGTTGTACAATTCTACGCGCGCTCATAAGTTCACGAATTTTCAATATTTTCCTCCAGATTTTCAACATTGCCATTTTACCACACCTTCTTATGAGTAGTATAGCTGTCATTTTTCACATCTCACCCAAAATTTGTTTCCACCCATGTAGCGCACAATGGCGCAGTTGGTGTGTGAAATCAATGTACAGGACAAATTAAGAAAATCACAGTGACACTGTTCATGAGCAGAGGTCTTAAAATGGCTATGTTGAAAATCTGGTGAAAAGATTCCTAAAAATGACTGTTTTATGAGGGTGCATTGCACAGTTCTCCACACTGCGCCCGTAAGATCGCGAATTTTCAATATATTCACTCCAGATTTTCAACATTACCATTTTACCACACCCTCTTATGAGCAGTACAGCTGTCATTTTTCACATCTTGCCCACAATGTGTTTCTGCCCATGTAACGCACAATGGCACAGTCGATGTGCAAAATCAATGTATGGAACACATTAAGAAAATTACAGCGACTCTGTTCATGAGCAGAGATCTTAAAATGGCTATGTTGAAAATTTGGTGAAAAAATTCCTAAAAATGACTGTTTTACAAGCGTGCGTTGCGCAGTTTCTATGCATACTCGTAAGTTTGCTAATTTAATATTTTCACTCCAGATTTTCAACATTGCCATTTTATTACACTTCCTTATGAACAGTACAGCTGCAATTTTTCATATGTCGCCCAAAACGTGTTTTCACACATGTAGCGCACAATGGTGCTCTTGGTGTGCTAAAGCAATGTTTAGGACAGATTAAGAAAATCACAGTTACACTGTTTATGAGCAGAAGTCTTAAAATGGCGATGTTGAAAATTTGGTGACAAAAGTCCATAAAATGACTGTGTTATGAGTGAGCATTGCGCAGTTTACACGCACCCTCATAAGTTCATGACTTTGTAATATTTTCAGTCCAGATTTTCACCAGTGGCATTTTTCCACGCTTCCTTATGAACAGTACAGCTGTCATTTTTCACAACATGACTGAAGTGTGTTTTCACACTTTCAGCACAGAGATGCGTGGTCGCTGTGGGAAATCATTGTTTGGCACAGATAAAGAAAATCACAGTGACACTGTTCATGATCGGAGGCACCAAAATACCTGAGTTGATAATCTGCTGTAAAAAATCCCCAACCTAATTATATTACGGGTGTGCGTTGCACAGTTTCTATGTGTGCTCGTGACTTCACCATTTTTTTTAATATTTTTACTGCAGATTTGCAACATTGCCATTTTTTACACCTCCCCATGAACAGTACAGCTGTCATTTTGTACATCCTGTTCGAATGTTTTTGCACCTGTGGTGCTAAATGCCGTAGTCACTGTGCAAAAGCAGCTTTCGGCTAACAAACTGATATTCCCCCTGTTCATGAGGTGGGGTCACAAAAAAAAATGTTGAAAATTTGAAGTGAAAATACCAACGAATGCCTGCGGTATTAGGGTTTCCAACCATAATGCCCAACCCTGTAGAGAATGACAGGCATCAGGGGTGTGACTTGGGATTCTTGCCTGTGATGCTCATACCATTACACACCCTGCAGCCAGTGAGAGGCATCGAGGTATGTCTTGGACACTTCGGCCCCAAAGCTCACCCCATTCTCCTATATCGCACCCATCTCACCGTATTTCCTAATGAAATGGGATGTGCATAATGGCCAAAGACCCCAAGGAACACCATGACACTTGTCAGTGTCTGCAGGGTGGGGTGTGTTGCAAATAGCGTGGCCGTTATGCCTGACGAATCAAACGCACACCCCAATGCCTGTCACTCTCTGCAGGGTGGTGGTGGGGTGGGCTTCAGTTCAGTACTTCACTGCCATTCCTATTACACAGCTCTGTAACTTCTACACTACCACTGCCAATGCCAGCAAGCAAACATTCGGCATTGACAAATGCTTGTTATTTTTGTTAAAGCAAAAAAGGAGAAAACAAGCCAATTCCCTATCCTCTTTATTTTGATCATCACCACCATACCACTGTGCTCCACTTGAAAAAAAAATACTCTACATCACCAATTTAAATTCCAAGATCATAGCAGCATAACACCGAGGAGCTGCTGAATACAATCACCAAACAGTAACATTACGAGTCACTCTTCTTCATCTTCTGGTGCTTAAAACTTTTTTGTGGCATCAAGCCTTCTGTGATGTATAATTGAATGGATCTGTTATTTTATCTATTATTGTATTTGCAGTTTGTGTTATTGTGGTTTCTTTTGTACAGCGCCTTGGTACTTAAGGTGCTTAAAAATAAAGTTTACTGTTATTATTATTCTGCACTGAGCTTAGAAAGAGTAGTGGTCATCATCACTTTTGAGTGTTCTATACTGTACAAAACAAACTGGGCCAAGGAGGGCATGGGAGTCAAGATGCTGGGGACTTGGGAGAGATATTTTTATTTTTCTGCACAGTAGAACATTAAAAATACAAACAAAAAAAACTTTATCAAAGTGTTTACAGTCAGACTAGTTCTTTTGAGTCTCAGGTAGACACCACAGCTTTAGGCAACCAAAAGAGAGTGTCAAGGGCCAGGCTAAGCAGTTATATTCCTTGTCAGAGCAAACAAAATCAAAGCTAAAAAAAAGTGATTCTTATCTCTAAAGTTTCATCTTCAAGTGAATGCTTGAATCCAATAAAAGTGCATCTGTCAGATTAGTTACAATTTTTTTGAAAAAAAAAGGTTTTTAGTTAAAACTAAAGAGTAGGAGGTGCCACCTGCAGAGGCCCTCCCAGGTATGGATCAGTTGCATACTATGCTAATAATAGTTCCCCACAGACAACATCATGGCCAGTAGTCACAAAATGTTGCCCTGGCACAAACCTGGTTTTGCACTGAGTTGGTATTCACAGAAGCCCAGTTTGTGCACCTAAATCCAGTTTGCTCTGGCACAAAGTATGAGTGACTATCGGAGCTGTCCTATTTTCAAAGCATTTGCTCCATGCAAGGACCTTTGTGTGGTCCCTTGTGTGGAGCAAATACAGTTGACCAAAACCTTGCTTTAATTCTGTGCAACTTTAGTGGTTGGCAAAGGTACTGTGGTGGCCTCACCCCCACCAATGGCTGGCTGGAACTAGTAGTCACTCCTCCCCATGATAGTCAGCCCAATTATATATATTTAACATTCCCTGGTGCTAGTGGTCCCCCCCAAGATCGCCAGCCCAATTGTACAAATATAAGGTATCCCTGGTGGCCAGTGGTCCCTCCCCCACCTGATCCCTCACCATACGTGTATAACATTTCCCCTGGTGTCTAATAGACCCTCTCCCCATCCAATTCCCCTTCCAGGTGAGACAAGTACCTTCACAACACATAGCACCGATCCCAGTCCCATACCGTGATCTCCACCCCCAAAGCCCATCCCTCATTGGAGGCCAGTGGTCCCCTCTCACAGATCTGCATATATATATATATATATTAGAGGCAAAAAACTCCATTTAATGCATTAGTTAGGGTTGTTCCAGAGCGACAAAAGTGAGGAAATTTGCTGTTAGGGTTGAAAACCCCCTTGGACCCCCGCCCACCCCAACCCGGCATTGGGTGTGCATTGGAATAGTCAGCCCTAACTCTCACCCCATGACATGTGTAAAGCAGCAGAAGTATAGGAGAAGGGGTGAGTTACCACCATGATCCCAATGCACACCCCAATGCCGGTTGGGGGTATGGGGTCCAAGTGGGCTTCTCAACCCTAACAGCGAATTTCCTCACTTTTTTTGCTGTGGAACAACCCTAACTAATGAATTAAATGGAGTTTTTTCCTCTAATTGCCCTTCTTTTTGAGAATGATAACGAGAAATAGTGAATGTACTGCAGCAGCGGGAGTGCGGGGCCCTCTGGGCCACGTGCTCCCGCCACATGATGTCTTGTGGCATACTAACAGGGACAGCAATGCAAACAGAAATGCTAACAGTGGGCCACATGGTAACACAAGCGCGAATGAAAACAGAAAGGGTAATGCACATGGTGGCGTAGACCGGAACGGTCTGCCACGTGATGTGTTGTCACAGAGTAACATGATGCATGCAAACAGAAATGTCAATGGGCATGGTGACATAAAGTGAAACAGAAAGATAAACAGTACTGTAGACAGAAATGGCAAAAAATAACTGAAAAGCAAGCGCAAATGAAAACGCAAAGGATAACGCACATGGTGGCGCAGACGTCAACGGTAAGTGAAACGGGTACGGAACCACAAGCGGAAAGGGCAACAGTAACAGTAATGTAAGCACACAGGCTGGTTTTCCCCAAAACCTGCATAGAGAAAGACAGTGAGTACAAATAATGTATGCATAATAATGAGTATCGGCGCAGAAAATAAGAACTTGCAATACTAAATACGTTATATCTCAGGAACCGTACGACGTAGAAAAAAAATTTTAAAGTCATATTATTTACAACTGTCCTGGCTAATTTGGTATTTAGCCCCCATTAAGAATTTTTCTGACGAAAAGTCCGTATCTCGCACCATTTCCGAGATACGGGCCCTAAAAGGTGCGGCGAACGCTGTAATGTTATCCTATGGGAAAAAAGAGAAGTTCGGAGCACCATAAATTTGCCTCCCTGTAATGTTTTTTTCACCAAACCACTGAAAGGCACATCTGTGGGCTGTTGGCTGTCTTCCCTCCAAATTTCAGGAAAAAAGACAAAACCGTTATTTTGCAGCAGGGATCCAAAGGATTTCTGTAATGCGTCGGGCCGTAATGTTATCCTATGGGAAAAACTGTCAACTTTGGAGTGCTGTAACTTTGCCGCTGTGTAATATTTTTTCAATACAACACTGAAAGGCACATCTGTGAGATGTCGGCTTCGTTCCCTCCAAATTTCAGCCCAGAACTCCTAACGGTTCTTTTGCAGCGCAGTGCCAAAGAATCGCTGTCACTTTCCCACAGATGGAAAACTACTGTCGCAATTTGCAAAAGCTTTCACAAAAAAGTTTGACACTTTCGTGAGCATGAAAGTAATTTGTGAAAGTACTTTTTCCAGAAATTTGAAAAACATATTTCTGGGGTGTTTTACCACAAAATAAAGACATGGCAAGCATCCTCAGGGTCCGACTAGGTGAATACAAAAAAGAATTGGGTTTCTAGAGGGTCCCAAATTTAAATGCCAACCATTTCTCTGATCACCAACTGAAAAAAAAATGGCCGATTTGTGAAAGTAACAGGCCCATTTGAAGAAAGTAAAATGCATTTGCGACACTGTCGAACTTTTGTTAACTTTTCCTTTGACTTATAATGGGAAACTGTTTTGAATAACTTTGAACTGTTTAATATTTTTACCAAAATCTTTGAAAGACACATTGTGGACCCTGGCCGAACGTTCCCTGAAGATTTCGGGCCGGTCGCACAAACCGCACGACCTGTAGGCACCCGATCTAAAATTCCAGAAAAGCGAAACGCTGCGGCACAGATCACGCTAACTCCGCCGCAGCTGTATATCCGACCAGTACAAAACTTGGCAGATCCCAAGGCCTGTAGTTCTTGATTGTGTATTCCAAATTTCAGGTAAATCTGTCAAACGGTTGCAAAGTTATTAAGGTGCAAAGTTTTGGGGTTTAACATAGAAATGGCTCCTCAACCCTAACTATAGTGGCACTACCGTTGCCACTATAATATATATATATATATATATATATATATATATATATATATATATAAGCAATAAACCATGATAGGGTGTGGGTGATGCTTGGTTTACCCATGCCTGGCATGGTTCAGGGTCAGTGACCAAACCATCCAGGCTTGGGTAAATCTCAGCATCACCCACACCCTGGTGGTTTATTGCAAATATGCAATGTTCCCCTTCATTTTTTTGTAACAAAAATGTAAAGAAAAATAGAGTTTTTTTGCACTTTTAATCATTTTTATAACATTTGCCATTCCACCACAAAAAAATAGTTCCCTGTTTATCATAATGCAACCATATAGAGAAGTGCTGTTTTGTTTGGGTGTTTTTTTTTCTTTTGCCATTAAAGAGAGGACTGCAGTTGTGGGCAACTTTTTTTTGTTTTACAGAGACAGCATGGGACAGATAAGTGACTGTCACTGCTGAAAGCGTTAACGGGTGCCACCGGAGACTGTGTGCTTCCGGGTTTGACTGTTCAGGAAGGAGACAGTAACTGTGTACCTCCAGGAGAAATTCTTTTCCTTCTTTTTTTTTTATGTTTTTTTTTGTTATTTAAAAGTATTCACAAGGTGCAGCAGGAGTTTAGGTAGACAACTGACTGGGAATGATGCAGGAGTGGAGTGACAGACCTGTGAGAGTGTGGTGGAGTAAGAGATTGGGAATGTAGTGGTGATAGAGATACAAAAGAGATGCAGGTGTGATACAAATTACATTCCTAGTGTGTTGAAAAATTGTTGCCTAGCTGTTATCAGCTGCTTTCGGATGCAGTAACAAAAGTATCACGGTGTTTGTGAGGTTCAAATAACAACGTCACATTTTCTGTTGAGCTGGTTGGGTCAGGGTAAAAAAATATGGTGTTCTCAGGGGTTCTGAGCAGCAATGGACATGTTTGAATTGACTGAATGTATTAGGCTGGGTGCGAGCAGCAAGAGGGCTAAGTGTGGAGCAGCCGTGAGTTACAAAAACACACATTACATGCTGCTTAGTGGGCATTCAAGATGGTGGTTTCTCACCCTAACATTTGGTGTCGGATTGATTTTAGAAAGGAGGCTGACTGGCACCTTTGTGTTGGTAATGCTGAATTTTACAGTGCTGCAAAGGTGCTATCAACCAATCCAGTGCCTTGTTTTTAAGACCCATTGTATAGTGCGATTATACAATGGACCCATGTAAATGTGTTTAATTATGTTGTTTTATAAATGCATTTCCTCAGCCATGGGTAATGTAGATTTACCCATGGTCATGTGACATGTTTTGACCAATGAGGTTACAGGCTTTCACACCATTGTATAAATATATCAATTTATATATATGTAATAGATATACCACTCTGAGTGTCTGGCCGCGCTCTGATATCACAGCGCCTTGGTGTGGTCAGCGCCCAAAGCGCTGGTAGATATCAGAGCGCGACCGCACACCTCAGAGTGGTTTATCTATCTTATAAAATGTCAAAATTGTTTTGGAGGGGTAAAAGTACAGGTGTGCGGTCGCTCTGATATACGCATGGCCATGTGATGCTGGTCAGCTAATGATATTGCTGCAATTTCCTCATTTTATAAATATATATATATTTACTTCCTGGTATTTACTGGACCACTGTCCTCAACTCTAATCTGTGGAATGCTCAAAAATACACTTCCTTCCCTGGTGTCCAATGGACCACCCTGCTCCACCCGCTCAATCAATGAGCGCATACTGTATATGCTCATTAACAGCTCAGTCTGTGGCTGGCCATAATGGTGAGCAGACAGCTGGATTGGTCACCAGCACAAGATCAAGAAAGAGGGGAGTGGGGTGGGGGTCCAGTGAACACCAGTGAATGAACTGTATTTACTGAGCATTCCCCAGATTGGGGTTAGGGACGGGGTCCACTAGACACAGGGGAAGTAAATATACATATACGAACAGATCAGGATGGGCTTGTGGGGTGGAGATCGCAGGACAGGACTGGGACTGGGGCTGTGTTTTGAGCAGGGCTTGTCACACTGGGTAGGGGGATCAGATGGGGAGGATCCACTAGATACCAGGAGAAATGTGCAGGTCAGGTAAGGGATCAGGTGGAGGGAGGGACCAGTGTCCACCAGAGAAGCTGTATGTTACATTTGGTGAGGGATCAGGTGGGAGAGGGACCAATAGTCAACAGGGATACCTTATATTTGTAAAAATAGGGTCAGCAATTGACAGGGGACCACTAGGACCAGCAAATATTAAATATATATACTTGGGCCGGTGATCATGGAGGTGAACCACTGGCCACCTGGGATACCTTATATTAGTACAATTAGGATAACAATCATGGTAGGGACCACTGGCCACCAAGGATACTTTAGATTTGTACAATTGGGTCGGTTATCAATGGGGGGGACCACTATCACTAGGGGAACTCAATTTTTTTCTATCAGGCCAGTGATCAGTGATCAGAAGGACCACTGTCATGAGGGGGGCATATGGGCCAGTGATTAGCGAGCGGGGGGAACACTAACACTAGGGAGACTTTTTGTTTCTATCAGGCAAGTAATCAGCTTACTGAGTTTGTATTGGGCTGGAAATTGTTTGTGGGGAGGATTACCAGCACCAGGGCACTTCTTGTTTTCACTCTGTCTGGCAATCACGGGGGCTTGACACTAGCACTAGGCACACAGGGCTGCCTCTGGAGCAGGCATTAGGGGATGCACTAAGCTCTGGTGAAAACTATGTAAATGAGCCCATTATGAGCATGCAGATTGCCACGTAATGTCTTGCATGGCCAATGGGCTTATTTACATGGCTGTTATTGTGAATTCAGAATAGTGCACTTGAAATATTCATTATGGAGCTATACACCTGGCTGCATATTGGGGTGGTGCTGGTGGGGTTAGAGGTAGCATTAAATGGGTTAACACTGACTCAACCTGGTCCTAGTCACAGCCAGATAGTGTGGTGTGCTATCCAACTGTGAACAGCAACTTTTGATACCTAGGCAATCACAGTACAACACAAATGTCTGCACTGTACTTTGCATTTTGTGAATCTAGATCCAGATTCCTCTGAATCTGAGCCCAATGACAATTAAACGAGTGATTGGGCACAAGGGCCCAGATATTCAAACTGCGCCAGGCTGTGGCGCAAGCTTGGGCGCAGCTCACCTTGGCTGAGCAGGGGTGTGGACTGGGCGATATTCAACGGAGCTGCATCATGGCTCAGCAGCATTGAATATCGCACCCTGGCCACCTGCAGTGTGCATGGCACAGTGGCACTGCACCAGCGCAAGTGGCCAGAGTGGAGCATGGGGATGCACTAGTGCAAGTTCCATTGCGCAAGGTGCAGCAACCGCGATATTCAAAAGTTGAAATGCAAATGGGGTCATAATGTATGCAAGGTGCACATGGGGCCATTTGCATGTCATTATGGCCCCATTTGCATGCAGGTGCACCGATCCCGGATGACTTGCATATGGTACCCTGCCAGGCAGCAGCCATTGGGGACCGACACCCTCTGCAGCTGGCAATGTGCTCCACAGCCTGATCGGGGGCAATTGTATAAATAAATAAGAAATATGTCCAATATCCCTGGTGATCCAGTGGATCGCTGTCAGCCCGATTGCAGGCATTTGTATATAAAAATAAATAAGTCCAATATCCCTGGTGGTCCAGTGGACCACTATCTGCCCGATCATGGGCATTTGTAAAAAATAATTAAATGTCCAATATCCCTGGTTGTCCAGTGGACCGCTATCTGCCCGATCGCAGGCATTTGTAAAAAAAAAAGTATGTCCAATATCCCTGGTGGTCTGGGGTACCCCCTCACCACCCGCCACTGAGCCCTGCCCGCTCCCCGGTCAGCGGTGGGAGGCAGCACCTCACCCACCTGCCACCACCGACTGACACTGTTGGATGAGGTCTGTATGCCCATTGGTCCACAGCATGGAGCCAATGGGCATGCAGCATGTCATACTACACATTCAGATATGTGAGATGGGATCATTCACATATCTGAAAATGTGTGCGGCAGTGAACCATGCCGATGGCTCACGCTAATCGACTGATAGGCGGCCGCTCTGACAGTATCGGTCGGCGGCTAGTGGAGGTGCTGCGGCTGCCAGCTGACCAGGAGGCGAGAACAGTGAAACTCAATGGCGAGTGAGGAAGCTACTGAATCACCAAGGATATTGAACATATTTTACAAATGCCTGCGATTAGTGAATAGCGATCCACTGAACCACCAGAGATATTGAACATTTATTCATTCATTACAAATGCTTGCGATCAGGCAGATAGTAGTCCACTGGACCACCAGATATGAACATTTATTCATTTTATTACAATCCCCATGATTGGGCAGATAGCGGTCACTGGACTACCAGGATATTGGACATTTATTTCATTTTATTACAAATGCCCAGCTCGGGCGAAGATAGCGATCCACTGGACCACCAGGGATGCTGGACATTTATTTTGTTTTATTACAAATGCCGTGATCAGGCAGATAGCAGTCTACTGGACCACCAGGGATATTGGAAGCACTTATTCTATTTTTTTACAAATGCCACGATCGGGCATGGGGAGCACTACCAGGTGCTGCGGGCTCGGGTGACCACCCACAGGTGGCAGCTGCGTGTTGCATCCTGCAATGTGGCAGCTCACCTGTAGTGGCCATCAGTTGTTCCTTTTTTGCATAAACTTTGTGCTGGTGCAGGTAGGGGTTGCGCATGCATGGCTCTGCACATCCCAGGCTGAATATTGGGCAGTGCAGGGTATGCATGGGCACGCCCCCCCCCCGTGCCTGCATACATTACTGATGCACTCCAGCGCATTGGGATTTGTGCCACGCACTTTTCCCTTTTGAATATCATGCCAGGGCGCATCAGGGGTTGTGCATGGCGCAACACTGTTGTACCATGCGCAACCCTTTTGAATATCTGGGCCAAGGTGTAATAGAGGATAAGGGGATGGAAACTGCTGTTATTTCTATGATGGCGTAGGACAGTGGGATAGAGGAAGACAATAAAACACAACAGGAGCAGGCCCAAGAAAAATCCCTGGAAAAAATCATGAAATACTAAGTTGCAGTGCCTACCTGGCAAACAAACAAACAAAAAAAGAAACTAACATATTTTGTTTGGTCATACTTTTCTGTTAGTTCTTTTAATGAGTTGGTTTCTACATGCTCTATTTTAAGAAAGACAATTAGCAGGGTTAAAAAGAAAGGAGCATTTGTAACTTTTTCACAGAAAAGGCACCTATACAGATGTAATAACATTAATGAGAAATCCATTTTTGAGAATAGAAGAGAATGCGACAGTGGTGATGCTAGCTCACTACACTTAGGGGTGTCTCCCATAGACAATAGCACTGGCAGACCCATCTGCAATACTGAAACACTCCAAGCACTTATTTCCATTCAAATTTCTCATAGTGTTACTGATAGGGGCCAAGTGTTCATAAGCCCTCTTCCTTCAGGAAAACAGCTTATCATCTCAGAAACATATGAACCTAAACCCAAATATCATTCAATCCACCCTGTTACTGTTACAATAAAGACAATTTCAGGGATGACAGCCATCGACTTGCTGCTATATAGCATGGTAGACCATGTAGGATTCAGGTGACTGCTAGAGTACCTTAAGCCTCAATATAATATACCACCAAGAAAATATTTTCTCCTCAACAGGGATTTCAGATCTCAACGAAGTTGTATGTAAAAAAAACTCAGATGAGATATGGCCAGTGCTGTTGGGAGGGCTGTGCACACTACTGGCCTCTGCAGCTCTGGTTGGTGGTGGTTGGAGTGATGCTTTTGAAGCACTGTTGGTACCTAGGGATGCAGCATCAGTTGGCTACTCTTGCTGCATACAGTAATTTGAACAATCTTACACCACACCTTCCCATGCCTCATTGTCCCTAAGGCTGTTTGGAAGATGCCATGTTCACATTTTGGATGATCAACCAGAATACTGGTTTCCAATATCAGAGCACATGGACTCCAACAGATCTTTTTAACACACATAATGAATTATTAGTGGATTTGTGGGGTCATCTGCAAAATACTCACACACTTCAGAAGATCTTTGTTTTTTCAGCTACAGTACATAACTGAACTGCTGGGGGTGTTTTAGGAGCAGTTGGATGGTGACAGTGAGATGATTTATTTTTTTCTATCATGGTGGAATGACATGCCTGTGGATACCTTGGCAAGGCAGCAGCAGCAGCAGGTGGTACAATGCTATGGGGCTGATGATCATACTCTGGGAGCTGGGGATGGGGGTGGGGCTGGTCTTTATATTTCCTACCTGAATAACTTGCAATCTTGCTTTTCTCTTTTCATTTTTATTTTGCCATCTCCTCCCATTATGGTCTGCCCACCTCTGTATCACACTCATTACATCACCACTAGAAGTCAACGTAACTGACATTGTACTTTCTAACGTGTCTCACTCTTCATCCTCCTCTACCACATGTGGTACCTGCTTTCCTGCTTCTTCCCCCTATTTCTCCAAATCATGTTGCTCTTTCATCTGTTCCTCCTCCTTGCATGAATCAGGGGGGTTTCTCCTGCCATTTTTCCTTCCTCCCTGTATGTGCTTCCCCTTCTCTACCACCGCAATCTGTTGCCCTTGCTCTGAACACTTCACATGCATGCCCTATTTACTGGCACATGCCTCCACTATTAACTGCTTTGGTGGCAGAACTTCTGGATTCCTTTTGTAGAATTGTGTGGCATTTTCAGACCCTGCCAACTCAAATTCCATCTAAATTCTTCTCATGACTAAAAGCAGTATTAACAAATTTCGTTTGGAACAGTGAAAAAACGCAAGAATAAGTTACATCAAATTGACATAACCCCTAGGTCAGACTTACGAGACATCCGGATATATTATGTATCTGCTCAAGTAATGTAACACAAAACTGATTTACAGAATACAATATCACAGCTATAAATGGAGCAAGTGCTACATACACATATTAAACAAGTTCTCATATCAAATTATTGTATTAAAAATAGTCAAATCAAAAAGCAACAGAGATTGGCGCAATCTGTTGGCACTAAATAAAAGAATACTAAACATATAACTAAAGATAAATCCAAACTTATCTATATATCACAATGTTGCCCCCCATCAACAACAGATACATGTCATAAAAATGGCAAACAATAAACTTATAGAAAATTGATTGTCTTTTCTACAATCATACTTTTCTTACATTTGAAGAACTGCAAAATAGTTTATAAAATGGGTAGGCTAAATGAAGCAATGTGATTGGCTAGTTACCCATGCATGAAATATGTTCCATGCATGGGTAAAAAAAGGGGCTGGCAGTAAAAAGGCCAATATCCATAAGCCATGGAACGTTGGCATTTTTACTGTCTGCCATCTTTGTATTTGACAAGCCTGAGGAAAACCGAGTTGAATTAGTCAGCCTACCGTTTTATAAAGCGAACGATATTTAGAGCAAACAAAGTAGATTTTAATATTAGCATGTGGAATGAGTAGATGGAAGGATTTTAACACAGTCACTTTGCCTGAATGTAAAAAAGTGTTGTGCTGTTGACAAAAGTGTCAAAATGAGCCCTGCTGTAGTAGTTTGCTTGGGATTACAGGACACCCGCTCCGTTTAAAAAACTGCTTGTGCTGTGATCCTCGCCTGCTCCATTTAAAAAAAATTTGCTTTCTTGTCCTGCCATCCTCGCCCGTCCCTAGACCTAACTACAGTTCTCCCCACTCCATACTTCTGCTGCTATCGGTTGCAGCTTTATCCCTCGCCCGCTCCGTTTAAAAAAAAATGTTGCCTAGCCAGCTGCGTAAAAAAAAAAAAAGTGCTTTCTTGTCCTGCCATCCTCGCCCATCCCCAGACTAAATTCAATTCTCCCACTTCATACTTCTGCTATCGGTTGCAGCTTAAATTAATCAGAAAAAAATCTTGCCCACTTCCTCATCTTAGTATAACTACGGATCCCAATGGAGGACAAATGTACTAAAGCAATTACGAACACAAAAGGCGGAAGGACTATTTTACTATAAATACACTAACTTATGTCAGTGTATTCCTATCTAAATATGTTTTTAACATAAAAATTGTTAAAAAATAAAATAGCCCATTTATAAAGCGCAATAAGACATTCAGGTGTGTGCATGTAACATATTTTACAGCCCAGGGCTAAAGGCACCTCGGCCAAGGCCTGTGCCTTTATTGACGCCTGGCAAAGCGGTAAAATATGTTCCATGCACACCCTGTCATGTCTTATTGCTTACATGATCTACTAAATATGAACTTTTCAGATACTTGCAGATTAGAGACTATGTTAGAAAAAATGAAACCTTTACCTCACTTGAAGAAATGATCTGCATCCATGAAACTAACCTAAACTACTCTCAGTTATGTTTCAAAATGTATAAATGTTAAGAAGGAAATGGCAGGAAGAGCCAAAATTACAATTTCTGATTAAACCTGGGCAGAAATATTGTGGTCAACAACACAAAACATCCACTTCTGAAACACACAAAAAATATTTATTTGATTGATTTAGTTTTGTCGATTGGGAAAGGAGGACTAGGCAATTATGTTTATTTTCAACCTTGTCCCAGGGAAAGGGGAATACAGATGCAGTGACATACAGAACCAGATTAAAGAGCTAGTGTACTGTTTGGGATTAACAGTAATTTTCGATGCAGTCAGCTATCACTTCTTATATCTCAAATGTTGTTTTTTTTTCTTATTTTCCATTTGCTAATTAGAAGATTTTCCACCTGGCAGTACTGGGGTGATGGGTGAAGCAGCACTCTGTCTGGAGGAAAAAAAAGTCAGTTTTTTACCTCACACTATATCATCAGAAATTAGACCAAACACCGTGAGGCACCACAATCCTTGCAACCTGAGCAGTGACTCTTACAAGCTACCAATCAAAATGCAGGAAATTGTGACATCACTAGTAACCAGGGACAGCCAGTCCCTAATGCTTCATGTGAAAGTGAAACCTGGCAGTGAGAAATGGTTCTCATTGGTTACTACTGATGTCATACTTAGTGTGGTTTCGGTGTTGATGTAGTGGGAGGAACAGAATTGACTTTTTTCCTTCAGTCAGATTGCTGCTCACACATCACCCAATACTGCCGAGGTGGAAACTTCTAATTAGCAAACAGAAAGAAAAAAATACTTGAGACAGAAGAAGTTGATAGCTGAATGCATCTGAAAGTTACAATTAATTGCAGGCAGTACACTAGGGGCAGAATTATAAAACACTTGCACTAGGTGCATCTCGGATGCCACAGAGCAACTTAATGCACCAAGCACAAACTGTGGTATTCACAGATGATCTCAGCATCCTCTGTAGATACACAGTTGCTCCAACCTGGGATGTACCAGCACAACCCCTGGTTGGGCTGGGAATCCAATAAAGGCAGTGATCTCACATCGCTGTGCCGCAACTGCCATTCAGAGCCATGATCATGCAAATGGAGCCATTAGGCATGCAAGGCAAAATCGGGCCATTTGCATGTCATAATGGCCCCAATTGCATAAGTATTGCAAGGATGCACCTACACTAATGGCTGTGGGCCACACACAGAGCCCCAGGGAGGCATGTTTACCCCCACCCATCTCCAGCCTGATCACTGGCCATATGGATGCCCACAAAGGAGCCCTGGTGGTCCATTGGTGTCCCCAACCTTCTCAAATCCCCTTTGTATGACACTCACTGCGGTGGTAAGAATTGATAATGGAACCCCCTCCTTGCCTTGAGATGATTGCAATATCACCATGATCCTTGACACCCTAGTGGTCCAGTGAGACCCCCCACCCACTCAGGCACACCTACCCCTCCCTGATCCCCCATCCCAACATGGTCCTAACATCAGCAGGCAGCCAACTCTCCTGCATGCTGCCATGGCCTCCCACTGACACAGCTGTCTGTGAATGACAGCTGCTGTACTCCTGGAAGCCCATTGGTGAACCTGGCCAACCAATGGGCTTGCAGTGTGTACTGCACTCAGTAATTCACAAAGTTGTGAATGACAGGGTACAGTACACACTGCAAGCCCATTGGTTGACACAGTCTACCAATGGCCTTACAGTAGTACAGTAGGTTTCATTCACAGACAGGTCTGTCAGTGGGCAGCCGTGGTGGTGCATGGGTGGGTTGAACTGCCTGCTGACATTTTGGACACACTAGGATGGGGGGAGTAGGGCAAGGTGGATCACTAGGGATATGATTGGACATGGCATGGATGTGCAATCATGTTGGGGTAGGGAGGGGGATACAGAAACATGTAGTGGCAGAGGGCACTTGCATTTGCAATACAGGGCTACAGGTAGGGAGGAGGGATATATCCACATACATTGGCGGAGGTACTTATTTTGCAATATGGGGCTATGAGTGGGGATACATAAGCATACATTGGCAAGGGGTGCTTATCTCTGCAATACAGAGCAATGGGCAGGGAGCATCTGCCCTGGGGTGTCATGTTGGTGAGCACTGCCGCACTTGTGGGGTGCCCGGCACATTCCACCGGGCACATCCCTGCAATATGTATGCAAATGGGGCCATAATGACATGCAGATGGTCCCATTATGCCATGCATGCCTAATGGCCCCATTTGTGTGTGGTTGGCTGTGAATGGCAGCTTTTGGCACAGTGCATCTGGCGATGCGCTGCCCCATTAATTTCCCAGGCCAACCATAGGGTTGCCCCGGGCATCACAGGCTGGGTGCAACTATGGCATTCACAGAGGGGATGCACTGGGAGCATCCCCAGGCACATCTTCTGTGAATACTACAGTTAGTGCTCAGCACCTCTTATTTGTACCAGGGCGTCTGAGATGTATTGAGTGCAAGTGTTTTGTGAATCTTACCCATACAGGTTATGTATTGGAACAAGTGAATTCATGCTAATATCCTGGAACTTGGATGGACTCACAACTGAGATGGAATATACACATAGATAGTTTAATTAAAAAAAAATACCAGACTGGGGGGCTTTATATAGAATAAAGAAGTGTATTTCAACAGGAGCTAGGAAAAGTATAGTGAACAGCATGATAACCCCTCTTATAGACTATGGAGACACGGTATAATGGGGGCACATAAAACAGAATTTGATAGGTTATATGTGGCTTTAAACAAATGTGCATCCTTCATTTTGGATGCATCCAGACTGACACATCATTGCGTATTATATAGAGCTTTGGGTTGGATAAATCTAACAGACCATAGACATCTGCATATTATATATACTGTATATCAGTATTTGTAAAATAAAACTACACCTTACTTGAATGGAATATTTCAAAATCGTATGCTGCAAAATGACTTAAAAATATCCCAAAATCTAGAATTTACTATTCCTGTATTTAGAACAGAAAAAAGGAAGTCCTGCATCATTAAGCTTAGCCCCATAGCATGGGATGGATCACCAGACAGCTTGAAATCAAAGAAAATTAAACCATGGAGGAAATACAGAATTAAACCCAAACATTGTTGATATTACCAATGCTATGCAAAGCTGGTTCACTCAACGCTGTTATTTATTTGTAAGGATGTATTTGTCTACTTCGTCTTTTAAAAATGTGTTTGAAGTTTTAAAATGTATTTAATTGTGTAACTGTATGGAAATTGAATGAATGCTGGACCCCATTGTAAATGAGTTTGCTCAATTGGGTTATTTATTTCTTGGAAGTGCAAGAATAAACTTTTACAAACAAACAAATAAGTCAGCCCCAAAGAAAAGGTGTTGACCTGCTCAATTACTTGAACAAGATCATCACCTCTAAGCTACACCCAAAACTTGACATTCTGTACTGTGATACAGACTCCCTCTCTCTCTATCCATCATGAATTAGTCTCAAAGACAATAACTCCTATTTTGACTATGCTGATGTCATTTATAGCTTAGCCCCTGCTGCCTCACTCTTCCATCTGGATATCCTTCTAAATTTTTTCTGCCATTTTATGTTTGCTTTGCGCATGTGCAAAACATAATGTCATCATCTGAGTTTTCCAGAGGTGTGTCAGCCTCTTCCAATTCAGTCAGTGTATTTGCAGGCACAATCGCAGAGTGCCAATCACTGCTACAGCTGTCTATGACAGCTGAAAATGCAGTGGCATACAGCTGAAGGAGAGCTCTGCTTGAGTGAGCAGAGCTTCCCCCACACACAGATGTGCGCATGCACGAACACTGCATGCTCATCGCCTTCCCCTCCTCCCACACACTGTACGACTGACAGGGTGCCCAACCCCGTTGGCTGCATGCCCCCCAAAGCATCAGATGCCACGCTGGAAGCCCACCCCAGCGTGGTAAAATGTTTATGGCTGATGGGGTGCCCAATCCCCATCCGCTGCACACCCCCAAAGCATCCAGGTGCCACTGTAAGCCCACCCCAACATGGCAAAATGATGTTATGGCCGATGAGGTGCCCAATCCCCCATCAGCTCCACTGTCTCCCCCCTCCGAGTACAGGGTGCCACACTGAAGCCCACCCAGCATGGCAACAGATGCCATGGTCGACAGGGTGCCAATTCCCGTCAGCTCCATACTCCCCCAGCTGTCCTTCTTCCATGCTGGGAGCCCACTCCAGTATGGCAAATGTCCCGTCGCTCTTTTCAACCAAAAAAAACAGAAAAGAAAAAACTGTCCTCGAGTCTCCCTGCCCCCCTACCACAAGCCACGCCCACCACTGTGCACCCTGCTTCCCACCCCCCTCACCTCATACTTCTCCGAGTCCGTGCAACGATCTTCGTGGACCGGGAACATGTCTGCACTCTTCAAAGCTGACCGCGAACTGAAGAAATGCCGGTAAGCTGTATAATGGGATAGACAGGGTTTTTCAACTTTGTTGCATATCTCAGGCATTTTTTGAATTTTGCAAAATTTTTCAACATAGGGCGTTTGGGACCCCCTCATATGAATTCTTGCACTGTTATGGCATTACTCTGGCCCGAAGGGGTGATTTCTCAGCCACTGCGTGAAATCACCTTTCTGGAATGATTAACAAAATGACACTGCCAGTGTTCATAAGGTGGGCTCTCAAAAGCCTATTTTGAAAATTTGGTGGCAATCCTAAAAATCGATTGTTTCTGACATGAATTGCTCAGTTACTACATACGCGCCTAAGTTCGTGAATTTTCAATATTTTCACTCCAGATTTTCAACATTGCCATTTTACCACACCTTCTTATGAGCAGTATAGCTGTCATTTCTCACATCTCACCCAAAATGTGTTTCCGCCCATGTAGCACACAATGGCAGTCGGTGTGCAAAATCAATGTACGGGACACATTAAGAAAATCACAGTGAAACTGTTCATGAGCAGAGGTCTTAAAATGACTATGTTGAAAATTTGGTGACAAAACTCCATAAAATGACTGTGTTACGAGTGAGCATTGCGCAGTTTCCACGCACCCTTGTAGGTTCATGAATTTGTAATATTTTCAGTCCAGATTTTCACCAGTGGCATTTTTCCACACCTCCTTATGAACAGTACAGCTGCCATTTTCCACAACATGGCCGAAATGTGTTTTCACACTTTCAGTGCAGAGATGCGTGGTCGCTGTGGGAAATCATTGTTCGGGACAGATAAAGAAAATCACACTGACACTGTTCATGATCGGAGGTCCCAAAATGCCTGTGTTAACAATCTACTGTAAAAAAACCCAAACTAATTACATTATGGGTGTCGTTGCACAGTTTATAGGCACACGCTGCGACTTCACCAGTTTTTTAAGATTTTCACAGCAGATTTTCAACATTGCCATTTTTACACCTCCGCCTGAACAGTACCGCTGTCATTTTCACATCCTGTTCAGAATGTGTTTTTGCACCTGTGGTGCCAAATGCCATAGTCGCTGTGCAAAAGCAGTTTTGGCTAACAAACTGATATTGCCACTGTTCATGAGGTGGGGTCACAAAACCATGTTGAAAATTTGAGTGAAAATACCAATGAATGCCTGAAGCATTAGGGTTTCGACCATAATGCCCCACCCTGTAGAGTATGACAGGCAACAGAGGTGTGACTTGGGATTCTTGCCTGTCATGCTCATTCCATTCCACCCCACCCCGCTGCAGCCAGTGAGAGGCATCAAGATGTGCCTCGGACTCTTAGACCCTAAACTTCACCCATTCTCTATACCTTTCCCCATCTCACCATATTTCCTGATGGAATGGGGTGCGCATAAGAGCCAAAGACCCCAAGGCATACCGTGACACTTGTCAGTGTCTGCAGGGTTGGGTGTGGTGAAATGGCGTGGCCATTATGCCTGATGACCCAAAGGCACACCCCAATGCCTGCTACTCTCTGCTGGGTGGTGGTGGGGTTGGCTTCAGTTCAATACTTTGCTGCCATTCCTATTATGCAGCTCTGTAACTTCTACACTACCAATGCCAGTGCCAGCAAGCAAACATACGACATTGACAAATGCTTGTTCTTCTAATTCCCCAAACCCCCAAACTCAACACTGTTACCTTTACTCCTACCTAGGTTTTGCACCCTATCACATAGACATTAACCACTCCATCCTCTCTCTCTCTCTCATAGCCTGCTTCCACCCTATCTATTAGAAATATTTTCCCCAGTAGCAATCTCACCATATGGCGTATGCAACAGGGATGCCCGCACCTTCTTCCTCCCCAGTCCCTCATCATCTGCTGGTAAAGCTGCCTTCTCCTACAGACACCCAATTTTATGGAACCTCCAGCTGCCCCAGCTTCAGAACCTTCCTTCATCCCTTCCCTCAAGCCTTATACTTCCACCCTCTTTTGATCATGTACCTGCATATCCCAGTTTCCTACAGCTCAGTTGTCAGGGAAAGGGCAGTATGCATTCAAGATCCCAACTACACAAGCAATAATATCCGATGGGGTGAGTGGTATTGGGTAATACCAGACTGCCCAGGGGCATAATGAAGCCTTGCACCACAGGCGGAGGACCTTATAACCCCTACCACCCACCCTGGAGGGTATTGTTGCACTTAGAAAATAGGATTCTTAGTTTGTTTTGTTTTTTTTTATAAAAGTTTATAGCATCTTTAAAAAAAGAGGAAATACTTCATTTTTATTGATAAATTAAACTTTGTGTAAAGTAGTCCCTTTGATGTTGTGAGTATTATTGCTCACTTATCATGAGATAATGCTGGTGTATATTGTGATGGGCTATTAGGTTGTGTGTCATGCCCTCTCAGCCAGTGTGTAAATTTAGTTTCTGCCCCAAGTCCATTTTTCTGTCCCCTTCCCCCTGGACTAGCAGTATTTCTTTTTCATTCCTGAAGTTGTCAAAATGCAGACCATCAATAGAGGGAGCACATTGTGGACTGTTCACTTCTTCAAGACGTTCAGAGTGGAACAGAATGGGAGAGATCATGAAATGCTGGTGATGAACTTCGACTGTGCTGGCATCCATCTATTTCATTTTTTTGGGGTAAGTGTTTCAATGTAGTGCATATTTCTAGTGGTGGACACTGACAGGGTAAGGGAGCAGAGCAGCAATGCAGGGTTGCAGAGTAGAGAAGGTGTTTTCAGTAGTGCTGTAACACTGTTGCTAATGGTAAAGTGTGTGTATGAAGCACATGCTTCTTCACAGGAAAAGCACTGATATGGTGGGGAGCAGAGAAGGAGAGCAGTGTGGCCAAGCTGAGAAAGCTTTTGATTGTGAGCAAAATGGGCAGCAACAAATGTCTGTAACCTTTTAAAAAAAGGCACCTTGTATGTGCCAAACAGTGAGGAAAGGCTGCACTTTCAATTTAAATGTTTATGGAAAGGCGCATGGCTGCCTTTTGAAAACTGCGTTGTCGATCACCAGTTACATGAAGCCAATCACACTGATTCTTTGTTTGAATTTTCTATCATGTGGCCAGTTTTTAGTTAAATTAAAGACTTTGAAGAAAGTTAGACCCCTGTAAAAACAAGTTGCAAATGTGGCAACCTCATCACTGGTAACTTGTCCACTAATTGAGAGAATTAATGGCAGCACATAGAGCTTAAAAATTCTGGTACCATGATACCAGTGATGGGTTGCCACTCTGGTACTTGTTTTTTACAGGTCTCTAACTGTTAGTTAATGTACCCCTGGCAGCCAATCAGATTTATTCTATTTTAAAGCCCATTTTCTGAAAAGCAACTCTGATACCAATGTATGCTTTGATTCTGCTCACACTGTGATGCACCCTGTAAAACTGACTGTAACCACTCAAGTTTATATACTGTCGATAATTGTATTTTGCCTTGTACTGTACATGTGTCCTCTTTTATTATCCCAGTTCCCAGGTTTCACCTGGAAATGAGCTTTGGCTCATTGTGCCTTTCCTAGTAACCAAATGTTAAATAAATAAATAAATGAAGGAGTTGTACTAAAAGCCGCTACATGTTTTGGCATGAATTTGTCATCTGTGGACAGTGCCATCCTCTTGTACAGTGCAATCCTCCAAAATCTGAGAAAGGAGGAGACCAGCCCTTTTGTAAGAAGTTCAACAACCCCTTTGCAGGCAAGGCTGCCCCTTCTAGTAAAATTGGAGAGGCTTAGAACTTAGCTGGAAAGACATCTGGACCATGAGGTGGCCTGCCTCCTATTGGATGGCTTCTTAGTGGGTTTCAGAATTCTGCACACCATTCCATACCAAGTGTATGAGGTACAGAACATGAAATCTGCTAGAGATAGACTGCAGGTGGTTTGAGAGAAACTGGAAAATGAGATAACTCTCTGGAGGGTGAGCAGCCCTTACCCCTCCCCACTGTCAGATCTCAAGGTGTTCCCAAGAAAGCATTGGTCGAGTTCCACCTGATCAATTACTTGTCACACCTTGAAGGTGACTCAGTCAGTGATCATATTGATCCATGCTACAGTGCAGTTCAATATGTATCAGTCAACAGAGCAGTAGAGGTGGCATAAACAGAAGGTCAGCATGCTTTAATGGCCAAGGTGGACAGAAAGTTGATTTTCTGACTGCTGCCAGTACATCCAGCCAACTTGAACTTACTTGGGATGAAATTTAACAGCTAGTCCTTTATGGACAATTGTATACCCTTGGGCTGTTCTATGGCCTGAGCAGTGTTTGAAAGCTTCAGTACCTTCCTGCAATGGGTTACTGCTCAAGAGTCAAAGAAAGAGGAGATTTTTTGTTAATTAGATGATTTCTTGTTTGTGAGGCCTGCACATTCTCAGGCCTGTGGGCAGACACTTGACACCTTTGTTGAACTGTGCAAACTCCTTGTTGTGCCCCAGGCCCCTGGGAAAGTCAAAGCACTGAACTAGATGATGATGTCCTTCAGTGTAGAAATCAATATGGGGCAGAATATTGCTTGCCCCACAATAAAATTGACTCCCTAAGGTTACTTTTGAGTAGCACCATACTAGAAAAGATGGTTAAATTATGAGAACTACAAAAGATAGTGGGATACCTTAACTACACCTGCCAGATCATCCCCTTGGGGAGGACTTTCTTGAAGTATACTGTGAATCTGCGGACCAGTGTTTGAAAGCCTCATCACTGGATATGGGTGCCAGAGGGTTTCTACGAGGACTTATATGGATGATATTCATCTCCCATTTCAATGGCATCTCAATATGGCTGGAGACAGTGGACAGCCAGTAGCAAGAACTGTTCATGGATACATCAGGGAAGCTTGGTTTCTTTGCATACTTCAATGGTGAGTGGTGTGCTGTGGATTGCCCTCCTTGTGGGCAGCAGCTGGCTCAGGAACAGATCACCCCACTGAATTCTTTCCAATATTTTTATTTATTTATTTATTTATCAAGTCTAGGATTACAAATACCTTTGAGCATTGGCTCTTTACAAAGGTTCCATGTCAGAGAAATACAAATTATGGGGAACATCAAGACAGACATTACAACAATGTGGACATTGTAAACAGAGTACAGAGTAATACAATTCAAGGGTAGCATTGTAACAAGGCAGCCAGTGGCATTTGTCAGAAAATAGACAACAGATAAAAAGTGCCAGAGTCATAGGGAGAGGAAGGGGGAAGGAATGTAGGAAAGGTGGGAAAGGGTGAATAGTGCAGCATTGGGTATACAAGATGTGAGGTAGAATCCAGTGAGGAGGGAGGGGACAACTAGAGCAGAAAGGGAAGTGGAGAAACAAGGTTAAGTTGGGCAGTCACAGGAGCTGTTGGTAGTGAGATAGTCCCAGATCCTAGTTTTAAACATACCAATTGTTGGGGCAGAGGAGATGGTTGTGCTGAGGCCATTGAACCAGAGTGGCACTCGATAAGCAAAAGATCATTGTCCTTGTGAAGTGTGACAGCGGGGGACTTTCAGTAGCTGTAGCGTGGATCTCCTAAGGCACCATTTGTTAATTCGGTGTTGTAACAGAGTTGAGACCCCAGAAGGTGCAAGGCCAAGGTAGATTTTTTTTTCACCATGGAGCAGGTGAGAAACTATGCGGTTTGATAGTTGGGGCCAGCCGGTCTGAGTGTACAGGTCACATGTGTGGGTGAGACGGTGAGCACCAGTGATGAGCCGACATGCTTTATTTAAGGCAGTTGAGAGGCTTCTAAGGGTTGTGGTTGTGGCCGAGCCATAAATGATGAGACCATAGTCTATTACAGAGATCACAGAGCTCAGGACTGCAACCTTCAAAGCTTCTGGGTGAGGTGTGGTCTGTGTTTGTAGAGGAGACCAAGCCGTGTATTAGCAGCTCTAGCTACATTATCTACATGAAGTCCATAGGAGAGATTAGGGTCAAGCTGTATCCTAAGTATTTGAAGGACCCCACCTGATCTAGAGTATTCCCTGGGTGGTGGAGATAGCCAAGTGATGTAGCTTGTGTGGGTTATGAGAGCTGCAGAAGAGCATAGATTTGGTTTTCTTGTCATTGAGGACCAGTTTATGATTAAGAAACCATGTCTCTACAGAACTGAAACCAAGTTGAAGGTTGTGCTGAAGAGTTGCAGGATCTTTGTGAGTGGAGAATACAACAGCATCATCGGCATATACAGTAGTATGATCTGCTCAGAGCGGTGATAAGGGAGGAAGTTTAAGAAAGGCTAAAGGAGGGGCCCAGTATGGATCCTGTGGGAGACCGGGTGAACAGGCATGGGTGTTAGAAAGAGTGTCTGCAATTTTTACTCTCTGTGACCGGTTTTCTAAGTAGCTTTTAAACCAGAGAGAAGAGTCAGGTGATAGCCCGATATTCAGTAGTTGGTGTATTAGTAGTCCATGTTGTACTGTATCGAAGGCCTTGGAGAGGTCAACAGCGCCCTGTGAAGGCCATTATCAAAGGATTGTGCAAAGCTCCAGTGAACTCAAGAAGAGCTGTGGTGGTGCTGTGACCTTTCTGGAAGCCGTGTTGTTGTGGACAAGGTATATTGTATTTATCCAAGTGGTAGGTAAGTTAGTGGTGGCCTTGTGTGTATGGGGCTTCAGATTGAGACAAGACGGTCATATTTTGTTCTGACAACATGATCATGGTCTACATCATAAACGGGCAGTTGGGTGCTAAGGGCCCATTGTGTGACTTCATAAGAATACTTGTCCTGAAATCCATGTTGCTGAATGTCCATTTTAAAACTGTGCATGTTCCTGGCATTGAGAATGATGTTGCTGATGCTTTATCTTATTCACAATTGCAGAAATTCAAGGAGTTGGCTCCAGCTGTGGAACAGAATCCATGACCAGTCCTGACATTTCTATGGAATTCAGTGACCCTGCGACCTGGGGAGTCCATAGGTACCGCCATTGTTCCTCAGACTAGAGTGCCCCACTGTCATGGCATGGAGCATTTCAATGTAGTATGAGCAGAGACTGGATGGCCAAACAGCAGGCCTATTCCCCTGGATCAAAAGTGTAGCTAGATTATGGAATCCAAGCAGTAGGACCAGATGCCAGGGGTTGTGGGGAAACACCTGGCAGGCCTGTTATGGTTCTACTGAGTGTGGGATTTTACAGACATCATTCACTCTTTTAAGGTCCAAATGTTCTTCCAAGGGTGCAGTAAGAGCCTTCCCATGTGGGCAGACCCATGGTTATCCTAAAAGAAGAGTGGATGGCCCTCCCAGTGGTTTGTTGGTCCCCATAGGAGACCACATTATTTAAGCCCACCTTTGAATTGCTGTTTTGTGGGGTGTTCAGGGTGCCTGAGATGGTGAAATCTGCACAAACTAGGGTCATTGTGAGCCTAGAGGACAAAGATGTCACAGTGACCCCGGAAGGGGTCTTTATCCATCTGTGCAAAAGAAAAACTGACCAAGATAATATTGGCTGCTGGTGTACAGTGAAAACCTGGCTAGTTCAGCATGGGAAGTAAAATCCATGGTGGCTGATAATGTGGCTCTTCTTCTTTCTGAGGTGAAGCATTCCAATGGTATGTGGATGGCAAGACTGTAATACTCTATCAGTTCAGACCTATATTGGGGTTGTCTGTCCAACAGGCCAGTTTGAATGGCAAAGAGTATAATACCTGTTCCTTTCAACAACTGCCAGTACCCAGGGACTCTTGAATTGTGAGATCCAGGCCATGGAGCAGTGGAGGTCCCAGGTGTTTTCGTTACATTTGACCACAATTGCTTTAACATTGCCTTACTGTCTTCCAGGTTCCCTGAGGTTCCAAAGTGGGTCTGGATCTGTGGACATCCCTTCCTCCATTGGGCTGCAGAGAGAGTAGGACATCTGCCCAGGTGGAGAGCTATAGATTCCAGAGCAGAAGGTGCAAATTTTCAGGTGCGAAGGAGGCATGCACTGGGAAGCACTTCTCTCTGGGCTGTGCTAGAGGCATATCAGGGAAGTTCACTGGCTATCCTACTGATTCACTTGGGCAGGAATGACCTTGGACTCCAGAAAACCATCAATCTGCTGCTGAGGATGATGGAGGATCCAAGATCCATCAGAGAGCAGTGGTCATTGACCTAGCTTATTTGGTCCCACTTGATTCAATAGCTTCACTGGTGACACAAAGTGGACTTTAAAGATATGGATAAAGCATGCATATGCATCAGTCAAGAGATGCAGCCATTTATGGAGTCCATGGGGGCAACTGTGGTTCCTCACTGAGACATTAGCACCTTCTGTCAGGGACTTTATGCTAAGAATTGTGTACATTTATTGGACAATGGCTGGGACTTGATGCTAGACTCTTAAATTAGGTCTTGAAGAAACAATCAGAACGAGCTACTTGGGGGGTGGGACTGCGTCCATCCTGTGGAGACTTGGGAGTCTCTCAGAGAAATGGTACAAGGAGAAAAGGGGAGTGAACCAAATTCTTCCAAAGGAATCATCTTCCCTCATCATCATGGGGACTGTGGAACTGCAATATCTGATCCGCATTTGGAGGGGGGTTGCAGTCCAACCTCAGTGGGCTTGCATGCTGGTGCAGCACCACCAGATGAGGCAGTAGCATGCCACCTAGCCAGATGATCTCCCCACTCCTGGGGTGTGGGTACCAACTCAAAGAAGTACATCATCCCCTAGGTCTGCACAAGGGGTAAGGCCTTCACTGGAAGGGGTACAGAGACCTGAGGTGACTGATGAGATGTCCCAGCTGCACATGCAAGTCCAATATTATGTGAATACATTTAATAAACATATGGCTGTGGCCATTTCTCCAAGATCTTTATTGTGTGTCTTCTTCTGGGGTAAGGGATACAGGGCCTACTAAGATAAGTTGCTGTGTTAGAAAGGTGAAAATAAGTCTTTTTGGTTTGGCATGGACTACACCTCTGTGGAATGTAGAATTCCTCTGGCAGAATTAGTTCAGAATGGCAATTCTGCTTCTGAAATTCCTTTCTGAATTTCTTGTTGAATTTGAGGAACTGTGAAAAGCATTTGCAGGTAAATCACAGAAAAACTTTCTGAGGATTACATAAGCCATGGAATAATATTTCATTGATTGCAGAAGAGGAATCCATGGTTTATGTAAACCATGGAACAGTAGTCTGCTCAAACTATTCCTCTTTCAAAATTTTGAAATTCCACTACTGAGGAATTCTGTAGAATTTGGTGAAAGGTTTTGAAATTCCACAGAATTTTGTTCCATCAAAATTTGAAAATTCCAAACAGAATTAGCATGGACACTACTGTTATCTTGTCACCCGACCAAAACATAGAGTTGTTCATGGGAGGAGTATGACCAAGGCAAATTATAACAACTCCACAATTCTTTTTTTTCTAATATAATTTTTTGTGAGAGCATACTGTGTATTTACATATGACTTATTGGGTTTAGTCATGGCAGTGCATCACAAATGCAGTATAGAAAGTAAAGAAAATGAAGAATATTAATATTTTAATTATAAGTTTTAATAGAGTGGGTTTTTAGACTAAGAAAATTTCAAAGTTTTATTAATGACCCTTAAGTAATTATGCCCTTATTACTGTACCTTTTAATGACATTTTATTTATGGATTTCAATACAATACAAGGAAGAGTATAACATTAAAGGGGAATGTCCCAAAGACATATTTCACTTATAGGTTTGAACAGTATGTATTGTTACGTAAACTTCCTCCTAACCTCTTTGTATTTTTGTGTAGAAGTAGCTGCATTGCCATTTTAACATACTTATTTTTGGGGAGCATTTGAGAGTTTTGTGAGTCACAAATGCAGTTAGCAGTCACTAAACATCATTATGACCATTTAGTGGTCCCTGTCCCATTTTGTAATAGTGAAAGTAGTGAACACAAAGCGTGGCTGTAGTACTAAATATCAATGGACACAACTGATATGCAAATAAGATCCCCAGTTGTGCATATCAGGCATAATCACATATTTAAAACATATTGCTCCTGCAAAGCAGCAGATAATGATTGCAAATATGCCCACAAAACAGTCCTTATCTGGTCACATATCTACAGGAAGGGCACTGGAAAAGGCAGGCAGGCCTGTGTAAGACACACTCAGACACACCATGCCCTGAACCAGTTGCTGTTGGAAATCGCTTGGGATGTGGAGGAGGCCCAGGCATATGTCAGCTGCTAAAACAGGCATGCCCTATGACCATTTGCCCCCAACAGGGTCCTAAACCCCACCTCACCTGCCAGGAGCTGTCTGACCAGCAGATAGTGGAACAGTACTAGTAGGACCTCAACACCATCCAGGAACCATATGACATATTCCAGGAGGACCACCAGAGCACCACAACCTGGAGTCAGGCATTGTCAGTGGAAGGCAAGGTAACAGCAGTGCTGTGCTTTCTGTCCACTGGTACAGTATGTTCCAAATACTCTGTGGAGAAACCCTGGGATTATACAGTCAGCAATGTCTCACCTACCAAACCAGTTCCTAGATGCGCTGACTAAGAAGTGTGAGGACTACATTACATTCCAGAGGTCATAGGAGCAGAGATCAGCAACAATGCGGGCATTCTACTGGGCTGCATTCATACCCAATGTGCTGGGAACAGTGGACTTCACCCATGTAGCCATCATGGCACTGCCTGCGAGAGAGGGGTGAATTTGTAAACAAGAAGGATTCTACTCCTAAATGTTCAGGTTGTACATGATTGTAACTATCATATCACCAATGTAGTGAGAAGGACATAAACAGGGTGGAGGCAGTGCAGAGAAGGGCAAATAAAATGGTGCAGGGCCTGCAGGAGAAGACCTATGAGGAAAGACTAAAGTAATTAAATATGTTTTCCCTGGAGATGGGGGGGGGGGACATGATAGAGACATACTAATACCCGACTGGTATAAACAGAATACAGGAGCCAGCCTGCTGTCGCAATGGCAAGGTGTCCGATTGCAATGTTGACATCCTGGGTTTAGAAACAGATTCAGGAGTTGGAGGGCCAGCCAGGGGGAGAAGGATTAAGCATCCCAGGGACTGCTCTCCTTCTCTGGGGGGTGAGGGACAGTGTCCAGTACTCTGTGGCCCTCTAGTGGATGCTGAGGGTACCACCACTGCTGGCACCTCACATCGGGGGGGCCGGCTGGACACTGGCTGTCATTGCATGTCACCACCCCCAGGGATCTCTCAGCATGAAAATAAAATCCATCCCGTTCATGATGCTCCCACCTCCACACTGCTCCTGCAACCTATGTTTGCCAGAGGGGTCTACTCCCATGGCCCACCCTAAAGGGTAAGCCAGGAAAGAAACTATTTACCTTGGGGAGGAGGGGCCAGCCTGGGGGTAAGCCTGTGCACTGGAGGGTGGCAAGTCGGCAGGGGCTGAAGCCTCCACCGGTATGGGTAGGGAGGAGAACCAGACCAAAAAAATAAAATAAAAAATAAAATAAACAAAGTACAGGAAGGAAGCATCTTCCAAAGTAAGAGCTGTTCCAATACAAGGGGGTACAATATGAAGCTGGATGTGGGATGGCTAAGGGGTAACATGAGAAACTATTTTTTTCATGGAGAGGGTGATGGATGCTTGGAATGGCCTTCCACAGGACCTGGTAGGGGTTAAAATGGTCACAGGATTCAAGAAGGAGTTGGACCAACACAAGAGTATTCTGGAGGTAGGGGTGTGCTGAAGTTCAGGTTGGGCATTAGATCTCATACTAGGTAGAGATAAATAGGGCAGAAACGGGTGGGCCAAGGGTCTTATCTGCTGTCAACATCTGTGTCTGTGTCTCTATGTAGTTCTGAAGTACCCTGGGTACTACACGATGCCTTCATCTGGCATAACTCCTCGTTGTGTTTGATGCTCAAGACTGAGCAGATAATAGGCTGATGACTACTTGGTAAATATAGCAGCACAACCCCCCCCCCCACCAACCAAATCCACATAACTAACAATTGTCTTACCTTCCTCAATAGGTCACAGTGGATGTCCTCTGCATCCCTGGCTGATGACACTGGTGCTGTGGCTGGTATTTGACAGTGAGCAGCATTAAAATGAGGTACACCAGGCCACACAGAACATCATAGAAAGGGTCTTCATAATCCTCCACATGAGGTTCCAGTTCCAGGACTGGTCTGGTTGATCTCTGCAGTACAACCCTCAGAACGTCTGTAAGATATTCCTGGCCTGCTGCATACTCTACAATATAGCAGTCAACATGAGGCAACACAATGGATTGTCATAATGGTGCAGGCACGGAGGAACAGCCAATGGTCCACTAGGTAAGTGCAATCCTAGACTAGCAAGATGCTCCAAGGTGGTAAGGACCATCTGATTGAACAGAAATTCTCAGAGACAAGGTAAGACAAAACACTACAGTGTACAAATCAAATGTGTTTAATAGTAAATCAACAGAAAGGCATGGCGCATACAGAGAAAGGGTACAAAGTAACAGATAAAAGGAACAGGGGCAGGCCGGTGGTGCTGAGGTTGGCGCTGGGCGCCACCGAGCCACGAGAGGAATGGACTCGGGTTGCCAGGTGTCGGTGGGGATGGGGATGGAGGATTGAGCATCCCAATGGATGCTGTCCTCCTCCTGAGATGGGAGTTACCGATGATGCCTTGATCATCTGGCGCTTCTGGGGCGGTGGGAAGCACTGGCTTTCAGAGCACAGTGGTTCCTTTGAGGGAGCCGGGGAGGGAGGGCAGCTGTGGGCGCTTTCAATGGCTTGCATCAGCATATCGTTGACTAGGACTTATGTCCCTTGCATCGGCACCCTCAGGGGCTAAAGGGAGAAAGGGAAAAAGCATACAGCCCTGGCTCTCCACATAGATGAAACCAGGGTGGGATGCCATGTGATGCCCAGGCAGGCGAGTAGGAGGAGGTACGAGGCCCCTCACAAAGCCATGGGAGCAGGACAAGTATAAAAAAAGGAACACAGGGAAAGGGCAAATAAATCTAAGTGCAACTGGTACAGGGGCACATGGTATGGTATAGGCAGCAAAGGGTAAGGACCAGCATAAACCTTAGTTCATCTGCCATGGGAGGACACATGGCATGGAGATAGGCAGCACAGGTGAGGGCCAACAGAAACTTAACTGCATGAAACATTGGTGGCATTTGGCATTGGGATTGGCAGCACAGATGGAGGGCCAACAGAAACTTCAGCGAACCTGGCACAGGGGGCACATGACATGGGAGAGGTGCCACAGGGGAAGGGTCAAAAGAAACTTAAGTGCATCTGGCATGGGGGCACATCATGGGGATAGGCAGCACAGAGGGATGGCCAACTGAAACATATGTGCACCTTTCAAAGGGGGGGGAGGATGCCATGAGTTTAGGTAATACAGAGAGAGGGCCATCAGAAACTTAAGTGCACCTGATATGGAGGGCACATGGCATGGGGAATAGGCAGCACAGTGGGAGGGCCAAAAGAAACTTCAGTGTACCTGGCAAGGGAGGTACATGGCATGGAGATAGGCAGTGCAGCATGAGGGCCAACTGAAATTTAAGTGCATCTGGCAAGGGGGGCACATAACATGGGGATAGGCAGCACTGAAGGAGGGCCAACAGAAACTTAAGTACACCTGGTATGAATGGTACATGGCATGGGAATGCAGCATGGGTGGAAGGCCAAAACAAACTAAGTGCACCTGACAGGGGAACATGACATGAGGAGAGGCAGCATAGGTGGAGGTCCAAAAGAAACTTAAGTGCACCTGGCATGGGAGCACATGACATGGGGAGAAGCACCATAGGGGAGAGCCAAGTAAAACTTAAGTGCACCAGACATGGAGGCACAAGGCATGGGGATAGGCAACACAGGGAAAGAGCCAAAAGAAACTTAAGTTTACCTGGCATGGGGGTACATAGCATTGGGATAAGCTGCACAAGGTAATGGTGAAAACAAACTTAAGTGCACCTGGCACTGGTGGGTACATGGCATGTGGATAGGCAGTGCAGGGGAAGGGCCAAAATAAACCTAAGTGCACCTGGCATGGAGGGCACATGGCATGGCGATAGGCAGCACAAGCAGGGGCAAAGAAACTTAGTGCACCTGGCATGGGGCACATGGCATGAGGATAGGCAGCACACAGAGGGCCAAAAAAACTTAAGTGCACCTTGTATGGAGGAACATAGTGTGGGGACAAGCATCACAGTGGATGGACCAAAAGCAATTGAAGTGCACATGGCATGGGGTAGACAGCTTAGGGAAGGGACAAATGGAAGTAAAGTGCACCAGGTATGGGAGGGCACCTGGCATGGGAACAGCAGCACAGGGGGAGGGCCAAAAGAAACATAAGTGCACCTGACATGGGGGGGATCTACCACTGGTCGTCAACAAAATTTTTGTTGAAAGATCAGACAGCGAAACCAGCTGGTAGACCACATTTTGCAGTCAGCTGCAGGTTTCGTATGAAAGCAAGTGTTTTTTTCAGGGGGCTTCGATCCCTGAACCCCCCACGGGAAGGGGGCTGTGCCCACCCCCCCACTTATGATTGTGAACTCCAAGACAGGGCTGATTTGGGGGGGGTGCAGGACTCCCGACAGACAGTGCCAGGTTCCAATGGGTTCCCTACAATGACCAGCACTGTTGTCGCTGTGAGGACAGCACTGTCGAAATGTCACTGACAGTGCGGTATACTGTTCGGGGGCACATGGCATGGGGATAGGCAGCATAAGGAGAGGGCCAATAGGAACTTGAGGAGCTAGTGGAGACAAAACAAGCAGACAGGAAAATAATACAAATTTTAAGTAGCAATTGGTTGTAACTTTTTTTTAATTCAAACTTTATTAGTACATTTTCCACAGCAAAAGGCAGTTACAATGAGAATGACGCGAGAGTACAGCCACTTATTAAAATATAACTGCCAGACCCTCCGTCCCTCCCCATACAGCAGTAACAAATCCATATATCCCATACATAAAAACTCATTACCTGAGAACCTGTAGGGCAATTTGAGTGTGACATGATTAAGACTGAGCAACTAGAATTAGAAGTGAAGGGGATCCCATATTTTTGTATATGCTGCCAATCTGTTGTGGAGACTGGCAATCGCTTTTTCTGTACGTAGATTGGCAGAATTTAATTCACCCATTCTTGAAAAGTTGGGTACTTATCCTTCCAGTGACGTAGAATAAGCTTCTGACAGATAAGGCAATCATAGATATATGAAACCTTCTTACTTTAACTCTAATAGAGGACAAGTCCCCTAAAATGCAAATATCAGGTGTAAAATACTCCTGAAGACCCAATAAAGGATCCAGGGAAGTCATAATCGAATCCCATAGAAGAGAAATTTTGGGGCAGGACCAGAACATGTGAAGAAGTGTTCCTTCTTCCTGAGAACACTTAGTACATATATTGGAGTTCAAGAGACCCCATTTCTTTAATTTTAATGGGGTGCAATACATGTTATGTAAAATGTGATATTGCATGAGGCAATCTGTCTTGAGAAACATATTTATGGCGGGATCTCCACAGGAATTGCCAGTCCGGATGATACTGAGGAAGAATGGAATTCCAGAATTTCGTGGGTCCAAAAGAGTCCCCATATCTTTTATGAAACAACACCTGGTATAATTTAGATATGATACCGAAGATCCAAGTAGTGAAGAAACTTCAGGTATCAGGCCGAGACAATCTGGGAAGGAGGGTATTGCCAAGAACTATTGTAAGTAGATGCCTTAACTGTACAACTTTGAAGTGAGAGGGAGCCGGAATATTGAATTTCCTAATAATATCTCCTACTGACAACCATTGTCCCTCTTCATCCACAAAGGAGACCACTTTCCCATCCCCCAGTTGGGACAACCATTTACTGGGAATCTGCTTCTTGTTAATGGTGAAAGCTGGGGAGTTCCCGATAGACTGGGCCAAATCTAACTGAGGGGGTATATTGCAAAAAGGAACATAATTGTGCATATATACCTTTAATGAGGTAACTACTATAGGGCATTCCTCAGCCACATGCACCAGAGACATTTTAAGATAGAATAAGGTTAGGGGATCCAGGTTCTTAGACCTAAATACATCCAATTCAATTCTAAGCCAAACCGCTGTTCCTTTTCTGGGCTGGGCCTTACCATTTCAAACATTTTGCTAAATGGCTGGCCCAATAATATATAGCCAAATGGGAATCATAAACCCCCTCAAATTTTGGATCTGCCAATTTATAATAGGCCAATCGAGGATACTTATCGGCCCAGATAAACCTAGTAAATATGCCATGCAACTTTTTAAACCAGAGTAACGGGATAAAGGTATTGAGAAGAGATAAAGGTTAAAAAATCTAGGGAATATGTTCATCTTAATTATGTTGATCCGGCCCCATAGTGAAATAGGAAGTTTGGACCGCCTACCAAGGTCTTGAATTATAATCTGAGAGAGGGGTTCGAGATTTTCCTTAAACCATGTTAAGGGGTTACGAGATAGTTTAATGCCCAAGTACTTAAAAAACCTGGGAGCCCAACATAAACCTAAGGGACTAATGTCATTCTTGAATACCTTATAGTTTAAAGGAAAGAATGAGGATTTGTTAGCATTCAGCTTGTAATTGGATAGGGCACTAAATTTTACTATTTCATCCAGCAAAGCCAGTACAGAGGATACTGGATGGGATAAGTGTATCAGCAAATCATCCGCTTATGCAGTAACCTTAATTTCATGGCGCCCAACCCAAATACCTTGTATTGAGGCATTATTGAGAATATTTTGGATAAGAGGTTCAAGGTACAAATTAAATAACAGAGGAGATAGGGGCAATCCTGTCTAGTCCTGAATGGAGTGAAAAGGCTTGGAAAAGGCCCCATTCCCAGAGATCATTGTTGTAGGGGTTTTATATAAAGTAGCAATCCAGGATATAAATACAGGGGGGAATGGGAAAGCTTCCAGAACTCGAAACAAAAAATTCCAGTTCACACGATCAAATTCCTTCTCAGCATCCAGGGAAACCAATCCTGCGGGAAACTCAGCATCCCTGGTAGCCGAGAAGACATGAGAAAGGGTGTGCAAGTGGTCTGATGATGAGCGCCCCTTCATGAATCCTACCTGGTTCATACCTATTAGCTCAGGGAGGACTACAGTTAACCTATTGGCTAGTATCTTCGAAAGAATTTTAATATCTTGGTTTAGAAGGATATAGGTCTGTAGCTTTGGACAAGCTCAGGGTCTTTATCTGGTTTAGGAGAAGAACAATCAAGGCCTCAAAGAGGTGAGGATCTGCCTCTGTCACAGTTAAAATATATTGGAATAGGCGATAAAGTACTGGTAGTAGAAGATCCCAAAAATTTTGTAGAATAGGGATGAGAACCCGTCAGGGCCTGGGACTTTGTCTACAGGTAATCTACTAATAACCTCAGCAATCTCCTCCTGGGATATAGGGTAACAAAAACCTTGTGTTGCTCTGAAAGGAGGGGCAGATGGGAGTCCCTCAAATAATTCTCCGTATTCCCAGGACAGGAGGATACTCCATGTCACTATACAGTGTTTCATAATATAGAGCAAATTCCTGTACTATCTCGGTAGGAGATACTTTCAGGGACCCGTCTGTCACTGCCCAAATTGATGGGATGAATCTTGCAGACTCTTGTTGTTTTTATACGCAATGCCAATAGGTGCTCCGCTTTCTCTCCCTGATCCGTATAACTAGCTCTGGTTCAAATAATAGCTAATTCTGCTTTTTCCCTTAGTAACTCCAGATATCTGTCCTTAAGCACTAGGAGCCTCCTCTTGTCTTCATCTGGGGCACTTACCAGAGTATTCACTTCGAGTGACCGAATTTGGGACAATAATGATAATAGTTCCTTCTCCTGTGCCCTTTTCCTACTCACCGCCATACTAATGAGGATCCCTCTCATGTATGCCTTGAAAGCCCCCCATAAGATATCTGGCTTTGTACTGTCTAGAGGGTTAGATGAAAAAAAGAACTCAATTTGGTCCCTTATGAGCTTGCAATACTTGGCATCTTTAAGAAGTTGTTCATTGAGCTTCCATCTGGTTTCCCCTATTAGGTAAATTAAGGAATGCCAATTTGCATAACACAAGTGAATGATCAGAGACAGAGCCAGGTTGAATCAAGGAGGTCTTGACCCTGGGTAGGAAAGCCTGAGAAATAAATATGTAGTCAATGCGGGACTGCGAGCTGTGCGCCATTGATCTAAAAGTAAACTCCCTAGAGTCAGGATATAACACGCGCCAGACATCACAGAGCCCACATTGGTCTACTAAGTCCTAAAGGCCCAGAGACACCACTCCCAGTCCACTGCCTGACCTGTCAAGATTAGTCTATGACTTGATTGAAGTCACCCCCAGAATAATCCTTATGGGAGCATTGGAAGAATAATGGTTATGAGTCTCATAAAAACCTGGATCATCCATGTTAAGGCCATATATACTACCAAGTAAAAGTGGAACTGACCAGAGAGTGCCTTTAACTAGAACAAATCTGCTCTTTGATAACCTGCGTAGAAACAAAGAGAATGCCTCTATTGATAATAAGCATGACCCCACAACTATTAATGGAACCCTGAGCGTGGTAAACCAGCCCCACCTGTTGCCTCCTTAACTGTAAGACTTCAGCTTCTAGTAAATGGGATTCCTGTAGGAAAGTTATCTGAGAATGTAATAAGCTTAGATGTTTGAGAACCTGGTATTGTTTGGATTTTCCTGATCCCTTAACATTCCAAGTAGCAAAGTCACCTCATTGGCCAGCTAATAGTAGTTATTGAACTTAGTATGTTTCAGCCCTCGCACAGGTTACATAAAGCATTGAACCATACTCCAGAAGTTACTGCTGTAAAACCCTCCCTCTTCCCAACCCCCCACAAGTAACCCATCCCTTCCCCCAAATTCCCCATTCCACCTAACAGAACCCCACATCTACCACCCCCCCACCCAACCACCCATACTGCCATAAGTAATGTTTAGCGTAGTACTGGGTCCTTTCCTCCTTCTCCCGCCTCCCGATAATGCACCTCTGCTAATAGCCAATAGAAACAACATCCACCAGTAAATACTTAACAATGCGGATGTTATTAACAACCCACAAAAATTAGAGAGCGGCCTTGGGCTTCCAATGCATGCTCATGCAGATACATTAGTATAGTAGTGAAAGGAGGAACAGAGTAAACTGCCAAACTCATAAATGTGCCAAATAGCTTTGGGAACCTGACTGAAAAATAGGGGTTACATTACCCCATGAGAAACCTTTACACCAACTAGATCCAGATCAGAAAACTAATGGAGAGGAATAGCCTTTTCCCATCGAAATGAGAGCAGAAATCGAGAAAAACATTGAGATCATGGGCCCAGGGAAAGAAATGAGAAAACAACTCTTCCTAGAAATATACCAGCCCTTAGGCCCAAGAACTCCCATTAGGATAATTTGCTGCCCTGAGCTCGAGACAAGAGGCAAAACTGAGAGAAAAATCCTCCTCGAATTAAGAGCAGCACGGCTACATTTCATATGCATATTCGCCCTCTTGTAGCCTAACCCGATCCTGTGAGATAATTATGTGAGATACTGAGAAGCCTTACACCTCCCATTTCAGCAAACTGTAAAGTGAGACATTAGTCCTAGAGTAAATAATACAAACTTCCCTCTCTAATGCAAATTGCAAAACTGAATGTGCTGGGACACAAGCTCTTTTCCAATTAAACCAACTCAGACACCCCAAACGTCCTTGCCCTGAACAACAATTAACTTTATGTAGTTAGGGCCTGAGAGACTCTTAACAGATAGACCATATACTAATTAACACAGTCCAGATGAAAACAAGAACTTCCAAACATAGCTCGTCAACATTATCTCCTAGACAAGAGTGAGATAACAGTTCCAGTGAAGCAATTCAGGCAACTCCTCAACATGTAGACAGAGCGTCTCAGGGCTCTCGAACAAGTCCTGTAGCAGTTTTAAGGCTCAAAAGGCAGCTTCAGGATCATCAAAACTTAGCCAGGATCCGTTTGCAAAAACTTGTAGCCTGGCCGGGTATCCCATCCTGAATTTCAGGCCCACGGCAATGATCTTAGATACAAAGGGATGAAACGCTTTTCTTTTCAAACGAACTGATCCTGGGAGATCTTGTGCAATTCTCAGTTTAACATTCTCCCAATGAACCTCCTGTAAAGCTCATACTTTCTGCAAGAAGTGCTGCCTTTCTAGGAAATTCAAAAAGCAGCAAATAATAGGTCGGGGAGCATCCGAAGAAGGCTTCAGTCGAGTGACCTGTGAGCTCGCTCTATGATATATACTGGGCCGAAGGGAGAGGGGCAGCTACAGCATGCTGACCCTCTTCTCCTCTGGTAGCACTAGTATCACAACATTGTTTCTGCTTGGCTCGGCCCTCCAGATCTTCGAGTTTTGCCTCCACACGAGATAGCTTCTGCGCGTAGACTAATTCAGGATCAAGTTTCCTAGTCGTTTCTCCATTGAGACTATTCGGGTGTATTATCAGAGACAGTTAATGAGACTTCATCCAGCTTTTTAGAGAGAGTCTTCACGTCGATCGCCATTTCTTTCATCTCTTCACAAAAGGGTTTAAACTCTTCTAAGAACCTATTAGGTGTTGAAGGTTCTTGTTCCCAACTTGTCTTCGAAGGATCAGGCCTATCTGGCCCACAAGGCCAGGATTTCTCTGGGGCCTTTTAAAGAATGTAGGGGGATATGTTTCTGTGGGGCTTTCTTCATATAAGCCTCCATCTGTTGACGAACTCACAACACAGGCATACAAGATATTTAGCTAGCAGGAGAATTTGAAAGCAGAAGAATTTGAGAAAATTAAACGTCTAAAAAGATGATTTAATGATCAGGAGGCAGGAGCTTAGCAGAGGAGCTTCTACTCAGCACTCTGCATCACGTGATCTCCACGGTTGTAACTTTTTTTCTGAAATATTTTCTTTTAATTTTGTTCATCAAAAGACTTATATGTGATAATATTGTGCTGGATGTGGAACAGCTCTTAACCTGGCCTTCAAACATGTCTAACTCTACTGCCCATAATACATCATCAACATTATGATCTCACTGACAGAGACATCCCCAGTGAATGAACTGGCAATCAGTCACTTGCTGTTCCTAAGTAGCAGTGATGTCACAGTCAGTGGTCACAATCCTGATGATGTAGTGTGGGCAGCACAGCAACATATGTCAGCTGCGGGCTAAGAGCTGTTCACACATCACATCTACTAACATCAGGTAAACAATCTTCTAATTAAACAAAGGGAAAAGAAAAGTACCTCAGATGAAAAGATAATGTTTGGCAGCTTTTAAAATTTAATATTAGTTTAAGGCAGCACACTAGTGCTTTAAATGCACCTGGCACAGGAGAAGGGGTTGAAGACAGTGATGAAGTGGCAATGAAAATGTATTCTGTGTTACCTTTGGTTTCAGCCCAGGGTTGTGATGCAGAAGGGGTTCCAGGCAAGGTGTTCACTTGCCACTGTGCCCATGGGTCCCTTTGACATGTGGGGTGCTCCTCTGGGCACTGCCCTCCAGAGACCTCTCATCAATCAGGCCAATGAGTGGGTTTGCACTGCATTCATGACAACTCACAGCTGTGAGCCTATGGCTGTGCCAAGGTACATGACCCCAGTGCTGACTGCACAGCCAAGGCAAGATGCAGTGGTGACCAATATCACCCCTGAGTGATATCCCTCATGTCTTGACTCTCCATCACCTTTTACGGGGTTTCCGAGGAACTATGTAATGACTATAGTGGGCAGGGATGCCACCTGTGGGTCTGGAGCCATAGCACTGCAGGTCATAAGCTCTAACTGATCCTCCTGTACCACAGCAATGCATTTCTGCAGGACAGCATTTTGGTACATGGTGGAAGGATGAGCCTACAATGAATCATTGCAATCTGGCACAGCCTGCATCAGGCGTCATTGCTTCCAGATCCTGTACCATAGGCTCATGGGCTACCAAAGCATCCCTGTACATAGCCTTGTATGTGGTGTCTGAAATGACCCACATGGCAAAAGTGAGGGCTGTTGACAGGCTGCCCTGCAGTAGTTGCATGGGGACAACTGTGAGTCAATACCGGGATGTGTGTCTTCTTCCCTTGCTGCATGGCGGGACTTGATAGGTGCATCAGCCCAAGACCTGCCCTCATCCTCTTCCACTAGCATTTCATAGGGGAGTTCAACCTCCCCTGTCTCTATGTTAGAGAAGAGGACCAGTGTTCACTCTTCCTCCTTCTTCTCCTCCTTCACCTCCTGCTCCTCCTCCATGTCCTCGCCAGTGGTGTCCTGGTTGTCTGAATGGACATCACTCCTATACAAGAAGTCATCATTGCTGCTGCTACCATCTTCATCAGTCCCTGGTGGATCTGGAAGTAAGTAAATGCAAAGCCATGTGTCACAAACAGGGCAATAGCATTGCTATAGTACACATCAGCACAGTCAGTCTAATCAATGGTCCAGACAGATATCCCACAACAGGCATTCATGCTATGGAGACCCACATGTACACCCTGTGCAGCATGTATGCCCTGACATGAGAAGAGCAACCGAATACCCACAAAACCCATGTGCACTGCGAGTGCCCCTGCTGCCCCTGTGCAAGCCTGAACCCATGCCGCATGGTGGTAGAAGTATTCGTTTAATGTATATCATGCCTATTCCAGAGAATCAGAGCACTGCCCATAATAATAAAAACTGTAATGCTATATACTTAACAACTACATAGATAATACATAGTCATGTGCATGTATTCATCCTGGCGAGTACAGGTAGTCATGGCATCGATGCCACCCTCAACAACCTCCACCTGATGTTGGCCCAAAGTGCTAGCTACAGTCTCCTCCACTGGTGTGAGGGTTGGCTGTGTGGGTGGGCCTCTGTGAGCTTCTCTTTAATCCTTCTTCATATGCTGAAGAAGCACTTCTTTGCCTCTTCCACAGAGTGCTCCTCACCAAACTCAGCATTGATGACCTCCATAACCTGTCTCATACCACGACTTGGTCTCTGGAGGGGACATCCCTGCAGAACTGGGTCCCATGGGGTGGACCATGTATTCCCATGCCAGTTCAGTTTGGAAAGGACATTTATGAGTACACGTCTCTCACCATGAATGTCCTCATCACCCACAGCCCTATCTGAATGGAAGTGCCTCCCAAAAACCCTGTGCAGGTGCCAGGTACAGTTGCAGAATATAGCCTGTATACAAGTCAGGTGCTGGCTATACTCTGTCCCATACAGAGGCCTGTGGCCCCCATTGACCACGAACAGTATTGGGATGCTGTACCATGGATCTGTCAACACATGCTAGGTAGCAGCAGGCATGTCCACACAGGTGTGGATGGATGCTGCATTCCAGCCTACATGCCTGCTGCTGTGTGGGATGTACACAAGCAGAGTTTGGACAGATGTGGTGCACGTGGGAGTATGGGGAGGATGCTTGCACCTATGCATTTGCCACAGGGCATATATGTTTGACCCCACTGGTGGCTGTAGCACACGAGAGGGGACAGAAGACTGTGTTGAAAGCAGCCCCTTCAATACACTGTCCATTCACCACAGTGGGTTCCCCCACACTCCTCACCATACAAGCACCTTTGCCTAGAGGTACAGTATATGCAATCAGCAGTTGGTCATACATGAACTACTGGTAGACAGCTCTGTATGTGCTCAGAATGCATGAGTGTGGTCTGCATACTAAAAGTCTGTATGGGGCTGGCACTATAGCCTAAGATTTAGATTAAAGAGCTGTGAATAATGAGCTTGGTTTATCCAGCATATCGGGTTTGATCGCTAGACCCTCCTCTTGCATGCTGTGTGACCCTGGACATGTCACTTAACCTCCCCAGTACTCGATGGTTTCCCTGAAAACAGATTGTCCTAGTAGGCCCCACCTGGTTACAACAGGATGAAATAATGTCAGGAAAAATATATGCTCCATTCTGTACATGCGCTGCTATCAATCAGGACCTCCTTGTAAATGCATCACTCAGCTGAGCCTTGTCCTTTTAAATATACATACAGCTACAAGTACCGTACATCTTTGCTTAGAAGTCACTCTCGAATATAAGTCATCCTCGAATATAAGCCGCAGGCCATAGCAAAACATTTTACTGAATGCGGCCCTCAAATATAAGCCACTGCCTCTAATCATGTTACATAAAGCACTTCAAACTGGACTTCTAACGTACTGACAACGTTTCTTACAATCTGCTGTTTAGCTGTATCATCTCTCTGTGATTTTAACCTCTTTAAATAATATCATTAATGTATTTTATATGCTCTTAGTTAATGTTGAAGTTTATTTTACTATGAAGTACGACTTATAAAATACACTTGATCAAGTTCTGGACATTTTAAAAATTGGTTATTTTAATACAAGCCACCCTCGAATATAAGCAACAGACCAAAAATACAAAATTTTAATAGAAGACATGACTTGTATTCAAAGATATATTGTAGCAATTAAATGCAGAACACCACTACATGGGTTGCAATAGCCACCCACCTACTGCACCCTGTGGCTGAACATTGTGCAGCAGAGACTCTCCCCATTGCTGTGTTTCTTGGATGACATTCTGAAAAAACACAGGCAAAGGTAAATCATTAGCAAAAGCATATGCACAGCAACTGTGAGAGATAATTAAAAATGTTTATTGTGACATTAAAAACGTACCTGGCTTCCAGTAGCTAGGTATATAGCTATCTCAGAAAGTGCTGCTTCTGCTCCAGGCTGCAATCTCTTCAGTATGGACTGAGACCCTGGGGCAGGCCTGCTTTTATAATGAGCCAGTAATGAGTGCATAATGACGTACAAATTCGTTTTCTCCTTGCAGGTTTGAGTAGGACTCATTTGCATTTACCTTGCAGTATATTGCTGTTTGCCACTGTCACTTAGGTATTAGCAATGACAACCTCGATTGTGACAACTGCCTCACAAACACATGCTCTGGGCAGCTGCACACTTGATGAGGTTAGTGCCATTGATAATACTGACAGTGGGCATCGTCCTCAAACATGCACCTGTATGACTGCATGCAGCCGCTAGTGACCACAAAGCACATGGAAGTGCCACATCTAAGTAGGCATGCATGGGGAGGCATGCACATGGCGGCATCACCCTTTAGCTATTTGCCAACTCTATGTGTGCGAATCACATCACCACAGTGGAAGTAACATCCAAGAAATGGCAGCCTGAGCTGGTATGCTTGTAGTGGAGCAGGAATGAAATTGTTTGAACATGGCTTACAGAGGAACTAGGGTGCCTGAGGAGAAGTGGTGAGAGTGACAGATGCTTCACCTCTCATGAGGTGGCAGTCCTGGTGTGTGAGGCCCTGAACAAGGGGATCTAACTCTTTTGCACCGCACTCCAGTATATGTCCAGGGCTGAGAAGGTACAGATATGGGATACAGTGGCCAGGAGGGTGTTCCTGGTGCAGGGATACTATTGCACCCTAGCAGTAGTGCTGGCACCACTGGGATGTCATGACTCAGCACGAGAGGGACTGCCTGCAACAGCTGTGGGCACAGCATGCTGCTAGATGAATATGGACAAGTAAGGCAATGCCATATGTTACCCTGTCTTTGAGCCATAGGGCTACAATTGTTTGAGAGTGGACCCACCCATTTTAGGCCTTAGCCACTAATAGCAACTGTAGGGCAGCAGTACTGTATTGATTTCTGTGATTGTATTGGCAATGTACTGTGTGTATGATTTCCTGCATATATATATATATATTTATTCATATCTTGTTCATTAATATAGTTCTGTACATGCATCACATGTGAACAGCACTGTTGCTGGACTACCTATATATACACATTCTGGAAATTTGTGTGTCCCTCCTTCTGCAGGCTTATTCCAGCTGCTAGATGTGTGCCCAAGGGACCCTGGAAATCTCCTCCCACTAGGAGAAGTATATGCAACATGCTGGACATTTGCACAGTTTTGATCCAATGAACATGAATGTTCCGAGTGTCACATGCACCCTCTGTGGTTGCAATAAACCAAATGATTAGACCATCCCTCAATTTTGGATAGGTGTTATTCAAGCAATAATACCCTCCAGGGTGGACAGTATTAGGCAATACTAGACTGCCCAGGAGCATAATGAGGCCCAATGCCACAGGCGGAGGGCCTTATAGCCCCTGGGTCTGGTATTGCCATAGCTACCCTGGAGGGTGATACATAAAAATGTGCTCCTTGGTACTTTTATGTGTGATTTTAGTTTATCCTTTTTCCCTGGCATCCAGTCTGCCTTACCTGCCCCACGCCAGGCATCCTCTCAGGTTCGCCGCCGTCCCAAGGATCTCCCTGCTCCAAACGGGCCCTCGCAGCATTCTACCCTGCAGCTTGCCCACTGTGGTGGGGTGGTGGAAACCCCCACACTCAGCCACCAGATCAGGACCCAGTATTGCTCTGCAGCCTTGGTGCGGCGCGTACTTTGCATAAATGGCCATCATGCAGCCACGCGACTGGTGCCCTTCTTTTCCTTCCTACCTCCTGGCGTGCGGCGTGCAATGATGCCAATGGACAGGGTGCGTGCACTGCATGCACCCCTTCCTGGAGTTGGCCAGCATCCCCTTTAGAATGCCTGGGTACTGTGCTGCTCCAGCTACCACCAGAGGCCACCAGCACACCAAGCAGCATGCCCCCCACCCTGGAGAAGGAGAGCAGTCCTCCGGATGCTCAATCCCTCTCCTCCTTGCCAGCCCCGATGACCCAGGCTCGTTCCTGAACCCTGGTTGCCGGCGTGGAGTGAGGTGTAGCATCCAGCACCTCAACCCTCAGCGCACGGGCTGGCACTTATGTGTGATTTAAAAGATAAAGAAACAACTAAAAAAATAAATTGAAAATTAAGCAACTGGTTCTCATGTAAAGCAGTCCCTCTGTTTCTGTTTTATTCCATTTCCTGTTGCCCCCATACAGCCACTTTCTTGTAACCCCCAAAACAAGACACAAAATGTTTTGTAAGTTACTCCCCAACAGTGTGTCAGGATCTGTGTTCTAGTAAACAAATGAAAAAAAGGTTTTTGCCCTACTTGCACAAGTCTTCTTTAGTCACAAGAAGGTGCTTCTGACACAGATTCACATCGCAGACATGGAAGTACTTGTGGCAAAAAGGATGTCTCCTTTGTATGGATGTAACGTGAGCAGTCTGGGGCCGTCGCCATCAACGGAGTTGTTGTGGTCTCACACAGTAACTCAGGTAAGGAAAATGTGAATGTTCTGTTTCTGCATTTAAAAAAAAAATGTATTTACTGATGGAAACAGAGGCAGACGGGGGGAGGGGTGCTTGCTGCTGCACATTGAGGGAAGTCAAGTGACCAGGCTGGAAAAGACAAACGCCCTCGCTCAATGAAACCCAGAAAAACAGCAGCTGGAGGATAAAGGAGGGAGTGTGCTCTCATAGACAAGGATTTGTTAAAAAAGGTTGTATGCAAAATGGTTATAGGCAGCTGGTATTGGGGGTCACTACCTCTCGCTAAGCAAGGAAAAAAAATGGCGGTGATCTTAAATTGAAAGGGTGCTTTAGCCAATCACAGAGGAGAATAGGCATCATGATACTTCACTGGGTTGGTATGGCTGGCACTTTACTTCTATTGTTCTCACTACAAGTTCAATACTGCCCCTGCCAGCCAATCGTATTCCTTACATTCTTAAGCCCACTTTCTAAGTGCCTGATACCTGTGGTGTGCTAACCAACCTGCCATACAAGACAACAGGTGATGACCTAGGTGGAGGCAGAATAGGGTGTTTACCCCAGATCTGCTATAATGTTCTACATATTATGGTACAGTGCTGTGTAGTGTCCCCCCCCCCACCGTATGAAGCTCAGTTCCCATCATACAGACCTCTAGAAACAGTGAGGGGATCTTTACACCATCATCCATGGTCTACTACTGTCTACATCTACTGCTACAGTTAGTGGGGGCCTCACGTGACACTGTGTGTCCCTACACATACAGCAGTGTGCAGCTCACTGGTAGTATGGGGTGTCGCTGTGCCTGGTTTCCAATTGTGGGCCTCCAGGAGTTGGGGGGCCATGCGGATCACCAGGCATGCATGCAGCATGTTCCTGTCCACACTACAGTATCACTCCAGAGCCAGTGTTGTCAAACCACAAACCAATCATGGCCCTGAGACTGTGCATGACTGTACAGTGTTGTGTGTTACATCCTGTCCAGAGAAGGGCAACCAAAATGGTTTGAGGTCTGCACCAGAAGACATATGAAGAAAGACTAAAGGAGCTTAAGATGTACTGTATAGCCGCCCCAGATGCAGCGGTTAGATTTCTGCTTGCGGCGCTGGCGACCAGATTACGGGAGCGGACTCGGGTTGCGGAAGGCGGCAGGGGAGAAGGATCAGGCGTCTACGACTGCTCTCCTGATCCGGTGGGAGGAGTGTGGTGAGTCGCGGTGCATGGGGACTCCTGGTGGAACCGGGAGAACCCCAGCACTCGGGACCTAACGTCAGATGGGGTGGAATGGGCGCTGGGCGTCATTGCACGCCTCCGCCCCTTAAGGGAAAACACCGCCTACCTCCGACGCCTCTATGATGCCCATCCCTCGGGCTGCAATGGGCTCCTCCATAAATAAAGAGCACGGCTCCCAGCCTATTACGACGTCCATGGCACCCTAAGGGCCGAGGGTGCCACAGCCCCGCCTTGGGGGGGCAAGCCAAGGGGTACTGGGAGCATGGCTCATGAGGGAGGAATGCCGCAGCAGGGGAGATCCGTGACCGGGGCCGAAACCTGGCGCGGAGGAGGTCAAAAAAAGAAAAAAAAGATGTACTGTATAGTCTCAAGGAAAGGAGGAGGGGAGGACATGATAGAAACTTTCAAATACCTCAAGGAATCAACAAAGTCCAAGAGGGTAGCATCTTTCAGAAAAGAGATGTGCAAGAATAAGGGGCACAATTTGAAGATAGAGGGGTGGGATGGCTCAGAGGTAATGTGAGGAAGTATTTCTTCACAGAGGGTTGTATATACATGGAACAGCCCTCCTGAGGCAGTCGTAATATCAAAAACAGTGGGGAAATTCAAGAATGCATGGGACAGACATAAGGCAATTCTAGTGGGAGGCAGGAGGAAGTAGGCTTTTGGTTAACTAGGATCTGCAGCCTATCCGTTAGGTAGGAAATGGGCAGACTAGGTGGGCCAAGTGGTCCTTATCTGCCATCAGATTCTATGTTTCTATGTTTCTATGTCCTGCTGGGAAAGCATACGGATGCTTGAGACAAATAAAATATCAAGCAAGGCAGGTTTGAAATGAGATCCAAGTTAAGACCTAACAATTTTGTAGAAATTTAGAAACAGCATTTGAGAAGTTTTATTTAAGATGGCTCCATAAGGGAAAACAGAAAACAGAGCTTATAGGCTGTGACATGCAGCAATTTAAAAATGTGCTGAGGGTGTACAAACACAAGGTCTGGAAAATGGACCACATTGCATAATACTAATATTATGTATAATACGGTTTAGGGTGTCAAAAGTGTTGGGTATATCTATAAATATTGCCCTGACTAGGAGGTCCCTGTCCAGAAATAGCTGTATATCTTTACTAACACAGTCATTGTGCTGTGACCAGGACAAAAGCCTGACTGGTATGGATTATAAATATTGTTGGATTCCAACTAGTCCTTCAGTTGCTTCCCAACAATGTTTTCAAAAAGTTTAGATATTACAGGAAGCAATGATATTGGTCTGTAATTTTGACTGTCTTCCTTACAACCTGATTTAAGCATTAGGATGACATTGGTATGTCAGCTGTCTTACCAATTATAATGACAAAAACTATGAACCCCGCCAGCCAATTGTCAAAAGTGTGTTGCAACTTTAAAATCTTTTTCTCCTGATTATCTTTCTTATCTTTGTTGTCCTCCTCCTGCTTGTCTGGGCAGTTAAGCATGGAGAACATGTCAACATACCACCATCCCCAGATCTGTTCTGGAACTTGTCTGTCACATGGGAATGCACGGTTTCACCAGGCTGAGGTAATGTGCCACGAGTGCCACAGCAGAGGCTGCCTGAAGTGCCATGGTATACAGTGATGTGAGCGAGTTTTAATGAGCATCTCAATTTGAGCGACTCAATAAAACCACTTGAAGTAAGAATGACTGTCAGAAGACACCGAAGGGTACTTTACAGCGAGTGTAGCAGTGAGGTGCACTAGCTCAAACAGGATATGTGGATTTCTTAGGCCAAGCCTTGCCAAGCTGGCCATTTGGTGTCTTGACTTGAGCCACCGCCCTTAGAGCTGAGGGACCAGGGTTTGGGTCCTGGTGTGTGAGAGATTTTTTTTTCCTGCCATTTTCAAAAAATCTCCATGTCTGCCCTCTCTGGAGTTGATAGTCTTTAATCTGGGGGGGTACTGGGGTCATAGCCCCCAGCATAAAAATTGTTGATTTGTTGAATGCGATTGAGGGAGTAAGCGACCGTCTCTCTTTGCGATAGTCAGTGTAATCTTGATCGCCGTTTTTGCATTGGGTGCTTTTTTGTTCGCTTTTTGTGGTCAGTGCATTTAAAGTCTCTCCATTATCTCAAAAACAGTGGCGATGCTTCTATTTGTGGCTCATATGGCCACCTGCTCATTCTCCTTCATAATGCTGGTTCTGGACAGAGGCAGTGAAACCTATCATGAGTTCTATGAGTCTGTTGAGCTTCTCCTCAGAGGTGGGAGGCTTTGCAGCAACAAGCTGCCTTAGGGAGAGGCCAAGCAGAGCTAAGTCTGCCAGCACTGGCTCAGTCATGGAGGGGCGTTGCCCCCTTCTTTAACATCCAAATCTTCGCTTTGTGTCAGGTTTTTGGACCTTGTTTTGGGTTTCACTGGAGGAAGAACACCAGGAGGAGCTCCACGAAACCCTCATTACTATTTGTTTGAACTTGTTATCACAACCCCAAAACCCCTGTCTTGATGTTACCTTCCTGGGGTTTCTTGGGTACCTTAGCTGGAGGGGCTGCAGGTTTTTTCGCTTGCTGCTTCTGCTTCTCCAGTACCTGGTTCCCTTTTGGAGCATTGATCCCCTCTAGGCATGCTTCCAGTCATTTGTGACCTTTTTTTTTGTACATGGCCCTTAACTGTGCCTCTAGAATTACAGTCACTGCTGCCGTCACAGAAGTGGCCTTACTCTTTTTACTGGGCATTGTACAGGAGCTGAAATTGCAAAACTACTTCCCCCAAAAGGAAGAAATTGTTAATAGCTTCACTGTTCCTGTAACCTGGGCAGCACTATGTCATCAGAGTAAATGCACAATGAGCGACAGGCAAAAGGGCAACCATAACTGAGCAATGGACCATTAGGGTGATCAGTAAAAGCTTATTCACATGGGAAAAAACATACATCACAAGAGATACAGAAACAGTGTTTTGCTGAGGGGGCTTTGCCCCCACTCTACTGCACACAGAGGCTTCGCCCTGCACCCCCCTCATTATAGATGAGCATCCTCAGAGCCACATCCACCACCGCACAAGTGGCGCTCATATGACCTTGGGATCTTTTGTCACAGTGGCTCAAATTGCTATCACCCTTTTGAAATAGCATTTTTTGGCATAGCCTTTTTGAATTCACTCATATGACTGGACACCCACCCGGATGCATGAAGAGGGGAGGGCCTTGCTGCGGTTGGCTGGCTTCCCACTAAGGCTTCCCCACATGCCTGATAAAATATTTTTTTTTATTATGCCCCATGGAAAGACAAATCACATGCTGGTCTTGATTTATTGTTCAAAGCCGCCTGCTCGGTCACTGCTGCACTCTATGTGCAATCGGAAGCTTTTTTTCAACAAAATACATAGAAATAAGCATAAAGCACAGCGTTTTTTCAGTAACTGAACCCGGGGCACCTCCTACAAAACATTTGGCAACGTACCACTCGTCAGTGTGGCTAGCGCTCGGTCACGCTACAATTGCAGGGAAAGTGAAAGTGCTCAGAGTGGCAGGATCAACCAGATAAGCATTTAAAAAAATCACTTTTCACCAAAATAATAGCAGGATCAACCAGATATTTTAATAATTTAAATTGACAGGATCAACAGATATTTGAAAACCCTATGTAATCTGTTATGTGGGGGGGAGGGCATGTAGAGCTCTGTTGGGGGGGGATGGCAGGATAAACCATATAAGATTTTTTAAAACTAACCATAAATAGCAGGATCCACCAGATATTTTTTAAACAATAAATGACATCTGCTGTTTTGCCAGCTTTTCTGTAAGTGGGGTTGTATTGCTAGGGCCATCACCTTAATATCACCCATTGCATTGAGAGGGGCATGTGGTGAGTTGTATTGGGGGGGCAAAGTATACATTGTATAAACAGAATATGACATGGCCTGACTGAAGATATCATATTTATCTTCACTTGAGGCCAGTCATATCATGATATCTCACGCAGTGTGGCCACGTGAGATATCATGATATCACTGGCTCCCGTGAAGATAAATAATATATCTTCAGTCAGGCCATGTCATATCCTATATATATATATATATATATATATATATATATATATATATATATATATATACATATATATATATATATATATATATAGATATAGATATAGATATAGATATAGATATATATCTATATATATATATATATATATGTGGGATATACAATGGTGAGCTGTCAGATAAATAGATTTATCTCACAAGTGCTGCTTGACCGGAACTTCACCGAGTGGCGAAGCCACGAGTGAGGTGTCCCGAGGTCAAACAGTACAAGTGTAGATAAATCATTTATCTGACAGCTCATCATTGTATATTTCATTTATGCAATAGGGATGCTTCTTATCAGTGTGGGAGCATTTGGTTTTGACTGTTTATGTTCTTTTTTTAAATGGTAATTTCTGGGACTTTCTGGGACTTTTGGTTAACTTTCCTGGTGTATGTCTGCCTAGCGGGGTGGTTGCTATTAAGTGAAACACCACTCATTTTGTAGAGAACTTCTTGCTGAACAAATGTCATGGTGACAGTATCATGCTACCTTTTTTGTTTTAAAGTTATTCGCATTTGTTTGATGAAAAAGTGAAACAAAAATTTAATTTTATGCTGTTTTTTGCTAATTATAAAAAAAAATAAAAGGTGTTTATTAATGAAATGCCACTCATTTTGTAGATATTTTCATGCTGAACATTTTTTGTGCACATAGTACCATGCTATCATTTTTAGTTTTAAAGTGTTTCACATTTGTTTGTCGAAAAAGTGAAAAGAAAATTGAATTTTATGCTATTTTTTGCTAATTTTGAAAAAACTAAAAGGTATCTCTGAATGAAACACCTCTCATTTTGTAGATATTTTTATGCTGAACATTTTTCGTGCTCACAGTACCATGTTATCATTTTCATTTTAAAGTTATTTATATTTGTTTGTCTGAAAGTGAAAAGAAAATAGGATTTGTTGCTGTTTTTGCTAATTATAAAAAACTAAAAGGTATCTATAAATGAAACACCACTCATTTTGTAGATATTTTTGTCCAGAACATTTTTCGTGCTCACAGTACTATGCTATCATTTTTCGTTTTAAAGTTATTCACATTTGTTTGTCAAAAAAGTGAACAAAAAAGCTTTGATTGACAGTTTGCATTTATCCCACATATGTGGGATAAATCTAGGGTGGTTAGATTTATTCCACATATGTGGAAATAAATGGATTTATTCAATGGCTTTTGGTCTCACACCTATTGCATAAATATATATATATATATATATATATATATATATATATATATGTGTGTGCAGTTGTGCCCCTATAATTAGGGTTAAGGAGGTAGTTCAATGTTAAACTCAAAATGTTGCACTTTAATAACTTTGCAACCCTTCAACAGATTTTCATGCACTGTCCTGTGGGGTAGATTTCTTGATTTGGCAAGTTACATTCTGGTAGGATATGTTGTTTCTGAGTTATGAAGAGGTGAAATAAACATGTTCTGGCTGATTGACTTTGCTGAGATTTTTCTTTGAAATTGCCTACAGCCCAGATGGTTTGGCTGTTTGGTCAAAACTTTTCAGGGCAGAAAGGGGCAACCCTACAGGTGTGCCTTTTGCTAATCTGGCAAAAAAAGAATAAGCAGTTTTTGAGTTATTGCAATTTAAAAATTTGAAAAAATTGTTTCTGAGCATGCTCAGTAAGCAGTTCAAGATATCTGTATGAAACAAAGCAGGAATCCTGCTTCATGTGGGGAAATTCCTACTTTGTATGGCCACCATCTTGTTTTCAGCTTTGCCTGAAAAAAAATTGGAAACCTCCCAAAATGATATTTTGGGGAGAAACCAACACATGTAGCTTGTTATTGGGACCCATTAGGTGCATTTGGCACTTTATTGCTGGATAAAATGTCCTTAAAATGGGCTTTTAATTCATTTTTAAATTCTTCCTTCATATCCAAGTATTACGAAGTAGGATCATAGTTCATATGATGAGATATGAACTAGGATCCTAGTTCATGAGCTGAATCTCCCAGAATATTTATTTAAATGAAGAGAAATGTTTCTGCCGACATCTGGGTGCTCAATCCCTTTGTTGGCACTAGGTAACACTGTTCTCAGCTAAACACATTGCCGACGTTGGGGTGCACAATTCCCATGTCAGCGGTAGCCCTCCCCAAAGGAGGGACACTGGAGAGCCCACTCCCAGTGTCCCTATTTTAGTCATACCCCCTAACACCATCAGTATTGTCAGACACTGGGGAGCCCACCCCCAGTGTCCCAAAATGTTTAGTTTTATATACCTGAAAAAAAGAAAACAGTCCCCCGATGTCTTTTGTTTCATCCTGTAAAAGAAACAGTCCTCGTTGTCTCCCTCCCTCCCTCCCCCATCCTGACCATCCCACTGAGCAATCCACACACGGCTTGCCTTATACTTACCTCTGGTGATCCTCTTTTGTCATCTTCTGTGAACTGGGACGCATCTGCACTCTTCAAAGCCAAACCATAAACTGAAGAATCAAGGTAAGCATCTTATAATGGCTGTCAAAGGTGTTTTGAACTTATGTTGATATCTTGGCCATTTTTCATTTTTTTCCACCAAATTTTCAGCATGGCCCTTTTGGGACCCCACCTCATGAACGCTGGCACTGTCATTTTGTTACTCAGTCCCAAAAGGTGATTTTGTGGTCACTGCACAGAACCACCTTTCAGGATCAATTAACAAAATGACAGTGCCAGTGTTCATGAGGTGGGGTCCCAAAAAACTCATAATGAAAATTTGGTGAAATAAATCCAAAAAAATTGCCATGTTACAAGCATGCATTGTGCAGTTTCTACACAAGCACATAACTTTGGTAATTTACAATATTTTGGCTCCAGATTTTCAACATACTCATTTTGTTGCACCACCTCATGAACACTACAGCTGTCATTTCTCACATCTTGCCTGAAATGTATTTTCACATCTGCTGCACAGAATGGCGCGGTCACTGTGTGAAATCACCTTTCATGACCAAGTAATGAAATGACTAAGCCAGTGTTCATGTGGTGGTGTTGCAAAACAGGCCATGTTGAAAATTTGGTGAAAAAATTCTGAAAAATGCCCGAGTTACATGTGTCTATTGAGCTTATTCTACACATGTGCATAACTTTGGTACTTTTCAATATTTTGCTGCAGATTTCCCAACATAGCCATTTTTTCACACCTCCTTGTGAACAGCACAGCTGTCATTTTCCACATCCTGTCCAAAATGTGTTTTAGCACCTGTGGTGCAGAATGGCACTGCATTTGTGCATAATTAAGTTTTGCCTTGCATGTCGCAATTTCTATGTATCGGGGTACATGAGGTGGGGTAAGAAGATGGCTATGCTGACAATTTGGTCAATGGTGTTTGACACAGTTTCCACACCTACAGACATATGCACATCTATGGTGGGACAGTAAAATAAGTATAATATTATACTATCTCAGAAAAATGGAAATGCATTGCCAAAACTCCATTAATGCATCAGTTAGGGTTTCTATTACAGTGTCAAAAGTCAGGAAATTTGAACTTAGGGTTACCAACCATACCATCCCATCCCCACACTCCCACCCTTCACACACCAACAGGCAATGGGGTGTGCCTTGGGGTCTTTGGCCCTAACTCTCACTCCATTCCATATGTAAACAAGTTGATTTGGTACAGTATAGGAGAATGGGGTGAGAGTTAGGCCTGATGACCCCAAGGCCCACCCCAATGCCTGTTCGTGAGTGGAGGGTGAGAGGTGGGAGGGTAGGGGTTGTAGGGTTGGTAACCCTACATTCAAATTTCCTGATTTTTGTCACTGTAATAGAAACCCTAACTGATGCATTAACAGAGTTTTTTGGAATGAATATATATACTGTATACATATTATGGTAGCACAGTAGTGCTATCATAGGTAGGGCTGAGTACCCTTTTAAGATTAAAGGGTGAAACTTTGCCACTGTTCAACGGATTTGCCTGATATTTGGCAGGCACGGGGCGTAACCACAGATCTTAGGATCTGGCAACTTTCGTACTGGTCGGATGTACAGAAACAGAGTGATTAAGCAACATTTGTGTGCACAATTATGATTGTTTGCAAATTCTTTGCTCGCACCTACAGGTAGCACGGTTTGCATGACTGGTCTGAAAACTTCAGGGAATGTGCCTTTTGAAGATTTTGTGAAAAAATATTGAACGGTTCAAAAGTTATTCAAAACAATTTCCCATAATAAGTCAATGGGAAAAGTTAACAAAAAGTTTGACACTTTCGCAATTGGACTTTTTAGTGTCGCAAATGACCCTAGTAGTGTCACAAATCCACCATTTTGTTTTCAGTTGGTGATCAGAAAAATGGTTGGCATTTAAAATTGGGACCCTCTAGGAACACAATTATTTTTGTGTTCACCTAGTTGGACCCTTAGGATGCTAGTCATATCTTTATTTTGGGGTTAAACACCCCAGAAATATGTTTTCCAAATTTTTGGGAAAAGTAGTGTCGCAAAGTAGTATTGCACTTGCTACACTATCGCAAATTTTTGCGAAGCTTTCGTAATGCACTACTTTTTCAGACTATGGCCAAATGACAGCAGTTCTTGACGACCCTGCTGCAAAAGAACAGTTTGGTCTTTTGAGCTGAAATTTGAAGGGAAGGTAGCCAACATTTGCAGATGTGCCTTTTGGTGGTTTGGTGAAAAAGTATTGTACGGCTGCAAAGCTACAGTGCTCTGAAGTTGGATTTTTTTCCCATAGACTGACATGGTGGCGTATGCCGCGCCTTTCGGGGCTCGTATCTTGAAAATGGTGCGAGATACGTAATTTTTGTTGTGACAATGCACGTAGCCAGGAAAATCATGAATGATGTGAATTTTTTTTCTATGTCATACGGTTACTGAGATATAAGCAATTTAGTATTCCAACACCTCATTTTCAGCTCTGAGGCCCATTATTATGCATACATTCTTTGTACACACTGTGTTTCTCTATTCAGCTGTTGGGGAAAAACAGGGTATGCACTTCTGTTAATGTTACAGTTACTGTTTCCACTTACGTTTACGTACCCGTTTGTGTTACTGTTCCAGTGTGCGTCACCATGTGCATTACGTTTTGCATTCTCGTTTGCGCTTGTGTTTACATTACTGTTACCATTTGTGTTTCCACTACTTTTTGTGTTTGCATTTTGGTTTGCATCACCGTGTTTATTGCCATTAGCATTTACAGCAGCCCTTTCATTTACATTTGCATTTGTCTTTCTTTTTGCATCTTCGTTGCTGTTACTGTTACCATTTGCATTTCCTATTGTGTTACTGTACCTGTGCGCATTACAGTTTGCATTTCCATATGGGCTTGCATTTTCTTTTGCGTTTCTGTTTCCTTTGGCATTATTGTTGCTGTTACCATTACCATTTGCATTTACAATTGCGGTAACATGACCGTGCATGTTATGGGTTGTGTTTACGTACACGTTTGCATTCGCATTTACATTTCTATTTCCGTTGGCATTACTGTTCATGTTAACTTTACCATTTTTATTTACAATTGGGGTACCGTGCCCATGCATGTAATTGTTCACATTTACGTGCATGCTTCTGTTCGCATTTTTGTTTCTGTTACGTTTGGCGTTCTTGTTGCTGTAACACTTAACATTTGCATTTACAATACTAGTGCCATCACTGTGTGCATTACCAGTTGCATTTTCATACATGCTTGTGTGTTTGTTTGCATCACTGTTCTCTTCGGCATCACTTTACGCTTGCATTCTATTAACGTTTGCTTTACCATTTACGTTTGCTTTACCATGTGTGCAACCATTGCCGCTTGTGTTTGCTTTGCAGTTCCTGTTACTATGTAACAAGACATCACGTAGTGGGAGCATGGGCCCGAAGGGCCTTGCACTCCTGCCACCATATTCCATTCACTATTTATCGTCCTCATTCTCAAAAAGAAGGGAAATTAGAGGCAAAAATCTCAGTTTAATGCATCAGTTAGGGTTGTTCCACAGCGACAAAAGTGAGGAACTTTGATGTTAGGGTTGAAATCCCCCATTGAACCCCCCAGCCCACTCCCCAACTGGCATTGAGGTGTGCGTTGGAGTCGTCGGTCCTAACTGTCACCCCATTCTCCTATACCTCAGCTTCTTTACACATGTGATGGGGTGAGAGTTAGCACCAATGACTCTAATGCGCACCCCAATGCCGGTTGGGGAGGTGGGCTGGGGGTCCAAGGGGGGCTTTCAACCCTAACACAGAATTTCCTTGCTTTTATTGCTGTGGAACAACCCTAACTGATGCATTAAATGGAGTTTTTTTCCTCTAATATATCTATATATATCTATATATAGATATATATATATATATATGCATGAATACAGTATTCGAGAGACTCATACCTACTGCACATTGTCACCCTGTAAGTTTTGCTGAATTGTTAAAAGGTTCACATGACACACCTAATTTGTAGTCCCACATTAGGAGAGATATTAAACATAACATGACCGAGTTTGGTTCCACTGTTCTCTTTCAGTTTTATCACAAACATCAATTTACCCATTCAAATAGGGTTCCATTTTGTGACATTGCTTCCATTCCCAATTTAAGTATTGAAATACAGCCCTTTATTGTGCCTTAGAAACCCAACTGTTGTTAATGTGTTATCTAATTACTTCATTTAAGCCTCCCCCAAGAACTCCCCATACAGAATAAAAGTTTTTGCCTTTTATTTAATCATTTTATACAGCTGTAACGTTCATTACATGTAGTGTCCATCTAGTACCTCATCCTAAGCAGACTGTGCCTTTAATTTGCATGAACTGTGGTCCAAAAGCATTATTGTGTCTGGTGACCTTCTTTTTGTTACTGACATGCTGCCAAAACCTTGCAGTTTGTTCTAACTCATTTATTTAGAAAATTCCCTTTTTCCATGGCGTGTTATTTTCATGTCCTTTTGCTACGCACATTACTATTGGTTCCTCCACCAGCCCAGATTGTTCAGAACCAGAAATGCATGCTGACACCTTCAGTCATCACCCCATGGCTCTTTAAATTTGTGGACCTTGTGGGTCTGTATTCTTTGTACTGCCACCTACATTCTGGACAAGACATGTTGTCCTCCTGAAGTTTGGAGTTATGCACGTTACGGGCACTACAGTGGGCTATTCTCTCTGCATCTCAGCTGCTCTTTTGTTCCTGGTGTGTCAGATGTCTGCAGATTGTAAAGGTACACATTTGCTTTTGGGAAACACAAAGACATGTAGTCGGACCTTGACTCATGGTCCCAAGATGCTGAGCTCGAGAGTGAAAGGGTGGGGTAGGGCAGAGAGAGTTGATTATAAAGCATTTTAAAGTTGAACAACTGCAGGTTTCCTAGATTAAATGGTTATACATATTTACCTATTCTATAGACCAAGTCTCTACATGGGGATCATTTTGTGTGGCCTGGTCCCTGTGGGGGGTGGAGCATTTTGTGTGATCCTATTCTCTATCAGGGGCACCTTTAATGTTACTGCTGCTAAGTAGTTTGTTCTGTACTGGGCACAAAAACTGCAGTTTTGGGGACTATATCAATTGGACCTGGTTAGTGTTGGGGCTCATTTTGTATTAGGCATCAGAACACCATGTCTACAGTTTGGAGAGTTCTGTAATGAGAAATAAAATGCATGTTGTACTGGGGAGTAAATGAACAGGACCTGGTCTCTGCAGGTGCTCAGTTTGTGTAGACCTGATCTCTTCACGGGCTTATATTGTGTTGGAGGCATCAGAACACCAGAACTACTTTTAAACTACCTGCTTATCTGCTAAACTTAAAAAGAAATCCTGGTTAATATCATATTTATTTTTGTAAAAACACCTCTGTAGAGCAGAAAAATGGTCAGCACTCCAAACGTACTTACAGTACTTATTTATTTTATGTGCAAGTGCATCAAAGCCATTTAGCAGCAGAAAAGCAAATAACCAAATAACAGCAGCAGTAAACGAAGCATTGGGTAATCCACAAATTTCTCAGATCCACAGGAGTCTATAAGATGCCAACTTTTAAAAAAAAAGCATATTGCACCCACTGACTCAACACTGAGCACCCAAACGCCATCACAGAACCATTTACATTTCAGCAATATGTTTTGTGATCATTAGGTGTGCCATGTGCTACATGTTAGGCCACGAGTCTAGCATGGCACATTAAACAATTACTGAGATTCACTGCAACAGTAAAATGAGCCTAAAAGGGCACAAACACCAAAAATGGATATAAAATGACTTTAATTGATAGTAACCAGGTTGCAGTCACCAAAAACATCAACCCTGTTCATTGTTTTTGTGCAGTTTTAGGCTTATTTGGCTGCTGTTGCAGTGTATCTCAGTAACTGGGCTACGTGCTACATGGTATGCCTTAAATGGCTTCCATGGCAGTACAAGTGAAGAAAAATACTGTTTTTTCCTTACTGGGATGATTGCTGTCAGTGACTGTTAAAGTGTTGCCCTTTGTTCTGTATTTTTTTTTCATTCCATTTTTTTGTGCACTTTTAGGCTTACTTTGCTGTTGCAATGAATCACAGTAATTGTTTGGTGTGCCATGTGCTGCATGATAGGCTGAGGGCCTAGCATGGCATATCAAACAATTACTGACATTAACTACAATAGCTGAAGGAATCTAAAAGTGCACCCTCTCCCAAAATGCACTGGTTGCCATATGCACCTGAAGGACCATGCTATGGACACGGTGAGTGGTGGTACCATGAAGGGGTCCATTTGACAACAGGAAGGTGCTGTGTCTTCAGTTGTGGCTGTGATCTGTGGGGTGGCATCATTAGTAACAGGGATAATTGTGTATATCTGCACCATACAAGGGGGCCATGCAAAATTACCTTGCACTCTGTGATTACAGGACTTCACCAGATTTCAGGTTCATGACTTTCCATTTGTATTGTGCCAACCTCAGAAAATCTCCTGGACACAAACCTTGTTTGCCCATAACAAGGCTTTGTAATATGGGCATCTACGCAAATTTGGGTTTGTGCAGAAAAACTAGGCTTTGCACATGGGCAAACTTTTGAAGATCTGGCCCCTGAAGTCAGTTTTTAATTTCATTTTAATTTCTTAAGACACATTTTAAGATTGAAGCAACCCACTCAAGGCCATAGTTCTATTAGTAGAAAGTAACCCACTCCAGGGTGTGCAGTTATTAGGGATTAATCAATACCCCGAGCTTATTGTGAAGCACGAGGCTGCTAGCTGAGTGTCCTCACAACACCCAGTGTGTTGCTTAATCCCCACTAACCGCACACCCTGGAGTGGGCTATTACACTTATAACAGAGGGTGCACTACAAAACAAGGAGAAAGCAATATACATGTTTTTTCTCCTTTTATAAAAGACAAGCAAATTACTGTATTCTGCTGCCTAAAAAAATAGTCCCCAACAAAATGGCTGTTATGCACATACAGATGTCAGAAGGAAAGTGTTGCTATGCTTTCTCTGACATTTGTTGTGCATGATATGCCTTCTGAGACAGCACAGTAGCTCTGAAGTGCAAAATACGGAGTTGCCTTTTGTGGTACAGACACAAAGTCTATACCTCCACTGTCTTAGCTGCTCTGTCTCTCTGTCTGTGGTTACATTAATGCATGGCAAGCAAGTAAACATTTTTCCCAGCAGTGCAGTCACACAGTCTACCAAACTGTATTCTACCAATTAAGAAATGGCAACTAATGGGACTCAGAGCTTGCAGGTCTTTCTGGAACTCTGTTTCTCTGTCCACCAGCATAAAGCTCACTTTCAGATCATGACATCATTGGGAAGGGGGGTCTCCCTCTCTTCACACTGTTCCATATGACTTTATGCCACAACTATGAGATTTACCTGTCCATATGGCTGTGCAACAGAAAAATGACCATGGGGACCACACACTTCACTCTGGAAACAAGCTTGGGTAAGAAGCAAGACTACAAACTTTGAACACTACAGCTACCGTTGCTGCACTGCCTGGGACTACATGGCAGACCTTGGCTCTCACTCACTAAGCAGGGATAGTAATGGCTGCTCCACAGACTGAAATTTTGCACTATAACAAGATCAGAACAGAAACACAGGCTGATCTCTCAGAGGGATAGTTCACCACTAGCTGTCATATATTGTGGAGTAAGCAATGGTCACCTGATGGTTGTTTACCACACACCTGCCTTTATCTACCCCAAGTTATAAGTCACTAATACACTTTCAGTGTTTTGCCTTCAGCCTTGAATATCACAAGCAGCAAGGGCATGCATTAATCCCAAACATCCCCATTCACCTCATAAAGATATAGTTGGTTTCCCTCTCTCTTACTGTAGGCTTGGGACCAGCTGGTATATGTAATAGACAGACCAGATGAGATTCAATCCATACTACACTGTAACATAAAACATTTGCGAATATCTTAAGTTAATATGATGTTGTGACTGCAGTACAATCTTCAAAATGTTCAAAACATGTTATACCAAATATCCATAGTATGACAATCATTTTTTTGGTTGAACATTAGCAATAACTTTTGGTATGATTTAGTGAGACACTTGGTATGATACTGATACTACTGTTCTGGTGTCCATGTTACTCATGTGACTTCTTGTGTTGTGTCTGTGTTACTCACGTGATGTCCTGTGTAGTCTGAGTTACTCACGTGACATCCTGTGGAAAAAACCCTTGTAAATAAAGTATAATTCACTTTCTGAAAATTCAGTGATTTCTGTCTTTTCCTATGAGGGTAATATAGTTGTGCAAAAAAACAATGGGCTAGAAAATCAAGGACATGAATGTGGTAGCCTAACTTAAACATGTCCAGATTTGGGCATACTGTGAACAGTAAACATACTGTGGCATAATTACCAACAAGTTAAGTTTATGATAAAAAAATGAAAAGTTAGATATTATGCTACCTAAATAGATACCATAGACATAGTAATATAAAAAAATATATGTTTGATAATATGACAAATTTGCTGTCAAGGACACGATGTTACTCACATTACGTTGCCTTTGTGGAAACTTTTAATCCCAGTTTTTAGCACCTCTGAACTACAAACTGTCTTTATGTTGGGGACTGATACACTACCACATGCACTCAATGTAAATATGATATGGTTATGACAATTGGCCCAAATAAATTTTGGAACCTGATTGTCACACTTTGTCTCTCGAGTAGCATATTGGTACCTATATATATATATATATATATATATATATATATGAACCCCAAAGCAAATGCATTGGGGCATGGGTTATCCCAGATGATATTAGCCATACAATCACATTTTAAAGAAAACACAAGTTGCTCATACCTCAGTAATGCAAAGCATCATGGGAAGCAAATGCCCATGAATTAATTTGGACTGGCTCAACTTTAAGCAGAATTGTATGGTGTCAAAAAGCCTCACAATACAATCAGCAAAGGCTAAGAACAGCAAACACGTTGTTTGTTTGTTTGTTTGTTTGTTTGTTTGTTTGTTTGTTTGTTTGTTTGTTTGTTTGTTTGTTTGTTTGTTTGTTTTGACTCATCATTGTACCATATCTGTATCTCAACCCAGGGAGAGGGATCCAGCCACCCTATAGGGAATCTTATTTGTTTGGGTCATGGGCAGCCCAAAGTAGAGAGACAGAGAGAGAGAGAAGAGAACTACAAAATAATCCCAAAGCAAATGCACTGGAGCATGGGTTATCACAGAGGATATTGGCCATAGAGCCAAATTTTAAAGAAAACAGAAATTGCACATACCCCAATAATGTAAAGCATCATGGGAAGCATATGCAAATGACCATGAATTAATTTGGACTGGCTCAGCTTTAAGCAGAACTTTATGGTGCCTGAATCCTCACAATACAATCTGTAAAGGCTGAGAACAGCAGACACAGACACGTGATTCATTCTCATTTGGACTCATCAGTGTGTCATAATTGCATCTCAGCCCAGGAAGGGGGAGCCAGACACCCTATAGGGGATCTTATTTGTTTGGGTCGTGGTGCTTCATTCTTGAGGTTCCAAGTCCACAAAACCTCTTGATGGGATTACTGCCTTGTAATACATACTTAGGTATCTATTATTCTATTTATTTGCTCAAAAAGTGTTTTGAACTGGTTGGTTATTTTTAATGGAACGTCAGGAAGTCCATGCGTGCTCAGAGATCCACTGTAATTGCATCAACCTTTAACTTTTTATTTTAACACTGAATGCTTTGGCAAGATAGTTCTAAGGGAAGAAAAGAGTATGCATGGTGCATCTGCTGCTGAGTAGCAATAAACAGTGTCTATCACATTTTGACAAACAACCGTTCTCATTTTTAAATCTCAGTTTTTCTGGCAGTCTGTCCTCATAATGCTTAATTACAGAATATAGATGTCCTATTGAGTCTGCAGTGGTGACAAATTTTCAGTTTCCTAGTTACTTTAAGTGACATTTTAAATAAGTGACATGTGGCTTTTCATCCACGTTGGTGGTTATCAGTATGGCATACACTGAAATAATAATCCAGTGAGTGCCATAAAGTGGAACCCACACTTAAACTGCAGGTTTGGGTTGTTTAATTTCTATTTTGTTGTTAAGGATGCACATGCTAAAAGCTAATTCAGCTACATATGCTAGGTGTAAGCTTTTCTTCTTCTGTATTCAGTGGAGCAATCTTGTATTGAATAGCAATTCACCACCTTGGAAATCTAATTCCAGAAAGTGGATCCAAAACACAATAAAGCTAGATTAAACAGAAAGGCAAGCATTTGTGTGCCAAAAGGTACTATGATGAGCAGAGAGATCATAGTTTAACTTGTAAATGCAAACAGACTATATAGATTATGAAGACAGTACACAATGGCGAGATGTGCAACCTCAAGAGAAAGTGCTTAGTGCAAAAGGTATTTAAGTGTTTAAAAAACTCTATTTGGGAATGTGCAAAACATTGAAAGAAGTTTTCTATATCAGTGATAATGCATGTTTTAAGGAAACCCATCTGTTCATTTTACTTAATATGTTATATAATATATCACATCAGTCTATGGACAACATGATATGAACATAAATAATTTGGGTATGGGACATAATGTGCCACTGATGACTACCTATGTTGTGCCATGATATCCAGAAAGAACTCATTTTACATGAAGATAATTTACTATGCATTATTGTCACCTGTAGTTTTGTCACTGGCTATGAGGTAAGGAACTTGACCAAATACAATCGTGAAAGTAATAGGTGATGCATAAAATTAGCCTCTATATATTCATCATTTTTGCTTTTCTGCTGCTTGCAAGATGATGAGCAATGAACTGCTGAGCAGTTCATGAGTGTCTGAAAAGGTTAATCTATGATATACACATTCTTTAATTAGAATGCTGGTCTTCTTCCAGCAGCAAACTTTAATTACCATCTTAAATTATCATTAATCATCTATCTTACAGAAACTTTGCAGAAAATTTGGTACTGTATCTACCAATATAAAAACAGGAGAAAATGCAGCTGATTGTATGTTAGGTAGTGGAGGAAGTAGTTCACAGGTGTGTGTGTGTGTGTGTGTGTGTGTGTGTGCGCACATGTGCATGCATACTTGCGTGCACATAGGCGAGTGTGTGTGTGTTGAATGGGCCAAGAGGGTGCTATGTTTTATAGTTAGATCCAAAGGTCCTTACAACTTTAAAAGAATATAGCAAATATACTAACTATGATCTTTTAGCACACCTTTATTATCCAGGCAAGGAATGTCTTCATCAATGTGCTTTCACCCCTACCCACTGTAAGAGACCTGCAACTAGAACACCATGCAGATAAAATAAATACATATTTCATTTCCACTCATTTCTGAACAATCTAATTTTAATAGAAACCCCCAAAAGATGTTCATACTCTTAGCAATAAGCAGTTAAAATTGGTTTGATGTCAATTGTTATTTAATGACAACACAAGTAAGTGACCAATGTGTACTATGTGTAATACCCATTGCAGCTATCATGGTTCATTTCAACTGATAAACAGATAGTTGAATATTTGCTAAAGGCTAGAACTGTAAAATTCAATTATCTAACTTGTCTGCTCACTTTTACAAACTACAGTATAAGCATAAATCTAAAATATTTACATATACATCTCAGGTTACGTCCTATTTAAATAAGTAAAAACATAGTTTCGAAACAGAAGAATGAAACACAAAAAAGCAACTGAGAAAAACACATAAATGATCTGAACCCCACCCAGTGAAGAATGTTCAGATCCAAATTCTCACAAAATGGAACTCAATGAGAAAATTTCAAAGGAGCCCAAAGCCCTAAGTAGCCAGAATTGATTTACCATTGAGGAAATGGAAGACGTGGATATTATTAAAGACAATGACATTTGCTCTCTTGAACAATTAATGTAAAGCTATGCTTCTGATATAAAATAAAAACAGACTTTTTTTTTTAAAGACACAGACACAGACAACTACTTTTTGGGGGCATGATGAGCACTGCATGACAAAGCAAATCCTTGAGTTTTATTGGACAGCTGGGGCCAGATATTCAAAACTTTGCCCCAGAGCTAAATTAACACTACTCGGTGTGCTAAATTAGCCCAGACTCAATAGCCCGCTATATTCAAAAGGGATAGCCCCGGTGTTATACCTGATGAATATAGTATGCTAAGTAAGATGGGCAAACTGGGCTGGGAGTGCAGTTCAAAAATAGTCCGGGAATAAGACAGCTCTGAATATAGCAACCAGGAAGTGCACTCTGTAACAGCAGCCAAGTCCATAGTGATGGGAAGGAAGGTAGTGGTGAACTTTTTTTTTTATTTAGTTTTTGTTGACAGGATGAGTGTACTAGACAAATTCTGCCTATTTTCAGGCATGACCCAGGGGAGGGGGATACAGATGAATGCCAACTGATCTTGAACCAGATTAAGCTGTTGGTGGTATTTTTAGTGAATGGGGAAAATTGGCCAAGGCACCAGGGAAATTCCCCTATGTGGCCAATGTGTGTGCTAGCAAGGGTGTGGGTCAGTAAAGCTGCAAGCAGCACCGCATGTGAAATTACATTGTTCAAAAATGTACAATATTTCCAAAATGTTTGTGTGGCGCAAACACATTTGCACAGGTTTAGCATGGAGCTAAGCTGTTTGCCCAGTGCAATCATGTTTGCCTGGGGCAAAACTTTGCTATATTCAAAAGTGACATGCAAATGAGCCTACATAGGTAGTCTGTGGGCAGACATCCTGATTAGCATCTCATTATGACCTGATTTGTATGCAGTTTGCCCAGTGCTATTGCAGTGTCCCACAGCTCCACCTGTAGGTCAGTCTGGAAGTACAGGGGGCTGGCTGGGTCTACCCTCAGCTCCACCTGTAGGTCAGTCTGGGAGTGTATGGTGGTAGCTGCAGGCTACATTTGTACAGTACAGCATAGCATATTGTACCCCAGGGGACTACACAGCACAGGCACAGGTGGTGGTGCTGCATGCATCTGTCAAACTGTAGTTCATGCTACAATGCACAGCAGACTGTACAGTAGTAAAGGGAGCCAGTAGTGTGAGGGACACAGCAATGCATATGGTGTGTAGGGCAGTGATGACCACTGCACTGTACACAGTGACAGGAACAACTTGTAGGTGTTCACTGACAGTGGACATTACTCTTATGCTGTTGTGTGACCCACAGATGCTGCACCACTGGCATGGGATGCTCAAAGTGACATATACATGGCTGGCTGTGTGTGTGCTGTGGTGTCTGTACAGATGTGCGGTATGTGGCTTGGGGGGTACATATGCTCAGACAGGCACACTGGTGAGGTATTCCCAAAACTGGTCCATGTGCACTGTTTGGCTTGTGGCTGCACCCAGTCTTGGGTGCAGCCTGGCCACTTGTACACCCTCCCTCCCTTCTACACCTTACATGCCCACAGTGCTGCATGTGTGTGTGCTGGCATCTGTTGTTATCCACAGAAGGGTGGTCTGCAGGTGTGTGCTGCATGGCTGCACTGCCATGGTGTCCACTGGGAGCCGGGTCACCACTTGCTGCCTGGCATGGCTGGGACTAGTGGCAGATGATGGCAACATAGTGATGCCATCAGTGAGCGTCATGTTTTCTCTATGTCTGACTTACTGCTATGTGTCATACTTTCTGGTTAGGGTCATGCAAAGCCACACAAAAGTCACACAAAGCCACACAAAGTCGCTCAAATCTGGTTTGCAAGAGTTAAACTACCTTTTCCTGGGTGGTAATTTGAACCATGTAAAGTGTTGCATCAAGTCACGCAAAACCACTTTGATTGGCATTATTCACTGAATATAGCATTGCACTGACATTCCCCCTCAGTTTGCCCCTTGCATACATTATAATTTTGCCTGGAACTAATGCAGTTTGCATGCGCTATCTGACCTTTTGAATATAGTGGACCTGCTCTAACCCGGCGCTAAACCTGTGCAAACAGTTTGCACCAGCACAAAGTTTTGAATATCTGGCCTCTGGTGTGTTACCATGGGCACATTGTAGGGGATCATTTGCGGGCCACCAATAACTATTGAATGAACACATAGAGCTATCTGGACACAGTTTCCTAGCTGTCATACAGAATTCCCAGCATGACTATTGTCTAAAGCAGTGTCAGTGGCTCAGTAGGTAGCACACTCGCCACTGAGGCTGGGAGATCAGAGGGCTGTGGGTTCAGTTCCCACATCTGGCACTTGGGTTAATATCCCTGTACTCACACTGAAGTGCAGCATGAGAGGGGTGCTGCACTTCTGAGGTGCCGTCTTTTGGATGAGACGTTAAACAGAGGTCCCATCTGCCTGGATTGGTGGTAGTTCAGGTGGATGTTAAAGATCCCATGGCACTTATCAAAAAGAGTAGGAGAATTTTTTATTGATATCACATCATCACAAATCATAATACATTGTACAAAAAATAAAGAGGAAAGAAAAAACAAACATAAAGAAAGAACAACAGGTATTCACTTCACACACTTGATGCAGTATGTTAAAGACCACACAATAATCACTCCTTAACCCCAAAGAAACCTTCCCCCCTCCCTCCCCCTTATTATCTTTCCCCATACCGCTGTGGCAGGGGACTTTTGTTAGTTGTAGCTCTCAAACCTAATTACTTCTGAGTGTGTTAAGTCACATGAAAGAATACAATTTTAATCCCAAATAAACAAGTATTTCATTCATACTCTGGTTAAAAGTGATTGTTCAAAAATAATTTTCCAACTACTGAGTAACCAATAAACTATTAGGGCAAAAATTAGTAGTACTTTTTAAACACGTCTTGTTTAGAAATAAGTTTTTTAGTCTACCTCCTTACTTGTATTTGATAAATCCAAACAACCCTTTCCATTTCCTTAAAACATAGCTCTTAGGATTAGCCTGCAGATCTTTCTTAAACACTGCCCCCATAGCTTGTTCTACCAGTGTCTTATAGGTGGTATATGACATCAGTCTCTGTTGGAGTGTCCATTGACAGCGAGCCTGCCAAAGGTAAAACTTTAAACAGCAAAACAACACCATTAAAGTATCATAATCATACATTATCTTGAGGTTGGGACAATGCCCAAGGACCAAAGACTCATAGGTTAAACTGTCTAACCACCTTAGATTCCATTCTGTCTTTAAATATCCCCATAGGGCTTTTGCATAGGAACAGGTAAAAAGGAAATGATCCATTGTCTCTTCAATATTTATACAACCGTTATATGGACAATTCCTTTCCTCTTTGGCCTTGTGTTTTGCATTGCCTCTTACATTCAGTCTCCCATAAGCTGAAAGCCATAATACCTCCCACATGTGCATTGGAATTCTGTTGTTATTTAATTGTTTTAACACCCTCCTTTAGATCTGGTGGGCAATTTTTAAATTCAGGTTGTTCGGATGGATTTGACTCACCATGTGTGAGTACAATTGTCGTCCTGAGAGTCTGGAGATATCCGCTTTGATGATCTCCCATTTGCAAAGCTTTTGAGCTGGTTTAATGTATTCTGGAATTTTGATACGGTGGGCAATTTTGGGGAAGGTTTCAGTCCAAATTTCCAAAATGCACTACAAGTTTTACAAAACAAATGGTATATCACACGGTTGGTTCCCCTAGCCCAATTTTAAGATTGTGAGACAGGAAAAGGCTATGGAAAAGATTATAGGGTCCACCATACCCAGACACCCTTGTTGTTTAGACAAGTATGTAAAACACCTTTTGATGGTTCAATATGGATCCCCAAACCATCTGAAAAAAGCATGCATATAACCTGGTTTCTAAGATCACTGGGGGTAGGAAAATCATGGCTGTATACAACAAAGTGGGTATAATGAACCTTTTAATTATGTGTACCCTATTTATTTTAGACAACCTCCATGACTTCCATCTCTGGACTTTATTTTCAGCCCCCTGAAGAGCCCTTTCCCAATTCTCAAGCGGGAGATTATGTTGTCCAAACGTTATTCCCAAGATTTTTAGTGGCTCTGAGGAGAAATAAATATGGTTTACTGTTACAGGTGCCCTCTCTGTATTTCCTAAGTACAACCCTTTACATTTATTTAGATTGACGGTGGCATTAGATACTCTAGAATATTCCTGCAGTTGTTTTATTACTGTTGGTAATTGCCCCAGGTTTGCTATAAACAGGCATATATCGTCCGCATAGGCTTGGATTTTCAGTTCTATTTGGCCTGGGATCCCCCCAAACCTTCCCATTCTTGAGTATTGCTCAGAACTCTAATCAGAGGGTCCAGGGAAAAGTTATAAAGGAGTGGGCTGAGGGGACAGCCCTGTCGAACCCCTGTATTTATGGTGATACCTTTCATTACCAACCCTCTAATAATAGGTTGCACATGGACTCTAGAATATAGAAGTTGGATTTTATGCACAAATTCCTTTGGAATACCGTAATGTAATAAGGTCTGAAAGAGGAAAGGAAGGCATACTCTTATCAAAAGCCTTGCTTTGATCTAAAGTAATGATACAACTGGATGTTTGTGCAGCTCCACACATCTCTATTACATCTCTGATAATCATTAAGACATGTTGTAGCTTCCTTTCAGGGATCCCACAAAACTGGGCTGGATGTATTAATAAAGGAGCTATTTGCCTTAGCCTATTGTTAAGAACCTGAGATAATATTTTAAAATCAGCATTCAGGAGAGTTATAGGTCTCCAGTTTGAGATGTCTACCTTTCGCCTTCCCTTACATATAAAAATTAAGATACCTGCTGTGAATTGAGGGGGGACCACCCCTTTGTCAAAAAATACTGAAAACAGTTCTACTAAACACCTTGCCATTATTTTGGAAAATGATCTGTAAAACTCATAAGGCAGTCCATCAGGTCGGCGAAGATCCATTTTTAGTTTCATAATTACATCTTCTATTTCCTGTAATTTCAAAGGAGGTTAAAATTCCTGATCCTGCCGGGCCAAGGTTACCTGGCTTTTCTCCAAATAAGAATTAATCAAATTTGTAGAAGGAGAGGGAACTCATGTGATGCCAAAGCCCACAGATTATTTCATGGATCCCCATCTCATCTTCCACTATGTTTCCTCTATCATCTACTAATTGAAACATATCTAAAGTATCTTTCTTCTTTTACAGGCTTCAAAGGGGTCTCCAATTGGGTTTTTGTTTCCAAATTACAATTCTGTATTTAAAGTTTTTGCCATGTCATATTGAAATTTCCTCATTTCATCCTGGATCTGTTCAATGTCAGGGCCATAATCTTGTCTAGACATAGCAGACTGTGAAAGCATGTTCTGAAGTTTTGATCTTAGTTTTAAATAGCTAAAAAAATTGTTTTGTGCCCTATGCTTGCCATAGTTTTGGAACCATATTGCTATCTCTTTTTTTGTGTCCATCCACCATACCCCCAAATCTTCATAGAGATCACTCACTGAGGTCCTAGCCCAGAGTAATGAAGAAATTTTCTCTTTAACAAAAGGGTCTGTGAGCATTGAAACATTTAATCTCCATCTTTTCTCCTCCTTATTTTTGGGGGCTGTTTGAAACGTTATTTGTAAAGAAGGTGGTTTGAAAATTCTATAGGGATAGTATGAAAGTTTGGGTCAGGAGATTCCTAGAAACAAAAATATGGTCTATATTTGATGTCAGGTGTCCCCTTTTGTATGTATATTTGGGCCCTTGGGATTGGTAGTGCGCACAATTCTTCAGCTCGCCAATATCAACACATTTTTTGCAAGGCATTTGAATCGCAGTATGTTTTCACTCTTTCCCCCCTCAGTCCCCCTTTGGGTAAGTCGCAATTAAAATCCCCCAGGATTACATAAGTGGACGTATGTAAGTAAGGTTGAAGTTTGGAAATTAGAGCTACTCTATCTGCTTTTGTTTGTGGGCTGTATACATTTATTAATCTATATGGTATTAATCTATATGGGACCTTATCCCAATATCCATCTTTGATGAACAGCCTCCCTGGAATCAAATCCACCATCTTGGTTATTTGGAAGGAAAAGGTACTAAATATGATACCTATTCCATCGGCCCTGTCTGGCCCAAAGGACCAATAGGATGGCCCCCATCTCCATTCGGCCTGGAACAGCCTAAGTTGGTCCGATGTGAGCATCCATGTTTCTTGCAAAAAACAGATATCCAGTTTTAGATCTATCAATAGGTGAAACAACGCCGTTCTCCTAAGGGAATGTAAGAGGCTATGACAGTTACATGACCCCAGGGATAACTTAACCATTTAATTTAAGAGTTCAAGGCCCTTTCTTCCTCCTTTTCTTTTTCTTCCCTTTGTACTCAAGCATATCATTCTTCCCTCCTTCAGCTTGTGTGGGTGTAAGAGCTACATCCATCTGTTCTGTGTCTGATTCTACCTCGGTGGGAGCCGAAACCTCAAAGGGATTAGGTTCTGCTAGGCCTGCTTGCTCACTTGTGGGGGTGGGGGGCAGGTTTGGTTTTGTATTCCTAGTTGTCCTTCTTGGAGGGTGGGTTTTTTTGGGGGGTGGAAGAGGGATCATCTGCACATCAGTGGATTGCTTATTTATTTATTTATTTAGTTTTTGTTTACCGGGTAAGTACACTAGACAAGTTTTATGCCTGTAGCAAACCGGCAATAGGTCCCCCCACTGGATGGGCTTATCAGGATTGGGACAGAGTGGATGATTCTCCTCATCTATTCTTATCTCTTCAGTCTCGACTTCCTCTTTTCTGCCTGGAATAGGGTCAGGAGCCTTATCTGGGGGGTTGTGTTCCACAGAAGGGGCTTCAGCCTCTACCACTTTTTTGGCTGCTTCCTCTTGAGCTTGTTGGATAAGAAGCTCAGGGCTAATGACTATTGCCTTATTTCTTGCAGCCCACGGACACTCTGGAAATGTGTGACCTGTGTCCTCACATAACTCACATTGTGTCAGGTTTGCGCATTGCATACTTAAGTGCCCCACCTCCTCACAGTTGTCACAGTGGGGGCGATCACATACACTAGAAAGGTGGGTCCTAGCCCCACACTTGTAGCATGCTCGTGGCTGCCCTGAATAAAAACACACTCCTCTATCTCTACCCAGCATAAAGGAGTTTGGTATATGCACTATATCACTCTCCAGTTGCCTCAATTTAACCTTATATTTCCATCCCCCAGTCCAAAACATCTCAGAATCCAGTTGTGCTTCTGGTGCACTCAATACTTCACATTTTTGTTGAAGCCAGTATGTAATGTCATCAACGTGTACCCCTTCATTCCGAAACATCACTGTCACATATTTAATGAGGGGTTTTGTCAAGGGGATCACCATAAAGGGGGACCACAGAGGTGAAAATTTAACTTGATTGAAGCGTTGCCAGAACAAATCCAGGGTGTATGCAGATCTGAAACTAATGTCATAGTTGTCCTCTCCTGAGATGTTTATAAAAGCATAAACATCTTTTGGTGAAAAGTTTAGTGAGTCCTTCAGGAGCTTTCTCCCCACATATTGCCGATCTGGCCTGATTTCCAGATCCCCTTTGTACCAAATCCTAACTGCATTCCTTCTAGAAGCAGCCTCTTTTTTTGATTTAGCAAAGAGTTCAGACAATACTGGGCAGGGCAGGGTCAGTTTGTTTTTCTTCACCTTCAGGTGCCGCTCCTCTTCTGAGATCTGGGGTCCCTGCAAAGGTTGTTTCATTCTTCCTGTCCTGTGTCGGATCCCCCCGGGGTTCCCGTATGTTTTTCTCTAAAGGCTCTTTGTTCAGTATAATCAGTTCAGTTATATTCTGAAGCTGTCCCATATTTTCATCCCCCATATCTTGGGCAGAGTCTGGATTTGTACTCCCCTTTTCCCCAACAGAGATCTGAGGCAAACCCCTGGGACACCATTCTGGGGTGTTTGCAGGCCACGGAGGGTCTGGCAACCACTGGCCTGAAGGTAATTTCTTCCATCCTGCCTCCTGTAGGGCTTTTCCTGGTGACCAACTGCAGAAGGGTTCAAGTCCCTGATTACTGTGTAGGGAAAATGCTTTGTCAATTGCCTCTGTTGTTGTTGTTGGACAGGATTGCATAGATATATTTTGTCCCTTGTGTTCTACAGGCCCTTTATGAGTATTAGGCCCAACTAGATTGCGTTTTGCCAACATAATAGCCTCTCTCCTGTTTTTCCCTTCCTTTGATCCTGGTTTAGCAGATCGTGCTAAGAAAGAAAAAATGGTAACATCAGTCTGTTCAAAGGGATTATTTTGGAAAATGACTTCCCCAGTTTTCTTTTCCTCTGTATTTGGGCCGTTTTGAATCTCTGTGTTGAACCAGGGGACTGTATTACCAGACTTAGGATTGTTTTCCAGTCCTGAAACTACATTAGGTATTTCTTTATCTTGTACAGCAGTTTTTAAACCTTTGCTCTTTGCTCAGTTTTAGAGCTAGTTTCAGTAGGAACTTCTGCCTTAATATCACTGCCCTCTACCTCCCGCAGGTTATTCAAAACATTCACCTCTTGGGGCTCTAGGCACCCGAATTCCTCGGTTTTCCTGCCAGCTCTGTTCATATTTGCATCAGTGGTTGAAATAATAGGGTGAAGATTTACCTGCAGGAGTGTCTGTCGGCTTGCTCCTTCCTCGTCCTTTGATGTTGAAGCATCATATTCAGAGCTGTCAGCTGGGCCATACCAATTGTCAATTTCTTCACTGTGATCCAGTAACTTTAATTCAGCTTGTTTTCTTGCCATAAAAGCTGCATATTTCTCCTTGGCTTTCTCTAATGCCTGCAGAAGTTCTTCTTTACTTTTGCCTTTAATTCCTTCCATTGGAGTTCTCTCACAGTCCTTATTTCCATCAATATTACTCAAGTCCTTGATCGAGAAAAACATCTCTTCTTGTTTATTTTGAGCTAATTCTTGGTTTATTGCCAGTAAAGTAGCCTCTTGCAATATGAGGTCATGGGAGGAGGCCATCTCCCCTGCCACATCAGCACTTCCTCCTCCTCCTCGGTCCAGCTCCCAACTGGGGTCCTCCATCCCTGCTCACAGGAAGTCAAGCCCCCTGCTGGCAGAAGAGTAGGGGAATTTCCCTGGTGTCCTGGCCAAATTTCCCTCATTCACTAAAAATACCACCAACAGCTTAATCTGGATCAAGGTCAATTGGTATTCATCTGTATCCCCCTCCCCTGGGTCATGCCTGAAAATAGGCAGGATTTGTCTAGTGCACTTACCCGGTCCACAAAAACTAAATTAATATGTGCAAACTTACTGATTTACTGTGGTTTAAGTTCTGTACAGTGTGCCACTGTAAGTTTTGTGGAGAGTGATGTCATCCAAATGCAGCATTATGCAATCATTATCTGTAACCGTTATTTGGGGTAACAGACTATATTTAACTATAAGAGAGTATTATAAGCTTTAGCCAAAAGTAATATAGTACAAGAACTAAGATAAAAAAAGCTTAAACAACCAAAATACATGTTTGCATTCAGTGTCAAAAAATGCTCAAAGTTCATACGTAGTCTGATTATTGTTAACATTTTTTCAAAATAATGTTTTTATTACAAGTTTGCCCTGGTGAACATTTAAATGTTGTTTAGGAAAATACAGTAATAGTTCCCTTGTACTATATTTCTCTTAAAGCACTTTTTCCTAAATAATAATTTCCATGTTTTTGGAAAACCATCCACCCACCTTACAGTATGTGCCATGTTGTAGAAAATGTCTCAGCTCTCTGCAAATGTGCAGTGCATTTAAAAATAAATGCAAACATGCCTCTATTTAATGTTGCATTTGTTGTTGAAAGATGGGACATTTGCTTCTAATCTGATTGACTTAGTTTGCAGACTGTGAAATGGGACCATCGGAAGGGATGCACCTTCACACAGCTCACTGGATATAGAAGTTCCCTCAGCTAGAAGTGTGCCTTTTTTTTCAGGATGACAAATCATTCTTGTATTGTGAGTTGACATTACAGTATATGTTATAGAGGCACGGTAGCACCCCTATAGTTAGGGCTGAGTTGGCTGTTTAATGTTAAACCACAATGTTTGCACTTTAATAGCTTTGGCATTGTTTGATGAAATACCACAACATTTAATATGTACAGTCAGGCTGCCAGAGTCTCAATATATGATAAGTTTCATGGTGGCATCTTGCATGGTTGTGGAGCTACAGAATGCCAAAAAAAGGAAATAAATCATATTTTTCCCTGTATTTATGTGTTTTTTTGCTCTCATGTACAGACTACATGGTAGTGAATTTCTGCCCAAAACTTTTAGGGTACATGTGTTCTGTGCTAAGGTAATGCCTTTCAGAGGTTTGATGAAAAACTATTAAATGTTTTTTAAAATTATAAAAATTTAAAAAATAGCTACTGCATACAAACCAGAAATATCTGGTTCATGAGAGTGTTCTGTGGTTTAGAAATCTGATGTATCTTGAACCAAAAATGAGTCTCACTAACCACTTTTTTTTTGGTTCATCGAACATATTGTTTCTTTCTTTCTTTCTGCTGATACTAAGGTTAGAAAACACTTGTAAAGGGACGATTTTAGCAAAACTGAAACATCCCTGATGTTATATGTTTTCCATAAGCAAGATTTTATAGTCTGTTTATGGGGAAATTTGCTCAAATTTAATTTTTAACACATTCATGATCTCTTCCAAGTGATTTCTAGATCAAAGCACTTTTTTGGGGTTCGAACTAATAAATTTCTGGTTCACGAACCAGAAAAAGTGGTTTGATCTAGTAATTCTAGTTCAAGAACCAGAAGAAGTGGTTCTCACTTGGTATTCTGATTCGTGACCCAGAAAATCTTGCTCTAGTTTTTGTTCAATTAAAGGACTGAAATGTGTTATTCAAAAAGCCATCAGAGAAGAATTACTTTGTAGCAGTGATGGTGGGTGGGTGATCCATGGAAGCAATCACTATTTATAAAAGCTAACCCTGCCATTTCTTTTTCAGGTGGTGGTGATGATTTTAATAGTTGTTTGCATGACAGAATGCTACTCTTTTGCTTCTGTGTCAGCCCTGCAAGGCATAAAATAGAAGCATGACTGATTATAATAAAGCACAGACCCATGAAGCAGGAACTACAGTTCATTTTATAGTAAAGGTACTTAACTGTGTGAACTTGAGGGTGATTTTGTTGCCTGTCTGTGCTCAAGTCCCTTGTAGATAGGGTAGTGGTGCAGGACACCATAGTAAATGTGAAATTGATTGTTAGTAGGCTGACCATGGATAAATAAATACTAAAACCACCATTAACAATCAGGATAATCACCAAGACAAACTGTGCTGCTAGCGGTCTATTGTTTCCACAGCATGGTCACCCCAAGAGTGCAACAGATATTATATTGATGCAGTAGCACCACTACAGCTATGGTCGATTATGCTGTTTAATATTAAATGCATAAGTTTCTGCTTTCATAGATTCACCCCCTTCAAGGGATTTGCATGAAATTTTACATGTGCAGTCCAGAGGGAAATATCCTTGATGTGCTAAGTTTGTTTGTGGTCGGATGTACAGATTACAAGATCCATATAGTGTGCTTTTAGGAAAAATCTGGGTATTTTGCTGTTCTTTATTTGTCATTGCCTAGCACCCAGATGGTTTGGAATTTTGGATTGAAATGTTCAGAGTAGAAAGGGCTTGCCTCAGAATAGTGCCCTTTATTGGGTTGGTGAAAAAAATAATAATCTATTCCAAAGTTGTAAGGGTTTGAAATTTCAGTTCTGAGCATGCTCAGTAAGGTCTTTTGGATACACTTCTGATAACCCACTGAGAATGCTTAGAACTGAAATTTCAAATCTTTATCACTTGGGAAAGGTTTGGTATTTTTCCATCCAACCAATGAAATGCACCATTCTGGGGCAAGCCCTTTCTACCCTGAACATTTCAGACCACAATTCCAAACCATCTGGGCTGAAGGTGATGATAAAAAAACAGAAAAAAGAGTTTTTTTTTCTAAAAGCACACTAAAATGATCTCTTTTTAAAACAGAAACAAACACCTGCACTTAGCTAAATGGGTCCCATTTAGCTAGATTCTGCGTTTTTTTTTTCAGGGGAGCATATTTCAGAGGAGAAAGTACATAAGGACAAAAGGACATAACAGGATGCTGGATGGAGGGAGGCTTAGGGGGAATGCTAGGAAGTATTTTTTTCACAAAGAGGGTGGTGGATCCATGGAACAGCCTACCAGTTGAGGTGGTGAAAGTGAAAACAGTACAGGGATTCAAAAGTGCATGGGATAAGTATAAAGGCACCCTGATGTACAGCAGAACAGGAGAAAGGCAGTCCAGATAAGAGTAGGGATTGCCAAACCAAGTAGGAAAATGAGCAGACTAGGTGGGCTGTATGGTCCTTATCTGCAGACAGATTCCATGTTTCTGTGTTTCTATGATGTTGTGCTACAAATGGAAATGCAGGGCCCAGAGGGTCCTGTATTTCCAGAGCAAGATAAATATACACATTTGTGGATGGATGGGAGCACAGGCCTCCACAAGCAAATAAGGATACGATTACACTAGCTCAAAAATTACATATGGATGGGCACACAGGGCCCTGCACTCCCACAAGCAAATAAGGATAAGGATACGATTGCACTGTTTCAAAAAGTAAGGAAATTCATTGCAAAGAAACACTGTTAATGCACTAGTTATGGTTAAAGCAACAAAAGTAGGAAATCTGGTGTTAGGGTTTCCACCCCACCCTGCAGGCAGCAACAGGAACACCCATTATGGTTTTACTTCTTTGCAAATTAGGCATGGAGTGTGCCTTGGGGTTGTCATCTCTAATGCTCACTACATTCCATTACTAAATAAGCTGAGATGGGAACAGTATATGAGAATGGGGTGAGTGTTAGGGTTGACATCCCCAAGGCACACCCCATGCCTGCTTTACAAAGATGCAAGAAAGGTGAAACCATGTCCCTGCTTTAGTTTCTTTAACCCTAACTACTGTAGTGTATTAATGCACTGATGAGAGACCATAGGTCATTGGCAGTACTGTCACAGTCTAATAATATAAATGGGGTCCCAAGCTACATGGCAAGTTTGGTTTTGTCTGCTTTATACTCCAGCCACTTTTCTAGGCCATAAGAATATCCTATACCCCTATTTTCAAATGTGGCATCTAGTCTAAAATTGGCTTGACTATTACATCAAAAAACACTTTTTAGGTGATAATGTACAGACTCAGCAACACATTTTTGGGGGGTTCAGCAAGGTAAAAAGATCAGTTTATTGTATGTGAAAATGGTTACTTCACTTTTGACTAATGAACATGTGTGAGGTGTATGGCCACTGTCAATACTAATGCTGATGCATTAGCATTTGTTGCAAACTAACACTTTAAGTATATTTCTCAAGTTGTTTAAGCAAGACAGATTGAGCAACATCTTGGATTAGCCTAGCAAGAAAGGTGTGTCAAAATAGAAATAAAAAGTCTCTATACAAGGGCAATGATACTGAGTGTACATCTTATTACAAATGGGCAAACTTGAGGGAAACGTCCACCCATTAATGGAGGAGATCATTTCTTCAAAGTGATTATTAACCAGCAAGCTGTTCATGTTTATTCCTGACCACTGGTTTCTACTTCAAAACAAGTTAACAGAGCTTGAAGCAAAATTCCTTCTGCTGCACAATTTATGTTGGTTACACTCACTACACAGAAAGATCAAAGAGGACAACTGCTAATGATAGTGTGTAAACAGGTGCTACAGAACATCTAATGATATCCCAACTCTTTCAATCCAGACTGTTGTCTTGTTATCCCCTGGAGGCAGCACAGCTGTAGCCTCTCTCTCTCTCTCTCTCTCTCTCTCTCTCCCTCTCCCTCTTCCTCTCCCTCCTTCACACACACACACACACACGCACACACGCACACTTCTAGTCAATAAATTCTAGTACTTTCATTCAGTCCCAAAATTTAAACAGAGAATTAAATACCAATGCCTGGTCAGACAGTAATTTACAATACTGCTAAACAAGCTAGGGATGTATTAGGAAACATGTTTGTATTATTAAACAAGGGATAGTGTGCTTTGTTTATAACCCACAGTGAAACAGGAACCACTTGTAAACAAGCTATCTGGCTTAATTGGGATATTCTGCTTAATATTTTTTTTTAAATAACTAAGTAAATAAATAACAACCTAAATAAACAAGTCTCGACTGCCTGTCCTGCAGGGTAAGGTGGAGACGTTGGCACTGCTGCTACGGTTTATTCCTCAGTTTGCCAATAGCTACTTAGAAGTTTTCAACTAACAATAATCTATTACTGCTTTGCATGGTGTGTTTTTCTGTTTACACAAGTAACTAGACCAGTGGCCACTTTGTGCTGGCATAAGTGGTTTCCATCTTTTTCATTTCCTGTTTTAGAGAATGATTGAGTCCATCATGTGTTACATTTTATTTACTTATCTGGCTTCAGATGGATGACAGCATACTGCTTATAAGTCTAAAAAGACATGCTTTCAAACCAATTTTTTATAAAATTAAGAGCAGCTTGTAGGGACAAGAATGACACCAGATGTGACTAGAAAAGGTACAATTCCCCATAGACATAAAATTTAAACATTTGGAGTTATTTTCCCTGATTTAAATCCAAATGGTTCCAACATGCCAAGCCTGGAGACCTGTAAACTCCTCTTTTAATATATGCTTTACATTTTGAAAGCATGACCTTTTTGAAATCAATGAAAGCAGGGTTTCCATTAATCACATTTTCATGAAATATACATGTTGTAATTTTCTTCTTACACTGAACAGATGTCAACAGGTTCTACAACTAATTAGTAATTAAAAGCTGAATGTCAGATGATAGAAAGAGAGCAGCAACAAACAGCTCTAAAAAGTGCCCCTCAATAGCAGTTAAAAAGAATCCCAGAAGAAACAGCATATATGCAAATTAAACAGAGAAAACATATGCCCACAATTTCAATAATATTAAAACAAAGAAAGTCAGGATAGGGTTCCCATAAACAGTCATGTACCACCAACATACAAATGTAAACTGATCTGATACAGGTCTTTGATTGATGAAGAAACATCTTAAAAGAGCAACATGTGGCCCTTGAGCTGCAGATAAGCTTTCATAGCTTTTTTGTTTGTATGATATAACCAAGCATATTTAATTTCAGCTAACTCTGTTTCTTTTTAAAATAGAGTATTTTTGTCTGTCACTTGTATGACACTTGTTATCAACTTTACTATTACCTATTTGAGTGCTCTATCAGTTTAAGTCTAGCTCTCATACTTTTCCTTCAAAAATAGAATTATCTGGCATAGATAGAAGTTTAAAGTAAGCATCATGGGTGTTTGGAAACTTACTGCTACTGGAAGGAATGCACCAGCAATGTGAGTACATATTATTGAAAAAAATGGCACTTTTCACAGACATAGAGATCAGAGTACTGTTATTGAATGCTAGAACCTCATTAATAAAATTGTTGCCCTAAGGACATTAACTGCCTGTAATATACCAGACTTAATAGCTATATCAAGAAACTTGAAGGGATGATAAAGATACAGTACATGGAACAAAAATACCCTGGGATGTTATCTGTTTAGAAAGGACATAATATACCAAAGGGGAGGAAGTGTGGTATTATGCATCAGGGATTGTCTTCACTGGATGTAAATTCATGCACTTGTGTCTAATTGCACAGAAACATTATGGGTTTTTGTAACTTCCAACCTATTCCCCTAATTTGGGGTATATGTTGTCTATCTAAGAACAGAGCAGCATACATGCATGCGCGCGCGTGCACACACACACACACAGTAAAATGAGAAATCAAGATCCTATTTCAGCAAAACCAAAGTCATTTTTTACTGCATATAATTGCAAATAGTGGCTTACAAAGGCACCAAACAGAAACTGCAGATAAACTGCCTCGGCATTTCATTCTAAGTAGCTTTGCCTGGGGGTGGGGTCTAGATAGGATTGACAGCCTTTTCATCCCAATCATAACTGGCAATGTCACTACCAGCTGAGTGTCATGTTTAACAAAAATATATTGACAGCTGGTGGAATCAGCAGTAGTAAGCTATATGCAAAAGAAAACATATGATATCAGTTCTTTAGAAGATGTGACATATCAAGAAAAATAAAAATAGACTACTGCTAGTAACTATATGATATGGCAAAATAGAAGCAAGCAAAAAAATAATCAATTAAATAATCTATAGAAATTAATTAAAAAAATAATATGTGGAGGATGGCCTATCATAAAAAATAAAAAAACACAGGCTAAACAGTGGCTAAACATTTATTGTTGAAAGAACAAAGATGGTAGTGTCACAGATGGGCTGATTGTGTTGAGGACACATAAATTAGTGCACCAGTAAAACAAGTGTTTGGTACCTGGCTTAGGTTCTAATGTACTGTAGAAGGATACCAAGTTTTAGAATTTTCCTTTTGGAGGTGCTACCATCACCCATGATTTGCAAGCAAATCAAACAAGATGGCGATCTACCTCATAAGACCTTCTCTCGGCTTGATTATATCCTGGTCAGTGGATCCTGTTTATCAGATATTCTATCCACTGATATCTATCCCATGGTTCTGTCCAATCATTCCCCCATTAATGTAACCTACTTGTTGGGCAGTGGTGTGTGTCGGGGACTCAGAACACCCTCCGGTGTCTCAACGCACAACTGCTACCAGCTGACACCCAGTCCCATATCCAACAATTCATTTCCACTTTTTGGGATCTTGATAGGGGCTCTGTGGATAAAGTAGACACCATTTGGGCCACTGTTAAGTGTATATTGCAGGGTGAATTTATTCGGCTCTCCTCAGTCAGGGTTTGGAATAATAAAGCTAAACTAGACTTTCTTCTTGCCGATATTTGCCATTTCGAGGGCTCTTTGTCCTGGGCCTCACCAGACACAGATTGGGTTAGGTTTCACTACCTTCATTCCCAATATGCCAAAATACAGGCTCAAAAACTCCACCATACCAAATAGAAATGTTTGGATACTGGAGAAAAGGCTGGGAAGCTCCTTGCCCTTAGGCTACATCAAGCTAAAGTGGCTAAATTTATCCTGGGAATCCAGTCCCATCTGGAAGCTCAGGTAACTACTAACCCCAAGGAAATGACCGCAGTTTTTTGTGCTTAAAATAAGCAGCTGTATACCATTGACCCTTCTCTAGACCCCCCATGGCTGATATTGAGGCATTTCTGGATTCCGTTCCTCTCCTGACCCTTCCACCCTTGGTAGTGGCCTCAATAGGGGAACCCGTTACTCCTGCAGAGGTAGTGGGGGCTATTCAACTGCTACCTCTCGACAAAGCACCTGGACCTGATGGGCCTCACTAATAATTTTTACACTGTGTATGCTTCAGAAGTAGCTCCATTACTTGCTGAAGTTTATAAATTTTTGGTTTGAACATGGGATGGGTGATTCTTCTTTTTTGGCATCCCGATTACTCTCATATCAAAGCCCAGTACAGATGCTTGGTTAGCTGAAAGTTATCGCCCCATCTCCCTTTTAAACTCAGACATTAAAATCCTTGCAAAAATCTTGGCCAGTCGGTTAGCTCCAGTCATGGACACTATTATTGGTTATGAACAGGTGGGCTTTCTAACTGGATGGTTTTCTGGGGACCACCTCAGGAAGTTCCTGTACCTACTTGTTGTGTCTAGAGACAGCAGGTCCCCACAGGTCCTGGTTTCTTTGAACACAGAAAAGGCATTTGGCTGGGTAGCCTGGAATTACCTATTCACTACCCTTCATAAATTCAGCCTTTCTGATGATTTTATCAAATGGGCACACCTGTTATACATGGCCCCATCTGCTCGTGTTTTGTGTAATGGTCATCTTTCTGCCTCATTTCCCATACAGCGTGGTATGTGGCAGGGTGTCGCCTGTCCTCTCTTTTGTTTAATTTTTATTTGGAACTGCTTATTACGCATCAGTGTATCATGCCCATCCTTAAAGGGATTCCTCTGGCAGGTAAGCTATATTTTCTTCAGGCGTATGCTGATGACTTACTTTTACATCTGGATGATCCCTTACACTCCATCCTTACCCTCCTTTGAAAAATTTTTGATTTTTCAGGTGTCTCCTTCTATAAATTGAACCCCTCCAAAATGAAAGTGTTCCTCTTAAACAACTGGGTCAATAAAAGAGATGTTGTGAATCTGGGTCTTTCCTGGGAACTTTGAGTTCTAAATTATTTGGGGGTTAAACTTATCCGGTCTGTGCCCATCATGATCAAAAAAATTCTGACTAGACTTTTAGAAGGCTCTAAGTTCGATTTTGACAGATGGTCTGCCCTTCCCTTGTCCCTGTGGGGCTGGGTTAATATTCTCAAAATGAACATTCTATCCCGTTTGTTATGTCCCATAGGAATGTTGGGCTACCATTTGCCCAAGACCTGATTCTCCCATTTACAACATCTCTTTAATTTATTTCTCTGGAAGTCCTCCTCCATTTGTAGAGCTTATGCTACACTAACTGCCCCTAAGCTAATTGGAGGGCTGTCCCTTCCGTCAGTATGTTTGTGTTACTGCGCTCAGCATGTCAGTAAATTTTTAAGGTGTGGTTCGCAGGGTGCACAGTCAGAATCCCATACATATACCCCTCTTTGGCTGGACATTGAGAGGGTGTTAGTGGGTGGGGTGGGCTTTTCTCTGAGCAGTCTTCTTTTTCTCAAACCTTCTCAGCTCTCCTGTTGTTTACATGCTACCCCTATAGAATGGTCACTTAAGGTATGGGGGAAAATTCAATCTTATCTGACATTGGTCTTGGGTCTCAGCAACCTCGCAACCTGTATTTCATAAGCCCCATTTTAAAATTGGTAACCTTCCCATCCCCACAGCTTTTTGCCCCAAATTGAGTGCTTGCACTCTGACTGATTTCTGTCATGAAGATGGGATGCTCCTGTTCCAGACCCTATGAGTTAAGTTTCATCTCTGAAGAAAGGATTTATTCAGATTTCTTCAGATTAAAGGTGATATAACCACCCTTTCAGGGTCCAAGCCCTGGCATTTGTTGTAAATGGAGCATATGGACCCCTTTTGGTCTTTAGTCAATCAGCCACACTCAGTGTTGCAGTTTTATAAGTATTTCCAGTCTATAGACCCTCATCTCCCTTCCGGGGTTTGTTATTATTGGGTTCATACACTCCAGTTGCCCGCTGATAGAGATTATTGGAAGGTTCTGTGGTTAAACCTTTACAGATTTATAAAGCAAGACTGGTTCCATTTAATTCAGTTTAATATTATGCACAATCTTTATTTTACCCTGTTAAAACTACACCAGATGGATAAATTAGTTTCACCCTTGTGTACTGGATGACAAGTGGCTGATGGTATCCTCTATCACATCCTATTGGAATGTGATAAGATCCAGCCCTTCTGGACCTCTATTCAGTGGGCATTAGATCCCCTCTTGGGTCTCGGTGACATCTTTACTCCTGAGAGTTGCTTGCTAGCTATTTTTTCCCCAGGCACTCCCGCTGTCAGGAAAGCCCACTTGTCTTTTGTGGCTGCCTCAGCTAAGATTGTTATGTTATGTGACTGGAAGGATGAGGCACATCTACCACTTTTGGAACGGCATTGAGAGATATTGATGGCCTTAGAATTGGAACGACATATAGCTAGCATGAGGAAAAGGCCACATTATTTCCATTGTACTTGGGAATCTTTTAATACATTGTTATCTCTTGGGGGTCCTCAGAATCCCTCTTGATCAGTTTAGAGCATTTTGGTTTTTGGCTATGTGTGTTTGGGTAGGATGCCTATCCAACCTGTACTTCTCTTTTGGGTGGTGGGGTCACAGATAAGGGAGTGGGGTGGTTTAGGGGGAGTGGTTGTTTGTTGTTTTATATATATATATATATATATATATATATATATATATATATATATATATATATACATATATATATATATATATATATATATATATATAGTTTCTTTTTCTTCCCTGGATGTAGCCTTCTCCACAGTTTTCAAAGTTTCTATTGCATCTACTATTATGCTAGAGATTGTTCTGATGTTTGATTTTGTGTTTCTTGTTTTGTGATGTTCGTTGAAAAACTATAATAAAGTATGCTAATAAAAAAAGCTTCTAGCTTGACAACTTTTGAATCTTAATAGAGTGTTAGTGGTCATGGGTTTAACAGAAATTGCTTGTTGTGATTTGGTTGTTTCTGACCCTGAGTATCACATCTAGGAAGTTTAGTGAATCAGCACTAATGATGTGTGCACATCTAAGGTTTAGAATGTTTGTGTTTGGCCATACTGCATTCATTGGCTTTGGCCTCTGAACCACCCAGCACACAGACCACATCACTGATATAATGAAACCAGTGTTTTATGTGGTCTGTGTGTGGGTTGTGTTCATGATTGGAAAAAATATATTCCTTCCAATGCCCCAAAAATAAATGTGCAAATGATGGGGCCATGGAAGCACCCATTGCAATCCCAAAGATGTGCACAAAATATACAAAATTAAATTCAAACACATCATGTGTGAGTATAAACCAGAGGCCCTCAAAAATGAAGTCTTTGGGGAATTTCTGACCGACGGGACTTTTGTATAGAAAATGTTCACACATTCTGATGCTTGGGGCATGTTTAATGGACATACATAATGCCCCAACCTCAGTCCCAATAATCAGGTAGTATGTTTCCATTTAAGTTCCTCTACTTTGTTGAAGAGGTCCATGGTGTCTCTTGTAATGAGGCAGGCTAGTTACATATGTTTTAAGGAAAAAGTCCACAAATTGACCCAGGTTGACAGTCAAGGAGCCCATTCTGGAGACAATCTGTCTCTCTGGTGGATCAACCAGCCATCTATGCACCTTACAGAGGGTGTACAGGGTTGGCATTATCCTCATTCCATAAAAAAATGAATTCATTCTCTGTTATATACCCTTGGTATTTTTCTGCCTGCAGAAGTTCAAACAATTCATTCTTTAGCATATTAAGTGAGTTACCATTTATTTTTTTTAATAGTATTGTTCATTTGCCAGCAGTTTATTGACCTGCTCCTGATTAAAATCTGAAGTCATCAGTACCACATTGCCCCCGTATCTGCAGATTTTATGATTGAATTCTCAATTTGTGTTAATTCAATAAGAGCAAATTTTTCATTTTTCATTAGATTTCTGTAGACTGGAGGTAAAGTGGAGCTGAACAATTTATTGATTTGTCTTATAACAGTTTTTTCATATGCTTTTATATTGACATTGTTACATACTGGACAAAAAACAGATTTAGGCTTGAATGCATGTTTTTCTTAGTTGCTCAAACCACCTACCTGAAATGTTGTATACAGAATCACTGGTGTTGATACTCAAAGAGACCCCAGTTGCATCTTTATTAGTTATATTTTCATTATACAGTTTTTTCAAGATGTCCAGATGTTCATGGTCAAGGGCAATCCAGTGGTACTCATCTCCCTCACTGCTGGCCAGAGATGTAGAAATGGTTGCAGCTGATGCATGCCTGATAAGGTTCAGTGTCCCTTAATTAGTAAGCTCACTTGTTGCTACAGGATTATCCATTCCATGATAAAAGGTACCAGTCTTGAGGTTACTGGTGAAACCCATAATGTCAATACTGTTTTTTTAATTACAGAAGTAGCCTTTCAGATGAAGCTTTTGGAAGAATGTACACACCTCAATTTTTGTTTTAAACATAGATACATAGGCAGTGACAGCAGAAAAAGACCAGAGGTCCTCCCAGTCTGCCCAAGTTCCCTATAATTCCTGGAACCTACTGTTCCTCCAAGGTACTAACCCTACTGTCCTCTCTCTATTCTCCTCCTTGGTCCTGTCACCTCGATAACCACTATTCCCTGCATTATATCCCAGCCCTGCTTGAATCCCTTGACTATTTTCACACCCACCACTTCAGCCAACAGACTGTTACCAGGTCTCACCACCCTTTCCATAAAGTAGTGCTTCCTCACATCTCTCTTGAACCTATCTCCTGTTAATTTCCATTCATGTCCATGTGATTGTGAATTGGGATTCAGGCTAAATAGTTCCCCACAGTTCATTTTGTTAGTTCCATTAAGGAACTTGAAGGTCCCCTTTCCCTTCTGGTCTCCAATAAGTACCTACTTAATGCCTTGAGGTGCTCCTTATAGGATCTGCCCTGCTGGCCCTAAATCATTTTTGTTACTCTGCACTTCACTGTCTCCAGCTTATCCTTATCCTTTCAGATGTGAGGACTCCAGAACTGGGTGCGGTACTTTAAGTGAGGCCTCACCAGGGAACTGTAGAGGGGAAGTATTACCACTTTTCTTCCACTATCAATACCCCTACTGATACATCCCAGCATCCTGTTAGCCTTGCTACAGGCCTAGTTGCTCTGACTTGATTGTTTAAGTTTGTTGCTAATAAAAACTCCAAGATCCTGTTCCTCGGCTGTAGTGCTAAGTCTGTCTCCTACCATCCAGTACTTTGTGTTGGGGTTCTTTTTTACTAGGTGCATTACTATGCAGTTTCTAGCATTGAATTTTAACTGCCAGACCTTTGACCACCCCTCCAGCTTTTGTAGGTATCTCTGCATTTCCTTTATTCTCTTGTCACTATACAACCTCCCATTGTGTCATCTGCAAAGAGACACAGCCTACCCTGGATTCATGTGAACATATGAAAATAGCCAGCAGAATGGGACCTCTTGGTCTATTGTGTCTGATCGAATTGATGCAGGGTCCTAGCCTTGCACTTACACTAGTAAGTACACTAGATTCTTTCTCCAATGTCACTAATGAATATGCTGAAGAGGATTTAGAAGATATCTGATACACTATCAGGAAAAAATTATCAGCCTTTTGAAAAAATACTTTCCTGTACCATTGTGAGAGTTACAGCTTGTTAAATTTATTATTTTCGAGTTAATTTCTTGATTTTGCGCAACTAAGGACTACTTCTGTAATTGGGAAAACAGTATTGACAGCACTGAATGGATAACTCTATAGTCACAAATTACCTTACTAATGAAGGAAAACTGAAACTTATCAGGTATCCGTTGACAGCAACCATTTCTACATCCATATCTAGCAATGAGGGAGCTGAGTTGGAGTGTCCTAAACCTGGAAAATTTGGATTTCCTGAGTGAACTATCTCAGCATATCGAGATGCAGTTCACACCGTAAGCAAGCCATGCTCATGAAAAGCTAACATTAGCCTTCCATAAATCCACCATTCATAGAAACATAGAATGTGATGGCAGATAAGGCCCCCTTTGCCCCCACAGTCTGCCCATTTCTCCCTACCTACAATATCACAACAGACCCTAATCTGTCTCCAGCTCTTTCTCCTTCCCCCTCTCTTTCCTTTAAGATACTCCTATACCTATCCCATGCATTCTTGAACCCCACCACTGTCTTCACCTCCACCACCTCCAGTGGAAGGCTGTTCCAGGAATCCAGACCACCACTCTGTCTGGGAAGAATACTTCCGCACATCTTCCTGAATCTAGCGCTCTTCAGCTTCATAGCATGTCCTCTTGTTCTTGAGCTCCTTTTCCTCAGAAACATTCTTCTGTTCTGTACTTTATTTAGCTTGGCATACTGTAGCTATGGTGACAACTTTACCGGGACTGACACTACAATGACTACAGCGTCAGGTCACTGTAGTGTCAGCATGGGACACCAGCACTGCTTTCTGGAGGTACTGCACCCCATCCCCAAAGCAGCTGTGGCTCAGAGTAGATTAATATAGTAGTGGGGGGAGTGGGGGACAGATCCCCCTGAAGAAAACAGTCTGACATGACTTCTTTTTATGCTGACTGCAAATGCGGTCACATAAAGGAGTCGCAGTAATGTTGGTTGACAACAAAATTGTCCACCAACTGTCATAGATCCATTTACCTTCATGAAGTAGTTAAAGGGCTCTATCATATCCCCCCCTCGTCCAGGGTGGACATCTTGAGGTCTTTTAGTCTCTCCTTTTAGGGCTTTTGGTGCAGACCCTGCACCATTTTAGCTACACTTCTTTGGACCGCCTCCACTCTCTCTATGTCCTTATGGAGATGTGGTCTCCAGAACTGGACACAGTGCTGGAGGTGGGATCTTAACAGCAATCTATACAGGGCAACACCACATCCCACTTTCTACAGGCAATAGCTCTCCCTATGCACTCCAGCATACCCCTAGCCCTCCCATCTGTCTTGTTAACCTGCCTGACCACTTTTAGGTCATCCGATATGATTACTCCAAGGTCTCATTCCTGCTTGGTGGTCGTCAGTACCACTCTACCCATTTTGTGCTCTGCCCGCTGGTTTCTGTACCCTAAGTGCATTATTTTGCACTTCTTTGCATTGAAACCCAGATGCCAAACCCTTGACTACTCCTCAAGTTTTTCAGATCTCTGCTCCTCCTTTCCACCCCCTGGAATATCCAACCTACTGCAGATTTTGGTGTCATCTGCAGAGAAGTAGCCCTTCCTGTCCAGCTTCTCTGCAGTTTCTCCTATAAAGACATTAAAGAGTAGTGGTCCCAGCACCCTCCCTTCTTCAGCGTGAACTCTGTTAACCATCACCCTCTGACACTTCTCCCCTAACCAGTTTCTTACCCAGTTTACTGCCTTTGCACCCACTCCTAAGTTATCCAGCATGTTTACTAGTCTCCTGTGTGGAACGGTGTCAAAAGTCTTATGTAAACTTAGGTAGACCACATCCACTGCTCCACCCTGATCTAATTCCTTGAACAACAAGTCACAGTAATCTATCAGACTCATTTGGCATGACCTCTTGTCTGTGAATCTGTGCTGCCTCGGGTCTTGTTACCTGTTGGATTCATGATATTCCACAGTTGTTTCCTTCAGTAGTGTTCCATTGACTTCCCCATGACTGATGTCAAGCTGACTGGTCTATAATTTATAGCCTCCTCCCCTACTACCACTTTTGTGAAATGGGGCTACATTTTCCTCCTCCAGTCCTCCAGAACCAGCATGAAATTTTGTATTTTGCATGCTGGAGATAATTTTTTTTTTAAAAGGCCCCCCCTCAACATGCACCCCCCACCGGAATTGGGAAGGTATCCAGTGATGATGGAGAGTTCAAATGAGTGACTCTGTTATGAGCTACTCATTTGCAGTGCCTGACATGTGAGCTGCCCTGTAAGGGTAGTGACGGACATGTACAGCGAGGGTAGGGATGAATGAAGAAGGATTGCGGTACTGTAGGACAGCAATTGTAAAGGGAGGGACAGGGAAGAGGGCTTGTATTGTGCAGTGTGGTGTGCTGCTGCTGAGCTAGCCGTGTGGTGTGGTGGTGAGGGTGGCTAGCTATGGCGCAGCAGGTACAGGGTTCGGGGCTAGGGAGGGGTAACATTTCGTGCTTTTGCTGGGAATTTTTTTGGAACTGTCTCCCCCTCCTTGACATGTACCCCCTGGAGTTTGTAATCTATAATCAGGGTGATGAAACCCACCTTGGGGAGGGGTGTATAATTGTCTTTTTGGTTGCCCGGCTGTGGTGTCGCTGAGAAGTGTACATTGCCATTTTGCTCTTTGGTGATGTGCACTTGGTGTGATAGCGATCACTGTTTTGCGATCACTGTCATGACATGGAGCCAGTTGGGAATCATTTTTAAGGGGGCTGTGGGGGAGAAGTGTGTTTTTGCTGGTATTTCCCCACTGGGAGTGTACATCACCATTTTGTTTTTTTGGTGATGTACATTCACCGTAATGGCAATTGCTATTTGGCAATTGCCATTATGATGTGGAACTCCTAAAATTTGTCAGTACCCTTAGATGCACTCCGTCTGGACCCATTGCTTTTTCCACTTTCAGATTAGCGAGTTCTTTCAGGACTCTGCCCTCTGTTAAAGGACTAGTGTCCACTTCCCCCAATAGCTCCTGTTACTTGTTTGTGGTCCCTCCCCTCCTCCTCATTCCACTGCAAACATCAAGCAGAAATGTTTGTTCAGTAAGTCTGCCTTTTCTGGTGCCCTTCTGCAGCCCCGCTCTCTTTAACCTTACAATCTCTCCCCTGGTTTTCCTCTTTTTGTTTATATACCTAAAAAAATGTCTTGTTCTCATTTGTTATTGCCTGGGCTATTTTTTCATCAGTTTGTGTCTTCATGCTTCTTATTGCTTTCTCTCTTTCCTCGATAAACCTCCCTATCCTTCTCCCTCTGCATCTCCTTATGCCTTCTGAATGCTATCTTTCAACTTCAAGAAAGGGGGGAATATGGCAATGGTAAAAGTAGCCACCACTACAGCCAACATCTGGAGATCCAGGGACAAATGTGTATGACAAACTATTCCTAATTTCTCCTAACCACAGTGTGACTCCCATAATGATGGGCGGTTACTCTTGCTTCAGCTGCCTGAGAGCAAATACATTTTAACTTCACGTATTTAATTTTGTAGTGAATGAGTGAGTGAAATAGGTGAATTAATTTAAATACTGATTAGAACAAAGATGAATTTGTACTGTAGGATGTATACATTATTTATTTATTGAATTTTGTTGCTTGGGTAAACCCAGTGGACCTACAGGAGGCCCTTTTACAGGGGCAACCCAGGAGTAATTACAGAGATAATTCTCAGAGCTTGGACAGGTTTAAATAAAAAAATGCACTGGATTGGACAATTACAGTGCAGTGGACAAATTTAGTTACAGAGAAACTTTGTTGAATGATATACATACATAATCCATTTATAATTTATACAACTGCACAAAGCACGTTACATGTATTTTATAGATAAAGATTAGGAGCATTACCCATTTTAACAACATTCAGCCTTTAGGAGCTTTGATTAGTCTCCCTGTACAACTACCAAGAATAAGCATTGTTGAAACATATACACTGTATCTCTGGTGAGGAGCCTGTCAACAGTAGCACTTACAGAGGCTACATTCTAATAGGTGGACCTTTAGACCTTTCTTGAAGCCCTCAAATGAGGAGCTTTCTTGTATGTTGTTGGGAAGAGCATTTCAAATGACTGTGATCATGGTAGCAAAGGATCTTTTGCCTGACAGTGTCCTGACTTTAGAGATTTGGATGAGTGTTCGACTGGATGATCTGAGGGGGTGCCTATCTTGTTTTGTTGATATTAGTTCTTTGAGGGTAGGAGTAGTGTCATGTGAAATTGCGGAATTTCGCTCTGCAAAATATTTCATGAAATTTGTGCATTTTGTGAAATATTTCATGGGTGCGAAATGTGAAATTCTGCTGATGAAATGAAAACTTTCACTGGTGAAATGCAGAATTTCACCTCTCACTGTCAAAAGTCTGCAACTAGCAGGTGAAATTCCACATTTCACTGGCAAAATTCCACATTTCGCACCTGCAAGACATTTCACAGAATGTGCAGAATTTCGTGAAATATTTTGCACAGTGAAAGTTGTGATTTTACTGGAATTTCACCTGCGAAATAAAATTTTGCTGCCTCTCTAGCTATGAGGGGCTTTGTTACTTTCCAGCTTAAAAACTAGAGATAGAATGGAGAACTCCAGCTTCCCATTGAGAGAGGGCCAGTTTAGAGACTGGAGGACTCTGCCATGGTGAAATGACACAAGAATGCAGATACATTTTAATTTGTGTGATTTCTCTAAACACATGTTCAAAGGTCTCACACCCAGCCGAAAGTATCAAAACCATGAAAACCTGTGTGTGCTGGGTAATATGAATAGAAAATTGTAGAACTGACACTACATTCTGTTTGACATGTCATTATTACTCAAGTCAATCACAACTAGCTAACACATACTAAATGTAACAACAATCTTTAAAATCTGTGCAAAAAAGTATGCATGATGACAATAAGCAGAAGCTATGACTTAAAATCTAAAAAACAAGTTTGTAGAAAAACTTAAAACACTTGCTTTACTTATCACTTTTTATATTCAAACTGATAGATATTCAAGTGGACTCCCGTTTTTGTATGTTTTCTTCTGTCTTGTTCAATTAAAACACTGATTGCAATTGTCAGTGTATAGTATGTTAGTGATAGATAAATGGGTGTTTGTCAGCAACTTACATGTTACTGACATTCAGTAATAACTGTGTTTACTATTTTTTAAAAGAACAATACAATTAATCTTTAAAACACATTGAATCTGGTTCTGCTTGTGAACCTGAATCAATATGAGTATTCACAAATGAAAAATAAACTCAGTTATTAAATCTTTTCTAAAACACGTGGTAGCAATTTTGTGACGTATCAGCTATGTGTAAACCCCAAATAGCATGGTGTGGTATGGTGTAATGTCAACTACAATGGAAACTCACTCATTGTCTTCCTGGAGTTAATGGTAGCAGAAGTAGAGCTGTTACTTTTGACAATAGTCAGTGAGTGTGAGCAGAACAGAGGGCATAAACTTAAATTGGGGTGGGTGGATAAGTGGAAACATTGGACAGTATTGCTTCACACAAGGGTGCTTAAAATGCAGAATAGTCTACTGAGGTTGTGGAAGCTTGCACTGTTCAGGTTTAGATTCTTGTTTTTCTCCATGCTGTAATATGCTCCTTCTATCTTCATGAAATCTATTATAATTTTGAATCTCATTTCGTATGTTGGGGAGCCAAATCTGTGGTGACTGGAAGAGGAGTGGTGTTCGTCTTTTCTTCCAAGGAGAGACAGGCACAACTTTCCAGATGCAGTAAGACAACTTTATTACTACAGCCACTTATGTCATGCTGGAAAATAATCACTTATATTGACAGTCATAATGTAAAACAACAATTACATTAATTGTCATATCACAAAATAGTTATATGTGAAACTAATACTCTAAGAGGGCAGCCTAGAGCCCTACATCTGCAGATGCTGAAGCTAGCACTCTAAACACTACACAATAACTAGACACCTTGTCCGGGGCAATTAGCAGTTTAACAGTCTGTTATGAAGAACAGTCTGTGGTTTAGCAGTCTGTGATGAGAAAAAGTCTTTACGATGGGGAAATAGTTATGATTAGCTAGGCTTGAGCGTGGTGCAGTACAGTACCTGGTTGACCAATTGGTCTCATTGGCAGGCAGAAGGAGTTGGAAAACAATGATTGTTGCATGGAGCTGAAGAGGCAGATGAAGAAGATGAAGGCAGGTTGTGGAGTTGTCCTTCTTCTACTGCAGATGGTCATTGAGAGGGTCACTGGTGGGTTGCTGTCCAGACAAAGAAGGGAACAACACAGCCACCTAGAAGAAAGCAAAATACAGTAATAATGTGGCAAGTCCCTAACCACTGTACTGCAGAGGAAACCTCATTTTCTTGAGCCCAGTTGGCTCCTAGGCAGACTGCACAGCGGGACTGACTATCACTATTTCTGGCTACTGCAGTCTTCGATGTTATCTGATCCACTCTCAGGTACTGGATGGAAGGGATCTTCAGACATCAGCTATCTGGGTGGAAAGTGAATGGAACTCAGTCAACAAAATGGAGGATGGATGCTGGACACTGGGGGTGCAGTCATACGATACACTGTTTCAGTTGAGGGGTCCACTAGGTCAGGCTGTATGCAACAGTTCAGGTCGTGGACAAAAGTTTATGGGCAGTCCATCCATTTCCCAGCACAATAGTGCAATTTGAGGGGAAGGATGGGTGTAGGCAATCGCAATTTGTTGCAAGGTAACAGTTCAGATTGTGGGACCACCATATCTGGGCAGCCCGTCTGTTCCCCAAGCACAACAGTTCAATCTAAGGAGTAAGAACTGGTGCATGCACTTGCAATTCATTGCAGGGCAGGCAGTTCAAGCCCTAATACAAAATAGTTCAATGACTAGGTGGATGAATCCAGCCTTCAGGGGCAAATGTAGTCTCAGGGTCCAACCCAGGGACAGAGACTGAAGTAGGTGAATGCATTTCAGTGCATGGTGCTGTTACCACCCAAAGCCAGGGTCCTGATGGTGGGCGATACAAACTGTGGTCCTGGTTGTGTACAAAGTCCACAGGCATACTAGTTGCCAGCAAGCAGCCCAGGGGAAAGAGAGTGACCAATGGGAAGTGATGGTCAGGGCCAGGGAAGATCCTGGGGCAATCTGGGGGTGCTGGAGTGATCCTCCAACAATTGGGCACTGGCCCTTTAACTCCCTGTGCCAAAGCCAGAGTTTTCCCTGTGCTGTTCTGCATGAGGACTTACCACTTTGGCCTTCCCATCCTGAATATAGTTGAGGGACTGGGGCTTGCTGTGCAGAGGACCTGGAATTAGCTCCCCCCACCATGAATAAATATCAGGCTCTGTGTACCTGGCCCCACCCCTGCACTCTTTTTGCAAAGTAATCACTGTAATGCAGCCCAGTGACTCAACACAGTCCGCTATACCCCTCTCCACTCCTTTATCTACTCCTGGCAGAGATTTAGGGCCAATACTATCCCTCCGGGGCTTATAAAATGGGACTCCCCCATATTCCTCTTTCCATGGGTGCTCTGCCCACTCCTGGTTTTCTCCCCTGTTATCACCTGCAGCATAAAGTATTGTAAATTCAGGCTCATAGCCCACTCACTGACTGATCCAGGTTTGGTGCAGTTGCCGAGGAGTCTGGGGTGGTGACTGAGGAGGTGGCTAGGAAGCCGTGCTTGCACCTGGCTTCTCTGATGCTCCTGAGTCTGCTGGGGCAGATCTCCTAAGACTGGGGCACTTGTTGCCGCCCATACCCAAATCACAGCCGCACACCTCAGTCCACCTTGGCAAAATGTTCCCCCTCCTGTTGCAGCATGGACAGTGAAGCACTAACTGGGTCCACTGCTGCTGTGGTGCTATGTCTACTGTGAGAGGAAGGGAGGAAAAGGGAGGAAAAGGAACATCACCAACTGCCACCGAACGACTCTGCCTCAGTTGGGGAATGGGGTGCAATCTCCTCCGGGGTCCTGAAGGTAAGCAGAGAAGGGGAAAACAAGACAGGAGCCAAAAACGAAAAAGGGGTTGAAAGGACAAAGAAAAAGGAAAAAAGAAACTTGCCAATTTGTAACTGGTTAGAAACCAGCAAGTGGAGGGGAGATGACAATTGGAGCTGGAAGGGCAGCCACACAGAGGGAAGCACACACAAGGAAAGGATCCCACCAGCACACACTGCTCCTAAAAAGGTGGTGATTTAATTCAATAAGTGCATGGCTGCAGCCATTTCCTCCAAGACCTGTGCTGTGTGGTTATTTCAGGGGAAGGGAAAGTGGATTGCTGCCAGACAATAGAGAAGCTGCAGGGCATAGCAGCAGCTGGCCACTTGTCTGGAGCCCTCCCTCTCTGGACCTGGAAGGAATGTAGTGGATCTCCCCTGAGGATTACAGATGTCATGGCAACACCATGAGGGGAGGTTCCACAAGGCTGCCTGGAGGCGGTGGCATTCAGTGGAAGGCAAAGAAAGAAGGGCCAAGTGAGCTGAAGGCCAGCAGCTCTCCCTTTTTTCCCCTGCATTCATTGAACTCCCACCCACCCATCCTCGTAAAAGCAGGGTAAGGGGGTCAGGGAGGCAGGGCCCCCTTTGACCCATTATGGGTGACTGCATTAGGGGTCGGGGAGTGAGTTTTCCCAGTTTTCCTGTTACACAGGGTTTTTCTGGGTTTTCCACCTTCTTCAAAGGGTTTTAAAACTTAGTGAGTGGATTAATAATTAAAGAAAAAATCATTAAATAGGAAGATAGATTTTATGGCAGAGAATCTGTTCAAACTTGATGATGAAACATGATACAACTGTTACAGCCAGGTATGGTATCTCACTAGGATCGCTGACCGAGGGTACAAGGGGAAAAAGGAGGAGACGAGTTGAATTCTCCTGAAGGGCTTATCACATCCAGTCAGCATGAGGCTGGGGACTGCGGGACCGGACCCAGATGGGGGTCATGGTCCAACTTCATCAGGATTGTTCCTCAGTCACAGCAGCACCGTTGTGGGTGGCTGCAAGGGTGTTGGGCCATATGACCTTACCCACTCCAGTCAGAGAGGTTTTGACTCAGGAGGTACATCAGTCATCAGACCCACACTAGAGTGGCCCAAGAATTGGGGGCAAAAGTGTGGGAGGTTTGCATGAAGGCTGCATATCCTCCGGGCAGCACACACTGCTCCTAAAAAGGTGGTGATTTAGTTCAATAAATGCATGGCTGCAGCTATTTCCTCCAAGACCTGTGTTATGTGATAATATCAGGGGAAGGGAAAGTGAAAGGCTACCAGACAAAAGACCTAAGGACAAAAAGGAAAAAAAATAGAGCAGATGATGGCTGTATCCCTCCACTGGACAGGGAAGCCCAGACTATGGAGCTGGCTGCTGCCAGCAGCCTAGAGGATCATTGGCTGAAGAGGAGAAAAGACCAAGGAGCCACAGACCCAAGCTTCAGGTAACCCTCCAGGCATCCATGCCACTGCATGCTCCACTAACGTCAGCGACCCTGGGCAACAACAACCCATTGGCAGTGGGGAAGGCCTTTTCTAGGCCAGGGGTGGTCCTGGCTTCTGGCCAGGGGATTGGGTCCCTCAGCCTGGAGGCAGCTCTCCTGGGCTGATTTATGGGCCTTAGGCCAGCTCGGTGGGATGATGACTTGAGGCCCTCCTTGGTGTTGGCCTTGGTCTAGCAGAAGACATGGTAGGGGCAGAACAAAGGGCCAGCACCTGAAAACTTCCAGGGGGGGAAGAAAGAAAGAAAGAAAGAAAGAAAGAAAGAAAGAAAGAAAGAAAGAAAGAAAGAAAGAAAGAAAGAAAGAAAAGATTTAACAGTAAGCAGGCTTACTGTATATGTGGGTGGGTGGGGAGGTTAGCCAATTCTCATCCCCTTAGAGTTTCTGGGGTTCCCCTATTGATCTGATTTTTTTGTAGGAACCCCATCACTGAACTTGCCTGGCTATACTTTGGGGTTCTGTATAAAGAACAGTGGATGGATGACTATCCACAACAAGGCTGTGTTTCCATTGAGGGAGTTGATAATTTCATAGAGACCTCGAGATGGAAACACAGACTTAGTTGTGGATAGTCAACCATCAGTTATTTTTTATAGTATATGGTTCCCCCAAAATGGACACAGGGTTCATACCTTGCATTGACAATCCTGCTCTGGTCCTCACTTGAGTCCAGTCCCCCAAGATACCAGTCCTCATCACTGCAGTTACACTCTTTTCTGGTCATATCTCTGAATATATTAATCACTGCAGTCCTGCTCTGCTTTCACCATAACTGAGCCAGAGATTAAAAAAAACAAACTGCAAATCGAGAGTTTGGACACATGGAGCAAATTATGGCAGTCTGTGTTCAAACTGTCTGCTCGCCCGACCGCTCGCTAAGTGAATCCACCATTTTAGAATATATTTTTTAATCACCTACTGTTTCCACCAATCAGGAAGGAGCTCAAGGGGCAAAAGTTGTTGTACTATCGATGTGACATCAGAACAATAGTACAACAACTTTTTTGACCTTTGAACTGTCCTACATCAGGGTTTTGGAAAACCATTATTTTCCATCCAAAATGAACCCTAACCATATACTATACATCCTTTCAGTGCAGTAGTATTAACTAGATGTTTTCCAGATTTCATTATATTTGATCATATTTCAAAGATCATTTCAAAAACGGGACACATAAATATGTTACACAAACAGGAAATCACATCAATCAATAAATACTGGAAGTGAAAATATAGTATACAAAGTATACACGATAAAATAAACCAAACATGGGATGATTTCAGTTTTACTTTTGGATCTAGAACCATGTGGACTATATAACATATTTTATATTAGACATGCCTTTTAGTTTGAAATGAATTTTTGCCTAATTTTCATTATTGCACAGAAGAAAATAAGCACTCTCACAACAAAACATTCATCCTCTTAGGTAAGAAATATGGAGATAGATGCAGATTGTTGCCTGATAAATAGATGTTCCAGAACTGTATATAGGTTGAGTTGTTTCATTATAAATAATGATTGATTCATGTCCAGAATTTGACCAACATGTAAGTACTGTATTCTGTTCCAGTAACTTTTGGGGAGTGGACATGTGATAAACATATGGAACAATGAGCCTCAGTTCTGTATTTCCTGAGGGGATCTGTATGACAACAGGGGGTTAAATTTGATAAGTCTATGAGGGGATAATATAATCAGTAAAATATAATATCCTGAATTTGACATCTAGTATTTTAAGAAACCTTGGTGTTTAACTGTAACTGTCTACTGAGTATTGGAATTTCTTTGGACAAGTCTGTCTGCCAAGATTAAAGATAGCCAAGTGTGGCTGCCCCACAAGAAACTAATAAAAATGTCTGGAGAAGTCTGTTCCCATGCAATACATCCAGAGGGATATTAAAAAGTAGACACACACCATGAATATAAAGTAAGTTTTAAACAATGCCTTGCTTTTTTATTTTATTTTCTATTATATACCAATTATGGTAGTACTGCATTCAAGATGCACGCAAACAGTTTGAGTAGATTCTTTTTATCAGAACAAGCAGTTACTATGCAATAGTAACAACTGAATAAAATGAAAATGTTTTATAAAAATATTTCTAAACAGTCTTAAAAGTATTATTTACTTTTTATATATTCAAATTAATGGTGGATGTAACTACTTTTCTAACATCTGCTCCAGGACAGAATAATTAGATCTCAGTTTAAATCATGTGAAAGTTTGACTAATTTTATATGTTGTGGTATGTCCTAAAACAAAGCACACAGTCATACGTATTTTAAGAAATGGCCAGAGTGCAGAAAGCCTTTAAGTTAACATAACACCTATATCATATCTGCTCTTAAGTGACTTTTACATTAAACACCTAAAACACAAATGTAGGTTGCAAACACTACAGCTTTTGCAAAACTTTGAAAAAGCAATCACCTGTCCCTTGTGGTACATAACACTCTTTCTTCATGGTGTTGCTACAGTTCTAGTCATTAGCATTTCTGACAGAACAGCACGTAATTCAAAAAACCAAGAAGTAGTTTCACTGCTTTACCATAATATCAACTCGTACCCCTCAACAGCCTGCCTCACAAATCAGGAACAAGTTTTAAATGAATCTGGAACAAATGACAAATATCTAATATCAGCTCAAGCAGCAATGTAGAATGTGCTGCACAATGTAAACTGCATATTTGTAACGAGAACTAGACTGTAATATTAATGGCAGGCATTATTTTATCAATCAGATCCATCCATAGTTATAAAACTGCAAAACTTTTGGGAGAGACAGAGAAAATTTGTAAGACAAAATCATGGATGTCCTTGGAAATCAGACACAGTTGAGAGGCATATGTCAACTGTACTTTAAATGCCAATGTAACAAAGGGGGGACTCCAGAAAGTAATGTTTGTGATACACAACTGTATGCATGTCATAACAAGCATTTGTCAATGCAGAATGTTTATGTGTATGATGTAACAGTTTGCTGGTGTTTTTTTGAGGTGAATGGTTCTAAATACATATACCCATGGTAGGCCAGGTGAGATGCAGTACTGCATCTCATTTTCAGTTGGGACCTGGTTTACGTATTACTTTTTCCATACAGGTTTTTTATTCCCCTAAGCTGCCGGGGTACCCATGCTGACCGACACCTCCAGCCCATCACCTGTCTTCTTTGGGACTTACCTTCTCATTGTCGTCCTCTGCAACAGAACTGGGAGGGGGGTGCCTGGTCATCCATGCAGGGTGTGAAAGGGGCCAGTCATTAGCATCTATCAAGTAACAGAAACAAAGGCTGAATGTTTTGCATACAGTGTACTTCAATGAAAATAAAAAGTGACCATGTTACCAGAGTGAGTCATAAGAGTCCTAACCTCCCAGGCACCACACAATCATCTTCTTCAGCCCTATTTTTTCCTGCAGCACAGCCCCTCCCTCTATGTAAGTAGTGTTAGTGTGGTGCAAGGCAGCAGTGCGCCTCCGCTACAGTAACTAACACAAACATGGAGAAAAAATGCACATAATTAAGGGGTGCAAGTACATAAACTGTATAAACTGTATATTCATTTAGTTTTTGTTGGCTAGGAAAGGAGGACTAGACAATTCTGCCTATTTTCAGCCTTGTTCTGGAGGGGGAGAGATATAGATGGTAACCAACTGAAACTGAACCAGAGTAAGCTGTTGTGGTATTTTTAGTGAATGGGGAAATCTGGCCAGAACATCAAAGATATTCCATTACTCTTGGGTAAGGGAGTTGTTGCTCTTTTTCTGCTGGTCAGCAAAGTTGGCTGACATGGATGCAGAAGAGGAGGACAGAGGAGGTATTTCCTAGTCACCTTATGCAAACTCAGCTTTGTGCACTGATGTAAGTGTTGAACAGGATTCTACAGACATATTGAATGAAGAGGAGGTATCTACACCAAGGACGGATGTTGTTGAAGATGAACACAGAATGGACAGGAACGCGTTGAAAGAAACTGGCCTGCTTACACCCATTTTGGAGCAAAAAGAGGATCCTGGGCTTTCAGCTGAATTTCTTCTGAAATAGGCACTAGAATAAAAAAAGAGACAACTGCTGCAACAAATCAAGGATGAAGAAGAGAATTACCAGACTGAAGCTACCAAACTGCAGTTGTCTGCATGGCAAAAAGCTGCATCCACCACTGACATGGAATTGACTGCACCTGTGGAGACAGCAGGTGAGGCAAGGCAAGTTTTATTTAAGAGACACCCATACCAGAGACTCTGGGCATGGAACATTTTAAAAATAAATACTATACATTATAAAACAAAACACATAATATCTCAGATATAACATAAGACAAAAAACAAAATTTATGTATACAGTTGCTTAGGCAATATGAGCCAATGCCTAAAAAGCCTGGGCTAACCTAAACATAGGTTCTAAAACAGCTAGGACTATAATACGCAGTCTGGGAAGGCCTGATTATGCAAGAAGGCCTTGAGACAGGCCTTAAATACCTACACAGAAGGGGTCTCCATAACAGCTGGAGTAAGCAAATTCCACAGGATGGGAGCGGTGACACTAAATGCTCTGTTGCCTGCTGTTTTTAACCTTGTCCTGGGAATCACAAGAAGGCCCCTAGAGGAGGAGTGGAGGGGTGGACCAAGACAGCAGGAATGAGACCGTCCTTCAAAGAACCAGGGCCCAGGCCATGTAGGGCCTTAAAGGTGAGTAAGCCCACCTTAAAGAGGACCCTCCACCTAACTGGCAGCCAGTGCAGTTGACACAGGACTGGAGTGATATGACAGTACTTAGACTGTCCTGTCAACAACCTTGATGCCGCATTCTGCACCAGCTGCAGTCGGCGCAGGGTAACCCCAGAGACCCCAAGATAGAGTGCATTACAGTAGTCCAACCTGGATGTCACAAAGGCATGTACCAAGGCAGGGAGGTCCTGCGGCTGAACTAGGGGCTTTATCCTGGTGATATTCCTCAGATGATAAAAGTTAGTATAGATAATGGAAGACACCTGAAACTCAAGTGTCAATCCACTGTCCAGAATAATGCCCAGATCCTACACCCTAGAGGAGGCCTTCAATGGTACAGAGCCAAGAAAAAGCCCTGTCTCCACACCAGAGGCCAACCTATCATGCCTTCTATTTGACTCCACCACCAGTACCTCCATCTTATCGGGGTTCAGTCACAACTAGCTGGAGGCCATCCAGTCATTGATTTCAGTGAGGCAGCTATTAAGCACTTCCACTGCGCAAGATGTTCAATGGGCAAAAGAAAAATACAGCTGGGTATCATAGGCATAGCAATGAAAACCCAGACTGTACTTCCTAATGAGCTCTCCCAGGGGCAACATATACATGGCAAGCAACATTGGTGACAAGACCGAGCCCTGGGGAACCCCACATAACAGGTGGCCGGGGGAGGAAGAGAAATTCCCCATCACTACCCTCTGCCTCTTGTTAGATAGAAAGGACTCAAATCACCAGATGACCATGCCAGCAGGTCTGCAGAATTCCCTTAGGCGGTCAAGTAACACCACATGGTCGACCGTGTCAAATGCTGAAGAGCGATCAAGGAGAACAAGAATTGTCCCTTCCCCTCGATCTCTAGCCCTAAGAAGGTCATTGTGCACCCAAACCAGTGCAGTTTCTGTGCTATGTCTCACACAAAACCCAGACTGGAGCAGCTTGTATAAATCATGGGCCACGAGATGCTCCTCAAGCTGAAGCACCACCACTTTCTCCACAATCTTACCCAAGAATGGAAGATTGGAGATAAGATGGTAAATAGCCTTGATCTCAGGGTCCAATAATGTTTTTTTCAGAAGGGGTCTCACCAATGCCTCCTTCAAGGCATCAGGAAAGACCCTCTCCAACAAGGAGCACAGGACAATCAAGGCAAATACCGGGCCAATAGAGTCAACACATCTCATTAAGAAATGAGTTGGCACCGGGTCCAGTTCACAAAAGGTATGCCGAAGCTTGGAAGCAATCTCAGTGACCTAAGCCACCTCCACCAGTCTAAACTTGCCCCAAACAGGAAGAGAGCTCTCTGGATGCCCATGGCGACCACTGTCAGCCAAACTTTGACCCACTGGCAGAACCCCCACCTGATGGCAGACACCCTGTCCGAGAAGAACCTAGCAAATTCTTTGCACAATGCATTAGAAAAAGCTACCTTCGGCTGTAGACAGGAAGGATGAAGAAGCCTTTCCACATTTCGAAAGAGCATAGTTGGTCGGTTCCTCCCAGCAGCAACCTCCCTGGACAGGAATTCTGCCTTCTTATGGTTGATTGCTCTCTGGTATGCACCGTAATGCACATGTACAGCCAGTTTGTCCACCTCCAGGCCGGACTTCCACCAGCAGTGCTCTAATCTCCATCCCAAGGTCTTCATCCTCTTGAGCTCACCATCATACCAAGGTGACCTCAAGTGAGAAGACCTGGGTCATACATGGACTAGTGCGAGGGAGTCAAGTGCACCGGCAAGCACCTTAATATAGGCATCCACTGCTGCACACACAGCTCCAACGCATGAACAATCCACACTCGATAGGTCTGCCACCGCCAAAATACCCTCAGGGGTCAACTCCCACAAAGGGAAATAGCTGACCATCTCTACAGGGGGACCCTGAACTAGAACTTCATCGTGTAACGATCGGACCAAACAACCCAATCAGTCCTGAGCCAATTAATCTCAAGCCCCGGTGAGAACACCAGATCCAACATGTGGCCACTCAGATGAGTTACGAAGGAAACACCCTGCACAAAACCCATGGAAGACAACATCTGGAGGAAGTCGTAACCAAGCCAAGAAGATTCGTTGTTGGTCCAGACATTGAAGTCCCCAGCCCTAAACATCTGGGGGCCTCCAACATCTCACCAACCACAAAATTGGCCACCTCCTGCAGAAAGTCTCCCACTGCCCTGGAGAGGTGGTAAATCAAAAGAATCAGGCAACCTGCGTCGGGACCCCCATGGATGGCCACACATTCAAGTGAATGTGGGGCTCTCACTGGGTGCAGGGTGAAGTCTAGTTCAGATCTAAAACAGATAGCTACCCCCCACCCCTACGTTCCACTCTGGGGCAGAGCACCACAGTATATCTGGACGGTACAGCTGCCACAAATACTTCTGATCAATTGGACTGTTTGATACCTGCAATGACGGGATTCACCCAAAGACAAACATTCAGCCAAAAGCAGAAACCAAAGGTGGGAAGTACAATCAAACAGACCACAGAGACAAGGAATCCTCTTTGGACAGTGCCTACTGCCCTACAGAAAGCAGAGTGGATTCCGATCAAACAAGGAACTTGAGTCTCAGATCCAAATAATCCTGCAGTAATAAACTATGAGTCTCAGATCCAAATAATCCTGCAGTAATAAACTACAATGCCACTGACTTAACTCAGAAGGACACTAGCTTAGATCTGTCTGAACATAAAATGGGTTCAGAACTCAGACATTTTGAAAGCAAGAGAAGTCCCTAAGTAGGCTGTGAGTATATCTTTTGATACTATGATGCCTAATATTGTTAGCTCACTGTCTGATAATGTGGTAACTGGAAATGCGCAGGCAATATTGAAAATGTTGATACATGGGCCCCTGACTCACCATTAATGGGACTATCAAACAAGCACATACATGTTCCACTTATTCTTGAGCAGCCTATTGATGAGTCCTTACTTAAAGTGGGGATAGGAGAAAATACAATGCAAGAACCAGCTAAAAAGGTATTGTTTTAAACCTTTGCTATGGATGTCTGACTTGTTTAAAAATCCTGAGGAACCAGCCCCAAGGGAAAAACACAATCTGATTGATGTATAAAGGTGGTCTATACACACACCCAGATATGGTATATATAGTTCAGACTTTATTGAAGAATTCACTTAAATTCTACACATCTGAAGTTTTTGCCCCAATCCATACCGATGACCATAACTATGATATTAGTTTCAAAACAGTTGAAGGATTGTATAGGTTATGGACAAAATATAATTATATGAAAGGCATTCTGTTGTGGACACCATTCCTGGCAATACCCATCATGAAACCAGCTGTTCAAACTCTTACCATCATTTTTAACAGTGAAGGCATCAACGTTTCAGACATTTTCTTCTGGCTGAAAAAAAGATGTGAGGTTTAGGAGTACCCATCTCCCATAATTGATTCTGAACAAATATGGACTCAGGGTTGGAGGGTAAAAGTGAAACTGATCATGTCAAATACTGGAATAATACACTCACCTAGTTGTTTTTACCTAGGATGGGATAGGGGTTCTTTATGTTATCCTGGTCAGCCAAAATGTGGCTCATGATTGCACCTTAGTAATGCCTGTGCTACTCATAGGTGCACTCACTGTTTTGATAGATCTAGACCATTTGGCCATGACATGCACAAACTTGTTCAGATGTAATCTATGGGAGGAGATAGATCATTCCTGCATAAGGTGTCCATGGGCTTCCCATAATAGCATAGAAGGTGTCTCACATGAGCAACTTATCATACAAGCCCCCAAAAAGAATGGGCACAAGCCTCTGAGTGCAGATTATAGGCTATACAAAAAGAACAGGAACAGACAGTTTTATCTAAAGCAACCCTACACCCTTAGATATATACCTTGTTATTTCAGGCCCAGACACTGAACCCCTGTATCTGATTCAGTCCTTTTGGAAATGGCTAACCAAATAGAGACTACACATACTGATCATATTATTGTTCCTGAAGACAGTCCTCAGCCCACCAAGGTTACTCAGCAGAACCAAGGGAGTATGCCTCTCCCCCACCCACCCCCATTCCTACCCCTCAGGAAGAGGCTCATTTCAAGCCTGTAGAATCCAGGAAGAGACCCCAAAATGAGGTAGGGGAGGACAAAGGATCTAAAGATAAAGAAATGAGGATGATAAGATGCAAATCTCCTAAAGGGAAAGCAGACAAGTTCATGAAGGGTAAGCGAGGTTTCCAAGTGGAGGATAGGTCTGAAGTTTTACTCCCAGAACAAAACTGAGGAGATACAGAGGAAGAGAAGGAGGAATCCAACTCCTCCACAATTGCTTCTTTCACTAAGGATCATTCCTCTGGTATAGATGATGCAGGAGGGGGTGACACAGTAAAGAAAAAATATGTGGCATACCAGATCCAAAACATCTTGATTTAGTTTTTTTCCTCCCTTCAATTTCTAATAACTGGCAACCCTACACATTCACACCCTTAATGTTAATAGTATCAAGAACTGTGAAAGAAGACTGACTATTCTAATGGAGTTGGCAGATACAAACGCTGACATCATATGCTTACAAGATACTAGAAAGAAAACTCTTAATGAAATTTCACAGGCATCCAAATTATGGAGGAAGGGTGTTAGCTTTTGGTCAATGGGTGAGAGTGTTTGTGATGGGTTGGAAATTTTGTTTTCTAATGTTTGTTTTCTAATAATCAAGGCCACTGATTTACGGTGATTAAAACAATTAAATTCCGTTTTCAAGACTTAAGATTCCGGAATTTCACCGGTGATTGTTACTCTAATTTCCGGATTTTACCGGAATTCTGTTATCATTTTTTAGTATGTGCATAAATAATCAGAATTAAAGAAGGCTTCATATACAGAGCAATAAATAAAGCAAACTGAAAATAGTACAGGAAGGAATTAAAAGAAAAACACACTTTTTTATAGATTTACTGATCTGACAGAAAATGCCAGATTCCATGAAATCTTCATTTTTACCAGTTTTCAGGCAGCCCTAATTCCGAAATTTTACTGGATTTTCCGGTAAAAACCGAAAAACAGTGGCCTTGCTAATAATGCATTAAAAGTAACGAGATTAAGAGATCTAGAACCTGGGAGAGCATTAATTTTAGATATACAGATTGGACAACTAGACTATGTTTGGTGAATAGTTATGCTATAGTTATTAACACACAGTGCATTGAACTCTTCCGGAAAATTCAACCATTTCTACACACATCCAGAACAGTCATATTGGGGGGGGGAGGATTTTAATTGTGATCTGCATCAGTCAGACAGAGGTGTAAAAACTAAAATGCTTTTTTTGTGATTCCAATGCCCTAATAGATATTATAACCACTACACAGTTAAAAGATGCTTATAGAACAGTACATCCTACAGGAGGAAACACGTATATTAGAGGGATATATGCTACTCAAACTGATTTTTTCTTCCATTCCCAAATTTTTACAGTGCAGAATGCCAGGACATAGGATAGGGCCTTTTCATACCATGGAGCTGTTTGGTTGGACATTTTCTGGGGAGAAGCATCAACATATGGTAAAAGCCCCTGGCATCTAAATGCTGAATTAACAGATGAGGCAACAATCATAGCTAAGTAGAAACAAACTATGGCTAGCTCACATATCAGTTCTCTGCATGTATGACACACTTTCTGAATGGTGGGAAGACTCAAAGCAGCATTTTAAGTCTTTGTTTCAAAATGTATTGGGTAAACAAGCATTAAATAAATATTTGGATATTTAAATTTACGAAAACTTCACCTTCTCATTTCTAAGACTGAAACTTTAAACGTAAATTATAGCCAACAAATCACAGTAATTAAAAAAGAAATGTACAAATTGCAGTGTAACAGAGCTAAAACATTAAATCAGGGAACGAACTTTGGAACCCAGGGTAAAAAATGCACACTTGATCCCTACAAAAAATGTAAGCAAGGAACAGACCACAGATTAATACAAAATTTAGAAGATGAGACAGGGAACAAATATGCCAGTAAACCTGACATTATGAAAATAGTGAACTCTTTTGTTACAAACACTTTGAAATTCCGCCCCTTATAGATTTGGAAGCAAAGTATATTTTTTTCAATTTAAACTTTATTAAAATGTTAACAGTAAGCATGAATACATATAAATATATGAAAAAAAAAACATCCAGCTAATGCCACCGTACAGGACAAACCTTGCCATCCTGACAAACACAGATAATCAATTCCAAGAACTTACAGATCAAATAAAGCACCATATTCCTATAGAAGAATAAACCTAAAGGCAATCTTTTAGTGCAAGAAAAGCAACTAAAGGTGGTCATTTGCCTCCCCACTTCATGAGGGGGTCTTGATGCCAGTCCACAATTCAAGTTAATAAGACATAAGCACTAAATTCAACATCTAGTATGGGGACACTTGATAGGTCAGAAAGATCTATACACTAGATAATAATTAAATCAAAAAGGCAACAAGAAAAAATCAATAACAATGTGTAATAGCAAATAAGATAAAAATAAAAAATGGCAAGACAGGCCCCATTATAACTGGTCAAGAGATTATTACAAAGCAGGATAGGGTCAGCAACAGTGGAAAGGTTCCATATCTCAACCTAAAGCCGCCAAGAAAGAGAAGAGCGCAAATAGCCTGGGGAATGATCTATCTACTGTACTCCCACTCCTTTGGGGAGAAGGGGACCTAGTCATCAAGAAGAGCTCCCAGGAACTGTCCCAGTGGCACTAAGGGTTGAGGTGCTGGACACCATACCTTACCCCAAGCTGGTAACCCATTTTCAGGAATGAGCCTGGGCCACTGGGGTTTGGCAGAGGGAGACAGGATTGAGCATCTGGAGAACTTCTCTCCTCTCTCTAGAGAAGGGGACTAGTCATCCCACCTGCTGACTGCCCTCTAGTAGTGACTGGAGGGCAGTGTAACAGGGTGCCCCTGTTATGAATGATTAATCCTGAAATAAAATGTGTAACCCCCTAATATATATATATTTTTTTTTTTCCAATTGTTTAACCATGAGTAGCACACTAAGCTGAAAGCTTGTTTACAGGTATGACCTGGAAGCACAGGGAAGTTAAGTGACATGCTCAGGATCACACAGTATGCAAGGGGGGGGGGCTCTGGGATCCAGATCCAGTTCTCCAAATTTGCAGCTTGGAGCCTTAAACCACTGCACTATACTGCCTCCCTATATTCTTTTCATGCTTTCCTACCATCTTTTCTTCCTCATTTCTTTGCTATTTTTCGTGTCAGGGTGGCCAACCTGGCATATATTTAAATCCTATAGTCCCCATTAATGCACATTAATAGTATCTCCTTTTATTTATAAAGGAGCCTGCTGGTTTAATGAAAGCAAATGCTAACATTTACAATATGAATGTATTTTTCTTTACCTGAATTCCTGCCATTATGTGGAGATTCCTACTATAGGACAGAAAGCCCCTGAAGTGACTGCTTTTGTAATAAGCCCTGGCAGAACCACTATGACTGTGAATGCATTAACTAGATACGGGTGTGTCATGGGCTTAAACATAAACATGTATTTATTTATCTAAAAATATCAGATTTACAAACCTTTGAGTCAGAGACTCATTTACAAAGGCACCTCGTCGAAACTAATACAAAGATATCACAGTTACCAAGTCCAAAAACAATGGCTCAGAGAGCAGACAGTTATAACAATCATTCACTGGAGATACATCAGTAGCAGTAGATAAACAGATTACATAGTTTATGCACACAGGCACCATATCAAGAAGACCAAAGCAGTTTAAACAATATACAACAGCTAAAGCAAATAGACATCAGGAGTCAAAGAGAAGCCTAGAGTGTTCACAAGAAGGTTGTTGCATGCACTAACTGAATCAAGGTATAGTACATTGAGAAAGGGCATATATAAGCAATAAGGCATGACAGGGTGCATGTTATCATGTAATAACATCACTCCTGGGGTGGGTTGAGACACAAGGCGAAGCCGAGTATTTAATTATTTGCAAATATTTATTTGATCCACTGGATCAGCAATATTTGCACAGGCTGTGCCTAGTGCAGATTTTACAGCACTGGTCCTGGTCTGGTGATCTAGGTTTTACCCATACCAATTCAATGTGTGATCTGCTCAACCCTGGCTTTATAAATTTATTTAATTGTTTTTAAAGGGGCTCCTGGTTGTGACCAATATCAACAAACAAATGAAGTCCAGTGTGTCCCCCATCTGCCCAAATGGGCCTGTAATGGAGGATTTTTTAATCTCTCATGTCCCAAATAGGGGCTTTTAGTTACTAAATGTTGGCCAAAATATGAACAAGCCAAACCACTCCATCAAAGTGGCCCCAATCGGTTTGGTCCTGCACTTTATATACTGTAATGCAAAAAGTACCTTGCTGATCTGAGTTAGTCCTGCTGTTTCATTCTCTGTTTGCAAAGACAGTACTCCATCTTCCTTTATGATTAGGGGGAAGCTGTGACTACTTTCCTAGTGATTTGCTCCCAGCTACACTTAGCAGACTGCACTTTATAAATGCAAGACAAGGAAGCTGGAGTACTGTCTTTGCAAACAGAGAATGAAACAACAGGACTGTAACTCAGATCAGCAAGGTACTTTTTACATTATATCAAGTGCAGGACCAACCTCAATCCCCACCCCATGACAGATTGCATTCTGGGAAGCTTACCTTGGCAATATGCTATAAAAAAACTGAAAAACAGGCTTAATGGAGTGAATGCTGGCATCCTATTTCTACTGTGAATGATAAAATAAAAAATAGTTAAGATTTTTTTATGTCAGCTCTGATCAGAATAGCTTTTAAAATCACCAATTGTTTTCTCATTCAATGTTTTCTAATACATCTCAAACTTAAAAGAAAAAACACACTTTATCATCAAAGTCTGTTTTCAGTTTCCTACCATACACTTCATTTGTAAAAAAAAAAATGATCTTGTTACAGACAACAATCAGCACTAACTACTAACATAATGTTGATGCCTACATTTACAATTTAGCAAATATTTGAAATCTAACTATAAGAAAATAGTTAGAGTCTGTTAATTATAGCAGTTTATAGCATTGATGATCTGGGCAGTTAGATCTGAGTTTGAATCCCACAGCCCCCGAGAAAAAAAAAATATGAAAAATTTCTTACAGAGCTAGATGTGTGTCTAGGTCTCCTTCTGTGGCACCAGGTGGCTCTGATAATCATTTGTCCCAAAAGATTTTTAAGTCAATTTGAAGGCATTAAATATTTTCTGTTCTGTTCTCCACTGCACCGGCATGTCTGTTGGTTGATAAGGTCCCAAACTAGTGTATCTGGTAACAGCATGCTAGAGCTATCTCATGCCCCTCCCACATGAATCAGAATAAAGTTTGGGGAGGAGGTGGATCTTACTCCAAAAAAAAACAAACATAATGCTGCCTCCCACTACTCAGGTTCTAGTTCTTGTACCACCCATTTAAGAAAGAAAATAGTACCCTGCAACCACTGACTAACATGAAATCATATTTATTTGAGGGCGGAAAACATTGTTTGGAGGAGGGTAAGGCAGAGAAGACTATTTATACCTTCAGTCAGTTCCATGGACAGAAAACATGACATCATTCCTTTTGTACATGCAATATTCCTGTAGGCTCTGCCCACAGTGATAAAAATCAGGAAAGATTAGATCACTGCAGGTGGGAGGAGCTATGCTCCAAACGAGGTAGAAACCCCCTAATTAAGGTTTAGATTATCTTAAACTGATATTTTTGAATATATTCAGAGAAGGAATATAACATAAGTGCTTGTTTTTCCTGTTGTATAAAAATAACCCAAGATAGCCTTAGATAGGGCCACATAAAGGTCTATTTTATGTTAAGAGGGAGATCCCCTGATTGTGATGCCACCCTGGGAATTCCTATAAAACCTGCCACTAGGGGGCCAAGAAAGTGTGAGTGGGTCAGTATCTTCTGACCAGAGAGAGTGAAGGAGCTAGTGTAAGAGCATATACTCTGTATCACTGGAAAGTGAGTATTGAATATTGAATATACAGAAGACAGACAGGAGTCTCAAGAAGAATTATTTCCTGATGTGTTAAGATGGTGTGATGGACGAACACCCACAATTTTCTTTCTGTAAATATATTTATATATATATATATATTTTTTTAGTTTTTGCAAAGTTTCTGTAAATAAAATAAACACAATTGTTGTGTTTTTATGCACTAAAATTACTGTCTGGCATCTGCCATTTATCCCACACCTTCTAGAAAAGCAACTAAGGGTGGTCATTTACCTCCCCACTTCATGAGGGGGTCTTGATGCCAGTCCACAATTCAAGCTAATAAGAGATAAGCACTAAATTCAACATCTAGTATGTGGACTTTTAATAAGCCAGAAATATCTATACACTAGAGAAAAAATAATTAAATCAAAAAAGGCAACAAGCAAAAAATCAATAACAATGTGTAACAGCAAATAAGACAAAAATAAAAAAATGGCAAGACAGGCCCCATTATAACTGGTCAAGAGATTATTACAAAGCAGGATAGGGTCAGCAACAGTGGAAAGGTTCCATATCTCAACCCAAAACTGCCAAGAAAGAGAAGGGCACAAATTGCCTGGGAAAGATCTATCTACAGTGCTTCCACTCCACTGGGGAGAAGGGGGCCTAGTCTTCAAGAAGGGCTCCCAGAAACTGGCCCAGTGGCACTGAAGGTTGAGGTGCTGGACACCATACCTTACCCCAAGTCGGTGACCCATTTTCAGGAATGAGCCTGGGCCACTGGGGTCGGCAGGGCAGAGAGGATTGAACATCTGGAGGGCTGCTCTCCTCTATCTAGGGAAGGGGACTAGTCATTCCACCTGCTGACTGCCCTCTAGTGGTGGCTGAAGGGCAGTACAGGTCAGCAGGCTTAGAAGCCGACATGCTTATATTGAAGGGGAGGGAGGGAGAAAATGGGAAATAGGATGGCGCTCCATTGACCCATGATGGCCCGACCACTCCGGAGAAATGTCCGCCTCCTGCCACCAGATTTGCTGTGCTGGGTGGTGGGAGACTGCTGGTGCCCCTCCACCTGGCCCTGCCATGGAGGGGAAATCCATGGGGGAACCTTGGGTCACAGATGAACTGGGAGTCAGGCCAGAGGATGTACCCCTGTGAGGGAGGAGGTCATAGCCCCTTGGAGCCCACAGAAGGCGTTACAATGATAAAAAAAAGAAGGGCTGCCAGACTTGCTCAAACAACATACAGTAGACTTCCTGATTACCCTATAAGAAAGGTGTTCCAGGCTAGCCAGCTTAAAAAGACTGTTCTCCCTTTCTGCCATAGTGGGGATAGCCTCTGAGCACCACTCCCTGAGGATAAGACATTTGGCCTCTGTAATAGTGGCCATATACCAGAGACAAGGGTTTGTGCTGGATCGGAAGTTTATTTGTATTGCCTAAAGCCAAGAGAGAGGCATCCAATGGAATACTGCACTTCAAGATAGAAGAAATCCTATCACATTTGGAAACCCATCAGTCACCCAATTTAGGACACAGCCAGAGAATATGAAGATGATTACCAGTCTGCTGGTTGTATCTCCAACATTCAGCACTGGAAATTAAGTTTATTTAACTCAACAAATTTGGAGTTCTGTACCTCAAGTGCAATGTTTTCCATTGCATCATCCTCCCTCTAAGGTCTCAACATGCCTCAGCCATGTTAGTCCAGCAACAAACCCAACTGTCCTCTGATAAAGAACAACCAAGCTGTTTTTCCCAATGAAGTTTTAAGCCAATGGACAAAGGAGCATAGACCTGCAAGAGCCTCTTGTAAACCTGGCCTAACTTAGGGGGCCTATAATGTGTATTGCCCCATCTGACTAGGGCCAGGATATCATCCTAGGTTCCTGGCAAGGGGTGCCAGAGTTGTGGACTGGTATATGAAGAAATCAAGTGGCGAAGCTGAAAATAATTTAACAGGTGAGACTGCAGCAAGGAGGCTTGTGCTTTAATATCAGAATAGTCCCTGAATAGACCTGTTTTAGGGTGAAAAAGGTATAGTTTCCTCACTTAACCCACCAGCAGACCATTGGGGCCAACAAATGGGTGCCACACCAATTCGAAGCTTAGGGTTATTCCACAAAGACAGGCAAGACAAGGTCACCTGCAGTTGTGAGGAGGTTAATTTAATGACATTTCTCCAAATTCCTAGCACATATCATGCATTGGGTAATCCTTTCTAATCAATGAGGGGTTCCACAAAACAATTTTGGGCCTGATCCCAGTGAACAATTGTTCCTCCAAGCTTATCTAATAAGATGATTCCTGACATGCAGTAGCCAGACATAAAGCCACATCCAAATTTTTCTCAGTCCTGAGGCCAGAAAATACCTTCTGAGCCAGGGTACCCAGAGGCCATCCTGAGTCAGAGGGGCCACCAGATGAGGTAAGGAGATTCTAAGTTCCCTCTTTCCCACAGGAAGCTATGAAGTAGCTTCTCTAGTGACTTCCAAACTGAATCTGGGAACTGCAAAGCCAAATACCTAAGAAGGTACAAAATCTGGGGTAGGAACATCATTTGTAGAGCTTGGGCTTTGCCCCAAAGGGTCAAACGAAGATGCCGCCACTGACCAAATTCCTCATGTAGGGTTTTTAACTATGGGGTGAAATAAATGAACCCAATCTCTCCAATTAGGGAAATGGGAAGCAAAGTATTAGAAAGATTTTGATGTACCATGACTGTCAGACACACCGAAAGAAGCTTTAACAACACCAATAATGGCTGACAAAGTTGAAACTACTATAAAGGCTTTGCAGAATAACACAGCTCCTGGAAAAGATGGATTAGCACCAGAAGTTTACCACAGATTTGTAGTTGATCTAGCCCCTTTTTATGTTGGCACACTTGTGCAGCCAACATCTTGTGGTAGTGCAGATTCGGAGGCATGGTCACTGTTGGGCGAATGCAGGGCACACATTAGTAGATGCATCCCTCATTCCCCAATCAGCCTGCATGCCAACGCCACACCATGCATACTTAATGTGGTGAGCACATCTAAGGAAAGGTCCACTGCAATCCGAGCAAAGCTCATCAAATGCAACGGAATTCCCAATGTGCTCAGCCACATCGTATACATGGCGACATCTGACTTCGGGGGTGCCCAATCCCCCTGCCAGCTTAGAATGGCCCCAATGTATGTGCCGATGGTGGAGCCTACTCCCCTTCAGCATAAAGCACTCCTCACCTTGTGTTGTGTGCCGATGAGGGTGCCCAATCCCCAGTTGTCTGCAGCTCCCCTCCAAACAGTTAGTTGGCACACTGGGAGCCCACCCCAGCATGCCAAAGCTCCTGCAAATAAAAATCATCCCCCAATGTTTATTTTTTTTATTTTCTTGAACCTGTTAATAAGAAAACTGTCCCTCACGGTCTCCCTGCCAGCCTCCCACATCCCGTGCCCACTCACTGCACACCCTGCCTCCCCACACACACCCTCACCCGATACTTACCTCCGCAGTCCAGCACGACAATCTCTGGTGGACCGGGAACACATCTGCACTCTTCAAATCTGACCACAAACAGAGGAAATGCTTGTCAGCTGTATAATGGAATAAATAGGGATTTTTCAACTTTGATGCAAATCTCAGGCATTTTTTGGAATTTTGTCACCAAATTTTCAACATGGGGTTTTTGGGACCCCCTCCTCATGAATTCTTGCACTGTCACTGCGTTATTTGGCCCTGAAAGGTGATTTCACAGTCACTGCATGGAATCACCTTTTGGGAGTGAGGAATGAAATGACAGTGGCTGTCATGAGGGGGGCTCTCAAAAAGCCTATGTTGCAAATTTGGTGTGAAAAATGAAACAAAATGACTGTTTTACGAGCGTGCGTTGTGCAGTTGCTATGTACGCTCATAACTTTGTGAATCTGCAATATTTCCATGTCACATGTTCAGCATTGACATTTTTCCACACCTTCTTGTGAACCATACAGCTGTCATTTTTCATATCCTGCCTGAATTGTGTTTTCGGACTTCCGGTGCAGAATAGCGCGGTCAATGTGGGAAATCAGTGTTTGGGACAAATTAAGAAAATTACAGTTACACTATTCATGAGCAGAGGTCCTAAAATGCCTATGCTGAAAATTTGGTAATGATACTTCATAACATGACTGTGTTATGAGCGTGCATTGCGCAGTTTGTATGCACGCTCATAAGTTCATGAATTTATAATATTTTCACTCCAGATTTTTGACATTGCCATTGTTCTGCACCTCCTTATGAACAGCATAGCTGTCATTTTTCACATCCTGACCAAAATGTGTTTTCGCAGTTCCAGTGCAGAATAGCGCGGCGGTCGCTGTGGAAAGTCCATATTCAAGACACATTATGAAAATGACAGTGGCACTGTTCATTAGCACAGGTCCTAAAATGCCTGTGTTGAAAATTTGGGGCCAAAAGTCCATAAATTAGTGTTTTACGAGCGTGCATTGCGCACTTTGCACGCATGCTCGTGACTTCGTGCATTTGTAATATTTTCACTCCAGATGTTCAAAATTGGCATTTTTTCACATCTCCTTATGAACAGTACAGCTATCATTTTACATATCCTGGCTGAAATGTGTTTTCGCACGTCCAGCGCAGAATTGCATGGTTGCTGCGTGAAATCAGTTTTCAGGACAGTTTGAGGGAAATGACGATGACACTGTTCATGAGCAGAGGTTCTAAAATGCCCATGTTGAAAATTTGGTGCCTAAAGTCCATAAAATGACTGTGCTGCAAGCATGCGTTGTGCAGTTTCCACGCAGTCTTGTAACTTTGTAAATTTGCAATATTTTCTTGCCAGACTTCCACCACTGGAACTTGTGCACACCACCTTATCAACAGTACAGATGCTATTTTTCACAGCCTGCCCAAACCACTTTTCTGCAACTGTGGTGCACAATGGTGTGCTCACTGTGGGAAATCACCTTTTGGGACACATTAACAAAATCACAGTGCTACTGTTCATGAGCAGAGGTCCCCTAATACCTATGTTGAAAATGTGCCTAAAAATCTCCCACAAATAATTGGGTTGCAGACGTCTGTTGTGAAGTTTGTATGCATGTTCATTGCTTCGTCAATATTTCATATTGCCACTCCAGATTTTCAACGTTGCAATTTTTTACGCCTCCTCTGTTGCTAAATGGCACAGCAGCTGTGCAAAACTACGTTTCAGCTAACAAAGTGATTGGGCCGCTTTTCATGACATGGCCTGACAAACAGCTCATGTTGAAAATGTGGAGTGAAACTACCACTACACGCCTACGGTGTTAGGGTTTCCAACTGTAGGACCCCACCAGTACGGACTGACAGGTGTCAAGTTTGTGACTCGGGATCATCGGATGTAATGCTCATGCCATTCCACCCCCCACCCACCCTGCAGCCACTGACAGGCATCATGGTGTGTCTTGCACTGTATAGGTCCTTTATTACAAAACACTGAGTATTCCAAATCCATAGAAGGGATTAGGTTGATGCAAGGAGAGCCCCCTTTGAAAATGTTGGCATATGTAGATGATGTGGTGGTCGTTGTACTCACAAATACACCAGAACCCACAGTGAAAGAACAATTATTAGTATTTCCCTCTATCTCAGGAACCAAAATAAATTCAGATAAAAGTATTGGAGTTGTACCAGGAGATAATCCCTTAAAAACTAAAACTTCATTTACAGAGATAAAACTCATGTCAGAGCCAATTACGATACTGGGAATACAATTTGGAGTTGGGCATTTAGCCCATTCTAATTGGGAACAGCATATACAGAAAGCAGATGGTTTGACAGCCCAGTGGAAAAATAAGCAAATATCCAAACAGAAAAGGGTTTTACTTATTAAAACCTTGTTACTCCCAGTATTTGTGTACATCAGTTATGTTTTACCACCTCCATTATGATTAAAGACAAAAATCTACAGCATATTTTTTCAGGCCCTGTGGGGGAGCTATTTAAAACCCATCAAGAGGGAAACTACATATACAATAATTTGGAAGGTGGTTTAAACATGGTAAACTCTATCACATTTTATTATAGCACCTTCCTACACTATAATGTGTTTCATCTGGGCTTCCAAGTATCCAAACCACGGGCGTCTTGTCATTTCAGAATGGGCGGACATTTGTAAGCAGGCCTGGTCTCAGCACAAGAGTAGGCTCATGTCTTATACACAGGTTACACCTGAGTTTTTTATTTTATTGTATTTTATTGAAATTTAGGATTACAAATACATTTGAGCAGGAACTGCTTGTTTACAAAGGTTCCACATTGAAGGAATGGGGGGTATACATACATACAAAGGTCAACATAATAATACATAGTTACACAATAAAAGAAGTAAGAGACTGAGGCATAGGAAATTTCAGTAATTCAAAATGTGCCAAAAGTTAGGTAGCATGACATACCAGCCAAGGGCAATCTTAGAAATAAGCACTGCAGGTGAGAGGGAAGGGGGTATGCAAGCAAGAAGGCCATTGTCGGAGGGTAGAGGGTGAGGGTAAGAGCTTTAGAGGGAAGGGATAAAAGTCAGAAAATGCCCAGGGGGGAGGAAAGGGAGAGGGGACAAGGGGGTAGGCAGGTAGAAGGGGGCAAGGCGGGGAGATGTAGCTGTCAAGACTGAAGTGGGGGGCAGTGAGCAGTGGGCCCCTGATTAGGCAAGGCAGTCACAACGATTAGTTGAAATGAGATGAAGTCGGAGTTGTCTCTTAAAAGGGCCAAGAGCAGCAGCAGTAAGAGTTTCTTTGTTGAGAGTATTGTACCACTGTCGTGCTCTGTGGGCAAAGGCCCTCTGGCCCATGGTAGTCCGGCATCTGGGGACAAGGAAGGTTAGTTGTTGTGAACTTCTAGTTTGCTGAGTGCTGTGGTAGTCAATGAGGAGCTTTACAATGCCCAGTGGCATGACCCCGAGGAGGACTTTTTTGGCTAAGAGGCAGGTTTGATACTGTATCCGGCTGATGAGAGGAAGCCATCCTGCCTGAGTGTACAGGTCACAAGTGTGTGTAAGTCGGTCAGACCCAGTTAGCAGCTTGCATGCTTTGTTGAGTGCAACTGTAATTCTGCGGAGGGCAGAGGCGGAGGCAGAACCACAAATTACTAGCTCATAATCAATGATGGAGGAGACAGAGTTGTTGATAGCCAACTGGAGAGTGTCAGGAGTCATTCAGTGTTTGTGCCTGTACAACAAGCCTATATGGATGTTGGTGACTTTGGCGACAGAATCTATGTGCCGATGGTAGGAGAGTGAGCTGTCCAATATGACACCTAGGTATTTAAAATCAGGAACATGTTCAAGTAAGGTCCCTGTTTGGTTTTGGATGGTGAGGTCACGGAATGTGTACTTGCTCCTGGCATTGTAGAAGGTCATAACCCTTGTTTTGCTGTAGTTCATGACCAGTTTGTGTAACTTGAACCATTCTTCGATGCGCATGAATTCAAGCTGTAATTGTTTCTCAAGGAGCTCTGCGTTTTGGTGGTTGGTGAACATGACTGTGTCATCGGCGTAGAGCAGTAATTTCTGGTGGCAGACACTGGGAAGGTCATTGAGGAAGAGGCTGAAGAGTAGTGGCCCCAGGATGGACCCCTGTGGGACCCCTGAAAGGACTGGCTTTTTGTCCGAGGTGACACCGGCAATCCTAACCCGCTGGACTCTCTCCCCAAGGTAGCTTGAAAACCAGAGCAGCGCTTCATTGGTGAGCCCAGTGTTTGAAAATTGCTTGAGTAGGAGTGGGTGGTTCACAGTATCAAAGGCTTTTGTAAGGTTGATGAATACTGCCCTTACACAGTTTACTTGATCGAGGGTGGTTTGGATGAAGCCAGTGAATTCTAATAGTGCAATGGTGGTACTGTGCCCTTTTCAGAAACCAAGTTGCTCAGGACACTGGATGTTGTATTTTTCCAGGTACTTGACTAGTTGGTCTGAGGCGATGCACTCCAAGGCCTTAGACAATGGAGGGAGGATGGAGATAGGTCTGCAGTTGGAGTGCAGTGATTTGTCTCCACTTTTGTGTACTGCTGTGATGGTTGCCTGTTTCCAGCGAGATGGGAACTGGGACATCCTTAGTGATAGGTTGAGGACCTTTGTCAGGGGTTCAAGGACTTCTTCAAGGACAAGTGCTAACAACTTCAGGTCAAGAGAGTCACCGCTGTAGCCTGCGTTGTGAATGGCCTTCCGAATATAGGTTCTGGCTTCATGCACTGGGATATCCTTGAAGTAGAATTGTGGGGAAGGGTGTAGAAGAGGAGTAGTTGCAGGATGGTTACTACCAGAGAGGGCATCAGAGAAATTAGAAGGGAGGACACTATCCAAGTTGGAGAATGCATTGTTAAAGGTGTTGGTGATTGTGTACAGGTCAGATGTTGGTGTTCCATTTATGTTGAGCATAGTGGGTGGTGACTTAGGATCCTTGCCTGTAAGGTCTTTCAAGTGACTCCAAAAATCTTTTCCATCACCCCAGGAGTTGGAGAGAGCTTCCTTGAAGTATTTGCATTTGGCACTCCTAACTGCCCACTTGCACTCATTTCTGACAGCTTTATTTTTATGAATATCCCCAGGTTTGGATGTTGCGATGGGCACAATGTCAGAGATGATCCCTATGTTTGAGTAAAGTGTTTAGATCGGGGGTTATCCAAGGGTTTGCTCTGCCACTGACCTTCAGCTTTTTGAGAGGTGCAAAGATATTGCAGGCCCCAGTGAAGTGGCTGATGAAAAAGTCTAAGACTTGGTTTACATCAATGGCAGAGTCGATAGGTGTCCAGTCCAGGTGGCTTAGGTGTATCTTTAGTAGCTCAAGGTACCCCTGCTTTAACACTCTGGTGTGGATTATTTTAGGAAGGGGCTTAATGAATTTGTTTGTCCAAGTACATGTGACCGGTGAGTGGTCACTGATCCCATCAGGGAGCACTGAGACTTTTGAGATTTGTTCAGGGTGATTAGTAAGGATCTAGTCCAGAAGTGTGTGTGACCCTGTCCTATAGTTGCATCTGGTAGGGGGTGGTAACAAGCTGGGTGAGGTTCTGTGACGTGACAGCATCCTTGTAGTTTCTGGCCTTCTGCGATAGCCAGTTAATGTTGAAGTCGCCTAGTACTATGAGTTCAGAGTTATGATGTAATCCCTGTAGGCTTTCCAATATGCTCATAAATCCATTGGGCTGATCTTTAGGGTGTAGGTACACAGAGGTAATGGTGAGCTCCTTGTTGTGTGCCCTGAGTAGAACTTTAATAGCGAGAACCTGCGAGGGTGGGTTAGGGTTTGAGAACGGGAAGACTTGACCCAGATAGGAATTCCTCAGGTAGTTGGCACAGCCCCCACCTCATTTGTAAACCCTGTCCTGCCTGAATATAGAGTATCCAGGGATGGTGACTGCAGCATCTGGTATCTTGGGGTTAAGCCATGTTTCGACAACAGAGAGTACATCAGGGTTATGTTGCTGGACCCAGGTTTGCAAGATGTCAAGTTTGTTAAGGAGGCTGCAGACATTGATTGAGGCTAATGTGAGGAACCCCCCCACCTTTTTGTGGCATGAGGTGCTAGGCCGGTAGGCCCCAGGTTAGGATGAATATTTCCAGATATCAGAAGTAGCATAAGTAGTATCCTAAGAAGGTACGCTTTAATCATTTTGCAGACTAGTTTTGTTGTAGGGCATCTAGTCCTCTTGGCCTTGCTGGTCTGCGTTTGCTCTGTGATATTACAGATCACAATATATAAAGCCATGTTCTCAGAGGTGCCACGTGATTGATGAAAAGTAATCAAATCCACAGTCAATGGTGAACTACCGGGGACCAGAAAACTCTTATAGTAGCTCAAAGACCCAGAATGTGATAAATTCCTGAAGGGGTTAAATTACTGAAGGTGATGAACATTGGTCTGCGGCATATGCAGGATGTAAAAATCCTTTGTTAGTATCTTCCCTTTGTTCTCCAAAATGGTTTTGAATAGACCTCAAAAACAAGTACACATTCTTTAAGAACAAGTCAGATGGAAATGTGGATTCAATGCAGCACTCCACAACTCAGTGCTTGTATAACAGTATGTTGAACCAATGTTCCAACAACTTATTAGATGGAACGTACCATACCTGGTACCTTCAACAGCAACTAGGCATGGGATTTATGAAGCCCACCAGGAGGCTATTTGCCAAGCAGTATTAAGCATTCCTTTATACCCTGCTATACAAAACAAAAAGTACTGCCCCAGCTAAGTAATGTAGGATACCCGCATATGCATGGGACATGCTCTGGTTAAGTATATATGGCAGGCTTAATGTGAAAAATAAGAATAAACATAAACCTGTATCGGAAAGATATTGTCCCAGATTAGAGTGCACCTAGATATTAGAAACACGACGACATTTGTTTTTGGAGTGTGATTCTGCTAGGACCTTCTGGGCATTAGTAGGACAGAAATGGAAGTTAACAATGTTACAGAATGTGTCATATGAAATGTTGGTGTTAGGTATTTACCCACAACATTGGTAAGCCTTTAATCCAAATACTTTATAGGTTATTTTTGCTGTACTCAAATACTGTATTTGGCAGGCTTGCTGTAAATGGGTTTTGCAGCAAAAATGCCTTTCCCCAGAAGTAATTTTTGAAACATGTAACCATAGCTTTGCAGAATGAATATGACTTGGATACACAGAAATGCTCTAAGGCTTGCATGCAATCTTTATGGACAGCATGAGATACTATTACGTTACCTTAGGAAGCCAGCAGGATAAGTTGAGGGCTTTACTTCACAGTGAAAATATAGTTTTAAAAAGCTGACACATGAAGGAAATGTGATAGATTGTTTTGGATTACATTGATGTATCACAAACGTTAATGTCTGGCACATGATATGTGTTTGTTTGGTATTTACTTCCTTTTCTCCCAATAAAATTCCCCTACTCTTTACGAAAAGTGCCATGGGATCTTTAAGGTCCACCTGAACACCAGGACCTCAGTTTAATGTGTCATCAAAACAATGGCACCTCTGGAGTGCAGCATCCCCCTAATGATGCATCACGGTGTCAGTATTGGGATTTTATCCCAAGTGCCTGGTGTTGAGCTTGAACCCATAACCTTCTGCTATTCTGACCTCAGAGATGAGTGTGCAACCTGCTGAGCCACTGACACTGCATGCAGTCTACTGTCTCCAAATATGACATTTATTTCCATTCATGAGGGGATGGAATACTTATACCAGGAGAGGACCTAAGGGGGTATGGCTTTGTGGGATTTATAAGCCAGTGCTGCTGTCTGTCAGTGAGCCCACCTGTGCACTATGTACCAGCTTCTGGGAGGTCCCTGCTAACCATCCTGCCTGGGATGCTGAAACAACATTCACATTACAGCCTGCATTGCTCACCAACACATTTGAACTGTAGAATGTGCTGCACATTTGTGCTGTTTTTCTGCCTGCTGTCTTTCTGCCAGAACACCTTGTGAGAGTGCTGCGTGCTGCTATGAACAAGTGATTGGGCTGAGTTTGAGAGGTCCCTCCCTGAACCTCATCAATGGGACTCCTGGTAAAACATCATATTGCAACTAGAACTGATGCAGTAATTAAACACCTGTGGACTGAACTCGGAGATCCGGACACTGCATTGGTATAGACTGTTTGTACTCCACTGCTTTCCGGTGTGTTCAGGCTTGGGGGAGCCAGCTACCGGAAGCAGCTACTGGGTTAATATCTCACATGCTGTCTGTCACATGGCAAAACCGTGCAACGGGAACAGCGTAAGTGAGAATAGCTACAGATACACACTGCCAAATGACTCAATAGCATGCTGCAGTAGTGGTAACTCTGTAGCTGTTTCTGGGAGAGCTCTGCTGTACAGGGTAAGAGCTCTGCTGGAAGAGGGTCAGCTGAGCAGCTGCCATGGCTCAGGGAGTAGATCCATTGGCGCTGCAGGACAGTGGAGTGTCTGTGGACTAGGTTTCTTTTCCCAGTCCCAGTTCAGGTCGGTGTCTTTAATTTTTTGTTTTGTTGTGCTGCCCACCACCCAATTTTCACCCTTTCCCTGAGTTGCCTGTCCCTGGTGGAGGTTATTTTAGTAGGGGTGGTTTGGGGGTCTCAGCCTTCCCATAATAGGGGGTACAGGAGTGGAGTGCCCCCCCCCCCAGAAAACAAGTTGTTGTTTTTTTATTTTTGGTTGCTGTATTAACAGCACAATTTCATGCTGCTCTGTTTTGGCATGCAACAAGATGATCCAGTGCTCCAGGAGCGGACCTGAGGGGCTGGAGCTTTGTGGAATTTAAAAGCCAGCAATGCTCACTGTTAGTAAGCCCACCTGTCTACTGTGTACTGGCTTCTGGGAGGTCCCTGCTAACCATCCTGCCTGGGACACTGAAACAACATTCACATTACAGCCTGCACTGCTTACCTACACATTTGAACTGCAGCCTGTACTGCAAGTTTGTGCCATTTTTCTGCCTGCTGTCTGTGCCAGAATGCCTTGTGACAGTGCTGCCTGCTGCTACAAGTGAGTAATTGGGCTGAGTTTGAGAGGTCCTTCCCTGAACCTCACCAATGGGACTCCCAGTGAAACTTCATATTACAACTAAAACTGTGGCAGTAATTAAACACCTGTGGACTGAACTCTTAGATCTGGACACTGTGCATTGGTACCGATTGTTTGTACTCAGCAGCTTTCCAGTAGGTTTGGGCTTGGGGGAGCCAGCTACTGGGAGCAGACCTGAGGGGGCAAGACTTTGTGGGATTTGAAAGCCCATGCTACTCATTAGCACAAGCTTGGAGTGGTGCGAGCACCACTCAGAGACAGTTTTTTTTAACATTTAGTTAGAGTAAAACAAATCAGAGAGTTTGCACATCTTTTAAATTTTTGTAAGCTATAACTCAAGCCCTGTCTTTTAGTGTGTTTATGCTTAGTAATTCAAAGCTTATCATTAGGGATTTTACTTCTATATTTAGGCACAGTGCTTTATGATGTATTTTATTGTTTATTACAATTGAGAACAAATATAAGTCGTTTTACATTTATACTGGTATATTTGTATTGTGTAAACTAATATCTTTAGTTTTCCCTTGAATTTGTTTTAGCAGGAGTTTAATTCACTCAAAGTAATTCAGAGCACACTCAATTAACTTACTGTAGCAGTTCCTATAATTACTGTGGAGTTAGCTTACACAATTGCTTGAACTTAAGTTTCAGTTAGCAAAGCAGGAGAAGTCTTTCTAATACTATATAAAATCTGTGTTTTAAGTGCACACACTTAAGTTTCAGTTAGTAATGCAAGAGAAGTATGTCTAAAATCATATAAAATCTGTGTTTTATGACTTTGAATCTTTAATGGTGATTTGAGCCTGCTCTGTCATATTTTTGAAATCAGGCAATGGTCACTTTATGCTTCCTTGTTTACTAATCCTCTGAGACTATATTGAAGTTTCATAAACTTATCACCAATGTTTACTTAAAATTTTAGATTAAATCTACTCAGAGTGGATATCATCTCTGGAAAGTAGGTAACTAGGGTACCAATTCTAAATAAGATTAATTTGTTGAACTGTGGGTGGCGTGGCCAAGCCGACAACCAGGATGGCAGCTTGATCCTGGAGCTCTATGCTGACTCCATCAAATACCTTAGCCATCCTTCTCCCTGAGGTTTTGAATGGCCCAAATTTGATTCCAGTGAGAGAAGACAGCATTGCTACACAAAAATGTCAAAAAAACAGGATCACCTCAACTTTAAAAACAACACAAATGGGCCGAAATCAACTGGGCCGGAGGCCCTACCACCTCGAGTGAGCACTAGAGCCAGCATGGAGGATTCTAGGCCGCCTATTGCAGCAGAAGACTATGCAGTGAGCCCTCCCTATCTGGCAATGGAAAAGCTGTTTAATGACCTAAAATATGATTTAACATCTAAAATGAATGACGGTTTTGAAAATATGTCGACTCAACTAGCGCATCTGCAAACTAATGTTAACTCCTTGGGGGAGTCGGTAGAGCAGCATACAACCCAACTCACTGAACTGGAATCCAGGATAAGCACCCAGGACAACATACAAAATCAAGTCCAGTCAGCATTTCAAAAATCCACTGCAGAAATTGAGAAGCTACGAGCTATTTTAGATGACCGCAAGCATAGAGAGAGACAAAATAATGTAAAGGTGGTTGGCCTAACGGAGGGAGCAGAAGGTTCAGATTGTGTGGCCTTCTTTCGATGCTAGTATAGGGACCACCTTCAAATACCAGAATACTGCTCCCTAGAGATTCAAAGGGTGCATAGATCTCTGGGGGAGCAAACTGACATCAGATGAGAGACCGCGCCACATAATTATAAAATTTCTAAGGTATCAAGAAAGACAGGAAGTTCTGGAGGCTGCAAGAAAAGTGGCCCCTCTACAATAAAACACCCACAAGATCAGCATCTTCCTAGACTATTCATGTACCCTGCAGAACGAAAGGCTAGCCTTCCAGCTGGTTAAAAGAAAGCTTCACGACTTAAAATGGCACTTTGCGCTAGTGTATCCAGCCCACTTATTTATCAAGAAACAAGGCATGAGCAACAAATTGCTCACCAATCCTGATGCAGTGCTATGTTTTATTGAGCAAGAATCTCAGGTGCAAGTAGAGGGATCAAAGTGACTGTAGGCCCAAGACTCTAGGAGGAACTAAAACAAAGGTACTGGATATGTTGGTGGGCCTGCTTTAGTGCTGTTGGATTGTGGGGTGGTGGGGTGGTGGGGATGGGGGGAGACCATGTAGTTATCCATAGCCCTAACTCTAGGAGGCCTAACAGGGCTGGGCTGTGCATTTCTCCCAATTGCACTCTCGCGCTCACACGGTAGGGTTCTGCAGAGTCTTATCTACTTGATCACTTGGTTTAAGGTCCTTGCTGGATATGAGACAGCTTCATGAGTTTATTTAATCATTTTTTGGAGATAAGATCTGCAGTGTGAATCACAACCCACATGGAGGATATTGTGGGCCAGCGAGCCTGCTATATGGGACCAGAGTCTGGAAGTTTCATCACTTTCTTTCCTATATCCTTTTCTCGATGGACCGGACTTGAGCAAACTGTACTTTTAATTACTTCCAGTTGATGTTTAAATGTTTCAATTACAAGTTATCTTTGATCTGCATTTCTGGCTGTTGGGACCGTGGGGTGGGGGGAGCATATTATTGCAGGTCCCGGAGCTTTCTACTGCAGGTCTCATGGCCTGCTATTAAAGGTTTCCATTAAATTTGATTTCATGGGTGTGGTCACTACATGTTCTGGGGATGTCTGCATACTGATGTTGTAAATCTGCATCCATAATACCAGGGGTGAGGCTCTCCAGGGAGAGGGACCCTGTCTCAATAGGTTCTTCCTTCCAGAGTCTGCCCCGGAAGTGACCTACTTCAAATACCTTTCTGGGCCCTAGTAGGAGTCAACCTTTGGTAATTTTCTATGGACCTGCAGATGTGGAATATCAGTCAGTAAGATGGATCAGCCAGATGGCTCTTCTATGGATGTAAAGGGGTTTTAGTCACCCGAATGATGGGTAGACGGGAGGGAAGAAGGGCGTTGTGGGGAAGGGGGAATTGAATTAATGCACCACTTATGCTGGTTCAGATGATATGGAAAGGGATCTCATTGAATTGTTCTGAAGCTTGGTTGTTGTTTCAGGGAAGGGAGGGAGGAGTGGGAAAGGAAGTTTGGTTGTTGTTTCAGAGGGTGGCAGGAGTGGGAGTGGGAAGGGAGTTGTTGAATGGTCTAAAATTCTGTAGGCAGCATCAACAGGTTAGTGGTGCAGGCAGGATCTCATCTTGTTACTTAATGGCTAGAGGCATAGGCATACCAACAAGCAAGTGTAATGGGTAACTTAAGAATAGAAACCTGGAATGTCAATGGCTTCAAAACAGTCATTAAAAGGAAATGCATATGGTCGTACATTAACAAGTCCAAAGCGGATGTAGTTTTCTTGCAGGAATTACACATGACAGGGGAAGAAGTGGATAGGCTGTGAGCCTCCTGGGTGGGTACCTTGCTAGCCTCTCTGTTTACCTTGAAAGCTAGAGGGGTGGGTATATGGTTTAGACCCAAGGTGAGAGCACATGTACACTCTTCCCAGATAGATGGCCAGAGGAGGTTTGTTATAGTATGCGCCATAGTGGAGGATGAGTCCTGTGTCCTGGTGTCCTTATATGGACCCACAGTGGATTGTCCAGAATTTTTCCACAATTTGTCACTCTCCCTCTCCACTGATCCAGACAAGTTAATCATAAGGGGAGACTTTAATATGTATTGGCATTTGCACTTAGATCATTCCAGGCCCCTGTCTTGTAAGCACCCTAGAAGTCCTGAGGCCTTGAGGTGTGTGGCAAGGGAAAGAGTGCTTCAGGAGGTCTGTAGACTCAAGAATCCCTCCAAAGTGCAATTCTCATTCTTTTCATATGCGCATCAAATCTGAACTAGGCTTGATTATTTTTTACTCTCGCCTGATCTGCTGCATAGGGTGAGTAAGGCATATTACAGTCCAATTATACTCTTGGACCATGTTCCCTTGCACCTGGAGCTGGAGAGCAGTGGAGAGGGGGGTACCCATCAGTGGAGAGTTGACCCCACTTTGTTGAAAGATAAGAAGTATGTGGAGCAAATATCTTTTAAAATAAAAGATTTTCTACAGGTCAACAAGGTGGAGGACACCTCAGCAAAAATAACCTGTGAAGCCCTGAAGGCCTACATATGAGGAGATACAATCTCTTATGCAGTATACATGAAAAAAAGTGAGATAGCAAAGGAACAAAACCTAGAGAGGCGAATACTAAAACTAGAAAGGCAGACTATAGGGGGAGGAACTACAACAGACCTGGCAGTTTTAAAAAGGTTGAAAGGGAAATATAACCCAATGTCTTCGAGATGAATTGAGAGAGACTTATTATTAACTAGAGCAGGCCAACCCTTTGAAGGGGATAAGTCCAAAAGGTGGCTAGCATGGCTAGTGAAAAAACAATGAGCTGACAGCTCTATTCTGGCCATTGAATCAGAGGCAGGGGAGATAACAACGGACAAAGTAGGGATAAGCAATGTATTTAGGGACTTTTATAAGATGCTATATACTACACAGGACCCCACTGGCGTTGACCTAAAATCCTTCCTGACAATATCCAGCTTCCAAACCTGGATCGCTGGGAAAATTATTGTTTGGGTTGACCTCTCGATTCAAAAGAACTCAAACAGGCAATTTGGACTTCAAGATCGGGCAAAGCACCAGGGCTGGATGGCCTGCCTATTGAATTTCATAGAGCATTCTGGCAGAAGTTAGGATCCTTGATGGCTATGATGAAACAAGAGGTATTCTCAGAAGGCACTTTGACATCCTCCCAGGGCCTGGCAACTATCATGGTGCTTCCCAGACTGGGCAAAGACGCAAAGAAATACAGGTCCTACTGCCCAATCTCACTGCTTAATGCAGATTATAAAATCATAGCAAAAGTCCTCACAAAAATATTAGAACAGGTCCTTCCCAAGCTGGTGCACCCCGGTCCAGGAGGATTCACCCAAGGGAGACAAGCTAAGCACAATTTGCGGCAAGCCCTCAATGTAATCCATCATGGGTCAAAAGGTGTAGGAGGTTCAAACTGTGGCCTCCTTGCCTTGGATGCTGAAAAAGCATTCAACACAGTTGAATGGCTCTTTGTGTTCTTAGTGCTTAAGAAATTTGACCTGAATGCTCAATTCTGTTCCTGGGTCTCCTGTCCATACAAATGTCCACAAGCCCTAATATTGACCAATCACAACCTATCCCAACCCTTCAGTCTTACCAGAGGGACTCGGCAGGACTACTCCTTGTCCCTTCTAATATACGTACTAACTATTGAAGTCCTGGTTACTGCTATTAGATCACACCCTGAAATAGAAGGATTCTGAATAAATGGGAGGGAACACATAATATCATTATTTGCAGATGATGTTCTGCTATTCCTAACAAATGCAGGGAAAGAACTGCCTACTTTATCTGAGTTATTTAGCCACTATGGACCCCTCTCAGGGCATAAAATAAACTGGAGCACTTGCGAATGCATTTCAGTGGGGGGTGGTAGATAGCAGATGTGACCCCATCGCCCTCCTGGGAAATTAAATATTTAGGTGTAATGCTCCCACAAAAACTGTCAAGGCTGGGAGAGGTTAACTACAAACCCTTAGCAAAAAAAATCAAAGAAGAATGTACCAGATGGAGAACTCTCCCCTTAACCTTACTGGGAAGGGTGAATTTGGGTAAAATGCAGATTGTCCCCCCGTGTTTATGCTTGTTTTAGGCAATCCCAGATCAAGTACCTTCACACCTTCTCAGTCATTAGAGGGCTCAGTCACATCCCTCATTTGAGCTGGTCGCAGACCCAGAAAAAAAAAGAAATCTTGTGGTTCCCAGTTGCAAGAGGAGGTTTGGGCCAGCTAAATTTAAGGTTATACACTATAGCTGCTCAATTAACCCAAGTTCTTAACTTATTGGAGGAGGGTGTGTCACAAACTCACTCAACCAGTCAGCCCTCTACTCCCAAAGTGCCAACCTCTGAGCATATGATTTGTGTACAGTGAACAGACAAGGTAACCCTCTTGTCTGTTTTGTGGGTTCAAGTCACCTTAGTCTCAAGCTCTAAAGGGATTCAAACTGATAACCTCTTGTTAGCGTACCCAATTCTCAGGCTCAGATAATTCTGTCTTGGGGGGATCAGATATCTTTGTTTACGGGCACCCAACCAGGTCTTTCAAATGATCCATTAGAACTCAGTCAAGACTTTTAGAGAACTCTGTCCATTTCCCAGTTTGGTATAAAATAAGCCCATACACAGTGTACTTATAAGCTTTAAAAGCTCCACTTACAATAAAAAGAATTGTCAAGGCACTCCAGAAGTTTCATTTGTAAAAAAAATCCTTACTTTAAAAATATCAAAACAGAACAATAATTACAGAACAAATTATATGTATCCCAACACATACAGCCTTAAAACAAACAGGAAAAATTACAGTTCCTACAATACATACTTTTAGACTGGTCTAATCTAACTCTTTTCAATGCTGTGATGATTCTCCCTCAGTGAGATAATATTCTCTTGTGTCAGTCAGAAATATTTTCTTGTGTGTGTCTCTGTAAGGTTCTTTCAGCACTTAAACACACTTCTGAGCCTGCCTTCTCATGAGGTCACTAACTCCGCCTTGGTGTAGCAAACTCTATATTTTACAATACAGGGCCTCCAAATAAAATATTTAAAAAAACATGACTTGACCTGACTGACTTTCCTCTCCACAGGTTAACTGGTCAGAAATGTTTTTTGTTCTTCTACACATACATCTCAACAGTTTCTTTGATCTAAGTCACTGTATTCAAAGCAAAAGTGTATTGGCTTCTTTAATCCCATCTGGACCTCAGAATCTATACCTCAGGTCTTTCTGATGTAATTCAAGGGTTCCCTGAGAATGTATTTTGGACCTTCCAAATCCATCTGGGTCCTACCTGGCTCAGATATCAAACCTCTTCAATGTCCATTCTGGCCTCTCTATCTCAACACTCCTCACCTCAAGTCCTTCCTGGAAAATATGCAAGTCAAAGGATCTCCCTGAGGGAACTATGAATGGCTAATCTTATTTCCTGGGATGAAAGCAAATTGACAAGGTAATTGCACCCCAGATCTCTGCAGTTTAAAATACCTCCCGTCCTTTGAACTTATCCCTGGGGGGTCTTGATGTGTCAGTTCCAGTAAGACAGCCTTTTCCTTGAACTGACCTTCCCTTCACATATTTGATATGTAATAACAAAAATGAATACAGCACTCAAGCACTCAGAGCTGGCAGTCTACGTCACAGGGGTCACGGGTAAAGCCTGGGTAGGGATGGAGACAGGGGATCAGAAGCTTACACTGTATAGTCACTAACTGGCCCCAATGGGTATGAGAGGTGAGTCTGTTTTGCTGAGAAATCCCTTCATCAGGTCTACTGTTAGGGCATGGCAGAGAGCCCTGGAGCTGCTGGGGCCCTCCCATCACTGTCCCCAGAGACCTCAATTCTACATTCCTTGTGGTGGGAGGATAAGGTCCCAGGACCAGTGCTGGCAGCCTTGGAAATCTGGAGGTGAAAGGTGTCTTTGTGCTATCACACCTATATGAAGATGGCCTTTTTATGCCCTATCTGGCCCTCATCCAGAAATACAGAAAAAGATTGGCCCACTACCTTTTCTACTTGTAAATTCATTCTAGACTTATTCATAAAGGGGGTAAGTACCTTCTAAATGGTCCCATGGTCCATTCTCTGATGGAAGAGATTTTTTCCAGTGCTTGGCATAGAAATCTAATAAACCCTTATGTCTGTGCTGCATACTTCTACTGGGAGCACTACCAGACTCCCTACAACACCTAAGACAGAAATGGGATGTAGACCTGCAGAGAGATGGAATGATGAGTGGAGACTGGTACAGAGCACTAAAGCAGGATATAACTTGTTCAGTGAACAACAGACTTAGGGCAATACAAAATAGCATTATTAACAGATCTTATTTCACCCTTACTCTAGCTCATAGAATTAACCCACAAGCCTCTGATAAATGTCCAGAGTGTGAGATCCATGAAGGTACTTTTTTTCGTATGATATGTTCATGACCTAGGATTAGTGGCTTCTTGACTGAATTGGTTAGGCTAACAAACAGGGTTCTGGATAGTATCCTCCTTATAGACTCTGCAGATATTCTCTTGGGGGGTACCTAAAGGGGATATGGGATCTACAAATGCTAAACACCCCTTCAGGAAATTGGCTTTTGCAGTGGAGAAACAGGTAATAGCCCAACCCTGGATGAAACAGACCCTGCCTACAGTGGTGATGTGGGACAAAAACTCCACAGTATGAAACTAGGACACACGCAATACCAGGCTACAAACCAATTACATAAGTATGAAAAAATATGGGCCCCCTTGGACAGGGCTCAGGGAGAAACATGGTTCTCAACCTTCTGAAGGGAATGCCAGAACTTGCTGGCTTGGGTGAGGGAAGTTGACATTCCAGCAGAAAGGCATTCTAAACTAGAACCATGAGTAACCTTTCATGCAAAATAATTGAGCTTGTAGCGCTGTAGCTGAAGAGTAGGATTTAACTCATGGCCATAGTAGTAGCTGTAAAGTTTTAGGACTATGAAGAACGTATAATAGGTGGTTTATCTGTACATCATATTTAACATGCTATATACTATGTAACTGTACATGTGATATTTCTTGGTTGTAACCACTTGATCACTCCAAAAGAAAGTTTACAAAAAAAAAAAATATATATAATTGTATTATTTGGATTTGAGGGGTTTTATTTAAAATGTTATGGTATATTCACACTGGGCCATATAGCTCTAGAACATTGGCTTAAAAATGAAATTTACAATAAATGTGCTAAGTTTGTTTTTGGCAATGTTACTCACTTGCCATTTAGGTGAGAGAGGGAGAGAAGACCTGAAGGCCAATAGGCGTGCAGCCATACCGAGCTGTCAGTCGGCGGGTGGCGGGGTGGCAGGCAGGTGGGGTGCTGATGGGGGGAGGGGTGGTGGGGCTCCGTGGGCAGGTGGGGTGCGGGAGTCCACTAGATCACCAGGGATTTCAGACTTGGGGATGAGGAATGCCTCCATGATCAGGCTCCGTACGGTTCACTGGACCACCAGGGATATTGGACTTTGTGGGGGTACTGATGCCCGCGATCAGGCTACTGAGGGGTGCTACAGTTATGCCTGTGATTGGGCTAATCGGGGAATACCGTTATGCCCACGATCAGGCTAATCGGGGGGGGACTACTGTTATGCCCGCGATTGGGCTAATCGCAGTCCACTGGACTACCGGGGATAGGAGACATTCATTGTCCCTTACGGGACGTCCCGTGATCGGGCTGCATGGGGCGTTGGTCCCTGATGGCTGCTGCCTGGCAGGGCACCAGGCGCAAGTCATCAGGGATCAGCACACCTACATGCTAATGGCATGCAAATGGGGCCATAATCAGATGCAAATGGCCCCATGTGCCTTGCATAAATTATGGCTGCATTTGCATGTCACCCTTTGAATATCGCAGGTGCTGTGCATGGCGCAATGGAACTTGCGCCACCGCATCTCAATGCTCCATTCTGACCAGTTGCGCTGGTGCAGTTCCACTGCACCATGCACAGTGGGGGTGGCCAGGGGGAGATATTCAAAACAGTTGTGCCATAGCGCAACTCCATTGAATATCACCCTGGCCACACCCCTGTGTAACTATTTTGAGCAGCACACAGGCTTGTGCCACAAAGTGGCACAGTTTGAATATCTGGGCCATACTGTATAATAGGAAGATATTGACTTGAGAAGGCCAAAAACCTGTAGCAACAAATAAATATAAATATCTTGGATTAGAACTGGACAGTTGTCTGACATTTGAGGAACATATTGACACCATAACCAGAAAGATTAATGCCAGAATAGGTGCACTATGGACATGTGCATCAATAGTTGCACCGCAAATGCGTAACATGATCTCTGTCTAACTCATTTTACCAGTCCTGGAGTATGGCAATTGTGTCTACAGATTGCAGGGCAAAGACCCTGGAAAAATTAACTAATTCTTATAACTGACTTGCTAGGTTTGCTCTGGGCTGTTCATTAAAAATTCACCATTGCCTTATGTACCAGCAGTTACAATGAGACAGTTTGCCCCTTTGTAGGATGAAACAATATTCATTATTAATTTATAAAATTAAAAATGGTGTAATCAAGGGAAACAAATGCATTTATTGATCATGAAACAAATGTTCAAGATACCATATAACGAATGTAGTACATCAAGGTTTCAAACTTCTAAAAATAAGAACAAAATATGGTATCATGACATTTCAGATTAATGCTGCAAAAATTTGGAATGCAATGTTCCCTTCATTAACAAATTTGTCAAAATTTGGAATGTTTTAAACAACCATTAACAAAACTTTTATTGAGGCATGTACTTGCATATAGACTCATTAAATCATTTTTTGTTTTGTTTGAATATCTCCAGCTAGTGTGTAGTATATATGTTTTGTGTGTATTGAATGAAGTATGTTCTACTATTTTACTATGTTATTGTAAGAAATGTATTAACATTTTAACAGGATAACTTTGAAAATAGGTCCCCCGGGCTTCCGGGTGTCAGTGTGGCTCATTTAATAGCACATCTACCTCTGGACCAGAAGGTTGTGGGTTCTGGTCCCACACCGGGATTGGACTCATATCTGAAATGCTGGCACCTGAATGCAGTATTAGGGGGATGCTGTATTGTTGGGGTGCGCCGTCCTTTGGATGAGACGTTAAACTGAGGTCCCTTCTACCAATCCTGGTGTTGTCCAGATGGAAGTAAAAGAACCCAGGGCATTCTTTGCAAAGAGTAGGGGACTTTCTTGGTGTCCTGGCCAAAATTTATCTTCCCATAAAACTGGCTCATGCAATTGCCCAGGCTGTGTGTGGGTGTTGATGTGCGATATGGCCACCACTACACATTCAGTCACTTCACTACCAGTCTAGCATTGCTCGTAAATCACTTTGGGATACACAGTGTATGAAAAGCACTATATAAATTCTGATTCTTCTTCTTCTAAAATTCTGATCCTGTCAAAAAATAAAGTATTAACTTACTACATGACTGTATTGGCACATGGGGGACATGACTGAGGTGGGGAAGGAGAGATCTGCATCTTTGATGATGCTAGACATTCTGACCAGTTGACTGACATGGTTCTGTTTGATGACTGTATTAGCTACTGTACATTGTAAAGGTACTGCAGGGTAGTGAAGAGGTACCAGCTAGCTAGCGTGAAGTTTGACTTGCATTGGCCCCCAAATCATGGATCACGGGTTGGGGCCAACTTGTTTTAAACTGCCTTGCAATGTGAGTCACAGCTCATTTACAGACTAAGGACTTCAAAGGCTTGCAATAAACATCCCACAAAAACTGCTCGTTGTCTACTAGGAGGATAATGTCATAATTGCTACCATGGTTACCCAGAAGTATAAAATGAGTTCACCTGCAGCACTAGCAGCTCACCATGACAGATTTGGGGAGCCATGCAGGAGGACACTATGCTGCTAGGTAAGATATATTTTTAAAACTTTTTAGAATGTTCACTTGAGGTACACATTTGATGGTATGGATACATCAGTGACAAATTACTATTTTCAAAAAAAATGTTTTACTGTTTTGTTTGCAACACTAAAAGTGTACCTTTAAATATAAATATTTGCTTACTGCTAAGGTGAGATCATTTTTGTTTAGTAAGTTCCACAAGTGACTAGATTATGGACAGATAATACATATAACCAGCAATTAAATGGTTTAATAGTGGGATACAGAAACATGTTTGAACACAGTAACTCATAGTGATACATTAAAGTGGAACAAATATGATAAGATTATCACTTTTGGAATAAAAGAATTAAGGTTTTGTCAAGCACAAACTAACAAAAGATGAAGCGTATATTAAAAAAAGGAAACTGGAGGCTAGCCCAATGGTGTGGAGGGCTGAGGCGCTGGATGCCTTACCTCTCAACATGCTGGAGAGACATGTTCAGGAATGACCACAGAATGCCATGGGTCAGCCAGCGGGGCAAGGTGATGATCAAGCAGCTGCTGGCAGCTCTCCTGGCCTGGGTAGGGGAGGTTGGTTCTCCTGGCCTTTGAGCACCACAGCATGGAAGTGAGATGGTGGTGCAGGCTGTGCACAGAATCTGGCGATAGGGCAGGGATGAGTGGAGTGCAGTCAGTCCATGCTAAGGCATGTGTGCACACCTCACATGAATGCCGATCTTGTCTGGTGTCTCTGGAGAACAGGGTAGCAAAAGGTGGAAAAATTGGGGTATGGATGGTTGAAGCCCCCCACAATGGCTTCAGTGGCTCCACCAGGGTAGAGGAGGAGATGCATCTAGTGACTGCGGATGTCTGGTGATGGATGACTTACACAAGCAGCCAGCCCACCTGGAGGATAAAAACAATATAGAAAAAAAATGAAGTCGGAACTTATATGTATTATAATATATTTGTTCAAAAAAATGTTTTTAAGTTGAAAAAAGTTCCAAAGCCAGAACTTATATTTATACCAAAAATATATATAATATCAGAACTCTCACACTGGAAATTTTTTTTTATTTTAGAAAAGCCATGTTTTTTTTAATAACACTTAGTAACACACCTTGAACAAATTAATGAATTAAAGTATGCTAATGTCAACTTTTTATTTTATTTAATATATTAATGAAAAATATCAAGTAAGATCCAAGTGGCACGCTGATAAAAATTATAACTTAATTTACTATAGATTAAACAAAAAGAAACAAAATAATTTATTTAAGTTTATTCCTCTGTAATCAATGTCCGGGTATGAACTCTGCTACTATATACAGTATATATTATGGTATCACGGTAGTGCTACTATAGTTAGGGTTGAGGAACCATTTCTATGTTAAACCCCAAATTTTGCACCTTAATAACTTTGCAACTATTTGACAAATTTGCCTGAAATTTGGAATACATGATCAGGAATCATAGGCCTTGGGCTCTGCAAAGTTTCGTACTGGTCGGATACATGGCTGCGGAGTTATTAAGCATGATCTGTGCGCGTTTACGCTTTTTCTGGAATTCTACGGTCGCACATACAGGTCACACGGTTTGCACGACCGGTCCGAAATCTTCAGGGAATGTGCGGCCGTGGTCCCCGATGTGCCTTTCAAAGATTTGGTGAAAAAATGTTAAACGGTTCAAAAGTTATTCAAAAAACAATTTCCCATTATAAGGCAATGGTAAAAGTTAACAAAAAGTTTGACAGTGTCGCAAATGCATTTTTACTTTCGCAAATGGCCCTGTTACTTTTGCAAATCCGCCATTTTGTTTTCAGTTAGTGATCAGAAAAATGCTTGGCATTTAAATTTGGGACCCTCTAGCAACCTAATTCTTTTTGTATTCACCTAGTCGGACCCTGAGGATGCTGGCCATGTCTTTATTTTGGGGTAAAACACCCCAGAAATATGTTTTTCAAATTTCTGGAAAAAGTACTTTCACAAAGTACTTTCGTGCTCACGAAAGTGTCACAAATTTTTACGAAAGCTTTCGCAAATTGAGACAGTAGTTTTCAAGTCTGTGGGAAAATGAGAACAATTCTTTGGCACTGCACTGCAAAAGAATGGTTGGGAGTTTTGTGCTGAAATTTGGAGGGAGCTCAGCCGACATCTCACAGATGTGCCTTTCAGTGTTGTGTTCAAAAAATATTACATGGCGGCAAAGTTATGGCACTCCAAAGTTGACAGTTTTTCCCATAGGATAACATGACGGCGCCCGACGCATTACAGGAGTCCTTTGGCACCCTGCTGCCAAATAACAGTTTATTTTTTTTTCCTGAAATTTGGAAGGAAGACAGTCAACAGCCCACAGATGTGCCTTTGAGTAGTTTGATGAAAAAATATTACAGGGAGGCAAAGTTATGGCACTTCGAACTTCTCTTTTTTTCCCATAGGATAACATTACGGCATTTGCCGGGCCTTTCAGGGCCCGTATCTCGGAAAAGGTACGAGATACGGAATTTTCATCGGAAAACTAGCCAGGGCAGTCATAAATCATATGATTTTTACATTTTTTTCCTACGTCGTACGGCTCCTGAGATATAACCTATTTAGTATTCCAAGTCCTCATTTCCTGCTCCGATACCCATTATTATGCACACATTCTTTGTACTCACTGTCTTTCTCTATGCAGGTTTTGGGGAAAACCAGCCTGTGTGCTTACATTACGGTTACCGTTGCCCTTTCCACTTGCGGTTCTGTACCCGTTTCACTTACCGTTGATGTCTATGCCACCATGTGCGTTATCCTTTGCATTTTCAGTTGCGCTTGCATTTCTGTTATTTTTTGCCATTTGTGTCTACAGTACTGTTTCTCGTTCTGTTTCACTTTGTGTCACCATGCCCATTGACATTTCCATTTGCAAGCACCATGTTACTATGTGACAACACATCATGTGGCAGACCGTTCCAGTCTACGCCACCGTGTGCATTACCCTTTCTGTTCTCATTCGCGCTTGTGTTACCATGTGCACCACTGTTATCCCTTCTGTTTGCGTTGCTGTTCCTGTTACTATGTCACAAGACATCACGTGGCCAGGCCCTGAGATCCCGCCCCTGCATTACATTCACTATTTCTGGTTATTATTCTCAAAAAGAAGGGAAATTAGAGGCAAAAAACTCAGTTTAATGCCTTAGTCAGGGTTGTTCCACAGCGACAAAGTGAGGAAATTCAGTGTTAGGGTTGAAACCCCCTTGGACCCTCAGCCCACCAGCAGATGGCATTGGGGCCACACGGTCCCAACTCACCCCATTCTCCTATACTTCTGCTTTACACATGTGATGGGGTGAGAGTTAGCTGATGACCCCAATGCGCACCCCAATGCCGGTTGGGGTGGGCAGGGGGTTCAAGGGGTTTTCAACCCAACAGCGAATTTCCTCACTTTTGTCACTGTGGAACAACCCTAACTAATGCATTAAATGGAGTTTTTTGCCTCTAATATATATGTATATTACGGTAGCACGGTAGTGCTACCATAGTTAGGGTTGAGGAGCCATTTACATGTTAAACCCAAAATTTTCCACCTTAATAAGTTTGCAACCATTTGATGGATTTACCTGAAGTTTGGAATACTCAATCAAGAGCCAGAGGCCTTGGGATCTGCCAAGTTTCATACCGATCGGATATATGGCTGCGGAGTTATTAAGCATGATTTGCGTGTGTGTTTACGCTTTTTCTGGAATTCTACTGTCGTGCCTACAGGTCGCACAATTTGGCGACCAGCCCAAAATCTTCAGGGAACATGCGGCCATGGTCCCCGATGTGCTTTTAGAAGATTTCATGAAAAAATATTAAACGGTTCAAAAGTTATTCAAAAAACAATTTCCCATTATGTCAATGGGAAAAGTTAACAAAAAGTTTGACAGTGTCGCAAATGCACTTTTTACTGTCACAAATGGCCCTGTTACTGTCGCAAATCCTCCATTTTGTTTTCAGTTAGTGATCAGAAAAATGCTTGGCATTTAAAATTGAGACCCTCTAGCAACCTAATTCTTTTTGTATTCACCTAGTCGGGCCCTGAGGATGCTAGCCATGTCTTTATTTTGGGATAAAACACCCCAGAAATATATTTTTCAGATTTCTGGAAAAAGTACTTTCACAAAATAGTGTCGCACTCATGAAAGTGTTGCAAATTTTTGAGAAAGCTTTCGCAAACTGCGACACTACTTTGAGACACTATGCCCAAAATTACAGTAATTCTTTGGCACTCCACTGCAAAAGAACGGTCTGGAGTTTTAGGCTGAAATTTGGAAGGTACGCAGCCAACATCTCACATATGTGCCTTTCAGTATTTAGTTGAAAAAATATTACACAGTGACAAAGTTACGGTACTCCAAAGTTGATGCTTTTTCCCATAGGATAACATCACGGCGTACGACACATTGCAGCAATCGTTTGGCTCCCTGCTGCAACATAACAGTTTGGTCTTTTGGGCTGAAATTTGCGGAGAAGACAGCCAACATCCCACAGATGTGCCTTTCAGTGGTTTGGTGAAAAAATATTACAGGGAGGCAAAGTTATGGCAGTCTGAACTTCTGTTTTTTTCCATTGGATAACATTATGGTGTTCGATCAGTTTTCAGGCCCGTGATCTCAAAACAGTGCGAGATACAGACTTTTTGTGGAAAAGTTTATTAGCCCCCTTAGGGGGCTAAGTACAAAACTAGCCAGGAAAGTGATAATTCATATGACTTTTACATTTTTTTTCTGTGTCATACGGTTACTGAGATATAAGCAATTTACTATTCCAAGTCCTCATTTTTGTGTTCCGAGAGTCATTATTTTGCATACATTCTTTGGACTCACTGTCTTTCTCTATATAGCTTTTGGGTAAAACCAGTCTGTGCACTTACATTACTGTTACCATTACTGTTTCTCCTTGCGGTTCCGTACCCGTTTCACTTTCCGTTCACATTTACTCCACCATGTGCGTTACCCTTTGCGTTTTCATTTGCGGTTGCTTTTGCGTTATTTTTAACATTTCTGTCTACAGTACTGTTTCTCTTTCTGTTTCGCTTTGCGTCATCATGCGGATTACGATTTGCATTTGCAGGCGCAATGTTACTATGTGACAAGACATCACATGGCAGGGGCCCCGCGCTCCCAACGCCGCATTACATTCACTATTTGTCATTATCATTCTCAAAAAGAATGGAAATTAGAGGCAAAAAACTCTGTTTAATGCATCATTTAGGGTTGTTCCACAGTGACAAAAGTGAGGAAATTTGATGTTAGGGTTGAACCCCCCTTTGCACCCCTCCAGCCCACCCCCCAAATGGAATCGGGGAGCATTGGGGTCATCGGTCCTAACTGTCACCCCATTCTCCTATTCCTCAGCTTCTTTCCACATGTGATGGGGTGACACTTAGGGCCGATGACCCCAATGTGCACCCGATTCAATTTGGGGTGGGCTGAGGGTGCAAAGGAGGTTTCAACCCTAACATCGAATTTCCTCACTTTTGTTGCTGTGGAACAACCCTAACTTATGCATTAAACAGAGTTTTTGCCTCTAATATATATATATATATATATATATATATATATATATATATATATATATATTTATAAAATCACACATGCCCACACAATGCAAAGCATCATGGGGTGCATATGCAAATCACCACAGAATGTTATGCTGGTTCAACTTTAAGCAGAATTGCATGGTGCCGAAAGGCCTCTCACAAAGTTTGCAAAAGGTGCTAACAGATGACATAGGCATGTGTTTCGTCCTACCAGGACTCACCAGTATGCCTCATCTGTTTGACATCCCAGTGGAATGAACCAGCTACCCTAAGATGGTCTGTCTGGGTTGTGTTGTGGTGAACCCATTAAAATAAAAAACTGTTTAAAAGACAAAGAACCTCTGTGCACAAACACTGAGGCAAGGGTTACCCCAAAGGGCATTGGGCTGGGAAGCCAAGTTTCAAGAAAATACAAAATGCAGCCCATGATGCTTTGCATTGTGTGGGCATGTGTGATTTTGTATTTGTCAGTGTTACAATAAATTTGAGCTACTAAGCAACCTAGAGGAGGAGGAAGGGGTTGGTGGAAATGAAGAAACTGATACAGAGGCCAGGGAAGGGAGTCTGATACCCATAGGGCATCACAGACCAGCAATGGAAAGGATAGAAATAGTCCCAGAGGGAGAAGGGGAAATGTAAATGTTAAGCTGATGGGGGAGATGCAACATATTGCATACATGAGGGAGTAGAGCATGACTGGAGAGAAACTGGGAAACAAGGAGGCAGGGAGGGGTCCCCTTCAGGAGGGGTTCTGTACCAAGGATGGGGCCCTAGGTAAAGAGGACCCACAGAGGGTCTCTGGAGGCAGAGGTACTATTACAAGGGAGGAGGATGGTTGTGTGGTGGAAGGGGAAATCATCAGGGTCAGGATAAATGGTTCTGAAAAGAGAGGGTTAAAGGGGACACCTATTCGGGGGGGTCTGAGTTAAGTGGCAAAATAACAAGGGAGGCAGAAAGGGGAGGGTGACAAGGGAGTTTCTAATAAGGCAGGAAAACTCTCATGGAATTGAGATCATGAATAAAGGGGGGATGGGGGTTGACAGCGCATAGTGGAGGTAACCATAAGGATGATGGCGGTGTTAAGGTTCTGTTATTGGGAGACTCAATGATTAGAGGTATCCATTGGGAAGGACAGGGGTTAGATGCCACAGCCAAGTGAAGGTAGTGAGTATCTCTGGGCTGACAGTGCACAGAGCAAAGTTCATGGTGTATGAACTGGTTAGGGATTGTGGAGGGAAACTGGATGTCCTGGTGCATTTGGGAATTAATGATCTAGAGGAAAAAAGTGTTTTGGAATTCCAAGGAAGGTTCCGAGAACTTGCCAGAGTCTGTCTGGATAATGGATGCAACATTTCCTTTTCAGAGATATAGCCAATACCAAAGGCCACAGTGGAGAAAAAAATGAAGATCATAGAGGTTAATGACTGGCTCAGGAAGTGGGGTGAAGAAAGTGGGTCGGGGTGTTAGGGAACTGGAAAGGAGTTTGGGAGGATAAGGAACTGTATGCCAAGGACAGGCTTCATCTTGCCCCATTAGGGAAGGAAGTCCTTAAACAGGGGTTGGCTGACTACCTTCAAGAAAAGTGGGGTTTAAATGTGTGAGGTGGGAGGGATAAGGTAGGGGCTTACCAGAAGCCCTCTTCTCCAGATGAGGAGAGTTGCTTTCAAACCCAAGCTGAGGAGGGGGAAACAGACTGGGGGAAGAAGTTTCAGGAGGAGTAGAGGGTGGATGGAAGTACAGTATAAGGAACCTGGGTGGGGTTCAACAAAGGGGATCAGGGATAAGGGATAGGGGGTGGTTTTAATAAATGCCAGGAGCTTGGGAAAAATGTTGCCAGAGTTCCAGGCCATGCTGTTCGGGGGGGTGGATGTGGCGGTGGTCACGGAAACATGGGCCAACAAAAACCATGACTGGGACCTAAATGTGGGGGGGTACACTATGCTTAGGAAGGATAGAAAGGAGGGCAGAGGGGGTGGAGTGGCTATGTTCATTAGAGATGACATAGAAATTTCTAGGGTAGAAGAGGCAGAGGGAAACATGGAGGTCTTTTGGATCACCTTATGAACCCCCGGCAGGAGGTAAGGTCAAGCTGGGTGTAGTATATAGGCTCCCTGGGATGTGTGATGTTCTGGAGGATGGTTTGCTGGACAACATCATTGTCCAGTGTGGACCAAAAGGGGAGTGAGTGGTGTTGATGGGGAAACTTAATATGCCAGGTACAAACTGGGGAACCATGTCCTCTAAGGTGGCCAAGGAGCAGAAGCTGCTGGACAGCTTCCAGGATGTGTTCTTGACACAGCAAGTGATGGAGCCCACAAGGGTAAGGCATGTCTTGGATATGGTTTTGGCAGATGGGGATCTGGTAAGGGACCTGGTTGTAGAGGATCCTCTGACTGGGAGCGACCACAATACTGTCTGGTTTCAAATAAGCATGGGGGAGGGGGGAGAGATCTAGGACACTGGCAGTGGACTTCGGGGGGCAAACTTTGTGGGCATGGGAAATATTCTCAAGGATCACTTGAAAGGGATTACAACAATGACAAAGGTGGAAAAGAGATCGGAGATCATAAAAGGGGGACTTCACAAGGCAGTCAGGACCTGCTCTAAGGTGAAGCATAAGGGAGCAAAGTCACATAAACCATGCTGGTGGTTCAGTGAGGTTCAGGTAGCGGTCAGAGAAAAGAAGGCTGCCTACAAAAAATATAAAACAATGAGAGGGAAAGGAAAAGGAAATGTACCATCTTGCATCTAGAAAAGTCACCCGGATGGTGTTGGGGCAAAGTCCAGTAAAGAGCAGTGGCTGGCACAGGGGATATGGGGAGGGGAAAAGGGGTTCTTCCGGTACATTGGGGAGCGGAGAAAAACTAAGTGCCATTTCGGCAGGTTGATATCAGAAGGAGGGTGGGTGGAAGAGGCAAGAGACCAGGCAGAGGTATTAAATGAGTACTTCACCTCTGTGTTCACTAGGAAGGGGGATGGGATATCTACAAAGCAAGGCACTATGGGGATAGAAGCGGTAGTGAGTGGGATCAGGGGAGCAGTAGAAATGGAGCATGAGGGAGGGAGAGGTACCCCTGGGGTGTCACATCAGGATAAGGACAAAAAGGCCAGTAAGGTGGAGGGGACAGATGATGCTATCTCTACTGAAAGGGTGTTTTTAGCCTTTAAGGGCCTAAAGAAAGATAAATCTCCTGGGCTGGATGGCATCCATCTGAGAATACTATGGGAGCTGGAGGACATACTGGCTGCACCCCTGATGGAGCTCTTCAACAGGTCACTTGAGACAGGGAAGGTACCTAGGGATTGGCGAGAGGCACATGTGCCAATCCATAAAGGGGGGTCGAGGGAAGTACCAGGTAACTATAGACCCATCAGTTTAACCTCGGTGTTGGGAACATTAACAGAGAGTATACTAAAGGAACGACTGGGGGTGTACTTGGAGGAGGTGAGAGGTCTGGATAGTCGGCAACATGGGTTTGTGCAAGGTAGATCATGTCAAATCAGTCTTGTGGAGTTCTACGAATGGATAACATCAGAACTGGACAGGGGAAAGCCTGTGGAAGTATCATTCTTGGACTTCAGCAAGGCGTTCGACTCTGTCCCCCACAATGGTCTGGTGGAGAGACTGACGGGGTTGGGAGTAGGACCTTTGATGGTCAGATGGATTGAAAACTGCCTAGCTGGATGCACTCAGAGAGTAGTGGTCGGTGGGGAGCTCTCGAACCCTAGAGAGGTCTGTAGTGGGGTACCACAGGGCTCAGTCCTGGTTCCAATCCTGTTTAATGCATACATTTTGGACATCAGGAAGGGTAAAGAGTGTGAAATGAGTCTCTTTGCTGATGACTCCAAGATGGGAGCAATAGTTGAGGGGGAAGAGGGGAGGTTGGCCCTGCAATGGGACCTGGACACCATGTAAAGGTGGGCTCACACATGGAAATTAAATTTCAATATCACCAAATGCAAGGTGTTACATCTTGGGTGGGGAAACCCTAAACATAGGTACACCCTGGGAGGGGAGGTGCCGGAGGCCTCAACAGGGGGGAAAAGACCTAGGGGTCATGATGGATGCATGTATGAATAATTCTGAGCAGTGCAGGAGAGTGGCTAGCAAAGCAAACAGGATGTTGGGCTGCATCATAAGGGGATCACCTCTCGGAGCCGGGAAGTGATTCTACCGCTGTACAATGGATTGGTTAGACCACACCTTGAGTATTGTGTACAGTACTGGAGACCACACTTGAAGAGGAACATACACCTTCTTGAGAGGGTACAGAGGAGGCCAACTAAGATGATATGAGGACTAGGGGATTTGACGTATGAGGACAGACTTGAGGAGCTCTGCCTGTTTTCATTGGAGGAGAGGAGAGACAAGGGGGACGTGACTGAGGTCTTCAAGTACCTCAAGGAAATAAATGGGGTAAACACAGAGGGGATCTTTAAACTAAAACAGGGAGGTATCACCAGAGGGCATGGTTTGAAGTTGGAAGGTGGAAGGTTGGGGGGAAGAGGAGGAGTTTTTTCACTGAGAGGGTGGTGGATCCTTGGAACATGCTGCCTGGCGAGCTGGTTCAGAGATCCACAGTGGAGGGCTTCAAGAGAGGGTGGGACAGACACAGAAGCAGATGTATCAGATAATGGCCTGGCCCGGGGGGGTGGGGATAGATGATAGGGGTTTCTGGAACACAAGGTGGGGAGGGCCTCAGTACCCAACTAGGGATCTGAAGTTTGAGCAGTCTCGATAGCCGGTAGGCCTAATCTGCTGGCAATTAGTATGTTAGATGCAGACCATCACATCAATATAGGCCTGCATCCCTCCAGGTGGACCTAAAGTCCCCAATGAAACCAAAACCCTGAGCTCTGTACCAGTTTTTCAACCATTCATTAAATCCTATGGTGTGGAGTACCCTAACATCACACTTGCCATAGACAGGCAACACCTCCGAGAAGCTTACCATACATGCTACATGTCTAAGGCTCCTCCCCAACTCATCAAACTACTCTTGCACTGCTCTGACCCCATTCCCAGCCAGGCCATTTGTCCCTAGGTGGACAATGACATCCAGCTCCCTCCCTTGTGCAGCTGCTCCCAAGATCCTGAGGATTTGCTCCCTGTCCCTCCAAACCATGGCACTGGGTAGGCACCTTACCTCCCTCTCCCATTCCTCCCCCAGTTCTACCCCCTAACATTTGAGTCCCCCACCAGGAGTTGTTTCCTTGCCCTGTGGGGTCCCATGCCACCCTCTTTTGGGTCTCCTTTGTGGAGGTTCCCAGTATCTGCTTTGGTCTCCACTGCAGGTGCCTCAATAGAGGAACCACACTTCCTCAGAACAGCTTATGAATTGAGGAGAGGTACAACTGGAGGAATATGCCTCTATTCCACCACCCTTTCCCTCTCTGAGTCCACCTTGGTACAACCGCTCCTCTTTCTAGACAACCTCTGAGGTAGCGACGGCGGCCCTGGTGGTCCGTCTGTGGGGGAGGAGGTTTCACGAATCCTAGCCAAGTCAGCATGGAGACGAGCAACCTCCTCCCTCAGACCAGAGAGGTGCCTACAAATAGGGCAGCATCGCAGCCTCCAGAATGTCTCCTGGGAGACTGCCGCCCCACAGCCATTGCACTGCATCACTCCCTTCAAGTCTTATTTTGTGGCCCTTCTCCTGTTGCTTTGTATGCTTACTCTCTCCTCCCTGTTTTTTTTCCCTCCTACTGATTATGTGCCCTTACAGCTCTCTCCCATCCTGTTCTGGGACAGGAACATCCTGTGTTCTTCTGTAGTCTCCTTCTTCCTTGCTCAGAGTCAGACCTCCAGCAGCTAGGAGGAGAAGAAGAGCTACTCCTTTCCTTCAAGGATGATGAAACCTATGTGTCTCAGTGATCCTTCCTTTCCTACTGCCAAACAGGAAACTCCTGTTGTTAGTCAAATCCAGTGCCTCAAAAAGTAGAACTGGCTAATGGTGGGAGGGTGGAGTGGAGGGAAGGAGGACAATTAGTAAAACAAGTTCTGGTTTTGTAGTCAGCTGCTCCTTGCTCTAAAAGCAAGATTTCTGTCTTCCAAAGCTAGTACTGGAGAACTGTAATTGGAGGCACCTGCTTTTGTACTCCTAAGCCACACCCCCAATTAGCTTCCCCCCTCCTGACTTAAAAACTTTTTTCCCTAACACAGAAAGGCACACTGACTTTCTTTTTATTTTTTTACTCAAAATGTGACCTCCCCCCACTTCTAATAAAGTATCTGTTTTCTTAATCCCAACAGGCACTGATTCCTGCTGAGATAGAAGTGTTGTATTACTAAAACAAGTTCTAGTTTTGCAGTCAGCTGTCCTTGCTCTAAAAGCAAGATTTCTGTCTGCCAGAGCTAGCACTAGGAAACTATAATTGGAGACACCTGCTTTTGTACTCCTAAGACACCCTCCCAATTAACTTCTCCCCTCCTGTTTTAACAAACTCCCTTTCCCTAACACAGTAAACAAACTGACTTTCTTTTTATTTTTACCCTAATAGAGACCCCCACTTCTAATAAGGTGTCTGTTTCCTTAATCCCAACAGGCACTGACTCCTGCTGAGATTTATTTATTTATTTATTTATTTGTATTTCGGATGACACCTTTGAGCTGAGGGCTCTTTTACAAAGGTTCCATGTCAAGGCAATAAGGACAATTAGGTGCAAAACGTAACATAATCATCACAATGGAACTTACAAAAAAAAAAGACAAATGTTACAATAATAGCAGCCAAAGGCATTGTCAAGGAATTGTGTTGTGAGTTAATTATACACTACAAGTCATAGGCGGCTCAGTGAAGCTTAGTTAGGAGTGGGTTAGTGGGAAAAGAGAAAGAAGAGTGGTGGTGAGGGGGTGGTATGGGAGACAGAGAGAGGGAGGAAGGGAGAAATGGGGAGGGCATTGGGTTGGGTATGTGGTAGATGGGAAACAGCAAGGGAGGAGGAAAGGGGGGATGAAAAAGAAAAGGAGACAGATTCATCCTATACCCAGTAATGGGGGCTACTAGAGGAGGAGGAGGAGCTGAGGCAGTGAGGAGGGATGCTTGACGGTAGTATGCCTTGAAGGGATTATAAGAAGCAGTTACAGAAGACACTAGCCACGAGGTGTTGGTGCAGTTTACACTTAAATGCACCAATTGTGGCAATGTTGGAGATTTCTGTAGGTAGCAAGTTGAACCAGGTGGAGGCCCTGACAAGGTAAGAACGCTGAACTTGAGAGGTCTGACAGCAAGGTACTGTAAAGGTTAGACTGTCCAATATTCTAGTTAGACAGTGGACACGCTGCAGGGTCAATATTGATTGGACTCAAGGGGGGCATAAGGCCCAGTGATGTCTTCTTAGCTAGGATGCTGGTTTGGTACTTTAGCCTGATGGATAGCTGGAGCCAGTTAGCCTGCTCGTAAATGTCACACATGTGAGAGAGGCGGGCAGCTGAAATAAGGAGTCTACATGCCTTATTAAGGGCTACTGCTATGCGCCGGAGTGTAGTATCAGTAGCGGGTCCATAGATAACAAGCCCGTAGTCAATAGTTGAGATAACAGAGCTCTGGATAATGAGGTTCAAAGCTTCAGCCGTTAGGCAATGTTTATGCTTGTATAGCCTATAAGTTTTAGCGGTATTGTCAATGTGTTTGGTATATGAGACGGAACAGTCAAGGGTCAGGCCCACATATTTAAACATATCCACCCACTCAAGAGTGACGCCTTCATGGTTGTTAATTATGAGCTCATGGTCCTTGTACTTATGGGTTCCATGGAACATTGTTTTAGTTTTTTTGTGGTTAAGGATTAGTTTAAGTGAGCAAAACCAGTCTTCCACTTCTTTGAAACATTTCTGTAGTTGAGACTGAAGGGAGGTGGGGTCGGTGTGGTAAGTGAAGATTACTCCATCATCTGCATACAGTAACATTCTGTCATGGCAGGAGGCAGGGAGATTGTTCAGGAATATGCTGAATAACAAGGGACCCAGGATAGAACCTTGGGGTACTCTAGAGTGGATTGGTAGGAATGACAAGAGGAATTCACTAATCCTGTCCTGTTGGGTCTGGTTACTGAGGTAGCTTTGAAACCAGAGGGTAGTTTCACTTGAAAGACCAAGAAGGGATAATTGTTTGAAGAGAATGGAGTGACTGACAGTGTCAAATGCCTTAGTCAGGTCAATAAAAGAGGTGCCAACCAACTGGCCCTGATCAAGTGCATGATGGATACAGTATGTGTGGTGAATTCGAGGAGTGCCGTGGCAGTGTTGTGCCCTTTGCAGAAATCATGCTACTGGGAACATTGCAGGCTGTATTTTACAAGGTACTCCGTGAGTTGATCAGCCACTATCCATTCCAAGGCTTTGGATAGAGGAGGGAGGATGGATATGCCTGTAGTTGTTCCTGAGAGTCTTGTCACCACTTTTATGGATTGGAGTCACCACTGCCAGTTTCCATTTTTGGGGGAACTGGGAGAGCATGAGGGAACGGTTGAGGATTTTGGTTAGTGGGAGCAGGACTTTGTCAATGGTGAGGGTGAGAAGTTTCATATCCAGTGAATCGCAATTGATCCTAAACTTTCCAAACACTTTACGAATGTGTTTTTTAGCTAGGCTTTCTGGGATTGCTTTGAAATGGAAAGGAGGGTGCCCTGGTGGCAAACCTGAACTAACAGGAGCTAGGTTGACTGTGGTGGGATCAAAAAAGTTAGGGGGTAGCACATGACTAAGGTCAGCAAAAGTGGTGATAAATGTTATGGCAATGATTACATGGTCAAGAGTGATGGTACAACATTGTGGGTGTTGTTTTGGGATCCTTTCCAGTCACTTCAGCAAGATTACACAAGAATTCACTTGCGTCATTCCAGGTGCTAGCTAAGGCATTCCTGTAATAGCTAACCTTCTCATGGCGGATTGCTCTGGTACATGCATTCCTTGGTGCCAGTAGCCTTAGCACGATACCAGAGCTGGTCTCGAGATTTCATTTGTTTTTTTTTTCAGTTCAAATTTTATTAAAGTTTCCAATACAGAGAATGAATCACAGTGGAGTAAATCATGAACCCCAAAGAACAGACACAGAATGCAAGATGATTTGTTTCCTCTCACCCTCTACCCACTCCAACCCAACCCCACCTCGAACAACCCAGCGCATCAGTACTCCTTTAGCACAACTCCAAAGAATATAACCTAGTAGTACTTAGTCCTGTAGTGCATAAAGAGTCTGCAGTGGGCCCCAAATCCTCTCAAACTTTTCCAGTTTGTTATAGACTGGCAATAGTCCTCTCTGTTCTGAGGTTTGCCAGCAATTCCTGAAGCCATTCAAAATAAGATGGTACCTCTGTATCCTTCCAGTGCCTCAACACCACTTTTTTAACAGACAGTGACATCAATGCTATGTGGTACCTCCGGTTACCACTGAAATGGATGAGAAATCCCCAAGAAGACATATTTCGGGGGTGAACAATTCTGAGAGCCCTAAAAGAGGATCAGCAAGCTGATTAATCATGGTCCAAAGTGGGGTGATTTTGGGACAACTCCAGAAAATATGAAGGAGGTCACCTTCTTGAGACTGGCATCTTGTGCAAAGGGGAGAATACATCAGACCCAGTCTGGCAAGCCTCTGCGGAGAATAATAAATGTTATGCACAATTTTGAATTGCATTTATCTAAGTCTGTCCTGCTTAAGGAACTTATGACAACTTTGCCACAGGAGAGTCCAGTACATATCTCTGCCCTGAAAGAGAGAGGCCCAAAAGGAGACGGGAGCATAATTATCAAGGTAAGCCCAGGTAAACAGAGCAATATATATTTTAGATACAGCATGAGACGAACCCACCAACTCCGTGAGGGTAGCCTGAAAACTGATATTGGGAGCTGGAGGGGGAATCGGACCCATTATCTTAACCAGTAGGTGGCAAAATTGAAAAATCTTAAAAATTGCTGTGTGAGGTAACATTAACTTGTGCATAATGCCAGCAGAAGAGCACCATTGACTATTGGATGACATAAACTCATCTAGACAGCAGTTTCTTATCTGAGGGATCCAACTAGGTGAGAGAAGCTTGCCGTCCAGCAAACAATTAGGGTTGCCTATTACGGGTTGAGATAAATCCTTGAGATTCTTATACCTCAGAAAAGTGCACAGTTGAGTATGAACCCTGATTGAAATGGCTATAGGGGAACTACGTAGAGATTCTGGTAGGGAACTGACCTTGGTGTATAACAGTGCAGCCAGAGAGAGGCCATGTTTTCTAATGGTAGCAGACTCGACGGCTAACCAAGTCGGGGTATATGTGGCAGCCCCAGATTGTTGATCCTTGGTCAGCCATCTGAGATACTTATTGGCCTGACTGGCACAGTAATATAGCCCAATATGGGGAGCCTTAATCCTCCTTTAGCCTTCGGAGCCTCTAACTTGTGGAAAGCCATCCTAGCTTTCTTGTCACCCCATAAAATAGTAGAGATCATGCTATGCACTTTTTTAACCCAGGACAGGGGGAGCCATATGTTTAGCATGTTAAGGGGGTAGAATAAGTGAGGAAATATGTTCATTTTGATTAGATTGATTCTGCCCCAAAGAGAAAGGGGAAGTAAAGTCCACCAGCGGAGGTCTAGATCTATTTTATGCACCAGTGCATCAATATTAAGTTGTCTGAGCCGTGCTGTGTCCCGAGTGAGAAGGAGTCCCAAATATTTAATATAATCGGACTTCCAGGTGAGCCCAAACACAATAATGTCCTGTTTAAATACCCTGTGGTTAAAAGGAAAAAACTCAGTCTTACCTACATTGATTTTATAATTTGAGATCTTGCTGAAGTCGTCTATTAACTTCAGAATAATGGGAATAGATGTGAGTGGATGGGTTACCTGCAGCAGAAGATCATCTGCATAGGCCGCCACTTTAACCACCTGCTCCCCGAGATAGATACACGAGATGCCCTGGGCGCCAGACAATCTCCTAATAAGAGGCTCTAGGTAAATATTGAAGAGAAGCGGGGATAAGGGACAACCCTGTCTGGTCCCTACATGTAATTTAAAGGGGGTGGAGAGAATCCCATTACATGAGATTCTGGCAGAAGGGAACCTTATATAAAGAGCTGACTTAATTCCAGAATTTCGTGGGAAAACCAAAAACTTCCATGTAGCAAACAAGTAATCCCAGCGGACTCTGTCAAATGCCTTCTCAGTATCCAGCGAGATCAAGACCATTGGACAAAGAGCATCCTTGGATGCCGAGAAGACATGAGACAGGACCCTCAGATGATCAACCAATGATCTCCCTTTCATAAAACCAACCTGATCTGCCCCAATTAAAAAGGAAAGTACTGCCTCCAAACGGTCGGCTAATAGTCTTGCCAAAATCTTAATATCATAGTTGAGAAGGGAGATCGGCCTGTAACTTGTGACCAGATCAGACGGTCAGTCCAGCTTAGGCAGCAAAACAATCAGCGCCTCAAAAAGGGAGGGATCAGATGCTTGGCCAGAGAGAATGGCCTGGAAGAGTGGCAGCAAAATGGGGATCAATTGCTTAGAGAAAACTTTGCAAAAATTGGAGGTAAACCCATCAGGGCCCAGATATTTGTCAGATGGGAGAGATTTAATTACCCTTTCAATCTCACCCTCAGAAACAGGAGACTCCAAAATTTTCTGCTGGGATTGTGAGATAATTGGCAGTAGTAACTCACTCAGGTATTCAAAAAGTCTATCCTTAGATGAGGAGTTAACCATAGGGCCATATAAGCCCTGGACATAATTTGTAAACTCCTCTGCTATCTCTGAGGGTAAGACCCTAAAGGAATTGTCTTTGGAGGAATGGACTGCGGGAATAAATCTAGCAGATTCCTGTTGCTTAATATGCAGCGCCAACATTTTGCTGGCCTTCTCACCCTGATCAGTATATACCGCTTTTGTTTTCAAAATGGCAACTTCAGCTTGCTCTGACAACATTGCTAGGTAGGCTTCTCTCAGTTTTGTTAAATCTTGTTTAAATGTCTCAGAACAGGATGGAGAGAGGAAAGTCTCCATGCCCCTAATCTGAGACAGAAGGTCAGATATCCGAGATGCCCTGTCTCTTTTCCTTTTTGATGTTAGGCCGATTATGATCCCCCTTAAATATGCTTTACAGGCACCCCATATCATATCGGGATTCCCCACAGAGTTAGAATTGGAGGCAGTAAACTGCTCTATTAGGGATATTATATATTGAACCATCTTTGGCTCCTTCAAAATTTGATTATTCAACTTCCACCTGCCCTCTTTATTGGGCAGTGACACTAGGGTTATTTGACAGGTGACCACAGAGTGATCCGACAGGGGCCCTGAAACAATACTAGAGCTTATAACCCCTGGTAATAGAGATTGAGAGATGAGGGTATAATCAATATCCGAGGAAGCTGCATGCACTGGAGAAACATAAGTTTGCATTGGGATGAAATATGCACCATATATCACAAAGACCTATAGAGTCCAACAAGTCCCTAAAAGCTCTTTGTGCTGGGGAGAGACCTTGATGGGATTGACCTGACCTGTCAAGAGCCTGATCAAAAGTGAGATTAAAATCACCCCTTACAACCATGGGGTTGTCCAAAACTGGAGTTAGGGCTTCTATTATCTGGACAAAAAAGCTGGGGGAGTCTATATTAGGGCCATAGATGACGCCCAAGACAATATCCAGGGTATGCAATCTACCTTTTACGAACAGAAATCTGCCGTAAGGATTGGGTATAACTTGAAGAGGTTTGAATGGAACTGACCTATGCAAAAGGATCATAACCCCTCTACTGTGGGTCATGCCTTCCGCCACGAACAGCTGCCCAATTTGCTGCCGTCTCACTTTTTCAGCCTCCCTCTTAAGCAGATGGGTCTCCTGCAAAAACGTAATTTCTGCCTTCAAATGATTTATATGTTTCAGGATTTTATATTGCTTAGTCCTATGCCTTGCCCCTTTAACATTACAACTGATAAATTGAATACTTCTAGCCATCACTCAAGATGCCAGTTGGAAATCCCCAAAAGCACCACATGTATATGTTTCATCTCAAGACTTATCCAAGCGAAGTATGCTCTGGGTTGTTCTATCTCCCCCCCACCCCTACCATCACTGAATCCATCCCCAATTATCCCTCTGAAGCCCTCCCAGACACCCCACATAAACCCTGGCCCCTCCTCCCACACCCACCCACCTTTGCAAGGTACATGATGATCAGCTAACTGAAAAGATCCTCTCCTCCAACCTCCCCACCCGTGAACCAGAAAACAAGAACACTACCCCTTTATAGCCAGAACACTCCATAGAGAGTAGTACATCCTCAATTCTTATAAACTGTCATCATTGCTAGCTAGTGTAGGAAAATTATCTGCACAAACCCTTAACAAAAATAATCCTCCCTACAGAGTCCCCATGAACCATGCTACTACATAATCCACAGAGAATGAAGTGTGTAAAACGCTTGCATCAAACATGAAACTGGTGGTCTCAGATGCCCTCTTGTGGTGCAACCGTCGAAAAATGGGGGTAAACAGCCAAGAATAAGTAGGCCATTACTGCCTGCTTTGATATAGGAGAAAATTAAGGGCTCCTGGGCCGCTGTCCAGACCATATTTCTAGGACCAGAAGCAGTGACCATCTCGCTTCATTAGTGGAAATTTGAGAGAAAAAAAAAAGGAAATAAGGAGTCCTCCAAAAACAGCACCCAAGGAGGGTTGTTCAGAAGGGGCAGACCAACGCCAATAAAAGTGTACAACAAACCTGATATCGCCATCTGTCTATAGCTGCAGAATCTTCACCCCCTGTATACTGGCTAACCATATTTATCACCTAATGGCAGCAGGAAACGAAAAAGAGAGGGAAACCTAGAAAAAAAACAGACCATGAAAACAGAACCAGAAAGAAACTGCAGCTACAGGCAGAATCGCTTTGTAAGCACAGAGAAACTGAGTGTTGCCCCCCCCAAACCGTGGAATCAGGTCATCACCCTTGAGAAAGTAAATTGCCAGATCAGTCAGAGTAGAATTTAACTTGAGCATAGTAACCCCAGATGAATACAAAATGAGACTAGACTAGGCCAGAGTCAAAAACATGAGAATCAGCAAAATTAGACAGTCCTGAAAGGGAGAACCAGATCGGGAACACGATGTCCATTAATCTGTCAGCATGAAGACCCTTCTTGAGAGCTGCAGCCTGGAGTTGAATAGCCAGATATACAGTTTGTGACCAACGTAGCCCCGAAGAAAAAGTAGAGAAATATAATTTGTATCTGCTGGATTACGCCACCACTGAAAAGCTCAGCAAGGCACCCCACACCAGGTCGACTCTCATGCAGGCTTAAAAAGGTCAGGAAGCACTTTCTTGAGCCCTGCAGTTGCTGACTTCACTTCCTTGTAGGTCTCCCAGGAACCATTCAGGCAAACTTGAAATCTTGCAGGAAAACCCATACGAAATTTGATTCCCACGGCAATCAACTTGAGGACAAGCTTGTGAAATGTGGCTCATTTCTGGCATACAGATAAAGGCAAATCTTGTGCCACTCTCAGCTTTTTACCTTCCCATTGCAAATCTTGTACTTCCTTAACCTTATATAGGAAATGCTGTCACTCCTGGAAGTTTAGAAAGCGAAATATGAATGACCTGGGGGGCTCCAACCGGGGGAGGGGGTGTAGTGCACAATGAGTTCTTTCTATTATGTAGCTTGCACCAAAGGGGGAAGGGCCTGCCACCTTCTCCATGAACTTTCTGATAAACTTAATGGGTTGAGCCCTCTTCACCTTCAGGCAAACCAATAATTACCACATGGTTGTGGTGACTGTACCCCTCCAAATCTTCCACCTTGTTCTCCATCTTCACTAGCCTTTGCCTCAGGGCCACAAGCTCCAATTCTGCTTTGTCCTGTTTACTTTCAATGGAGCATATGCAAGCTTCATTATCAGCACTCTTCTTGGAGAGCTCCTCAAGGGTACTGGAGATGCCTTTTATTTCTCCTGCCATATTCTGCATTTCAGCCTTGAAAGGCTGAAACTCCTCCAGAAATCTCAAGAGGGTAAGAGGATCAGTATCAGGGCTCTCAATAGTAGCAGGCAGCGAGGATTGCAGGGAGGAGGCCCAGGCTTTCTTAGAGGCCTTCTTGGGCATAGCGGGAGGTGTGTGTTTAGAAGCAGTTTTCCGCATCTCTTCGTCCATCGACTTCCTTTATCGAGGGTACAAACTTTCAGAAAAATGACAGTCAGGTGATGCACGGTGGAAAACACCATAAAGGGTTTTTAACGATAATTAATGGGCGGTAGGTCAGAGCAAGCAGAGAGGCATCCTACCCAGCACACTGCATCACGTGACTCCTGGCGAGATTTCATTTGTGTAAGGAGGCCAAGTGTCATCCAAGGGTTATTGACACCCTTGATCTTACGCTTCTTGAATGGAGCATGAACATCACAGGCTGAGTTGAAACAGGTGATTAGTATTCAAGTGCTGTGTCTACATCGGGGGCTATATCAATTGGTGACCAGTCATGTTCATGAAGGAGTGTTTTAAGTGACTCAAGATGACTGGGGTCAGCATTCTCCTGTTAATAGTTTTTTGGGGGAGTTTGGTGTATTTGTTGGCCCAGATACACAAGATAGGGGCACGATCACTTAAGGAGTCTGGGAGGACTGTTGCTTCAAAGATGTGCTCTGGATGATTAGTTAGCACCCAGTCTAGAAGTGTACAGGTTCCTGTTCTGTGTTTACTCTGGTAGGTGATTTGACCATTTCTGAGAAGTTAGCAGCAGCTAGGGCATCCTTATAACTATTCGAGCTGGAGGCCAGCCAGTTGATGTTGAAATCACTAAGTAGGATAACTTCTGTATTCTGATCCGGGGAGTTGATACAGTCAAGGAGGGAGTGAAAGCCCAGATTGCTCAACTTGGGTGGTATATAGACAGAGTCAACAGTCAGGATCTTGTTATGAGTTCCAAGAAGTACTTTGGCAGCAAGGATTTGGATGTCATTTCCGGGGATGGGCATGGGCATGACATGACCCATGAGGGACTCTTTAAGGTAGAGGGCACAGCTTCTTCCTTTCTTGGTAAGTCTGTCCTGTCTGAAAACTACATATCTGGGAATTGCTATTGCGGAGTCAGGTATATTCAGAGACAGACATGTTTCCAGCACTGATAGGATGTCTGGATTGTGCTGGGAAACCCAGGCAGAGAGGGTATCAAGTTTAGAGAGGAGGCTGCAGATGTTAATGCATGCCAAGGAGAGTGACCCTGCACTGCTGTTAACCTTATGGCCAAGTTGTTGTGAGCTGGGGTTAGGGTGAATGTTGCCTGAGAGGAGCAACAGCAGCAGTATTAGATGTTTTAAAAGGGGTTTAAAGTTGCTTCTGTGGGCAGCAGGGCCCTTTTTTAACAGGTTCCATTCCATAAAGATGATGCATGAGGTAGTAACTAGTTAGTAATGGCAAGGAGCTGTAAGGGCACAGTTGAAGTGGTTTTGAGAACAGGCCAAAAGTTCCATTTGTTCTTCAAAATGGTTGTTGGACAGATAGACCTTAGAGGCAAGTACATTAAGAGTTGATTCCAATTGAAAATGTTTGATACCTGGTGGTTAAGTCAAAAGCTAAAAGAAATGATCAACAGCTGAGGTCCACAGTCATAGAATGTGTTAGAATTCCTGAAAGGGATGAACTCTGCTTGTGCATATGCAGGATGTGAAATCCTTTTGTCTGTATGCATCTTTGTCATTTAAAGAGGTCTTGAAAAGCCCAAATACAGATCATGGGGCAGGTCAGATGAAAATGTGTATTCAAGCAGGACCCAGAGTCACTGAATTTGTCAGACTTCATTGCTTTACTTATGTTTTGCTTGGGATACCTTCCAACAAGTTGATTTTAAAATGATTTTAAAATGAAAAACGCAGATACCTGGTGATGATGCTTTGTAGAAATCCAGTCCAGGAGACTTTCACGGATGTAGTGAACAATAATGGTGTAGTTACTCCAACCAGAAAAACATGTAAATCCACAAAAACTAAGTTACGGACACAAACAAATACAAGCAGCCACCACACAGACCCAGAAGATAGAAGTGTTGTATTAGTAAAACAAAGTTCTAGTTTTGTAGTCAGCTGCTCCTCCTGCTCTAAAAGCAAGATTTCTGTCTGCCAAAGCTAGCACTAGGGAACTGTAATTGGAGACATCTGCTTTTGTACTCCTAAGCCACACCCCCAATTAATTTCTCCCCCCCGACTTAACAAACTCCCTTTCCCTTACACAGAAAAACACACTGACTTTCTTTTTGGTTTTTACCCTAAATGAGACCCCCCACTTCTAATAAAGTATCTGTTTTTTTAATCCCACAGGCACTGACTCCTGCTGAGATAGAAGAGTTCTATCAGTAAAAAGAGTTCTAGTTTTGTAGTCATCTGCTCTGTGCTCTAAAAGTAAGATTTCTATCTATGTGTGTCTCTGAGTGTGTCCCAGATCCCTTCAAGCACTACCCTTGCTGGAGGAACTGCATCATTTATAATTAACAAGGGCTCTAGGCTACCTGTAACATTAACCCAGGCCAACTACTTTGTAGGGCAATGGAGAAGATAAGAATAGTTTCTGAGGGCTGGGGGTGGGGAAGAAAGACTACATCGGGAGGCCCTGCTACATTTTGGATGCACCACTGTGATTGGTGTGCATGCCACTCTCATATAATCCTACAGTTAATCTGTATAAAAGTCTCACACAACATGCCTGAGCAGTATGTCATTAACACTTATTGGACTGATGTGAAGAGCAAGGCTTGGACATCAACTGTGCACTTTTGATACATGGTGTCCACATGTGGACGCAGGAATATTTGATTACATCTACCCTAGAGGCCCTTAAGCATTTGGAAACTGCTGGTGTTTGAGGTCAAACTGGATATTTTGGGATGAACACCCTGTCAGTGCTTATTGGAAACTAAGGGACTGTGGCCCTCTGAAGGTGCAAGCTCAGGTAATCCTTGAAGGGAGTGGAAGCTAAAGTCAGCTTCCCTCCCTGAAGCCCACTTTCTACTATCACATATCTCCTATCCCGATCCACTTTATAATTCCCAACTGTATCTCCAAGATGAACCCACAGAAAAACTACTGTACCCCTAGCAGTATCTGTAAAATTAGACACAAACCCCTTTACCCCATCTGAGTCCCAAAATACCTCACATCCCTTTGATTAAAATATGTCTCTTGTAAAAGAAGACAATTAATTTTCTTTCCTTTCACTATTTTAACTATTTTTCTCAGTTTCACTCTGTCCTTACACCCATTCAGATTCCAAGTCAAAAATCTCAACATTTCCATAAATATAAAAAGTAGACAACCTTTTTTGCATACCTCAAATACATTCTGTCAAAGCCACTGATATCCCAAATGTTTTTATTAATGATCCAGGTTTTACAATCCTGGCACCCATGCTTTTTTTGAGTCTTTTCTGCCTGTTGCTTTATCCATATTTTTTCCCTTTTTTCTTTTTCCTTTTTTCCTACTTGCATATCCTTTTCCAAAGCATCACATTTGACCTTGGGTCCTACCCCCCCCCCCCATTTAGAGATTACCTAACCTCTATCAGGCACAAAGTTAATTGTTGACTTGGAGTGAGAGTTAGTCCACTAATATTTCACCTACTGTAACCCCCTCAGAACAGCAAACCCCCTCCACCCCTACTTTCCACCTTCATAACTACCCTCAACTAACTCTCCTAACAAAGAGAATATGAATCAACAGGAAAGTAAAAAGTAGAAACAAAGAAGAGGGCAAGGGGAAGGGGAGGTTGGGAAGGGGAAAAACTCTCCTTCCCGCCTTCCCCCCTCAAATTTCAATGCCCTCCCAGATCAGGATCATAGTTTGTTTTGAAGATGTTTGGTTCTTCATCAAAGCCATTTCCACATCATTTTGTGAATTGAAATAAAGGGTTCTGCCATCCATATGAACTCTCCGTTTAGCTGGATACATCATTACAAACTGAATTCCTTCTTTTCTGAGCTTATCACAAACTTCATCAAACATTTTTCTTTTAGCCAGAATCCCTGGTGGAATATATTGATAGACTTGCAGCTTCAGTCCATTATAGTATAGGCCTTTTTCCATTCTAGCTTTTGTGAGGATTCTTTCTTTGTCTTGATAACGCAATGTTTTTTATATATATATATAAAGTGTGGTCTCTCCTCTATATCTTTTTTTCCAAATGATCTATGAGCTCTGTCAACTTACATTTTTTTCTCTGGATAAGGAAGTCCCAAAACCTTTGTAAGCATTTCCTCACAAAATAATACTGAATCATTTCCTTCAATTCCTTCAGGTAAGTTACCAACCTTTAAGTTTATTCTTCTGGACCTGGACTCCAGGTCCTCAAATTTTATATTTAGTTCTTCCAGCTCTTTTTTACTACTTTCAATTATAGAGTTCATTTTTGGCAAAGTGTCCTCTATATTACTGACTCTATTTTCACATTCCGTGGCCCTAATAACCAAAGAGTCTAGTTTTTTTCCACAGCCTCCGCAAGTTTGCTCGTAAGTGATGATACTGCTAAATTCAAAGTTCCAAACCCCTGCTGAATTTCCTTCAGAAGTTCCTCCTGTTTACTCTCCTCTGTCCCCTCCAACAGATTTTCTTGCTTCTTTCATTATTAATGCTGGCAAGCTCCCCCAATGGCTCACCCCTTTGTGGATGCTTTTCCAAATGTTCTATAGTAATACAACCATTGTCTCCCCCTTCTCCTGAGTCTATCACTTCCCCTTCTTTTGATTTCTTCATTTTACCCAGGTTTTTATTTTTTTAAGGAGAATATATCATAGGTACAAATGAGTGAGGCAATGTACTCCTTACTCGGAGTCATAAGGGGGGGCAGAACATTCAACTTCCTAATATTATTTCCCTTGCTCTTACCCCCTTTTCCCCTCTTCTGTACACTCTGTACTCTTTCTGCCTTCTGGGGTCTAAGGTCCTAATCAAGATGACCCAGGATTTTTTTTCAGATTTTTATCTGGAATTGTCTCAATTTGCATCGCCTAGGATAATTGAAGGAGCTTTTAATCTCACCTTTTCAAGATTGGACAGAAACCCTCCAGCTATTGAGAGGAAAAAACTGGCTTTAGAAATAGCAAAACAAGCACATAAAGAGCTAACTTTGATAGGCCCATTTAAGGAGTGATACCCAGGTTTGAGTAAGTATTCATATTATTCAAAAACACATACTTTTTTTCAAGACTAGATCATTTTTTTGTTAGTGTAGAATTACAAAAATAAATAAAATATATCATTTTCTGAGGTGATTAGGGTCTCAGACCATGCTCCAGTAATAATAGAAATAGAAAAAGTAAATAGGGTCAGTTGGTTTTCTAGGACCCAGTCTTGGAGGATGGATAGCTTAGTCTGGATGCTTTCAAACTTTAGGAAAAATTACAAAATGAGATTCAATGGTATGGGAAACAGAATTTAGGACAAGGGGTAAGTATTAATGTGTTATGGGATGCATTAAAGGCATATCTGAGAGGTTGTTTGATGTCTCAGATTACTATAGAGAAAAATCTATAGGAAAAGGAAACAGTAGAAATAGAGAGAGAGAATTGGCAATAGTTGAAAATGGACACTTACACCAAAAAATGGAACAAATGGAACTTAAATATAGGCTAATTAGAGACAAACTGTAACAAAAACTGCAGGAGAAAGTGAAGAGAGAGAATTGAATAAAGTTCGAGCAAAATATTATTACTATGGGGAATTACCAAGTAAAGTTTTAGCTTACCAGATTCAAGCAGATAGGAATAAAAAATATAATTCAGAGTATATCTAGGGAAGATGGGGCATCTACTCTAGAAACAACAGAGATATTAAAAGTATTCTCTGAGTATTATGAGAAACTATATACTCCAGAAGTTTTACCAGACACGGGTGAAATTCAAGAGTATATACAGGTTCTAAAGCTTCAGAAAGTTGTAGAATCACATTTAGATGATTTAATGAGGAATTTACAACTAGAGAAATAACAGAAGTAATAAGAAATCTCCCAAATAACAAAACCCCAGGCCCAGATGGTTTAATGTTTGAACTATAAAAACAATCAGCCAGAAGTTGGGGTACCACAGTTGGTGAAGCTCTTTAACAGTTTTTTAACATCAGAGGCTTTGCCAGACTCTTTCAATGTGGCAATAAATAGTGCTGATATTAAAAAAAGATAAACTGGAAAATATATGCGGCTCTTACAGACCTATTTCTTTACTGAATAGTGATTATAAAATATTTGCTAAAGCTTTGGCAGAAAGATTATCTAAAGTGGTCCCAAAGTTGGTACACCAGGACCAGGTTGGTATTGTTTTGGGGAGACGACTTCAGCATAATACAAGGAAGACAGTTAATATTGTTGAGACTTTTAGGGGAACGGACACTACACTCCTTTCATTAGCTGCCAAAAAGGCATTTGAATGGGTGCAGTTGCCCTTCCTGGTGGAAGTATTGAATGAATATGGGATAAAGGGTAATTTCCAAAAATGGATTAAAATGATATTCAACCAAGGGCTAGGATAAGGGTGAATAATGTTCTCTTTTCATACTTTCAGTTCGCTAGAGGGATGAGTCCAGGTTGCCTTCTTTCCCCTCCCTGTGTGCCCTTTTTTTAGAACCATTGGCCATTAATTTGAGATTACATATTCATAAATTTGGATTACAGACTTCAAGGGGTTTGATTTTGACAATGCTTTATGTGGATAACATACTCTTAGTATTGAAAAATCCAGACGTAGCCTATCCAAAAGTTTGTAAAATATTGGAACAATTTGGAAAAGTTTCAGGTTACAAAATTTACTTGGGGAAATCTGAAATGCTTTATCTGGGGCCAACATTTATTTGGCAGGAGAAATCTCCAAGAATAGCATTAAAAAAGTTGTATCAAAATAAGTCCAAAGCAGGTTTAGCATGTCCGGACTTTAAACTATATTATTTAGCTGCACAGGTTCAAATAGTTTATTACTAGATTTATGATTCTCAGAATTATTCACAGGCAGGAATGGTGTAAATGGAAAGGGTAGCTGGGTTAGATTAGAAAAGTGTTCTGCTATCTACAAAAATGGATATGTGCCCACACCTAAAACAACATATAAGCATAGGAATTAGCATCAAAGATTATGAAGAAGGAGAAAGAGATTTCTCGGTTAGTACCCACATATAATAATAAAGATTTCAAACCAGCTCAGATAGATAGATAGAACCTTTAAGGACTGGTATTTTCAAAAAAATAACAAGGAAATAAGGGATTTCCATATTAGGAATGACATTATGTCCTTTACTCAGTTTCAAAATAAACACAGTCTATAAATTAACCAATTTTGGCAGTATAATCAAGTTAAGAACTTTGTTTTTAGAAATAATTGTAATACTTTTGTTCTCCTAGATGATCCCCTTGAGACGGTTTTTTTTTTCTTTGGAAATTGATTCAAATAAACATTTGATTTCTAAGATATATACCAGGCTCTTTTACAGATGATCTCTAATCAGACAGATACAACTAGACAGGCATGGGTGAGAGATTTGAATTTGGAGATCTCAGAGAAGGAATGGGTAGAATATAACAATATAGGAGACATTCAGATTCAAAATAATAGGCTTTTGCAAATCTATTTTAATATAGTTCATAGAATTTACCTTACATCCACTAGATTACGTAAGATTGATAATACCATTTCACAATTCTGTCAAAGATGTCAGAAAGAAAGGGGTTCATTATTCCATATGTTTTTTATGTGTGAGAAACTTACACCACTTTGGAGATATATATTCTCTTTATTGGGGAGATCATTGAGTTTGTTGTTCCCATTTGATCCTAGAATTGCAATATTTGGCTATAAAATTGATTTGAGCCAGATTAGGGATCCATGAGGAATACAAGAAAACCTCTGGAACATTGATACATTAACGGCTGGCAAGGTAATACTCCAGAATTGGAAACAGGTGTAAGCTCCTTCTAAGAAAGAATGGAGGGACAAAATGCTGGAGTTTGCTAGGTTTCACCATGCTGTGTATATATCTGAAAAGGAAATAGAGACACACAACTCAATATGGTCTCTCTTTAAGCAAAATATGTTTAATTTGGCATAAAATTAAAATCTGGCTTGGAAAAATGATACGGTGGTGATGCTGCATGAAGTCTTCATGAACATCTTAATAAGACTGAAGCACCCACGCTCTGAGTCATACCATTTAAAAAAAAGAAAAAAAAATAGAAAGAAAGATAAAAAATCCTTGAAGGGAGTAGTTATTCCTGGACTCTTGTAACATATGCTATGACCCATGCTTCAGGAATTGGAGCAGCATGAACTTCAGATTTTGCTGCTAAGCTCCATGGTCATTTTGGCTGGGGAAGTGAAAACCCATCAAGACATGGACACTATCCTGAATCTTGATAGTATAGCACCTGCTCTATTCTTCTGGTGGGGACCCATCTGGCATCAACTGTATGGAGAAGTCCTATGGACATTTGCATGTGTTTTGAGGAATGCAGTCTACTGCAATGGGGAAGATGACTTTGAGATGTGGACCAATTAAACAACCTATGTATTTCTGGATTGGCAATGTTTAAAGGCTGATAATTAGAAAAACATAGGTGAGATCTTGCATGGGCCAGTCTTGGCCATCATCCAGTCCACCCAGAACACTTGCCCTTGTGCCATTGCTACTGACTATCTGCACATCCTTGAAGGAGATTTTGGAAGTCTTATGTCAGGTGAGGTCCCAAATACAGTATGAAGTTTAATGTTACCTGTCAGTGACAAAAAAGGCAAGGAAGGAGGTGTTCCTAATATTTTACCCACATTGAAGCTATGCTCTGCTGAGTTGTCAGTTGCAAAGTAGTGGCACTGGATCAACTACCCCAAGTTCAGTTGGGCCAGGCCATCTTTTTGGCAGTAACTTCTATCAACATCCTTTTCAAATCTTAATTTAGAAATAGTCTCATCATCCCCCCAACTTCAGAAACCTATTAACAGAGATCTGAGAGGAGGAAGAAGAAAGTGAGGCCATCAGGAATACAATGAAATTACCTATATGAGATGCTCATGTCTCTTCATATAAGGACTTGAATGCATCTACTTCATTGGAGCTGCAGTGGTAACAAGAAAACTAACACTTCCCCTTCCTGCTGTATTGATTATGCATTAATATAATTTATAGCATTTGCACTATCATCTGTCTCCGGTTTTGCTTTGGATCATCAAATATCAGACCTGCTTCACAAACAAAAGGACACTCTGCTTAGGTTCTGAGTAGAAAATGGTGCAACAATTTATTAAAGGGCAAAAAAGTGCAATAAAAATGGTTAGGTGAATGGCTGCCCACCCTGACAGATATTTTGCATCAACAGTATTGTTCTATCAAAGACCTTGATAAAGCATCACTGTTGGTGCACAGCTTCAGTCAGGGAGATTGGTTGCTCACACAGCCATCTCTATATCATGTGTTTTGTACTTTAGTACATTTTTACACCATTTCCTACTTAGACTCTGAGCAGAGATTCATTTTATTTTTCAAGCAGGACTGATATCTGATTGTTCAAATCAAAATCAGAGACAGCTGATAGCACAATGGCTACTTGTGGTATTAGTGCTTATTCAACACAGTGTGTGGGGTAAGTGCTGGTTTTCTTACTTCTGTTGGACACTGTTTGTTGCTGAGTGCCCTTTCATCTCCCAGTGCTGCTTCACTGGCTGCTACTGTTCATGACGACATTGGAGGCTGACATCCACAAGTTAGAAATCCAACTGGTTGTGTAGCAAACAAAGATTGACTCATCTGCCAATTTACCAGTAAACAGTTCTTCCCTAAAGGAAAGCACTGATCAAGTGAGACAAAGAGACCTGTTGGAGGAAGAGGGTTCTGTTACTGGTGAGGGGGTCAAAAGACAAGCTCTTGCTAAAGTAGTGTAGCTGTTTAAACACTTGCTTGTTAAGCAGGAAAACATCAATAGTACCAAATAAGAAACTGACCTGGAACTCTGAAATTGCCAAGTTCCACCCACAGGCCAGACCCTTGACTCTAACCTCAGAGGTAAGTGCCAAAAGGAACTGCCAGACCACGAGTTATCATCATTGTAGCTATAGATGGGAAGCAATGTTAGGCTCTATTGGACATTGGCTCACTAGTAATCTTCTTTTACCATAGGTTTTACCACACTCATCGAATAATTTTCTGCTACTTCCTTTGGCAGGCCTGTCATTGTGGGGAGTTAGCTTAGCTCCTTGCCCTTGCAATGGGTTTACTGTAGTGCCCATTGAATCTCTGTCTTATGTAGCAGGAACCATAAAAAGGATGGAAAACCTGGCTTTAATCTGTCCAGATCAACCTTTGCAAGAGAAAATACCCCTCCTCATAGGTATCTATTCTGACATGTTTGAGCATTTAGCTACTCTGGGCCATGGCATTAAGAAATGGAAGCACTATCATGATGGGCATGTCCATGCTGTTATCTAACAAGTACAGTTAGAGAAAAGAAGGGCTCAGTCTGGTGAGGGACACAAACAGGAGGGACTGGTGAGGTGTAAGGATGAGAAATAATTAGTTATACCACCTCAAGCTGAATGTTCCATAACCGGCGTGATTTATTTCACTTCAGCTGAGGAAAGCGCTGCCCTGGTATTGGACATCCCTGAAGTTAATGGCAACTGGCCAAACCAACTCATAAAAGCAAATGAACACAAGCTGAAAGAGTACTTCTTTGCTGAATGCAAATGTAAATGTTTTGCATAATTGGCCTATGAATGATTTCTATAATATGATTGTAATGTATTCATATATTGTTGCTGTTCTGTCTTTTATTCTGTATTGTATTATATTATTGTTATTGGTGTACTGGTTGCCCACGTAAACAAGTCATCAGGCCCATGGTCTTGTCAGTATAAACAAACAAAACAGACAAACAAACAAACAAACTCTTGGTCCAGTGAGAAATGTGCAAGAAGAGTCAAGATGCCAAGATGTTGACAACTGGCAGGTAGTGCTCCAACTAAAAAATGTGTCCAGTAAGAAGATATTGATTTGAAAAGGGAGAGTTCCAGGACCATGTTTATTCTGCTGACATAGTGACCCATGTGATGCCTCACTCCAGGACTGTTACTGTCACTGACCCTATATGTTGAATTTGGGGATTCCCCTGCACTGAAGGTCTACAAATGCAGCCTGTGCTAGAAACTCAACAAGCAAATATGTTCTCTTTATATGAGTGGGATATATAATTCACCAAGGGAGACTAACACTGCATATGCCTAATGGATGACTGGACCTTTTATGAAAGGTCTTGAGTCTAGCATCCACCAACATGGATAATACCTGAAGGCACCTACAAGACATGCTTGCTGCTGGACTCATCACCATTTCGTGGAGTACTTATGCTTCTCCCATCATGGTAGTGAAAAAAATATAGGAATCTGTATCTGCACAGACTACCACAACCGTAACAAGCATACCCTCTTGGATCAATACATGATGCTGAAAGTGAAATATACCCTTGTCAGCTGAACCGGGAGCAGATAAGTTTTGGTACTACAGTAGATCTCAGGAGTGGCTAATTTCAAATACTGTTCCTTGGCCAAAGCGGGCAAAGGAAAAAACAGCTTTTACTTATGCACTGGGAACCTATCAATATCGTAGAATGCCTCAGAATATCTGTGGAGATCCCACCATGTTTTAATAACTCTTGTTTACCTTGATGACTTTATTGTGTTTAGGTGACTCTTGGTAGAACACAAGGAGCACCTTATGAAAGTACTGGATCATCACAAGGAATATGGCTTAAAAGAGCTGGTTGGCAAATGTCAGTTCTGTCAATGATCTGTAAAATATGTTGGCCTCATCACTTCTGCTGATGGTGTGCTAACAGACCTGTCAAAAGTAGAGGCCCTTGCTGCTCAGCTCCAGCCATCTACTCTAAAAACATTACAATCTTTCATGGAATTTTGTGGATAGTCCAGATTTGTCCAAAATCTCTCCAGTGTAGTGCATTCGCTAACTGATCTAACAATGTAATATTCGCCTACCACATGCACCAGCCCAAAATCTGGAAAGAAACAAGACACAAAACAAGAAAAGTAGTTGGGAGATTCTGGTCCTACCTTGAGGGTAGCTCTCAAGTTGTCGGTATTGGTGATTCCCTTTCCTCCCATTCACTATCTGCTCATGTTTGCCCCAAGGGCCCATCCTTGGTGCCATAGGTTTCTCTATTTTCTTGAATGACCCCACTCCCCCACTGCTGCTTCTTTCATTTCATTTTTATTGTTTATACTGGAAAGCCATGTGAGCAAAATCGTTTGTTTTCACATGCATCCAGTGACAACATTTGGTGCAATAATACATACTGATAAACATTACATAGTTTGTACAGTGCATACAAAATTGGTACAAAAACACATATTGGTGAACATTACATCATAAGAAATGACAGTCATACAATAGGTATAGAACATAATACGAATATACATAAAAATATGAAGAAGCTAGCAGAGAAAGGATATTTGGTCTTTCAAGTCTGCTTGTATTGCAGGGTCCACAGCTTGAGCAAATGTCCCTGCCCTCCCTCCCAACTCTTCCCATCCTCCCTACCCATGATCCTTATTTTCCCCCATGCCTATCCCAGCCTCTCTTAAAGCTGCCCACTGTCTTCAATGTGATGACCTCTTCCAGCAGTGCATTTCATGTGTCCACCACCCTCTCTGGAAAGAAATGCTTCCTGACATCCCTCCTAAACTTCCCGCCCTCCAGCTTAAGACTGCGACCCCTAGTGTTATGGTTGTCACTCAGCTTAAAGAGACTCTTCTTATAAACCTTATTTATCCCGTTCAAGTACTTGAAGGTCCCAGTCATGTACCCTGTCTCTCTCCTATCTTCCAGGGAGTACATTTTCAGTGCCCTCAACCTCTCTTCATATGCCTTACCCTGCTTACCCACTGTTATCTTTGTAGCCCTCCTCTGGACCTTCTCCAGCATTTTAATGTCCTTTTTGAGGTGTGGGCACCAGTACTGAACTCTATAATCTAGAAGCAGCCTTACTAGTGACCTGTACAAGGGAAGTATAACCTCCTCTCTCCTACTACTGATCCCGCTAGATATGCATCCCAGCATCTTGTTTGCCTTTGCTGCTGCTTTCTTGCACTGCATGGAGTGATTCAGGTCACTAGTGATCATCACTCTCAGGTCCTTTACCTCTTCTGATGCAGTTAATTGGTAATGTACTGCTAAAGGTAACATAACTATATAATGATTTAAAAGAGAAAAGCAAAAATATGCCAGGTGACAAGGACAGGAAATTGTAAGGAAGAGATTGGAGCTGACAGCATGTGTCAGGGGCAGCTGCACTGGAGTTTGTCTAAAAAGTAGGATTTCAATTGGCTTTTGAACGATGTAAGTGTGTTGCACTGGAGCAAGGGAGAGGGAAGGTTGTTAAAATGTTTGGCACCTTTGTAGGAGAAGGAGGGTTGCCTCTGTGTGGTATGACAGTGAGGAATCGTGAAGGCATGGATACTGGAGTGCCTGGTAGTCCTGGTGTGTACAGACTTACTGAAGAGGGAGGAGATGCTATTAGGCACATAACCCAATTTGATTCTAAAGAAAAAAGTGAGAATTCTGCTTTCAAATCTATCCTCTGGGGGAGCGAGTTTGCAGCCTTGAACAGATCACAGTGGTGCGCCCTAAGGGGGAGGCCTGTGATGAATTGGATGATGCTGTGATATGTGGTCTTTAATGTAACTAGATTTTTCTATGAGATGGAGGTTGAGAATATGAGGGAGCCGTAGTCTAAAATAGGGAGCAGAAAACTGTTGGTGAGCAAGGCCCTAGTTTCTGATATGAGGAAATGTTTATGTTAGTGTAGGATGTCAATTCTTTGTGATTTTTTTTAATTCATTAATGAGTGTGTTGCCCATCATTCAGGCAACAGTCCAAGCGAATCCCTAGATATCTGAAGGTGGTGACTCTCTTGACTGGGTTGCCATAGTTGTCTATAAGAGTAAAATTGAAATTTAGGGACTTCCTAGAGCCTGAGAATACCATGGCCTTAGTCATCTGTTGCATCCTTATGTATGCAGATGACATGGCACTTTTTGCCTCTGGTTCCTCTGTTCTCTGCCTCTGATCTGGAATTTGTGAATATCCAGTATTGATTATTGGCTATCAGCTCTCCCTCAGTTCCAAGATAGTGGGCTCTATGACCTTTGGCACTAGACAGAGGTTCACTAGGCTCACTCTTCTCCCCTCCTTCCACACCCTTGATGGTGCAGTGATTGAGGATGTCTCTCTATTGCACCTCAGCATCTGTCTGGCTTGCTTGTCACATCAATTTCTTAGTGCATGTTGATGCCATCCTCCAGAATCTCTGCCCTAAACTTGGTGCACTTTATAGGAATAAAATGTGTATCTGGCTTCCTGTCCAGTGAAAAATCATCTTGAAGATGATATTCCCCATCTTCGACTATAGTGACATTGTATGTTGCTCCCAAGTCCAGTCTGTCCAAACAAGTTCCCCTCTTTCACTCCTTCTGCCTCATTTTCCTGGACAGTCCCCTTATCAGCAACCATCACTGCTCACTGTACTTCCTTTTCTTCACCTCCCTAGAAGCCAGATGCCTCACCAATTATGTCTCTTTTATCTCTAAATTTTGGTCTGGCTCCATTCTTCCCTCCTACATCATTTCTCCCCTCTCTTCCCACCCTATCACTTCTTACTCGCTTTACAACTCTTCCTCTTGCCCTTTTGCACATACCCCCAATGAACTCCTCTGCTGTTCAAGCTGCCTTCTCAGTGTGATTCTCAAAACTATGGCACTCTCTTCCCCTCACTATCCAATCTACCTCCTCCCATCACACTCCTAAATCACTTCTCCTTGACTTCTCCACTCATTCCTGCAGGTGTCCCTGATAAAGGGCCCCTGGCTGTGCTTGTCACCCTGTTTCTCTGTTCCCTTCGCCCCCCCACCCATTGGTGCAGCTCCCTCACTCACCCTCCTTATTTGCTATTTTTGCACTGTAAACACTTTATTGCTTTTTACACCCTGCTAATTGATGGATCCATGACTTTGGTTCAACAACAAAGTTGTCGACCGATGTTACAGTGATGGATTTATGGCGACTGCAACTGGGTCAGCGTAAGTCCATCTGAAAAACTATGTTTCTTTCAGGGGGCTTCACTCCATGAACCACACATGCAGGGGGCTCTGCCTCATGGACCCCCCCCCCCATAATTCATATAATAAACTCCAAGTCAGAGTTGATTCAGGGAGGGGGTGCAAGACCCTGAGAAAGCAGTGCTGGGGTCCCACGGTAACAGTACAGTGACCCGTTGCTGTGTCACTGTACTGTCATTCATCGTGCAGGTGTCGCTGTTCAGTAAGAATACACTAACTGATTACCCTCAGCACTTTTGCATTGTTGTGTACCTTTCATTTTTCATTTCATTTTATTTTTTATACTTTAAATCTGATGAGCAAATTTGCCCATTTTCACAGATGACAAGCTACGATACTACAAAAAGACAAAATACAAGACAAATAATAACTTATACAATACAAAATACAAATAACATAAGAATATAACAATTACATAGTAGTTTGTGGTCGACAGGTACATTCAGACTTATTAAAAAGCCATTGCTTAAGACGAGTTCTATAGCAGCGAACAGTCTAACAGTTGGCTGGGTCAACTGGAACAGTATTATAAAATAGAGGTGCTCAGTACAAAAGTGACCTTTGGCCCACTGTTTTTTTGAAAAAATGGTATTTTAAAAATAAATTTACTCAGGGGACCTAATTCTACAAGGATGATGGAGTCTCGGGAAAAGATCAATAACTGGCGCAGGAAGAAGCCCATTTATAATTTTAAACAGAAAGACTCCCATTTTATGAGAAATTCTATCAGCTAATGATAGGCAATCAGAAGATTTGTATAACTGACAGTGGTGTATATGATAAGGTGCACTAAGCATAAACTGTAATACTGAGTTGTACGTAACCCTCAGATTGTTCAAAACTGTGGTCATAGTTGAGAAATAAACCAATAGACCATAATCAAAAACACTTAAAAGGAAACTATGTGCAAATAGCCTACGGGAATCTGCTGTCAGGAATGTTTTTGCATGATATAAAAGACCTAGTCTTTGATGTATAACCTTTCTAAAACATTTAATATGTAATTCGAAAGATAATTTACTATCCAATAATACTCCCAAACATTGAACATTTTCCACCAACTCAATAATACCCCCCTCCCCATCTTTGATAGGAATAAGTTCATCATCATTTCCGCTAGGCCTACAGGAAAAAATCACAAATTTAGTTTTTGGGACGGATTCAGAACCATATTATAGTTCTGGATCAACCAATCTTGGAAAAAAAAAATCAAAATCTGTTTGAACATCATTTAATATCACACTTATGTTAATTCCATCACTATTAATTACTGCATCATCTGCATATAAAATCACAGATATTTTTGAACAAACACTTGGGGCAGAATTAACATGAAGAGAAAAAATAAGGGGGCCCAGGATAGAACCCTGGGGCACCCCACTCTGCATAACTATTGTTTTGGAAAAACTGTCACCAATCAGTGTCCTGAAGGTCCTGTTTGTGAGGTAGTCAGAATACCATCTTGCCTCAGCTGAAACGTGCAGATTTGTTAGTATTGATGACAATAGGGTATAGTCAACTAGTTTGAAGGCCTTGGTGAGGTCCACAAATAAAGCCCCAACAGAGTGCCCTTTATCAAGGGTACCTACTTACCCAGTATCTCTTTGTCTTTGCATACTGTTAATTTTTTACTTGTGATACCTATTAATTTGTATTAATATTATTTGTCTTTCATACTTCTGTACTTTGCTCTGCTCAGATTTTATGTCCCCCCAGGACACATACGGAGATGAGCTGTTGACAGCTCAGTATGCCTTTCTTGGTAAAATCTTTTAAATAAATAAATACACAGGAAGAGCCCATGACCTGTGGTGGCAATATGGGTGCAGCTACAGGGATGAAAGGCTCAAAACACAACACAACAAACAATGATTGCAGTGCACACCAGACCAGGATACTAACCACAACACAAAATGGCAACAGGCAAAATAAATGCAGCAGAATTTATTAAAGTGCTCAGGTTAGAAAGGGCAGCAAGATAAAAAAAATGCACATACTTTCACTGGCTGGATGGCCCAGCACTTTGATCATGTAGAGCTTTGTCAGTTTGTCCCTTAGGCTGGTGTGGGCTACAATACTGGTCTGCAAGATCTGCGAAGAATGAAACCAGAAAGTCTTGTTATAATGTCATTGACTGTTTTGGCCCTCTCTGGATTGTTACGTGTGAGGCTGCCTTCCAGGTAATTATCAAGAGGCAGTGTGACAAGGCAGTGGGAAAGGCTAGCGGAATGCTCGGATGCATAGGGAGGGGTATCACCATCAGAAAGAGGGAGGTAATAATACCCCTGCATAGATCGCTGGTGAGAACCTACCTCGAGTATGGTGTACAGTTCTGGCAGACCCATCTCCGAAAGGACATACAGTAGATAGGGTGGAGGCAATGCAAAGGAGGACAACCAAAATGATGTAGGGCCTGCATCAGAAGCCCTACAAACAGTCTCAAGGATTTAAATATGTACTCCATGGAAGACAGGAGGGAACTGGGGTGGGAGTATATATGATAGAGACATTCAAATATCTCACAGGAATAAACAAAGTAGAGGAAGGGAGCACTTTCCAAAGAAAAAAGATGTTTGCAAGGGGTTACAATATTAAGCTGGAACGGGGAGGTTCAGAGGAAACGTTAGGAGGTACCTCTTCATGGAGAGGGTGGTGGACACTTGGAACAGCCTCTCAATGGAAATGGTGGGGGCTAGAATGGTAACAGGATTTAAGACTGCATTGAATAAACACAAGGGAATCTGAGAAGCAAGAGGTGGGTGTAAGCCAGAGTCTAAGCAGAGTCATTGGTGGCACTATAGGAAGGAAATTTAAGGCAAATTAGGTGGGCCAAGTGGTCCTTATTTACTGACAACTTCTGTTTTTCTATGCTAATGCCCCTGTTTTGGCTTTTGCAGACTCCACAACACCCATACATCCTGCATACTGATGCCAGGATGACAGAACAATGAGCTGTATTTGTCAGAAACATTTGGAATAACTTCATTCTACAGCCTTTACCAGTCAGATTCTCAATACTTCTGAAATGAGCTACCCAGTCTACAAACTGGAAAAGACTTGAATATGGGCTGTAATAGATCAATTCCATGATTACTGTTAAGGAGCCAAGTTCACTGTGAAAATAAAATCCACTTACACGCTGTACATGAACACCACAGTAAAGTTCAATGCCACAGGGCCTCACTGGCTATCTGCCTTGTCGACTTATGACTTCAGCATTTTATTTATTTATTTAGTTTTTGTTGACCTGGTAATGTGCACTAGCCATACTGAAGGGGTCTAAATAATATGAATGCTGATGCATTACTCTGCACCCATACACTGACTCAGAGGAGTCTTATACCCATCTGATGCCAGCCACTGTGAAAGCCTATTGAAATTTCTGCATACATTACTGGAAAGGTGATTGCTGCCAATTAAAACAGAGCTGTTGACTCTTTAGGAGTCTCACCAGATGCTATTTATGACTTCTACATTAGCTCTGCAAGCCTGGATTTGTCATTTCTGCCTTGATCAAGCCATTCAGATATGAACATTTCTCAGCATAAAAATTCTGGAATCCACAGAGTGCTAGTAGCACTGGAGAAAGGAATTAACTCTGATCAAGCACAGCACAACTATCTGGAGGTCCTATTGGTGTTTTGAGAGTAGGCTCATCTGTCTCTCAAGAATGAACAGTGAGAAATATAAGTTCAATTGATTTGCTCAACTGGATGAGATGTATGCTTGTGTCACTTTGATGCATTGTGGCTGTTTGCCTCTCCATCCCTGGGATATACCACCATGTAGGGGTACAACACAAGGAATCCTAGAGGAAGGTCCCCCATAGGTGCTATGAGAATATTTCCCTTGGCTAAAGGTAGCTTAGGAAGAAGCCAAAAAGAAGCAAAAACCAAAAAAGCAACTGTAACTGGAAGGGACACAGATATGTGGGGAGTGGTGCAATGCAGTGGCTGTGGAATAGCAGTCTTCCAGGAGACATTCTGGAAACTGAGTTGCTGCCCTATTTGCAGGCACCTCTCTGGTCTGAGGAAGGAGGTTGTTCGTCTCCATGCTGAGCCGGCAAGGATTCGGGAAACCTGCTCCCCCACCCAGGGACCACCCAGGCCACCACCACTACCTCAGAAGTTGCCAATAAAGAGGAGTGGTTGGACCATGGTGGGATCAGGGAGTGTGAGGGTCATGGAACAGAGGTGCATCCCTCCAGTTGTACCTCTCCACAATTCATTCGTCCCTCTGGCAAAGCATGGTTCCTCTATGGAGGCACCTGCAGTGGAGACCAAGGAGGATGCTGGGAACTTCCACAATGGAGACCCACAGGAGGGTGGCCCAGGACCCCACAGGGGAAGGAAAAAACTCCTGGTGGGGGACTAAGTTGTTAGAGGGGTAGAACTGGGGTAGGGAAAGGGAAAGGGAGGTAAGATACCTGCCCAGTGCCAAGGCTTGGAGGGACAGGAAACGAATCCTCAGGATCATGGGAGCAGTGGCAAGGGGAAGGGAGCTGGATGTCATTATCCACTAAGGGATGAATGACCTGGTTGAGAATGGGATCAGAGCAGTGCAACAGGAGTTTGTGGAGTTGGGGAGGGGCCTTAGACAAGCAGCACACATGGTAACTTTCTCAGAAGTGCTACCTGTCTATGGCATGGATGAGGCTAGGGAACTCCGCACCATGGGATTCAATGACTGGTTGAAAAGCTGGTGCAGAGCTCAGGAATTTGGCTTCATTGGGGACTGGGGTTCCACCTGGAGGGATGCAAGTCTATACAGGTGTGATGGTCTGCATCTATCCTGGAGGGGAATCAGGATCCTAGGTGATAGGTTTAAATGATTCAGTGGCAAGCATTTAAACTAGCCAAGGGGGGAGGCACTGAAGAGGAGAAGGGAAGTCCTAGCCCCCCCAAAAAGTTAGGGTAATTAGTGAGGTAAACACCAAAATAGAGCAGTCAATAGGGAGAAGGGCTGGGGTAAATGGAGAAAAAGACAAAGGCGATAGGGACAGGGATGGGGCAAAAATAAATAAAGCCATAAAAAAATGAAAGGCAATGAGTAACAATGCCTGTAGTCTAGGTAAAAAGCTCCCTGAAATAGTGGCATTGACAGAAGAGGGATGCCTGGATATTGTGGCAGTCACAGAAACATGGTACACAGAGAACCTTGACTGGGATGTCAACAAACCAGGGTACAGAATCTACAGGAGGAACAGGGAGGGAAGAAAAGAAAGAAGAGGAGGAGGAGGAGTAGCTGTCTATGTAAGGGAAGGGATCAAAGCAACAGAACTAAAGGGTAAACAGGGAGCAGAGGAGGCACTGTGGGTCACCCTGGAGACTGGAAATGGCTCCACAATCCACTCAGGGGTTGTATACAGACCCCCGTCTTGGGGGGGGGGAATGGACAAGCAAATGATAGAATGCATCCTTGGGATGGCAGAGAAAGGGGAGATATTGCTGATGGGGGACCTGAATATGGCAGATGTTGACTGGAGCACCTTTTCTGCATCCACATCCAAGAGCAGGGCCATTCTCGATGCCCTATGGGGGCATGCCTCAGACAGCTAGTTTTGGAACCCACTCTGGAGAGAGCAATCTTAGACCTGGTACTCTCAAAAGGGGATGGACAAAGGATCTCTGATCTTGAAATGGGTAGCCACCTGGGAACAAGTGACCACCAAAAGCTGTGGTTCACGATAAACTTAGCTGTAGAGTCAAGCCACACAAAAGTGAAGGTAGTGAAATTCAGGAGGGCTGATTTTGTCAAAATGGGAGGGTGCCTCAGAAAATCACTAACAGGCAAGAAGATGTGGTGGAGCAACAATGAGGAAACATCAAAATCACCATCACAGAGGCAACAAGTCTTTGTGTGAAGCAAATAAATCAAAATGAAAGAAAAAAACACTAAGATTCTCAAAAGAAGTGGTGGGGAAGGTAAGGGATAAAAAGAGAGCATTCAGGAAGTATAAGGAAACACAGAAGGAGCAGGACAGAGAACTGTACCAGTTAAAGCAGAAGGAAGTGGGTAAGGCAGTCAGAATAGCAAAGGCCCAAACTGAGGAAAAGATAGCCAACTCGATTAAGAAGGGTGACCTGAACTACAATTGGCTATCAAGTGCATCAGCTCCCTTGAAATCCTTTTGTGACACTCTAGGGCTGGTGCAACTCATTGGTGAGCCTACTTGCCCAAATAAAAAGAACCTTAACAACAGCTCTCTCTCAGATGTAATTTTGGTTAGCAAGCCACACCTGTCTCTCATGTCGGAACATTTTTTTCAGACATTAACGATCATTGTATAATCACCACCATTAGATCCATGCACAACCCGTAGTTTGTGGCAAAGTTCTCTATCAAGAGGTGCAAATGCAGCTTTGATTTGTTTGCTCATGTCCATGACTTGAAACATTCACCACGATGGCAGGAATTCTTCCTAGACAAAACGGTTAACAGAGCATATACTATTTTTTATGATATTTTAAGTGAGGCATTAAATAAGCATGCACCCTTGGTTAAGGTGTGGGTCAGGAGCTGAACTTGTCATTGGTTCTCACCTGAGCTCAAAGCTTCCCTTTTAGAAAGGGATACTTTATGGAAAAAGCCCAAAAAAGCAAGAACGACTTGGATTGGTGTCTTTTTAAGAGAGCATGTAACAAGTGCACCAAATTGGTCAGAGCAGCCAAGGCCACCTACTATTGTTTGGAGCTAGCCTCTGCCTCAAGAAATCCTTCAAAGCTCTGGAAACCATTAAAAGACATGTCTGGACACGCACCTGGTAATTACATTCCAGCAAAAATTAAGTCTGGTGGCAGAGTTATCCCTAACTGATTGGAGATATTGGAAGCCCTCAATAACCATTTTGCAATGGCAGGGATGGCATTTGATACTTCTCCTGCCAATGACCTCTGCACAGCTCAGGGCCCACCAACCCACGAGCCCCACTCTACCGAGGAGGCCTTCTCCCTTCTGCCTGTCTCTCTAAAAGAGGTGGAAGACCTACTGCTGTAACTGGACATCAGGAAGGGAGCAGGCTCCAACTTCATAGAGCCATATTATCTGAAATGTGCCTACCATGTGCCTGTGGTACCAATCACCCACCCACCTATTCAACATGTCACTCTCCCAGGGTAGCCTCCCCCCTCAATGGAAAATAGCCCATGTCATCCCTCTATTAAAAGCAGGTGACCCCTGCTATCTAAATAATTACAGACAGTTCTCCCTCCTCCCCATCCTGTCTAAATTGCTAGAAAAAATAGTGTATGGCCAGCTAGGGGTATACTTAGAATCCAGATGCCTATTAAACCTGATTCAGTCTGGATTCAGAGCAAAGCACAGCACCATAACAGCCCTAGCTAAGGTGACCAATGATTGGCTCATAGACCTTGACAACAAGAAGCATGTCTGTGCCATTTTCTTGAATCTTAGTAAAGCATTCGACACAGTCGATCACAGCCTGCTTCTTTCCTCCCTAAGCACCTTAGGCCTGGACCATAAATCTATGTGCTGGTTTGCAGACTACCTCGGAGAACGGAAACAGCAGGTTATAGCTGTAGGTGATCTTTCTCCATTAAAACCTATGCTAAGGGGCATGCCCCAGGGCTGTATCCTTGGTCCCCTCCTCTTTGCAGTCTAAAGTAACAACATCAATGACCCCATCAAAAAAGCCAATGTCCACTTTTTCGCAGATGACACTGTACTGTACTTGAGTCATCCCAGCCTGTAAAGACCTCCAAGCTGAATTTAACCTTCTACAATACCAGCTCATAAACAAAAAGCTTTTGCTCAATGCAAAAAGACAAAAGCCATGCTCTTCTCCCCCTCCCTGCACGTGGCAATTCCTGATGGGGGGGGAGCTATCCCACAAATTACCACTGTTCTTGGAGAAACACTAGAGTATGTAGCTAAATTCAAATATCTAGGAGTTTGGCTCAATCATAAACTTTCCTTCGCCGACCATCTCGAAGAACTACAGAAGAAACTAAGGCAAAGATTAGGACTATTCAACAGAATTAACCACCTGCTCATAAAGAAGGCCAAGATTCAACTGGTTCATGCTACCTTCCTATCTTTAATAGAGTATGCTGACCTGCTCTACAGCCACTGCACTGCCTCTGCAGTGGCTAAGTTGGACACCCTCTACCACAGAGCTACAAGGTTCATTACTGGCCTTCCACTTTCCAAACACCACTGCTCCCTGTACTCATTGTTAGGCTGGACTTCCCTTCACTATAGAAGGAATAGAAATGCTGCTCTATGGGCCTTCAGATTGGTGACCAACAAGCTCCCCTCATATGTCTCAGATTGTATTCCAAGGAGTGTGTTAGGCAACTACGCTCTAAGGAGCTATGCCCTAATTGCTCTTCAAGTTCCAAGGGTCAAAACTCATTTCAGCAAAGCTGCTCTAAGCTTCTCTTTACCCACAATGTGGAATGGTTTACAAAGGAACCTGAAGCTGAGCTGCCCTGTTAGCCTGAATATCTTCAAGGTGCTCTACATTCGCTACATGAAAGCACCTTGCAAATGTTTTCCTCACCGCTAGCCCACTAATTCCTCAACTCCCCCTTTCCATCCCGATGCTCGCCATGTTTCTACCCCTGGCTCTCACTCTTTCCCTATTAACTCTTCCTGCTGCACCCACCTTTCACTGTCTACTCCAGCCTGGATAAAGTCCCACCCCATCCATAGTAGTGTCCCAATTATCGATCCCTCCTCTGTCATTATCATAATAAACAAGTACACGACAGCCATCATCATTTTCTATGGTTTTAGCTCAATTTTCCCCCAGTCATCGATAATATATCCCTCCTCTTCTTTACCTCTCTAACCTGCTACCCCATACGTGGCCTCTTTCCCCTATATGTGTAGTTGCCGGCTGCCTCACTCAAAAGATCTCTGCTTATAACCCCTGTATGCCTATGGTTGATTGTACATCTGCTGACTTCTTCAATTGTAAAATTATGCTGTTTGTTTTTATTTATTTCAACCTTGTACTCATACTGTATACACTGTATATACTTTTTCTTCCTTGTATATTATTGCTTTTTGTATACCTGCTTCTGTACTGTACTTTGATGTATTCATGACCAGGTCCACCTTGCAAATGAGCCTTGCTCAATGGTGCCTGCCTGGATAAATAAAGATTTTGATTGATTTATTGACTGATAAAACCTTTTATAGGTACATTAGGGAGCAAAGAAAGACTAAGGCAGGGGAACTGAGGCTGAACAAAGAGGAAGGTGGTTGGGCAGAGAGTGACAGTGGAAAAGCAGGGATACTGAATGAATACTACTGCTCAGTATTCACAATGGAAAAGCAGGGGGGGAATACTTAATGTGGTCAATAGAAGCACTCTGGATAGCGGGGTTGATATTAGTCCTTTCACAGAAGAAAGGGTTCTGAAATAACTCTTAAAACTGAAGGTGGATAAAGCAATGGGGCCTGATGGGATTAACCCCAGGATTTTAAAAGAACTAAGGGAAGAACTAGTAACACCACTGACTACCCTTTTTAATAAATCATGGGAGGATGGGGTGGTACCTGAGGACTGGAGGAGGGTGGATATGATTCCCCTTCACAAAAGTGGGAGCAAGACAGAGGCAGAAAACTACAGACCTGTCAGTTTGACCTCAGTGGTAGGGAAAATGATGGAATCACTTCTGAAGGAAAGAATTGTTGAGTACCTAGAGGCCAGAGGGGCACAGGACCCAGGGCAGCATGGATTCACAGTGGGAAGGTCATGTCAGACAAATCTAATTGATTTCTTTGACTGAGTGACCAAATCAGTAGACCAGGGAGGGGCTGTGGACATGGCCTACCTAGACTTTAGCTAGGCATTTGACACAGTCCTGTACAAAAGATTAATAAACAAATTAGCCAGCCTGAGAGTGGGTCCTAGGGTGGTAGCCTGGGTAAAACACTGGTTGGACAACAAGACACAGCGGGTAAAAATAAATGGAATCCACAGTGAAGAAAAGAGGGTTACTAGTGGGGTACAGCAGGGTTCAGTACTGGGGCCAGTCCTTTTTAATGTCTTTATAAGTGACATTGCAGAGGGACTGGAAGGGAAAGTATGTCGCTTTGCAGATGACACAAAGATCTGCAACAGGGTTGATACATGAGGTGAGGTGGAAAGGATGGAAAGGGACTTGGCAAGGTTGGAGGAATGGTCAAATGTATGGCAGCTTAGATTCAATGCAAAGAAGTGCAAAGTAATGCACCTGGGAAACAAAAACCCAGGGGAAGAGTACACAATGGGGGGTGAGGTACTGACAACAACAAAAATGGAAAGGGACCTGGGGGTAGTCATATCAGATGACCTAAAGGTGGGCCAGAAATGTGAGAAGGCAGTAAGGAGGGATGGGGGCTACTGGGATGCATAGGGAGAGACATCACCAGTAGAAAACAGGAAGTTGTTGGTCCTCTGTACAGACAGTTGGTAAGACCACATCTGTAGTACTGTGTACAGTCCTGGAGACCCCATCTCTGCAAAGACATAGACAAGGTGGAGGCTGTCAAGAGAAGGGCAACCAAAATGATGCAGGGTCTGCATCGGAAGACACATGAAGAAAGACTAAAGGAACTAAAGATGTATAACCTCTAGGAAAGGAGGGAGAGTGGGGACATGATAGAAACGTTCAAATGCCTCAAGGGAATCAACAAAGTCCAAGAGGGTAGCATCTTTCAGAAAAAGAGATGTGCAAAAACAAAGGGCACAATTTGAAGATAGAGGGGGGACGGCTTAGAGGTAATGTGAGGAAGTATTTCTTCACAGAGAGAGTTGTAGATACATGGAACAGCCTTCCTGAGGAAGTCGTAGAGTCAAAAACAGTGGGGGAATTCTAGAATGCATGGGACAGACATAAGGCAATTCTAGTGGGTGGTAGGAGAAAGTAGGCTGTTGGTTAACTAGGATCTGCAGCTTATTTGTTAGGTAGGGAAATAGGCAGACTAGGTGGGACAAGCGGTCCTTTTCTGCATGAAATTCTATGTTTCTATGTTTCTATGTTTCTAAGAATACCCAAAAGGGTGTCGAGCTTCGAAGAGGTGAGAAATCAGAATACATCGACACCAGAAATTAAGGTGATAAACGTACAGTAGATGGAAGGACAGGAGAAGAATGAGATAGGACTAGGGCGATGAATTAAATGAATGGAGAAAAGATGCAGAAGGGCTGACTTACTAAGGAGAGCAGGAACAGCTGGGATTACCATCCAACAGCAGAATTAAACTACAGAACCTAAGTAAACTCCAGCCCTATTTAATATTATGACCATTGGCATGGATGAGTGGGAAAAAAAAACCCTTTGAGGAGGAAACCTCAGGGGATCCAAGGCCTAGCTCGCCTTCCCTCCAGGCTGAAGGATGTTTTGATTAGTGACAGCTCAGATACTGCAATTTAGAGTTGAGATCAAGGGGGGAGGAAAATATTTCAATTTATAGGAAGTTCTCACTCTGTCCTTCTAAATGAACAGCTGTTGAGGGTTGCGAGTAATGTCTCTGCAACTAGATACTCAAAAGCAAGAGAGGAGAGAGAGGTGACTGCAGAGGCACTCAGTTGGCCTGTGTGAACCTATGAAACAGACCAGGTGAACCAGCAGTGGTCTTGATGGGGAATAGCATAGAGGGTGCCTCCAAACCTGCTCGGGCAGCCAAAGGGGCTTGGATGACGAGAGCCCCACCCCTCACAGCTGAAAGTTGTAAATTCTACATCCAGAGGTGTAGCCAAGATGAGGGATGATTGACGATCCACCCAGAGCAAAGACATTCTCACTAAGGACCAGGGAGAAGGACCCTGTTGTGAGCTTCGCATGCTCAAGATGTGGACTTCGTGGGTGCAGAGTGAGACGATCAGCTACAGGCTAGCCCTGAGCCAAGGAGCAATGGACATGGAAGGCATGTCTCTGAATGGAGAGCAGTTTGATGAGGTAGCATAAGACCCAATGGGAGGTATGCTAGAATCAATGTGAATAAGTAGACTCTGAGATTGGACTGAATGAAGGAGAACCAGATTCATGTCATCAGGAAGCTACCTGTGATTGGTAACTATGGGACTGCATGCCAGCTGGGTCCATTGAAAGACAAATTAGGAATGGATAGAATTGCATGAAGGTAGGAGTGAGAGTGGCCAAGCAAAACTGTCAGCCAACTGTAAGGTAAGCAGTACCAATAGCTTTGACTAAAACAAGAGAATAGGATCAGAGGAGGAGATGAGTAGGCAGGGCGATATGCAGGTCAGAATGTTAGGCAATGTGAAATGAGTAGGGTATGGTGGTATAGTGGGGCGGCAGGATAGGCAGGTCCCTAAAAGAAGGCAGAGGTCAGAGAAGGAGAGGAATGGAGGGCAGAGAGAAAGGGATGAGGAGGGTGAGCGCCCACCACTGGGAAACATGATCAGGATGAAAAGAAGAAAGCGCAGTATGTAGGCAAACTGCAGAGTCGAGAGAGTAACCAGGGGATAGGCCAGGAGATCAACAACGAGTTGATTTAGAATGTAAATGAGCATAAGCAAAAAATCAGGCTACTCAAAGTGAACAAGTCCAACCACTTTTTGGTTAAGTGATGTTCGTTTATTCCGTTAAAATATGTAAAGAGGCAGCAAAAGTTACACCACCGCCACACACCAATGTTTCACATAAATTAACGCTTTTTCAAGGTGTGGTCTAAGATACAAAATTGCATCTATATATATAAGTTTAATTGATCACATGATGAATTAAATTAATTAGAACATGTTACAAGGCCTTCCTAAATTTTCTATTGTATACATTCATTCTAAGACCACATAGAGACAGCACGACAGTTGTAAGATATGCACTAATAGAATTACTATATCTTATAAATACAACATATATAAAAATGTGTACAAAAGGCTAAAATCCTATTTTATATAATACTAAATGCTTTCCTGTAACATTACATTTATGACATTCTATTTCCTATTTTTCAAGAATGGGACTAAACTGAAATTTTCATTTAAACCTCCATCAGAGCTAGCCCTTAGTATATATTGTCATTTACTTTCTGGCTGTAAGAACCTATTTTCTAGACACCCCCCCCCACCCCCCGTGGACCAATTATTACTTTTTCTAAGGCTTGAAATTTAATGGAATGGTCCTTTCCTTCTTTAAAATGTGAAATGCTAATGCATTTGTAATCTCTCCTTTAGCAATACTGCGTAGATGTTCTGATACTCTAACTTTAAAACTACATTTTGTTTTTCCTACATAAAATTGTTTACACTTATTACAAGTTGCTGCATAAACTACATGAGTCATATTGCAATTAACAAAAGCATGCAAATCATACATTGTCCGGTTCCAGGGTGTACAAAAACAGTTCCCATTTGGAGATGATGACAAAAGTGACAGTTTCCACACTTAAAAGTCCCCTTGGGTAAATTGTCATTTGCTTCAGTTCATTCAGAATAATGACTGCTGGTAAGCATGTTGCCAATATTTCTGCCTTTTCTGTAAACCATCTGGGGTGAGGTCATTGCGGTTTCTTTTAACTTCGGCTCAGTTCTTCAAATATGCCAGTTTTGTTTTATAATGGCCTTTATTTTGTAGCTCTGTGGAGTAAAATCAGAAATAAAATTAAGTTTATGCCCATTATCTCTGTGCTTAGATATTAATGTAATTGGGGGCTAATGCTGCCCCCATTGCCATGCCTTTTACTTGTAGATAAAAGTTACCATCAAACATAAACGTATTACACAAAAGTACCTTTTCTGTCGTCAAAGCAATCAAACACTGAATAAATGCTTGACTGTATTCACTTTTTTCTACTAAAGTTTCTCTTAGTGCTTCTACACTGTCATTGTTAGGGATATTTGTGTATAATGCTGTAATATCCATAGTTACTTATTTATGTTTCGGCACTTTTGGAGCTTTCTAGTAGCCACCTATTTTTTTCCAAAAGATAAATGAGCAACCTGAGCATCAAAGTGCTATACCAAATGACACACGTGGAAAGCAGAGCAAGGGAAGGAATACAAAAATCACTGTGACCCACTGCATGCAGCCCAATGTCCAAATACGGGCAGCAAAAGTCTCGTCCGAGCCAGGGACCAGGAAAGACACAGAGGAGCATGGAGTCCCACTTGAATCTGGAGGTGTTCTGGCAGCAACCTGGCTATGATGTCAGCAAGCTACAGAGCAGGTTACAGCAGTCCTCAGACCTGAGCTGAAATGCGTGGCAGGGAATGAAGAGCCTCCAAAGTTTCCTTTGTCCCACATAAAATTTGTGTTCTTGTAATAGAATGTTGAAGACAAGAAACACAAAAGAAAGGCAAACATTAAAGTTACAGATCTGGTCGTCGTCAGAAAAGCATCTTAACACAAATCCCTGTATAGTAACAATCATTATAGAGAATAGAAAAGATTTGTAAGATATGGCCTTGATTATGGGTCTTTGTCCCTGATTATGAAGCCTCATCCCCAAGTCATGACGCAAGATGGTGAGAGGTATGGAGTGGTAGCTATCGGGGTTGATCAGAATGGGACAAGAGTGATTGAAGCACCAGGAATGGGCAGTTCACTATGGAGATTGAACCTGCAGTTAATGCATGAGGAGAACGGGAGGGAAAAACACAGCAAGGAAAGCTGGACAGGAGTTGTGGAGCTGGAAAAATGTGGCACTGGGGGATGATGTCACTCCCAGAGCGTTAGCATAGCCATGGAGTGGAGCAGTAAAATAAGTGAAGGAAAAGCTCAAGAAAACACAAACAGGACAATCAGAGCAGCAGACCAGAACAGGGAAATGCTGTAGTGAGCACAGAGGGCAAAGGCACATCCAAAGTTCCAGCGGATCAATGGCGAGGAGGAGCAGGTGGGCGGGAGGCCCGAATGCGGAAAAGGAGAACGTAGAGCAACAGAGCAGGAGTGGTGGTCATAATGTGAAAGAGCACAAAGAGCTCTAGAGGGAAGCAGAATGTATGCTCGCAAGGACAAAAACACAAGCAGGACATGGGCTGAGGTGACAAATCCAGAGGTACAAAGGGGGAAGGGGGGGTGCAGACAAAGGTGAAGACAGCACGAAGCAAGAGGCAGACCAGGGAGGGAGCTAGCGGTCCCATGCCCCTTCTGCAACAGACACAGGTAGGCAAAAAGGCAGAGGAAATAGAAGCGGAATGAGGGAAGGGGTAAAGGGGAAAGGGGAGAAGACAGAGAAGGCAGCCGGGGGGGGAAATTAAAGATGTGCAGCAATGGGGAGAAACAGCTGATGGATCCTCTGGCTGCAATGAAGAAAATGAATGAGGACTGGCCTGGAGGAGTGCCTTTTAATGCCTGGTTGGGGGAGTGGTTTGTTGCTCCACCCACTGAACTACGGCCAGTCCTCAGCCATTAATTTACCATGTTCCCCAAGCACCTCTTTGGGGTCCAAACAGAGTGACTGTGGACCAGGCTTGTAATGGGGCAAATCCTCACATTGACTGAATTATTCTGAACTGTGAAGCTACACCATTTGTGCCCACTGAATCAGCAGATGAATAGTCTGGTCGATCAGTGTAGAAATTCAGTGTGGCATGGTGGGAGAATCTGAGACTGAGTCTGAAACTCAAAATCCTCATCCTACGCTGGCCACAGGAATTGATAAGGAGGAGGTGGCCCTTTCTTTTTACAGAACAGTATTTCACATTACCTAGAAGAACTCAATGTGAACACCATCCACTCATGAAGCTCTCTTATGATCTTCTAGTTGTTTCCACTAATGTTCCCATACAAGTTGTTTACAACAGATAGTGTCCATGGTTTATTCCCTGACCAGTTCTTCCAACTGTGTGTTCCATGTACATGTTCATTTTGAAAAAAAGGTGGGACAATGATAAGCTGATGACTATGTTTATCTCATTGAACAATGCATAGTTAAGCACTCTGTGTCTATGTCTAATTTATTCAGGCAAGCATTTATGAAAATATACTGACTGCAATTTGGATAGTTAGTAGAGATGAGACAACAGCAAAAGAGTTTGAGGTTCTTTAGGATTCTGTTAATCTATAAGAAATTCAAATAGTTATATAAGCCGTAGAACTTTCAGATAATTTTAGTTTTTATTACAGTACAAAAATGCAATTTAACTTAATTTCTCCTCAAAAACTATTGTCAGTGAAAGGAAATGATAGTACTGCAAACACATCTTAGGGTTGTACTAAATAAACTCAGTGCCATAAGTGCTCCTTCTGTAATGCCAGTGATCGTGACCACATAATACAGACCTGGCTTATTCGGTCTGTCTCCCACCCCCACCATAACCTTCATTCTATGTCTTATTATTAGCAACAGCTTTCCTTTAGGACAACAACCTGCTGAAAAGAGTACATTAAGCTCCAAAATTAGTCTTTAAATATTGTAAGAACATTTTCAGAACTTAAGAAAATGTTCTGATAAGCTTCTTTCACAGAAAATGGCAGAGGTTCTGAACTTATCTGAGCCAATCCTCCCATCTCTACAGTATGTGCTGGGAGCATGCAATATCCTCTTCAGAAGTGCAGGATTACCAGTCTTTCATACCTCAGGGCTCCCTTTCTGAATTGCCATTTGGGGACTGTCTGGGCACCAGATTCCACTTACAGTAGTAACGTTTGGGACAGTATCATTTTAAGAACTCTGTTAGTTGGCTGTTGCCATGTGAGTCTCAGTTCTTCAGCCTGCAAAGCATCTTCTAGAGAAAAGCCTTCCAGTCTGTACAAATCAGAAGCTCCAATTTGCTGAATGCCATGCTTTCAGACTTTCTTCCACTGAGGACATAGTAACCATGAAGACATAAATGCCAATAAGGCTTTGAGTTCAAAGGACTATAAAAAGGATTTGCTCACATTATTCAGGGCTGAATAGCTGTTGCTGCTTAGCCTATGGCTGTTAACTTACTTGTCTTAGTGTTAGTGTGAAACTTGAAGTTTTTTACACAATGAAGGGAAATTTTGTAGAAAATATTCTGGTTTTGCTGGCCAGATTGTTTATTAATGCAACACAAAGATTAAACTTTAATTCTTTCTTCACCTATTGCTACTGCTACTTAGCAACAAAGATTCACAAGAGTCTGTGTTAAGCATCAGCTTCATGTTCTCCAGAGGGAACCGTTCCACAACTTTCAGACCTATTCATATGAAGCCATAACCTATGCCAGAGACGCAGCAGGGTATATCTCTAAGTGAGCATTGAATGTCACGCAACTTAAATGTGTCCGACAGTGGACAGAACCCTGCCATGTTCTTGCAAGGATAGTCACTGTGCTATAGTGAAGCCTTAAGTTATCCTGCCACCAGATCTGGGGGTTATGGGGCACTAGTACTGTCTCAATGAAAGAGATAAACATTAAGGAGAGAAACTATCAGAGATTACTTTGACAGTGAACGTCAAGAGTTTGTGAGGAGTGAGGATTCTGCTAGACAAGTCAACATCCTGTCCACTGCTTTGACAGAGTCCTGCTGATCTTTTTCCATCTCTGTAGTGCAGTGGAAACCTGTCCTGTGACTACGTTCTTCAATTGAATGTGAGTACTCCCGTTTTTTCTCTGAGGCCTTTTAATCATTCTGATTAAATGTGGGATGTTAGGAAACCTCTTTATTTTGCTGTTATTAATGTTAAGGGTGATGAACAGTGTCTAGACACCAATGGTCCCTAAATCAATGCTGGCCAATATTCCTCACAGCATGGTAGCCACTGCCCTGAGAGAATAACTTTCTCCTTATTGGCTTTGGGGGTAAAGTCAGATGCACCCCCAAGTGTAAGAGCTAGAACTGACATACAGAACCCTGTTGCTTGATTTGTTTTTATATGTTTATGGAGTATAAGACCCCTCTTCCATTTTCTCTAAATTTCCATTATCATTTCCATCCCCCCCTTAATAATAAATATGTTATTGTTCTTCTTTATGTATGGGTGGTGTTCCAGATATATTTGTTTACTGCTTACCATATTGCTGAAGGTGAAAAGCAATGGGTAGGTGGGTATAGTATTTCCTAGGTAGTGTAGGTCTGTGCGTATTTGAGATCCCCATGATTATCCCAGTTGGAGACACTATGACATTTATAATTAACAAGAATTCTAGGTTGCTTTAAACATGAACCAAGCTAAGCCTTCTTTGTAAGGCAGGAGAGAAGGAGGGCAGTAGCTGGTGAGTCTCTGGGCTGAGAAAGAGTCACCACATCTGGAGGCCCAGCCACAGATACATTTGGTAATGTGGTAAAGTTGGCATCTGGACTTTTGCTAACTTTTGGTTGTGCTGTATGGGTGCCAACTGTTTTAACCAATCAGAGCACAGGAAATTCCCTACCCATATTTTGTGTTTGATACACTTGTGCACCAAATGCTTTGGGACAATAACAGGGAAATGAGAGTTGCGTCACTGCCACCCAATGAAACAGACACTTTACTGGGCATGTCCTGCAGTCACCAGTCAATGGGGAAGCTGCCAATGACAGCAGCTTCAAAGAGAGCCAAGGAGTTAAAAGAAACCTGCCGCTGCAATCATGAGCAGTTTCGTCATTGCAGCAGCACCTCCCCCCTTCCTCGCAACCAGGTCGGTGCCTGCTGATGAGAACTCTGTTCCCAGGCCTTACTCCATGAGCAACTTGTTTGCTTAGTGTGCATTTCCTGGTGAAGCATTTCAAAAAAAGAAATGAGCAGGCAGTGGCTCCTGTCACCCACCGCACACTCCACAGAAAGCTGACAGCAGGGTGCCCAATCCCCATGTCAGCATGTAACCTGCCTTCCCCCATTGATGCCGTACACTGAGAGCCCACCCCAGTGTGCCAAAGTAATTGTTTCTTTTTTCAAACACTGGGATGCCCACTCCTGGTGTTGGATATGCCCTTCACCCCCAAAACCCATCTGTAATATTTGCCGACATCAGGGTGCCCAATCCCCATGTCAGCATGCCCCCCCACACTCACACACACACACACTATTGTGGCACACTGGGAGCCCACCCTAGTGTGCCTTAATTTTTTTTTTGTTGTTGTTGCCAACATCGGGGTGCCCAATCTCTGAGTCAGCATGCCCCCCCATTGTGGCACACTGGGAGCACACTCCAGTGTGCCTAAATGTATATTTTTTTTACCTGTAAAATGAAGAAAACGGTCCCCCAAAGTCTTTTATTTTCTTTTTTTCACCCTGTAAAAATTAAAACAGTCCACAGTCCCCCTCTCCACCCTCCCATTGAGCACCAACCTCTCCCCACCCTCACTCCATACTTCCCTCCAGAAGTCAGGAGCAGTGATCTTCTGCAGAATGGGATACGTCTGCACTCTTCAAAGGCGACCAGCAAACCAAAGATTTCTAGGTAAGTCATATAATGGGAGTCAATGAGGGGTTTCAACTTAGTTTCATATCTCAGCCATTTTTAGGAAGTTTGGCCCCAAATTTTCAACATGAGGTTCTTGAGACCCCACCTCATGAACGTGTTACTGTCATTTACTTACTTAGTCCCAAAAGGTGACTTTGCGGTCGCTGCCCAGAATCACCTTTTGGGACCGACTAATGAAATGACAGTGCCACTGTTCATGAGGGAGATCTCAAAAGCTCAGGTTGCAAATTTGATGAAACAATTCCAAAAAATTACTGTGTTACAAGTGTGCATTGCGCAGTTTCTATGCACTCTCATAACTTTGCCAATTTTTTATATTTTCACTCCAGATTTTCAACATTGCCATTTTTTTGCACCTCCATATGAACAGTACAGCTGCCATTTTTCACATCCAGCCCAAAACATGTTTTCACACCTGTGACACATAATGGCATGGTCGCTGTAGGAAATCAACTTTTGGGACAGATTAACAAATCACAGTGCCACCGTTCATGAGGAGAAATCCTCAAATGCCAGTGTTGAAAATCTGGTGAAACAATTCCAAAAAATGATTGCATTACAGACATGTATTGTGCAGTTTCTTCTCAAGCTCGTAACTTCACCAATTTTTCATATTTTCACTCCAGATTTTCCACATTGCCATTTTTTTCCCACCTCCGCAGGAACAGTACAGCTGTCATTTTTTCATATCCTGCCCAAAATGTGTTTTCGCACCTGTGGCGACGAATGGCATGGTCGCTGTGCAAAATCACTTTTCAGGATTGATTAATGAAATAATAGTGCCACTGTTCATGAGGTGGGGTCCCACAAAGCCAATGTTGAAAATTTGGAGTGAAAATACTAACAAACAATTGGAGCATTAGGGTTTCAAACCATGACCCCCCCACCCAGTAAAGACTAACAGGTGTCTGGGTGTGACTTGGGGTCATCGGCCATAATGCTCACGACATTTCACCCCCACCTTGCAGCCAGTGTCAGGCATTGAGGTGTGCCTTGGGGTCTTCAGCCCTAATGTTCACTCCATTCTCCTATGTTGCACCCATATCAGCTTATTTCCTTATAGAATGGGCTGAATGTAATGGTCAAGGACCCCAAGGCATGCTGTGAAGCTGTCAGTGTTTGAAGGGTAGAGTGAGGTGGAATGGCATGAGCGTTATGGCTGACAACCCAAAGACACACCCTCATGCCTGTCACTGTCTGAAGGGTGGGGTTGGGGGTTGACGTTCAGATTGGAAACCCTAATACCTCAGTAAGGAAGTACATCAGGGAGGAGCAGTGGATGTCACCTGCCTTGATTTCAGGAAAGCCTTCAACACTGACCAACATAGAAGGCTGATCAACAAGATGGGTAGTCTGGCACACATCACAAAACATTCAAGTACCTCAAAGAATTAAACAAGGTGCAGGAGCAGACATCTTCCAAAACATCAAACGTTCAGCATTGACAAATGCTTGTTTAACAAGGGTCAACTTTCTGCATAGATGTTTATCTCTTTAGCACAACATTTATTGCATTTCTAAATTCTGGAAGGTAGTGTCCCCTTTTTGATCCCCCAACTCAGTGTCCCAACCCTGTACTCAAGATAGATAGTTCTATCATTTTCAACAGTAAAGAGACTGCTGTCTTCTTTATCTACATTTCCTCTAACAGTGACCTCACCCTACTCCTGCCCCCCTCCTTTCCTCCATCCTTCTACTTCTTCACCCTTACCCCTCCTGTGGATATTTTCACTTCTCTGTTACCTCGTAATCCCTCATACAGTAATAATCCTGACAGGCCTGACCCCATTCTCCTTTATGTGTCTGCCCCACTGTTGCTTTTCCTATCTCTGATCTCCATAACCTCTTATTCCTCATTGGAACAGTGCCACGTTATTGGAAGAGGACCAGGGTGGTCCCCCTTTACAAAGGAGATGATCTCTCTGCTCTAGGTAACTGTTGCCCTATCTCCCTTCTCCATGATCTGGTCAATTACCAAAATCCTCTGGTTCTCCCCCAACATTTCACTTTTCTTAAGTTCTCAGCCATTCTTAGCTGTTGCCAGTTTGGATTTAAGAAATCCCTTTCTGCTGTTACATCCTTACTGACAGCCATTGATATCCTGAAAGGGTTAGCTCAAGGACGTATCACCTGTACCATCTTTACTTGACCAAGCTAAAGTCTTTGACACTATTGACCACCTCTTCCTACTAGAAAAGCTCACTGATGCTGGTCTCTTTGACATCATGATTAAACGGCTCAGCTCTAATCTTAAAGAAGTGTCCCAAGCTATCATAGAAGGTGGCTAAATCTCTCTATCAGATCATGCATTCACCATTGCAGTCTGACTTTTAAATTTTCCTGAACAACAGTCCAAAGGCATGGGGCTCCATACAAATTGACATGTTTGTAGACAACATTGTGCTCTTTGCCAATGGTCCGTCTACCCTGATTTGGCTGCACTAACTCTAGGGAGTCTTCAACAGTGTCCAGCACTGGCTCTGCATATAAAAGCTTACCCTGTTCTACCAAAACACTGTCTACATGATCTTTGACACCAGCAAATGATGGCTTCTCTTGTCTTCACAACTCAGGATGGCTCCTTCATGGAGGATGTCTCCTCCTATAAATACCTGGGTGTCTGGCTAACAGTCATCTTGATTGCTCCTGATATATTGGTAGCATCCAGAAATACTCCCTATACTTGAAATGTTGTACAGGAAAAAACCTACATCCTTTACCCTGCTCAGTGGGAGATTATTGTAAAAAATTACCTTCCCTGCCTTTGACTATAGGGTTGTGGTGTGGTGTATTTTTTATTTATTTTTTTTATTTTATTTTATTTATTTTTATTTAGTTGTTTAACCAGGTATAGCACACTAAGCTGAAAGCTTTTTTGCAGGAGCGACCTGGGAGCACAAGGAGGTTAAGTGACTTGCTCAGGGTCACACAGTATGCAAGTGGAAGCTGTGGGATTCAAACCCAGGTCTGGTCTGTTGGATGTCACCAGATTTGCAGCTCAGCACCTTAGACCACTGTGCTATATTGCCTACTGGTGTACTGCACTGCCAACAAATTCTTCCTTCGCAAGCTGAATCGTCTCTTCCACTCCTGTCATTTTATCTTTAACTGCCCTGTCTTCACTCATCATTGCTCCCTCTGTACCTACCATAAGAACATAAGAAGTAGCTGGCAGATGGGGACTGTGTGATCCAGCTAGTCTGCTCAAACATTTCAGACTCCGGGGGGAGGGGAGAGCAGGGCTGCCATATCAGGGTTGTATTATCCAGGAGATACCCTGGGGTGAAATGGTCTCTAGATCGTGGTATGCCATATCTGGTTACCATACCCAAGGGCTCCTGTCAGATAACTTGGTCAGCCCCAGAACCTCGTCTGACTCGACTGGTGTTATGCAATGCCAGGTCTATTAGAAACAAGACAGCAGCTATAGCTGAGCTTGTTGGGACAGCAGACCTACCTTACATCACCAAAACCTGTCTTGAGGACAATGCAGGCCCCATTTTGGAAGCGGCGGTCCCAACCAGGTTTTCAGTGATACACCACTCGAGATTGGACTGCAGGGATGGGGGGGTGGCTATCTGCTTTAGATCTGAATTGGGCCTTGCTGATGTACTAGAAGAGGTGGTCAGATCATTTGAGTTTACCATAGTAGCAGGTGTGGGCTGCAGGATCATTCTCATCTACCATCCACCCCAGGGTGAGAAATTGCTCCTGCAGGAAGTGGCAGACTTCATCGTCAATGCAGCATTGGAGTTGCCCAGGCTGATGGTACTAGGAGACTTCAGTGCTTGGGTCGATGATGAACTCTCGCAGTTTGGTCAAGACTTCCTCCAACTTATGCCTCTGCTAGTCATAATCAGGGTCACTCACTTGATCTGGCCTTCCTCCTGGGGGATCGAGTCCTCCAATTTGGTGGTGGAGCTAGTTGTATGGTCCATTTACTACACAGTAAGATTCAATTTCCATTCCCCCTTATAGGCTTGCCCTTGCGGAGATGATCAGATACTACCCATTGAGGGGTGTAACCCCAGAGGGTCTCTTGGAGTATTAGACCTATTGGGAGTTCCGAGGGCAGGCGAGGTCCCAGAGAATTTAGTTTTGGCCTATAATAAGGCAATCACTGAGACTCTGGATGTTATCACCACAATCCATGTTCACCTCCTCTGTCTCCGCCCTCAGTTCCCTTGGTTTGATGGGACCTTGAGGGAGCTGAGATGGGTAGGATGAAAGCCAGAGCATCACTGGCAGAGAACGACCCTAGATGCTGACCACCCTAGACTGATAGACCACTATTAAAGCTCTCAATCAGCAATCTCACATAAGAAGGCAGAGTTCCTGTCAGGTGAGATAGCTGCCACTCAAAACCAACCAGCTGAGCTCTTTCGAACCATGGACAGGCTGTGCAACCCAACCTGTCTACAGCTTCAAGGAGCATTTTCACAAGATAAGTAAGATGAGTTCACTCAATTCTTTGCGGAGAAGGGAGCTGACATCAGGGCCAAAATCTGTTCAGCACCCTCTATGGGGGTTAGTGGTGGTCAGTGTATGGTCACATCCCCTCGGTCTTCTTGGATATCTTTCGACCAGCCAGAGAAAAGGGACATCAAATGGACTGTCCAGAAATTGCAGCCAACTTGCTGTAGTTTGGATCCGGGCCCTACACGCCTATTATTAGGGTGTATGGAGACCATCGGCCTGGTTCTTGCAGAGATTGTTTGGTGCTCTTTAGACTTGGGACAGTTCCCTAGCTCCCTGAAAGAGACAGTGGTGACATCACTTCTTAAGAAAGCTTCTTTGGACCTAAGCATCTGTGCAAACTACAGACTTATCTCCAACCTTCCCTTCATTGAGAAGGTGACTGATAAAGTAGTTTCGCTGCAACTGGAGAACCATCTCAACATCACAATGTCTTCAATCCTCTCCAGTCAGGTTTCTGGAAGAGACATAGTACAGAGACCACTCTGGTTTGGGTGCTCGATGATCTCCTGAGGGTGAGAGACCATAAGTGCTGTTCCATCTTGGTGCTTCTAGTGCTCTCCTCAGCATTTGATACTGTGGACCAAGGGGTTCTGCTGAAGTGCCTGAGGGTTCTCTGCAGACTGTCTGGTCCAGTTCTTAGATGGTTCCATTCTTTCTAGTCGGCAGGTCTCAGGGGGTGGTGTCATTTTTTTTTCCCTCTGAGCCACTCTCTATGCCGTGCAGAGTACCTCAGGGCTTGGTGCTGTCCCCCATGTTGTTTGCAGTATATTTGCTGCCCCTCAGAGACATTGTAAGATGATATGGTCTGAGGTTTCACTGCTACACAGATCATACACAGCTCTGTCTGTCTTTTGAACCCAACCAAGATAGCGCAGTCTCGTTGTTTAACAGCTGTCTGGCAGAAATCCATGACTGGATGAAGTCCAGCTGGTTGAAATTGAATTCCAGGAAGACTGAGGTGTTGTTTGTGGACCCAGGTCACTGGATAGAAAGGTCAGTGGTGGGGTTATCTTCAGGCTGTGGCTTGATGGTGTACAGCTTCTCACCTCTGAACGGGTGCATAATCTGGGGGTGGTATTTGACGATGGGCTGACACTGCAGGCGCAGGTGCTAGCAGTTATCAAATCTTCCTTTTACCATCTTAGGAACATTGCCAGAATTAAGCACTTTGTTCTGTCTGATGATTTGCCTATGTTGATAAAAGCCTTTGTGACATTGTTCCTTGACTACTGCTACTCCCTATACATAGGGCTTCCAGGGGTTGATATCCGCTGCTTGCAGCTGGTGCAGAATGCTGCAGCATGATTATTGACCATGACATTACGTAACAGTCATATTTCTCCTGTGCTGTGTGATTTGCACTGGCTGCCTATGCAGTGGTGGACCACCTTCAAGGTCAGTCTTCTGACCTGCAAAGCCCTACACAGATTGGGACAGGGTTACCTACAAGAGCTTCTGGTTCCTTACAGCCCTGGATGACCTCTCTGCTCAACTGATGAGGGGTTGTTAGAGGTTCCTTGGGTGCAGCTGAGGACATCTGTGCCAGGGCTTTTATGTTCATGGTACCATTCCTGTGGAACTCTCTACTTCATCAGATTAGAGAGTGCAAGACTGTGGAGAGCTTCAAGACCAGTTTAAAAACTCATCTATTTAAACAGACTTTTAATATTTGAAGTTTTAGGAATTGTGAGAATTTTAATTGAAGTTGATGTATTTATGTGATTTTACTAAATTGTTTTATGATGTTTTGTATGTAAAGCAGTTTGATGTCTGAATTGTGCTACAGTCTATATAGAAAACTATTATTATTACCCTTCCTCCCTATTTTATTACCCCTTCAGGTGCCCAAATTGCCTATCCCATGGTAGTTTGAATTCCTGTACTGTCTTTGATGCTATCACCTCTGAGGGAATGCTGTTAAATGGTCGTATCGCCTTGTCTGTGAAAAAGTATTCCCTTACATTGGTTCTAAATTGGCCTCACACTAAGCGGAGATTGTGCCCCCTCTCTCTTACACCTCTTTCAAGGACTGGCACCTTTCTCACAGTCTCTTCCTCAGCTTCAAGTTCTGGTTTAGTTCCCTCCCCTTTTTTCACTCCTACCTTTGTTCTCCTTCCTACTCATTGGCACTGGGTTGTATGGGCTTATGGGGCATGGGCCCCAGCAATATTTTGTGACATGGGCCCAGCCCCAGCAATATTTGGAACCATTTTTTTTTTTTTTTTTTGTTCTGGCCAGCCCCCCAGTCTAATTTTCATTGGTGGGCTTGGGCAGTGGCAATGGCATTATATAAAACTGGCACCGTATTCCCCAACTCTGTGATTCTGATCCTTGGCCTTAAATCATTGGTGTTCCAGTTGCAAAATCCCTTGACACGCATGTGTCCAAAGAAGAGTTCAGTCATCCTGATTGGGTGGCAGGAGGGCTTAAATTGAGGAGGGCATCGAGAACCAACGAGGCAACACATAGGGGTGACTTGAGTGTCCAGAGTGACCACTGGTGAAGAGTGGAGGAGCAGGTAAGCAATGCCACAGAAGAAGAAGAAGAACTGAAGAAGCCAGGGCAAGGTGGCAGGAAAAGAAGAAGAAGGCAACCACAGGAAGTAGAATGCAGAGGGTCGAGGAGGAGCCGGCACTGCAGGACCCTTTGGGAGAGAGGGTGACAGATAGGGAGCTGGCCGACCGGAGTTCCAGCCCAGAGAAAAGTGTGTGGTATGTGTGGGTGCAGGTAGTGGATCAGGCCAGAGGGGAGTTGGTGGGCCATAAGCATCTGGGCAAGTCGTCATCAGTCAGGTGATGAGGTCAAGCAGCCACCAGCAGCTGCATAAAGAAGAGGATGAGGTCAGAGCCAGAAGGGAGTCAGCCAGGACCCAGCCCCAGCAGCAGTCAGGAGGAGTGGGGTTGAGGATGACAAGAACAGGAGAGGAGTAACCACCTTCCTCCCACCCAGAGACAGTAGCAGGTCTGGTACTAGACAGGAGGAACCCCAATCCGGACAGGACCGGCAGCAGGCCACCCAACAGTCAGCCAAGCAGCTCTAAGCAGCAGAGAGCAGCACTGGGTGGTGGTAACATATACCCTTATCCCTGCCTCCCCAACTAAGAGAGCCATCCAGCAAGTCCTAGCCAGAGACGGTGAGGTGGGGATGGGAGGGATCAGGGATGCATCATTAGCAATGCCAGCAAAAGGGGTCAAGAGGAGGATGGGGTATGGGGAAGTCACGGTCAAAAAGAATGCACTGATCATGAGCAAATGAAAGGAGAAAGTCAGCCTGGTATCAATAATGCTTAGTTACTGCATCAATGGGCATGGGCTATTAAAACAAGGTCTGGCAGATCCACTACGACTGTAAATTCATTGGCTAGACAAGAGTGTTTCATGAGCTTAAATATAAACATGAATTGCTGTTGCATATGTAACCCCCAGATGGCGCTATCCCAAGGGCTACTACCCCTGCCTGCCTGACTACTGACAGGTTTAGGAGCCTAGGTTCTATGGTGGGTGCCTCCACCCAGAGTTCAGGGTTTGCAGTGGTTAGACTAGCTTGATCACAGCCCTCTGGGACACTGAGACCCCCTTTTATCCCTTATAGTGGCACACACAATGCACAGAGGTTACAATCCCAATACCCCACATGTACACACTGTTCAATCATAGAATACCACTTACCCTCGAGACTGATTCTGAGGCTCATCTCTAAGGACCCCCTGTAAAATAAGGTTAATCAGCATACACCAACCACAACACTACTGGATGAATAGGTATGGACACTTCAAACAGTTTAAAGTTTAACAACATCAAATCTGGTTTATTTAGGGGGACAATAACACAGGAGGGGGAGATCAGGTCAATTAGCAGCATAAGATCACAGTACTATGCACATTAGAGGGTCTAGAAAGTCACACTCTGGGTACCCAGGTTGGGGGGGGGCTAGCCAGGTCCATTGCCCAGGGTTGGCCGGCAGGTGCAGATGGAAAAGGACCCTGTAGAAGAAAATATGCATGACACCCAATTGTATTCCGGAGCCGAATGGCTTATTCCATGCAGAAACGGAACCACAAAAATTAGATGACACACTTGCAATTTGATAAACAGATGGCAGGGAGCTACCCTGATTTGTACTCACAGACTCAATGCTGAAAACTGGCACAGATGGTGTTCTGGATTGCCAGACTCCCACACACAGCAAGGAGAATGAAATTCTACAAGCCAGGCACACAGCTTTGATCAGCAGACAGATTCAGTCCGCATACATTCACTTGTCTTTCAGTTTACACCACACTGGGGCAAGAGAACCCATTTAGCTGTTCCTCACAAGCATTCCACACATTTATATGTAAAGGAAATTACTATACCAAGCAGCTGAATTTCAGGTCCCGATTGCACTTACTGCTAAACCTGGGAATTCACACTGCAGCTTCACTTCCTGACAGACCGAGCGCGATTAAGCAGTTTCTCCAGTCTTCTACAGGGTGAGCCTGGTTCCCACTCTTTCAGCCTCTCTTCCTCTCTGTAGTTGCAGATTCAGTCCAAATCAAATTGGCAATGCACCGGATGAGTTTAGGCCTCCCACGCGCTTCCCGTGTAAAAACTATGCAGCACAGAAGCTCGGAGCTCCTTCTCTCATCACGGTCACAACGGATCTGCTCTGTCCAGACACAAGGCAGGGCATTCCCTTCGGGCACCACCTGGTCCAGTTGGTGGACTCAGTTGTCACTCACTCAGAACTCTCCCCGTTGGTGCAAATAGGTGCCAAAGTCCAGAACTTCACTTCCCCGAATCACTAGCTATATCTCCTCATGGTACGTCAGCTCCCAATAGAGTCCTGATTCTGGTTGGTCCGCACAAACTCCATTTTAGAGGCCCCCCTGTATGAATTGGATCTATTTAACAGTTCAGATCCAAAATGGAGGGGCAAAACACACAGGGTCCTAGCTGCAAGAAAGGCAGGTTAGACAAACTACATCCTACTTAACACTCTAACTGCTTTTAGGCAAACAGTTGCATCTTTTGAATGGTCTCCCCTCTGCGCATATAGCCACTGCAGGAATGGAGCAATTTGCTCAGTGGCCCAGGCAGGATTTGAGCATTAACTGCACAGTCCCCCCCCCGCCCCAATATAAACTAATAAAGTCTGCAAGCAGACAGCTCTTAAAGAGACAGTACCAAAAGGCTCTAAAAGCACTTCACAGATAAATGGCTTAAACGTCTAACACCATTCAGGCTGGGAGCACTTAGCCAGCTCCTGGAAGACTTTTGTGAACCACCATTTGCAGGGGGGGTTACTCATACATTAACTGAATCAAAGTACAGTACATTGAGAAAGGGCAGATATAAACATAATGTCCCTATCTGTATTACAGTTACCTGTATGTTTCACATTTTATTCTATGCACTGTTATAGCAGTCAGCTCAACAGAACCGTCCATCATATACATGAAGGTACTGTACCTTAAGAGTAAACACTGTTGAGACAACTATATGTTGTGACAAGGTGGAAGATAAACACAATGTTGAGACACGTTTTTGAAGACATTTGATGTGTTTAATTCATTTTTTTAGATTGCTATACAGTTCACACCCATAATTAGTATAATATAGAAGTGCATATATTCAAATGTCAGTGTAAATCTTACACGTTTCATTACAAGTTGTTCTCTTAAAGCAAGATGTTACTGTACAAGGTGTAAAAATGGGTGTTAGGCGAAAGTAAACTGGGGTACTTGTGTTATTGAGGGTATTGCATAGATTATCTTTTATTGCTGCTCCAACCCAGGCACACACAATATGAAAATCAACAAGCCCTTTATATGAAGCAACTGGAATTACTTAGTACAAGGACAGAAGCAAGTAGGAGACTGTGTAAGTGGGTAGACATCCATGAGTATGGTAAGTCAAATAACATTTCAAAAAGTCTCACTATTATAATTCATTTTTTGCAAACGCCTCTGCACACTTGACAATTTTTGTAAAAAAAAAAATAATAACAATGGGAGTTATTCCACATATGTCCACAGGTGCCACACATGCAGGTGTAGGGATCTGATGCCTGGGTGCACCAGTCTGCTCTGCTCTTGAGTCAGAAGATCATTGTGCAGAGGCAGAGGCAGAGGTACTGGGAGTTTTATTGATAGCTGTTGAAGCAGAGGGAACCAAATCTGATAATACCAAAGAGGGGTTATTAGAATCATATGAGCCCCTTCTGCCTGTAGCTTCAGGAGAACCCTCTGAAGCACTGGGAAGGGAGGAGAGGCATACAAGAACATCCCTGTCCAGCAAAGAGACAGCACGTCTCACCAGAAAACACCACGCTCATAAACAAGCGAGCAAAAATTGGGTAGATTTGTGTTGGATGGGAAGACAAAGAGGTCTATCTCCATCCGACCCCACAGGTCGAATAAGCTTTCAAGTACCTCTTGATTTAGCTCCCACTCATGAGCCCTGACAGTGGTGTGGCTGAGACTGTCTGCCAGGATGTTGCTGATGCCCAACACATGGACTGCAGTCAGGTGGAGGTTTTGCTGGACTGCCCAGTACCACACTCACATCGCCTCCAGGCATAGAGGGTACGAGTGAGTGCCTCCCAGTTTGCTCAGGTTCCAGACCACATATGTATTGTCATTCTGAATCAGGAGTGTCCCTGAGGACATAGAAGAGGCTGGAAGGCCTGAAGGTTATACAGTACTGCACTCATTTCTAACACACTGATGTGTAGAGATGCTTCCAGCTGAGACCATGTTCCCTGGGTCTGATGGTCTCCTAGGTGGGCTCCCCAGCCTTGACATGAAGCATCCATTGTAAGGGTCATGGTAGGACCATTAGGTTGAAAGGGGAACCCCCATGGAAAGATTGGACAACTCCTGCCACTAAAGAAGATCCTTCTTCATGTACCTGGACACTAGGACCCTGTGGTCCAAGTTGTCAGGCCACTGATCCCATTGGACATGAAGAGTCCATTGGATCACCATCATATGCAGTCTGTCTAGAGGAACTGTAGGGATCACAGCTGCCATCAGCCTGAGAAGATGGAGGATCGACTGGGCTGTGGTCTGGCATGAGTTGGCCACTAATCTGACCTGTTCCTGCAGGGTCTCTGCTCTGTCTGATGGGAGGAAGGCCCTGCCTTGGACAACATCCAGCACTGCTCCCAAATTAATTGTAGGTGCTGGGAGGGGAGAGGTGTAACTTGGGATAGTTGACTGTTATTCCAAGTCTGGAAAAAAGGTTCAGGGTGAAGGAGAGTGACTCCCTCAGATTGCTCTGTGATGGGGCTGATAGAAGCCAATCATTCAGATACAGGCACAATTAGATCCCACTGTGGCATAGGGCCACAACCGCCACTGCTAGATACTTGGTAAAAACCTGAGGTGTTGAGGATAGGCCAAAATGTAGAGCCTTGAACTGGTAATGTTCCCCCTCAAAGGCAAACCTAAGAAAGTAGCAGTGGGCCTGGAAGACAGGAATGTGCAGGTAAGCATCCTGCATATCCAGCGAACAAATCCAATGGCTCTTGTGGAGCAAGAGAAGTCCCTGTATGGTGAGCATGTGGAACCTCATGTACAGGTTGAGCATTCTGAGGTACAGTATGGGTCTAAGATTGTCCTTCTTTTTAGGCACTAGGAAGAAATGAAAGTAGTACCCTTTTCCTATCTGTGCTGGAGCCATGGTCTCTATAGCTGACTTTTGCAGAAGAGTCTGTGTCTCATCACCTATCAGAGACAAGTGCCTTGGAGGATAATGGGAGAGGTCTGGGGGGCAGCTGTCTGAAGCCCTGTCTTGGAACTCTATGGTGTGACCTTTTACTATTAACTGAAGGATCCAAGAGTCCATGATTATGTCCTGTGATCCCAGAAGGTGGGAGCAAATCTCCCCCCTGGTTCCCTTACAGGATCTGGAGTAATCAGGGGGGTCCACCATAAGTCAGGAGGCCAAGGGAAGGGAGTCAGCAGCTCCTCCTGGGGGCTTCTGCAACTTGGCAGGGGGAGTTGGGGTTCCTGAGGCTGGATACCAGCATTTGGTCTGGCATTTGCAGGGGCATCTTTGGTCTTGCATCTCTATTGCCATAGAAAAGGCTGTTTGTCTTTGTAACCCCCTCAGTACATGAAGCAGTCATCACAGATGGATTTACCTTGGTCCTGCAATTCAGTGATAAAATCATTCCTTAGCGTCACTTCTGAATCACAAGGTTCCCCTCAAAGGGGCATCCAGGGTGGAGTTCTGGACATCTTGTGCCAGGCAAGCAATCCTGAGCCATGAATGTCACCTAATGCAGACAGCAATAGCTCTGGTGCGAGAAACTGAGACTACTGGGTCATAAGTGGCCCAGAGGGCATGACGACAGAAGATTTTAGCCATTCTCACTGTCTTGACAATCTCGGCCTTAAGCTCTTGGTACCGGATAGCTTCCATCTTTGACTCATTTGAGGCCAGGGAAGATTTCTGATAGGAAACCATATGAGCCACATAATTAAGGAACCTGAGGGTGCAAGGGTGCAAGTGGAGGAGGAATGGATCTTGTGATCAAGATTGTCCTGCTGCTTAGACTCCTTATCAGGAGGAGACATGCTCAAATGTTATGTTTAGAGGACTGGTCATGAGCAGCTGTGATAACAACTGAGTCTGCATTAGGATGGCCAGTAAGGTGTATGACCCCATCTGGGTGGTGGTATACCCTGTCTGCCTTTTTGAAACAGCCAGAATGGAGGAAGGCTGTTGCCAGATAGTGGATGTCAGGGCTTCATGGGGCCCAGTCCAAGGCAGTATGGGCATAAGAGCTGTGTCAGTCATGTCAAGATGCTCTGCAAGCCTTTGCTGTTTTGGATCCTGTTCCTGGATAGCCCAGCCATAGGCATTCTGTATGGTTATGAGGAGTTCTACAATGGAAGGGTCCTCCGGACAGTACTTCAGGGACTACTTAGGCTGAGGCTATATACTGTAGGTGTATGCATACCAGAGCTGAAGGACAAGTCTGTGTCAGACTCTGAATAGTGCCTGCTGGGGGTCTGAATCCTTTTTAGAGGAGTGTCCTGGGTTTAACCCTGACCTGGTGTTTAGAGAATCCTTCTCTGAAAAGGTGGGAATCCACAGGAGAGACTTATCTAGGGATCAGAAAGGAGGCAGAAGTAGAGGCGGCCACTGGTTTCCGACAGTGGTCCAGCTCCAAGGCTAGTTGAGTCCTGTCCTCCTGAATCAGGGTCTGAAAGACTGCCTGGATAGCAGTCTGAATCTGCTGTGGTAGCAGAGGCTTAGACTGAGGAGAAGGTGGTAGAGGAGGAGGCTGGTATAATGGATAGCCCTGTATCTGATATTGAGGGTATCCATGAGCCTGATAAGAGTAGGGAAATCCAGAAGGATCATACCCTTGATTAGACATACCCTGGCATCTGGTACCCCGGTACATAATGGGGTTTATGACCAAGCGTTTGATACCCCGATGATGGGTATATTGGGTATTGTGGGGGCGGATAGCCTAGAACATTGCCCATAGGTCCAGCCAGAGGTGGAGCTAAAGGCCCTGCAGGAGGTCCAAAAGGACCAGGCATCAGCCCCCTAGGAACATTCAAAGTGGCTGGCACTGGATCAGGCACAGAAATGTCTGGCACTGGAAGATTCTGTGTCTGGGGGCCTGATGGAATGTCATCCAGCATTTGAGGAATGGACAGAGTGCTAGATATACCCTGACCCAGTGAAAGGTCACATGGTGAAGGGTCACTTGACATCAGGGAGTGAGTAGAACCCAACAGTAGACCAGCAGTCATCTGGGGAGCCGGTGTCCAAGATGGTGGAACCTCGTTGTCCAAAGGGGCTTGAGTTGAGGAGGTCCAGATGGAAGGACCCCAGAGGGATTAACAACATTTCTAGTGGGCAAATCAGGAAAAGACTGACCCAGCAAAGGAGGGGGAACCTCCAGATTAGTGCCCACCTCCTGTTCTTGATCTTCAGAAAAACCTGGAGGGTCTGGTATTGTCAGTGGGAGTGAGGAACCCTCAAAAGACCGGTGCATGTCCAGCAGCTGGCTCAACTCAATGACGGGGGTATACTGTGATCCCCAACAGGAGATCCCCAGCTGTGCAGTCCCCAGAGCAACTGGAGAGCAACTTATCAGCTACAGCATTGCAGATGTCAGAAGAGCTAACATTTGACGTATCAGCCTGGGTCATGCAGGCAACAGTGGAGCTGGAGTTCAGTTTACTGCCTGTGACCATACACTCCTTGGTAGGGCTGGGGAGTGACTTATTGACCTGGCAATTGACCTGAAGAAGATATGGGCCTAAGGAGCACAATAGGGATTCTGTCATCCAAGAAGAGCCTTGACTGCACTGTGAGTAAAGCAGGCAGGGATTCCGTGGTCTGTTCCTCCAGAGAGGTAGGAGACCTGGCAGTAGGGGTACTTATAGAAGTGCAGGTCCCTCCAGTGTCAGTTGTGCCCAATGATCACTGCCAACTGGATGGAGATCTATCCCAGTTTTGGTGCCTCTCCTTGTCCTGTTTCTTCTCTTTGGGTTCTGGCATTGAAGGAGATTTTTTCTGCAGATTCTGCAGCTCCTTTTCTATCAAAGCTAGGCACTTCTCCAGCAAGTGGGCATCAAGCTTTTTATGGTGCCTAATCCATGTGGCCTGGTTGAAGAACTGGCAGGGTGTGCAATCCTTGACCCAGTGTTTGGGACTGAGGCAGATCACGCAGTTGGAATTCTCATCAGCATGCAGGATCTGTGTGCCACAGGACTTGCACTTCTTCTTTTAAACACATAACCCAACTGTTCATGTTCCTGAATTGTACCTTCAGCTATATTCCATACTGTACATTTGTCACTGTTATTTATTTGCTTCCCTTTTCTTCTGTATATCCCTCAAGATCTCTGTATTAGACCTGCTTATGTTAGATCTGTTTATACTGTGTTATACTATGTAATTGTCTGACCTGGTGTTCTGTTATCTTTCTATGCTAAACTGGATGATTAGGTAAAGGGCATTTTTGCTCACATACCTTTCAGTATAAAACAAAGATTGATTGATTAAAAACTGGACTGACAGACCTGAACCACAGCAGTTCTGTAAAAATCCAAACTGGCCATACTGGGTGCAACTTGTACAAATACTTTACTGCTGGCTCAGTCACTCTGGTTGCACTGTTCAGTCTGACTTTTACGTATCTGGTCTGCTCCTGGAAGTCTGTTTTTCAACCCTTCCTTGACATGATTGAAAATGGAACCTTCAAGACCACACAAGATAGATAAAAGCCAGACCAGATCATCTGGAGTAAGTGGATCAGCAATATTTGCACAAGCTGTTCCCAGTCCAGATTTTACAGCTCTGGTCTGGGTCTGGTGATTTATTTTTTTACCCATACCCCACTGCATGTGGCTTAGTGACATACTGTACAGATGGATGCAGAGTCTAACCCATTGAAGGTTGAGGTTTCAGAAAACCCATATGCTAAAAATACCAAGACTCACTCCCCCACCCCAAGTCACACTTAGTTCACTACAAAAGTCATGCTTAAATATTGATGTCTCTACATCCACACCATTAAGCTTTTAATGTCATCATGCCTCTTCTGCTGCCATGAACTCCCCATCCATGAAGTCCCATTCTGCTTGTGGCAGCCCCCCTTCCAAACCAGGTAATTTTCAAGGGGGCAGCTCTTTGCACCACATGAACTAAATTACTGCGAAACTCCTTATTTTTAAACATTTTGTTGACAAATTTTGTTTTACTATATCCATGATCAGGAAAAATGAATTTATGAAAGAAACCAAAGTGCCATTTATCAGTTAATTTAATCACAATACAGAATGTTATGAACTGATCAGATTCTATGTGTAACGTTTGTAAGGCGTTCGACAAGGTCCCACATAAAAAATTAATATATAAAATGGTAAGACTAGGAATAGACAGTAGGATAATATTGTGGGTAAAAAATTGGTTAGAGGCTAGGAATCAAGTAGTTAGGGAATTGGGAGAATGTTCAGACCCTGTGGGGTGCCACAGGGCCCAGTATTGGGGCCTATATTATTTGTAATATACATATCTGACTTGAATGAAGGCATAGAGAATAAAACTGTAAAATTTGTAGATGATATTAAGTTAAGGGGACCTGTTAAAACAACTGTACAACATAATACTGTGATATACAATATGAATAAAATCTAGGAATGGTCTATACATAATGAAATGTCATTCAGTGTCAGTAAATGTACCATAATGCATTTGGGTAGCATAAATGAGACACAGACATATACTTTAAATGGAATAAAATTGAAAATATTCAGTCATGAAAGGGACTGTGGAATCATAGTGAACAATACATTAGAATTTTAAATGCATAGATCTCAAATAATAAAAAGGACCAATTTTATGACAAAGAACATTAGAAGAAGTTTTATCAACAAGTCATGACCTGCTTAGTGCTACTCTATAGATCATACATATGTAAGGCCCCATTTGGATTTTGGGTCTCAGCTGTGGTTTCCACATAAGAAGGGGGAGATAGAGTAGAAAAAAAACAGCGTAGACTTACTAAAAAAATAGGTGGTATGAGTAAATTAGACTATGATACCAGGCTCAAAAAAACTGGACTTTTTAGTCTAGAACAGAGAAGGGTCAGAGGAGATCTCATACAAATGTTTAAGGTCATGTGAGATCAGAAATTGAGACTAAGTATGGACATCAAGATGCAATCCAAACCGAATTACTTAAGGGGACATAATAAACAGATTAAATTGGAAACAGAAAAGAATAATATGGGTTTCTTTTGTTTTGCACATAGAACTGGTAGACTATGGAACAAGCTACCATTCAGGATTGTTAATTGTACATCAATCTATACATTCAAAAAGAAAATTGACAGTTGGTTAGAACAAAACGGTTTCAGATGGTCCCACTAATGTGGGGAATGGTTATAATGGGCCTATTAGCCTTTTACCATTCTATTCCCAGTATGAATACCCAGTATGAACCTAAGTCAAAAATTAGACACACACACGCCTACCTATTTGCAAATGAAGCAAATGTGATTACTATCATTCAGTTATAAACACCTACAGTCACAAATTGCAGATTAAGGACATTCAGTAGAATATAAACAGTAGCCCAGAACTGCCTGCCTGAGAAAATGAAGTTTGTGTATTATTTGGAAACAGACAACACTGGGACTCTTGCTATGGAATGTCCTACAACAGAATGACTGTTCTTAGGATGGTGGTATCAAATGGCTCAAGGAACAGCAGAGTTTATTTGCTATGCAGAAAGCTCCAGGAAGTGTTTAACCCATTCTACTTCCAATAGCTTTCCATGATGTCTGTACTATCCATTGGTAATCAGACACAGAATGACTGTCAGAAGATAATGAGTTAACTTTCTGTGGGCTCAATTAACTCCTCAAGCCAGAGGAAAAATAGTGCTCTACAGCTTCTTATACTTAGCTTGGCTGTCTGATCTTGCTTGATTTATTATTTAAAGAGACTCTTCCAGTTCAAAACACAGGCATAAGAAACTAGGAAGTCCATGTATATTACAAAATTGTTTAAAAAGGTTAGAAAATAAAAATTAAAAAACTTAGAAATTCTAATGGTTCAACATATGTATAATCAGAAATCTTCTAACAAAAAGATTAACTGCAAAAAAAAAAACTTAGAAATTAAAAAAATATAATAACTGGTGATCCCTGTTGTCAACCCATTTTCGAGTATTGTAAAAAGTCGTATTAACCCGGAGAGGCTGATACGAAAAAGTTGTATCAACCTGCGGGTTGATACGACTTTTACAGTCTCGCGCCAAGAAGCCTGCAGCACTCACATTCCAGAGTAAACAGATTCAAACTCATAGCATGACCTCAATAACTTACAGATCCAAATGAGAAAGCGTAATCATTTTAAATTAATTCTGCAGCTTACCTACCGGTTCAGAGATCTGTATGTGTGCAGCATTTATTTATTTCATAAAATCAACACGGGGACCTGCAGCCAAAACTCTCATACTTCCTTACTAGTAGGCATGCCCCCACGCTAGCACATTATGTGATGCCAGTCCTTCAGTAGCATGGGGGCGTGCCTATTAGTAAGGAAGTATGAGCGTTTTGGCCTTGCATCTCCTTGTAGTGGTTATTCTTCTATGGAATTTTTTTTAGTGCCAGTTATTATAAAAAATAAAACATATGTGGGGGTAGAAATGGAGTTTTTTCACAAACCCTCGTAGTGTGATAATAGTAAAACCTCTCGAGCTTCGCTCTCGAGGTTTACATATTATCACATAACTTGGGTGTGTGAAAAAACTCCATATTAACTCCCCTACATATGCATTATTCTCTATATATATTCTGAAAATGTATTCTGTATTGGGCATTGCTGATTGTATTACTACACTGCTGAAAGAGCTCAGATTCTGAAAAGGGCCAAGTTGTTCTGACAGTTACTTACAGATGATATGAGTGACATTGTCGGGAAAGCCAAGGAACTAGTATCTAATTGGGGGGGGAGAACTTGAACTGCAGAGAGGTGGTAGAACTCAGGGTGTTAGTGTAAATTATTGGGTATGTGTAGGAAGCTTGCCATAAAAGCTTCCTGAATACAGTGTTGTTTTGATCACATGCCTTATTTTCATGCTTGTGGTTGGGTTTTCAGTTTATTTGAGGGGGGGCTTCGCCACCCCCCTTGTGTTTTATTTTTTTACAGGGGGTGTGGGGGTGGGTGAAGCCCCCCAACTCAAATAAAGTAATAACAAGTAATGGAACAGGTGATTTGGCCAAGGGCTTGTGCCTGCTGATCTTACTTCAAGGAAGACTCTTGCAGCAGGCTAGTCCAATGGGACTAAGCCACCAGGCACCTGGACAGCACAGAAAACTAATTTTGGTTTTGTAAGTTTATTTGGGTTGTGGGGTTTGGCCCCCACACTACCATTGTTTTTTTTGTTTTTTAAGTGGGTTGTGGGGGTCCAAAGCCACCCAACTCAAATAAAGTAATAAAAAGTAAAGGAATGGGTGATTGGACCAAATAGTGTAACTTGTGCTCTACGCTCATTGCATAGGTCCTATGCATACACAATAATCTACACTATTGCCAAACTGAGTCTGTCATAACATTTTTAAGAGGTATGGTGGTGTAAAAGTTGGGAACTAAGATCCAGAGGGCCTCTGCCTGCCTTCCCAATTTAACCCAAGGGCCTATGGTGAGCAGTAGCAGCCAGCCAGGATTGGACTGAGGTATGGGGGCACTGCCTGTAAAGTTGACTAAGGGGCTCACCCACCCTGGATTCCTTGAAAATCAGGAGGGGAAGGTGCAAGGTGACAGACTCATCATTATTCCATTGCACATCATAGAGTATACTGCATGAGCAACTATGCACAACCAGTGTATTCTCAAACAGAAGGTTCAGAGGTCAGTGGGAATCAGAACCCCAAGGTGGCAGAACACATTGATTATGAATAAAGTTGCTCATCCTGTATTTTTTATAGTGTATAGTATTGTATGAAATGTGTACAATGTGTTTTTTTCTCTGTCATAGTGAAACTGTCTTGTGCAGTCTCAAGAGGTTCTAGAATGCTGTTCTACCACACATTGGTGCAGTCACACCCATGACCTTTGACTGTGGTACAACAGCATTTTAAAAGGATGGATTTCTATATAGAACACTGCTCTACTGCACACTATAATGTGAATATGATACTCTAGCCCTGTGTTTGCATCTTACATTTACTTACATGGCACATAATTACTTCCAAAAAAGATAATAAAAATAAAGATTAGTAGAGTCAGGTCACGGGAAGGGAATGGACAAGGATATGATAGAAGGCATTCTTAGAATGGCAGAGAAAGGGGAGATACTATTGATGGGAGATACTGTTGATGGGAGACCTGAATATGCCAGATGTTAACTGGAGCATATTTGCTGAAGCCCCAACCAAGAGCAGGGCCATTCTCGATGTCCTACAGGTGGCAGGCCTTAGACAGCTAGTTTCGGAACCCACTCATGAGGGAGCAATCTTAGACCTCGTACTCTCAAACGGTGGCAGTGAGAGGATCTCAGATCTAGAAGTGGGTTGCCATCTGGGAACAAGTGACCATCAAACAGTGTGGTTCACGTTAAACTCTGCCACAGAGTCAAGCCATACAAAAGTGAGGGTTCTGGACTTCAGGAGGGCTGACTTTGGCAAGATGGGAGAGTGCCTCAGAAAAGCACTAGCAAACAGGCTAGAAGGAGGTGTGGAGAAACAATGGGAAATCATAAAAATTGCCATCACAGTGGCAACAAGCCTTTGTGTGAAGCAAATAAACAAATCAAAACAAAAGAAAAAGCCACTATGGTTCTCAAAAGAGGTGGCTGTGAAAGTCAGGAAGAAAAAGATAGCATTCCGGAAGTATAAGGAAACACAGAAGGAGCAGGACAGAGAGCTGTACCAGTTAAGGCAGAAGGAAGCAGGGAGGGAAGTCAGAATAGCAAAGGCCCAAACTGAGGAAAAGATAGCCAACTCGGTTAAGAAGGGGGATAAAACCTTTTATAGGTACATCAGAGAGCATAGAAAGACAAAGGTAGGAATAGTGAGGCTGAATAGAATGAATGGTGGGTGGGCAGAGGGGGACAGTGAAAAAGCAGGGATACTGAATGAATATTTCTGCTCAGTATTCACAAAAGAGGAGGGTAAAGTGCCTAATCCAATTAACAGAAGCACTCTTGATAGGGGGGGTCAATCCCAGTCCTTTCACAGAAGAAAGGGTTCTGCAAGAACTCCTAAAACTGAAGGTGACAAAGCAATGGGGCCTGATGGAATTCACCCCAGAATTCTGAAAAGAATTAAGGGGAACTAGTGAAACCACTGGCTTCTCTTTTTAATAATTAATGGGAGGATGGTGTGGTACCTGAGGACTGGAGGAAGGCGGATGTGATTCCCCTTCACAAAAGTGGGACCAAGACAGAGGCAGGAAACTACAGACCTGTCAGTTTGAACTCTGTGGTAGGGAAAGTGATGGAGTCACTTCTGAAGGAAAGAATACCTAGAGTACCTAGAGGCCAGTGGGCACAGGACCCAAGGCAGCATGGGTTCACAGCAGGAAGGTCATGTCAGACGAAACTAATAGATTTCTTTGACTGAGTGACCAAAGTAGTAGACCAGGGAGGGGCTGTGAACATGGCCTACCTAGACTTTAGCAAGGCATTTGATACAGTCCCACACAAAAGATTAATAGTCAAATTAACCAGCCTGGGAGTGGGTCCTAGGGTGGTAGCCTGGATAAAACAATGGCTGGACAACAGGACACAGAAGGTAATTGTAAATGGAGTCCACTCTGAAGAAAGAGGGGTTACTAGTGGGGTACTGCGGGGTTCAGTATTGGGTCCAGTCCTTTTCAATGTCTTCATAAGTGACATTGCAGAGGGACTGGAAGGAAAAGTATGCCTCTTTGCAGATGACACAAAGATCTGCAACAGGGTTGATACACAAGGAGGCATGGAAAGGATGAGAAGGGACTTGGCAAGGTTGGAGGGATGGTCAGAAGTATGGCAGCTAGGATTCAATGCAAAGAAGTGCAAAATAATGCACCTGGGAAACAAGAACTCAGGGGAAGAATACACAATGGGGGAGGTAGTAACAACAAAAAAAAGGAAAGGGACCTGGGGGTAATCATATCAGATCACCTTAAGGTTAGCAAGCAATGTGAGAAGGCAGTAGGGAGGGCTAGGAGTATACTGGGATGCATAGGGAGAGGCATCAGCAACAGAAAACAGGAAGTTGTTATCCCTCTGTACAGACAGTTGGTGAGACTCCATCTGGAGTACTGTGTCCAGTTCTGGAGACCCCATCTCCGCAGGACATAGACAGGATAGAGGCAGTCCAGAGGAGGGCAACTAAAATGGTGCAGGGTCTGCAAGAGAAGCATTATGAGGAAAGACTAAAGGAGCTTAATATGTACCTTGTGGAAAGAAGGAAGGGGGGACATGATAGAAACTTTTAAGTACCTCAGTGGAATCAACTAAGTCCAAGAGGGTATCATCTTTCAGAATAGGAGACGTTCAAGAAGAAGGGGACACAATTTAAAGATGGGTGGGCGGTTCAGGGGCAATGTAAGGAAGTATTATTTCACAAAGATGGTAGTGGATGCATGGAACAGCCTTCCTGAGGAGGTTGTGGGGTCTAAAACTGTGGGAGAATTCAAGAATGTATGGGACAGACATAAGGCAATTCTTGTGGGGGGTAGGAAGAAATAGGCTGTTGGTTAACTAGGATCTGCGGCCTATCCTGTAGGTAGGGAAATGGGCAGACTAGATGGGCCAAGTGGTCCTTATCTGCCATCAAAGTCTATGTTTCTATGTTTCTAAGTTTAGAAGGTTGCCAGGTACCCAGTATAGGGGAGCATGGGTGCCAACTCCATGGGTGTTGGGGTGTTCAAGCACCCACAAAATTGGCTTAAGCACCCTCAATGTTTTGTGGGCAGCTTGCAAAAAAATGACTACTGGGAACCTGGCTATAGGAAAAATACCACGTACTGGCAGTGAGCATCCACAAAGCTGCTGCAAGCGGGAGAACTGAAGGTGAGCCGCAGTCGGTGGGATCAGAAGAACCAGAGCAGCCACATCAGCAGCAGAGGAAGGAAGGAGTTTGCTGTAGTTGGCAGTGGGAATCTGCAGAGTGGCTGCATCTGTGGCCATAGAAGATGCCCGGATTGGGGAGAAGCTTTTTGACTGGTGGCCGTACTCGGCAGATCGGCCAATCACAGCAGAAGGCGCCAGTTTTCAAGTGCTGCCAGGCTTTAAAAGCCAGGAAGGTGGCTGCACATCTCTGGTGCTGCAAGCGAGAGAGATGAAAGGGAACCGCAGTCAGCGGTGACAGAGGACCAGAGCAGCTGCATCAGCGGCAGAGGAAGAAAGGAGTTTGCCATAGTCAGAGGTGGGAATCTGCAGAGCGGCTGCATTGGTGGCGGTGGAAGACACCAGGATCAGGGAATAGCTTTTTCATCCCTCCCTCCCACCTCCATGGCCCAGACCTCTATTAAATGCAGGAGGGAGAAGGAGTCTGCAACTGAGAGGCTGGGGGATTGGTCAAGGGGTGTCTGTAGACCTCTGAGCTGAAAAACCCCTCAAGTTTCTAGAAGCACAGTACTGGTGAAGTCTGCAGCAGAGAGGTCTCTGGATAGACTAAGTGGCCTGACAGATTCTTGCAAAACAGGGCTGTTGTCATTTAACCTTCTCATTACTCTGAAACTACCCTGATCCACTCACTGGGATCAGGAGGCTGACTGGAATTTCACAGCAGGGCTGTGTCACTTGAACTCTCTGGGACTTGACATAGACTGTATTTGAACTGCTGTAAGGCATGGTCCTGGACTTGTTAGAATACTGTGAAGGGATGATCTGTATGAGGGGCTGATTGGTCATAGACTGGATTCAGTCTGCAGCAAAGGGGGATCCTGGGCCTTAATGTAAATCTGGGCTAAAGGCTGGGGGAACTGTGAAGGAATTATCCACATGAGGGGCTGACATTTGGGGAATTGGATCTGCCTGATCCCGGGATGGGGACTGCCAGACAGGCCTAATCCTCCTAAACAGCTCGGGTAGTGGTGAGTTGGAGCAAATATTTGGGCCAATTGTTGTGTGGGATACTCTTCACTGATAAGCTGCATGAAAGCTTCTCACAACTAGATAGGGAACAAACTGTAGATTAGGCTAAATTGCATATTATGGTAAATTCCATAACTAGATAGGGAGCAAATTGAAGATTAAGCTAAATTGCATATTATGGTGAATTGCACAGATACGTGTGACCAAATGGCTGAAACAAGATGGGGGTATGCCAGGGAACATGGGTACAGAGAGTGGGGAGGTGGAAGGAATGGTGAACAGAGGCAACTGGGGGGAGGGATAGCTCATGGGCAGGGGATGGATGGATGCAGGATGGTTGGAAGGAAGGCTGGTGGAATGCAGTGGTTGTGGGGCGGCTAAGGCCATGAATATGCTGTGGAGACTGGGGCACTGTCCTGTATGTGCCAGGTTAATGATACTGGAGGAAGAGTTGTGGAAACTTAGATATGAGCTGGATAGATGGGTGAAGGGCATGGGTGCAGGGGTAGGGGTGTGTGCACACAATGCAAACTGGAAGGTATCTGAAGGGCTTGGGGTGGGGGGTTGGAGGGACAGTTGGAACCCAGGAAGGCCAGGTCAGCACAGGGGGCAAAGACTGGAGGAACTAGGGAACCAGACCATGTGAATGGTAAGGGCTAACAGAAAGTGGGGGCCATTGTGAAAAGGGGGAAAGGGGCTCCAAGGACCATTGCTAGGGGGCAAACATTGCAGGGAGGGGAAGCTGGTAAGTGCACTACTGGGACAATCTCAGTTTCAAACAGGTGCTTTCCCCTGGCAGGATCTATGGTGGGCAGGAGTCTGGACAAAGACTCAGGAGAAATAAAGGGTGCAGGGGGGAAGAGACTCAAGGGAAGAGGAGGTTGGAAGTGAGGAGAGGGAAGGGGAAAAGGCAGCATGATTAGTAAAGAGTCCAAGGGGGAGTTCAGAAAGGAGAGTTGGGGGTATGGAGTGCCAGGAGAAAGGGGAGTTGAGGAAGAAGGAAGGATCTCAGGCCAAAAGGGGACCAGAAGGGGGCATGCGGGGGAGGTTAGTGCATTTGATGATGGAGGAGGGAATCTATGGGAACTGAAAGGGCAGGTGGGGGAACAGGGAGAAAATATATAAGTGATATTTTATAAGAGACCCTTTATGTGACATTGTAGAACACCTGGAAGGAAAAGTATATCTCTTTGCAGATGACATGAAGGTCTGCAACAGGGCTAATACACAAAGTGGGGTGGAAAGGATAAAAAGGGACTTGGCAAGGTTGGAGGAATGGTCAAATGTATGGCAGCTCAGATTCAATGCAAAGAAGTGCAAGGTAATGCACCTGGCAAATAACAACCCGGGGGAAGAGTACACAATGGGGAGTGAGACACTAACAACAACAAAAATTGAAAGGGACCTGGGAGTAATTATATCAGATGACCTTAAGGTGGGCAAGCAATGTGAAAAGGCAGTAAGGAGGGCTGGGGGATACTGGGACGTATAGGGAGAGGCATCAACAGTAGAAAACAGGAAGTTGTTATCTCTCTGTACAGACAGTTGGTGAGACCCCATCTGGAGTACTGCGTGCAGTTCTGGAGACCCCATCTCTACAAAGACATAGACAGAGTGGAGGCTGTTCAGAGGAGGACAACCAAAATGGTGCAGGGTCTGCACCAGAAGACATATGAAGAGAGGCTAAAGCAGCTTTAATATGTATACCCTCGAGGAAAGAAGGGCAAGGGGACATGTTAGAAACTTTCAAGTACATCAAGGGAATTAACAAAGTCCAAGAGGGTAGCATCTTTCAGAAAAAGAGATGTGCAAGAACAAGGGGGTACACTTTGAAGATGGGGGGGGATGGCTCAGAGGTATTGTTAGAAAGTATTTTTTCATGCAGAGGGTTGTGGATGCATGGAACAACCTTCCTGTTGAGGTTATGGAGTCAAGAACAGTGATAGAATTCAAGAATGCATGGGACAGACATAAAGCAATTCTAGTGGGGGGTAGGAGGAAATAAGCTGTTGGTTAACTAGAATCTGCAGCTTATCCATCAGGTATGGAAATGGGCAGTCTAGGTGAGCCAAGTGGTCCTTATCTGCCATCAAATTCTATGTTTCTATGTAAGAAGGAGGTGAAGGAAGCTGCCGGCATCTGTAAGCCACCTAGGAGCTCGCAGGCAGGAGACTGGCCCATGGGGAGACAGGAGGAGAGTGTACGAGGGGCAGAGAAGGGGGTGGATAAAATGGGTGGAGGGGGAAGATGACCAGAGCATGGGGATGGGAAGAGGAGTGACAAGGGCTGGCAAGGTAGTTTGGACACCGGTACCTCGGGTAGGAGAGAAGGGGTGCAGCAAAACCAGGGGCAAGGAGGGGGTAAGGAGCTTCTGACTGGGGATTCCATTCTAAAGTGAATCACGTGGGGGACCAGGGGTAGTGCCGTGTGGGTGAAGTGCATGCTGCAGATGACTGTGTTGGAGGTAATCCACCATATTTTGTCATTCGGGAGGGACCAGAATAAAATGTGTATCTGGTATTCCACCTAGGAACAAACGACCTGGATGACAACAGTCTCATGGAGGTACAGGTGCGATTTAAGGCTCTGGCTAGATTCTGTGGGGGGGACTGGGCTTTAAATCTCTAGCCTTTTCAGCAGTGTTGCCAGTACCTAGAGCCAGCACAGACAGAAAGATCAGGATAAAAAAAAATAAAGATTGGCTGGAAAGATGGAGTATGCACATGGAATATGGAATGCTGGGAGGCTGGGGGACAACTTGCGAAGATGAGATCCTCTACAGTCCAGGCAGGATGCACCTCAGCAAAGACGGGTCAGCCATCCTGAAGTACAGGCTGAGGGAATTCTTTGAGAAGGAGTATAATTTAAACTGAATGGGAAGGGCTGGATTTGGAGACATGCTGCACCACGGCAGAGATGGGGGACTCAAGTTGCCCCTCCCGGGGAAGGAATACAGAGACAGGCACTGGTAGAACAATGGGGGGCGCGGAGGAAGTGGAAAAATGTGGCAGGGCTTAGTGCTTAATGTTAGTAGTTTGGCAAACAAGATGGAGTAGTTAATAACCATTATTGCTCAGGATGGGCTGGACATTACAGAGGTCACTGAAACATAGTGGACAGAAATTCACACATGGGATTCTTGACTTCAGACTGATGAGGAAAAGACAAGAAGGAAAAGAAGGGGGGAGAGGTAGCCTTGTACATCAGGGAAGATGCGAAGGCAACAGAAGGAATGGAGGGCGATGGGGAGACTGAACTACTATGGGTGACAATAAGCAGAAGAACAGAGGAATCCATGAGGCTGGGATTGGTGTACAGACCTCCCACCCAGCGGGAAGAGTAGCATAGGAAGATGATGCAGGACATAGCGAGAATAGCTAAGAAAGGGGAAAGAATAATGGTGGGTGGCCTGAACCTTTCTGACATTGACTGGACCATCCCAGAAGCAACATCGACCAGAAGCAGGGAAATTCTGGAGGTGCTGCAGTGGGCACTCATTCACCAGTTGGACAAGGAACCAACTAGGGGGAGCAACCTACTGGATGTGGTCCTAACTAATGGGAAGAGTGCAGAAAATGTGGTGGTAGGGGAGGAGCTGGATGCTAGTGACCACAGGGCTATTAGGTTTAGGATGAGGGTGGGGAAGGAAATATGCAGAACAAGTACAACAGTGCTGGACATCAGGTGGGCAGACTTTAGTAGGATGAAAAGCTTAGTGAGGGAAGTGATGGAGGGTTTGGGGGAAATTAATGAAGTAGAGGAACTACTGTATGTGGGGTTATTAGGGACAAAATCAGAGAGGCCACACACACATGTGTAAGGGAGTTAAGAAAATGAGCAAGAAGCAGGAGGTCACTATGGTTCAACAGGGAGGTTGCAAGGGTGGTAGGGGCAGATGGAGGGCATTCAGGAAGTACAAGGGATCACAGAGGGAGGGGGATAGGGAGGCCTACAGGGTAACAAGGAAGTTAGCAAAGAGGTTGATAAGGAGGGCAAAGGCTGAAATGGAGGAACGGATAACAAAGCAGGTCAAGGGGGGTAAGAAGACATTATTCAGATACAAGAGGGATAGGAGAAAGATTGGACAGCGGGTCTCAAGACTCTGGAGGTAGGGAGGGGAGCCAATAGAGGATGACTGCAAGAAGGCAGAATTACTAAATAAGTATTTCTGCTCAAATTTTATGAAGAAGGGGGAGGGTAGGGGACCGAATTTGAGGAAGGGGGTGCGTAGGGGTAGAAATGAGTCCTTTTAGCATAGAGAGAGTGTCAGGGAGAAGTTGAGCAGGGTGAGGGTGGACAAGGCCATGGGACTGGATGGACTGCACCCGAGAGTTATCTGGGAACTAAGAGAGGAGTTGATGGCCCCACTGGCTAGGCTATTCAACCCGTCCTTGGACACAGGAAGGGTGCCAGAAGACTGGAGAAGGGCTACAGTAGTGCCAATACACAAGGGGGGGGAGCAGGTAAGCGAGGGAAAACTATTATCCTATCAGCCTCACCACAGTGGTGGGGAACGTCATGGAGGCACTTGTCAGGGAAAGGGTAACACAATACCTGGAGGGGAATGGACTGCTAATCAACAACCAGCATGGGTTCACCAGGGGGAAATCCTGCCAGTTCAATCTAATAGAATTCTTCAATGGGGTGACCCGGGAAATAGACCAAGGGGGGGCGGTGGATGTGGCCTATCTGGACTTCAGCAAGGCCTTTGCACCATCCTCCACAGAAGACTGGTCAATAAACTGGGAAGCACAGGGTTGGGGGACAAGATAACGAGATGGGTGGAAAACTGGCTAGAAGACAGAACCCAGTGGGTGGTAATAAATGGAGTGCACTCAAGGACGGGGAGGGTGACAAGCAGGGTGCCCCAGGGATCAGTGCCGGACCGCTCCTCTTCAGTATCTACATATGCAACATAATGGACAGACTGGAGGGATGGGTGGCACTCTTTTCGGATGATATGAAAATATGCAATAGGATAGACACTGAAGGGGGGGGTGGAAGACATGAGATGGGACCTGAAGGCACTGGAGGAGTGGGAGGAGTGGGAGGAGACCTGGCAGCTAAACTTTAACATTAAGAAGTGTGCTGTCATGCAACTGGGACACAAGAACCCAAAGGCAGTGTACAAAATGAGGGGGGATGCAATCAGGACATTGGAACAGGAGAAGGACTTAGGTATAGTAGTCACCAGTGACCTTAAGGTCGGGAAAAGGTGCACTATGTTGGTGGGGAAGGCATACAGGATGCTGGCAAGTATAGGCAGGGGAATTACCAGCAGGAGGAGGGAAGTTCTGGTGCCCCTATACCAGGCTATGGTGAGACCGCACCTGGAATATGGAATGCAGTTCTGGAGGCCTTACTTGTGAAATGACATAGATTTGATTGAGAGGGTTCTGCAAAGCATTCCCAAGATGGTGCAAGGGATGGCGGGCATATCATATGAGCAGAGATGCAAAGAGCTGGGTCTGTACACACTGGAGACCAGAAGGGAGAGAGGGGACATGATTGAGGCCTTCAAATATGTTAAAGGGATAAATAAGCTGGGCCTGGGAAGTTTATTCCAAATGAAGAAGGGCACCATGACATGGAGGCATGGCCTGAGACTACAGGGAGGACACTTCAGAGGGAATGTAAGAAGGCAGTTCTTCATGGAGAGGGTGGTGGACACCTGGAATGGGCATCTGGATGAGGTGGTGGGGGTGGAGACAGTGACTGAAGTCAAGAGGTTTTGGGATAGGCACAAAGGGTTACTGGAGAGTGGGGTGGGTATCCAAGGAGTGAGGTGGATAGTTTAGCATAGAGAAAATGGCAGACTGGATGGACCACAGGGTCTTTTTCCACCATCAAGTTCTATGCTTCTATGATTCTATGAAAGGTTCATAAAAGTTGTCCATCTTGTAGGGGAGTCAATACACTCAACTCCTTGCTATTACCTTTCTCATAAGTCCTACAAAAATGCGGTTAAAGCTAGTATTAGAAGCACATTAGGAGTACTACTGACCTCCTGGATTCTGCTGAGACTATGGGTTTGAATCTCAGCTCTGCTGCCAGGTGGATAGGCAAGGGCTGCGAACTTAGTTATGTCCGGATGAGATGATCATGTGGTAAACCTTAGTTAAGTAAAGTAAGCAGTCATTCTCCTCAAAAATATGTGTAGAGAAGGCAGATACCCACTGGCACTGACATCTAGATGTGGCGGTAGTGGTTACACGTGAGGCGATTTGTGGCTCAGCAAACAGCAAAGCCGTGATGCCCTGCCTTGAACTGTTTCATAGAAATTAATGCCATTGCCACCTAATTGGCATTCAGGGATTGCTACAAATGTGTGATGAGACATGTGGTGTAGCCATGGGTGTGTGTGTGTGGGGGGGGGGGGTCCGAAGACTGACTAAGGGTTTGCGGTGCAACTGTAAGTAGGGAAAAATATGGCAGACAGAGGTGTTTTTCTGCCAACATCATCTATGTTTGTATTCTTAATGTTTCTATGATATGTCAGTGAGATGTGTAACCCAGGCAGGGTTCTGATGTCAGATCCAGTGACCATACTTTCAAAGTCTCGTCATTGGGGAGTCTCCCAGTCTTTTTTTTTTTTTTGTGGGCTCTCATGAACGGTACTTTACTGCTGCCCCTAACCCCATGCAAGCCCCATTACCTCTGTTTTGCCATAATTCACCTGGATTCTTGTCAGGATCTAGCAGGGCAGCTGACAGAGACAAAATCACAAGTTTTTTTGTTTTTCTTCATGTGCCAGCTTCTTTTTTGCCAATACGAGAGGTAGCGGGGGGGGTGGGGTAGACGGAGCAAAAGATGGAAGAAATTGCTGGGCGGAAGACTTGCACTGCTACAGAAAGTTTTACTGACACTGAAGGTTCGCGCTGTTAAATTGCAGTTTGGAGGACAGCCGCAAGCATGCAGAACAGATATGGACCAGGAGAGTGTGGAAAGTGTTATGGTACCTATGCTAAGTTCTTCTTTTTTTTATTTTATTTTAAAATAAAGTTGAGGCTTGCCTTTTTTTTGCCAAGGGGGGATGGAAAGTTCAGCTGCTACTTTTCGGCTCAAGTGAGTACTGCTTGTGTTTGTGGAATTTCAGTTTGACAACAAGAGTAGAACAGAACTTAAAGAGCAGATATCCATTTATTACTGAATATTTGCTCTTTAAGTTACACATTCCTACAGCTGAGGTGCATTGCTGGGGAGGTCATTCAGTCACTAAAGAGAAAGTCTGACTAGGTCTTTCGTGTTGCTAAGTGAGTGGGGAAAAGTGGTGGCTACTCAGTTCTGGGTGCCCAATGATACCCTAAGTAATGAGGCACCCCAAACTGGCACTTGTTTTTCACCAGGCACTAGTAAAAAATAAATGTATGCCTGACCATGGCTTTCAGCCAGTCAGCATGCTTTATTTTTCAAGCCAATTTTCTAACAGCATAACACTGACTGAGCTACAGAGAATACAGTGCAGTTTTGTCATGGGTTTACTGTGCTGTACTGTTGCTGCGCTATTTTCATTGCATGCTGGTTGTTGAATTAGGTGTTGTCTGTTTGAGTTGGTTTCCTCGTTGACATTTAAAAACAAGGCTTTTAATAAGTATTTTCAATTATTTTCTTGTATCTGAGGCTAGGTGCTTAACCCCCAGACCCCAACATTACTGTACAGGGTGCTCTGCTCCCATAGACTCCTGGTTTTGGGGGAGTCCTCTAACTCCTGGACCAAGGGATGGGGCTTTTACCCCGACCCCTGGGTCCCACAAAAATCTTTACAAACCCTACTCCTATGCTCCTACTTCCTCTGCTGTATTAACTCCGGCTTCTTCTCTTTACTCTACACTAAAACTGAGCAGTCTGCTTTCTCCTATCCAGCTCTGTCAACTTTGATCTAGTCTCTCCCATCCACTCAACTTCCTTACCTTCTGTCCTTTAAGCCCTACTCTGTAACACAACTGTCATGTCTGGTCCTGCACCTAAACCCCCACCTTTGTCTCCTTCCATGTCTCCCGCTCATCCCCCACTCCTCTCCTTCCTCTTACCTCAACCACATTTCTACTCCTCATTTCTTAGGACTGATTTTTAGAAAAATTACTGACCTCAACAAAGGGTGGTAATTACCTGCTTTTAGGATCGAGAGGGGGAACAAGCATTACTTGTCCTAAGTGATTACTGGGTATTGGGGGTTGTATTTGGTGCTATTTTAGTGCTAGATTGTGGCAGGGCTCTTGTGGCAGTAAGGGCAGTTGATTGTCTCTGGACACTACCAGGGGTAAACTCACCCACCTACCGCAAGGATCTAACAACTTCTATAGGATGTAGGACCATAGAGGGGTACACTGCTTTACCACATACCAGGAAGTACCCACATAGGAAGGGGAGGAGCTCAGAAGTACAGGCTAAGAAAGTTCACAGCAATCATGATGTGAGAGGTGCAATGCAGTGGTTGTGGAGCAGCTATCTTCAGGGAGACTTCTTGAGGCTGCGATGCTGCCCTATCTGTAGGCATCTCTCTGGGTTGAGAGAGGAAGTCACCTGTCTCCAAGCTGAGTTGTTCAGGTTGCAGGGGGCTTTCATTCCAACCCAGGGACCACTGGGTCTACAACCTAAACCTCAAATGATGCCCAGGAGGAGGAGGAGGAGTGGTTGGGTCATGGTGGGCTCAGGGAGGATGAGGGAGGGGGGGTTAGAGGCACATCCCCCAACCAGTCCAGCTAAGTAACTCCTAAACTGTTTTGGAGGAGTGGGATAGCCCCACAGCTGCACCCACAGCTGAGACCAGGGAGGATGAGCCGGTCATCCATGACGGATCCCAAGGGAAGGGGAGTTAGAGAACCTGAGAGGAGGAGGAAACTGGTGTGGGACACAATTTTCTGGGGAGTTACTATAGGGGACTCTAGCAGGAAGGACAGGGAGGTTATGTGCATCCCAGGAAGCATGGCATGGAGGGATGGGAAGTGTATCAATAGGATCACAAGGACAATAGCAAGGAGGGAGGAACTGGATGGCATTGTCCACCTGGGGATGAATGACATGGCGGGAGACAGGTAGAATCCAGGAGGACTTCAGGAATCTGGGGGGGGGGAGCCTGAAGCAGATAGCACACTCTGTCTCCTTCTCGGAGGTTCTACCTGTCCACAGCTAGTTTTGTGCGAAACTGGAAGAATTTCACCAGGTAAATGTTCATGGAATTACACATTTCAAGAAATATTTTGGTGGAGGAAATGCTAAATTCTTGCTCGCCAAGCGGAGAAATTTCACCTTTGGAACCAGTGGCATTTGTTGTTCACAGAAATTTACGCACTATGGGCAAAATTTCTCAATTTCACTACCAGCCGAAATATTTAAAAATTAAAATCAATCCCTCCCTGTTCCTGGTGTCTAGTGGCCCCACCAGCTGATCACTGGCTGAATTCAAATCAAGAAAACCCTCCTCCCAGTCACTCTGAGCCCCAGACCCCAATCTTTCAAAAAAAAAAAAAAATCCACTTCCATTTCTCTTGTGTCTAGTGGATTGTTTTTTTTTTGTTTTGTTTTTTTTGAAAGATTGGGGTCCAGGACTCAAGGGGGGATTCTCTTGATTTGAATTCAGCCAGTGATTGGCTGCAGTGTGGGGACCACTAGACACAAGGGATGGGCATATCACCCATATGCAGATGTGGGCAAAATTGCTGACAAAATTCTGAAATTTCACTGCAATTTTGTGAAATATTTCACTCTGCAAAATGGCCGATTTCATGGCAATTTCATCAGCAAAATAAAATTTAGCAACATCTCTATCCATGGCAGGGGGGAAGAAGGGACACTCTGCATCCAGAAGTTCAACTCCTGGTTGAAGAAATGGTATGGAAGAAAAGAGTTTGGCTTCATGCGGGACTGGGGCCCAACCTGGATGGATGCATTCCTATGTAAATATGATGGCCTGCATCCATCCGGGAGGGGGACCATGATCCTGGGTGAGAAGTTTGAAAGCTTCAGCAGGGAGAATTTAAACTGGCCAAGGAAGGGGAGCCAGGAGACAGGGGCATAGCTACAAGGGTGCAGTTGCACCCGGGCCCATGAGGTTTGAGGGGCCCAAATCATAATTCTGATGTCTATTCAAAACCTGGGGGGCCCTATAACAAACCCTTGCACCCAGGCCCTCTGGGAATTTGCTACGCTACTGCCAGGAGGGTCAGGAGGTGTAGTATCAACCCTCCCCGAGGGCACATGCAGGAAAGTAAATTAGCAGCAGGTACAACTGAATTAGTTGGGGGGGTGAGGTGCTGGGATCGGGACCACACAAGAAAGGTATCGGGGTCAGGGAAGGAAGCAGGAGGGCAGTAACAGGGGCAGATAGTGTAATCAAAGATGCACAGCATGGAAGACCATGGTAACTAATGCCCGTGACCTGGCAAATAAAATCCCCGACCTGGAGGCCTTGACAGTAGAGGCAGACTTAGACATAGTAGCAATAACTAAAACCTGTTATGCTGCAAATCATCAGTGGGAAATTAGTATACTGGGTTATGCTCTGTTCAGGAAGAATGGAAGATAAAAAGGAGGAGGGGGGGTTACCCTGTATGTCAGAGAGGGCATTAAGGCAACAAAGGTACAAGTTAGTCAGGGAGAGGCAGAGGCACTGTTAGTCAACCTTGAGCCAGAAAATGGCACAGCAATACACACAGGGGTGATATACAGACCTCCAGAACAGGGGGAGGAAGAGGACAGGGAGCTAGTAGATGAAATACACGAGATGGCAATGAAAGGTTAAATTCTGCTGATGGTCGATTTTTCAATATGCCGGATGTGGATTGGACCAGCCAGGCAGCTGCTTCAGCCAGAAACAGAGGCATCCTGGATTCCCCACAGTGGTCAGAACTCAGGCACCTTGTGCTTGATCCTAGCAGAGACAGGGCAGTTCTGGATCTCATAATGACCAACAGGGATAGAATCACCAACGTCCAGGTAGAGGGGCAACTGGGATCCAGTGACTACCACATAGTGTGGTTTAGCATGGAGATTGGGACTCAGTCATGTCACACAAGGGCAAAGGTCTTGGACTTCAAAAAGGCAGACTTCGCTGAAATGGGAAGAAGTATCAAAATAGCCCTGCAAAAGAGGAGGATAGGAGGTGGTTGAAGAGCAGTGGGAGCACCTAAAAGGAGCCATAGTGAAAGTAACAAACCAATGCATCAGATGAGTATCCAAAGGCAAGCGGAGGAAGAAGCCACTATGGTTCTCGAAAGAGGTGGCAAACAAAGTAAGGGCAAAAAGGGCAGGGTGCAGGAAATATAAGAGACCCAAAGGAAGGAGGACAGGGAAGTGTACCTAGAGTGTCTAAAGGGAAGTAGGGAGGGCGGGGTAAAGAGCAAGGAAAGCAGGACTGAGGAAGGATTAGCGCAGACAGTAAAGGAAGACAAGACATTCTATAGGTACATCAATGAAAGAAGAAAAAGCAGGATCTTGGATTGTAAGGCTCAAAGGGCAGAAAGAAGAGTGTAAGGAGGGAGACATGGATGAGGCAGAAATACTGAATAAATACTTCTGTTCAGTATTCACAGAAGAGGGAGAGGGACAGGGACCACAGCTGAGAAACAGATGCCAATGAGTGGGAGAAGTGGACACTAATCCATTCACAGGGGGGAGAGAGACCTGCAGGAACTCATTAAATTGAAGGTGGGCAAAGTGATGGGGCCAGACGTCATTCACCCAAGGATATTAAGAGAGCTGAGAAAAGAGCTAGTAGAACCTCTGGCAGCCATGTTCACTGAATCGCTCAACACAGTGGTAATTCCAGAGGATTGGAGGATGGCACATGTGGTCCATCTACACAAATCCGGCAGTAGGGAGGAAGTGGGAAGTATAGGCCAGTCAGCCTCACCTCAGTAGTGGGGAAGATCATGGAGGCACTGCTTAAAGAAAGAAAGAATAGTGGGACATCTGGAAGCCATCGGTGCCCAAGACCCTAGGCAGCATGGATTCACAGCGGGTAGGTTGTGTCAGATGAATCTGATAGATTTTTTTGACTGGGTGATGAAGGAAGTAAATTGGGGGGGGGGCATTGCCTACCTTGATTCCAGGAAAGCCTTCAACATCATCCCACATAAGAGACTGGTCAAAAAGATGGGAAGTCTGGGCATGGGGGACAAGGTGGTAAGCTGGGTTAGGAACTGGCTAATGGATAGGAGGCAGTGGGTGGTAAATAGTGTACAATCTAGGGAGAGAAGGGTGATTAGCGGGGTACCTCAGGGATCAGTCCTTGGACCAGTCCTGTTCAATGTCTTCATTAGTGATATTGCAGAGCGGCTGGAAGGAAAGGTCTACCTGTTTGCAGATGACACCAAGATCTGTAATAGGGTGGATACTCCAGAAGGGGTGGAGAAAATTAGAAGAGACCTGGAGAAGCTTTAGAACTGGTCGTAGGAGTGGCAGCTGACATTTAATTGAAAGAAATGCAAGGTTATGGACCTGGGCCATAGGAACCCTGGGGAGAGCTACAGGAAGGGGGAGTTGACAGTCACCAAGGAAGAAAGAGACCTAGGGGTCATTATTTCAGATGCCCTGAAAATGTCAAAGCAGAGTACAAAGGCTGCAGGGAGGGCCAGTTACAGGCTGTGCTGCATAGGCAGGGGTATCACCAGCAGAAGGCAGGAGGTAGTAATTCATTGTATAAAACCCTGGTCCAGCCTCACATGTAGTACTATGTGCAGTCCTGGAGGACTCACCTTGGAAACGACATATACAGGCTGGAGATGGTCCAGAAAAGGGTGACTAAAATGGTACAAGGCTTGCACCACAAAACTTACGAGGAGAGACCAAGTTACCTCAATATCTACTCGCTGAAGGAGAGGAGGGAGACAGGTAACATGATAGAAACATTCAAGTACCTCAAGGGAATAAACAAGGTGCAGGGGGTAGACATCTTCCTATACAGGAGGAATACAAGAAAGAGGGGGCATGACATGAAATTGGAAGGGGGCAGGTTAAGAGGAAATGTGAGGAAGTTTTTCTTTATGGAAAGGGTGGTGGATTCATGGAATGGGCTGCCACAGGAGGTGGTTGGAGCTGGCACTGTGGTTGGATTTAAACATGCATGGGACATGCATAGGGGAATCATAGAGATAAAGCAGAGAGAGGGCCAAAAGATGTAAACAAGTACTGGGCTTACGGACAGACTGGATGGGCCTAGCAGTCCTTATCTGCTGACAATTTCTATGTTTCTATATTCTATGTTTCATTCTGCAATATTTCTTTGAAATATAGTTGTTACTACTGTAGGCATGTTGATCCAGCTGAAAGTATTTCCACTGCTTTTTTGCACTGTTCAAAAAAAATATTAGTTTGAAAGTTTTTCAGTAGTTCTTACACAGAGTACCAAATGTAGTCCTGTTCTAAGAAATTATATTTAGAGAGGGCTAACTTTAGAACCATCATAGCTAGAAACTTAATATATTTTAATTAAAACTTGGAGCCAATTAAACATCATAGAGGTGCAGTAACATCACTATTGTTAGGGCTGAGAAAGCAGTTCTGCGGAGTTCGAGATGGCCACTGAGAACTGAATCATGCTAAGAGACTGCCTTGACCCCCTTCTCTCAGAATGAATGTTGGCAAACTAAACTATAGCATAAACCAGATTGCTCAAATGGGTAAATGGCAAGTTAAGAAAATAAAAGAAATCTTCATCTTCATTAGAAGATGAATACTTATGAGAACAAGCATTTGCCATTGGTCAATGCTGAATGTTGACTGCGTTGGTCCATTGAGCTTGCTCACTGGCCCTCTGTCACTCACTCATTCTGTTTCTTCTGGTACTGCAGGCTGCTGTTTTGTACTGGGCTCCTGCCTGCATTGGCATGCTTTTCTGTCCACAAAGAAATCCGCAGCTCGCCCGAAAAAGCTCCGTTGAGGTGGGTCACTCCCCCTCTCTGACTGGCTCATTCTGTTTTTCCTGACGCTGCAGGCAGGCCTTTTGTGCTGGGCTCCTGCCTCTGTTAGTGGCTTTTTCTGCCACAAAGAAATCTGCATTAGTCCCGACACAGGTCCATTGAACTTGCTCACTCCCCCTCTCTCACTCGCTCGTTCTGTTTCTGCCGGCGCTGCAGGCTGGCCTTTTGTACTAAGCTCCTGCCTGCATTGCCGCCTTTTTCAGCCCACAAAGAAATCCGCAGCAGTGATGATAGAGCTCTGTTGAGCTTGCTCACTCCTCCTCTCTCACTCACTCATTCTGTTTCTCCTGGTGCAGCAGGCTGTTGTTTTGTAGGTGGCTCCTGCCTCTGTTGGTGCCTTTTTCTGCCCACAAAGAAATCTGCAGCAGTCCCAACAGAGCTGTGTTGAGCTCATTCACTCATTCTGTTTCTGCCGGTGCTGCAGGCTGCCCTTTTGTACAGGGATCCTGCCTTCATTGCCACCTTCTTCTGCACACAAAGAAATCTGCAGCAGTCATGATAGAGCTCTGATGAGTTCACTCACTCACTCTTCCTTTCTCACTCGTTCATTCTGTTTCTCCCGCCACTGCAGGCTGCCCTTTTGTACTGGGTCCCTGCATGCATTACTACCTTTTTCTGCCCACAAAGAAATCTGCAGCAGTCCCAACAGAGCTCCAGTGAGTTCACTCAACCCCCCCTCCATCACTCTCTCGTTCTGTGTCTCCTGCTGCTGCAGGCTGCCCTTTTGTACTGGGTTCCTGCCTGTGTTGGTGCCTTTTTCTGCCCATAAAGAGACCTGCAGCAGTCCGGACACAGCTCCATTGAGGTTGCTCACTCCCCCGCTGTCACTTGCTCATTCCATTTCTGCAGACACTGCAGGCTGGCCTTTTGTACTGGGCTCTTGCCTGCATTGCCACCTTTTGTTGCCCACAAAGAAGTCTGCAGTAGTCATGATAGAGCTCTGTTGAGGTCGCTCACTCCCCCATCTCACTCACTCATTCTTTTTCTCCTGGTGATGCAGGCTGCCCCTTTGTAGTGGGCTCCTGCCTCTGTTGGCACCTTCTTCTGCCCACAAAGAAATCTGCAGCAGTCACGACTGAGCTCCATTGAGCTTGCTCACTCCCCCTCTCTCACTCACTCATTCTGTTTCTGCCGCTGCTGCAGGCTGCCCTTTTGTACTGGGCCCCTACGTGTATTGCTGCCTTTTTCTGCCCACAAAGAAATCTGCAGCAGTCCCGACACAGCTCCGTTGAGCTCGCTCACTCCCCCTTCTCTCACGCACTCATTCTGTTTCTGCTGGCACTACAGGCTGGCCTCTTGTAGTGGGCTCCTGCCTGCATTGCTGCCTTTCTCTGCCCACAAATAAATCCACAGCAGTCACGATAGAGCTCCGTTGATCTCGCTCACTCCGCCTCTCTCACTCGCTCATTGTGTTTCTCCCAGCACTGCAGGCTGCCCTTTTGTACTGAGCTTCTGCCTGCATTGGCACATTTTTCTGCCCACAAAGAAATCCACAGCTGTCCTGACAGAGCTCCATTGAGGTCACTCACTCCACTTGTCTTATGCGCTCATTCTGTTTCTCCTTACACTGCAGGCTGCCCTTTTGTACTGGGTTCCTGCCACTGCTGGCACCTTTTTTCTGCCCACAAAGAAATCTGCAGCACTCCTGACAAAGCTCTGTTGACCTCACCCACTCCGCCTCTCTCACTCACTCACTCATTCTGTTTCTGCCAGTGCTGCAGACTCCCCTTTTGTACAGGGCTCCTGCATGCATTGCCACCCTTTTCTGCCTACAAAGAAATCTGCAGCAGTCACGATAGAGCTCAGTTGAACTCGCTCACTCCCCCTCTCTCAGTTGCTTATTCTGTTTCTTCCATCGCTGCAGGCTGCCCTTTTGTACTAGGCCCCTGCATGTATTGCTGCCTTTTTCTGCCCACAAAGAAATCTGCAGCAGTCCCAACAGATCTCCGTCGAGCTCAGTCACTCCCCCTCCCTCAGTTGCTCATTCTGCGTCTCCCAGCGCAGCAGGCTGCCCTTTTGTACTGGGCTCCTGCCTACATTGGCACCTTTTCCTGCTCACAAAGAAATCCACAGCAGTCCTGACAGAACTCAGCTGAGCTCCCCCACCCCACTCGCTCTATTCTAATCTGTCCCAAATACTGATTTCCGACAGTGATTGTGGTATTCTGAGCTGGAAGTGCGAAAACACATTTCGGTCAGGATGTGAAAACTGACGGCTGCACTGTTCATAAGGAGGTGTGGAAAAATGCTAGTGTTGAAAATGTGGCGTGAAAATATTACTAATTTGCCAAGTTACAAGAGTGTGTGAAACTGCATGACGCACTCTCGTAACACAAGTCATTTTATGGAGTTTCATCACAAAATTTTCAACATAGGCATTTTAACACTTCTGCTCATGAACAGTGTTGGTGTAATTTTCTTAATGTGTCCCGAACACTGATTTCCCACAGCAACCATGCTATTGTGTGCCAGAAGAGCGAAAACACATTTCAGCCAGGATGCGAAAAACGACAGCTGCACTATTCATAAGTAGGTGTGAAAAAATGGCAATGTTGAAAATCTGGAGTGAAAATATTGCAAAGTTGCGAAGGTATGACTGTGCGTTGATACTGCAAAACGCACGCTCGTAGCACACTCATTTTATGGACTTTCATCACCAAATTTACAATATAGGCATTTTAGGACCTCTGCTAATTAACAGTGTCACTGTCATTTTCATAATGTGTCCTCAGCATGGATTTCCCACAGCGACCGTGCTATTCTGCACTGGAAGTGCAAAAACACATTTCAGCCAGGATCGGAAAAATGACAGCTGTACTGTTCATAAGGAGGTGCGGAACAATGGCAATGTTGAAAATGTGGAGTGAAAATATTATACATTTGCGAACTTACGAGCGTGCGTGCAAACAGTGCAACACACGCTCATAACACAGTCATTTTATTGAGCATTGGCACCAGATTTTCAATACAGGCATTTTAGGATCTCTGCTCATGAACAGTGTCACTGTCATTTTCATAATGTGTCCCAAACACTGATTTCCCATAGCAACCGCGCTATTCTGCACCGGAAGTGTGAAAACATATTTTGGCTAGCATGTGAAAAATGACAGCTATACTGTTCACAAGGAGGAGTGAAAAAATTCCAATGTTAAAAATCTGGCATGAAAATATTGCGGATTCACAAAGTTACATGTGTGCGCAGTAACTGCGCAACGCATGCTCATAAAACAGTCATTTTTTTGATTTTTTCCACCAAATTTGCAACATAGGCTTTTTCAGAGCCCACCCAATGAACACTGGCACTGTCATTTCATTAATCAGTCCTGAAAGGTGATACCATGTAGTGACCACAAAATCACCTTTTGGGGCTGATTAACACCATGACAGAGGCAGAATTCATGAGGAGGGGGTCCCAAAAACCCCATGTTCATAATTTGGTGCCAAAATTCCAAAACAATGACTGAGATATTCATAAAAATTGAAAAAAAACTATTTATTCCATTATATAGCTTACCGGCATTTTCTCAGTTCGTGGTCGGCTTTGAAGAGTGCAGACATGTTCCTGGTCCACCGAAGATCATCACACCAGACTCTGGAAGTAAGTATGGAGTGGTGTGGGGGGGCAGGGTATGCAGTGGGTGGGCATGGGTTGTGGGAGGTGGGCAGGGAGGGACCGTTTCCTTTTTTCACAGAGGAAAAAAATAAAAAAACATTGTGGGACCGTTTTTTTTTTCAGGGTATGTGGCATGCTGGGGTGGGCTCCCAGCATGCCAATGGACTATTTTTTGGGGGGAAGCAGCTGTAACCAATGGGGGATTGGGCACCCCATCGGCACACAACAAAAGGGGGGGCCACATCATACCAACAGGGAATGAGCACCACCCATCAGCACACAACAAAAGTGGAGTGGTGACATTATGTCAATGAGGATTGGGCACCCCCTCTGCACATAAGAACTTGGGGGGGGACATACCGATGGGATTAGGCACCCCATTGGCAAAAAAAACGGGAGGGACATGATGCTGAGGGGATTGGGCACCCCTCGGCAAACAGGCGAGAAATGCAAGGAAACCCTGCAATGAGGGGTCACTCCCTCATTGCAGCGGATGATGCTACAATGACAAGGCAGCCCCTGATTGCAGTGGCTAAAACTTCTCAAGGTTGTGATACACTGGCTGAACTAGTGTAAACAGCAGCATGCCATGCCATTTGGGAATGTGGACCAGGCCTTTAAAGGCTGTGGGGGCATTGGCCACAACAGTGCAGTGTCTTCACAACCGGCTTCTGGCAACCTGCTGCAATATGTTTCTTGCACTTGCGAGCAATCAACATAAAAAAGAACCATCTAATACATTCAGGAGCACTTTGCATATTGACTCAGAGGATGCCAAAGTCCAAGAAGTAATGTTTACAAGAGAACCTAGTGTACTACCTATTGTCTTGGGAGCCTCAAACCCCTCTAACCCAATGATTACTCAGGCTGAGCTTTGGGGAATCTCATAATGGTCTTCCTTTTTTCAGAAGTCATTGTTAAAACTTGATTCTTATAAATCTAAATCTGTAATGTTTACAGAAATACTGTATCTTACTGCAAACAAACAATTAAAATCATTAAAAGAAGTTACCTGAACCTTTGATCTAAAACTTGATTCAATAACCAAAAGAACTTCAAATATGGCCCCTATTCACCAACCTGCATAGCAGGCTACTCAGTGTGTGTCCTTTGTGCAAAGCTCCTACACACAAAGCAACCACATGTGTCAAGGGAATGGCATGTACAGCCACACTACCCAGCATGCATACGCAAGGCATGTGCACATCGCATCCTAGAACCACACATATGCATGTGAGGGATGAGGGATGGATATGCCACACAGGTGTAGTGAACTGCACATGTACAACGCAATGTACACGAAAAAGGAACATTCACAGGCCACTGGTGAAATATGCTAGGCAGACCCCAGCTGAAACACAGGCACACAACATAAGCACACACACTGACAAAACCCCAGTACCCACAGAGTAACATGATAGGGCAGATGGCCTGTGTTGTCCTGTAGATTACATCATGTCTCATGGAAGGAGAATTGCTCAGCCACCCCACATAAGCAATGCAAGGTTATGGGAACAATTGTTCTGTAGATTACTTCAGTCGCTAGTAAACTACAGACATCCATGTAACAGTGTTGGGCATCTAACTACAGTTCCGTGTAACTAGTAACATTACTTGTAAGAAAATGTAACTTTGGGAAGTTACAATGTGTTACTGTAACACAATTCTTTATATTACTTTCCTTTTTTTTCTCCAGCTCTCCGCCCCACCAACACAATTTTATGTTATAAGGGCTATTCCCTTATCGTGTGCCACACAAAGTGTGATGCAAATATCGCCTGTAGCAAAGGGTGACTGAGTCGAACACCAACTGCTGAAAACAGCACTAGTCCTCAGAGCTCTCAAAAAAAAGACAATATAATTATTTCTTAAGTCCCCACACACCCTCAATTAATATAATCAACTCTGGGGGGGGGGGGCTGAAAAAAGAAAAGAAAAATACAGTATCATGCTGTAGAACCTGAACCAGGTCCACTGGTTCCATAGAAAGTGACTCTAGAAACCATGCCAAATGGCCAGCTCGGTGGATTTCGGCCACACAGCTTCCCATATCCTGTTATAGGTAGTGTAGTGGGGTACCACAGGGTTCAGTACTGGGACCGGTCCTCTTTAATGTCTTAATAAGTGATACTGCAGAGGGACTGGAAGGAAAAGTATGTCTCTTTGCAAATGACATGAAGATCTGCAAATGGGTCGATACAGAAGGTGGGGTGGAAAGGATGAGAAGGGACTTGGCAAGGTTGGAGAAATGGCCAAATATATGGCAGCTTAGATTCAACGCAAAGTGCAAAGTAATGCACCTGGAAAATAAAACCAAGGGGAAGAGTACACAATGGGGGGTGAGATACTAACAACAATAAAAATGGAAAGGGACCTGGGGTAGTCATATCAGATGACCTAAAGAGGAGCATGCAATGTAAGAAGGCAGTAAGGAGGGCTGGTGGGATACTGGAATGCACAGGGAGAGGCATCACCAGTAGTAAACAGGAAGTTGTTATCCCTCTGTACAGAAAGTTGGTGAGACACCATCTGGAGTACTGCATGTATTTCTGGAGATCCCATCTCCACAAGAACATAGACAGGATGGAGGCTGTCCAGAGAAGGGCAACTAAAATGGTGCAGGGTCTGCACTAGAAGACATACAAAGAGAGAGACTAACAGTGCTTAATATGTATACCCTCGAGGAAAGGGGGGGCATGATAGAAACTTTCAAGTACCTCAAGGGAATCAACAAAGTCCAAAAGGATAGCATCTTTCAGAAAAAGAGATGTGCAAGAACAAGGGGGCACAATTTGAAGATAGAAGGAGGATGGCTCAGAGGTAATATGTGGAAGTATTTTTTCATGGAGAGGGTTGTGGATGAATGGAATGGCCTTCCTGAGGAGGTAGTGGAGTCAAAAACAGTGGGGGGATGCAAGAATGCATGGGGCAGACATAAGGCAATTCTAGAGGGGGGTAGGAGGAAGTAGGCTGTTGGTTAACTAGGATCTGCAACTTATCCATTAGGTAGGGAAATGGGCAGACTAGGTGGGCCAAGCGGTCCTTATCTGCTGTCAAATTCTATGTTTCTATGTAGTTCACTGCTACACTTACTGTACAGGATCATTCGCTATCTTGTGACGATCGCTCTAAACAATCGTAGTATTATTGAGTTGCTCATATTGAGCTGCTCAATAATATTCACCCTTATAGGGTGCTACCCCCCCAACTACTCCTCCTTAGCTCGCTTGTGCACTATGTTTGGCTTTGCAAGGGGGTGCAGTTCCTTGTAACTGAGACTGACTGCTACATCACAGAGGGGAGGTGGCAGTAATTTGGACTTGGTGCCAGCCCCAATCACCTGGCACTCCTCGGTCTCAGTAATTGCATTTGTGCATGAGTTTAGGATCAGTGCGGGCATGCTACAAAGTCACCGGAGATGGATCGGAGACAGCCAGGCTGGGAGCAGACAGCTGTGGTGCTGAGAGAGATGTGCTGATGCTGGTTCAGAGGTAGGAGACTATTGAGGTTAGGCAGGTGGGAAATTACATTTCTCAGGCTAGTCAAAGCGAGTGAGGAGGAACAGTGAGGCGGCCTTGGTATGTGATGTTTGCTGAGGGCAAGAGCACAGGATGGGCACTTTGCGGTCCATGGGACATGGTCACAGGTAGAAGGCTGTGAGTATAAGTATTTTTTAGCAGTCACAAGGGAGCACCAGGCTGGGGTGGCTAATGTTTTGCTGAACCTTGGACTGTAGGCTTTTATAGGTGGCAAACTAGCTACAGGATCACTGGCACACAGCAGCTTCATGGCAAGATTCCACAATCATGCTTCATTGAGGTGGCTACAACAGTGGTATATTGTGCTCATGAAAAATCCTTTATTCAACAATGTTAAAAAAACACACAGTGCAACAAAGCCAGCAGAGCCAAAGGAGGTATCCCACAATTACCAACATTTCATGTCCACTTCCCAGCTGCTTTGTCAAGGTGAACCCCCCCCCATCCATTATTATATAAATAAGAAACAGTGCTAAAAACATGATAATGTGAATAATGAAATTAAAAACACACTAACCACCTTATTGCACCAATTCAAAAAGCACCATCAGCCAGTAGTGCAAGGCAGACACTTGAATTTGATAAAACTGACTGAAAAATACTTCATTTTTCTGTGAGAAATCACAGTTTAAAATCCCACAGAATGCTGTTAACTTTTTATCAATCTTGATCATTTGTCATTAGCATAGGCAGAGGAGCGGTTTAAAAAGTGTGGTGTCAGAGCGAATGATGTCACAAAATGACAGTTTCAGTCTTGGAAGTCATGTTATCAATATTAGTCTATGGGAAGTGCAATACAATCAGTGCTTCATGGTATACCACTATTTTTAGGTTTTTAGCCAGTTCAGAGGTGTGTTTTTTCATATGTGCCATCTCTCCCTGACACAAGAGTTTAAGTAAACTTTATTACCTTAATCCCCACTACCTTATTAATGTGCACAGAGTTGCAAAAAGCCATTGTGTTGGCTAGTCCCAGACCTGTTGGTTCTTCCCAGTTATACTAGGAGTCAGGAAGCCTTTCTCCAGGTGCCATTACTTTGTACCCACCACTGTTCACCAGTTATGCTGATCTGGTCAGCTCCCACCTCCTTGAAACCCACAAATTACATGTTCTCTCTTTTGCAATGCCTAAACCAAGTTCTTCTGTGCTGTGGTATTATAAATTAGCTACAGTCACCCCCCCCACACACACACACACACCAGCCACCAGTAACTACCAACAGCAACAGGCTGTGTTGTAAACTTTTAAAAGTAATACAAATCCCATGGTCCTGTTTCTATAACATCTGAGGTGTAGAAGTACTACATTCATTCTGCTGCAGACATTCTGTTTAACTGAATTTTCCCAATTTCACCAAGCAGGGCCATACTTTGAAAGGCTTGAGTGGACTGCTTCTAATAAAGCTGCAGTGTATGTAAGTGTTAAAAATGTTGACCAACACTTTGATTCCAATTTTGATTACCTCTTATCCCCATGTTGTACCATACCTTTAAAAGTTAATTTACATATTTATTTAGGTGGGACACATTTTCCAAGGAATGGTCTAAACTGATATACTGTATAAACTTCAAAATTTAAAGAAATTGTGAAAACCCTAGTGATTACCATTTGGTACAATCAATAGCAGTCAAGTAATTAAAGTGTGCATCCCCTGAAGAAGGAGGTTTTCTCTGAAACTTAGGAACTGATGCACAGCGATATTCTTACTTGACTTTAACGAATAAAAGAATCTGATTTAAAATTGGTGAGTGGTCTAGTTTATCCAATCAGATGCCTTTCTGGCTAAAACTAGTTAACTTGCAGCAGACAGTGTTCCCCGACTGTATAGCATGATGGTTGTACTAAAACATTTAAGAATACTGATGAAAATCTGGTCAGTGTGTATAAATAAACCAATCATTTTATTTCTAAAATACAAAGAAGTACTAAAGCAAACTCAAAGTGGGAAAAGGATGGTATCAGAGCAGACAAGACAAGATCTAAAATGTAATGAAAAAGTGTAGATCAATATTTTCACTATAACGTGCACTGCTCCTTTCAATCTTAGCTCCATGTACTGTCCAATAAAAGCCCACCCAGGCCCAGCTTGCTCATTCCATCCCTCCCTCCACTACTCATTTAAAGAGATAGCTTCCTCATCAACCTAAGCATCACCAAAGCACTCTGAGGAGGGCCCTTATTCCTCCAACGGGAGGGTGACTACTTAACGATTCCTCAGATACTTTAATTTCCAACAAGGGGGGTTCTGAGCACAATAAACATAATAGGCCCCTTGAGCAGATTCCAAAGTCAGTTCCTGCTATAAAGAAGCAAAAAGAAAAGCATGTTGCTGCAGCTCCTGTTGAAGAAGCAAAAGAGCTGCTAGCAGACAAAGTTCAGCTGCCCTCTGCAGAGGATATAGCAAAGGCTTTACAGGTCCTCCTGGTCATTCAGTCAGTCAGTTCACTTTTGGTATCCCTGGCAGATGCTGGGACACTTCCCTTCACCACAGGCACTAGTGTCCCAGCAGATGCAGATTTGCTGTGACCCTTTATCAAGCACAGACACTCTGGTCCCTGCAGATGCTGGGACATGTCACTTCACCACTATCTTTAAGCACCTACCACTAGTGCCGGTCATGGTGACTCAGCTGATATTGCATTTCTTTTAGGAACTTCTCTTTAGACCAGATGACAATGAGTTTGAGCATGGTGCATGATAATTATAAAAACCTTTAGATAAACATACATAAAACTGCTTCCTAGAATAGCATGGTCTAAAATTTCCTTAGTTGGGAAACAGGGGGAATGGCATGCCCAGACCTCACAAACATATAGTGCATACTGTATTATAGGGTCACCAGTTGTTGTATTGTAACATGTTTAAATAAATTAATTTATGGGAACTATATGTATAGAGTTTCCCCGACTGAACTTTTGAAGGGGTTTCGATAGGCTTAGTGGCTAAATACACAGTACATCTTTTCTCATTCGTGGAACATTTTTAGCCTTCAAAAAGTGATCAAAATAATTTGTTTACTACAGTATTGTGAATGAGACAGAAAATGAGCATTAACACATGAGGAACTTAAGGACATATTTAACCTACTACTACTACCACTGCTATTGTGAGTGATTGTGGCTCAGTGGGAAATGCATTTTACTCTGAAACATTTTTAGACCAGATGGTCATGAGTTTAAGTTCAGGGCACGACTATTATAAAAACCTTTAGATAAACATTAATAAAATCACCAATGGGAACTATCTAATTATTCTAACACATAGAGTTTCCATAATTGAATTTTGACAGCATATAAACCCCGAGGATGCAGATGGACCCAGTAGACAGATCTGACACTGCCCCAACCCCTCAACAGCACAAGACTACTGTATATTAAGAATTGCTGGGACCGATTACCAGGATCCACAATGAAGCAGATGGTCTTCCATCGTCTAATGTTTGTGAAACTGACAGCCTGAGTAGTCTATGTCACACACACCAGTCAATCATGTTTGTAACACACATATGCAGGCATGCTTCAACTAAGGCTGTCAGTGGCACAGATGTGCATAATATGCTTAGTGGCTAAATACATAGTACATCTTTTCTTAGGCTTAGAGCATTAGTAGACTGCAACTTTTAAACAGTGAGCAAAATAATCTGTTTAGTATTGTAGATGAGCCAGAGATAAGAACATTAATAAAAGAGGAGGTAAGGATATCTTCAAGTTATTACAACTGTTACTATGGCTCAGTGGGTAGCGCATTTCCCCATAAGGTATGCACTCAGGATGGCGACGCTATTACAGTAAAAATGTCAATGCCAACAACATCGAAATTTTCACTGTAATAGACCACCCAAGACCCAAGCACTCTCTCTCTCTGTCTCTCTACCCGTCTTGTGCCCCCTCTCCAATTCAACTCTGACTCAGAGTTAGAATCCTAGAGATCGGGGAGTGCAGGGGGCAGACTCCCCCACCACATGGTGGGTTCAGGGGGTGAAGGCCCCTGATGAAAAAACAGCCGGGGTCTCAAGTCAGATTTATGTCAACTGTAAGTTGTAGACGACATAAATCTGTCGCTGCAATGGTGGTCAACAACTTAGTTGTCTAACCGGCATTGTAGAGCCTACCCATAACATAACATTCCCATAGACCAGATGGTCATGAGTTTGAATCCAGGACATGACTATTATAAAAACCTTTATACAAACATTTATAAAACCACTGATGGGAACAATTTAATTATAATATATAGAGTTTCCATAATTGAATTTTTGACAGCATGTATGCACAGACAGAAGGACACTTGTGACATGCAGGCATTTTAATATGTCACATTATATGACCTTTCTTTTGAGTCAGTCAATAAACACTAGTGCCTGCGGTAATGAAACTTTGCCAACATCTGCTGGGACACTAGTGCCTTTGGTGAGGGAAGTGTCTCAGCATCTGCTGGGACAGTAGTGTGTGTGCTATAGAAACTACAACCACACCTGCTGAGACATTAAGAAGTATAAATAAAGGGTTAAAGGCCTGAGTCTGTAACCAGACTTGGATTTTCTCCAAGGTCACTGAGAGGCCAGCCTGATGCTGGACTGCAAAAGAGCTACGGAAATAAAGGATGTCTGCAAAATCAAGGAATCCCTGTGTTTTATTACAAAAACTAAATATTCCCCACCTCAGAGACAGAACTTCAGGTATCAGTTTTTAATTCTTTATTTGTCTTTTGGCCCCTTACACAAACAAGAAGATATTGCTTGTGACTTCACAATTGCTCACATAATTAGATGCATCTTAAAAATGCTTAGTTTATATTCTGAAATTCAAAGATGTATAAGAGTGGATATCAACTCTAACTTATCAACAATGGTGCAAACAGTAGCTGGCCTGGTAGCACTGAGGGTTAAGGCGCTGGATGCCATGCCTCACACAGTGCCGGTGACCCAGGTTCGGGAATGAACATTGGTCGCTGGGGATCAGTGGGGGGGAGAGGGACAGAGCATCTGATGGTCTGCTATCCATCTCCAGGGAGGGGGGAGACCTGTGGCTGGTGCATGCCTGACCCCTAGTGGAGGCTGGAGTTTGACAGCACAGTGCCGCCAGAACGTAGGGTGGAATGCAGCAGATGCTTAATGAGATCTCACATGGGAGCATGCATGGCTCCTTCACAGGCATCATTGTATACTGCACTTCCATATGGGGAGATAATGGAAAAAAGGCAGCCAGGTTGTGCAGCTTGATGGCCATCCCCCAGCGCATGCCATCTCTTTGGGGGTGCCACCTGTTCTGGATCCATGCCAGGTGGAGGGTGGGGGGGCGCCCTCACCTCCCCACCATGGAAGGTAAGCCATAGGGGAGTACAAGGTGGTGACCCAGGAGTTTGGAGTGGGAGGACGGTGGCCGGAGGGAGAGGAGAAAGAGTAGGAGCTGCCCAGAGGCCACACAGGAAAGAAGTAAGAAAAAAAAAACACAATGGTACAAACAAACCAAAAAAACTCAGAGAGGTTTCATCTTAAAAATGTTTAATTTGGTCACTTACAGTCGTGAAGGGCAAGATAGGTTGGAAAATAATGAATACAATCCACTTTTCAGCAACATCAAGCATACACCTTACTCAGCATTCCTCCAAAGCTGTGCTGAAGAAATGTGCATACTTTTTCTACAACTGGATACCAGCTCTGTTGCTGATAGGTCCAGACTCCAGCAGTCACTGAACAAGAGTTAACTCACGCCAGATGGAATGCAGGGGAGAGAAAGCAAATGCACTTGGAAAAAAAACATGTTTTTATAAGGATAGCAACTACTCAGAGTACTGAACTCATCTGACCTCTCTGCTTAGTGAATGCGTGTGCCAGGCCTGTATAAGAAGTGGAGGGTCACATTGTGCATCCTTACCCCTATTTTTGATAGTGAGGAGTCAGCTGACCCCCCCTTGACCCCCTGATTATGCTGCCTATGGTCATTAGCATGCTTTTACATTAAGTTATAGGCAATCACCTACACAAAACAGCAGCTAAACATCCCACTGAGGCTTGTTAATTTGGTAATTTACCATTAGCGTGCTTTTAAGATCACCACTGCTGCAGATATTGCCACATTATCACTTTTTTCTGGCCAAACATTAAGGGCAGGCACTCGGTAAATCAACGCAAACTAAAATACTCAGTTTATCTCTTTTAGATTTATTACCCCACAGAATATCGTCAACTCTAATTACTAACATCTTGCATACTTTTGTGATCTCTTACACCTGCCAACTTATATATCCAGAACAGCCTTAGCTAACAAATACTTATATCTATATATTTGTATATATGCTGGACTTATTTACACTTGGCCACAACAGCCTTAACCAACCCATACTTATTTGTAAATGTGCCAAACATACTGTAGTATTCCATTATAAGAGCTACTGGCTGGCAGTGTTATGTAATGTGACGAGCCACATAAAAGCAACAGTACTATTTATTGCAGCAAGATACAATACTTAAAAATAGCCATAATGCAACCTGGCCAGGTTTGAATGGCCAAAAAGAGCTGGCTAAACTTTCATGAAATTTCTCCCCCTTGCTCGACGCTCCCCCCTTCCCCCATTTCTATATATTATGGCTGTTTCTAAGTATTGTATCTTGTTGTAATAAATAGTACAGTTGTTTTTATGTGGCTAGTTACATTGCATAACACTGCCAGCCAGTAGCTGGTAGTTGGTTTGCAAAATGAAAACAGGCCTCAGGTGTCAGGCTTAACATGCAGCTGGTGGCATGGTTTTATCTGACAATGTCAAGTTTTCTTAAAAAGGCAAGTCTTTGAGACCACTTTACAGCCAGTACAGGCAGTTTTTTTTATAAGAACAGGTGAGGTTAACCAGAATAACCAGGTAAAGCATCAGAAATCCTTCCCTCTGTCTGGCACAATCAAATAGGTCTCAGCTTGAAACCTTTATTCTCTTAGAGTTTCAGACTTCTCTTCAGCAGTGAGCTCTTTGTCTTATCCAAACCAAATACAGACTGACCAGCTTGTTTCACAGGGTTTATATAAGCCTCCCCTCTGGGTTATGATGTTGTCAAAACTGGCTGTCTGCTGGCTATGAGCACCTAGCGCCTTACCTGATTGCTCTGCTGTCCATTCAATACTCAGCTGTTTGGCTGTGTACATGCAGAACAGCCTAGGGTTAAAAAGAGCAAGACAAAAACAGATACAAGGATAGATGGTTACAGTTAAAGCTGGGCAGGGGATCACCCCAAAGACTAGACATCATGACTTCTGGTGGCTTGGTCATGGGGAAGTTTCAAGGGGGGAGGGAAAGAAAATATATAGCAACACCAAAGTTAAGGAGTCCACCCAAATTTTAACATCTGAAGCAGAAGTCCCATAATGGAGGTAGGAAAAGGGGAGTGGGGGTATCATCCACTGGAGACTTAAAAAAGTCAAATAGAAAATGAATGGGAAGTGAAAATAATACAAGAATGAATGAAAATGCGAAGGGGAGCAGAGTTCATGTAAGAGGGAGCGGGGTGGGTTAAAGGAGAACTGCACTGAATCTGTGGGTCATTTTCCCAGTAGAAGCTGATTTTTAAATACTAGTTTAAATTCTACTATTGTGCTATCTAAACAGGCTGTTTAGCTATCCCAGTGAATGTTTCTGATTTACACACAGCTGATAAGTACCATTTTAGAAGTGTATGATGTATATTATGTCCTTTGCTCTGCTCTTCTATTGTTGGCACAATGCATCCACATTCTATTATAGGACTCTGTGGATGGAAAGGGACATAAACTACATCATATAATTTTTTGTTGTTTACATTTTATTAAACTTTAATAACAGAATTAAACACAAACAGTATTACTAAACAATGCATCAAAATAAAAAAAAACAATATCAACTTAATCAATCAATGACAGGGTGCAGACAAATAAATCAAACAAATAAAGACTATAAAAAGTTACCACAGTCCACAAATCTGCATAGTAAGCAGAAATATTAAAACTAGAGCTTAGATTACATAAAGTAAATCATAACTTTGTTAGTATATGCTATCATAAGAAAGATAATTGAACACAACCCTTAAAAAAAAAAAAAAAAAAAAAATGATTCTGCCGATCTTTGACTACGGGGATGTGATCTATGGCACCGCCGCACCGTCCACTCTGTCCAGCCTGGACACCCTTTTCCACTCCTTCTGCCGTTTCATACTGGACTGTCCAAAACTAACACACCACTGCGACCTTTACAGCGCCCTGTCCCTCCCCTCACTTGCTGACCGCCGGCTAATCCACGGCTCCAAAATTGCCGCTAAATTCTGGTCCCACTCTCTCCCCCCATACCTGTCTGCATCCTTAACTTCTCAGCTCCCCCCAGCGTACTCGCTTCGGCACTCAGATGCTAGACTATTCCACATCCCTCTTATGCGCACCTCCATGGGCCAAGCAGCACTAAGCTACCGCATACCAAAACTCTGGAATGACTTACCAGCAGATATCCACCATTACTACAATCTCAGACACCTCAACACTCGCCTCTCAGAGCACTTCCTCTCGGTCTGCTCTTGCTCCGGCCCTGCCCCCTAAGAGGCTTCAACTGCCTACCTTAACTTCCTGATGGCCTACCAACCAGCCTAAAATTGCACCTAATAACTAACCGGCTAATTAGCTACACTTCCACTTAGGGCTCCCTCCCTCTCTCCCAATCTTTCCTCCTAATCCAGCTATATAATCTATTGTTGGCACTCTTCTCCCTTACACCAAAGCTCTATCTTCCTGTTTGCACTTCATCTGGATATAAGAACAAGCCTACCTTAGCTACCTACTTTATAGGCTCACAACATTGCCTCCTCATGTGTAATTGAATGTCTGTATAATTACTGCTCCTTCCCTCATGTACCCCACCTTGTTTCCCCCAGGTCGCATCTGGAAACGAGTGGTCTTCCGCTCAGTATGCCTGCCTGGTTAAACTCTTGAATAAATAAATAAATAAATAGGACCCCGCCCCTTTTTAAAAGAGGAGAAGGGTGAGGGGACTAGGCCATCATCTGAAGAATATACTTGAAAGACAACCAAAATTAAACATTTAGCCAACAAAGAAAAATAATGAAAACAAAGACAAACAACAGCAAAAAATAAACTCCCTTCCCCATGGGACAAGGGAAGGTGAAACTGCCAATTGAAAGTTCAGCCAGGGACTCCAGATCTCTTGACAAATAACTGCTTTATTAAAAATGCCTATAAAAGGTCTTCTTGAAGCCATAAATAAAATTAACTATCTGAAACCAGTCTTCTTTGTCAGGAACCTGAGCTTTACACCAAAATCTAATTATTGCTATTTTTTGCAGACAAGATTAAAATGAAAAAAGCTTCTTTTAGCAACAGGAAAGCTGTGGAATAATCAGAGGTATCTGTAACAGAACTGTCTTAGAATTTAGACTAAAGGAATCATTAAAAATCTGGTTAAGATCATCTGAAACAGCTTGCCAAAAGGACACTAAAGCTGGACACGTCCCAAAAACATGTGACTGATTAGCAAAGACTTCCCAATACCCACACTAACAACTTGTCACCTGTGAACCAATATATTTCACAACTTGAGCAGACATCAGAAAGTACCTTATCTGGCATTTCCAGGAGAAGACCTGCAAATAAGTTGATGAAGAAACAGTGAAACTAGGCAACGTTGAAGCTTCCCATTCCTCCCAGGAATAGGAATCATCAATTTCTGACACCCACCACTGATAAACTAAGCAAGAGAATCAGATTTAAGTTCCCTTATGTTTGAATAGAGAGTGCATATTCAATTATCTTGTTTGGCTCCTCATTGTGCCTCAATTAAGGTTGCAACTCCCAAAGAATCTAACTGAAGTGAAAGTGATGCTGTAAAAGTTAAAGACTGCAGGAACGAGTTAAGTTGTATGTATCTGTAATGGTCCATAGAGGGCAAACCATACCTAGCTTGAAGTGCCAAAAAACTCAATCAGCAGTGCTCATCGAATAACTGGTGGTAAAACTCCAGCCTCAGCTTTTCCCATCTCTGAAGAAAAATATAAAATTTACAAAGAGGATTCCAATCATCCCAGACAAGAGAAGTCACCAGAAACTTATCTAAAGCAAAAAGGGAACTAGAATAATTATACTAAACTATGAAAACATCACCTGAAAAATCAAAACAATGTGATAACAGCATCCTATGTTTTAAGGAAGCATAGCAAATCCGACCTATGTCATATCAATCATTCAACACCTGATCAATATCCTTCCAATAGGCCTGGAAAGGCAGAAATGGTCCACCAGCATAGGATACGTAAATGAGAGGCAAGAGTATACCACAGAATATTAGGTAAACCTAAGCCACCTGAGCAGGGGACAAATACAACAAAGAGGATCAAATCCTGGCTTTCTTTCCATTCCAAACAAAGTTTAACATAAGACCTTGCCATTTCTTGAGATAAAAGTGAGACTGACTGATAGGAAGTGTTTGTAGGAAAAAAAATAATCTTTGGGAGGATGATCATACGTATAGTTTCTATTCGACTCATAAATGACAGCAGTAAGGTAGACCAAACTTTTAAATCCTTCCTGATCTGTTGAGTAAGGGGTTCAAAGTTCATAAGATCAAGCTGGGGCAAAAACTTAGGAATTTCAACTCCAAGTTATTTAATATGATTTCTGTCCCACCTAGGAGGGGAATAATGATAAGCTATAACTTCAGTCTTAGACCTATTTAAATGGAGCCCTGCTAAAGCTTCAAATTCCACCAATTAAGAGGAAAGTGCTCTAAGAGAAATGGTTGGATTAGTTAACTTAAGCAAAATTTCATCTACTGATAAAGCTACTCTGTAATCGCTTCCCCCAATGATATCCCCTCGATGCTATGAGAGAGATGTATATGTGCTGCCAAGGGCTCTACATACAAAGTGAATAACAAAGGGGAGAGACAGAGCATCCTTGACGAGTACCCCTCATTAACCAAAATGGGGCCGATAAACCATTGTTAACTTTAACAAAAGCAGCCGAACGTTAATAAAAGTCTTTTGGCATAAGAATAAAAGCTAATGGGAACCCATGACATTGCAGGGCAAACCACAAAAAAAGTCAAGAAACTCTGTTGAAGGCCTTCTCTACATCCAAGCTGGCCAGGACCAGGGGGATAGATTGCTTGGTAGCATATTCTAGAAGAAGGAAAGTTCTGGGAAGGTTATCGTGAACTTGCCCCTTGCACACAAAACCCATCTGGTCCTGGTCCTCCAAGGATGGGTGAAGGCCCTCAAGCCTAGCAGCAAAGACTGACATGAAAAACTTATAATCTGAATTTAACATTGATATAGGATGATACGACTCGACCCTGATAGAGTCCTTACCCGGTTTGAACAGAGCGGCAATAGTTGCATAACTCCAGGATGGAGGTAAGTGATCACCTTTCTGAACCTTCCTCATTGCCCGCTGAAGTAAAGGGCACAAACTAGGTTGAAGCTGCTGTACTTTATAAAAATCTGATGGAAATCCATCTGTTCTGAGACTTTACCCAGTGCTTGCCCAGGATATAGCCCTTTGTAATTCATCTAGAGAAATTGACTATAACAATAACTGCTTGAGAAGAAGATAGGTGTGGGAGTTTAGCCTTAGATAAAAACAAATTAATCCTATCCACTGGAATGGGTTCTTGTCCTGTGAGTAGAGAGTTTTACTGGTTGGTCATTGCAGGGCCCCTTTCTGCTAGTCCAGGGCTTCCTCATTCTTATTGGTTATGGGATTGGGCTAGTAGATTATTTTTATGGGGCTCTTGTTTTATTCTTTTTTACTGCTTATACTATGAAGATTATCTATTTTAATGTAAATTGTATTACTAATCCAGTTAAATGTTTTAGATTGTTACACTATTGTCATCAATAATGAGCAGAATTGATTTTTTTTCCAGGAAACCCACCTATCATCTCAGAAGCATGAGAACATTTTGAAACTTGGATTCGCTCAGGCTTTTCATGCATCTCACCCATCGGGGAGATGTCATGGTGTTCTTATTTTAGGTTATAAAAGACACTGTTTTGAAACCCATTCTACTTTAGCAGATCTGGAGGGTTGGCTTATTTTAGTGTCAGGGCTATTAGTTGGTCAAGAGATCACATTAGTGAATACATATTCCCCCACGCCACTACAAAAAAGGCAGTTTTTGTTAAGTTTTTTCCACTTTTATCTTCAAATTTAAATAGTAGACTTCTGTGGGGAGGAGATCTGAATCTGACCCTTAATCCTGAGCTTGATGCCTCAGTGTCTAAGGCTTTTCACCAAACTCATCAAAGTATTTTAGTAATATGATTCAACATTTTGGCTTGATTAAATGGTAAAGGCAATGCCTTGAGTAGTAGACTACAAACAATGTCCCCCCCAAAATGACACTGTCAGAAAAAGAGCAGTACCTGACTTAATGACAATTCCTCAAATTCCCCAGGATTGAGAAAAAAACTAATAAATAACATATCAACCGCAGGAGTAAAATAAAGACCCGTAAGCCCTTCTAAAGCACAAAACCTTCCACAACAAAAAAGACAAAAATGACAAAACTTCCAGGAATCTCCCAAGTCCAGTGTAACACGGTTATGTTCCTACCCCATCATGTCCACACAATAGCCTCAATTCTGAAACAGCTGTTCCATAGATTCAAAAGAGAAAGGCCTCCATATTAAGGAAACTATCCACCATCTCCATCTGCAAAAAAATAACAATGAAGAGAGAGGAAAAAACAACAGGGGAAAATGTTAGTGGGAAAGGAACTCGGGGAGTGGAGAAAAAAGAAGAAAAAAGCCATTAACCAATTGAAAGAAATATAAAGGGCCATAAAAAGCAAAACGTAATCCAATACATCAATACAATGTGAACAGTCAAAATGTCCCACAGCAACTCCAAAAAGGCATGCCAGTCTTTAATGCAAAATCCTATAATTCAGAGAGGAAAATCTTCAATTCAGATAGCATCATCCCTTTGATAGTCTTGAAGAAGAGTTTAGATCTCTTGCAAAGAAGCTTGCATCCTCCTTTTCTTTCTGGAAGGAGAGGCTTAAGAACATTGTTCCTTCTGTAAAGATCTTTTTTCTTGAGCATCTAAGAAGTTAATGGATTACTTTGGTGGCAATAAATTCCTGACCAGCAACTCCTGAGCCACAGTTTCTGAATCTTCAAACTGCTTTGTGTCATCCAGAAAATGGATCTGCAATCTAGCTGGGTATGGGGTGGCAAACTTCAATTTATGTGCCTGGAGAGTCCTCAAAATCAGAGCGTAGGCTTTACATTGTGCCAGGACAGCCAGAAAGTAGTCATTGTCAAAATAAATATGGGCTCCTTTATAAGTCTTGGAACCTCTCCCATATGCCCAAATCAACAAATCTTGCTTGCCTGCATAATTGTAGATTAAGAAAACAATATAACATGGTCTCCAATCCAGAAAGGCTGATTTCTGAGCCAACAACTGATGGGCCCTCTCAATAGGTAAAGGAATCAAATTGGAAACGTCTAACATAGATGCCAAAAAAGATTGAAGGAATGGGACCATGCCTCCTAAGCCCTCTTCCCCCTCAGGCACTCCATAAATCCTAATGTTATTCCTACATGAGAAGTTCTCAAGATCTTCACAATGCTCCTCAAGAGTCTGGCAGTCCTATATAATCTTGCCTACCCCCCACTCCAGCCAGTTGACTTGAGTATCCATACTCGTAGCCTGTGAGGAAAGATCAGCCACCTTCATTTCCAAAGTGACAATAGTAGAACGAAGCCCCTCCAAAACAGTATGGGTTTCTGCCCAAAATTCTTTTAACTCCTGAAAATTGCTGATGTAGTGGAATCGGGAGGAGATTTTACCAACTCCCCACCTTTGACCATGGTTTCCAGCTCAGACCACTGAGGTGACACAGTTGGCGATTTTGAAGAGAGAACTGAGGTGAGAGGAAATTGTTTTTAATTTTTCATTTTACCTATGCAGGAAACAATAGCCTCCAAGTAGAATGAAGATAAAACTGAGCAGTAGGCAAACTTAAGTTAGAGGCTATTTGGGCTGCACAGCACAGAAAAGCAAGATCAGGCAGTCATTCTCCTCAGGAACAAAACTGGAAGTCTACATCATACAGTTCTAAAATGGTACTTACCAGCTGTGTGTAATTCAGAAATGTCTGTAGTGGTTACTGAAAAGCCTGCAGAGATGAAACAATAACAGAATTTGAATCAGTTCTTAAAAACAGCTTCTACTAGGAAAATGAGTTGTAGGTTCAGCATAGTTCTCTGTTAATACTGTATTTGGGGAGGGACAACATATCAGGCACCTGTAATATTCTCTAACAGAGCCACTAGGTAAAAGAGTGATATGGCAAGGTAAGATGGGGGTGGCTGCCCGACTATGCTGCTGACACTCATATGACGGTGAATCAGTTTTTAATTGGTTTAGTTTATTTACTCACTATATTAAGTTTTTACAGAGATGTAATAGTCTCACAGGGGATTTAACTCAGCCAAGTAGCAATAGTCACCCCTTGACCTGGGGATGGAATACCTTGTAGGATCCATACCACAGGGACACATAGGTGGAAAAGTTTACCCACCTATATCATAAAAGCAAAAATGTATATTGTTCCATGCTGGTATAAGGCCAGTCAGAAGGTCTTACAGTTTTGTTTTACTAGTTTAAGCTCAAAGTTCAAGCATTTGTTTATAAAGGCAAAACCTGAACATGTATGGTAGACCAATGCTTTGATAGTTATTATAATAACGTTAACTAGAGGTATAAAACAAAAATACACACAAAGCAAGTTTAGACAGAAGAGCATTTTATTAAATGACAAAATACAGAAAAGTAGGAGGAGAGGCAAAAAGGGAAAAGTCAGTTGAAAATGTCTTCAAAGCAATTGAAAGGTTTAAGTTGAAACTTCAGATTGTACAGATAGGGAAAAGAACTGAATGGAACATTTCTAACTTTGACTAGCACAGCTGAATACACAGGAACTTCTCTTCAGTGGCACTGGTACTATCTTCATAACGAAATGGGATGACATCCACACCTTTAAAGATATATTTACAAAATATTAATAGTCTACATAATCCAATAAAGTGTGCAAGATTCATGCAACAAATGAGGAATAAAGCTGTGGATGTCTACTACATTCAGGAGATGCATTTGTCAAACAATGAACATGCTAAATTAAAATTGGGGGGCAATATAAGGTATATGCCTCATCACATTCATCAAGTAAAAATTGGGGTGGCTATTATGATTCCATCAAATACATACAGTAGCTGGAAATACAAAACACACACATTAATGCCCAAGGCCGATATGTAATTCTGCAGGGCCAGCTTTACTCGTAGGCAGTAACTCTTGTTAACAAATACCTACCACCTAACTCTTCTACTGATGAGACAGGCCTGACATTCTCAGGCAGTAAACTCCAAAAGAGAGGGGCAGCATGTGGGAAAGAATGGGAACCAGCTTTTGTGATAGAAAAGAAAGCAAAAAGAAGGGTCCTTTTAAAGGACTGCAAATTTAAAGTTGTATCACGAATAGAAACAAGATTACTCAAAGGAGAAAGGGTCTTATAGTACAATGATTTGAAAATTAACCCCCATAATAGTATTTAAACCAAGATGTGAGAGATAACCATCCTAACTGAGAATACAAAAAGCAGTGGTGGATATGTATGGGAAGATCTAAGACAAATTGACAGATGATATTGTACAACACAATTAAAGCATTAGTTTCCTTGACTGACAGTCTGTGGAATAATCCTCCAGGGCAGTCAAAATGAAGTAATAAGATCCAGAGGAGTCATGTGATGCAGTTCACCAAGTAGCTGCACTCCGGCAGTGCTCCATCCACCCTAAGGCAAAAATACAATTTAATTAAGTCAAATTTCCAGAAAATCAACTAATAATTTGACAGTACATTACCTGAACATCAGGAGAACAAAGCAGCATGAAGTTATGAAGATGGAAATGCGGCTGGTGGCCCCCAAACACAAGCCTCCGACAATCCCAGAGAAAGTGAACAAAAAAGCCAGGGTCCAACAAGCAACAGGAGGCCGTGCTTTGACTTTGACTACCTCTACTATTATTATGGCAGAAGCAATGCCGCTTACCCTAGAAAGATTCCTTTAGGAATTTCAGCCTTTTAAGGAAAAAATAAGATTTCTAGCCACTGAAGTTAAGACAATGGCTGAAGCACTTGAGGATGTTTCAAAATGCACTTCAGATAATGAAGTGCACTTAATCTTGAAGGAGAAATGAATATGTAAACTTGAGCCACAGATAATAGGGAACAGACAGCAAATTAAAAGGCAAGAGGCCAAAATCGAAGATTTGGAGGGGAAAAGTAGAAGAAACAATGTGGTGGTCATTGGCCTTCCAGAATGGGAAGAGGGGGTTGACACCATAACTTTCATGCAGAAGTTGTTAGTGAAACTAGCAGGCCCTTCCCCATATTGAGCCAACTACATTATTGAGAGAGCCAACAGAGTGCTCTGGCCTATTCCCACTCCAGGATCAGCTCCCAGACCTCTCATCTTTTGATTTTTGAATTTTCAAGAAAAACAGCACTTCTTGAACAAAATGAGAGAATACAAGATGTATTATGGGAGGGGAAAAAGATCCACATTACCCAGGATCTTCTGACTACTGTTCGGCAACACTGTACTCAATTTCATCCCATTATCTCCAAGTGCATAGCCACTGGGATAAATTTTCAGATGGCCTACCCGGCTAAGCTGCAAGTCCAAATTGATGGGGTCTGGTTCTCATACGAGGAGGTAGACAAAATCATGGAAGCATTGAAGAAAGTGATACCTGCATTGTTTACTTACCGCTGAAATAGGCTGGCAAGATGGAAGGCATCCCAAGCTTTGTATGAGGGTAAAGAGTGAATTTATTACAAATGTCTGTTTGGATACCTCTGGTTTCCCTAGTTTAAAGTGTGGCTTCTGGGAACTCACAAAGTCGGCAATCTGTGAGGCAGTATTTACCTGATGGACTGGCTGTTTGGTTATATCGCAGCAGCAGGGTTCTCAGAGTAAATAAGGCCCATATCTTTAAGTTTTGTTGAGCATGGAACTCTACAACATTGAGGGAAAATATCAGTCACTTGGAAATCCTGTATGAAGCACTAAAAGTGGACTTCAGTTAACATTATAACCACCTGTGAATACCTTTAGTTCTGGACTATGTCTGGCTGTAATTTGTTTCTATCCTCTCATTGCTCTGGACAGATATACTGATCCAAATACTTTCTTTGTTTTAGGCTTTGTGGTTCACGTGCCAGACATATAAATAATTACATAAACCTCTCCAGCTATTCTGTTTAATCAACCGGGAGGGTTTGTACACCGGGCAAATGATTATGACTGGGACCGCTTCCTGTACACGAATCGAATCAGTGCACATGCATACATTTGGAAAGTTCCTCTGCTAGTCTCTGTTTAGTGCATGCTATATAGGCCAAGCGGAGTGTTTTTCCTGAGAGTAGGGTCTACGAGTTAGCATGCAGAAGGAGGAGAGGAAAAGGATTGCACCTTTCCTCCATATTACTTTATTAAGTTCTGATATGTTCTTTTTCTTAAATAGTTGAAAGAATATTATAAAGTGTTTGTTCTACATAAGTTGGGTGGATGGGGGAAGGGTGGGCAAGCAGGAAACTGAGCATTATGGGCCAGAAATTGCTCAAACTGGTAGGGGGGATGGGTTAGTTTATGGGATTTCAACTTGTTTAAATGTTCTGTTTTGGCATATCATTGGGGAAAGAGGAATTATTTGGATGTTTGCATATACAACTCTTGGGGTTCAAGGGGTAGTAGGTAGCATGCAGGACAGACACAGAGACTGTGACTTTAAAGGGCTAAAGGGACCTGTGGTGAACAAAGAAGGGAGGGTATGGTGCCAAAAAAAAATATGGGATGTGGTTATTATCAGTGCTAACCGAACTGTATCACATGGGCCAAATCTTTAGAGGTATTAATCAAGATGGCAAACCCAATTAATATAGTTTCATGGAATGTGAAAGGGGCTAGGCAGAAGGACAAAAGATATAAATTACTTAAACATTTGCAGAACATCAAAGGGGAAGTAGTCATGCTTCAAGATACTCATCTATTGGAATCGAAGGCTAATTTACTGAGGAAGCAGCATGTGGGGCAGATCTTTGCAGCCAGGAATAGTACAGCCACTAAAGGGGTAGCTATACTGCTGGCAAGAACCATACCATTTGTGAGTAGCCAATGTATAAGAGATCAGCAAGGGCATTACATTTTTGTTAGAGGAACCCTTTTAAACATGTAACTAATAGTAGGGAATATTTATGGACCCAACTCTGATTAATACTCTTTTTTCACAGGACTCCTATTACCGTTGTCTCCCTTCCTCTTCTTACCAATTCTATTAGGGGGAGACTGGAACCTCCCATTTGATCCAAGTTTGGTTAAATCAGAGTGCAGAAGAGGTGTGGGGCTCTTGCACATACAGAGGGCAGTTCACGAACTAACAGATTATATTGGCTTATGTGACTCCTGGCATGTGCTGAACCCATCGGCTAGAGAATATACATTCCGCTCCCCTGTCCGTGGAACTGCCTCCTAACTTGATTATTTCCTTATGAGTCTGTCAATGTTGGGAGGCTCCTGGACAGCAGATTGGAACCTGAGGTGGTACCAGACCATGTGGCAGTGAGTCGTCATCTCTTCCTCTCCAGTCCTCAACCTTCTAATAAGATTTGGAAGTTAAATAATCAGACACTGAAAGATACCGTGGCTAAGAAACACATTACTGAATATTTACAGAAATATAATGAGGACAACTGGGGTTCAACGGGCAAACCTGACATGGAATGGGGGGGGGTTCTTAAATGATATATTATAGGAGAATTCATTAAAATTACTGTGGCTAGAAAGAGGAAAAGAGAGGAAAAGGTGAACTCCTTGCTTTCCCAAATCAGGTCTATTGAAAAGTATTTTTTGAACATGTCAGGGGATCAGGAACACGAGTTTCTCATTAAGCTCAGGGAACAATATGGAGAGCTCCTCCGGAAGAAAGCAGAGTAGGCCGTATTAAAGACCAGGGCCACATATACCGAGCAGGGAGAGAAGGCCAGTCAGCTTCTTGCCCTTGGATTAAGTAAATAAGAGGCCTCGAGATTTATCACAGCAATACACTCGGAAACAGACAGATCCCTAAAGGTCAACCCCAGGGATATCTCCTAAGAATTTGAGGAATACTATTGGAACCTATAGTCAGATGTTGGAGAAGCCTCCACAAGACAGAGTAGATAAGTGTTGTCTCTGTGGAACAATCAGGTATTGCATTGGATTCTTAATCGAAAGGTTGGTGGTTCAAATCCACCTAAGAACAATTTGTCTATGCATGGAATGTCCTTCCAGAGGAGGTTGTGGAATCAAATACAGTGGTGGAATTCAAGCATGCATGGGACAGTCATAAGGCAATTCTAGGGGGTGTGGGTAGGAAGAAGTAGGCTGCTGGTTAACTAGGATCTGCAACTTATCCATTAGGTAGGGAAATGGGCAGACTGGGTGGGCCAAGCGGTCCTTATCTGCCATAAAATTCTATGTTTCTATGATAACGTTTTAGCTCAAATTCCTCTCCCCACTCTAGCTACATCCCAAAAATAAGAGCTAATAGCGCCCTTCACAGAGTTAGACATTCTCATTGTAATATGTAATCTGCCTTCAGATAATGTCCCTGGCCCCAATGGTTTTTCCCCTAATTTCTATAAAGTTTTTGCAAACCAATTGGCTCCATGGCTATCAGCATTCTTTAAACATATCCTGGCATCTGAACAAGTAGATCAATGATCACTAGAAGCAATGATAATTGTACTTCCAAAACCTGGAAGGGACCCAAAATGGGTAACCAACTATAGGCCTATTTTGCTTCTTAGTTATGACATTAAAATTCTATCCAAACTGATTGCAGAGAGGGTGGACAGAGTTCTACCATACTTAATTGGACCAGACCAAGTCAGCTTCATTATAGGGAGGTCCTCTTTTGACCATCTCCGCAGGTTAGCTCACATCTTCTCTTCATTCAGGGATGCACCTCATCCTATGGTGTTTGTTTCCCTGGTTGCAGAGAAGGCATTTAACAGGGTAGAATGGCAATTCATGTTCAGGTCCCTTCATAGATTTGGTTTTCCCGCCAAGTTTATTGGGTGGATCAATTCCCTATATGCCAATCCTACAGCACGTATTTTCTGCAATGGAGTTTTCTCCCCCAGTTTTTCACTGCATGCTGGCACTAGACAAGACTGCCTCATGTCCCTTTATTATTCAGTCTCCATTTAGAACCCCTCATTGCTTTTTTAAAGGAATCTCCATTGGTTCGGGGTATAACCCTTGGAAGGAGGGAGAAGATAGTCGCATATGCAGATGACATACTTTTGCACTTATCCCAGCCAAGTGAATCTCTTCCTGTTGTCTTGAACATAATCAAATAATATAGTTCCTTTTCAAATTATAAACTAAATTCAGAAAAAAACTTCTGTTTTTCCCTTAAACTCAAGAACGAGTAAGAGTGAAATCCTGAATATCAGGCTCAACTGGGTTCCTAAAACATTAAAATACTTGGGCATCCAGCTGGCCAGAATTGAATCCCCAATGAAAAAAACTCAATTTGTATGCATTATTAATCACCGTACAACAGGATTTAACACACTGGAGGACCCTTCCACTAACTTTTTGGGGACACATCACTATAATAAAGATGAATGTTCTCTCTTACATATTTTACTCCATTAACCTTCTTAACCATTGGCTACCAATGACCTGGTTCAAGAAAGTTCATTCATGTATTACAGATTTTATATGGGAAGACCCCAGGGACAGTGTATCATAAACTTGCAGCCCCCAAATGCATGGGTGGTCTGAAATTACCACATTTCGGGTTCTATCATTGGGCAAGTCAAGCAAGTAAATATTTACAATGGCTCACACCGGATGAGGAACTGGAGACCATCTCCTATGTCCGAAGTTGACTCAAAATTGAAAAAGACATGATAGAAACAAATGGGATTTCTCCAGCTGCCCTTCTGTACTCTAAAAATGGCTGATCTCCCACTGAATTTTTGTCGAATGGTAATAGGCAACTCAGTGAGAACTCACTCCCAATTATGTTCTACATTGAACTGCAAAAATAATAAAGATCTGACACAACTCCTAACCAGGAATCCTAAATTCAAAATTGATGGGAAGATTTGATCCCATAATTAGCTATGGTAAAAGTGGAAGAGTTGATTAGGAACAATGTTGACTGGTTATCATTGGCAGAAATTCTGACTAAATTTATCATAAATCATAATATGGTATTTAGAGTGTACTGACTCAGACATATGCTTGTTCAATGTTTTAAACAGCCAGCTACACCTACACCTACCCAGTCAGGGGCATTAATAGTAGATCTTCTACCCTGGCTTCAGCTCCACATGCTGTATCTGACATATATGCCAATCTATATGGGAGGGCATATCCGATGGTGGACAGGATCCTGAAATACCGGTCATATCTTTTTCTGCAAACAGTGCCTAACTGGCAGAAAATCTGGAAGGGATGCCACCAATACATTGCCCAGGATAGATTAAGACTTATGCAACTCCAGATTCTTAATGATATATATATATATATATATATATATATATATATATATATATATATATATATATGACACCATATAAACTATACAAAATATAGGTAAGGCAAGTACACTCCTGTGCAATCATTGCAAGGATGACTTAGGTACCTTAAAGCATGTGTTCTGGGAATGTAACAAAATTGCCCCCTTATAGAAACTCATTCAAACCAAAGTAGACCCTTTGCTGGGACTTCAAGATCTCTTCATCCCAGAAGTTTGCCTGGTGGGTGATATTGGTGGCTTTTCCAGTGAAAGAACGAAGATACCACATCACCATGATTACCCTCTCAGTGAAGAAACTGGTACTGCATCATTGGATTAATGCAGAACCAATTTCTTATTTAGAATGGGTGCAAGAGTTACTCTTCAATCTATGAACAGAGAAGATGTTAGCCAGTCTCTACAATCGCATCCATAAATACAAGCAGATATGGGAAAAACTCCATGTTCGATATTCACTATCATGTCCCTATCCCTATTTTTTCTGATGAAGCCCTAATAGCATCACTTATGCTTGAGATTTAGATTTGGTGCTATGAAGAGGGGGGTATGATGGGGGAGGGTTGGTCAGGAGGGGAGGGGGATGACTGGATCAGGGTGGGAGGATTGGGTGGGGATTATATATCATTTCGCTGTATGTCTGATTGCACATTTTGTATTCATAAAAAACAATAAAATTTATATTAAAAAAAAGTAATAAGATCCCATTTTGCTATTGCACATCTTTTATTTATTTATTTATTAATTTAGTTATTTATTTATTTTAGTCTTTGGTAACCGGGTAAGGCCCACTAGGCACAAGTGCCTGTTTTCAGTGGCAACCTGGGAGCACTGGGTGGTTAAGAGACTTGCTCAGAGTCACACAGTATGCAAGTGGAGGTTGTGAGACTTAAACTCAGGTCTGGTCTGCTGGATGTATCAAGCTCATCCACACCTTGTTTCTTTAACCTCCAGGCTGTACTGCCAGCCTGGTTTCAAAAGAAAAGCATTTTTTTTCAATTTATATAATAAATCCAGTTTTTGATTAACATTTCGACCAACTGTCTTTACTTGGGTATGAAAGGTCAGGCAAGGATCAAGCTGGACTCTTAAATATTTAAATCCATTGACTTGCTCAAGTAATAAACCTTTGTCATTGTAAATATCTAAGATGAAATTTTCCTTCATGGTACCAGAAGAACAGAATAACATAGATTTTGTCTTTTTAAGGTTTAGGATCAAATGATTATCCTTAAACCAATTACAGATATCAATAAATTCAGATTTCAACTATGATGTCACATTGAGAATATTAGTCAATTGAGAATAAAGAATTAAATCATCAGCATATAGTAAACACTTACAGGTTTTACAAAGGAAGGCAATTTATTAACAAAAAGGGAGATCAATAAGGGGCCCAGTACAGATCCCTGAGGGACACCTGATGCAATAGGAAAAATAGATGAAGAAGAAGAACCAATAGTGACAAACTGGGACATATTAAAGAGATAATCCTGAATCCATAGAACTACATTCTCAAAAAAACCAAGTTCAGACAATTTAGATTTTGTTTATTTGCTTATTTGAATAGAATCAGAATTAAAATCCTTTGAGTCATAGACTCTTTTGCAAAGGCTCCATGTCAGATAAAAGTAAAGGTACAAATAGAGTAACAGTACAGAGTAAAATTCAAGAGAAAAAAATATACATACAATAACAATGTATGATACAGGGTTAGACATTCCTGGCTTAAGTTTACGTTGTCAGTTACATTAACTGGGAACATCCGGGAGGTCCTGGGTCAGTGCTAAGACAGAAAACAGTTTCATAGGGTCTTGGGGGACCCAGAGTCACAATACCAGGGTATGGGAAGGGGGATGTTGGAGAGCAAAAGGAGGGAGGCTAGCAACAATCAAACCAAGGGCTACAGGAAAAATTTACTGAGACAGATTAGATTCCTGAAAAACATTGTCCTTGGAAAGGAGTGCAGGGGGCAGGGTGAAAAGAGAGTAAAGAGAGGGTGGGTTTAGTAACAGTCACAGGAGGTGGCATCAAGTACTAGGGTTTTGAGACCTGACTTAAATTGGTTGAGACTATGGGTCAAGAAGATGGAGGATGGTAACCTGTTTAGCCATAGAGGGGCCTGATAATGGAAGGATCTTTGTCCAAGAGATGTCCTACAGTGTAGGATTAGAAGGGTATGGTTATCTGTGTGCCTCTGAGTCCACCTATGTGGGGTTGTGCGGATAAGTGGGTGGAGGCTGATTGAGGCTTGCTTAAGTTGTATCTTCTTGGCAAGGAGGCAGGTAGAATATTTAAGCCTGCCTTGTAAGTTAAGCCAGCCAGTATGCTTATAGAGCTCGCATGTGTGAGTTAATTTGTCACATCCTGAGACTAGATGTCAAGCTTTGTTAAGGGCAAGGTTGATGCTGTGCAGGACAGATTGGTCAGCTGACCCATATATAACTATACCGTAGTCTACCAAGGATAGAATAGATGAGGACACAGTGAGGTACATGGCCTGGGGGGGTAGGCAGTGCTTATGCCAGTAGAGGATCCCTAGTCTAGTGTTAATGGAGGAGGAGACCTGTTGTATGTTGGTGAGGTAGGTGAGGGAGGTGTCTGAGGTGATGCCAAGATATTCAAAACATGGGACCTGCTCCAGCACTTTGCCATGAGTGTTTTTTACAACTAGTAGTGCATGACTTTGGAGGCTTTGGTGGTGAGCAAAGATCATGGACTTCATTTTCTTGTAGTTGATAATAAGATGGTGTTCAGTGAACCAGGTTTCTAGTTCCCTAAAGTAGCCCTGCAGGGCTAGTTGAAGAGAATTTGGGTGAGGGTGTTTCCAGTATACTACCGCATCATTAGCATAAAGCAGCATGTGTCCACTGCAGGATTTAGAGAGGGAGTTTAGGAAGAGGGTGAAAAGTAAGGGACCGAGTATTGACCCCTGTGGGACCCCTGTGCAAACCGGCTTGCATGTTGAGATAGTTGAATTAATTTTGACTTGTTGAGTCAGACCTGAGAGGTAATCTTTGAACCAGGCGGTAACCTCTGGGGCAAAGTTAAGGGATGGATGGGTAAGGAGTAATAGCTCGTGTTTGACGGTATCAAATGCCTTGTTCAGGTCAACATAGATGGCCCTCACCACTGATCCTTAATCTAGGGCCTCATGAATAAAAAAAGTGAGTTCAGTGAGGGTGGTGGAGGTGCTGTGGCCCTTCCAGAAACAGTGCTGTTCATGGCAGAGCAGGTCATGTTTGGATAAGTATTCAGTAAGTTGATCTAATACTATTCTTTCAAGGGCCTTAGAGAGGGGTGGCAGGATAAGAATTGGTCTATAATTGCTTCCTTCGGTGGGGTCAACACTCTTTGGAATGGGGTTATTGTTGCTCTATTCCAGGCTACAGGGAATTGGCTGAGGCACAAGGACAGGTTGAGGATTTTGGTGAGATGAGGTAGTGTCACATCCAGGGAAAGCCGAATGAATTTGAGATCCAGGGAGTCACTGCTATAACTAGAGTTTGCCAGGGCTTAGGTGAGGTAGTGCTTTGCCTCATTACAAGAGATGACTTTCGCCTAATGGGTGTGGAGCTGTTGGTGTCAAGGGGGATGGAGGGTGGGGTGGGTGGTGGGGTCAAAGACGTTTGGCAGGAGAATGTGAGAGAGGTCAGAGAAGGAGGTGTTGAGGGCATCAGAGATAGCAGTAGGGTCCTGGGTAGTAACCCCATTTACTGTGATCTGGGCTGGGGTAGGGGAACAGATTTCCCACAGAGTTCCTTAATATTGCTCCAGAATTTTTTCCCAGAGCCCCAGGAGGAGATGAGAGTTTGTTTATAGTATAACAAAGAATGTATGTGACTGCACCAGGGACAGAGCAGTGCTTGACTAAAGCTGTATAAATATCAAAAAAGAAAATGTACCAGCACTTACTCAAAGGTAGCACTTTGCCAAGTGTAAGCTCCCAGGTCCACTCGAAAAAAGCTTCTTCAGGCTCAGTATTTCCTTTATATATTTCTTTTATTCATGGAAAAAAGCACTAAAAAAAACACTTCTGCTACTGATGTCCATAGATGCACACAAGTCCATATAGAGTTCGCATGACATCCACGAATAACCACAAGAAGTGAGCCTGTATAACGGACCAGACCAACAGTTGCTTCTGCTGTAACAGCAGCTGAGGGACATTCCCATGTCACATCCATGTCACCTAACGCGTTTCGCATTTTAAAAATGGATTACATGTACAATGTAAACCTAAAGATCGACTAGGTAGGTAGATAGGTAGGTCACCAGTCAATTTTGTATGTGTGTAAACTGCTAAAAAAGAGAATATATATTGTTGTTAGTACACACTAACATATTTAGAAAAACAAGAATGCAACACCTAAATATGTTTGTACATCTACTTTTTTCTCAAAAAATTTGATCTTTAGGTTTACATTGTACATGTAATCCATTTTTAAAATGTATTAGTAATTAATGTATAATGTGATGTTATTGGTGCTAGATTATGAAATATTAGGCATAATATTTAATTGTTTTTTGTATTTAGATTCATGAGAGTTTTTTTTGGTAGTTTTGTATATAATGTTGACACAGCAATATGTTACTGTTGCTTTAAGATGCACACTATAAAAGGTAGTTGGTTTCCACAAACGTCAACCTTTGAGAAAGCTGATTGCGAAATGCGTTAGGTGACATGGATGTGACGTGGATGTGACATGAGAATGTCCCTCAGCTGCTGCTACAGCAGAAGCAACTGTTGGCCTGGTCCATAATACAGGCTCACTTCTTGTGGTTATTCGTGGATGGCATGCGAAATCTATATGGACTTGTGTGCATCTATGGACATCAGTGGCAGAAGTGTTTTTTTAGTGTTTTTTTCCATGAATAAAAGAAATATATAAAGGAAATATTGAGCCTGAAAAAGCTTTTTTCAAGTGGACCTGGGAGTTTACACTTGGCTAAGTGCTACCTTTGAGAAAGTGCTGGTACATTTTCTTTTTTGTTTATAGTATGCAGCTTTGGCAAGCCGAGGGGCCCAAGTGCATTTGTTTCGTGCCTCTCTGCAAAGTTGCCTGTCCCGTGGGAGCTGTGAATCTAGGGCCTTATGCCATAGGTTATCCCTCTGGTGCATTTGGTTAAGTAACGATTGGAAGATCCAAGGGGTGTTTCTTTTTTTAACTACCTGCTTGGAGAAGGACACGAATGTGTCACAGGCCACATTGGAAAATGGAAATAAAGTAGGATAGTGCAATGTCTTGGGACTGAGCAGTGTGAATTGGGGACCAGTCGCAAGCAGCTAGGCGAGACTTGAAATGTGCTAGTGCTCCTTTTTTAAGTCATCTATGTTCAATGACACTAGGGAGGTGGTGGGGATTCTAGCGGACCACCAGCAAGTCACAGGGGAATGGTCACTAATCGAGTCAGGGAGCACAGTGACTTGGGAGGTTTTCTTGGGCCTGTTGGTGAAGATGAGGACTATAAGGGTTGAGGTCCCCATTCTAGTGTCCAGTCTTGTTAGGGAGTCGACGACCTGGGTGTGGTCACAAGCAAGGGCTGAGTTTTTGCTGGGTGATGAGGCAGAAGATAGCCAATTGACATTGAACTCTCCCAATAAGACGACTTCACTCCTAGGAGGGAGGTGGGAGATACTGTCCAGTACTCGAATCGAACGTGAACTTTTGGTTGAAAGGTGGGATATAAACTGCCATGATGTAGAGGGTTTTACCTAGGTTTCCCAGACTGAGCTTGACTCTTAGGGTCTGGCTCCATGTATAGGGGTTGGTGTGCAGACCTCAAGGGATCAAAGGAAGGATCTAACGTAGATGACACAGCTGCCTCCGCTCTTGCTAAACCTGTCAGCTCGGTAGAGGGTGTAGTCGTTAAGTGTGACAGCACCATTTGGGATCTTATCCATGAGCCAGGTCTCAGATAGGGCAAAGACATTGAGTGAGTGTTGGGAAATCCACCCCTGTAGGGGGATGAGCTTTTTTGGGAGGCTGAAAATATTTAGAGTTGCCAGCAGGAGGCTACCATGTTTATTGTTTGAGGAGATAGTAGAGGGGGTGGTCCAGGGTTGGGGTGTATATTACCTGATAGCAGCCGGAAGAGAAAAGAATGCCATAGAAAGGCTAGCCTGTGAAGTTTTGTTGAGGTGCACTAAGACTGGGAATTAGTGATTCTTTTAATGTGTGTGATAGGGACTGGGAGTGTGTGGATGAGGTGGGCTATCACGGTGACAAGAGGATGGTTACCAGATTTGGTGCTCATAAGAAGTGTAGGGGGCTATAGCCTTAGGGGTAACAGTGTAGAAGAGCAGCAGGAACAGTGTGTGTTGAGACTGGTAACCAGTGCTGGGAGGGAGTAGGTGCACAAAGTGTTTCGTAACAAGGGTTGGGGGGAGCAGGAATGTGAGTAAATTGAGGTTATACCAGGTAATTATAGGGTGTTTCACAGTGTAGTCGCCATTCAGTGGAGGTTTTCCAGTGGGGGTAGGAGAGCCAGCTGGGGGACCATAGTGGCAATGAGGACAGGCATCAGAAGTAGTGGGAACATGATTACTGCAGTGAATGTGTAGGTTTAAGTGGATGGGAGGAGTGGCCACTAGTGGTGAGTTGGTATAAGATGCAGCTGGAGAAGTGAGCTGATAGATTATTTTTGTGCTCACATGATGTGCTTCTGCCTATTTATGTGAAAGCCGGCCAAGGGTGGTAGTGGGGGTGGTTGGGAGCCGAACGCTGTGCGTTCGGTGGGGCAATCATCTCAGTGTGCTCTAGGCTGCAGCAGTCATGACCAGGCAGTGAGGTGCACTGTACGTGGGCAGATTTTTGGTGTCTGCTAGCGGGCTGTGGGGGAGGGTTGATGCAAGCCCTCGTGACCTCCGTTGTCCTCGGGGGGTCTGCTATGGAGGAAGGAGGGGGAGAAACAGATGGTTATAAAGGTAAGGAGTGGAGAGGAACACTGAAGTGGACTATGCTGAATCAGGATATTGGGAGGGAACTAGTGTTTGAAAAGAGGAATTTAATTAATTAACAAGAGCTTCTACAGGCTAAGTTTGAGCAAAAAAGAAAAAGAAAAGCTAACTTGTTAAGGGATACAGATTAAACAGCAACACACTGGATTACTTGATTTAAGCTCATTACTACAGAAAATAAATCCACTATATTTGTATTTAATTAGGTAACATAAACTTAAGGTTGGACAAGTGTGAGTAATTAAAGTAACATGCAGAAAACAACACAGGCTGAGCTCCAAATGATCTAGTGTTGGCTAACACTGAGGGTAATTGCTCTTAAAAAAAGGGGCCAAGAATCTGATTTTGAATTCTGTCAGTGTGCTCTGGGCTGCAGCAGTCATGAACAGGCAGTGAGGTGCACTGTACCTGGTCAGATTTTTGGTGGCGCCTAGCAGGCTGTGGGGAAGGGCTGATGCAAGCCCTCGTGACCTCTGTTGTCCTCAGGGGTTACGCTGGACAGATTTTTGGTGGCTCCTAGCAGGCTGTGGGGGAGGGCTGATGCAAGCCCTCATGACCTCCATTGTCCTTGCAGGTCTGCTGGGCAGATTTTTGGTGTCTCCTAGCAGGCTGCTGGGGAGACCTGATGCAAGCCCTTGCTACCTCTGTTGTCCTCAGGGGTCTGCTGGGCAGATTTTCAGTGGCTCCTAGTGGGCTGTGGGGGAGGGCTGATGCAAGCCCTCATGACCTCCATTGTCCTCGGGGGGTCTGCTGAGCAGATTTTTGGTGGCTCCTAGTGGACTGTGGGGGAGGGCTGATGCAAGCCCTCATGACCTCTGTTGCCCTCGGGGGGTCTGCTGTGGAGATTTTAACAAAGAATGATCAATAAAATCAAATGCTTTGGTCAGGTCCATGAAGTTCAACCCCAGCAGAAGACCATCATCAAAACTGCTGAGGGTGGGGTCCATTAACCTGCCCAGTGCAATCTCAGTCCGATGGTTTCTCTGGAAACCATGTTGTTCTGCACACAAAATGTTGTACTTCTCAAGGTAGGAAGTGATTTGGACAGAGACATTTTTTTTTCAAGTATTTTACTTAATGGATTCAAAATAGATATAGATCTGAAATCATCCAGACATTCAGCTCGAGAGATCTTTGGAATCGGCACTATCCTCACACATTTCCATGAAGAGGGGAAAAGAACCATTAACCAAACATGAATTGAAAATAGAACATGGGTTGCAATAAATGGAACAATAATTCTAATAAAATGCCCATTCAAACCATTACCACAGTCACTAAATATGTTAGGAATGTTAAAGACCAATTACAAAACTTAATTTGGGCATACCTTGTGAAAATAAAAAGGAGGCCTATCATCAATAATAGAATTTTCTATAGGTGCACTGTTCAGTGGTTGGTTACTAGAACTGTACATAGAATAGTCAGAAAATGTTTTACTCAAAAGATTAGAAATTTCAGTTGGATCAGAGACAATCCATCAGCAGTCAGCAACCTCTGGATAGCTGGTTTTCCAGTAGGTGATATTAAAGAATTAATAGAATTCCAAAAACATTTAGGATAGGCTAAATTCTCATCAAACTGTTTTTTATGAAACATATTTTTTGTATTCCTAACCAGTAGACTAATTTTATTGCACACATATCTATATTTATCCATAAGAAAAATAGATGGAGGTGATTTGTAGTTATCCCAAACTAAATACCTCACCTTAATCCAATCCTTAATTTCAAGTGAAAACCATCTGTTAGGTCTCCTTTTAATTAATAACTTCCACAGGGTAAAAAATAAATTCTGAATAGGCAAAATGCCCCTAGCTCAAAGGTATTTGTAATCCAAGATTTAAATCAATAAAATAAATAAATAAAAGTTCCTTGCAAAAAAAGTCCAAAGCACAATCAGTATCAGTAATAGAGTTGAGATATGACCAATCAATTTGTGAGAGTTTCAGAGAAATATAATTTAAATCAAATTTCTTAAAATTACGTGAATAAAGAAAACAGGGTGGAATTTCAGGACGTTTAAAGTTTAAAATGCAAAAAATAACCTGATGATCACTTGTGGAATCAGGTAATACTCCTGAGAAAGATAGCATCTGTGGAGGATTGGTAACGATCCAGTCCAAAATTGAGTGCTTAGCTGATATCATATTCAGTCTAGTTGGTTCAGAAATCATTTGAAACAAATTAAAAGGCTGAGAAAAGTTTCCAAACCAAGATTGTCAGAAGCCTGCCAATTCAAACTTACATCACCCAGAAAAACAATATAATGAGAAGATAAATATGGCGACCATTTCTCAAAAACTCCACATAGACCCACAAGTCCATTTTGAGGTGGGTTATAAAGGCACCCAAGTAATAAATGCTTTTTGCCCCACAAAACTATCTTAATGAGAAGCCAATCAGTTAAATCCTGTGAATCAGAACTACTACTAATGACAGTTAATTCAAGCAAGTCCCTATAATAAACAACAACTCCCCCCTTTTCCTTTCTAGGCCTTTCAGCTCTAAACATACAATAACCAGGAACTATACACACTGCATCATGTTCCTTAGGATACAGTACTATCAGACATGATCAAAGCAATAATTAGGGGGGACATTATTTCTTATGTGGCAAGACAAAAAAGGGACAGGGAAAGAACATATAAAAACATGCTGCAAGACCTAGATACATATCAGATTTTGTACTCCCAAGGAGATGAAGTTATCTGGAAAAAATAAATAAAACTAGAAAAGAAATACAAAACATCATGGACCAGAAAACTCAACAGGCCCCAGCTTTTTTAAAACAGGTGAATTGTGAAAGTAGCTCATGAGGCACCAAATAACTGGCACAAAACCAATCAGCTATTATACTAAATATGAAATTCCCAGAGACAAAAACTATTTTACACGACGAAGAAGGAATCAGTCAAATATTTAAAACTTATTATAAAAAATTATACCTCAGAGAACCAAAAATAAGCCCGATAGAAAAACAAAACTATTTAAAACAAATACAACTCCCCAAAATTTCAAAAGACCAACAAAAACTACTAGAAGCACCAATACAAAGTGTGGAGATAACTTATTGAATTATGAGGACAATGACAGACACATAACCTGGCCCCAATAGTTTCGCAAACAAGTGGTATAAATAATTCAGTTACAAACTTCTTCCACAGATGCTTCAAACATACTGTGAGGTGGTGGAAGGGAAATCCCCCCCTCCCCATTATGGGCATATGCAGTAATAACTGCCTTCCCTAAACCGGGGAAAGATAATACAGACCCTTCCTCATATTGACCCATATCAATATTAAACACAAACTGCAAAATATTTATAGCCATATGGGCTAAGAGACTCGAAAAAAGTTTGCCCACAATAATACACCCAGACCAAGCAGGTTTTATAAAACAAAGACATGCAATGAACAGCATAAGATGGACTTTGCTACCGATGGAACATATGCAGCTTAGGGAAATACCAGGGGCACTAATAAGTTTAGGTGCAGAAAAAGCCTTTGACGGGCTGTCCTGGGATTTTTCGTGAAACACCCTGTCAATTCTTAATTTTCCAAGGTTTTTTTTGGAAATGGTTGCAACATATCTACAATCATCCAAAAGCATATATCTGAATTAACGGATCACTGACTACCCCGATAACATTGTAAAGAGGCACCAGACAGGGGTGCCCATATTCCCACTACTTTTTGCCATTTATATGGAACCACTGGTGGCAAAACTAAAGCAATCAAATGAAACAGAAGGAATCCCTTTGGATCAAAAGAGCCACAAGGTGACATTGTACACAGATGATGTTTTGTTAATGGTACTAACCCCTGAAGAGTCTATCCCAGCAGCAAGGGCTATCCTACAACAATTTGAAATTCAGTCAAGATTTAAATTAAATCCTCATGAGACTGAAGTACTGTTATTGAACTACCTCCAATCAAAAGGTTTCAAAAAGGCCCTCCTAATTAAATAGAGCAATGCCAAAACAAAATATCCTGGAATACATATTCCTCAATATATCAGTAACTTGGAGTAAGTTAATTATGAACCCCTGATGGCTAAAATACAGGAAGATTTGGAGAAATGGGGGTGTGTGCCTCTTTCCATGCTTCAGAGGGCAGAGACAATCCGAATAAATATATTACCCCAGTTGCTATATCTCTTCGAAACTATATCCGTTTACCCAACAAAATCTTACTTTGCGGTGTGACAAAAACTGATAACGAAATTCATATGGGGGGATAACGGGACATAGACCCAAAATTCAACTTTCAGTACTTCAATTACTGTTAACGGAAGGTGGGATTAATTTCCCAAATCTGACACAAGCCGTATTTTTAAAAACTGTACTAATGTGGATCACACCCACATATAATGCCCCCTGGAAAGCAGTGGAATTCACATTAAATGATCCATATGACTGAGACCCTATCTTATTCTCAACTGTAGGAAAGCAACCCTTCTTAAACCTATTTAATAAAATGATGGCTAATACACTCTGTATACGGTTAAAACGAAGGGCCCACTCTAATCTGGAGTTAATTTTCTACTACTGTAGGTTACTCTGGTCAGATATAGAGTTTCTTCCAGCAAGGATGGACCTTTCATTTGATAGATGGAGACATATGGGGTGAAAATGTATCCACCAATTTCTGGAACAATCTGGGGTCACACCAATTTGAAACATTAGAATCAAAATATGGGCTAACAGGTTTGGAACACTATAGATACTTACATGTCAGGACATAGATACTACATAAACAGAAGAGGTACACTATGCTCCCAGTGCCTACTCCACCCCTACTAGAGATGATGTTGGCTGCACAGAAAGGCCAACTGGGGGAATATTTGATAGCACATTTTTATAAAGTACTGAGAGATGTTCTGGAGTACACAACACTATCCAACCAGAACAATCGGTGTAGGGAGCTACAAGTGACAATAACAGATGTCTCCTGGATGAGGTATGCTACTCCAGCAGTGAAAATTACTTCCTAGGACTACTGGAGAGAATACACATGTAAGTGTCATTCCCACTACTTCTGCACACCAGCTACTCTCCTTAAATATACCTCCACAGCTAGAGGATCCTGCTAGAGGGACTGTGGATACACAGCAGTGGATCTGGTTCACGTGTTCTAGTCATGTTCAACTATTGCACCCTTTTGGAAAATCTTAGAAAAGGTGCTTGAGGATCTAATGGGAGAATCAGCGGAGTTGACAGTTGAACTGGCCCTTCTTTCAATCCCCTCTAGAGACTGGAGCAACTGGTGTAGCCCCTTAATACTGATTTTGCTACTAGAAGCAAAAAAAAGCCATAACAAGGAAATGATTGACATCATTGGTATCTGCAATAGAGGAATGGTATAAGATTGTTTTTGAAATTTAGTACTGTGAAAGACTTACAGCATAAATTCATGATAGAATGGAGCAGTTTACTTTAAAATGGCAATTCTGGGTATGGTACACAGCATTGGTAGACCCAGAGTTTGTCCCACAGGTGTGTATATATATATATATATATATATATATATATATATATATACACACACACACACACAACACACACACATACATATCACACATGCCCCCACAATGCAAAGCATCATGGGCCACATATGCAAATTACCACAGAATATTATGCTGATTCAACTTTGAGCAGAAATGCATGGTGCTGAATGCCTCTCACACAGTTTGCAAAGGGTGCCAACAGAAGACATTCACATGTTTTGTCCTACAAGGACTCATCAGTATGCCACGTCTGTTTGACACCCCAGTGGAATGAACCAGCTACCCTAAGATGGTCTATCTGGGTTATGTTGTGGTGAACCCAATTAAAACAAAAAACAATTTAAAAAGCAAAGAACCTCTGTGCACAAGCACTGAGGTAATGGTTACCTCAATGGGTATTTGGTGTGAGAGGCCTTTTGGCACCATGCATTTCTACTTAAAGTTGAACCAGCATAATATTCTGTGGTGATTTTCATATGTGGCTCATGATGCTTTGCATTGTGGGGGCATGTGTGATTTTGTATTTCTTTGAAACTTGGCTTCCTAGCCAAATGCCCCTTGGGGTAACCATTGCCTCAGTGCTTGCACACAGAGGTTCTTTGTATTTTAAATTGTTTTTTGTTTTAACTGGGTTCACCACAACATAATCCAGATAGACCATCTTAGGGTAGCTGGTTCATTCCATTGGGGTGTCAAACAGACAAGGTATACTGATGAGTCCTGGTAGGGCGAAACATGTGTCTATGTCTCCTGTTGGCACCCTTTGCAAACTGTGTGAGAGACCTTTTGGCACCATGCATTTCTGCTTAAAGTTAAACCAGCATAGTATTCTATGGTGATTTGCATTGTGGGGGAATGTGTGATTTTGTATTTCTTTGAAACTTGGCTTTCTGGCCAAATGCCCCTTGGGGTAACCATTGCCTCAGTGCTTGCGCACAGAGGTTCTTTGTATTTTAAATTGTTTTTTGTTTTAACTGGGTTCACCACAACATAATCCAGATAGACCATCTTAGGGTAGCTGGTTCATTCCACTGGGGTATCAAACAGACGAGGCATACTGATGAGCCCTGGTAGGACGAAACACGTGTCTATGTCTTCTGTTGGCACCCTTTGCAAACTGTGTGAGAGGCCTTTCGGCACCATGCATTTCTGCTTAAAGCTGAACCAGAGTAATATTCTGTGGTGATCTGCATAAGCGGCCCATGATGTTTTGCATTGTGGGGGAATGTGTGATCTTGTATTTCTTTGAAACTTGGTTTCCTAGACAAATGCCCCTTGGGGTAACCATTGCCTCAGTGCTTTCCCACCGAAGTTCTTTGTCTTTTATATATATATATATATATTTATATATATATAAAATACAATATATGACAGGCACTGCCGCTGAGATGAAGAAGAGAGGAAGAAGAGAAAATTAAGTGCAGTCCTAAAATAAGGTATATAATGTAATTGCTTACCCACTACCTTGAAAAAAATGTGTAGAAAATGCTTAAAAATTGCTTCGAATTATGTCAAGTATAATTGTAAGAGAATTTTATATGTAGGAACTGTGTTGCATTAATAAGAATTTAAATATGAAAAAATACTCAGCTGTTGTGAAGGTGGAGAAGGAATAATATATATAATAATATGTATGTTGAAAGTACTCATATGTTTAGAGTTTCTGAGCTGCCTCAGCAAGCCCCTTTTAAAATATCAAGCTCAAAGGAGCAGAGCTGATCTGTCTTTCCAGTATCCCTTCTGATAAAATAAAAGGCAGTCAGGAATACAAACAATAAGAAAACTACCCTTTTGGCACCATTTTGAGATGTCTCCCAGCAGGGACACCTTTTCTTTTCTATCTGACCTTCCAGTAAATAGGTCACTATGCATTAAAGCCCTCCTGCCAGATTGACTTCCATGGGCCTGAGAGCTGGACCTAATGCTGTTCAGAGGTGACGGGTAGAAAAAGAAGGAACAGAAGAAGAAATCACCAATGGATGTCAAGCCCAGGGTGAAGCCAGGAAAGAGAAAGCAGAGAAAAGACAGGATGAAGGTGAGCATATTTTCATCTAGTAACCATCTATCTGTCAGCTCTATGACATGGCCAAACTCCTTAGCCTCAATGAGCACCTCCACTACCAAACTTGCCTATTAACTAAGAAGATTCTACTCGGGCTCTGGCCCCCTGGGGTCTCTGCCTCCATCCAACTCAAACCTTCCAGAGTCACTACCCGAACCACTGACAAGGTCACACTACTGGTACCCAGAACTAGGAATGCCCGGGCACAGAGGTCATTCAGCTACAGAACCACCCTTGGCTGATGGTCTGTGGATTCTGTAACTGTTGTTCCATGCCTCCATCTACATCATGTGTCCACACCAGATATCTGCATATCTGTCTGATGCAGTTCACCTTATATGGCAGAGTCAAGGGGGCAAATCCACCACCTTCAGTTCCTCCCATACCATGATCTGCACCCCATGCAAGTCCTTAATGCGCCATTGTGTCCATGCATGCATAACATTAGTTTTGCGAACCTCACCAGGTGTGCAACTCTGTACTCTCTGCTCTGTTCTATTCCAGTGTAGTGCACTGTGTTCATGACTAGGGTCCAAGGACAGAGAGATTAAATACATATGGGAAGAATCATTAATTAAAACAATATCAGCAGGAATTACATAAGAAATAAGATTTCACTGATGCTTTGATTTTGATAAATACTAGTGCTGTGGTAGCTATATAGTGCAAACTTGAAAAATTTGAAAACAATTTAAAATACAGGAATCTTCAAATAATTGATTTACTCAGCCTTCTTGAAACTCAGTATGATACAGTAAATATAAATTATCTGAACTGTTTGGGAGACATGAAATTAGTTCAGATAATTGGGGGTTCTTAAATCAGGGATTACATTATTCAGAGTTTATTTACTTTAGAGAGATACTACCAGGTCATTAGATAGGGATGTTCATATAGTGGGGGTTCATTAGATAGAGATTGTACTGTAATTTGGGAGAAATGCTTGAAAAAATATTTGATTGCTGGTATTTCTGAAGGATTATTTTCCATTTTGTTATAACATCTTTATGAATGGCAAGCAAAAACCAAAAAATAAAGAAAGCCCTTACCCATTGGCATGACTCTCTGACACCAAAATCTCAACTGGAGAATTGATTTAACAATATGAAATTTCTACATCTGCTTCAATTCAGCAAAATAGCCCCTGTCCTATGATAACAATAATCATGGCATTTGATACTGATCAGGATTTTATTATAAGAACTGCTTGCTGGAAAGGTGCTCTCATCACACATTTCACATATACCTGGATGCACCCACTGTTACCTAACAAAGAAGATACAGATTTTATGCTTTTGAAGATATTTGCCAGACTTTAGAGCTTCTTTCCATGTTCCTTGTTTGGCAAAATTTTGAATTTCACTGGAGGAGAAAAATCACTTCTTTTCAACCCAAATCAGTTTAGTAAATTTATAATTACCTATCAACAGAAGCAAGATATAGCAAATGAATCAAACCTTGAAGATATGGCACTGGAAAACCAAAAGAAGCACATTGTTACCTGGATTTGTAAGAGTATTGATTTTTATTAATAGAAGTATTTTTTTCCCCTTATATTTTTTCACCCAGGGGCTCTGGCTGTCAGGCTGCCTCGTCTCTCTCCTTGAGAGAGCTCTCATCCACCCTCTTATAAGCCACATTGCTCTACCACAACGCCTAGTCTAGAGGTGGCAAATCCCCCATAGATTCACCCCGCTGTGGTGGGGTCAGGAGAGGGTGGGTCATTCCCCCCAGGTACACAAATTCAGTTTGGCAGTGGTGCTGGGGGCTGAGAGTGCGGCCAAGGCTTCATGATGTCTGTAGCTTCCCCCAATCTGGATTTCTGTTTTTTCCTCCCTCCCTGCTGCCTGGGTGCAGACATTAGCATGAGCATGTGGAGGTGCATGCATGTTACGGGTCCTACAGCACTCTCCTGTTCATTGATGCCCCCAACCTACACCACCCCCAGGCCTCCACCTGGAGCAGTCATTCAGCAGAACTGCCAATCCATCCTCTCCTAGAGAGGAGAGGAGAGTTCTCCTCCAGATGCTTAATCCTCTCCATTCCTGGCTGACCCCAGACAACCAGCTCGCATCTTAAACACTGGTCACTGTCATGGCAGTAGGTAAGCCATGGATGCTTCATTCCTCCACACCACTGGGCCAGCCTATTAATAGAATTCTAACTTCAGTAATTAACTGCTGATGCACTGCAACCCCTATGATCTTTCTGTAGCAGTTTCTTTTTTTTTCTTTAAGTTGAGATTGTTTAGTTGATGCAGAATTTCTGTTTCAAAGATTTTGAGATTTATTAGGATGTAATATGTCATTTTTGAATATTACTTTTTAATTTATTTATTTTATTTGAAAATGGGTAGCCAGGAGAGGCAGACTGAGCCAAGGCTCATTTCCAGGAGGGGAGTTTGTTCCAGAGTGCGGGAAGTTGAAAGGACAAGTCAGATTGCCCAGCAGGGGAGTGGAGAGGAAACTTTGGAAGACAGCAGCATAATATATAGTACTAAAAACAGTGGAACAACTTTCAGTAAAAAAGTTTGTTCCTAATTAGAATAATTACAAAACATTGAATATACAAAGAATAAAGTGCAGAGCTGCTCATTAAGAACTACTAACAAGTGCAGTAATCAGAAGTGAAAGCAATACACTGTGAACAAACAATATTGACAACAGGAGATTGACCTGTATGTGAGTTAATGCATGATCTTGTAATGGAGGAAGGAACTGTGGCAGTGTGGTAGTGAAACCAAGGCTGGATGTACTGCTTTACCAAGATGGATTAAGACTCAGCCAGTGAGGTGTCAGGAAGAAGGGTAACATGAACAGGTAGAAAAGGGTAGGAGTTTCAATTGATGCCTGAAGGAGCCAGGTGATGGTGAGAGGTGGAGGGAGGACAGAGCTTGTTCCAGAGCGATGGAAGTTGATAGGATAAGGCAGATTGCTCAGCAGAGGAGTGGGGATGAGTAGTGTCAAAAGTGCAGTGATCCCTGGAATGGAGAGAACAGGAAGCAGGTGGGAGCTGGGGTAGAAGAGAGGTGAGGTTAAGAGGGATGTGAAGCAAAACAGTATTTGGATATGAAGGAGGTACAGTGATTCTTTGAGTGCACAGTGGTAGCGGGTGTTGGCGTTCGAATCGTACTCATCTGCCGTCCACCAGGAGATGGGAAACGGCTCTTACAGGAAGTGGCAGACTTCATCGTCGACATGTCATTTGAGTCGCCCAGATTGATGGTTCTGGGTGACTTCAATGCCTGGATTGACGATGAACTCTCTCAATTTGGTAATCACTTCCTCCAATTAATGATTTTTTGGGGCTTTACACAGGTGGTTTCCACCGCTACCCATAAATCTGGGCACTCTTTGGACTTAGTCTTTCTCCTTGGGATTGATGCTTTTGATGTGGGGGTGGAACCAGTCATTTGGTCAGACCACTACACGGTGAGGTTCAATTTTAGTACCCCCCTGAGAAGGCCTTCCCCTGTGGAGATGGCGAAATACCCGCCCTTTATGGGATATTACACCCCAGGGCCTTGCGGCGGTTCTCGACCTCTCATCCCTTGCGTTGGCGAGCAGTAGTCCGGAGACTGTGGTGACAGCCTATAATAAGGCTGTTACACTGGCTCTGGATACTATTGCTCCTGTTCGTAGACGTCCCTCTCCTTTCATCCCAAGGCGCCCTGGTTTGATGGGACGCTGAGGCAGATGCGGAGACAGGGGCGAAGATTAGAACGCTGCTGGCACAGATCGGCCCTTGATGCCGACCGCCTTAGATTGTTGGACCATTATTCTGTCTATCAATCTGCAATCTCCCATAAGAAGGCAGAATTCCTGTCCAGGGAGATTGCAGTAGCCAGCAATCGACCGGCTCAGCTTTTACGAACTGTGGACAGGCTGTGCAACCCACGGGAGATCACAAAGGGTTGTATCGGGGCTTTTTTCCTCCGGCCCTGTACCTTTGTTATGTGGGGTGCCTCAGGGCTCTGTGCTGTCTCCCATGTTATTTGCAGTGTATATGCTGCCCCTTGGAGACATTATAAGACGGTATGAGCTGAGGTTTCATTGCTATGCAGATGATACCCAGCTATACCTGTCTTTTGCTCCTGACCAGGATAGAGCTACCTCAGTGTTTAACAGCTGTCTGAGAGAAATCCAGGGTTGGATGGATACTAGTTGGCTGAAGTTGAACACTGAAAAGGCGGAGGTTTGGTGGTGGACCGGGATGTCGGGATAGAGGGTCGCCTGTTTCTGCACCGTCAGGAATTTTTCTTGGGGTGTGTCACTGGAAACCTCTGAACAGGTGCTAATCTAGGGGTTGCATCGTGGATGACAGGCTGACACTGCATTCGCAGGTGTCAGCGGTCGTCAAGACTTCCTTTTACCATCTTAGGAATATTGCTAGGGTGAAACACCTTGTTCCGTCTGACATGTTACCTATGTTGGTCCACGACCTTGTGTCCTCTCATCTGGACTACTGCAACTCCCTGTATTTTGGGCTTTCTGGGGTTGAAATCTGCCTCCTTCAGCTAGTGCAGAACGTGGCAGCCCGGGTTTTGATGGGAACCAGTAGGTCTTGTCATATTACCCCGGTGCTGCGCTAACTGCACTGGCTTCCTGTTCGGTGGCGGATCACCTTCAAAGTCTGTTTACTGACTTTCAAAGCCCTTCACGATCAGGGTCCAGCTTATCTGAAAGATCTTCTTGTATCTTACTGCCCTGACCGATTGCTCCGCTCGGCCGACGAGGGGTTGCTAGAGATTCCGAGAGTGTGTTTAAATTCATCTGGCTGTAGAGCCTTTTCTTATGCAGCTCCCACTCTCTGGAATTCTCTACCCCGTTGGTTACGGCAGTGCACCTCCTTGGGGGGATTTAAGAGTGGCCTTAAAACCCATTTGCATCACATGGCTTTTTTATAGTGTTATGTGATTTGTTTATAAAATTGTGGTTTTATGAGTGTTTTAAATTGTATTATAATGATGATTATATTGGATTTTATTTTTTGTTATGATTGTACAGTGCTTTGAAATTTGAAAGGAGCTTTAAAAATAAAATTATTATTATTATTATTATTATTATTATTATTATTATTATTATTATTCCAGCAACATGTGGGCAGATGGAGGGTATATCTTTGTAAATTATTTATAAAGAAGTTTTTTTTATTCTTTTTTTAAATCGAGATTATTTAGTTGATGTAGACTTTATTTCTGTTTCATTGATTTTGAGACATATTAGGGTTAAATATGTGCATTTTGAATGTTACTTTATTAGAGCTGACCCACGTGACAACAACTGCATTTTTATTTTATGAGCTATATAAGTAGCATTAGCTTGGAGTCATATATTTTTTCTGTATGAAAGAAAGTGATGCAATTGTGATCAATTTTGCTTTATTCTGTGAAAATGTGTTTCATTTTCTTTTAAGACATGTCATATTCTCCTTACTCTGTGGATTGTTACTAATTTTATCTGAAGAAATGCATTTGTTCTTTTATATTTATTGATGACTTGCAGTACAGCCTACAGGTTAGATTAATGAGCTGTGAATGAGTTTGGTACATCCAGCAGACCTGGGTTTCATTCTCACAACCACCATTTGCATACTGTGTGACCTGAGTAAGTCACTTAACCTCTCAATACTCCCAGGTCACCTCTGCAAGCAAACATTTGTGTCTAGTGGGCCTTACCCGTTTACCAAAGAATTACAAAAAATACTCTCTGCTTGGAGTTACGGCACCATGATACTTTATGCATGTGTAGTTTATTTGTAATTTGTAAGAGCTGAAAAACATAAAATATGTTTAAAAAAGAGAAGGCGGGGGTACTGTGGAGCATGCCTACAGAATAGTCGTGTTGTGGATCAGCTCCCTAACCAACCAACTTTAAACTATAGAAATAAAACTTTCCTACTGAAAAAACAAACTTTCGACAATTTATCCATAATCTCCAAGCAGCACTGCATCTTTCGGTGTCTCTTTCAGAAGATGGGTCGAACAACTAAGGGACCTGCAGTCAATGTAAAACCAAGGCCTGTCGAAGCGGAGCAACACGAGGCAGTGGATCTATCTACCCAGGTACAGAACCCCCTTGGTCAGCATTGCAGAGATCAATGCAAGCCATTGATAAAAAAGTTGAGTCCATTCTGACCTGCTTAGTAGAGCAGCATAACAAAATAGAAGAAGCCATTTAAACTGCCTCACTAGCAGAATCTACAGTGACAAAGGCATTAGTTACAACTAGCAAGTTGGTCCAGGAGAACTCACAGCTCTGATACCATTTGGAGGCTATCGAAAACTCCCAGAGAGCTTCAAATGTGTGAATTGTGGGCTTACCCAAGCATTGTGAGGAGGACAACTTGCTTGACTTTCTTCATGGATGGTTGCCAGAGGCATTGCAGCTAAGTTCGGAGCTTAAGCCGGAAAGCTTCATTCAGGCCTACGGATCTCTCCTTGCTCTGCTGCAGCTCGTGGAAACATGCCTAGAGCTGCCCTACTGATCACATAAAGCCCAGGGGTCAGAGACAAGATTCTGCAAGTGGCCATAAGCTCGATAAAATTAAACTTTCAGGGTGATACAGTACACTTGTTTCCTGACCTCTCTTATGCTACCAGGACCAGGCAAAATAAATTTGATGGAGCTAGGGCTAAACTCCGTAGTTTAGGGGTGGCCCATTCATTGATAATGCCAGCCAGGCTCAGGATACATTATGGTGGTTGCACCTATCAATATACAGACCCTGAAGAAGCAGGACAGAATGTGGAAGCCATATCCAAAGAATTTCACCGAGTGAAACTGGGAGAGACTCTCAAATCAGACACATCTGATGAAGAAGAAATCTGATTAGTCTGGGACTTGTAATTCCTCTTCCTATTATGGAGGATATGTATCAGGTTTTCTTATTTTTTTTTAAACCCTCTAAGTTTAAGTTTTGTACATGGCAGAATGTCTGTTTTATTAAAATAGAATGGCTGAATTCCCTTCTAATCCACAGTAATTGCTTCAAGTTTGTAGGCTGTTATATGGGGAGAATACATATAGGCCATTTTAGAAGGATGTAAATTACCATATGAAGGGTCAGTACTTGTGATATTGTGATTCAGGGTTAATACTTCATAAATAAAAGTAGGTAAAAGGTTTTTTCATGATTTGGAATAATGGTTGGTGGGGGCCAACTGTATTTCAACACTTAACATTTGACGAAGAACTATTTTAGGTATGGGGACCATAACAACACAGGTGTTGTAGTTAAATGTTTGGTTTACCTTTTCTTTTCTTGCAACAGGTCACCCAAAGCCGTGTGCGGTGCAGCATATCATGGACATTATACATTGGACTATATTTAAAAAAAAGGAATACCCCCTTATCCAAAAACAAGATTGCATAGATTAATATTTCCTAATACATTTGATGTATCGCTGTGATGAATATGTGATCTCTTACATGAGTATATTGTATACTGTAGTTTTATTGGTAAAACAATAAAATTATAATTACAAAAAGGAAAAAAGAGACGGCACTTCCTATGTTAAACAAAAATGTTTGTACCTTAATCCTGAAGCCATTCCTGGGTGGAATAACCTGCACTGCCATGCTCAGTCTAGGACACAGGATTTCTGGATACAGAGAATTTGGTAGTGGTTGGTTTGGTGGTTCAAAAGTTCTAGAAATTGATAACATGAAAAAAAAACGTTTTAATTTCTTGCTCAACCAGCTTTGAGTTAAAACCAGAAACATTAAAAGTTTGGCCCAATAATGATTCTTCACATGGTAGCTTAACCCCTAAACTTTTAAGCAATATACCATGACAGGGTGTGGATTATAGTGGGATTTACCCATGCCTGGTCTGGTGTGGTCACAAGGCTACAGTTTGAGTGATCAAACCAACATGAGAAGTGGGTAAATCCCAGCATAACTCATACACTGGAGTGGTGTATAGCGATTATACAGTCTCCTCCCCTTTTATGATCAAAAGAAATAAAATAAAGAAAAAACAGTTCATTTGTCATATTTTTTATTATTTTTTACTGTATTTATTGCTTTGGTGCAAGTCTGGTGCAACAAGTGTGATGATGTAGCTGCTTTGCAACTGACTATCAATGCTTTTTGTTAAAAATATTGATAATTGTATTTATACCATGGGGTGAGAGCTTTCTTAGTAGGATATCCTGTGTTATTTCCACTGTAGTGAGGATAAATCCTGATGACATCAGCAGAGTGTGGATATCGACATTTATCCATTCTCTGCTGATGTCACCAAAGTGAGGATAACTGAACTGCAGCTTGAATTCTAAAGGAAACTGCTTCAGAAAACAGTTTATCTTTTACCAGGAGAGAGACACACTAAGCTGAAAGCTTGTTTACAGGTGCAACCTGGGAGTACAAGAAAGTTACGTGACTTGCTCAGGATCACACAGTATGCAAGTGGGGGGCTGTGGGATTCAAACCCAAGTCTCCAAGTTTGCAGCTCAGAGCCTTAAACCACTGCACTATACCGCCTCCTTAATCTTTTTCTTATTTCTTTCCCACTAAAGCTGCAAATTAGTCCATTAGCTTTGCAAATGACTGTGTTGCAAACTTTCCTAGCCCATTACTGTGCTGATCTCAGCTTCAAAATAACCTGAATTCTAAATGAAACTCTTCTATAAAGCAGTTTCTATTTTTCAGTGCTACCTGCAGCAATTTGTCTTTCTCAGTGAGCCTCTGACTCACTCAATTAGCTTTGCAAAACACTGTCAGCTGTGTTTCTCACTCCCAGTCCATTCAGAACACACACACACGCACACTGACCTCACACATAGAATGAGCAGGAAACACACAGAATCAGAAAAAATGTTCTTACGGCTCTCACCCCTGTGGTATAAATTGCACACATGATGGGTAGATCATGGGATATGGAAAATATTCTCACTCCTGCAGAGTGAGCTGTGTATTTTCACTTGTGCCTTCGGCACTTGTGAGAGTACACAGCTAACTCTGCAGGAGTGATATTTTCCATATACCACTCTTGCCCATCATGTATCCTCTATTTGTCAATGATATATTTTACAGAATGTTTTTACAAATAACATTAAATAACCATTTAATGTTCTGATTGTTGGTTCACTTTTATACCACATAAGTTCCCAGTTATAATGCAGAGGCACTCTGTAGAAAACACTTTGACATTAAAATGTTAGCATGCCTGCATCAATTGATGCACAGGCAGCAGACAGGAAAGCACCCGAGTTTGGGGCATAGCAATGTTTATTATTTTAAGCTGAAAGAAGTCCTGCATTAGTAATAGATAAAGGTTGGCTTCAGACAACCATTTGCCTTTCTGACCAGCAAACCTGCTTGGTTTAATACTCACATAGCGGTATCTTAAGTCACTTGGACAGTGGGGTAGGGGAAGGACATTTTCAGCTGTTGGATAGTCAGTCTATTTACTGAAGAAGTTAGCAACTGTTCATGAATTAAAACAATTGGCGGCAATTGAGGGTTGTCAACTTTGTTTCCTGTTTTGCTGGTTATTACACACTGCGTGTTGTCTTATAAGTTCCCACTTATGCTTGTAATCATAGTCCACCGGCAAAGCACGGCCCTCATGGCACAAAAATAGCATACATCTTCATTTCCTGTTTATGGATGTCAATGTCTTCTGCAGCTTTAGCAGGTTAAGCCTGTGAAAATTAGAGAAGATAATACATATAGAAAAATGCCTGTTTTGAATAATTTAAGGTTGTATCCATGGTTGTATCCATAGCAAGAGATTGCTATAATTCAGTTTGAGGCTGCCAGTTAGAGTAGTGTTTCTACAACTATATGATACTTTGGATTGTCACTTCCTTTGATTTTCCACCCTCAATAGAAGTGCCAGGAGAATAGTCTTGTGGCTAAAGGAAAAGTTACAGCTAAAGATTCTCACTAGAGGCAGAGCTCTGGAGATGGAGGGAGGGAGGAGGCATGTGAAAACACTAGGCAAGGAAATAATTGAATTGTAGGGGTTTATGTATCTGGGAAGAGGGAAGGAACCTGGCAGCCCTCATTGAACCACAGGATGGACCCTTGAATTCAATGGGATTCTGTTAGTAGGTTTTGTGCTTGTGCAACTGTATGATACTGGCTTGTCTCTTCCTCTGGTTTGTCACCCTCAGTGGAGGTGCCAGAAGAATAGTCATGAGACTAAACAAAATGTTGTAGCTAAAGAGACAAAGGTACAAAGTGAGATGTAATGGAACCCACCTCCTGCAACTCATTTAACTGACCCAATAACATGGAGGAGAAGAAAGCCCCAGGTGGAGGAAATCTCTGGGGAACAAATGTTAATGGGTTAGCCTTTCCTCCAGACTTAGAATTAAGAGGTTACTTGTTTTTAAGATTGGTGGAGTTCTATATTTGGTCTTATGATATATGTTTCAAAGCAGGATGATGTTCAGTGACCCATGACTTTGACTATGTGAGCTGGGATATTTTTAGGTAGTGACATGGGAGCTAGAAAAAAATAAACATAAAAATAAAAGAAATAGAAAGTCTCCTGTGTTAACCTCTCACAAGGAGATAACTGCTAAATGTGGAAGAACCTCTGCATCCCGAGTGATGCTTGAAGGTGGGCTCTGGCTCCAGGTACTGGCTTGGCTAGGCACATGGCTGCACTGTTGTGCATTTTGAAGGCTGCTGCACTCCATTTGGACACTTATCTTGCAGCAATGAGGCTGAAGAACTGCTAGACTGAATGAAGGAAGGAGTCCAAATCAACACCCACTAGAGCATGTTGTAAGAGCTCTAGTGAAGAGCAACACCATTGAGACACCAGAGTGGCTGAGTAATATTAGGGAAGGCTTCAAGGACAAGACATTACTGTCAAAGGAAAGAAGAGAGAATGAATAAATAACCACCAGAACAAAGCCTGCAAAAAAAGAGCAGTACAAGAGGTCCATGGTACCAGGCACTGAAATATCAAGAGCAGCTGAAGGTCACTACAGTACCAGTGGAAGCCCAAAGGAGGTATAGTAAGGAGGACAACAGCCAAAAGCACAGAAGAAACAGACAAAAAATTGCAGCAAACACAGAGGGCAGGCAGCGCTGAGGAGGAAACCAGACACTGGGAAGCAGAACAGAGGGGGAAGCAGGACAGGAAGGCACAAGAAGTGCCGTACTGCTGCTGAACAGGCAGGGTGGAGGCACAGCTAAGAGAAGGAGAGGGAATGCAGGAAAGTAGCACAGTGGGAAGCAGCACACAGGGAGGGAAACTGGAACAAACATCAGGGGGCAATAAACATGATAAGAGAGATGGAGGGATGGTGGAGCTGAAACATGGAAAGAAAAATTAGGTGGTGGAGAGGCAATAGCAAAATGAGGGATAAAGATGCAAAAGCAACAGAAAAGGGGAAGGGGCAGCTAGCCACTGGAGCAAGGATATAGAGATAACCAGCAGAGAAAATGAGCAAGGCAGCAGAAAGAGGAACACAAAATGGCAAGTACAAAAGGCAACAAGGAACAGAGAAACAGAGCCAAGCAGTACAGATGACAGGTATCTGAAAACACTAAGCAGGGAACTGAGAAATTATTTATTTATTTTAAAGTTTTACCAGGAATAGCATACTGAGCATTGCTGCTCATTTTCAGATGTGTCCTGAGGGAACAGAGGGGAGGGACAGAGCAAGAATAACATGATAACAAACTTCAAAATACAAGGTAGTGAAATACAGGTACAATGATAACAGTAGTCCATGTAATCCAAACACAGATACAGTAAACAAGAGTTGTGGGGTTTAAGAGCAGGACCAGTGGCACTGAGGGTTGAGGTGCTAGATGCCACATCTTGCACCATGCCAGCAACCCATGTTTGGCAATGAGCATGGATTGCCAGGGGTTGGCTGGTGAGGGAGAAGGACTGAGCATCCGGATGACTGCTTTTCTCTCCCAAGGTGGGTGAGTTGTTGTTCCCAGCAAACGACTGTCACCAGATGAAGGCCTAGGGGTAGTGAAGGACTGTGGGTGACACGAAGAGAGGCTATTGCAGACTGCAGCATGTGCACGCCTCCACGTACTTACATGCATGTCATCAACAGGGGATTGGAGAAAATGGAAAATGAAGCTGGCAGGCTCTATGACCACCTCTGCTGCAGTCCTGATTCCAGAGACCCCTGGGCTTCTTGATTGTGCTTCAGGGGGAAGGGGGTGCTGGCCATCCTCTGACCCTGCCATGGGGGGAATTCCATGAGGGAATCTCCCAGGGAGCAGCCAGATTGGGAAGTAGGCCATGGACAGAACTGAGCCCTCTAAGAGGGGGCCTGAGCCTGCCTGCCAGCCCCAGGGAGGAGATAAAAAAAAATATTGCAGGGGTGTATTTTTCTATTGGGGGGTCTAGCAGTCACCAATGAACCACAGGATGAGCCCTTGAAATGTTATTCTTGCTAAATGCAGATGCAAGCTCTTTGTTGACAGAAAATCAGACAGCCCTGGATAGAAAGAAAGGGGACTGTGCTTTAGAGTCAGGTTGTTAGCTCTAAAACTAAAACATTTTAGGTTAAAGGGTTAGGAATTAAATTTTCATAACAGGCTAAACTGATTATGTCTTTATTTTCAGGCCTGGAAGTACATGACATATGCCACTGGTAATGCATTGCTGCCAAGTATATACAGTATGCATCTTATAGATTTAACAGTATACAGAATTTGAGACTCATTATTCAACTTAAAGCAACAGTGCAATGAAATTGGGTAACAAAGTATGACCCTACCTTTTTCACTATGAAAGATTCCAGGCACCTTCTGGATTTATTGGGTAGTGAAATGTTCTAGTTCTACCAAAATTTGAGTATTGTATACTGTTTTTATTTGTTTTATTTTTTTCTCAAGAAAAAAACATGGCATCCAAATTTGGCTTAGAAACAGCACTGTAGATCTGGCAAGAGTTAAGATTCAAAAACAAAACTCATGTTGTGCAACATATTAGGTGGCTAGAAAGGAAATATGACAGGTATGCTAAAATTTTTTTATCAAATGTAGCTGATACTAGCTTTTCGAAAAACACTGTTTTTATTGCACTGACATTTTAATGTTAACTTACCATTTAAATTGCATCAATACATTTTAAAACCAGTTAAGCTTGGCCTCCCCTAACTTTCTTTAGAGCCAGATATCATTGCCATAATTTTGCACTAGGAATGAGAAAAGAGGATACATAATATAGAAACATTATTTTCCACAACCAGCTTTTTATGTATTAAAGAAAAATGAAACTTTTTTTCACTTATACATCCCTTTTAAGTCTACTCCCCATGAAAACAAATACATAGGACATCCATGCCAGTAACAAGTACACTAATTATAATTTGGGCTTTAACTTAAAATCCATAAGTAACATTGAATGCTTTGCTTTTTCATACAGGAAATTTGTTAAGACACATTTCTCCTAACTGCTGCCAGAGGAATGTCTGTTTTTAATACTTGGAAAATAAACCAGATTTGCAGTTTTTTGAAAGGAACCACATTTTTGCAGCTCATATTGGACCCCTGTGGAGCTTCTGATTGTACTTACTGCACACACTGTCCGAACCTTTCCCACTTCAAAAGCTTTGCCCCACTCAGTCACCCTGCTTTATTGACATACTTCTCAGCACTGCATTTAGTTCACAGCCGTGCAAACTAATTGACATGCTGTTTTATGCTGGCTCTGCCAGATTTTAAGTATAATAGGGAAAATTAAAAATGACAGTTAAAAGCAGATCTTTCTGTCCCATATGACCACTTTGCAATTGCAAAAAAATATACATAAATAGCTAAAAAAGTAATGTAAAGGTGCCAACAGTTTTTCTGCACTGAAAGCTGCAGATTGTTAGTTCATTCTAAAAAAGCTATCATCACCTGTAGAGGTGCCCTGTGTATACCCAAAGCTCTGTGCTTTAAAACACATGTTGTTTTATTAACTGATTTTCATCACATTTTGACTTTGTCTACCCCTTTTGGGCATACAAAATCCAAAAAATTGAATTTCAGTTTTCTGTTTTTCTACACAACTTAGAAAACCACCCCCAAAATGAAATTTTTCTCCATTTACTCCAGTATTCTGCAGAACTGATAAGTAGCAGGTTTATTAGATGCCTAATACAGCAGCAGGATGGCCAAGAAAATAGATACTGTACTCCAGTATCTGAAGACCAGACTTATGTTGTTTAATTATAATGTAAGGAATCTGAATTATTTCAGTTTAATGGATGTCAATGCTTTTTACACAGAACTGTGAGGCTAGGACAGTAAAATCCCATTAAAAATGACGTGTAGCATTTTAGTTAGGTTGTCATGGGTAAAACAAAAAACTATAAATGAAAAAATAAAAGTAACCTTTTGTGGTTTCTCATCATCCATTCTACTGGTATGCAAATATGTAACAGAAAAATACTAGATGGTGTAAAATAACACAAAGATAAACTGAAAATATTGAAAATAAAAAGGGTATGTTTGTTCTTTAATGGAACAACTACTAGTCTCTTCTGACTACAAATTTTCTGTATCAGTAATATTGCATATTATCGGCATATAATTTTTTATATTTTTTTCAACTTTCAATATTAATGAAGATATAATAATTTGGTAAAAAGAACAGAATTTAAAAATTTTAAAATATAGAAACAGAGAAGTTTATGAGCAGTAAAAGCCTCATGGTCAAGCAAGTCTGTTTGGTTCCTACATGAGACCCAGCAGTCTAGCAGTGACATGTCCTTATGTGAACCCCTAATTTTGCTATTTTCCTATATCAATATATGAGAGTAGTAGCAACATGATAGATCAGTATATCAACAAACTGTAGCTGATTCCTAGCCTTCATTTAAAAACATTAAGTTGCTAGCCCTAATGGTTTCAATGTTAGCCCATTTTAAATAAATTGCCTTTTGAAAGTTTAAACTTTTGAACTGTTGGAAAAGCATATTTTTTTCTAATGAAATCTTGGAATCAGATCAACAAGGATTGATCAGTTTGATATGGTTGCCCCATGTTGATAAATGTCTATTCATGTTACCATTATGTCAGTATAAACATGTATATAAATACAAAGGCCCAGATATTCAAAAGGGTTGCTCATGGTGCAACAGTGTTTTCATGCACACTACTGATGTCTATATGCGATATTCAAAAGGGAAAAGTCGCTGCTGACGAATCCGATGTGCGGAGCGCATCAGTAATGTATGCAGGCACAGGTGGGCGTGCCCATGCATAACCTGCACAGTCCGATATTCAGCCGGGATGTGCAGAGTCATCTGTACACCTACCTGTGCCTGCACAAACTTAAGCCCCCAAAAAAAGGAACAAGTGATGGCCACCCACAGGTGAGCTGCCGCATTGCAGGGCACAACATGGCAGCTGCAACCTGTGGGTGGCCACCCGAGTTCCTGCCGCACCTGGCGGCACCCCCCCATGCCCCGTCGCGGGCATCCGTGTAGCGAAATCCCTCCTCCTATATCTATCGTGGTCCTGTGGACTGCTATGTGCCCAATTGTGGGCATTTGTCTAGCAGAATAAGCCCCCGTCCTATATCCCTGGTGATCCAGTGGACCTCTCTGTGCAAGATTGCAGGCATCGGTATAGTAACCCCCCCCGACCAATATCCCTGGTGGTCCAGTGGACCAATCACTCCCTGATCGTGGGCATCTGTAAATCACAAAATACTCCTACTACCCCAGTGGTCTAGTGTACCCCTCCCACCTCCCACTGATCCCCGCCGCTTCCCCATCAGCGGCGGGCAGCACCACCACCTACCTGCCTCCTGCTGCCCGCCAACTGACAGCTCGGTAGGGCTGCATGCCCGATGGTTCAAACGCGAGTCAATGGGCGTGCAGCTACCTAACACAGTCCAGCTATGTGAATGAATTCATTCACATACCTGACTGATAGTCTGATATGGGCTGCATGCCGCTGGCTCACGCCAGAACCAATAAGCAGCCTGCTCACGGCTGTCGTCAGCGGGCGGCAGGTGGTGGGGTGCCACCACCGGCTGATGGGGGAGCGGGTGGTGGGGGCTCAGTGGGCAGGTGGCAAGGGGGGTACACTAGACCACCAGGGTAGTAGGAGTATTTTATGATTTACAGATGGCCGCGATCGGGCAGCAATTGGTCCACTGGACCACCAGGGATATAGGATGGGGGCTTATTCTTCTAGACAAATGCCTGCGATCGGGCACATAGCGGTCCACTGGACCACCAGGGATATTGGATGGGTGGGGTTCTTTTAGATGAATGCCCATGATCGGGCTGCAGGGGGTGTCAGCCTCAATGGCTGATGCCTGGAAGGGCGCCAGGCGCAAGTCGTCGAGGATCGGCACACCTGCATGCTAATGAAATGCAAATAGGGCCATAATGAGATGCAAATGGCCCCCTGTGTGCTTTGCATAAATTATGGCCCCATTTGTATGTCCCCTTTTGAATATCGCAGGTGCTGTGCATGGTGCAATGGCACTTGTGCTAGCTCATCTCCATGCTCCACTCTGGCCACTTACGCTGGCGCAGTGCCACTGCACCATGCAAAGTGGGGGTGGACAGGGTGCGATATTCAAAGCTGCTGTGCCATAGCGCAGCTCCATTGAATATTGCCCAGGCCACACCCCTGTGCAACAAAGTTGAGCTGCGCCCAGGCTTGCGCCACAACCTGGTGCAGTTTGAATATCCGGGCCAATGTTTTCACTTTCAAAAGATAGCATTGGTATCTGTTTTTTCTTAATCACCATCATGGCCCTTAGAACCTCATTCTTTTAAACCCTTGCATTGTGCCACTCTTCTGCCACTGGACTCTCTCACACTTGCATCATCCACAGTACCTCTGGGTCAGTTCTATCTCCCCAGGATCCTCATCTTTGAAGGCAAGGGAGTACAAATCACCAAAGTCAAGAGCTAGGTTCCAGGTAATTGGTAATGGATGTACTAACAATGGCATTCTTGTGGTGTGGGGGAGCATACAGAGAGGCATTACCTGAGTCTGCTTTGGCCAATTCTGTCCACCCATCCCAGCCTCCAATGTAGGACATGCCCACATCTGCATTCTGTGGGCAGGACTTGCCTTTGTTTGGTCACTGACTTGCTTTTGTTTGGTCACCAACACAAGCAATGGCCACCATGCTTCCACCAGGTACTGCTCTATGAGCATTGCATGTTGAACATTGCTACTAGGATTTGAAGTGCACTACCTTCCTATCTCCCAACCACATCATATCCTCTGACCCTCCCTTTCTCCCTTATTCTCCTCATTCTCTCCCTGTGTGCTGCATGCATGCTGCCTGCCCTTCCTCAAACCCTACCATCTCCAGTGACCTTCCACATCTCCTTTACCCCCAGCACTTCTACACATACTGTATGCTCTCTTATCCTGTCCAGATCTCCCAGTGTCCAAGAAGCTTACATGTCTGAAAGTGGGTTTCTTTCACTCCCCTACTAGTTACACTATGCTTGCTTAGGTTACAGTTTGCCATAGCATGCATCCACTTATAACTGTACCATTTTGCCCCTCTGTTTTGTAGCATGGCCAATGTTTTCCTCACAAGTTAGCTTGATTTTTTTTTTTTTGTTGTCCCTCTGTACAAATCTTATTGCTCATATTGTCTTAGGCTGCATACCACTGTATCTGTTCTTACTGTACATACTGATAAAACTACTTAGCATGAATTTTCAACCTCATGTTGAGATGCACATTGCACCAACTGTATCTCTGTTTGCCTACACCTTTGTGTTGTATTCCTGCTGATGCCTGTTGATTGTATCTCTGCTGATGCTTCTTGACTGCCACTATGTGGCCCGGGTCATGGCTGAAAATGGTCCTCTGGATTCGCTCACTTACCCAGTTACCAAAGACATTATTAAAAATAAATAAATAAATCTCACCCTGATGCTTTGTGTGGATGCTCTTTAACACTCCCTGCTGACCTCTGCTGCTATCATCCTAAGCTTGGGGGCATGAATTTGGGTGACCAGCATGTCAGAGTGGTCCCTTACTGCTCAACGCTTCATGGCTGGCTCACTATCTGTTTTGCTAATATAGATAATGCAAAATCTAGGCAATTTCTTTATATCAATATATAACATATTATATCAACATAATCATTTTATGTACCAATATTTAAAAGTGGGATGGTATAAAAAATACTTAAAATGTTGTTAAATTTTTATTGATTTTTGGTAATAGAGCACCTCAAATAAAAAGGAACTAACTTGATCACATTGTGTTCATTTCCACCACCACTTCACGTAACCCCTAATCTTCCATGCTTTAGCAGACTTTTCGTCAGAAGATGGCAATGCTGCAGAATTGTGAACCATGTCAGAAGATTACATGGTTTATAATAAATTAACCCCAAACTTGTTTCATATTATGCATAATAAATGTAAGCTAACTTTCACTTTTGTCTAGTTACCCAGAAGGAGCCAGAAGTTCTTGACAAGTTGAGGTTGATCAGGACTGAAGGCTTGCCAGATTATGACAATCCTGAGATGACAATTTTTTAAATGCCTGCCCCAGTTATTGTCTCTGCCCTTAAAAATCTCTACAATAAGTCCATAATTCATGGGACCATCACAGAAAGATGGAACATTGTCCTGGTTACACCTATCTATAAAGGTGGGCCCAAAGAATCTGTTGAGAATTACCGACTCATCCCATTCCTCAGTTCCTTAGCAAAGATTCAGTAGAGACTGGTCTGTATCAAGCTGCAAGACTATTTTGAATTACACAACACCATGACTGATGTGCCTGGTAACTGTGGTGGGCCAAAGCTACAACTGTATGCAGGTGATGCAGTACTGAGAAGAAGCTCTGCAGATATTAATCAGATTAATGTGGATTTTGAGAATGATTTTAAACAACTTTAAAATGAGTTTTTAGATAACAAATTGATTCAGAATGTCAACCAAACAAAACAAATGAAAAACTATTTAGTACCAAATACCTGGGAAAGAAAAGGTAGCACTTGCTCAAGCTGTGTACCTCGAGTGGAAGTGTTGGGGTCAGTGAAGTGTCTTGGTGTACATCTACATCTGGAATTAACTTTCAGGTCTCATGCTGATGCTATGTCAATATCTCTCTATGAGAAGCTCAGTCTATTGTATAGACTTAGCATCTACCTCACCAAAGAAGTGCATCTAGCCATTGCAAATAGCACATTGCTTTCTGTATTGTTTTATGGTACCCCAATCATTCATTCCCTCTGGGAAACAGAGCTAAGCAGACTTAAAATTCAATACAAAAAAAATGGGCAGTTTGCTGCTGGTACATTCCCCAGGGAACACCGCTGTGGTGTATCCTCTGCATTAAATTGCCCCTACCTGTAAGGGAGATTTGTTTATCTCCTATTCTACCTCATTTTTAAAATGATGAAAATCAGTAACCCCCAGTCTAAAAGGCATACTTGATCCTGAACCCTAGATTAGGTCTGATAGTAGTCAACCTGTACTCTGCTTGAAGTGACAAGAACTAAGACAGGATTAGATAAGAGGCCCTTTGCCACCACATCTCCATCTTCCTAGAACAAGTTTCCTCAATAGGTGCAAAGCGTTTCCTCCTTCCCTGGACTTAAGAAAGGTCTTAAGGTCTATTTTCTAGGGTGCAGTCTGCACTTGTAATCACAACATGACAACCTCTTAAGGTCATACCCATGTCCTGTACTAGTTCATCCAAGCTTTTGAGTATTGTAATCATGCATTTTATTCATCTGTGATCTTTAATATTGTTAGCTCTATGCATTTTAGCACAATCTGTGAGTCTCCAATTACTTGCTGTGATACTCTGTCCATGACTTGTTATCTGAGTTAATGTCCTTGACATTGAACGGAAGCCAATACTCTCAATGCGCATTGTTTGTTTCTTATTATAATTAACTTCAGTTCTCCCCTGAGAAAGGGAGTTCTGTCTCAGTGGGTCTACCCAGTTAAAGAAATTCAATAAATAAATAGATTGATAAATAAGAAATACATACATACATACATGCATACAATACATTCACACATACACACATATATACATACATGAATGAATAAATAAATGGGCAGCAACCTGATTTACTGTAGACTTGCTCATCCCAACTGGAAACTACGTCTGCAATATGTTCACTAGAACAAGCACAGTTAAGCACACTGGCTGCATGATGGCATTTGTGTCATCTGCAAATTCTTTGGGAGTTGCAGCTCCTGAGCTGGAATCGCAGCCTTACCCCCATTGCTGTCTCAGCTTCTTAGCCCAGAAACCTGTCAATAAACTTGGGTGATTGCTGTTTTTATCATAATCTTACTTATAAATTTTGCTGTACCTACTTAATTCAGATTAACTGGCCCAGTATTCCAGCTGGGTCACTTCTGTGTGGAGCTAGTGCTGCTGTCCTCATCTCTGGGGTCATGACAGGATATCTGGGCAGAAGCCTCACCTCCCCCACACCAACACTTTCGTCACATTTTGAAGGTCATGCACTATAGGCACCCATCAGCCAATTGAGACAAAGATGCCCAACAACTGCTTTGCTAGGATCAGAGGGCTTTGCAGCACAAAGCCCAGTCATGGTGCCCCTCCATCCCCTCTCTCTGCATCCCTTTCCCTAGCTTCCACCCCTCACCCCTCCATTCTTCAAACCCTTCCCACCTTTTAACTTTCTCCTCCCCCTAGCCTTACTCGACCTCCCTTCTCACCCATGGCAATGCAAACTCTTGGCTGTACTTTTCCATCTAAATAACTGCGACCTGACTTTGTCCCCAAACTGTACTTGGCACTTACTCAAGCATTGCACCACACTCAAGAAGTGTTGTCACTCATATGTTTATCTAACGTAATCCTGTTTTGCCTTTTTGCTCAATTTCAGTATCTATTGTTTCTCCCAATATTTAATTTGTCAACCATTTGTTTTTGTTTAAGTCTCACATTTATTCATGTCTGCACTGTAATCCTATGTATTGTAATGTTTTTTGCACTGTATTGTTCATGTCTTGTTTACTAGTTTTTGCATTGACTTGGAATCTTTGTAAACAAGCCCATGGCTAAAAGGTATTGAACCCAAATCTGAAATAAATAAACAAATAAAAATAAATCATCCATTTATTTCCTCTTCTGTGTATGGCTGCAACCACTGTCCTAACCTCTGGGGCAGTGACGGGATCTCAGGACATGCTCCCACTTCAACATTTGCTCTGCATTTTTAATTTTGCACCGTTACTGCACTACAAGATGCCTCAGCCAGTCTGTCTGGGACCCAGGACAAGGGTGCCCAGGGACTGCTTTGGAGGGCTTTGGAACTTAAAGCCCAGTTAGTTAGTAGGATCTTCTTCAGCATGCAGCTGCAGACACTCTCCTCATCTTTGGGGATTTAATGGGAGCGCCATGCAGGAGCTTTCCATCCCTGCACTAACACATGTTCCACATGTTTAATTCTGCATCACTGGTGTGCTACGGGAGCCTTCACACATTTGGGCTGTGAGGCATGCCAAGGATATTCACAGACTGCTTGCCCAGGATTGAAAGGCATTGGAGCATAAAACCCCTTCAGTCAGTCAGGTCCACTTATTCCACATTTTGAATTTCACACCATTTGCATGCTACAGGCCCCCTCAGCCAGCCAGGCTAAGAGCTAGGGCAAGAAACAAAACTGCTCTGCACATGTGGAACCAGGCAGTTCAAATCAAAGGAAAATTTAAGGAAAGATATAATTTTTATTACATTTATTTGATTACCATGTGATATTTGGAAGACTGTCCAACCCATAGCACATTAGGCAGAAACAGAGAAAGAAGTCTGTCAGAATCAACCAGAGCAGCTGGAGAATAGGCTAGAAATGATGCTCAGTTACCAACCCTGTTTATCTATCTTCTGGCTTCAATCTTATTATTGTTTGTTTTAAACAAGTGGTTAACATGTCAAATATAGTGGTATTTGTTTCCTGAACAGTATACCTTTATCTTCAGTATCTATTATACAGTGGGTATTCTAGATAACATATCCACTTTTTGCATTATAGCTGTATTGTTAGGTACTGAACATTGCCATAGTCCAGTTCTCTGGTACCTGTGCCCTCAAGTGAATTGATGGAGATGCTTTAAGAGCATGCATGTTGCCTCACCACCTTGTAAATCTACTACTCTGTCCATTAGTAGGTGATAGTGATAAGAAATTTGGCTTTGTACTTACTTTGCAGATCCTTGCAGTGTTGACTTTGTTATCAGTCTTAATAGCTGCAGTAGTTTAAACATAGGTTTGATGCACCCACTGTTAGGAGAAGTTGAGGTGAATCTGTGCCCTGTGTATTATACCCTCTGTCAGGCTGCCAACAGTGATGATTTCTGGAACTACTCAAATTGTTTGAACATCCCGGCACATGAATAGCTGCATTATAATAACTGGCCAGTGTTTTCTTGCAGTGTTTTTATAACCTGTTAGCTATAATGGTGAATAAGCACTGGGTTTCCCTTGTTCCACGCATGTGCCACCCACTGCTCTTCCTTTCCTCTCTAACTTTCTTCAGATCCACATGCCTGCACACTTCACTGCCACTAGCAGTTGGCAATAGGTTAACATAAAGAAAAAAAACATTAACTGGGCAAAAAAAATGCTTAATCTTTAAAAAAACACACGAGAAAAAAAAACAGAAACAAAACATTTCAGCAGCGAAGCTCCAACTGCACTGAACCCTGAAGACAGCAGCTGCACAGGGATGTGGCTTTATTTTCTATAATTGCTGTGTTGAAAAAAATGCTTCCCAGAAATAATACAAAATAAAACATGGGATGGTGTGTTTAACTTGAGATTTTACTCTCACCATCAGTTTTGGATGCTTAAATGAACCCCTTGAGCTGTGTTCTCAGGTTTATGTAGCATCCAACACTTCAGGTGTGTGTGCAATCTCATTAAACACACCACCTCACGTATTATTCTATATATAGTGTCTAAGTCATCAAGGGTAGAAGCATGGATTGATTTTTTTTAACTGGATGTTAAGGCCATCAGTGAAATGTTATTGAAACTATTTCAAATCATAAGATTGTAATACCCAACTATACAATTTATAGGAAAGAGATGTCAAAAAGAGGGGAAGGTGATGTTTTCATCAAAGAAACTCTTGGCTCATCCCAAATTGAGAAGAATATTAAAGCAGCAGTGCAATGATTTTTTCCCCCAAAAGTTAGTTTCAGCTACAATAAATACAATATTAGCATACCAGTCAAATCTATTTTTCTAGGTACCTCCTACACTGCAAACCATTATTTTGTTTTTCCCCAGTCCTAACTCCTAACCCTTGGCAGATATACAATGCTATTTCTATGCCAAATGTGGCAGCTATCTTTTTTTCTTGAGAAAACAAACTAAATAAAAATATTCATAAAATACTCAGATGTTGGTGGAACTAGAAATATTTACCATCAAATTAAAATGGAAGACATCTGAAATATTTTATAGTGGAAAAAATGCATGGTAAAATTTTTAGTCACATATCATTGCACTGTTGCTTCAAGTTTAATAGGCACTTTGAAAGCATCCAGATACAAGTTATAGTAGGGAAATCAGTTAACATCTGTTGTATTTACATTCCTACTACAAATAGTATGAAAGCAGTCAATGCATTTTGCTCCTCTTCTCCTTGTTTGGGTGCTGAGTAAGCAATACTACCTAACGGGGTTTGTGGTATTGAACTATACCAAATTGGCCAGGGACATAATGAGGCCCAATGCCATAGATAGAAGGCTGTACAGCTCCTGGAAGGTCTGGTATAGCCTATAGCACCCACCCAAGAGAATATTGTAGTTCTTCAAATATGATCCACATGTGTCATTTTTACATAAGAGTTAAATATTAAAAAAAAAATTGGGTGAAGTAGTCCTTCCACTTGTATACTTGCCAGTAGAGGACACTTCAGTGTTTTTAGAGGTGTGTTTAACCATGGCCCCCCCCCAGTTATTCAGATGTCATTGTCCCCTCAACACACAAACACACACACAACACACACACACACACACACACACACACACACACACACACGCATGCTATACTTCTAATTTCCGGTGCTGTGTTTCACTTCATTTTTTTTTAAATTAAATTTCATTGGGCAGGGATAACATGCATTTTAGTGGGCTAGCTTTTGTGCCACTAATAAGCCAGGTGACTTTCTGTTTTACAAGGGGGTGAGACTCACAAGACTCACTCATTTACTTGCTTGCTCAGTAAGCATGCAGAAATTAAATGGAAACAAGGTAACTTTTCCTAATAGTTTGTGTTTTAGGTTGTTATGACACTTTTAACTATACACCTCTTGAACTACTCATTTGAAAGAATCGAGTGGAAGGGGGTCACTTGCTCACTAAGTGAGCGAGAAAAAATGGCTGTAAAGTGAGTTTTAAAGTTCAATGTGACACATTAATATGTTTTTGATTATGTGGCACTGCCAGCTGGCACTTATTTCTCACCAGCCATTGTGTAAAAGGAATGTCTATAGGTGGCTCTTAGCTAATCAGGATTCAGTATTTTGTAAGTCCGTCTTCTAAGAACTAATAGTCCTATATGAGTTTAACTTATACTGGTTAAGTAGATTGGTACATCTCTGTAAAAATCTGCTGAATGACTATGACCTCAGTCAAGAAGTCCAGGGCCTAACCAGACAGAATAAAACATCTGGAAATCATTCCCTACTTGCATGGATCCTTGTCTGGAGAGAAGAGAGGCTGAATTTGGTGGGTCACTTCTCAGGCTCAGTTAGCGATAGCACCAGTGTTCACTGTCTGGAATAATAAAGTTGAGAGAAAGCCTACCCCTAAGGTCATTGATTGTCAGGATCATTATAGCTTCAGCTTGCCCTCTTCAGCTATATGATATGTTTCTAGTTAATTGGTCTTTTCTCTACATTATGCCAGACATAATTTCATTTTAAGAGAGTTTACAGCAGTCCTCTACAGGCATGCTCCAATGTTCGAATAGAGATTGTGTGGCATAGACTCTAGTTGAATGACTATGACTGTATTTGATCTAAAGTAATGATAAAACAGGGTAACGCTTTAAGAAATTGGTTTCCATCCAGCACTGGTTGCCATATTTTATTTTTATTTTATTGTGATCTCAGATTAACACCTTTTGAGAACAAGCTCATTACATAGGTTCTATGTCAGAGTTAAACAAACAGTGTAAACATAGGTGATTGCTGTCAAGCAGCAAGAATTAAATATGAAGTAAACTATACCTACAATGTTAAGCTTAGGCAAGTAAGGTAACAAGCCATCAAGTTGGCATTGTACAATGTATGTTAAAATACAATTAGAAGCAAGAGGGTGAGGGGTAGTAAAGGTAAACAGGTAAGACAGGCCAAGACATACATGATAGAGAGGAAGACTTACATGGGGAGGGAGAATACATCAGCCAGAGAGGCTTTGTCATAATGGGTAGGGGAAGAGGATATATTTACATGTTGTGGAAACAGGTCCAGGTAGCAGACAACTTTAGGGATGAAAATTGGGGAGAAGATATTGAGAGGATTGGAGGAGATATATTAGTGGAGTGGATAACTAGGGGAAAATTGATTTGGAAGGCCAAGGAAATTAGGAACCAAGAGTACAAAAACTGTGGGCCATCTAAGGGTTTCCCTGGGAGGATATTATACAGTACCAATCCCCTGTAAGTGTGAAGGGATTAGTAAAAGCAGTCACAGCTGGAATTTGCATCAAGATGGTTCCTTAGCTTTTGTTTGAAGTGGCCTAATGTGGCTATGAAAGAAATGTTCAGTGATAAGAAGTTAAGCCAATATTGAGCTCAATGGGAAAAAGCCCTCTGTTCTAGGGAGGTATGACAGCATGGGAATTTGAAAACCATACTATCAGTACTTCTGGTGCAGCTCTTATTATTGTGTGGGGTGAGGAGCTTCTGTACCCCAGGGGGCACCAGGCCTAGACTTATTTTTTAGCCATCAAGCAGGTTTGGAATTTAAGCTTTCCTTCAGACTGGAGCCAGTCTGTCTTAACATACAAGTCACATGCATGTGTAAATCTTGCTGTACCAGTTACAAGGTGACAGGCTTTGTTTAGTGCCACTATAATCCTGTAGAGTGCCATGTCAGTTGCAAAGCTATAGGTTGTTAGACCGTAGTCTATAAGTGAGACCACTGAACTAAGGATAGCTAGAGTGAGAGCCTCAATGGTCAGACTATTTTCATGCCTGTATAGAAGATCTATGTGCCTATTAACTGCCTTAGCTGTATTGTCTATGTGGTAGACATAAGTCAAAGCATTGTCAACTGTTACCCCATAGTATTTAAAGTGCAAGACTAGTTCCAAAGGTGTCCCAACCTTATTTGCAATGTTAAGAGGGGAAGTACAATGTCTATTGTGGGAGATAGAGAAGAAGATTGTTTTTGTTTTCTTATAGTAGAAGATGAGCTTTTGCTCACTGAACCAACTTTATACCTTTGAAAAACTCATCTGAAGATTTATTTCCAATTGCTTTGGGTCACTCATGAACAGGGTTGCATCATCTGCATAAAGCAGAATTCGGCACTGACAGGAGTAGGTTTAGGAATAGACTGAATAATAACAGACCCGATATAGATCCATGGGGGGCACCAGGTCTGCTAGTAGATAGGATGTCAGCGATCTTCACTCTCTGTGAGCAGTTTTAAAGGTAGCTTTCAAACCAAGCAACAGTGTCACATGCAAGTCCAATGGACTCCAATTGTTCAAGCAGAAGGATATGATTAACTGTATCAAATGCTTTTGCTAGATCGATAAAAACACACCAACAAGGGTACCCTGATCCAGGGAGTTGTGGATATGACCCGTAAACTCAAGCAAAGCAACAATGGTGCTGAGTCCCTTGCAAAAGCTGTGTTGTTATGGACATTGAATTTAATATTTTTCTAGGTAGTGAACCAGTTGATCCACTACAATTCTTTCAAGTGCTTTTGATAACGGTGGAAGGATGGTAATGGGTCTATAGTTGCCATGAGATGCACAGTCCCCACTCTTATATACAGGTGTCACTAAGCTGTATTTCCATATCTGTGGGAATTGAGAGTATCTCAGTGAGGTGTTGATTGTATGTGTCAAAGAAGCAAGTATTTCATCCAGTTAGTGCCACAAATTTAAGGTCCAGGGAGTCACCACTGAATCTAGCTTCCCAGAACCCTAAGTAAGTATTTTCTAACTTCTCCCAAGGAGATGACTTTAAAATGGAAAGGAGGGTGGCCAGGTGGCTGGTCTTCAGAACTAGCATTATGCCTCAAGTCAGAATGATGGAAGAAATCAGGGTGAAGAACACCTTTCAGATCAGAAAAAGCATCATTAAATGTATTAGCAATTATACAAGGATCCAGAGTGGGTACCCCATTGACATTAAGCATGGTAGGGGGTGTCTTGTTTTCTTTCCCAGTTACTTCCTTAAGGTTTGACCAGAATTTTCTGCCATTGCTCCAAGAGAGTGTGAGGGCGTCCTTAAAGTACTGGTTCTTTGTGTTCTGTATGGTCCTTGTGCAGTTATTTCAGGCTTTTTTGTAGCTCTGGATGTCAGTCTGTTTACCAGTGGCTCAGGATCTATGCCACAAGTGGTTTCTCATCTTCATATGCTTGAAGAGTTCTGGTGAAAACCAGGCATTGTTGTATCCATTCATTTTATGCTTTTTAAGTGAGGCATGCCTATATCACACAACATTAAATTGGCATATAAATTGCTCAAGTGCGGAGTCAACTGAGCAGGAGGAATAAACTAATGACCAGTCCTGATGATAGAGGTCAGCTTTTAGTAATTCAAGGTGCCCCCTCTTAAGGACCCTATGGCTGTTCTGGCTGGGGGGTTGGATTAGTTATTAGATCAGTAGAAAAGGACAGGAGAGTTGTCACTGCAAACATTCAGGAGTACTGTTGTGAGAGAGATGTGTTCAGTATCATTTGACAGTACCCAGTCCAGTAGGGTGGATGTTCCGGTCTTATAGTTCACCCTGGCTGGGGTGTCAACTAGCTGGGAGAGGTTAATTGATGAGACTGCATCCTTGTTTGGGCTAGCTGCAGGGGAGAGCCAATTAACATTAACATACTTGAGTAGAACAATTACAGAATTAAGACTAAGAGTGCCTAGACACCCCGTGAGAGAATCCAATCCTAGGGTCTTCGGACCTGGGAGGGGATGTAAACCATCAGGACAGTGAAAGTGTTATTGTGTGCCCCAGGAGTATCTTTAATGCAAGAGCTTGTATATTGACTCCAGCACTAGGCACTGAAAGAACTAGACTCTGTATATATATATATATATATATATATATATATATGGTCTATATACTATGTATATATATCTCATATAGGGTAGACAATTGTGAAATAAGTGTAAGTCTAAAATTCAGACTGCAAAATGGACACCTTTTCTAAATACTATATCAACAAACTGAGAGCTGAGCAAATCCAAATAAACTCGTGGAAAACATTGAACAACTCCTGAACCCCTCCCCATGAAGTCAGACAAGCTTATTGATGGGAGACACCAAAGTAAGAGACCTGAAGGAAACTGCTGAGGCTTTTTAATAGAAGAATGTACAAACCTATTCTCTCAATTGATATTTTCTCAGAGATTCTTCCTCCAGAAGGATTTGGTTTCTGAAGTCCTGCCAGACAGACTATTTTAGTATAAAGCAGGTGTCATGTGTTGAAATCCTGAATGGTTAGGCTCTATTAAAGATTGTTTTTGTTTTGTTTTGTCTTATTTTTCAGCAAAAAGTGGACTGGGATAAGCCCTGTTACAGCCACGGCTGACATAAAACATATATAATATACAAACAAATTCGGTATAAAAGAAATAAGTGCCCAGTACATTACAGAACCTGCTGCACATCAAAGCACATTCAGAAGAGGCTGCATAAAATACATTCAAAGTCTTCTTAAAGCTAGAGGGAGAACAACTGATGTGAGGAGCCAGACTATTTAAAACAGTGGGCCCAACCCATGAAAAAGAAAGTTTACCAGAATCAGTTTTATATTCCTTAATTTAAGGCAAAAATCCTAAGCTCCTCCTATGAGATGACAAGCTGATGGGCTGTGGTGACATCTTATCTACATCTATATGGTTGCTTGCCCTTCTAATTACAGAAGCAGTTGCTTAAATCCTGAATTTTTACTTTCTAGTGGGCCAGGTGACTACCTTCTGGATGATCTCACAGGTTGTTTCCTTTTCATAAAGGGTGTACTATCCCTACCCTAGATAACATTAGACCTGATTCTATGACATCTACTAGCTAAAGAATGAGAACAGGTTGTCTATAATCAATTTTTTTGGAAAAAGTTGAATACCCATATGCTCTTAATGAGTGTCAGCATGGATTTTGGCTTTGTCATGGAACTGAGAGTACCTGCCATGCCATGGACTTACGCAAATTCATTGGAGCAGTCTTTGTGGATGTAACCAAGGCATTTGACCTAGTGAATCATGCATTTCTTCTGCTGTACATAGATTACAAATGGTCGATGTTGACAATGCCTTCTTGCACTGGATTTCCAACTAGTTGGCTGAGACAGTTCAAAACAGTGAAATTTGAATGGGCTCCTTCTACAGTCAATAAGGTGTCATGTGGGGTACCATAAGGCTCCATCTTAGGGTCGCTAATATTCTCTTTGTTCAGCAGCTCTATCCCAAGTATCTGCTCATTGACTAAAATGTTACCACATGCAGATCATGCATTTTCATACTGCCATTCTAGATCAGTAGAGGAAATCAATCAGCAGCTTGAGATGGACTTTAATAAAATGATGGACTGAATGTTTAATAACAGACTAATATGAAGCAGAAGTAAGACAAAAAGCATGCTGTTTGGTCCACCCTCTAAGGCCAGAGGCCTTAAATCTGGCCTAAAGGTGCCCATTAGTGAAGGGTTAATACTGGAATAGATGACAATATTCAGATATGTAGGTTTGGCCTGGACCCTTCACTAAATGACACCACTAATCTGAATTTTCAATCATATAACCAAAGTTCATCACAATCTGGATTCTTGCATTGGCTTAAGAATTGTCTGACAAGTGACACCAGATTGGCGACAGCACAAATGAATCTTCTTCCCATTCTGGACTATGGTATAATGGTGGTTAATTTGGCACCCAAATTTGAACTAAATAAGAAGTTCTTCCTGACATAGTTTACAGCTCCATGAGTAAAAACACAAGTGCACATTAAAAAGCAAGCAGTGTAAGCTAAAATGGTTTAAAGTAGCTAGTATGTCAGCCTCTCCAACATGTACTACTGTATGTACTCAAAAAGTATGTTACACCACCACACATATGAAATGTGCAGTATCAACTTTATTGGCACTATAAAGAGTTTTACCCACATGAAATTGTGCAAAAAGATGCCTACAATGCAAACAGAACAGCAGCAAGTGACAGGAAAATCTAGGCTTATTTCTGGGGGTCAGGTTTACAACCTAGTATACCATCATCCAAAGATAGGGAACAGAAAGTGAAGTTTCATGTCTGCTACGAGACACTTCCTCAGAGAGAAATCATAGTACTGACATGCCCCAGTTTATACTACAATCAATTATGATGTGTTAATAAACTATACAGTGCAAATGCATATAGAAAGAAAGTGTTATAACACTATTAAAACAGACTTACGTAGGGGTCCTAAGATGTGGCCATAGAAATAAATAGCCAATATGATTCAGAACAAGGAGTTGTAAAGTACATTGTGGAAAATACTATGGGCAAAGCAAACCTCGTATATTGTCTTATCTTGTCACAACTAATATTGTGATCAGTTATCAAAACATGATGATGTACTCATGTAAACGAAGTGCAACCATAATGAAGGTCCACAGTTAAATATCTACAAGAAAGTGTCTTAAAGTCCATATTGAGCATTCTGCAACAGGAGTGCCAAGGTAGAAGGATTCTTTTTTCTTTAAGATATCCTGATATCTGTCTTTTTGTCAATTTCTTTACACCTACAGTATATCTGGTTCTCACAAAACACTGAGCTCCCCAGGGTAGGGGTCTTAACAGTTGAAGTCACACTGCAAATGAGAAGCAGTACTAACAGTCTGAGAAAACAGTGTATTTTTCTTAATTTATTATACTATTGAATATAAACTCTCCACAAAGCATCAAAGTGACCAGCAGAGTATACTTTGCTAGGAAAAAGACCAGTTACCTAAGAGCAGTTCATCTCACATGTTGCCACACTGCATATCACTCCATGTTTGACGTCAATGGCAGGCTCAAATGGAGCAGGTGGGACTGAAAGCATGCAGATTGCTAACGGAGACAAACAATGCATATATGCCTACAGTGTACAAAGAGTAAAAGGATGGCAGAAGCCTTATAAATTAGAAAACATATGAACATTTTAACCCTTAGATTGGTGACAGAATTAGAACATCTTGGAGTTCTGGAAGGATATAGCATTCTGCAGTCCTGTAATGGTTAATTAACAGGCAGATGTAATGAATTAAAACTGTGCAAAATCAATTAAAACTATCGCTACTGACCTAGCATCACATTTTGTTTTGCAGAATAACAGTGTAGAGGCTGAATTATTTTGGTTATATACATTTCTTATGTTTGGGTATACTGGAGTGCATTCCATTTGTCTAAAAAGTAGAAGTATTGACAATGCAGCATGTTGGGGAGAGAGAAGATTGGGAGGGAACAGATAGAAAGCAATTAAGGGAGAACAGGTAATGTGAATGATTGTGAATGGCAGGGTTTTGGAAGAGCTGGGATCAGGAAGGGGAGAGAAAGCATGTGGTGCAGCAGCACAGCTGCAAAGATATATCGAGTATGGGAGGGTATTGAGGGGGTCAGAGATGGGGCAGAAGAGAGGTGGAAAGCAAGAGCTGAGAGCAGTTAATGTATAGTGATAAAAGCAGCATTTTAGGGCAGAAGGTAGAATGAAGGAGGGAAGAGATAGAGAGGGAGTTGAACACAGAGGGTAATGTGAAGTAGTGTTGAAACTGATAAGACAGGGGGTAAAGATGGCTGGGGGAGAGATGAAGTCCCATAGAGCAAGTACTGTAAAGTATGAGAAATGGCAGGAGGTGGGGGAGAAATCAAAGATGGATGGAGACAGCAATTGTCAGAGAGTGTATGATGTTTCTCTAAAATGGCAGTATGTTGGAGGGATGAGACGTGGGGGAGAGGTTAAGAGCAGGGAGGGGACAGAGGCAGTGCAGCAGACATGGGGGAGAGGTTAAGAGCAGGGAGGGGACAGAGGCAGTGCAGCAGACGTGGGGGAGAGGTTAAGAGCAGGGAGGGGACAGAGGCAGTGCAGCAGACGTGGGGGAGAGGTTAAGAGCAGGGAGGGGACAGAGGCAGTGCAGCAGACGTGGGGGAGAGGTTAAGAGCAGGGAGGGGACAGAGGCAGTGCAGCAGACGTGGGGGAGAGGTTAAGAGCAGGGAGGGGACAGAGGCAGTGCAGCAGACATGGGGAGAGGTTAAGAGCAGGAGGGGACAGAGGCAGTGCAGCAGACGTGGGGGAGAGGTTAAGAGCAGGAGGGACAGAGGCAGTGCAGCAGACGTGGGGGAGAGGTTAAGAGCAGGGAGGGGACAGAGGCAGTGCAGCAGACGTGGGGGAGAGGTTAAGAGCAGGGAGGGGACAGAGGCAGTGCAGCAGAGTGGCTAAAGTTTTCAGATATTGGCTGTGATTTTGGGGTGAGAACAAATCAGTGAAGGGAAGGACTGAGATCAAGTGGCAAATCCTCCTAATAAATATGCACTATGTACATTTTTGGAGCATATGTATGGTGAAGAAATAGAAACAAAGTAACAATATAATTTGTGAGAATGCCTGTAGTGTTTGTACAATCAGAAGATCAGTGAGAACGTATATGGTGATAGGGTGATGGGCCTGGTGGACAGACAGAAGAGGGGCAGGCTGAGGCATTGGCGCAAAAAGCATACTAAATAAAAAAAGACAGAATGGTGCACTTCAATGGCCATGTAACTGATACAGCAATTATTTTTAAAATAATTAGGGTGTATCATATGAGAGATATGCAATGGTATCATTAGTAAAACTGCATAATTAGAGGATTATATATATTTACATACAGGACATGTAAAATATAAAAAAGAATGTAGAAATTGAGGTGGCTGTATGATGATTATGTTCAGTAACAAACATGTCAAGGATAAAATGAGTTGCATTAGGACTGAATCAATGAAATAATGCAAACCTTATGAAATTGCCCACTGGTTTTTATGCTGAAAATTTGTTCTGGGCCACTCTTGTGCAAGTTCACACTTTGCTACAAAGAGCATTTGGGAAGATAATGGCAAAGGGAGAAGGAGATGGAGGTGTGTGTGGGGGGTAGGGATTAACTGAGAGATGTGGTAGACAGAAAGAAAAACTGAAATACATGCACATTTCTTCACTATTTTTTCTTTGTTTATGGAAATTTATAGTGGGAGGGATTGGGTTACAGGCAGAGTAATGAGTAAGATTAGTTTAGCTTTCATAGTAGTCTAGAGGATGTGTCGGTTATGCACATTGTTCCATAAACAGACAAGAATAGTTAAATAGAATAAATGAAGACAGCCTGAAATTGAAAAGTATCAAATGAGAACAAATTAATTGGGGCAACATGAGAAATATGAATAGAAATGAAAAGAGGTGTACCTTCAGATAGCAGTGCTATATTAGGAAGGTTATGGGGGAAAAAGTAAAGTAAGCAGTAGAAATGCATTATGAACTTTACAAACAACAGTAGCATGCAGACAAAAGCAACAGGTAATGTACTGAGAAAATGGCATCATTGGGGTGGGGGGTGCAAAGATTGGGGAAGAGAGAGATAAAGTGCAAGTGCCACAGAGTTGCTAATATGAATTATGATGAATAGTGGCAGACTTGGAAGGAACAAAGATTGGGGAAGGGGAGAGAACAAGTGCTGGAGACTGAGGTGAGAAAGGAACTATCATAGAACAGCTAATGTATAGGGAGAACATCAGCATTTTGGGGGGTAGGGACTGGTGAGAGGAGGGATATAGAGCAAGCGCCACAAAGTGGCTAATCAGAATGACAGTGAAAGATGGCATATTTGGGGGGCAGAGATTGGGGGAGTGGGAGAGCAAGTGCAAAGAGCAGTTAACATGCAGGGACAATGCCTGCTACATAGCAGCTAATGTGCGGCTGATGCCAGTAATGCTGGAGGGGGTTAGAAATTGAGGATAGCAGGGATACAGACCAAGTGCTGCAGAGTGGCTAACATAAATCATGGTGAATGGCATCAAGTTTGAGGAGGGGTTAGAGAGCAGGGAGGAAAGACAGCAAGTTCTGCAAAGCAGCTAATGTATAGAGAGCATATGGGCATGTTGGGGGCAGAGTTTGGGGAGGAGAGGTATAGAGAGCAAGTACTGCACAGTGGCTAATGGGAATAATGGTGAATAGCAGCATAAGGGGGCAGAGAGTGAGAAAGAGTGATAGCAAGTGCCGAGGACCAGCTAATCTGTAGGGACAATGCCAGAAGGTTGGGTGGCAGAAATTGGGAAGGGGAAGGATAAAGAGCCAGTGTCACAGAATGGCTAATGTGAATAACGGTGAATGGTGGCAGGTATGGGGAGGGAGCAGAGATTGGGGAGGAGCCAGAGCAAGTGCTGTAGAGCAGTCAGTCTATAAGGAAAATTCTGGCATTTTGAGGGGGTACATATCATGGAAGGGATAGTGAGCAAGTGCTGCAGAGTGCCTAATGTGAACAAAGGAGAAAGGCAGCAGGTTTGGGGGCGGAGATCAGAGAGGGAGAGTGCATAAGTGCCACAGAGCTGTTAATGTGTGGGAACAGTATCAACACATTGGGGAAGGGCAGATATTGGGGAGGAGAAGAATAGACAGCAAGTGCCAATGAGCAGCAAATGTGAATGTGAAAGACAGTGAACGGGCAGCATTTAGGGAGAAAGACTTCATGGAGGTGCTAATATATAGGGAAAATGGTGGCATGTTGTGGGGAGATGGAGAGATCAGGAGGGGAGAAATAGAGAGCAAATGGCACCCAACAGATAATATGAAGTACCAGGAGTGAAGAGAATATTTGAAGGTGGGTGGGTGGGAGAGACCAAGTGCCACAGGGTGGCTAATGTGAATAACAGCATTTTGGGGGGGCAGAGATCAGGGAAGAGCAAGTGCCACATAGTGGCTAATGTATAGAGAAAATACTGGCATATTGTGGGGGGAAGAGAATAGGAAGGGAATGGATTTAGAACAAGTGATGCAGAGCAGCTAATGTGAATTAAAGCAAATGGCAGCAGGTTACAGAGCAAATGCTAAGGAGGGAGAGAAAGCAAATGCTACAGAGCAGGTAAACTGAATGATGGGAAATAAGGGTATGTTGGTGGGCAGAGACTTGGGGGGAGAGAGAAAGAGCCTCAGAGCAGCTAATATATACAGGGAATTGCACAATTCTGAGGGGGGTAGAGATGGGGTAAAACAGGGATAGAGCTGGAAAGTGTATCATGTATATGGAGAATGGTGGTATGTGGGATGGGGAGACAACAAATGGGGAACAATGGGTAATATCAAGTATCTGGTGGGTGAGACATTTGAAGATGGATAGAAAAGAATAACTGCCACAGAGCAGTTAATGTGTAGGGACCATGCCCGCATTTTTGAGGAGGCCAAATATCAGGGAAAAGAGGAATAGAAAGCAAATGTCACCAAATGGCTAAAGTGACAGGCAGTGAATGGCAGAATGTTTGGGGAGAAGAGATCAAGGATGGGGAAGCAAGTGTCACAGCATTGCTAATCTATAGGGAAGATGCTGGCATGTGGTGGGGTGTAGAGACTGGGAAGGGGTGGAATGGAGAGTAAGTGGCTCACAACAGGCAATATGAAGTTTTGGGTGTGACAAGATGTGTGAGGGTGGGTTGGAGAGAGTAAGTGGCACAACAAGGCTAATGTATAGGCACAATGCAGATATTTTTGAGTGTGGATGATATCGAGGAGGGGATTAATAGACAGCAAGTACTGCAGAGTGGCTAATGTGAATGACAGTGAAAGGCAGTCTTTTGGAAAGCAGAGATCAAGAAGGGGAGAACAGCAAGTGCCACAGAACAGCTAAGGTGTAGGGAAAATGTTGGCATGTTGTGGCAGGGCAAAGACTGGGAAGGGATGAAAATAGAGAAAGTGGCACAGAACAGCTAATGTGAATTACAGTGAATGGCAGCAGACTGGGAGGGGGGCAGTTATCAAGGAGAAGGGAGAGAGAGCAAGTGTTACAGAGCAGGAATTGTGAATGATGGGGAATGGAACCAAGTTGATGGGAGCAGACTGAGATAAGAGAGCAAGTAGCACTGATTTGCAAGTGTATATGGAGAATGGCAGCATGTTGGAGGGGGTCAGACATGTGGTAGAACAGGGAGAGAGCTGAAGAGCATATCATGTATATGGAAAATGGCAGTATGCACAGGGGGAGAGATTGTGGAGAGGAGGATCAGACAGCAAATGGCACACAACAGGTAATATAAAGGACAGTACAATTCATATTAAACTGTTCCTTCAATGAGTTGCTTTAGCATTTCTGACTGAGTTGTATAAGTGTTTTTTCATCCAGTACAAAGCCATGCACAAACTGTTTCTTAAAAGTGAAAACTCAGCTTTGCCTTGCATTACAACTTGACTTTGCGTACATTCCACATGAGTTGAAAAAATATATTTTGAAAACATTTTTCTTGAGCTGGTTAAGCATTGATAAACAATGCAATATGAGTTGCCAGTGCATTGCCAACTGTAAAAATCAATGCTAAATCAACTCATTGGTGGGACAGTTTGATGTGATTTTCATTGTACTGAGAGTAGTGAAACATTTTAGGATGGGTGGGAGACAGTAACTGCCACAGAACAGCCACTGTGTAGGGACAATGCCGGCATTTTTGAGGAGGCAGCTGTTGGTGAGGGGAAGATTAGAAAGCAAGTGCCACAGAAACAGCTAAAGTGAATGACATTGACTGGCAGGCAGTGTTCACCCATTGTCTTTCTGAATTGCTTGACGGTTTTACCCACACAGAATGCACCACAGGTGCACATTGCAGGGAGTGACATTTATGGGTGGGTGGGAGAAAATGTGTCATAGAGTGGATAATGTGTAGGGACAATGCCACATTAAGGTTATCAGATATTGGGGAGGGGAGAAATAAAGAGCAAGTGGTGAACAGTGGATACCGTGACTTAAAAGGAACGAGGGGACATTGTGGAGGGCAAAGATCATGGAGCAGGAGGGGAGAAAGCAACTGGCAAACAGCAGGTAATGATAATTACAGATAGTGGTAGCTGTTTGGGGTGGGGCCATGAAGTGTGAAGTGGGGGAGAGAGCAATTGCTACAGAGCAGGAAATCTATAGGGTCATGTCAACATGTTGTGGGGGGGAGCAGAGGTCATGGAGGGACAGAGAGAAGGTGAGGAAGAGTGGATCATGTGTTTCACATCGGGGGTGTAAGAATGGTAGAAATTGAGGAAGGGTGTAAGGAGAAAGTGCCATTGAGTGACAAATGTAAAGTGGCAAAGAATGCTATATAGTGAGTTCACTGCCATACAGAGTGTGTTGAAAGCACAGGGCAGAAGCACAGATGCAAAATTAGATTCGGAGACAAGATTAAATGTGGATCTTAGGAACTGCACAAGAAACTCTCTTCTTTGCATTTTATGTACATACATACATACATATCTGCCAGTTGAAACAGGCCTTATGGTCTACAGACAAAATCTTGAAAAGGAAGAGAAATGCAAACAGTGGATGGAATTAGGATGGAGATTCAGTATTCAGCAGCTGTGCTAGGTGAAGAAGAGACATGCCCTCAAAAGCCCTTTCACTGTTTAGACTGACAGCAATGTATTCATATGCTTTACATGTAACATATTCAACTTGCTTCTTGCCTAAACAGTTAAAGAGCAGCTGAAGCCTTCAACAGAACTTTTACAAAACACAATGTTTAGACACACTTCAGTTTGTATTTCACATTAGTTCTGTATGTCTTGCACCCATTATTTATTATTGAGGACATTTTCATGTAAACAGAAGCTTTGTTCTTAAAAAATATCATGTATTCCAGTTGCTTTCTCCCTACCTGAGATCCTAATGCACTGCTTGTGACATCACAGCTACTCCGATGTCAGCAGATTGTGATGTAATAACAGACGATTGTGACTTGAAGTAGGGAGTGAGCTATGAAGGTAGATGAACTGTAATGGCTACAGATAATGTATTCATGCAAATTTCATCAGTGATAAATATATGGGAAGAGAAATCTATAGAATACTGTATATATGGAATGCAAGCTGAATTATACCTAAGTATTGTGTTTTTCAAAGTTATCATGGAGATGTCACCAGCTCTTTAAGCCTTGCATATTTATGTTGTAATTGGCAAAATGCTTTAATTTTATTGTTCAGAATGCAAGTAAGCAGAGTAACACATGTCCTTATGTAATGTGATCAGTGAATGTAGGAACATGTTAAAACATGTTTTACTTGCTTTTTACAATATGTGAGAGTACATTAATTCTATGAGTTGCAAGCACTACATCATGGGTATGCAACTGATATATCTCGTGTGGCATCTTTTCCATTTCCTGAGAAACAAAGCACTAAGTCCATCTTCTTCCAAGTTGTGTAAGTGGGGGTGCTTTGAAACAACTGAGAAGCTGCATGGGATATACTATATTGGACTAGATATCTGAAACAAATCTCTCTCTCTTGCTTACATCTGAGGGAAGTTTTCCTTACTTTTACATTGGTATTGCTTTGTGTTTAATTATTTTAGTTTTTAATTCAGGAAGGGGGTTTTCAAAACTGCTTATCTTGTCAGCATCTTCAGAAGGGCTGAATAACTGCATATTCGATTTTCCTTTGTGGCTAACTGGACTGATTACTAGAATTCTGTGACAATCTTCATCAATATATTTTGCAATATTTGCTGGTGGTGGTTGTGTGATTTAAAATAGCAAAGGCTGCAGTTTGTAATTGGATGCCAGACATAGCCTGAGGTGGGGGAAATTGTCTTCACAAGTCAGGGAGACCTGAATCAAGCCAATTGTTCTAGCTTGAACATTTCAGCATTGATCAATTACTATAAACTACTGGTGTGATCCTGCTTCAGACAGAAGTCCATCTTCTTCCAAGTTGTGTAAGTGGGGGTGCTTTGAAACAACTGAGAAGCTGCATGGGATATACTATATTGGACTAGATATCTGAAACAAATCTCTCTCTCTTGCTTACATCTGAGGGAAGTTTTCCTTACTTTTACATTGGTATTGTTTTGTGTTTAATTATTTTAGTTTTTAATTCAGGAAGGGGGTTTTCAAAACTGCTTATCTTGTCAGCATCTTCAGAAGGGCTGAAATAACTGCATATTTGATTTTCCTTTGTGGCTAACAAACCACCAGGCTGTTTTGCGGCTGGGGAGGTTTACCTGTGTCTGACTTGGATGTCTGGATTTTTCTCTGTTTGATTAGCAGGGTATTTTCTCTGTCAAATTATTGTGTAGGGCATCTTGCTGACAGGAAAGCACTCATCGCAGCGGTGGGTGAGAGCTTTTAGCCGATTGTTTTGTGAGGGCACAGTTTAGGCCCAACCCCTTTCCACCCCTCACCCCACCCACCACTGGAAATAGTTCCTTTATACCTGAGGTTCTGACATAATTTCCTCAAGAGTGCAAGGTGCATATCACTGTCATATCCTCTCTAGCACACTGCACTGACAATATAAGCATACACATTGTATAATATATATATATTTCTATATAACAAACCAATCATGCATGCATGCACACACACACACAAAAACAAACAAACAAAATAAAAAGTAGATAAACATGTGGGGAGTAGTGCAATGTAATGGCTGTGGTGAAGCAGTCTTCCAGGAGTCTTTCTGGAGGCTGAGATGCTGCCCTATTTGCAGACAACTCTCTGCCCTGAGGGAGGAAGTTGCCCGTCTTCAGGCCGCATTGGACAGTAGTAAGGGAACCTTCCCCCAGGCCACACTGGACAGTAGGAAGGGAACCTCCCCCATCCAGGGAGCACCAGAGCCACTACCACTACCTCAGAGGTTGCGAAGAAAGCACAGCAGTTGGACAACAGTGGGCTCAGGGAGGGTGAGGATGGTGGAACAGAGGCACACCCAGTCAATTGTTCCACTCCACAATCCATACACCATTCTGGGGAGCATAGCTCCCTAAGGATGCACCCAGAGAAGACTGAGGACAACTGTCACAAGGAGGCCCACAGGAAGGAGGCAGAGGACACCACAGGAAAGGAAGCAACTCTGGTGGGGACCCAATTAGGGGGCTAGAACTGGGGGAGCAGGAAAACTGAAGTAAGGTGCCTGCCTGGTGCCATGGCTTGGAGAGACAGGAAGCGCTTCCTCAGGATCACGAGAACAGCTGCAAGGGAATCTGAGCTGGACGTCATTGTCCACCTAGGGACAAATGACTTGGCTCATCATGAGATCAGAGCAGTGCAGGAGGACATTGTAGAGTTGGGGAGGGGCCTAAGACAAGTAGCACACACAGTATCCTTCTCAGAGGTGCTGCCTGTCAATGGCATGGGGGAGGCGAGGGTAATTAGCACCATGCAGTTTAATGAATGGTTGAAAAAATGGTGTGGAGCATAGGGGTTTGGCTTCATTGGGGACTGGGGTTCCACCTGGAGGGACACCAGCCTATACTGGCAGGATGGTCTGCATCTGTCCAGGAAGGGAACAAGTCTTTTGAGCAATCAGTTTAAATGCTTCATTGGCAAGCTTTTAAAATAGTCAAGGGGGGAGGCACTGATAAGCAGCAGGAAAATCCCAGCCTCTCCCTACAAAACAGGGTACTAAATGAGAAAAAGACCGAGGTAGAAAGGTCAGTGGGGGATGCTGCAACAGAAGGTAAAGCCATCAAAAAATGGAGAGCAATGAGTACCAATGCCTGTAGTCTGGGTAACAAGCTTCCTTAATTAGTGGCCTTGATGGAGGAGGAACATCTGGATATCGTGGCAGTCACAGAAACATGGTACACACAAAACCATGACTGGGACTAAACATACCAGGATACACTATCTACAGGAGGGACAGGAGGGTAAAAGAGGAGGAGTAGCTCTTTACATAAGGGAAGGAATAAAAGCAACAGAACAAAAGGGTAAACAGGGAGGAGAAGAAGCACTGTGGGTAAATTTGGAGACAGGCAATGACACCACAATCTGCACAGGGGTTGTATACAGACCCCCTTCTCAGGGGGGAGGAAATGGACAAGGAAATGATAGAAAGTATACTTAGAATGGCAGAAAAAGGGGAGATATTGCTGATGGGTGATCTGAATATGCCAAATGTTAACTGGAGTGCAGTTGCAGCAGCCACTTTGAAGAATGGGGTTATTCTAGATGCCCTACAGGGGCATGCCTGAGACAACTAGTATTGAGCCCACTCAAGAGGGAGCAATCTAGACCTGGTTCTCTCAAATGGAGATAGAGAGGATTACAGATGTAGAAGTGGGTAGCCATCTGGGAACTAGTGACCATCGAACAGTATGGTTCACAATAAACACAGCAATAGAGTCAAGCCATACAAGGCAAAAGTACTGGACTTTGGGAGGGCTGACTTTGCCTAAAATAGGTAAGTGCCTAAGGAATGCACTAGCAAATGGGCAGGAAGGAGGGTGGAAGAACAATGAGGAATAATAAAAACTGCCATCACAGAAGTGTGAGCCTTTGTGTGAAGCAAATAAACAAAACAAAGCGATGAAGAAACCACTATGGTTCTCAAAGGAAGTGGCAGTGAAGGTTCAAGAGAAAAGAAAGCGTTCAGGAAGTACAAGGAATCCAGAAGGAGCAGGACAGAGAACTGTGTCAGTTAAAAGCAAAGGAGGCTGGGAAGGCAGTCAGAACAGCAAAGGCCCAAACTGAGGAAAGATAGCCAACTCAGTTAAGGAGGGATAAAACCTTTATAGGTACATCAGGGGCGAAGGAAGACCAAGGAGGGATAGTGAGGCTAATAAAGGGGAGGAGGGTGGGCAGAGGAGACTGTGAAAAGGCAGAGATACTAAACAAATATTTTGCTCAGTATTTAAAAATGAAGAGGGGAGGTACCTAAAATAAACAGTAGAAACAGTCTGGATACAGAAGATACCAGCCCATTTACAGAAGAAAGGGTTCTGAAAGAACTCTTAAAACTGAAGGTGGACAAAGCAATGGGGCCGATGGGATTCATCCCAGAATTCTAAAGAACTAAGGGTAGAACTAGTGACACCACTGACTACCCTTTTAACAAATCATGGGAGGATGGGTAGTACCCGAGGACTGGAGGAGGGCAGATGTGATTCCCTTCCAAAAGTGGGAGCAAAGCAGAAGTAGGAAACTACAGACCTGTTAGTTTAACCTCAGTGATAGGGAAAATGATGGAATCACTTCTGAAGGAAAGAATTGTCAAGTATCTAGAGGCTAGAGGGGCACAGGACCCTAGACAGCATGGATTCACAGCGGGAAGGTCATACCAGATGAATCTGATAGATTTCTTTGACTGGGTGACCAAAGTAGTAGATCAGGGAGGAGCTGTGGACATGGCCTACCTAGACTTTGGCAAGGCATTTGACACAGTCCCACTCAAAAGATTAATATACAACTTAGCTAGCCTGGGAGTGGGTCCCAAGATGACAGCCTGGGTAAAGAATTGGCTGGAGAATAGGACACAGAGAGTAATAGTAAATGGAGTCCACTCAGAAGAAAGGGGGGTTACTAGTGGGGTACCGCAGGGTTCAGTATTAGGACGTCCTCTTCAATGTCTTTATAAGGACATTGCAGAGGGACTGGAAGGAAAAGTATGTCTCTTTGCAGATGACACAAAGATCTGCAACAGAGTTGATGCACAGGGTGGGGTGGAAAGGATGAGAAGGGACTTGGCAAGGTTAAAGGAATGGTCAGATGTATGGCAGCTTAGATTTAATGCTAAGAAGTGCAAGGTAATGCACCTCCTGGGAAACAAAAACCCAGGGAAAGAGTACACAATGGGGGGTGAGATACTAACAACAACAAAAATGGAAAGGGACCTGGGGGTAGTCATATCAGATGACCTAAAGGTGGGCAAGCAATGTGAGAGGGCAGCAAGGGAGGCTGGGGGATACTGGGATGCATAGGAGGCATCACCAGTAGAAAACAGGAAGTTATTATCCCTCTGTACAGACAGCTGGTGAGACCCCATCTGGAGTACTGTGTGCAGTTCTGGAGACCCAATCTCTGCAAAGACATAGACAGGATGGAAGCTGTCCAGAGGAGGGCAACTAAAATGGTGCAGGGTCTGCACCAGAAGACATATGAAGAGAGACAAAAGGAACTTAATATGTATAGCCTCGAGGAAAGGAGGGAGAGGGGGACATGATAGAAATGTTCAAGTACCTCAAGGGAATCAACAAAGTCCAAGAGGTAGCATCTTTCAAAACAAGAGGTGTGCAAGAACAAGAGGGCACAATTTGAAGATGGGGGGGTGGCTCAGAGGTAATTTAAGGAAGTATTTTTTTCACAGAGAGGGTTGTGGATGCATGGAACGGCCTTCTGGAGGAGGTTGTGCAGTTAAAAACAGTGGTGGAATTCAAGCATGCATGGGACAGTCACAAGGCCATTCTAGGGGGTGGGGGTACGAAGAAGTAGGCTACTGGTTAACTAGGATCTGCAGCTTATCCAGTAGGTAGGGAAATGGGCAGACTGGGTGGGCCAAGCGGTCCTTATCTGCCGTCAAATTCTATGTTTCTATGTTTCTATGTTTCTAAGCTGCACCAATATGAAAGAGGAAAACAGCAGCACATAAGTGGAATGGGAAGCATTGGTAAGTTTTCAAGCAGTCAGAATTAGGACTTAAATAAGAACCTTGCAGCTTGAGTTTTCCAGCCATGTGATTAGGCAATATCTTCAAAGAGACAAGTAGGAGAAGTGTAAGCGAGTGGAAAGAATTAGGGAGGAGAGTTTGCATTCTGTAGCTATGGCTGATGGAGGAGGGGCACGCCCAAAAAGCCCTTTCACAGCGATTGATACCAATATGTTCTCATGCTTTACAAGTAAACATAAAAAGGCAAGCAATTTGAAGTTACTAGCAAAAATTATAAGCCTTCCTTTTTGTGGCTAATTTGCATTACCAGAAAATAACACCTAAAATTAGAGTTGAATAATCTGTGATCCTATATACCCATATGCCTCTCTTCTGTAATGGAGAAGATGCTGGAATCATTTTCATTGTTAAAACCAACTACAGTGGATACAAACTTAATATTAACCACATACTGTAATGATAGCACTATCATACAAAATAATTGAATAACTGCCTGCAACATACAAAATGCACCATGTAGGGTCAAAGTGTACAGAAGGTTGGGGGAGTGGTCACCAACTACCCGTGTCTTTGTGTCATGATGTCAGACATTCCGCTGACATGTGATGCCACTGATCCACCCTGCCACTGCTTATTCAGCACAAGTTTTACATGTAGGTTACTAGAAAACAGCTGATTCTTGATTTAGACACTCAAATATCTTGATGGTATAAACAGAGTGCAGGATGGGGGAATTTTCCAGAATAAAAGATGCTCAAGGACAAGGATGCGTGGTATGAAGTTAGAGTAGGGAAGGCTGAGGGGTAATGTGAGGAAGAACTTTTTCATGGAGAGGATGGTGGATGATTGGAATGACCTACCTGAGGGGGTGGTGGGGGCTACAACTGTCATGTGTTTTAAAAATGCGTGCAATAAACACAAGGGTATCCTGGGGTCTATGGTGTTCTGGAGTTCTAAAAGGGCAACAGGTGTCAAAGTAGGGTAGGGAGGGATTGGGCAGACTAGATGGGCCAAAAGATCTATCTATCTATGTGTCAGTGTATTCAGTTAATGTGTTAGGCACCATTAGAGAAGGACATGCTGAGAGCTTGATCAGTCATTTTGTACTATAGAAGCCTAAGCAAATTTACTAAGAGAGAGAACTGAATACTAAAATAGTCCTTACCTTTGCCCAAGGAGGATCACTTCACAAAAAGCAGAGTTTGAATGTTTTAGCAAATAAGTAAGCAAAAATAACAAACTGATACTGTAAATGAAAATATGAACACCGTTTGATAGGACAGTGATGTTTTAAATGTTTTGCAGTTTTCCATTAGATAATTGACTGAAATAACCAGGACAAGTAAAAGTTAATATGCAGAAAAGCAGTTCAGAGAAAAAGGTGGATCTCATATGGGTAAAAATATTTTATCAACATATGTAACGTTGAAAGAAGCAGAGATTTGATGAATAGAAATGTATATAGCTGTATACATTTTATACATTTGAAATAAACAACATCTAAAAGGAAAATAGTGTTGATATAAGAAATAAAGTACACATAGTCAAAAGAGGCAAAACAAATATAAAGTTTATTGCATGGTATACAATTAAGTTGATATATTTTTTTTTTATAAAGTAAATATGCCAATGGAATGCATTTGTTTATTTATTGTTATATTTGTTTTAAAATAATAGGCGGTTATATTATGGTTTGCTGAAGAAGAAGTGTTCTTTCTGAGAAATGTTGACATTGCCATTAATATATTGACCTGTTGGAATGAATTAATAAATAAAACAAAAAGACTTGAGGATAGTGTGGTGTGCAGCATTTTGTATCAGGATCTCATTACAAACTTCCTGGTCTTGGAATTGTGAAATGCAATTTTTAAAGTTCTCTTTTCTATAATAATGGAATGATCTTTTTCTAGGCTAGAACAATATAAAGGACAATGGCTGGTCTTCAGTTATAAGCACACTGTAATCACTTTGAGAGGTTGCCAAGAAGACATTGTAAACCTTGACAGGTTTACTGTTGTCACGGCAACCTCGGGAAGTGATTGCAGTGAGGTTATTACCCAAAGATCAGCCATTTGCTTTCATGGTGTATGGGCACTAGTCACTTTACTTGGGCACCAGGTAAACTAAATTTGTGCCTACTTTCTTTTTTTGTCCCCATTGCTCTCTTTTGGGCCAACTCTCACTGCCGTGGCCATTCGTTTTTCAGAGATGCGCATGCACAAACACGTTTGTGTTGTTATGGTATCTGTGTGACATACTCAAGAGAGTATAACAACCTCTTGATGTCACAAAAATTCTATAACAAGCATAGGAATGTATTGAACGCCATCTTTAACAATGTCCTCCCATATATTATAAAGATATATTAATTGATTGATTGATTGACGAATAACAAGGCACACCACTCACTCATTGGCAGTCATAAAATGTGTATGTCAGTGGGACAACTGCAAAAGAATTCCTGACTTTGATCAAAAAGGAACTGGACTGCTATGTAGACCTGCTCTAAAAAGCCAGGCAACATGAGGTTAATAGCAGGTATGACACGCGTGCTTTTTGTATTGCAAGTTTGAATTATAATAAAATTAAGCCTTAAACTCAAAGCAAAAAAAAAATCTGATTTTATACTTACTACATTCATCATCCATTTTCTTGCTGTGCAAATAACTAACACAGCAAAACAAGAGATGATTTGGTTGAAATAATACAAAATTAAACCAAAAATATTTAAATTAGTGTTGCAGAATTTTAAAACTTGTAGAAGATGTTCATTTTGGTGAGGGGGTCAATTTTGGCAAAGTACTAAGTCACATTCTAAAAGGTTTCCACTACTTTCTGGATGCCTTTAAAATGATTTCCAAGTATCCAGGTACATGTGCAGGGTTTAAATGCTAATGGTCCTAATTTAATCTATATTGAGTATGCAGTGCTACTGAACTTGTGTCTTGCAGCTATAGACAGAAGTAAAACAGTAGGAAGAAACATAGTATTCAAGAGTCTAAACATGGCCTTTGACTGGTCAATCAAAAATAACTTGTCAGCAAACTCAGAGCCTTCAGCATGAGTAAGGGTTCTTCAATGCTGAGGAGGAGTTCAGTGGATTTAAACCTTTGACTCCAGCAAGGCGATTTCAAAGTTTCTGTTTTTCCCACTAGCACTTTGGTACTGAGATGTCATGACATATTATTTTCTTGAAGTATCACTAACTGAACTTGTCCAGAAGCAACTGGTTTGATACTTTTTATTGGACTGTAACCCCCCCTCCAAATGGGGGTTTACTAAAATGTCTTCCTGGACCTTGTATGTGCCCACTGTCAGGCTGCTGTCCTATCTTGCTGTAGTTCTATTTGTCTGCATGAGGGCACCTTAGGAAGCCTCCATGCCTGTCTCTTTAACAGACCATCTAGCCTGTGTTTTGGAAATCAGTCTGGGCTGGGTCTGAGTATTTAATGCTCATGACCAGCCAGACAGCCTGTTATATTGCTTCATTCTGCAGTGACTCTTAGCGTAGAGGGAACCCTGTTGGGAAATGTGGTTATTTGCTGTTTATCTATTATAATAGTAACGTTAAATAAATTTGTCAAACCTGCTTTCATTTGCAGCATGAACATTTGAATAGAAGCCATCATTTTAGTTCAGGACTGCAAGTGTTGAATGAATCAAATCTCTAGGGACATAAAATGGAGACTGTCTCCAGGGGTTTTATGGGAAGGAAATTTGTTAGTATTTGTAGTTCTAGATGTTTGGCACCTAAATGGATCTGGAAGGGGAGCCCTTCCTGTGACAGACAGTTCCCTCAGCCAACCAAACCTTGTTGATTACAGGGAAAAATCCAGAATTGCTTGAAGCAGTGTGTCAGTTGAGAGTGGAAGTTGGAGAGTTAACAGCTCAAGTGGTCCAGCAGCTGCTCCTAGGAGGAGCTTAGGAGAATCATCGGGAAGGCTCCATTGGCCTGCCTACCACATTCTCTGGCCTAAAAACATTACTTATTACAGAAGTCAAATTTTTCCAATTGCTGGCTTAGACCTGCAGCGGAGGAAAGAAAGTGTGGCATTACTACTTGCAAGTGCGACCGAAGACTTACTTCAGAAGCAATTAGCCTGCCTGAATGAGAGAAGATAGCCTTGGGTTGAAAGGTTTGTGCAGTGAAGCTATAATTAGCAAACAAACTATATCTGAACTGTGGCTTAAAGAGATAACCAATTTAAGTGTGCTGAATGTGTTTTGTGGTTTGTGATTTGGTTCCCCACAGTGAATCCTGTTATACCAGCTGGAGGCTTTCCAGCAGAAGATCATGAACTTTTCTCAGGACTGTTCATCCTGCTCGGCCTTGCCATCTTGGCCCAAGCCCCTGCCCACATTAAAGAGATTATCTCAGTGAAAGACCAGCTTGTGGATTTGGCCCCTTGCTCAATCCCATTGAACAGGTAGCGACCACAAGGAGATGAGTCATGTAGGCCCTGCTTCCCCAGGCTCACCGAATCAACACCATGAGGTCTTCATCTCGCCTGTCCTACATCCTGGTCTGGGTTGTGCGAGTACAAACTAGGGTAGTTCCCTGCAACAACAGCTACAAATCATTGTGTGTCATCTGATTGATCTGTTTTGGGTTATTGCTAATGGACTGAGCCATCAGGCTTGGGATTACAAATACTTGGGTTGTGCACATGCTAACTGTCTTTCTTCCTAAAGGGCCCCACCAACAGTTGCAAACCGACCACCCCAGGCAATGTTTCAGGCTAACCTGTGTAAGATCTGGGTACCCAGGGTTGCAGGACTCATTATCAAGGACTTATATTGCATGCTGAATCAGTCTAAAGTAAATCAGAGTGCCAATCTTTTGACTAACTTCTTGCTCATCCCTTGTTCAAGTCCCCTGAATAAACTTAATCATCTGTTTCATGTTTAAACTGGCTAGTCTGCATATTATTAGTTGCGTCACAGTGAAATGTTTTGCACTGTGTATTGCTGATCTTATTTTCCAGGAGGTCTCCCGGGCGATTGCAGCAAGTCCAACCCTGGTGGTAAGTGCAAGGGGTGTGAGCATATTCTTACTGTTATCCAGTGTATGTGAATGTTCTACAATATTATTGCTTAGGTCACTAGAAGGATTAGTGGGTGGTTATAACATCCCAGTGGGCTATACCAAAGCAGTTAAGCTACCCAAATACCATTCCTCAGGGTGGAGACACCCGTTCGCAGAACTCAGGCCCCTCAAACTTTTTTTTTCCATTTATTTTTCCCTCCGGTCATGGTCTGTGGGGCTTCTTTCAGGCATCCTGCCTGTTTCTGCCCTGCCTGAAGTCCTCTGACCTGTGCCTCCTCTCTCCTCCTCCTCATCCCACAGTTGGCACCCCCAGCTTAACCCCCTCCAGGGTGGGGCCGCCCCACCTCTTGGGCACTCTTTTACAGTCAGTCTCTGGCTGTGGATGAGGGCCTGGGTGGAGGAACCTGGAAGGCCAGGCAGGATTGACCCAGCCATGGGCATGGGGGCAGGTGCCATCGCCTACCCCACAGATTGGGCTTTTCCATGTTCTGGTGCTCACTCCCCCCTCCCATGCATGATGCACATACAAATGTAACAGCATATGGCAACCCTGCCAAGCTAAGTACATGCTGCCCTGTGCACTGCAACGCCCTCAGTCTCTACCAGGAGCCATTGGCACGTGGGTGATTACCAGCCCTCCATCCTTAGGGATGAGAGCAGCCCAGTGGATGCTCAATCCTCTACCCACCCCTGCTGATCCCAGGTGCCAAAGCACGCTCCCAAACTCAGGTTGCCAGCATACCACGTAGTGTGGCATCCAGCGCCTCAACCTTCAGCACAACCAGGCCAACTAGGCCCCTCAACCTGTGAACTGCTATACTGGCAGGGGTAGTAGCCCATAGAATAGCACCACCTAGGGGTTACATCTTGGAGGACACTGCTGGGATTGGCACCCCTAGTGGCTGAACTACTAAATGTCTGGCAATCAGAAAGATTTGGCACCAAAGTGTTTTCTGCTCTTGCCCGGAACGTGGATGGTGTATTCTCTGGAATTGTCCCCACCCCTAGTGGAGAAAAGGACTAGGAGACTTGGAGAGCACATGCAGCCTGGATGTTAGCCTGATGGCCTTGGACTGATGAGCAGAAGAGATTGGAGATTCTGGTAACCCTGCGGGGACCTGCTTTGGATGTTGTTCGGGGGCTTCAATCTACTGGGCCTACTGCATTTGCACAGCAGTATATGGATGCCTTGGCCTCTGTTTTTGACCCTCATGAGGATGTGAGGCACTTACTGTTGGAGTTTAAGGCCATGTGGCAACAAAAGGGATAGTTGCTTTCAGACTATCTGCTGAGGGTTGAGCATGACTTAAACCAAGTTAGGATGGATCATGTCTTAATCTCGGGTGGAGAATTCTAGTTTTATTATGCTTTGGATACACACACAGCATGGTGCGGAGGGTGCCCCATCCTTTGTTGTGTTGATGCAGGCTGTAAAATGAGCTGAACACCAAGCCAATAGGGAAAGCACTGTAGAGCCAGTTCCAGGACCAAGTGTGCCTGAGGAGAGGACCCACCTGAGTGCCCTTGCCCAGAGGCCCAGGCGTCGGAGGAGAATGCCCTATCCCCCACATGGGAAGCAGAGTTCCATAAGCTGGAGGATCAGTTTAATCAGCTGTGTGATGTAGTTATGGCCATGTGCAAGATACAACAAAGGATTTGAGGTGGGCCCATGAAGAGGAAGCCAGTAAACCAAGATGTAGTGTTCTACTATCACTGCAAAGAGAATGGTGACCCACAATGTACATGCTGTCTCCCTGAAGATGCAGTTAGAGTAAGGACTCAACTGATAGGGTTCAGGAAAACCTGCCTGCAGGGTTCTTTGTGAACTGAGACTCAAACTACCACCTCATGAAATAGAACCCGAGGCAGAAAGCACCTCTGGTGACATACTAATAAATGCCCTTGCCCCATGCAGCCCCGATGTAGTTGATAGGAATAGGCCCCGAGCCATGTGGGTTAAAGTACAGGAGGCAATACAAACAAGAATGGTGAGAGTAATGTGATTAACTGTTTGAAGCTGTTTTGAATATACCGACACCTCTATGAAAATGTGTAAAATGTATCCTTGTAGGAAATGTTATTTCAGATGGGATAGTATAGTAATGCTTAGAACCAGTTTATTTTACTGATGCATCAGCTTTATTTTGTGGTATACCAAATGAAAGATGTACGTATTTCATATAGTGTTTTCATATATACTCATATAGTAAGTGTGAACTTGATGCAGGCACCAAGTTTTCCAGGCAGGGAAGAGTGTAACCCTCTCCAAATTGGGGTTTATGCAAATATCTTCCTGGGCCTCCTAGGTGCCCACTGTCAGGCTGGTGTTCTGTCTTGCAGTAGTTCTATTTGTCTGCATGAGAGTGCCTTTGTAAGCTTCTGTGCCTGTCTCTTTAAAAGAACATCTAGTCTGTGTTTTGGAAATCAGTCTGGGCTGAGTCTGAGTAATTAAGGCTCACTACCAGCCAGACAGACTATGATACTGTTCCATTCTGCAGTCGCTGTTAGTACAGAGGGAGCCCTGTTGGGAAACGTGGTTATTTGCTGTTTATCTATTATAATAGTAATGTTAAAGAAGTTTGTCTAACCTGCTTTCATTTGCAGTGTGAACGTTTGAATAGGAGCCACCATTTTGGTACTGGACTGCCAGTGTTGGACCAATCGAATCTCTGAGCACCTAAAATGGAGACTGTCCCCAGGGGTTATATGGGAAGGAAATTCAGTAGTATTTGTAGTTCTAGATGTCTGGCACCTAAATGGATCTGGAAGAGGATCCCTTTCTGTGACAGACAGTTCCCTCAGCCAACTGAACCTTGTGGATTACAGGGAAATACCCAGAACTGCCTGAATCAGTCAAGAGTGGAAGTTGGAGAGTGAACAGCTCCAGTGGTTGAGCAGCTGTTCCTAGGAGGAGCGCAGGAGAATCATCGGGAAGTCTCTGCTGGCCTGCCTGCCAGGTTCTCTGGCCTAAGAACATTGCTTATTACCGAAGTCAGACTTTTCCAGTTGCCAGCTTAGACGTGCAGCAAAGGAAAGAAAGTGTGTCATTACTACTTGCAAGTGGGACCGAAGACTTGCTCCAGAAGTGATCGGCCTGCCTGAATGAGAGAAGATAGCCTCGGGTTGAAAGGTTTGCGCAGTGAAGCTGTAATTAGCAAACAAACTATATCTGAACTGCGGCTAAGAGATAACCAATTTAAGTGTGCTGAATGTGTTTCATGGGTTGCAATTTGGTTCCCCACAGTGAGTCCTGTTATGTTTGCTGGAGGCTTTCCAGCAGATGATCATGAACTTTTGTCAGGACTGTTCATCCTGTTTGGGCCTAGCCATCTTGGCCCAAGCCCCTGCCCACATTCCAGTGATCATCTTGGTGAAAGACCGACTTGGGGATTCGGCCCCTTGCTCAATCCCATCGAAACAGGTAGTGACAACCAGGAGGTGTGCCATGTACTGTAGGCCCTGCTTCCACTGGCCCGCTGAATCATCACCATGAGGTCTTCATCTCACCTGTCCTACATCCTGCCCCGGGTTGTGTGAGTACAAACCAGGGTAGCTCCCTGAAACAACAGCTACAAATCATTGTGTGCTGTCTGATTACTCTGTTTTGGGTTATTGCTAATGGACTGAGCCATCTGACTCAGGATTACAAATACTTGGGTTGTGGACATGCTAACTGTCTTTCTTACTAAAGGGCCCCAACAACAGTTTCAACGCTGGCCACCCTGGGCAACGCTTCAGGCTAGCCTGTGTAAGATTTGGGTATCCAGGGTTGCAAGACTTATTATCAGGGACTTGCAGTACATGCTTAATCAGTCTTAAGTAAATCAGAGTGCCAATCATTTGACTAAATTCATGCCCCTCCCTTGTTCACTTCCCCTGAATAAACCTTTTCATCTGTTTCACATTTAACCTGGCTAGTGTGCATATTATTAGTTGGGTCACATTGAAAGGTTTTGCATTGTGTATTGCTGATCTTATTTTCCAGGGGGTCTACCAGGTGATTGTAGCAAATCCAGCCATGGTGGTAAAGTGCAAGGGGTGTGAGAATATTCTTACTGTTATCCAGTGTATATGAATGTTCTATGATATTACTGTTTAGGCCACTAGAGGGTTGGTGGGTAGTTATAGCATCCCGGGGGCTATACCAAAGCAGTTAAGGAACCCCAATACATGTGGAGGCACCCATTCTCAGAACTCAAGTCACTCAACCTGTGTACTGCTATATAGGCAGGGGTAGTAGCCCATAGGATAGCATCATCTAGGGTTTACAGGACCAACATAGATGTTACAAAAAGAAAACAATATCTAATCTTTCAGACCAACCAAGTCCTTCCTCTAAGACTTATGACAATTGACTTTGAGGAAGGACTTGAACTAATCAACACCAAGACATTGTTTTCTTTTTGTAACATTTATGTTGGTCCAATAAAAAGTATCAAACCAATTGCTTCTGGATCAATTCTTACAAGGACCAATATGGCAATTGATCTATTTCTGTATGTCACTGAACTCATGCAAATCACATGATCTGAAGCAGCCAATCAGGGATGTTTATGAGCACCTCACCTTCCATATAACTTGGTAAGATCTCCAGGTTTCTGTTGGCAGAGAAGGATGTGGTTACTCAGAGGAGCTCTTCATATTTGAGAAAGACTAATTTGTATTTAAAACAACTTAGAAATCATCAGAGAATTGTTCATTATTATTACAGTTAATTGGTTAACAGGATAGCAATTAAGCTACAGAAAAATATTTAATTTTAATTTCTTCACAGGATTGCCATTATTCCTTTGCAAGGCAACAACAAAGGGCTGGTTAGCTCTCAGAACTGGTGCAGCACTCAGCAAAACAACCAAAGACAAACAAAAAACAAAAGTGGACTGCACAGAACAAAAAGGCAGTACAGAGTAAATTGCTGCAAAGGGTTTATTGTGGATAACAAAAAGGTAACACTACATCCCTGCTGCTTCAAACCTATGCTAGTTCTTCCTGGGGTTGGGGGGGCCAGTGTTTTGTTGCCTTTTTGTTATGTGCACTCTGCTTTTGTTTTCTGCTTGTCATTAATTCCTTTGATGCTGTGGCAGAGAAGAGTGAGGAGTGTATGCTGTCAATAGCCATGTTTACATGGTGGCAGCGTTGTCTCATGTGCGCTGCTCCCTTCCGCTCCCATCCCAATGCGCTGGCTCCATTCCCATTCACACAGTCCACCCTCACAGTGCTGCAGGTCACTCTGAGGAGGGGCTGTGAAGTTGCCATTTTTGATGAAAAAAATGGCCTTTGTAGCTGAGCAAGTACAGCAAAGCGTTCACACCACCATTTAATACTCTCACTCCGCTACTGATCCCACAACTGAGTCGGATCAAAAAATTATCTGATGGGTACATAGGGCACTCCTGAATGTGTTTACACTGCAAACTTTGTAGCGCATCAACTGGTGTACATGGGTTAATGTGTTGCAAAGTCGGCAGTGTAAATAGGGTTAATGATTTATGCAGCTGTGACTTTGGGTCAGGGAATGGCACAGAGGATTTTTTGAAGGTTTTATTTTAAAGCTGATACTTACAGTATTTTACTGGCTGCTGGTATGGTGGTTCAAAAAAACAAAAAACATATTTTTATTTTTTCCCTGTGAGTGAGACAGCCATCCAGTCAGTGAAGTGAATAGTGATTGAAAGTGAAATATTGTAACTTGCTGTGTACTCAGACACTGGAGAGTTCAGTGCATATTAGGTAGTCTCTTAGTGTCTGTCAGTGGGGGTGACTATGTGAGGCTCTGTCAGTGTTTGATGGGATGGGGCTGAGTCCAGTCTTACTCACGCATCTTGTCTCCCTCTTACAGTCTTGCCTAATGTGTCATGCATCATTTGTGTATCCTATCTTTACCAATGACTATTGTACTGAGTCATTGTGGTTTGCATTTGGCAGTCATAGATACAGTGTCATCTGTCATGTTGTGTATACAATATGAAGACAAGAACAGGAGGAGAAAGTGATAAAAGTGGAAGAAAGGTACAGATGAAGGTTCCACCAAGCCAGGTCCATGTACAGCTACTGCAATCAGTGGAAGTGGACATGGTCATCATAGTGGGGCTGAGAGTTGAACGCATGGGTCTGTTTGTACTGGAGCTGAGTGCATGATAGTGTGGCTATATAAAGATTGCCAGTGTTACATTGGTTTAGTACTCCACAATAATCTAGAGTGATTTATGAGTCAAAAACTGTGGCTCTGGATTTCAGATTTGACCAAAGGAGGGAAGTAGTCAAGGGTAAGCTGGAGGAGTGAACAAAAATCAGATGGGTGGAGTAGAGGTGGGGAGTAATTAAAGGGGCCATACTATAGGCAACTATGCCTGAGAACAGCTACCAAGAGTAACATGTCCATTGGACCAATCTGTTTCTCGAAAAAGGTCAGGGAGGCAGTCAATGCTAAAAAAGAGCTTCCACTGGATAAAAGCAGAAACAGGGAGAAGTGGAATGGATTGATAACAGTTAATGATGAGTGAGGCCAAGAAGGCAAACATGGAACTGTATATTGCGGAGGGGTCAGAGGGGCAGTTCTTTAAATACATTTGGGAAAAAAGAAAATTGAGAGGGGAATTTATTATTAAGCTAATGGAGGGGCCAGCGTGATAGAGGAGGATGAGTAGAAAGCACTCATTTTTTAATGACTACTTTTGCTCAATGTTCACAGTGAAGGATAGTGGGCCCTTGCCTACAATTGGCATAAAGGTTACTGTAAGAGGGTTCCCAGAAATGGAGCAGGTGGTAATTACAAGAGAAAGGGTCAGAAAAGTGCTTGCAGCTTAAAAGTAATTAAGACTCAAGGGCCAGATATGATGCACCCAAGGGTGCTCAGCAGATGAAGCTGAACCCCTAGAAGGGCTATTCAATAGCTAGCTACAGTCAGGGGTGGTTTAGAAGGATTGGAGAGTAGTGGACATAGTTCTGCACCACAAGGAAGGAAACAAGGAGCAACTGGGAAACTACAGACCAATTAGTCTTACATCCATAACAAGTAAACTAATGGAGACACTAGTCAAAGAGGACCTGGTGGACTACCTGGAGAGAAACTGATTCCAGGATACTAAGCAGTATAGGTACATGGTAGGGAGTCTTGTCAGACCAACCTGATAGTGTTTTTTGACTAGTTAAATGGGGCATTGGATAAGGGAGAAAGAGTGACTTTACTCTACTTCAACTTCTGCAAGACATTCTACTGTGTGTCACACAAAAGGCTGCTGAAAAAGTTACAGGATCTGAGTGCAGTGAAGGATTTAGTTTGATGGATGGGAAGCTGGCTGGGGGAGACAGTAGAGGGTAGAGGTAAATAGGTTCAGGTCAGGGGACAGGGAGGGCGCAAAAGGGGTGCCACAGGGTTCAGGTCTGGGCCAGTCCTTTTCAATATCTTTATCAATGACATAGGAGGAGGAATACAGGGCAGATGTGTCTCTTTGCAGATGACACTAGGCTTTGTGATACTGTAGACAGTGAGAAAGGGGTTAAGTAGTTGCAGAGGGACCAGCAAAGGTTAGAGAGGTGGTTCAAAGTCTGGAAACTGAAACTCAGTGCATAAATCTGCAAAATGCAAAATGATGCACATAGGGAGCAAGAACCCCAGGATGGAATATTGGAAGGGTGGGGTTAAGTTGGATACTACTTCTCAGGGAAAGGACCCGGCAGTCTTCATAAGTGAATCCATAAAATAATCTAGCCAATGTAACAAGACCTACAAGAATATAACTAAAATGTTGGGGTGTATTTTGAGACATTTGAAAGCAGGAGAATCCTCCAGGAAGCTACAGCAGATGCTACTGGTCTGGGATGTCACAAAGATGAGGGCCATGTGGTTTGGCATCCCATACCATCCCCTAGAAAGGGTTGGCTATTCAGGCTGCAACACAGTCTGTTTCCTGGATAAACTCAGTGATATATTCAAAACTGATGTCAGAATTGTTTCCAATATTACTGGGTCTGATGATGGCATTTTGTGCTTTACATGTATGTGTATTTGCAACATACTGCAACAGAGGCGCTGGATCACTTGAGAGCAAGTCTATCACCATGTGGTAGGTCACCGAGTGGCAATGCCCCTCTCTTTAGAGAATCCCAGCTTGGCAGCTTATGTAGTGCTATTACCCTTCATGGCTCCTTCTCCACAGCTACACTGATTCTTAATGTGCCTGTGTTCACAGTGCATACAGTGAGAGAGAAGCTGGAGCGATCAAGAACACGCCGACCACTATGTTGTTGGTCATCTAGCAATGGCTACCCATGTGGAGGCTCACTGTTATAAACCAAGTGTTTTTAAAAAGAAAGATCCTGCTATGCCCTGGTGACATTAAAAAGTATAATTTATTTAATGTTTGTTCCTTGTGTCTCATTTTGGATATGTTTTAGATGACGTACTTTCTGCGTTTGTCTTTTGCATTTAGTCAATACTTCTGGGTGAGATGGAAAGTTCTTGTCTTCATTCATTTCAAAATGATGCTATAGTAGACCCATCCACATTGGCAGTTCCACTGCGCTAGCAAAGTACCCAGTAAGGATTCTAAGATTATTGCCTTTTATGACCCAATCACATCTTCTGGTCTACACCCCTAGATCTCTCAGATCTTCCACTAAAAGAACAACTTTCTTTTTTCACAGCCCCTGTTATGTAGATAAAATATTGATCTTTTAGAACACCTTTTGTAACAAATTTATATTTCTTTATGCCGGCCTGCTGGTGCAGCGGTTGGATTTCCACTTGCAAAGCCAGTGTCCCATGTTCAAGAGCAGACTCGGGTCACTGGAGGGCCGACCTGGGGAGATAGACTTGAGCATTTCCTGGCAGCTCACCTTCTCCGGGGGCATTGCCCGCCACTTGCCTGACCCCAAGTGGAGGCTTGAGGTACAGCAAGCCCTGCTTGCAGGGAAGGGCCGGCCACAGACATGCAGTGGACGTCGGTGTATTGCACCTGATGTCAGGGCACTCACTGTGTGTGGTGGAGGAAAAACCAGGAGGAAAATGCCTGCTGCCCCAAGGAGATGGAGTTCCGGGAGCTACCCCTAATTTGCAGCCACCTACCTGGCCATCTGGACCTACAAAAGCAGATTGTCGGGGTGTAGGAGCCCCACCTTGTCCCTGCCCATGGGGCAAACCATGGCTCCAGGGGGTACCAGCAATGGACCCTGGTAAGGTGGGGGGGTAGACTCCGAAGAACTCCTGAGGATGCAGGGCTGACAGTGGTGTAGGAGGGGGATAAACAGAAATAACAAAAAAAGATTATATTTGTTTTTTACTTTTCCACTTACTTATTCATGTGCCCTACATCTCCTGCTACCTTATCTGCAGGAACCATAGAACAACAGTAAAAGCCTAGGTTTAAAATATGCATTGAATGTGGATTTACTGTGTTACTTTTAGACAGGCATGACTCATGCTTTCACTACTTAGGGGTTAAACATGATGTTTCTTTATGCCCTTTTGTAAATGGATTCATGCATCAAAAGTATTTGTAGTATCGTTACCACCTTTAGGGTTTCATGGGGGTGGAGGCACAATCCTAAATTAAGCAGGCAGTTTTTACTTTCCCAGCAGGGTGAACATGCATGCCGGTTAATCTTAAATTAGATATTTACTGCCAACATAACCTTACCAATGTTTTAGGGGAACTGTTTTAGGGATAACCATTAACCGCTACACAACTTAATTTCAAGACCCAGCATGTGATTTGTCTTTCCATGGGGCATAAATAAAAAAAAATATTTTATCAGGCATGTGGGGAAGCCTTAGTGGGAAGCCAGCCAACAGCAGCAAGGCCCTCCCCTCTTCATGCATCCGGGTGGGTGTCCAGTCATATGAGTGAATTCAAAAAGGCTATGCCAAAAAATGCTATTTCAAAAGGGTGATAGCAATTTGAGCCACTGTGACAAAAGATCCCAAGGTCATGATAGGCGCCACTTGTGCGGTGGTGGATGTGGCTCTGAGGATGCCATCTATAATGAGGGGGTGCAGGGCGAAGCCTCTGTGTGTGCAGAGTGGGGGCAAAGCCCCCCCTCAGCAAAACACTGTTTCTGTGTATCTCTTGTGATGTATGTTTTTTCCCCATGTGAAATGCTTTTTACTGATCACCCTAATGGTCCATTGCTCAAGTTATGGTTGCCCTTTTTGCCTGTCGCTCATTGTGCATTTACTCTGATGACATAGTGCTGCCCAGGTTACAGGAACAGTGAAGCTATTAACAATTTCTTCCTTTTGGGGGAAGTAGTTTTGCAATTTCAGCTCCTGTACAATGCCCAGTAAAAAGAGTAAGGCCACTTCTGTGACGGCAGCAGTGACTGTAATTCTAGAGGCACAGTTAAGGGCCATGTACAAAAAAAAAGGTCACAAATGACTGGAAGCATGCCTAGAGGGGATCAATGCTCCAAAAGGGAACCAGGTACTGGAGAAGCAGAAGCAGCAAGCGAAAAAACCTGCAGCCCTTCCAGCTAAGGTACCCAAGAAACCCCAGGAAGGTAACATCAAGACAGGGGTTTTGGGGTTGTCAGATAACAAGTTCAAACAAATAGTAATGAGGGTTTTCGGTGGAGCTCCTCCTGGTGTTCTTCCTCCAGTGAAACCCAAAACAAGGTCCAAAAAAACCTGACACAAAAGGCGAAGATTTGGATGTTAAAGAAGGGGGGGGGGCAACGTCCCCCTCCATGACTGAGCCAGTGCTGGCAGACTTAGCTCTGCTTGGCCTCTCCCCAAGGCAGCTTGTTGCTGCAAAGCCTCCCACCTCTGAGGAGAAGCTCAACAGACTCATAGAACTCATGATAGGTTTCACTGCCTCTGTCCAGAACCAGCATTATGAAGGAGAAATGAGCCAGGTGGCCATATGAGCCACAAATAGAAGCACGTCACTGTTTTTTGAGATAATGGAGAGACTTTAAATGCACTGACCACAAAAAGCGAACAAAAAAGCACCCAATGCAAAAACGGCGATCAAGATTACACTGACTATCGCAAAGAGAGACGGTCGCTTACTCCCTCAATCGCATTCAACAAATCAACAATTTTTATGCTGGGGCTATGCCCCAGTACCCCCCCAGATTAAAGACTATCAACTCCAGAGAGGGCAGACATGGAGATTTTTGAAATGGCAGGAAAAAAATCTCTCACACACCAGGACCCAAACCCTGGTCCCTCAGCTCTAAGGGCGGTGGCTCAAGTCAAGACACCAAATGGCCAGCTTGGCAAGGCTTGGCCTAAAAATCACATATCCTGTTTGAGCTAGTGCACCTCACTGCTACACTCGCTGTAAAGTACCCTTCGGTGTCTTCTGACAGTCATTCTTACTTCAAGTGGTTTTATTGAGTCGCTCAAATTGAGATGCTCATTAAAACTCGCTCACATCACTGTATACCATGGCACTTCAGGCAGCCTCTGCTGTGGCACTCGTGGCACATTACCTCAGCCTGGTGAAACCGGTGCATTCCCATGTGACAGACAAGTTCCAGCAACAGATCTGGGGATGGTGGTATGCTGACATGTTCTCCATGCTTAACTGCCCAGACAAGCAGGAGGAGGACAACAAAGATAAGAAAGATAATCAGGAGAAAAAGATTTTAAAGTTGCAACACACTTTTGACAATTGGCTGGCGGGGTTCATAGTTTTTGTCATTATAATTGGTAAGACAGCTGACATACCAATGTCATCCTAATGCTTAAATCAGGTTGTAAGGGAAGACAGTCAAAATTACAGACCAATATCATTGCTTCCTGTAATATCTAAACTTTTTGAAAACATTGTTGGGAAGCAACTGAAGGACTAGTTGGAATCCAACAATATTTATAATCCATACCAGTCAGGCTTTTGTCCTGGTCACAGCACAATGACTGTGTTAGTAAAGATATACAGCTATTTCTGGACAGGGACCTCCTAGTCAGGGCAATATTTATAGATATACCCAACACTTTGACACCCTAAACCGTATTATACATAATATTAGTATTATGCAATGTGGTCCATTTTCCAGACCTTGTGTTTGTACACCCTCAGCAATTTTAAATTGCTGCATGTCACAGCCTATAAGCTCTGTTTTCTGTTTTCCTTATGGACCATCTTAAATAAAACTTCTCAAATGCTGTTTCTAAATTTCTACAAAATTGTTAGGTCTTAACTTGGATCTCATTTCAAACCTGCCTTGCTTGATATTTTATTTGTCTCAAGCATCCGTATGCTTTCCCAGCAGGACATAGAAACATAGAAACATAGAATCTGATGGCAGATAAGGACCACTTGGCCCACCTAGTCTGCCCATTTCCCTACCTAACGGATAGGCTGCAGATCCTAGTTAACCAAAAGCCTACTTCCTCCTGCCTCCCACTAGAATTGCCTTATGTCTGTCCCATGCATTCTTGAATTTCCCCACTGTTTTTGATATTACGACTGCCTCAGGAGGGCTGTTCCATGTATCTACAACCCTCTCTGTGAAGAAATACTTCCTCACATTACCTCTGAGCCATCCCACCCCTCTATCTTCAAATTGTGCCCCCTTATTCTTGCACATCTCTTTTTCTGAAAGATGCTACCCTCTTGGACTTTGTTGATTCCCTTGAGGTATTTGAAAGTTTCTATCATGTCCTCCCTCTCCCTCCTTTCCTTGAGACTATACAGTACATCTTTTTTTTCTTTTTTTGACCTCCTCCGCGCCAGGTTTCGGCCCCGGTCACGGATCTCCCCTGCTGCGGCATTCCTCCCTCATGAGCCATGCTCCCAGTACCCCTTGGCTTGCCCCCCCAAGGCGGGGCTGTGGCACCCTCGGCCCTGGGGTGCCATGGGCGTCGTAATAGGCTGGGGGAGCCGTGCTCTTTATTTATGGAGGAGCCCATTGCAGCCCGAGGGATGGGCATCATGAGGCGCGGAGGTAGGCGGTGTTTTCCCTTAAGGGGCGGAGCGCAAAATGACGCCCAGCGCCCATTCCACCCCATCTGACGCTAGGTCCCGAGTGCTTGGGGTTCTCCCGGTCTCCACCAGGAGTCCCCATGCACCGCGACTCACCACACTCCTCCACCGGATCAGGAGAGCAGTCGAGACGCCGATCCTTCTCCCCTGCCGTCTTCCGCAACCCGAGTCCGCTCCCGAACTCGGGTCGCCAGCGTCGCAAGCAGAAATCCAACCGCTGCACCGGCGGGCCGGCTATACAGTACATCTTAAGCTCCTTTAGTCTTTCTTCATATGTCTTCTGGTGCAGACCCTGCACCATTTTGGTTGCCCTTCTCTGGACAGGATGTAACACACAACACTGTACAGTCATGCACAGTCTCAGGGCCATGATTGGTTTGTGGTTTGACAACACTGGCTCTGGAGTGATACTGTAGTGTGGACAGGAACATGCTGCATGCATGCCTGGTGACCCGCATGGCCCCCCCCCCAACTCCTGGAGGCCCCACAATTGGAAACCAGGCACAGCGTACACCCCATACTACCAGTGAGCTGCACACTGCTGTATGTGTAGGGCACACACAGTGTCACGTGAGGCCCTCACTAACTGTAGCAGTAGATGTAGACAGTAGTAGACCATGGATGATGGTGTAAAGATCCCCTCACTGTTTCTAGAGGTCTGTATGATGGGAACTGAGCTTCATACGGTGGGGGGGGGGACACTACACAGCACTGTACCATAATATATAGAACATTATAGCAGATCTGGGGTAAACACCCTATTCTGCCTCCACCTAGGTCATCACCTGTTGTCTTGTATGGCAGGTTGGTTAGCACACCACAGGTATCAGGCACTTAGAAAGTGGGCTTAAGAATGTAAGGAATACGATTGGCTGGCAGGGGTACATTAACTTGTAGTGAGAACAATAGAAGTAAAAAGTGCCAGCCATACCAACCCAGTGAAGTATCATGATGCCTATTCTCCTCTGTGATTGGCTAAAGCACCTCCTTTCAATTTAAGATCACCGCCATTTTTTTCCCCTTGCTTAGCGAGAGGTAGTGACCCCCAATACCAGCTGCCTATAACCATTTTGCATACAACCTTTTTTAACAAATCCTTGTCTATGAGAGCACACTCCCTCCTTTATCCTCCAGCTGCTGTTTTTCTGGGTTTCATTGAGCGAGGGCGTTTGTCTTTCCAGCCTGGTCACTTGACTTCCTCAATGTGCAGCAGCAAGCACCCCTCCCCGTCTGCCTCTGTTTCCATCAGTAAATACATTTTTTTAAATGCAGAAACAGAACATTCACATTTCCTTACCTGAGTTACTGTGTGAGACCACAACAACTCCGTTGATGGCGTCGGCCCCAGACTGCTCACGTTACATCCATACAAAGGAGACATCCTTTTTGCCACAAGTACTTCCATGTCTGCGATGTGAATCTGTGTCAGAAGCACCTTCTTGTGACTAAAGAAGACTTGTGCAAGTAGGGCAAAAACCTTTTTTTCATTTGTTTACTAGAACACAGATCCTGACACACTGCTGGGGAGTAACTTTACAAAACATTTTGTGTCTTGTTTTGGGGGGGGGTTACAAGAAAGTGGCTGTATGGGGCTGGCAACAGGAAATGGAATAAAACAGAAACAGAGGGACTGCTTTACATGAGAACCAGTTAAGCTTAATTTTCAATTTATTTTTTTTAGTTGTTTCTTTATCTTTTTAAAATCACACATAAGTGCCAGCCCGGTGCGCTGAGGGTTGAGGTGCTGGATGCTACACCTCACTCCACGCCGGCAACCAGGGTTCAGGAACGAGCCTGGGTCATCGGGGGCTGGCAAGGGAGGAGAGGGATTGAGCATCCGGAGGACTGCTCTCCTTCTCCAGGGTGGGGGGCATGCTGCCGTTGGTGTGCTGGTGGCCTCTGGTGGTAGCTGGAGGCAGCACAGTACCCAGGCATTCTAAAGGGGGATGTGCTGGGGCCAACTCCAGGAAGGGGTGCATGCAGTAGCATGCGCACCCCTGTCCATTGGCATCATTGCACGCCTCGCACGTCAAGGAGGTAGAAAAGGGAAAAGAAGGGCACCAGTCGTGGCTGCATGATGGCCATTTATGCAAAGTACGCGCCGGCACCGAAGGCGCGCAGCAATACTGGGTCCTGATCTGGTGGCTGAGTGTAGGGGGGGCTCTCCACCACCCCACCACAGTGGGCAAGCTGCAGGGTAGAATGCTGCGAGGGCCCGATTTGGAGCAGGGAGATCCTTGGGACGGCGGCCGGAACCTGAGAGGATGCCTGGCGTGGGGCAGGTAAGGCAGACTGGATGCCAGGGAAAAAAGGATAAACTAAAATCACACATAAAAGTACCACAAGGAGCACATTTTCTAAGTGCAATAATACCCTCCAGGGTAGGCATTATGGGCAATACCAGACCTTCCAGGGGCTATAAGGCCCTCCGCCTGTGGCATTGGGCCTCATTATGCTCCTGGGCAGTCTAGTATTGCCCAATACTGTCCACCCTGGAGGGTATTATTGCTTGAATAACACCTATCCAAAATTGAGGGATGGTCTAATCATTTGGTTTATTGCAACCACAGAGGGTGCATGTGACACTCGGAACATTCATGTTCATTGGATCAAAAACTGTGCAAATGTCCAGCATGTTGCATATACTTCTCCTAGTGGGACGGAGATTTCCAGGGTCCCTTGGGCACACATCTAGCAGCTGGAATAAGCCTGCAGAAGGAGGGACACACAAATTTCCAGAATGTGTATATATAGGTAGTCCAGCAACAGTGCTGTTCACATGTGATGCATGTACAGAACTATATTAATGAACAAGATATGAATAAATATATATATATATATGCAGGAAATCATACACACAGTACATTGCCAATACAATCACAGAAATCAATACAGTACTGCTGCCCTACAGTTGCTATTAGTGGCTAAGGCCTAAAATGGGTGGGTCCACTCTCAAACAATTGTAGCCCTCATGGCTCCAAAGACAGGGTAACATATGGCATTGCCTTACTTGTCCATATTCATCTAGCAGCATGCTGTCCCACAGCTGTTGCAGGCAGTCCCTCCTGTGCTGAGTCATGACATCCCAGTGGTGCCAGCACTACTGCTAGGGTGCAATAGTATCCCTGCACCAGGAACACCCTCCTGGCCACTGTATCCCATATCTGTACCTTCTCAGCCCTGGACATATACTGGAGTGCGGTGCAAAAGAGTTAGATCCCCTTGTTCAGGGCCTCACACACCAGGACTGCCACCTCATGAGAGGTGAAGCATCTGTCACTCTCACTTACTTCTCCTCAGGCACCCTAGTTCCTCTGTAAGCCATGTTCAAACAATTTCATTCCTGCTCCACTACAGCGTACCAGCTCAGCTGCCATTTGCGGATGTTACTTCCACTGATGATGTGATTCGCACACATAGAGTTGGCAAATAGCTAAAGGGTGATGCCGCCATGTGCATGCCTCCCCATGCATGCCTACTTAGATGTGGCACTTCCATGTGCTTTGTGGTCACTAGCGGCTGCATGCAGTCATACAGGTGCATGTTTGAGGACGATGCCCACTGTCAGTATTATCAATGGCACTAACCTCATCAAGGTGTGCAGCTGCCCAGAGCATGTGTTTGTGAGGCAGTTGTCACAATCGAGGTTAGTCATTGCTAATACCTAAGTGACAGTGGCAAACAGCAATATACTGCAAGGTAAAATGCAAATGAGTCCTACTCAAACCTGCAAGGAGAAAAACGTAATTTGTACGTCATTATGCACTCATTACTGGCTCATTATAAAAGCAGGCCTGCCCCAGGGTCTCAGTCCATACTGAAGAGATTGCAGCCTGGAGCAGAAGCAGCACTTTCTGAGATAGCTATATACCTAGCTACTGGAAGCCAGGTACGTTTTTAATGTCACAATAAACATTTTTAATTATCTCTCACAGTTGCTGTGCATATGCTTTTGCTAATGATTTACCTTTGCCTGTGTTTTTCAGAATGTCATCCAAGAAACACAGCAATGGGAAAGTCTCTGCTGCACAATGTTCAGCCACAGGTGCAGTAGGTGGTGCTATTGCAACCCATGTAGTGGTGTTCTGCATTTAATTGCTACAATATATCTTTGAATACAAGTCATGTCTTCTATTAAAATTTTGTATTTTTGGTCTGTTGCTTATATTTAGGGTGGCTTGTATTAAAATAACCAATTTTAAAATGTCCAGAACTTGATCAAGTGTATTTTATAAGTCGTACTTCATAGTAAAATAAACTTCAACATTAACTAAGAGCATATAAAATACATTAATGATATTATTTAAAGAGGTTAAAATCACAGAGATGATACAGCTAAACAGCAGATTGTAAGAAACGTTGTCAGTACGTTAGAAGTCCAGTTTGAAGTGCTTTATGTAACATGATTAGAGGCAGTGGCTTATATTTGAGGGCCGCATTCAGTAAAATGTTTTGCTATGGCCTGCAGCTTATATTCGAGGATGACTTGTATTCGAGAGTGACTTCTAAGCAAAGATGTACGGTACTTGTAGCTGTATGTATATATTTAAAAAGGACAAGGCTCAGCTGAGTGATGTGCATTTACAAGGAGGTCCTGGATTGGATAGCAGCGCATGTACAGAATGGAGCATATATTTTTTCCTGACATTATTTCATCCTGTTGTAACCAGGTGGGGCCTACTAGGGACAATCTGTTTTCAGGGGAAACCATCGAGTACTGGGGAGGTTAAGTGACATGTCCAGGGTCACACAGCATGCAAGAGGAGGGTCTAGCGATCAAACCCGATATGCTGGATAAACCAAGCTCATTATTCACAGCTCTTTAATCTAAATCTTAGGCTATAGTGCCAGCCCCATACAGACTTTTAGTATGCAGACCACACTCATGCATTCTGAGCACATACAGAGCTGTCTACCAGTAGTTCATGTATGACCAACTGCTGATTGCATATACTGTACCTCTAGGCAAAGGTGCTTGTATGGTGAGGAGTGTGGGGGAACCCACTGTGGTGAATGGACAGTGTATTGAAGGGGGCTGCTTTCAACACAGTCTTCTGTCCCCCTCTCTGTGTGCTACAGCCACCAGTGGGGTCAAACATATATGCCCTGTGGCAAATGCATAGGTGCAAGCATCCTCCCCATACTCCCACGTGCACCACATCTGTCCAAACTCTGCTTGTGTACATCCCACAGCAGCAGGCATGTAGGCTGGAATGCAGCATCCATCCACACCTGTGTGGACATGCCTGCTGCTACCTAGCATGTGTTGACAGATCCATGGTACAGCATCCCAATACTGTTCGTGGTCAATGGGGGCCACAGGCCTCTGTATGGGACAGAGTATAGCCAGCACCTGACTTGTATACAGGCTATATTCTGCAACTGTACCTGGCACCTGCACAGGGTTTTTGGGAGGCACTTCCATTCAGATAGGGCTGTGGGTGATGAGGACATTCATGGTGAGAGACGTGTACTCATAAATGTCCTTTCCAAACTGAACTGGCATGGGAATACATGGTCCACCCCATGGGACCCAGTTCTGCAGGGATGTCCCCTCCAGAGACCAAGTCGTGGTATGAGACAGGTTATGGAGGTCATCAATGCTGAGTTTGGTGAGGAGCACTCTGTGGAAGAGGCAAGAAGTGCTTCTTCAGCATATGAAGAAGGATTAAAGAGAAGCTCACAGAGGCCCACCCACACAGCCAACCCCACACCCAGTGGAGAGACTGTAGCTAGCACTTTGGGCCAACATCAGGTGGAGGTTGTTGAGGGTGGCATCGATGCCATGACTACCTGTACTCGCCAGGATGAATACATGCACATGACTATGTATTATCTATGTAGTTGTTAAGTATATAGCATTACAGTTTTTATTATTATGGGCAGTGCTCTGATTCTCTGGAATAGGCATGATATACATTAAACGAATACTTCTACCACCATGCGGCATGGGTTCAAGGCTTGCACAGGGGCAGCAAGGGGCACTCCGCAGTGCACATGGGTTTTGTGGGTATTCGGTTGCTCTTCTCATGTCAGGGCATACATGCTGCACAGGGTGTACATGTGGGTCTCCATAGCATGAATGCCTGTTGTGGGATATCTGTCTGGACCATTGATTAGACTGACTGTGCTGATGTGTACTATAGCAATGCTATTGCCCTGTTTGTGACACATGGCTTTGCATTTACTTACTTCCAGATCCACCAGGGACTGATGAAGATGGTAGCAGCAGCAATGATGACTTCTTGTATAGGAGTGATGTCCATTCAGACAACCAGGACACCACTGGCGAGGACATGGAGGAGGAGCAGGAGGTGAAGGAGGAGAAGAAGGAGGAAGAGTGAACACTGGTCCTCTTCTCTAACATAGAGACAGGGAGGTTGAACTCCCTATGAAATGCTAGTGGAAGAGGATGAGGGCAGGTCTTGGGCTGATGCACCTATCAAGTCCCGCCATGCAGCAAGGGAAGAAGACACACATCCCGGTATTGACTCACAGTTGTCCCCATGCAACTACTGCAGGGCAGCCTGTCAACAGCCCTCACTTTTGCCATGTGGGTCATTTCAGACACCACATACAAGGCTATGTACAGGGATGCTTTGGTAGCCCATGAGCCTATGGTACAGGATCTGGAAGCAATGACGCCTGATGCAGGCTGTGCCAGATTGCAATGATTCATTGTAGGCCATCCTCTCCACCATGTACCAAAATGCTGTCCTGCAGAAATGCATTGCTGTGGTACAGGAGGATCAGTTAGAGCTTATGACCTGCAGTGCTATGGCTCCAGACCCACAGGTGGCATCCCTGCCCACTATAGTCATTACATAGTTCCTCGGGAAACCCCGGTAAAAGGTGATGGAGAGTCAAGACATAAGAGGGATATCACTCAGGGGTGATATTGGGTCACCACTGCATCTTGCCTTGGCTGTGCAGTCAGCACTGGGGTCATGTACCTTGGCACAGCCATAGGCTCACAGCTGTGAGTTGTCATGAATGCAGTGCAAACCCACTCATTGGCCTGATTGATGAGAGGTCTGTGGAGGGCAGTGCTCCGCAGGAGCACCCCACACATGTCAAAGGGACCCATGGGCACAGTGGCAAGTGAACACCTTGCCTGGAACCCCTTCTGCATCACAACCCTGGGCTGAAACCAAAGGTAACACAGAATACATTTCCTTTCATTGCCACTTCATCACTGTCTTCAACCCCCTTCTCCCTGTGCCAGGTGCATTTAAAGCACTAGTGTGCTGCCTTAAACTAATATTAAATTTTAAAAGCTGCCAAACATTATCTTTTACATCTGAGGTACTTTTTCTTTTCCCTTTGTTTAATTAGAAGATTGTTTACCTGATGTTAGTAGATGTGATGTGTGGAACAGCTCTTAGCCCGGCAGCTGACATATGTTGCTGTGCTGCCCCACACTACATCATCAGGATTGTGACCTCACTGACTGTGACATCACTGCTACTTAGGAACAGCAAGTGACTGATTGCCAGTTCATTCACTGGGGATGTCTCTGTCAGTGAGATCATAATGCTGATGATGTATTGCGGGGCAGTAGAGTTAGACATGTCAGCTGCCAGGTTAAGAGCTGTTCCACACATCCAGCACAATATTATCACATATAAGTCTTTTTGATGAACAAAATTAAAAAGAAAAATATTTCAGAAAAAAAAAGTTACAACCGTGGAGATCACGTGATGCAGAGTGCTGAGTAGAAGCTCCTCTGCTAAGCTCCTGCCTCCTGATCATTAAATCATCTTTTTTAGACGTTTAATTTTCTCAAATTCTTCTGCTTTCAAATTCTCCTGCTAGCTAAATATCTTGTATGCCTGTGTTGTGAGTTCGCTCAACAGATGGAGGCTTATATGAAGAAAGCCCCACAGAAACATATCCCCCCTGCTACTCCCGAAAAGGCCCCAGAGAAATCCCGGGCCTTGGGTGGGCCAGATAGGCCTGATCCTTCGAGACAAGTTGGGGAACAAGAACCTTCAACACCTAATAGGTTCTTAGAAGAGTTTAAACCCTTTTGTGAAGAGATGAAAGAAATGGCGATCGACGTGAAGACTCTCTCTAAAAAGCTGGATGAAGTCTCATTAACTGTCTCTGATAATACACCCCGAATAGTCTCAATGGAGAAACGACTAGGGAAACTTGATCCTGAATTAGTCTACGCGGCAGAAGCTATCTCGTGTGGAGGCAAAACTCGAAGATCTGGAGGGCCGTAGCCGCAGAAACAATGTTGTGATACTAGTGCTACCAGAGGGAGAAGAGGGTCAGCATGCTGTAGCTGCCCCCTCTCCCTTCGGCCCAGTATATATCATAGAGCGAGCTCACAGGTCACTGCGACTGAAGCCTTCTTCGGATGCTCCCCCCCGACCTATTATTTGCTGCTTTTTTGAATTTCCTAGAAAGGCAGCACTTCTTGCAGAAAGTATGAGCTTTACAGGAGGTTCATTGGGAGAATGTTAAACTGAGAATTGCACAAGATCTCCCAGGATCAGTTCGTTTGAAAAGAAAAGCGTTTCATCCCTTTGTATCTAAGATCATTGCTGCGGGCCTGAAATTCAGGATGGGATACCCGGCCAGGCTACAAGTTTTTGCAAACGGATCCTGGCTAAGTTTTGATGATCCTGAAGCTGCCCTTTTGAGCCTTAAAACCGCGTTACCGGACTTGTTCCGAGAGCCCTGAGACGCTCTGTCTACATGTTGAGGAGTTGCCTGGAATTGCCTCACTGGAACTGTTATCTCTCTTCTTGTCTGCGGAGATAATGTTGACGAGCTATGTTTGGAAGTTCTTGTTTTCTCATCTGGACTGTGTTAATTAGTATATGGTCTATCTGTTAAGAGTCTCTCAGGCCCTAACTACATAAAGTTAATTGTTGTTCAGGGCAAGGACGTTTGGGGTGTCTGAGTTGGTTTAATTGGAAAAAGAGCTTTGTGTCCCAGCACATTCAGTTTTGCAATTTGCATTAGAGAGGGGAAGTTTGTATTATTTACTCTAGGACTAATGTCTCACTTTACAGTTTGCTGGAAATGGGAGCGGTGATGGGCTTTCTCAGTATCTCACATAATTATCTCGTCAGGATCGGGTTATGGCCACAAGAGGGCGTAACATGCATATGAAATGTAGCGCCGTGCTGCTCTTAATTCGAGGAGGATTTTTCTCAGTTTTGCCTCTTGTCTCGAGCTCAGGGCAGCAAATTATCCCAATGGGAGTTCTTGGGCCTAAGGGCTGGTATATTTCTAGGAAGAGTTGTTTTTCTCATCTTTCTTTCCCTGGGGCCCATGATCTCAATGTTTTTCTCGATTTCTGCTCTCATTTCGATGGGAAAAGGCTATTCCTCTCCATTAGTTTTCTGATCTGGATCTAGTTGGTGTAAAGGTTTCTCATGGGGTAATGTAACCCCTATTTTTCAGTCAGGTTCCCAAAGCTATTTGGCACATTTATGAGTTTGGCAGTTTACTCTGTTCCTCCTTTCACTACTATACTAATGTATCTGCATGAGCATGCATTGGAAGCCCAAGGCAGCTCTCTAATTTTGTGGGTTGTTAATAACATCCGCATTGTTAAGTATTTACTGGTGGATGTTGTTTCTATTGGCTATTAGCAGAGGTGCATTATCGGGAGGCGGAGAAGGAGGAAAGGACCCAGTACTACGCTAAACATTACTTATGGCAGTATGGGTGGTTGGGTGGGGGTGGTAGATGTGGGGTTCTGTTAGGTGGAATGGGGGAATTTGGGGGGAAGGGGATGGGTTACTTGTGGGGGGGGTTGGGGAAGAGGGAGGGTTTTACAGCAGTAACTTCTGGAGTATGGTCGAATGCTTTATGTAACCTGTGCGCAGGGCTGAACATACTAAGTTCAATAACTACTATTAGCTGGCCAATGAGGTGACTTTTGCTACTTGGAATGTTAAGGGGATCAGGAAAAAATCCAAACAATACCAGGTTCTCAAACATCTAAGCTTATTACATTCTCAGATAACTTTCCTACAGGAATCCCATTTACTAGAAGCTGAAGTCTTACAGTTAAGGAGGCAACAGGTGGGGCTGGTTTACGACGCTCAGGGTTCCATTAATAGTTGTGGGGTCATGCTTATTATCAATAGAGGCATTCTCTTTGTTTCTACGCAGGTTATCAAAGAGCGGATTTGTTCTAGTTAAAGGCACTCTCTGGTCAGTTCCACTTTTACTTGGTAGTATATATGGCCTTAACATGGATGATCCAGGGTTTTTTATGAGACTCATAACCATTATTCTTCCAATGCTTCCCATAAGGATTATTCTGGGGGGTGACTTCAATCAAGTCATAGACTAATCTTGACAGGTCAGGCAGTGGACTGGGAGTGGTGTCTCTGGGGCCTTTAGGGACTTAGTAGACCAATGTGGGCTCTGTGATGTCTGGCGCGTGTTATATCCTGACTCTAGGGAGTTTACTTTTAGATCAATGGCGCACAGCTCGCAGTCCCGCATTGACTACATATTTATTTCTCAGGCTTTCCTACCCAGGGTCAAGACCTCCTTGATTCAACCTGGCCCTGTCTCTGATCATTCACTTGTGTTATGCAAATTGGCATTCCTTAATTTACCTAATAGGGAAACCAGATGGAAGCTCAATGAACAACTTCTTAAAGATGCCAAGTATTGCAAGCTCATAAGGGACCAAATTGAGTTCTTTTTTTCATCTAACCCTCTAGACAGTACAAAGCCAGATATCTTATGGGGGGCTTTCAAGGCATACATGAGAGGGATCCTCATTAGTATGGCGGTGAGTAGGAAAAGGGCACAGGAGAAGGAACTATTATCATTATTGTCCCAAATTCGGTCACTCGAAGTGAATACTCTGGTAAGTGCCCCAGATGAAGACAAGAGGAGGCTCCTAGTGCTTAAGGACAGATATCTGGAGTTACTAAGGGAAAAAGCAGAATTAGCTATTATTTGAACCAGAGCTAGTTATACGGATCAGGGAGAGAAAGCGGAGCACCTATTGGCATTGCGTATAAAAACAACAAGAGTCTGCAAGATTCATCCCATCAATTTGGGCAGTGACAGACGGGTCCCTGAAAGTATCTCCTACCGAGATAGTACAGGAATTTGCTCTATATTATGAAACACTGTATAGTGACATGGAGTATCCTCCCTGTCCTGGGAATACGGAGAATTATTTGAGGGACTCCCATCTGCCCCTCCTTTCAGAGCAACACAAGGTTTTTTTGGTTACCCCTATATCCCAGGAGGAGATTGCTGAGGTTATTAGTAGATTACCTGTAGACAAAGTCCCAGGCCCTGACAGGTTCTCATCCCTATTCTACAAAATTTTTTGGGATCTTCTACTACCAGTACTTTATCGCCTATTCCAATATATTTTAACTGTGACAGAGGCAGATCCTCACCTCTTTGAGGCCTTGATTGTTCTTCTCCCTAAACCAGATAAAGACCCTGAGCTTGTCCAAAGCTACAGACCTATATCCCTTCTAAACCAAGATATTAAAATTCTTTCGAAGATACTAGCCAATAGGTTAACTGTAGTCCTCCCTGAGCTAATAGGTATGAACCAGGTAGGATTCATGAAGGGGCGCTCATCATCAGACCACTTGCACACCCTTTCTCATGTCTTCTCGGCTACCAGGGATGCTGAGTTTCCACAGGATTGGTTTCCCTGGATGCTGAGAAGGAATTTGATCGTGTGAACTGGAATTTTTTGTTTCGAGTTCTGGAAGCTTTCCCATTCCCCCCTGTATTTATATCCTGGATTGCTACTTTATATAAAACCCCTACAACAATGATCTCTGGGAATGGGGCCTTTTCCAAGCCTTTTTCACTCCATTCAGGGACTAGACAGGATTGCCCCCTATCTCCTCTGTTATTTAATTTGTACCTTGAACCTCTTATCCAAAATATTCTCAATAATGCCTCAATACAAGGTATTTGGGTTGGAGCCATGAAATTAAGGTTACTGCATAAGCGGATGATTTGCTGATACACTTATCCCATCCAGTATCCTCTGTACTGGCTTTGCTGGATGAAATATAAAATTAGTGCCCTATCCAATTACAAGCTGAATGCTAACAAATCCTCATTCTTTCCTTTAAACTATAAGGTATTCAAGAATGACATTAGTCCCTTAGGTTTATGTTGGGCTCCCAGGTTTTTAAGTACTTGGGCATTAAACTATCTCATAACCCTTAACATGGTTTAAGGAAAATCTGAACCCTCTCTCAGATTATAATTCAAGACCTTGGTAGGCGGTCCAAACTTCCTATTTCACTATGGGGCCGGATCAACATAATTAAGATGAACATATTCCCTAGATTTTTTACCCTTTATCTCTTCTCAATACCTTTATCCCGTTACTCTGGTTTAAAAAGTTGCATGGCATATTTACTAGGTTTATCTGGGCCGATAAGTATCCTCGATTGGCCTATTATAAATTGGCAGATCCAAAATTTGAGGGGGGTTTGCGGATTCCCCATTTGGCTATATATTATTGGGCCAGCCATTTAGCAAAATGTTTGAAATGGGTGCGTCCCAGCCCAGAAAAGGAACAGCCGGTTTGGCTTAGAATTGAATTGGATGTATTTAGGTCTAAGAACCTGGATCCCCTAACCTTATTCTATCTTAAAATGTCTCTGGTGCATGTGGCTGAGGAATGCCCTATAGTAGTTACCTCATTAAAGGTATATATGCACAATTATGTTCCTTTTGCAATATACCCCTCAGTTAGATTTGGCCCAGTCTATACGAACTCCCAGCTTTCACCATTAACAAGAAGCAGATTCCCAGTAAATGGTTGTCCCAACTGGGGGATGGGAAAGTGGTCTCCTTTGTGGATGAAGAGGGACAATGGTTGTCAGTAGGAGATATTATTAGGAAATTCAATATTCCGGCTCCCTCTCACTTCAAAGTTGTACAGTTAAGGCATCTACTTACAATAGTTCTTGGCAATACCCCTCCTTCCCAGATTGTCTCGGCCCTGATACCTGAAGTTTCTTCACTACTTGGATCTTCGGGTATCATATCTAAATTATACCAGGTGTTGTTTCATAAAAGATATGGGGACTCTTTTGGACCCACGAAATTCTGGAATTCCATTCTTCCTCAGTATCATCCGGACTGGCAATTCCTGTGGAGATCCCGCCATAAATATGTTTCTCAAGACAGATTGCGTCTCATGCAATATCACATTTTACATAACATGTATTGCACCCCATTAAAATTAAAGAAATGGGGTCTCTTGAACTCCAATATATGTACTAAGTGTTCTCAGGAAGAAGGAACACTTCTTCACATGTTCTGGTCCTGCCCCAAAATTTCTCTTCTATGGGATTCGATTATGACTTCCCTGGATCCTTTATTGGGTCTTCAGGAGTATTTTACACCTGATATTTGCATTTTAGGGGACTTGTCCTCTATTAGAGTTAAAGTAAGAAGGTTTCATATATCTATGATTGCCTTATCTGTCAAGAAGCTTATTCTACGTCACTGGAAGGATAAGTACCCCCCAACTTTTCAAGAATGGGTGAATTAAATTCTTGCCAATCTACGTACAGAAAAAGCGATTGCCAGTCTCCACAACAGATTGGCAGCATATACAAAAATATGGGATCCCCTTCACTCTCTAATTCTAGTTGCTCAGTCTTAATCATGTCACACTCAAATTGCCCTACAGGTTCTCAGGTAATGAGTTTTTATGTATGGGATATATGGATTTGTTACTGCTGTATGGGGAGGGACGGGAGGGTCTGGCAGTTATATTTTAATAAGTGGCTGTACTCTCTAGTCATTGTAACTGCCTTTTGCTGTGGAAAATGTACTAATAAAGTTTGAATTAAAAAAAAGTTACAACCAATTGCTACTTAAAATTTGTATTATTTTCCTGTCTGCTTGTTTTGTCTCCACTAGCTCCTCAAGTTCCTATTGGCCCTCTCCTTATGCTGCCTATCCCCATGCCATGTGCCCCCGAACAGTATACCGCACTGTCAGTGACATTTCGACAGTGCTGTCCCCTACAGCGACAACAGTGCTACGTCGCTGTAGGGAACCCATTGGAACCTGGCACTGTCTGTCGGGAGTCCTGCACCCCCCCCAAATCAGCCCTGTCTTGGAGTTCACAATCATAAGTGGGGGGGTGCAGGGGGCACAGCCCCCTCCCCGTGGGGGGTTCAGGGATCGAAGCCCCCTGAAAAAAACACTTGCTTTCATACGAAACCTGCAGCTGACTGCAAAATGTGGTCTACCAGCTGGTTTCGCTGTCTGATCTTTCAACAAAAATTTTGTTGACGACCAGTGGTAGATCCCCCCCATGTCAGGTGCACTTATGTTTCTTTTGGCCCTCCCCCTGTGCTGCTGTTCCCATGCCAGGTGCCCTCCCATACCTGGTGCACTTTACTTCCATTTGTCCCTTCCCCTAAGCTGTCTACCCCCATGCCATGTGCACTTCAATTGCTTTTGGTCCATCCACTGTGATGCTTGTCCCCACACTATGTTCCTCCATACAAGGTGCACTTAAGTTTCTTTTGGCCCTCTGTGTGTGCTGCCTATCCTCATGCCATGTGCCCCCATGCCAGGTGCACTTAAGTTTCTTTTGCCCCTGCTTGTGCTGCCTATCGCCATGCCATGTGCCCTCCATGCCAGGTGCACTTAGGTTTATTTTGGCCCTTCCCCTGCACTGCCTATCCACATGCCATGTACCCACCAGTGCCAGGTGCACTTAAGTTTGTTTTCACCATTACCTTGTGCAGCTTATCCCAATGCTATGTACCCCCATGCCAGGTAAACTTAAGTTTCTTTTGGCTCTTTCCCTGTGTTGCCTATCCCCATGCCTTGTGCCTCCATGTCTGGTGCACTTAAGTTTTACTTGGCTCTCCCCTATGGTGCTTCTCCCCATGTCATGTGCTCCCATGCCAGGTGCACTTAAGTTTCTTTTGGACCTCCACCTATGCTGCCTCTCCTCATGTCATGTTCCCCCCTGTCAGGTGCACTTAAGTTTGTTTTGGCCTTCCACCTATGCTGCGTATTCCCATGCCATGTACCATTCATACCAGGTGTACTTAAGTTTCTGTTGGCCCTCCTTCAGTGCTGCCTATCCCCATGTTATGTGCCCCCCTTGCCAGATGCACTTAAATTTCAGTTGGCCCTCATGCTGCACTGCCTATCCTCCATGCCATGTACCTCCCTTGCCAGGTACACTGAAGTTTCTTTTGGCCCTCCCACTGTGCTGCCTATTCCCATGCCATGTGCCTCCATATCAGGTGCCTTAAGTTTCTGATGGCCCTCTCTCTGTATTACCTAAACTCATGGCATCCTCCCCCCCCTTTGAAAGGTGCACATATGTTTCAGTTGGCCATCCCTCTGTGCTGCCTATCCCCATGATGTGCCCCCATGCCAGATGCACTTAAGTTTCTTTTGACCCTCCCCTGTGGCACCTCTCCCATGTCATGTGCCCCTGTGCCAGGTTCCTGAAGTTTCTGTTGGCCCTCCATCTGTGCTGCCAATCCCAATGCCAAATGCCACCAATGTTTCATGCAGTTAAGTTTCTGTTGGCCCTCACCTGTGCTGCCTATCTCCATGCCATGTGTCCTCCCATGGCAGATGAACTAAGGTTTATGCTGGTCCTTACCCTTTGCTGCCTATACCCATACCATGTGCCCCTGTACCAGTTGCACTTAGATTTATTTGCCCTTTCCCCTGTGTTCCTTTTTTTTTATACTTGTCCTGCTCCCATGGCTTTTGGAGGGGGCCTCGTACCCCCTCCTACTCCGTCTGCCTGGGCATCCACATGGCATCCCCACCCTGGTTTCATCTATGTGGAGAGCCAGGGCTGTATGCTTTTTTCCCCCTTTTTCTCCCCTTTAGCCCCCTGAGGGTGCCGATGCAAGGGACATAAGTCCTAGTCAACGATATGCTGATGCAAGCCATTGAAAGCGTCCACAGCGTCCTCCCCTCCCCGGCTCCTCAAAGGAACCACCGGTGCCTGAAAGCCAGTGCTTCCACCGGCCCCAGAAGCGTCAGATGATCAAGGCATCATCGGTAACCCCACCTCAGGAGGAGGACAGCATCCATTGGGATGCTCAATCCTCCATCCCCCATCCCCCCACCGACACCTGGCAACCCGAGTCCATTCCTCTCGTGGCTCGAGGTGTGGCGTCCAGCGCCTCAACCCTCAGCACCACCGGGCCTGCCCCTGGGTTCCTTTTATCTGTTACTTTGTACCCTTTCTCTGTATGCGCCATGCCTTTCTGTTGATTTACTATTAAACACATTTGATTTGTACACTGTAGTGTTTTGTCTTACCTTGTCTCTGAGAATTTCTGTTCAATCAGATGGTCCCTTACCACCTTGGAGCATCTTGCTAGTCTAGGATTGCACTTACTCTAGTGGACCATTGGCTGTTCCTCCGTGCCTGCACCATTATGACAATCCATTGTGTTGCCTCATGTTGGACTGCTATATTGTAGAGTATGCAGCAGGCCAGGAATATCTTACAGACGTTCTGAGGGTTGTACTGCAGAGATCAACCAGACCAGTCCTGGAACTGGAACCTCATGTGGAGGATTATGAAGACCCTTTCTATGACGTTCTGTGTGGCCTGGTGTACCTCATTTTAATGCTGCTCACTGTCAAATACCAGCCACAGCACCAGTGTCATCAGCCAGGGATGCAGAGGACATCCACTGTGACCTATTGAGGAAGGTAAGACAATTGTTAGTTATGTGGATTTGGTTGGTGGGGGGGGGGGTTGTGCTGCTATATTTACCAAGTAGTCATCAGCCTATTATCTGCTCAGTCTTGAGCATCAAACACAACGAGGAGTTATGCCAGATGAAGGCATCGTGTGTACCCCAGGGGTACTTCAGAACTACATAGAGACACAGACACATAGATGTTGACAGCAGATAAGGACCTCTTGGCCCACCCGTTCTGCCCTATTTATCTCTACCTAGTATGAGATCTAATGCCCAACCTGAACTTCAGCACACCCCCTTACCTCCAGAATACTCTTGTGTTGGTCCAACTCCTTCTTGAATCCTGTGACCATTTTAACCCCTACCAGGTCCTGTGGAAGGCCATTCCAAGCATCCATCACCCTCTCCATGAAAAAAATAGTTTCTCATGTTACCCCTTAGCCATCCCACATCCAGCTTCATATTGTACCCCCTTGTATTGGAACAGCTCTTACTTTGGAAGATGCTTCCTTCCTGTACTTTGTTTATTTTATTTTTTATTTTATTTTTTTTGGTCTGGTTCTTCCCCCTCCCTACCCATACCGGGTGGAGGCTTCAGCTCCCTGCCGACTTGCCACCCTCCAGTGCACAGGCTTACCCCCAGGCTGGCCCCTCCTCCCCAAGGTAAATAGTTTCTTTCCCTGGCTTACCCCTTAGGGTGGGGCCATGGGAGTAGACCCCCTCTGGCAAACATAGGTTGCAGTAGGAGCAGCGGTGGAGGTGGGAGCATCATGAAGGGGATGGATTTTATTTTCATGCTGAGAGATCCCTGGGGGTGGTGACATGCAATGACAGCCAGTGTCCAGCCGGCCCCCCCGATGTGAGGTGCCAGCAGTGGTGGTACCCTCAGCATCCACTAGAGGGCCACAGAGTACTGGACACTGTCCCTCACCCCCCAGAGAAGGAGAGCAGTCCCTGGGATGCTTAATCCTTCTCCCCTGGCTGGCCCTCCAACTCCTGAATCTGTTTCTAAACCCAGGATGTCAACATTGCAATCGGACACCTTGCCATTGCGACAGCAGGCTGGCTCCTGTATTCTGTTTATACCAGTCGGGTATTAGTATGTCTCTATCATGTCCCCCCATCTCCAGGAAAACATATTTAATTACTTTAGTCTTTCCTCATAGGTCTTCTCCTGCAGGCCCTGCACCATTTTATTTGCCCTTCTCTGCACTGCCTCCACCCTGTTTATGTCCTTTCTCACTACATTGGTGATATGATAGTTACAATCATGTACAACCTGAACATTTAGGGAGTAGAATCCCTTCTTGTTTACAAATTCACCCCCCTCTCTCGCAGGCAGTGCCATGATGGCTACATGGGTGAAGTCCACTGTTCCCAGCACATTGGGTATGAATGCAGCCCAGTAGAATGCCCGCATTGTTGCTGATCTCTGCTCCTATGACCTCTGGAATGTAATGTAGTCCTCACACTTCTTAGTCAGCGCATCTAGGAACTGGTTTGGTAGGTGAGACATTGCTGACTGTATAATCCCAGGGTTTCTCCACAGAGTATTTGGAACATACTGTACCAGTGGACAGAAAGCACAGCACTGCTGTTACCTTGCCTTCCACTGACAATGCCTGACTCCAGGTTGTGGTGCTCTGGTGGTCCTCCTGGAATATGTCATATGGTTCCTGGATGGTGTTGAGGTCCTACTAGTACTGTTCCACTATCTGCTGGTCAGACAGCTCCTGGCAGGTGAGGTGGGGTTTAGGACCCTGTTGGGGGCAAATGGTCATAGGGCATGCCTGTTTTAGCAGCTGACATATGCCTGGGCCTCCTCCACATCCCAAGCGATTTCCAACAGCAACTGGTTCAGGGGCATGGTGTGTGTCTGAGTGTGTCTTACACAGGCCTGCCTGCCTTTTCCAGTGCCCTTCCTGTGTAGATATGTGACCAGATAAGGACTGCTTCTTGTGGGCATATTTGCAATCATTATCTGCTGCTTTGCAGGAGCAATATGCTTTAAATATGTGATTATGCCTGATATGCACAACTGGGGATCTTATTTGCATATCAGTTGTGTCCATTGATATTTAGTACTCACAGCCACGTTTGTGTTCACTACTTTCACTATTACAAAATGGGACAGGGACCACTAAATGGTCATAATGATGTTTAGTGACTCGCTAACTGCATTTGTGACTCACAAAACTCTCAAATGCTCCCCCCAAAAAAGAAGTATGTTAAAAATGGCAATGCAGCTACTTCTACACAAAAATACAAAGAGGTTAGGAGGAAGTTTACGTAACAATACATACTGTTCAAACCTATAAGTGAAATATGTCTTTGGGACATTCCCCCTTTAATGTTATACTCTTCCTTGTATTGTATTGAAATCCATAAATAAAATGTCATTAAAAAGGTACAGTAATAAGGGGCATAATTACTTAAGGGTCATTAATAAAACTTTGAAATTTTTCTTAGTCTAAAAACCCACCGCCTATTAAAACTTATAATTAAAATATTAATATTCTTCATTTTCTTTACTTTCTATACTGCATTTGTGATGCACTGCCATGACTAAACCCAATAAGTCATATGTAAATACACAGTATGCTCTCACAAAAAATTATATTAGAAAAAAAAGAATTGTGGAGTTGTTATAATTTGCCTTGGTCATACTCCTCCATGAACAACTCTATGTTTTGGTAGGGTGACAAGATAACAGTAGTGTCCATGCTAATTCTGTTTGGAATTTTCAAATTTTGATGGAACAAAATTCTGTGGAATTTCAAAACCTTTCACCAAATTCTACAGAATTCCTCAGTAGTGGAATTTCAAAATTTTGAAAGAGGAATAGTTTGAGCAGACTACTGTTCCATGGTTTACATAAACCATGGATTCCTCTTCTGCAATCAATGAAATATTATTCCATGGCTTATGTAATCCTCAGAAAGTTTTTCTGTGATTTACCTGCAAATGCTTTTCACAGTTCCTCAAATTCAACAAGAAATTCAGAAAGGAATTTCAGAAGCAGAATTGCCATTCTGAACTAATTCTGCCAGAGGAATTCTACATTCCACAGAGGTGTAGTCCATGCCAAACCAAAAGACTTATTTTCACCTTTCTAACACAACAACTTATCTTAGTAGGCCCTGTATCCCTTACCCCAGAAGAAGACACACAATAAAGATCTTGGAGAAATGGCCACAGCCATATGTTTATTAAATGTATTCACATAATATTGGACTTGCATGTGCAGCTGGGACATCTCATCAGTCACCTCAGGTCTCTGTACCCCTTCCAGTGAAGGCCTTACCCCTTGTGCAGACCTAGGGGATGATGTACTTCTTTGAGTTGGTACCCACACCCCAGGAGTGGGGAGATCATCTGGCTAGGTGGCATGCTACTGCCTCATCTGGTGGTGCTGCACCAGCATGCAAGCCCACTGAGGTTGGACTGCAACCCCCCTCCAAATGCGGATCAGATATTGCAGTTCCACAGTCCCCATGATGATGAGGGAAGATGATTCCTTTGGAAGAATTTGGTTCACTCCCCTTTTCTCCTTGTACCATTTCTCTGAGAGACTCCCAAGTCTCCACAGGATGGACGCAGTCCCACCCCCCAAGTAGCTCGTTCTGATTGTTTCTTCAAGACCTAATTTAAGAGTCTAGCATCAAGTCCCAGCCATTGTCCAATAAATGTACACAATTCTTAGCATAAAGTCCCTGACAGAAGGTGCTAATGTCTCAGTGAGGAACCACAGTTGCCCCCATGGACTCCATAAATGGCTGCATCTCTTGACTGATGCATATGCATGCTTTATCCATATCTTTAAAGTCCACTTTGTGTCACCAGTGAAGCTATTGAATCAAGTGGGACCAAATAAGCTAGGTCAATGACCACCGTTCTCTGATGGATCTTGGATCCTCCATCATCCTCAGCAGCAGATTGATGGTTTTCTGGAGTCCAAGGTCATTCCTGCCCAAGTGAATCAGTAGGATAGCCAGTGAACTTCCCTGATATGCCTCTAGCATCAGCCTAGAGAGAAGTGCTTCCCAGTGCATGCCTCCCTTTTCGTACCTGAAAATTTGCACCTTCTGCTCTGGAATCTATAGTTTCCTCCACCTGGGCAGATGTCCTACTCTCTCTGCAGCCCAATGGAGGAAGGGATGTCCACAGATCCAGACCCACTTTGGAACCTCAGGGGAACCTGGAAGACAGTAAGGCAATGTTAAAGCAATTGTGGTCAAATGTAACGTAAAAACACCTGGGACCTCCACTGCTCCATGGCCTGGATCTCACAATTCAAGAGTCCCTGGGTACTGGCAGTTGTTGAAAGGAACAGGTATTATACTCTTTGCCATTCAAACTGGCCTGTTGGACAGACAACCCCAATATAGGTCTGAACTGATAGAGTATTACAGTCTTGCCATCCACATACCATTGGAATGCTTCACTCTCAGAAAGAAGAAGAGCCACATTATCAGCCACCATGGATTTTACTTCCCATGCTGAACTAGCCAGGTTTTCACTGTACACCAGCAGCCAATATTATCTTGGTCAGTTTTTCTTTTGCACAGATGGATAAAGACCCCTTCCGGGGTCACTGTGACATCTTTGTCCTCTAGGCTCACAATGACCCTAGTTTGTGCAGATTTCACCATCTCAGGCACCCTGAACACCCACAAAACAGCAATTCAAAGGTGGGCTTTAAATAATTGGTCTCCTATGGGGACCAACAAACACTGGAGGGCCATCCACTCTTCTTTTAGGATAACCATGGGTCTGCCCATGGGAAGGCTCTTACTGCACCCTTGGAAGAACATTTGGACCTTAAAAGAGTGAATGATGTCTGTAAAATCCCACACTCAGTAGAACCATAACAGGCCTGCCAGGTGTTTCCCCACAACCCCTGGCATCTGGTCCTACTGCTTGGATTCCATAATCTAGCTACACTTGTATCCAGGGAATAGGCCTGCTGTTTGGCCATCCAGTCTCTGCTCATACTACATTGAAATGCTCCATGCCATGACAGTGGGGCACTCTAGTCTGAGGAACAATGGCGGTACCTATGGACTCCCAGGTCTGGGGTCACTGAATTCCATAGAAATGTCAGGACTGGTCATGGATTCTGTTCCACAGCTGGAGCCAACTCCTTGAATTTCTGCAATTGTGAATAAGATAAAGCATCAGCAACATCATTCTCAATGCCAGGAACATGCACAGTTTTAAAATGGACATTCAGCAACATGGATTTCAGGACAAGTATTCTTATGAAGTCACACAATGGGCCCTTAGCACCCAACTGCCCGTTTATGATGTAGACCATGATCATGTTGTCAGAACAAAATATGACCGTCTTGTCTCAATCTGAAGCCCCATACACACAAGGCCACCACTAACTTACCTACCACTTGGATAAATACAATATACCTTGTCCACAACAACACGGCTTCCAGAAAGGTCACAGCACCACCACAGCTCTTCTTGAGTTCACTGGAGCTTTGCACAAATCCCTTGATAATGGCCTTCTCACAGGGGCCGTTTTCGTTGACCTCTCCAAGGCCTTCGATACAGTACAACATGGACTACTAATACACCAACTACTGAATATCGGGCTATCACCTGACTCTTCTCTCTGGTTTAAAAGCTACTTAGAAAACCGGTCACAGAGAGTAAAAATTGCAGACACTCTTTCTAACACCCATGCCTGTTCACCCGGGTCTCCCACAGGGATCCATACTGGGCCCCCTCCTTTTTAGCCTTTTCTTAAACTTCCTCCCTTATCACCGCTCTGAGCAGATCATACTACTGTATATGCCGATGATGCTGTTGTATTCTCCACTCACAAAGATCCTGCAACTCTTCAGCACAACCTTCAACTTGGTTTCAGTTCTGTAGAGACATGGTTTCTTAATCATAAACTGGTCCAATGACAAGAAACCAAATCTATGCTCTTCTGCAGCTCTCATAACCCACACAAGCTACATCACTTGGCTATCTCCACCACCCAGGGAATACTCTAGATCAGGTGGGGTCCTTCAAATACTTAGGGATACAGCTTGACCCTAATCTCTCCTATGGACTTCATGTAGATAATGTAGCTAGAGCTGCTAATACACGGCTTGGTCTCCTCTACAAACACAGACCACACCTCACTCCAGAAGCTTTGAAGGTTGCAGTCCTGAGCTCTGTGATCTCTGTAATAGACTATGGTCTCATCATTTATGGCTCGGCCACAACCACAACCCTTAGAAGCCTCTCAACTGCCTTAAATAAAGCATGTCGGCTCATCACTGGTGCTCACCGTCTCACCCACACATGTGACCTGTACACTCAGACCGGCTGGCCCCAACTATCAAACCGCATAGTTTCTCACCTGCTCCATGGTGAAAAAAAAATCTACCTTGGCCTTGCACCTTCTGGGGTCTCAACTCTGTTACAACACGAATTAACAAATGGTGCCTTAGGAGATCCACGCTACAGCTACTGAAAGTCCCGCTGTCACACTTCACAAGGACAATGATCTTTTGCTTATCGAGTGCCACTCTGGTTCAATGGCCTCAGCACAACCATCTCCTCTGCCCCAACAATTGGTATGTTTAAAACTAGGATCTGGGGACTATCTCACTACCAACAGCTCCTGTGACTGCCCAACCTAACCTTGTTTCTCCACTTCCCTTTCTGCTCTAGTTGTCCCCCTCCCTCCTCACTGGATTCTACCCTCACATCTTGGTATACCCAATGCTGCACTATTCACCCTTTCCCCACCTTTCCTACATTCCTTCCCCTTCCCTCTCCCTATGACTCTGGCACTTCTTATCTGTTGTCTATTTTCTCTGACAAATGCCACTGGCTGCCTTGTTACAATGCTACCCTTGAATTGTATTACTCTGTACTCTGTTTACAATGTCCACATTGTTGTAATGTCTGTCTTGATGTTCCCCATAATTTGTATTTCTCTGACATGGAACCTTTGTAAAAGAGCCAATGCTCAAAGGTATTTGTAATCCTAGACTTGATAAATAAATAAATAAATAAAAATATTGGAAAGAATTCCAGTGGGGTGATCTGTTCCTGAGCCAGCTGCTGCCCACAAGGGAGGGCAATCCACAGCACACCACTCACCATTGAAGTATGCAAAGAAACCAAGCTTCCCTGATGTATCCATGAACAGTTCTTGCTACTGGCTGTCCACTGTCTCCAGCCATATTGAGATGCCATTGAAATGGGAGATGAATATCATCCATATAAGTCCTCGTAGAAACCCTCTGGCACCCATATCCAGTGATGAGGCTTTCAAACACTGGTCCTAGATTCACAGTATACTTCAAGAAAGTCCTCCCCAAGGGGATGATCTGGCAGGTGTAGTTAAGGTATCCCACTATCTTTTGTAGTTCTCATAATTTAACCATCTTTTCTAGTATGGTGCTACTCAAAAGTAACCTTAGGGAGTCAATTTTATTGTGGGGCAAGCAATATTCTGCCCCATATTGATTTCTACACTGAAGGACATCATCATCTAGTTCAGTGCTTTGACTTTCCCAGGGGCCTGGGGCACAACAAGGAGTTTGCACAGTTCAACAAAGGTGTCAAGTGTCTGCCCACAGGCCTGAGAATGTGCAGGCCTCACAAACAAGAAATCATCTAATTAACAAAAATTCCCCTCTTTCTTTGACTCTTGAGCAGTAACCCATTGCAGGAAGGTACTGAAGCTTTCAAACACTGCTCAGGCCATAGAACAGCCCAAGGGTATACAATTGTCCATAAAGGACTAGCTGTTAAATTTCATCCCAAGTAAGTTCAAGTTGGCTGGATGTACTGGCAGCAGTCAGAAAATCAACTTTCTGTCCACCTTGGCCATTAAAGCATGCTGACCTTCTGTTTATGCCACCTCTACTGCTCTGTTGACTGATACATATTGAACTGCACTGTAGCATGGATCAATATGATCACTGACTGAGTCACCTTCAAGGTGTGACAAGTAATTGATCAGGTGGAACTCGACCAATGCTTTCTTGGGAACACCTTGAGATCTGACAGTGGGGAGGGGTAAGGGCTGCTCACCCTCCAGAGAGTTATCTCATTTTCCAGTTTCTCTCAAACCACCTGCAGTCTATCTCTAGCAGATTTCATGTTCTGTACCTCATACACTTGGTATGGAATGGTGTGCAGAATTCTGAAACCCACTAAGAAGCCATCCAATAGGAGGCAGGCCACCTCATGGTCCAGATGTCTTTCCAGCTAAGTTCTAAGCCTCTCCACCCTTACCAGAAGGGGCAGCCTTGCCTGCAAAGGGGTTGTTGAACTTCTTACAAAAGGGCTGGTCTCCTCCTTTCTCAGATTTTGGAGGATTGCACTGTACAAGAGGATGGCACTGTCCACAGATGACAAATTCATGCCAAAACATGTAGCGGCTTTTAGTACAACTCCCCTTCATTTATTTATTTATTTAACATTTGGTTACCAGGAAAGGCACAATGAGCCAAAGCTCATTTCCAGGTGAAACCTGGGAACTGGGATAATAAAAGAGGACACATGTACAGTACAAGGCAAAATACAATTATCAACAGTATATAAACTTGAGTGGTTACAGTCAGTTTTACAGGGTGCATCACAGTGTGAGCAGAATCAAAGCATACATTGGTATCAGAGTTGCTTTTCAGAAAATGGGCTTTAAAATAGAATAAATCTGATTGGCTGCCAGGGGTACATTAACTAACAGTTAGAGACCTGTAAAAAACAAGTACCAGAGTGGCAACCCTATCACTGGTATCATGGTACCAGAATTTTTAAGCTCTATGTGCTGCCATTAATTCTCTCAATTAGTGGACAAGTTACCAGTGATGAGGTTGCCACATTTGCAACTTGTTTTTACAGGGTCTAACTTTTCAAGTCTTTAATTTAACTAAAACTGGCCACATGATAGAAAATTCAAACAAAGAATCAGTGTGATTGGCTTCATGTAACTGGTGATCGACAAGCGCAGTTTTCAAAAGGCAGCCATGCGCCTTTCCATAAACATTTAAATTGAAAGTGCAGCCTTTCCTCACTGTTTGGCACATACAAGGTGCCTTTTTTTAAAAGGTTACAGACATTTGTTGCTGCCCATTTTGCTCACAATCAAAAGCTTTCTCAGCTTGGCCACACTGCTCTCCTTCTCTGCTCCCCACCATATCAGTGCTTCTTCCTGTGAAGAAGCATGTGCTTCATACACACACTTTTACCATTAGCAACAGTGTTACAGCACTACTGAAAACACCTTTCTCTACTCTGCAACCCTGCATTGCTGCTCTGCTCCCCCTTACCCTGTCAGTGTCCACCACTAGAAATATGCACTACATTGAAACACTTACCCCAAAAAAATGAAATAGATGGATGCCAGCACAGTCGAAGTTCATCACCAGCATTTCATGATCTCTCCCATTCTGTTCCACTCTGAACGTCTTGAAGAAGTGAACAGTCCACAATGTGCTCCCTCTATTGATGGTCTGCATTTGACAACTTCAGGAATGAAAAGAAATACTGCTAGTCCAGGGAGGGGACAGAAAATGGACTTGGGGCGAAACTAAATTTACACACTGGCTGAGAGGGCATGACACACAACCTAATAGCCCATCACAATATACACCAGCATTATCTCATGATAAGTGAGCAATAATACTCACAACATCAAAGGGACTACTTTACACAAAGTTTAATTTATCAATAAAAATGAAGTATTTCCTCTTTTTTTAAAGATGCTATAAACTTTTATAAAAAAAAACAAAACAAACTAAGAATCCTATTTTCTAAGTGCAACAATACCCTCCAGGGTGGGTGGTAGGGGTTATAAGGTCCTCCGCCTGTGGTGCAAGGCTTCATTATGCCCCTGGGCAGTCTGGTATTACCCAATACCACTCACCCCATCGGATATTATTGCTTGTGTAGTTGGGATCTTGAATGCATACTGCCCTTTCCCTGACAACTGAGCTGTAGGAAACTGGGATATGCAGGTACATGATCAAAGAGGTGGAAGTATAAGGCTTGAGGAAGGGATGAAGGAAGGTTCTGAAGCTGGGGCAGCTGGAGGTTCCATAAAATTGGGTGTCTGTAGGAGAAGGCAGCTTTACCAGCAGATGATGAGGGACTGGGGAGGAAGAAGGTGCGGGCATCCCTGTTGCATACGCCATATGGTGAGATTGCTACTGGGGAAAATATTTCTAATAGATAGGGTGGAAGCAGGCTATGAGAGAGAGAGAGAGGGATGGAGTGGTTAATGTGTCTATGTGATAGGGGTGCAAAACCTAGGTAGGAGTAAAGGTAACAGTGTTGAGTTTGGGGGTTTGGGGGAAGTTAGAAGAACAAGCATTTGTCAATGTCGTATGTTTGCTTGCTGGCACTGGCATTGGTAGTGTAGAAGTTACAGAGCTGCATAATAGGAATGGCAGCAAAGTATTGAACTGAAGCCAACCCCACCACCACCCAGCAGAGAGTAGCAGGCATTGGGGTGTGCCTTTGGGTCATCAGGCATAATGGCCACGCCATTTCACCACACCCAACCCTGCAGACACTGACAAGTGTCACGGTATGCCTTGGGGTCTTTGGCCCTTATGCGCACCCCATTCCATCAGGAAATATGGTGAGATGGGTGCGGTATATGAGAATGGGGTGAAGTTTAGGCCCGAAGAGTCCGAGGCACATCTTGATGCCTCTCACTGGCTGCAGCGCGTGGGTGGGGGTGGAATGGAATGAGCATGACAGGCAAGAATCCCAAGTCACACCTCTGTTGCCTGTCATACTCTACAGGGTGGGGCATTATGGTCGGAAACCCTAATGCTTCAGGCATTCATTGGTATTTTCACTCCAAATTTTCAACATGGTTTTTTTGTGACCCCCACCTCATGAACAGTGGCAATATCAGTTTGTTAGCCAAAAACTGCTTTTGCACAGCGACTATGGCATTTGGCACCACAGGTGCAAAAACACATTCTGAACAGGATGTGAAAAATGACAGCGGTACTGTTCAGGCGGAGGTGTAAAAAATGGCAATGTTGAAAATCTGCTGTGAAAATCTTAAAAAAACTGGTGAAGTCACGCGCGTGCCTATAAACTGTGCAACGCACACCCATAATGTAATTAGTTTGGGTTTTTTTACAGTAGATTGTTAACACAGGCATTTTGGGACCTCCGATCATGAACAGTGTCAGTGTGATTTTCTTTATCTGTCCCGAACAATGATTTCCCACAGCGACCACGCATCTCTGCACTGAAAGTGTGAAAACACATTTCGGCCATGTTGTGGAAAATGGCAGCTGTACTGTTCATAAGGAGGTGTGGAAAAATGCCACTGGTGAAAATCTGGACTGAAAATATTACAAATTCATGAACCTACAAGGGTGCGTGGAAACTGCGCAATGCTCACTCGTAACACAGTCATTTTATGGAGTTTTGTCACCAAATTTTCAACATAGTCATTTTAAGACCTCTGCTCATGAACAGTTTCACTGTGATTTTCTTAATGTGTCCCGTACATTGATTTTGCACACCGACTGCGCCATTGTGTGCTACATGGGCGGAAACACATTTTGGGTGAGATGTGAGAAATGACAGCTATACTGCTCATAAGAAGGTGTGGTAAAATGGCAATGTTGAAAATCTGGAGTGAAAATATTGAAAATTCACGAACTTAGGAGCGTGCGTAGTAACTGAGCAATTCATGCTCGTAAAACAATCATTTTTAGGAATTTTTCCACCAAATTTTCAAAATAGGCTTTTTGAGAGCCCACCTTATGAACACTGGCAGTGTCATTTTGTTAATCATTCCAGAAAGGTGATTTCACGCAGTGGCTGAGAAATCACCCTTCGGGCCAGAGTAATGCCATAACAGTGCAAGAATTCATAAGGAGGGGTCCCAAACGCCCCATGTTGAAAATTTGGTGCAAAAATTCAAAAAAATGCCTGAGATATGCAACAAAGTTGAAAAAACCCTGTCTATCCCATTATACAGCTTACCGGCATTTCTTCAGTTCGCGGTCAGCTTTGAAGAGTGCAGACATGTTCCCGGTCCACCGAAGATCGTTGCACCGGACTCCGGAGGTAAGTATGAGGTGAGGGGGGGTGTGGGGAAGCAGGGTGCACAGTGGGTGGGCGTGGCTTGTGGTAGGGGGGCAGGGAGACTGCGAGGGACAGTTTTTTTCTTTTCTGTTTTTTTTTGGTTGAAAAAGACGACGTGGGACATTTGCCATACTGGAGTGGGCTCCCAGCATGGAAGAAGGACAGCTGGGGGAGTATGGAGCTGACGGGGAATTGGGCACCCCCGTCGACCATGGCATCTGTTGCCATGCTGGGTGGGCTCCCAGTGTGGCACCCTGTACTCGGAGGGGGGAGACAGTGGAGCTGATGGGGGATTGGGCACCCTCATCGGCCATAACATCATTTTGCCATGTTGGGATGGGCTTACAGCGTGGCACCTGGATGCTTTGGGGGTGTGCAGCGGATGGGGATTGGGCACCCCATCAGCCATAAAACATTTTACCACGCTGGGGTGGGCTTCCAGCGTGGCATCTGGATGCTTTGGGGGGGCATGCAGCCAACGGGGGGGTTGGGCACCCCTGTCAGTCGTACAGTGTGTGGAGGAAGGGGGAAGGCGCATGAGCATGCAGTGTTCGTGCATGCGCACATCTGTGTGTTGGGGGAAGCTCTGCTCACTCAAGCAGAGCTCTCCCTTTCAGCTGTATGCCACTGCATTTTCAGCTGTCATAGACAGCTGTAGCAGTGATTGGCACTCTGCGATTGTGCCTGCAAATACACTGACTGAATTGGAAGAGGCTGACACACCTCTGGAAAACTCGTATGATGACACTATGTTTCTTGCACATGCGTGCAAGCAAACATAAAAATGGCAGAAAAAATTTAGAAGGATATCCAGATGGAAGAGTGAGGCAGCAGGGGCTAAGCTATAAATGACATCAGCATAGTCAAAATAGGAGTTATTGTCTTTGAGACTAATTCATGATGGATAGAGAGAGAGGGAGTCTGTATCACAGTACAGAATGTCAAGTTTTGGGTGTAGCTTAGAGGTGATGATCTTGTTCAAGTAATTGAGCAGGTCAACACCTTTTCTTAGGGGCTGACTTATTTGTTTGTTTGTAAAAGTTTATTCTTGCACTTCCAAGAAATAAATAACCCAATTGAGCAAACTCATTTACAATGGGGTCCAGCATTCATTCAATTTCCATACAGTTACACAATTAAATACATTTTAAAACTTCAAACACATTTTTAAAAAGACGTAAGTAGACAATAATACATCCTTACAAATAAATAACAGCGTTGAGTGAACCAGCTTTGCATAGCATTGGTAATATCAACAATGTTTGGGTTTAATTCTGTATTTCCCTCCATGGTTTAATTTTCTTTGATTTCAAGCTGTCTGGTGATCCATCCCATGCTATGGGGCTAAGCTTAATGATGCAGGACTTCCTTTTTTCTGTTCTAAATACAGGAATAGTAAATTCTAGATTTTGGGATATTTTTAAGTCATTTTGCAGCATACGATTTTGAAATATTCCATTCAAGTAAGGTGTAGTTTTATTTTACAAATACTGATATACAGTATATATAATATGCAGATGTCTATGGTCTGTTAGATTTATCCAACCCAAAGCTCTATATAATACGCATAATGATGTGTCAGTCTGGATGCATCCAAAATGAAGGATGCACATTTGTTTAAAGCCACATATAACCTATCAAATTCTGTTTTATGTGCCCCATTATACGTGTCTCCATAGTCTATAAGAGGGGTTATCATGCTGTTCACTATACTTTTCCTAGCTCCTGTTGAAATACACTTCTTTATTCTATATAAAGCCCCCAGTCTGGTATTTTTTAATTAAACTATCTATGTGTATATTCCATCTCAGTTGTGAGTCCATCCAAGTTCCAGGATATTAGCATGAATTCACTTGTTCCAATACATAACCTGTATGGGTAAGATTCACAAAACACTTGCACTCAATACATCTCAGACGCCCTGGTACAAATAAGAGGTGCTGAGCACTAACTGTAGTATTCACAGAAGATGTGCCTGGGGATGCTCCCAGTGCATCCCCTCTGTGAATGCCATAGTTGCACCCAGCCTGTGATGCCCGGGGCAACCCTATGGTTGGCCTGGGAAATTAATGGGGCAGCGCATCGCCAGATGCACTGTGCCAAAAGCTGCCATTCACAGCCAACCACACACAAATGGGGCCATTAGGCATGCATGGCATAATGGGACCATCTGCATGTCATTATGGCCCCATTTGCATACATATTGCAGGGATGTGCCCGATGGAATGTGCCGGGCACCCCACAAGTGCGGCAGTGCTCACCAACATGACACCCCAGGGCAGATGCTCCCCTGCCCATTGCTCTGTATTGCAGAGATAAGCACCCCTTGCCAATGTATGCTTATGTATCCCCCCCACTCATAGCCCCATATTGCAAAAATAAGTACCCTCCGCCAATGTATGTGGATATATCCCTCCTCCCTACCTGTAGCCCTGTATTGCAAATGCAAGTGCCCTCTGCCACTACATGTTTCTGTATCCCCCTCCCTACCCCAACATGATTGCACATCCATGCCATGTCCAATCATATCCCTAGTGATCCACCTTGCCCTACTCCCCCCATCCTAGTGTGTCCAAAATGTCAGCAGGCAGTTCAACCCACCCATGCACCACGGGCTGCCCACTGACAGACCCTGTTCAGAATGAAACCTGTCACGTCGATCAGGCCATTGGTAGATTGTGTCAACCACTGGCTTGCAGTGTGTACTGTACCCTGTCATTCACAACTTTGTGAATTACTGAGTGTAGTACACACTGCAAGCCCATTGGTTGGCCAGGTTCACCAATGGGCTTCCAGGAGTACAGCAGCTGTCATTCACAGACAGCTGTGTCAGTGGGAGGCCATGGCAGCATGCAGGAGAGTTGGCTGCCTGCTGATGTTAGGACCATGTTGGGATGGGGGATCAGGGAGGGGTAGGTGTGCCTGAGTGGGTGGGGGGTCTCACTGGACCACTAGGGTGTCAAGGATCATGGTGATATTGCAATCATCTCAAGGCAAGGAGGGGGGTTCCATTATCAATTCTTTACCACCGCAGTGAGTGTCATACAAAGGGGGATTTGAGAAGGTTGGGGACACCAATGGACCACCAGGGCTCCTTTGTGGGCATCCATATGGCCAGTGATCAGGCTGGAGATGGGTGGGGGGTAAAACATGCCTCCCTGGGGCTCTGTGTGTGGCCCACAGCCATTGCGTTAGGTGCATCCTTGCAATACTTATGCAATTGGGGCCATTATGACATGCAAATGGCCCGATTTTGCCTTGCATGCCTAATGGCTCCATTGGCATGATCATGGCTCTGAATGGCAGTTGCGGGCACAGCGCATCTGGAGATGCACTGCCCCATTGGATTCCCAGCCCAACCAGGGGGTTGTGCTGGTACATCCCAGGCTGGACGCAACTGTGGTATTCACAGAGGGGATGCTCTGAGATCATCTGTGAATACCACAGTTTGTGCTTGGTGCATTTAAGTTGCTCTGTGGCATCCGAGATGCACCTAGTGCAAGTGTTTTATGAATTCTGCCCCTAGTGTACTGCCTGCAATTAATTGTAACTTTCAGATGCATTCAGCTATCAACTTCTTCTGTCTCAAGTATTTTTTTCTTTTCTGTTTGCTAATTAGAAGTTTTTCCACCTGGCAGTATTGGGGTGATGTGTGGAGCAGCAATCTGACTGAAGGAAAAAAAAGTCAATTCTGTTCCTCCCACTACATCAACACCGAAACCACACTAAGTATGACATCAGTAGTAACCAATGAGAACCATTTCTCACTGCCAGGTTTCACTTTCACATGAAGCATTAGGGACTGGCTGTCCCTGGTTACTAGTGATGTCACAATTTCCTGCATTTTGATTGGTAGCTTGTAAGAGTCACTGCTCAGGTTGCAAGGATTGTGGTGCCTCACGGTGTTTGGTCTAATTTCTGATGATATAGTGTGAGGTAAAAAACTGACTTTTTTTTCCTCCAGACAGAGTGCTGCTTCACCCATCACCCCAGTACTGCCAGGTGGAAAATCTTCTAATTAGCAAATGGAAAATAAGAAAAAAAAACAACATTTGAGATATAAGAAGTGATAGCTGACTGCATCGGAAAATTACTGTTAATCCCAAACAGTACACTAGCTCTTTAATCTGGTTCTGTATGTCACTGCATCTGTATTCCCCCTTTCCCCTGGGACAAGGTTGAAAATAAACATAATTGCCTAGTCCTCCTTTCCCAATCGACAAAAACTAAATCAATCAAATAAATATTTTTTTTGTGTGTTTCAGAAGTGTGGATGTTTTGTGTTGTTGACCACAATATTTCTGCCCAGGTTTAATCAGAAATTGTAATTTTTGGCTCTTCCTGCCATTTCCTTCTTAACATTTATACATTTTGAAACATAACTGAGAGTAGTTTAGGTTAGTTTCCATGGATGCAGATCATTTCTTCAAGTGAGGTAAAAGGTTTCCATTTTTTGCTAACATAGTCTCTAATCTGCAAGTATCTGAAAAAGTTCATATTTAGTAGATCATGTAAGCAATAAGACATGACAGGGTGTGCATGGAACATATTTTACCGCACGGCCAGGGGCGTAATAAGGCACGAGGCCTTGGCCGAGTGCCTTTAGCCCCTGGGTGTAAAATATGTTACATGCACACACCTGGAATGTCTTATTGCGCTTTATAATCGGGCTATTTTATTTTTTTAACAATTTTTTATGTTAAAAACACATTTAGATAGGAATACACTGACATAAGTTAGTGTATTTATAGTAAAATAGTCCTTCCGCCTTTGTGTTCGGTAATTGCTTTAGTACATTTGTCCTCCATTGGGATCCGTAGTTATACTAAGATGAGGAAGTGGGCAAGATTTTTTTTCTGATTAATTTAAGCTGCAACCGATAGCAGAAGTATGAAGTGGGGAGAATTGAATTTAGTCTGGGGATGGGCGAGGATGGCAGGACAAGAAAGCACTTTTTTTTTTTTGTCGCAGCTGGCGAGGTAACATTTTTTTTTAAACCGAGCGGGCGAGGATAAAGCTGCAACCGATAGCAGCAGAAGTATGGAGTGGGAGAACTGTAGTTAGGTCTAGGGACGGCGAGGATGGCAGGACAAGAAAGCAAATTTTTTAAATGGAGCAGGCGAGGATCACAGCACAAGCAGTACTTTTTTTAAACGGAGCGGTGTCCTGTAATCCCAAGCAAACTACTACAGCAGGGCTCATTTTGACACTTTTGTCAACAGCACAACACTTTTTACATTCAGGCAAAGTGACTGTGTTAAAATCCTCTCCATCTACTCATTCCACATGCTAATATTAAAATCTACTTTGTTTGCTCTAAACATCGTTCGTTTTATAAAACGGTAGGCTGACTAATTCAACTCGGTTTTCTCAGGCTTGTCAAATATAAAGATGGCAGACAGTAAAAATGCCAACGCTCCATGGCTTATGGATATTGGCCTTTTATGCCAGTTCTTTTTTACCCATGCATGGAACATATTTCATGCATGGGTAACTAGCCAATCACATTGCTTCATTTAGCCTACCCATTTTATAAACTATTTTGCAGTTCTTCAAATGTAAGAAAAGTATGATTGTAGAAAAGACAATCAATTTTCTATAAGTTTATTGTTTGCCATTTTTTATGACATGTATCTGTTGTTGATGTGGGGGGGGGCAACATTGTGATATATAGATAAGTTTGGATTTATCTTTAGTTATATGTTTAGTATTCTTTTTATTTAGTGCCAACAGATTGCGCCAATCTCTGTTGCTTTTGATTTGACTATTTTTAATACAATAATTTGATATGAGAACTTGTTTAATATGTGTGTATGTAGCACTTGCTCCATTTATAGCTGTGATATTGTATTCTGTAAATCAGTTTTGTGTTACACTTACTTGAGCAGATACATAATATATCCGGATGTCTCGTAAGCCCGACCCAGGGGTTATGTCAATTTGATGTAACTTATTCTTGCGTTTTTTCACTGTTCCAAACGAAATTTGTTAATACTGCTTTTAGTCATGAGAAGAATTTAGATGGAATTTGAGTTGGCAGGGTCTGAAAATGCCACACAATTCTACAAAAGGAATCCAGAAGTTCTGCCACCAAAGCAGTTAATAGTGGAGGCATGTGCCAGTAAATAGGGCATGCATGTGAAGTGTTCAAGAGCAAGGGAACAGATTGCGGTGGTAGAGAAGGGGAAGCACATACAGGAGGAAGGAAAATGGCAGGAGAAACCCCTGATTCATGCAAGGAGGAGGAACAGATGAAAGAGCAACATGATTTGGAGAAATAGGGAAGAAGCAGGAAAGCAGGTACCACATGTGGTAGAGGAGGATGAAGAGTGAGACACGTTAGAAAGTACAATGTCAGTTACGTTGACTTCTAGTGGTGATGTAATGAGTGTGATACAGAGGTGGGCAGACCATAATGGGAGGAGATGGCAAAATAAAAAATGAAAAAGAGAAAAGCAAGATTGCAAGTTATTCAGGTAGGGAAATATAAAGACCAGCCCCACCCCCATCCCCAGCTCCCAGAGTATGATCATCAGCCCCATAGCATTGTACCACCTGCTGCTGCTGCTGCCTTGCCAAGGTATCCACAGGCATGTCATTCCACCATGATAGAAAAAGAAATCATCTCACTGTCACCATCCAACTGCTCCTAAAACACCCCCAGCAGTTCAGTTATGTACTGTAGCTGAAAAAACAAAGATCTTCTGAAGTGTGTGAGTATTTTGCAGATGACCCCACAAATCCACTAATAATTCATTATGTGTGTTAAAAAGATCTGTTGGAGTCCATGTGCTCTGATATTGGAAACCAGTATTCTGGTTGATCATCCAAAATGTGAACATGGCATCTTCCAAACAGCCTTAGGGACAATGAGGCATGGGAAGGTGTGGTGTAAGATTGTTCAAATTACTGTATGCAGCAAGAGTAGCCAACTGATGCTGCATCCTAAGGTACCAACAGTGCTTCAAAGCATCACTCCAACCACCACCAACCAGAGCTGCAGAGGCCAGTAGTGTACAGCCTCCCAACAGCACTGGCCATATCTCATCTGAGTTTTTTACAACAACTTCGTTGAGATCTGAAATCCCTGTTGAGGAGAAAATATTTTCTTGGTGGTATATTATATTGAGGCTTAAGGTACTCTAGCAGTCACCTGAATCCTACATGGTCTACCATGCTATATAGCAGCAAGTCGATGGCTGTCATCCCTGAAATTGTCTTTATTGTAACAGTAACAGGGTGGATTGAATGATATTTGGGTTTAGGTTCATATGTTTCTGAGATGATAAGCTGTTTTCCTGAAGGAAGAGGGCTTATGAACACTTGGCCCCTATCAGTAACACTATGAGAAATTTGAATGGAAATAAGTGCTTGGAGTGTTTCAGTATTGCAGATGGGTCTGCCAGTGCTATTGTCTATGGGAGACACCCCTAAGTGTAGTGAGCTAGCATCACCACTGTCGCATTCTCTTCTATTCTCAAAAATGGATTTCTCATTAATGTTATTACATCTGTATAGGTGCCTTTTCTGTGAAAAAGTTACAAATGCTCCTTTCTTTTTACCCTGCTAATTGTCTTTCTTAAAATAGGCATGTAGAAACCAACTCATTAAAAGAACTAACAGAAAAGTATGACCAAACAAAATATGTTGTTTCTTTTTTGTTTGTTTGTTTGCCAGGTAGGCACTGCAACTTAGTATTTCATGATTTTTCCAGGGATTTTTCTTGGGCCTGCTCCTGTTGTGTTTTATTGTCTTCCTCTATCCCACTGTCCTACGCCATCATAGAAATAACAGCAGTTTCCATCCCCTTATCCTCTATTACACCTTGGCCCAGATATTCAAAAGGGTTGCGCATGGTACAACAGTGTTGCGCCATGCACAACCCACTGATGCGCCCTGGCATGATATTCAAAAGGGAAAAGTGCGTGGCACAAATCCCAATGCGCTGGAGTGCATCAGTAATGTATGCAGGCACGGGGCGTGCCCATGCATACCCTGCACTGCCCAATATTCAGCCTGGGATGTGCAGAGCCATGCATGTGCAACCCCTACCTGCACCAGCACAAAGTTTATGCAAAAAAAAAGGAACAACTGATGGCCACCCACAGGTGAGCTGCCACATTGCAGGATGCAACACGGCAGCTGCCACCTGTGGGTGGTCACCCGAGCTCCGGCAGCACCTGGCAGTGCCCCCCCATGCCCGATCGTGGGCATTTGTAAAAAAATAGAATAAGTGCTTCCAATATCCCTGGTGGTCCAGTAGACTGCTATCTGCCTGATCACGGGCATTTGTAATAAAACAAAATAAATGTCCAGCATCCCTGGTGGTCCAGTGGACCGCTATCTGCCCGATCGCGGGCATTTGTAATAAAATGAAATAAATGTCCAATATCCCTGGTAGTCCAGTGGACCGCTATCTGCCCAATCATGGGGATTTGTAATAAAATGAAATAAATGTCCAATATCCCTGGTGGTCCAGTGGACTACTATCTGCCTGATCGCAAGCATTTGTAATAAAATGAAATAAATGTCCAATATCCCTGGTGGTCCAGTGGACCGCTATCTGCCCAATCGCAGGCATTTGTAAAAAAATATGTCCCAACATCCCTGGTGATCTAGGGTACCCCTCCCCACCCGCCCACTGAGCCCCACTGCCCGCTCCCCTGGTCAGCTGGCGGCGGCAGCACCCCCGCCTGCCGCCGACTGACACTGTCAGCGTAGGGCTGTCGCCCATTAGTCCTGGCGTGAGCCAATGGGCATACAGCTATACCGTACTACATTTCAGATATGTGAATGATCCCATTCACATATCTGGAATGTGTAATGACACGCTGCATGCCCATTGGCTCCATGCTGTGGACCATCAGGCATACAGACCTACCAACAGTGTCAGTTTGGTGGGTGGCAGGTGGGTGAGGTGCTGCCTCCCACCGCTGACCGGGGAGCGGGCAGTGGGCTCAGTGGCGGGTGGTGAGGGGGTACCCCAGACCACCAGAGGATGGACATACTTTTTTTACAAATGCCGCGATCGGGCAGATAGCGTCCACTGGACAACCAGGGATATTGGACATTTAATTATTTTTTACAAATGCCCATGATCGGCAGATAGTGGTCCACTGACCACCAGGGATATTGGACTTATTTATTTTTATATACAAATGCCTGCAATCGGCTGACAGCGATCCACTGATCACCAGGGATATTGGACATATTTCTTATTTATACAATTGCCCCGATCAGGCTGTGGAGCACATTGCCAGCTGCAGAGGGTGTCGGTCCCCAATGGCTGCTGCCTGGCAGGTACCATATGCAAGTCATCCGGGATCGGTGCACCTGCATGCAAATGGGGCCATAATGACATGCAAATGGCCCCATGTGCACCTTGCATACATTATGACCCCATTTGCATTTCAACTTTTGAATATCGCGGTTGCTGCACCTTGCGCAATGGAACTTGCACTAGTGCATCCCCATGCTCCACTCTGGCCACTTGCGCTGGTGCAGTGCCACTGTGCCATGCACACTGCAGGTGGCCAGGGTGCGATATTCAATGCTGCTGAGCCATGATGCAGCTCCGTTGAATATCGCCCAGTCCACACCCCTGCTCAGCCAAGGTGAGCTGCGCCCAAGCTTGCGCCACAGCCTGGCGCAGTTTGAATATCTGGGCCCTTGTGCCCAATCACTCGTTTAATTGTCATTGGGCTCAGATTCAGAGGAATCTGGATCTAGATTCACAAAAAATGCAAAGTACAGTGCAGACATTTGTGTTGCACTTCGTGATTGCCTAGGTATCAAAAGTTGCTGTTCACAGTTGGATAGCACACCACACTATCTGGCTGTGACTAGGACCAGGTTGAGTCAGTGTTAACCCATTTAATGCTACCTCTAACCCCACCAGCACCACCCCAATATGCAGCCAGGTGTATAGCTCCATAATGAATATTTCAAGTGCACTATTCTGAATTCACAATAACAGCCATGTAAATAAGCCCATTGGCCATGCAAGACATTACGTGGCAATCTGCATGCTCATAATGGGCTCATTTACATAGTTTTCACCAGAGCTTAGTGCATCCCCTAATGCCTGCTCCAGAGGCAGCCCTGTGTGCCTAGTGCTAGTGTCAAGCCCCCCCCCCGTGATTGCCAGACAGAGTGAAAAACAAGAAGTGCCCCTGGTGCTGGTAATCCTCCCCCACAAACAATTTCCAGCCCAATACAAACTCAGTAAGCTGATTACTTGCCTGATAGAAACAAAAAGTCTCCCTAGTGTTAGTGTTCCCCCCGCTCGCTAATCACTGGCCCATATGCCCCCCTCATGACAGTGGTCCTTCTGATCACTGATCACTGGCCTGATAGAAAAAAATTGAGTTCCCCTAGTGATAGTGGTCCCCCCCAATGATAACCGACCCAATTGTACAAATCTAAAGTATCCTTGGTGGCCAGTGGTCCCTACCATGATTGTTATCCTAATTGTACTAATATAAGGTATCCCAGGGTGACAGTGGTTCACCTCCATGATCACCGGCCCAAGATATATATTTAATATTTGCTGGTCCTAGTGGTCCCTCTGTCAATTGCTGACCCTATTTTTACAAATATAAGGTATCCCTGTTGACTATTGGTCCCTCTCCCACCTGATCCCTCACCAAATGTAACATACAGCTTCTCTGGTGGACACTGGTCCCTCCCTCCACCTGATCCCTTACCTGACCTGCACATTTCTCCTGGTATCTAGTGGATCCTCCCCATCTGATCCCCCTACCCAGTGTGACAAGCCCTGCTCAAAACACAGCCCCAGTCCCAGTCCTGTCCTGCGATCTCCACCCCACAAGCCCATCCTGATCTGTTCGTATATGTATATTTACTTCCCCTGTGTCTAGTGGACCCCGTCCCTAACCCCAATCTGGGGAATGCTCAGTAAATACAGTTCATTCTCTGGTGTTCACTGGACCCCCACCCCACTCCCCTCTTTCTTGATCTTGTGCTGGTGACCAATCCAGCTGTCTGCTCACCATTATGGCCAGCCACAGACTGAGCTGTTAATGAGCATATACAGTATGCGCTCATTGATTGAGCGGGTGGAGCAGGGTGGTCCATTGGACACCAGGGAAGGAAGTGTATTTTTTGAGCATTCCACAGATTAGAGTTGAGGACAGTGGTCCAGTAAATACCAGGGAAGTAAATATATATATATTTATAAAATGGGTAGGGAAATTGCAGCAATATCATTAGCTGACCAGCATCACATGGCCATCGTATATCAGGCGCGACCGCCACCTGTACTTTTACCCCCTCCAAAACAATTTTGACATTTTATAAGATAGATAAACCACTCTGAGGTGTTGCGGTCGGTCTGATATTACGCACTTTGGCGCGACCACACCAAGGCGCTATGATACCAGAGCGCGGCCGCACACCTCAGAGTGGTATATCTATTACATATATATAAATTGATATATTTATACAATGGTGTGTGAAAAGCCTGTAACCTCATTGGTCAAAACATGTCACATGACCATGGGTAAATCCTACATTACCCATGGCTGAGGAAATGCATTTATAAAACAACATAATTAAACACATTTTACACATGGGTCCATTGTATAATCGCAATTATACAATGGGTCTTTAAAAACAAGGCACTGGATTGGTTGACTAGCACCTTTGCAGCACTGTAAAATTCAGCATTACCAACACAAAAGGTGCCAGTCAGCCTCCTTTCTAAAATCAATCCGACACCAAATGTTAGGGGTGAGAAACCACCATCTTGAATGCCCACTAAGCAGCATGTAATGTGTGTTTTTTGTAACTCACGGCTGCTCCACACTTAGCCCTCTTGCTGCTCGCACCCAGCCTAATACATTCAGTCAATTCAAACATGCTGCCATTGCTGCTCAGAACCCCTGAGAACACCACATATTTTTTTTACCCTGACCCAACCAGCTCAACAGAAAAATGTGGCCGTTGTTATTTGGAACCCTCACAAACACCGCATACTTTTGTTACTGCATCCGAGCAGCTGATAACAGCTAGGCAACAATTTTTCAACACACTAGGAATGTAATTTGTATCACACCTGCATCTCTTTTGTATCTCTATCACCACTACATTCCCAATCTCTTACTCCACTCACACTCTCACAGGTCTGTCACTCCACTCCTGCATCATTCCCAGTCAGTTGTCTACCTAAACTCCTGCTGCCACCTTGTGAATACTTTAAATAACAAAAAAAAAACATAAATGAAAAAAAAAGAAGTGGAAAAGAATTTCTCCTGAGGTACACAGTTACTGTCTCCTTCCTGAACAGTCAAACCCGGAAGCACACAGTCTCCGGTGGCACCCGTTAACGCTTTCAGCAGTGACAGTCACTTATCTGTCCCATGCTGTCTCTGTAAACCAAAAAAAAGTTGCCCACAACTGCAGTCCTCTCTTTAATGGCAAAAGAAAAAAAAACACCCAAACAAAACAGCACTTCTCTATATGGTTGCATTATGATAAACAGGGAACTATTTTTTTGTGGTGGAATGGCAAATGTTATAAAAATGATTAAAAGTGCAAAAAAACTCTATTTTTCTTTACATTTTTGTTACAAAAAAATGAAGGGGAACATTGCATATTTGCAATAAACCACTCCAGGGTGTGGGTGATGCTGAGATTTACCCAAGCCTGGATGGTTTGGTCACTCGACCCTGAACCATGCCAGGCATGGGTAAACCAAGCATCACCCACACCCTATCATGGTTTATTGCTTATATATATATATATATATATATATATATATATATATATATATAGTGGCACGGTAGTGCCACTATAATTAGAGTTGAGGAGCCATTTCTATGTTAAACCCCAAAACTTTGCACCTTAATAACTTTGCAACCGTTTGACAGATTTACCTGAAATTTGGAATACACAATCAAGAACTACAGGCCTTGGGATCTGCCAAGTTTTGTACTGGTCGGATATACAGCTGCGGAGTTATTAAGCGTGATCTGTGCACGCGTTTACGCTTTTTCTGGAATTTTACGGTCGTGCCTACAGGTCGTACGGTTTGTGCGACCGGCCCGAAATCTTCAGGGAACGTGCGGCCAGGGTCCACAATGTGTCTTTCAAAGATTTTGGTAAAAATATTAAACAGTTCAAAAGTTATTCAAAAAACAGTTTCCCATTATAAGTCAAAGGGAAAAGTTAACAAAAAGTTCGACAGTGTCGCAAATGCATTTTTACTTTCGCAAATGGGCCTGTTACTTTCACAAATCGGCCATTTTTTTTCAGTTGGTGATCAGAGAAATGGTTGGCATTTAAATTTGGGACCCTCTAGCAACCCAATTCTTTTTTGTATTCACCTAGTCGGACCCTGAGGATGCTTGCCATGTCTTTATTTTGTGGTAAAACACCCCAGAAATATGTTTTTCAAATTTCTGGAAAAAGTACTTTCACAAATTACTTTCATGCTCACGAAAGTGTCAAACTTTTTTGCGAAAGCTTTTGCAAATTGCGACAGTAGTTTTCCATCTGTGGGAAAGTGACAGCGATTCTTTGGCACTGCGCTGCAAAAGAACCGTTGGGAGTTTTGGGCTGAAATTTGGAGGGAACGGAGCTGACATCACTCAGATGTGCCTTTCAGTGTTGCATTGAAAAATATTACACAGCGGCAAAGTTACAGCACTCCAAAGTTGACAGTTTTTCCCATAGGATAACATTCCGGGCCAGCATATTACAGAAATCCTTTGGATCCCTGCTGCAAAATAACGGTTTTGTCTTTTTCCTGAAATTTGGAGGAAGACAGCCAACAGCCCACAGATGTGCCTTTCAGTGGTTTGGTGAAAAAATTACAGGGAGGCAAATTTATGGTGCTCGAACTTCTCTTTTTCCCATAGGATAACATTACAGCGTTACGCACGCCCTTTTAGGGCCGTATCTGGAAATGGTGCGAGATACGGACTTTCGTCAGAAAAATTCTTAATGGGGGCTAAATACCAAATTAGCCAGGACAGTTGTAAATAATATGACTTTAAAATTTTTTTCACATTAAATGCGGTTCCTGAGATATAACGTATTTAGTATTGCAAGTTCTTATTTTCTCGCCCGATACTCATTATTATGCATACATTATTTGTACTCACTGTCTTTCTCTATGCAGGTTTTGGGGAAAACCAGCCTGTGTGCTTACATTACTGTTACTGTTGCCCTTTCCGCTTGTAGTTCCGTACCCGTTTCACTTACCGTTGACGTCTGCGCCACCATGTGCGTTATCCTTTGCGTTTTCATTTGCGCTTGCGTTTCAGTTATTTTTTGCCATTTCTGTCTACAGTACTGTTTATCTTTCTGTTTCACTTTATGTCACCATGCCCATTGACATTTCTGTTTGCATGCATCATGTTACTCTGTGACAACACATCACGTGGCAGACCGTTCCGGTCTACGCCACCATGTGCGTTACCCTTTCTGTTTTCATTCGCGCTTGTGTTACCATGTGGCCCACTGTTAGCATTTCTGTTTGCATTGCTGTCCCTGTTAGTATGCTACAAGACATCATGTGGCGAAGAACACGTGGCCCAGAGACTACTCACTTCCGCTGCTGCTCATTCACTTTTCTCGTTATCATTCTCAAAAGAAGGGCAATTAGAGGAAAAACTCCATTTAATTCATTAGTTGGGGTTGTTCCACAGCAAAAAAAGTGAGGAAATTCGCTGTTAGGGTTGAGAAACCCACTTGGACCCCATACCCCCAACCGGCATTGGGGTGTGCATTGGGATCATGGTGGTAACTCACCCCATTCTCCTATACTTCTGCTGCTTTACACATGTCATGGGGTGAGTTGGGACTGACTATTCAATGCACCCCCAATGCCGTTGAGTGGGCGAGGTCCAAGGGATTAACCTAACTGAAATTTCCTCTGTCACCTGTGGAACAACCTAACTAATGATTAAATGGAGTTTTACCTCTAATATATATATATATATGCAGATCTGTGAGAGGGGACCACTGGCCTCCAATGAGGGATGGGCTTTGGGGGTGGAGATCACGGTATGGGACTGGGATCGGTGCTATGTGTTGTGAAGGTACTTGTCTCACCTGGAAGGGGAATTGGATGGGGAGAGGGTCTATTAGACACCAGGGGAAATGTTATACACGTATGGTGAGGGATCAGGTGGGGGAGGGACCACTGGCCACCAGGGATACCTTATATTTGTACAATTGGGCTGGCGATCTTGGGGGGGACCACTAGCACCAGGGAATGTTAAATATATATAATTGGGCTGACTATCATGGGGAGGAGTGACTACTAGTTCCAGCCAGCCATTGGTGGGGGTGAGGCCACCACAGTACCTTTGCCAACCACTAAAGTTGCACAGAATTAAAGCAAGGTTTTGGTCAACTGTATTTGCTCCACACAAGGGGACCACACAAAAGGTCCTTGCATGGAGCAAATGCTTTGAAAATAGGACAGCTCCGATAGTCACTCATACTTTGTGCCAGAGCAAACTGGATTTAGGTGCACAAACTGGGCTTCTGTGAATACCAACTCAGTGCAAAACCAGGTTTGTGCCAGGGCAACATTTTGTGACTACTGGCCATGATGTTGTCTGTGGGGAACTATTATTAGCATAGTATGCAACTGATCCATACCTGGGAGGGCCTCTGCAGGTGGCACCTCCTACTCTTTAGTTTTAACTAAAAACTTTTTTTTTCAAAAAAAAAATTGTAACTAATCTGACAGATGCACTTTTATTGGATTCAAGCATTCACTTGGAAGATGAAACTTTAGAGATAAGAATCACTTTTTTTTAGCTTTGATTTTGTTTGCTCTGACAAGGAATATAACTGCTTAGCCTGGCCCATGACACTCTCTTTGGTTGCCTAAAGCTGTGGTGTCTACCTGAGACTCAAAGAACTAGTCTGACTGTAAACACTTTGATAAAGTTTTTTTGTTTGTATTTTTAATGTTCTACTGTGCAGAAAAATAAAAATATCTCTCCCAAGTCCCCAGCATCTTGACTCCCATGCCCTCCTTGGCCCAGTTTGTTTTGTACAGTATAGAACACTCAAAAGTGATGATGACCACTACTCTTTCTAAGCTCAGTGCAGAATAATAATAACAGTAAACTTTATTTTTAAGCACCTAAGTACCAAGGCGCTGTACAAAAGTTAAAACCACAATAACACAAACTGCAAATACAATAATAGATAAAATAACAGATCCATTCAATTATACATCACAGAAGGCTTGATGCCACAAAAAAGTTTTAAGCACCAGAAGATGAAGAAGAGTGACTCGTAATGTTACTGTTTGGTGATTGTATTCAGCAGCTCCTCGGTGTTATGCTGCTATGATCTTGGAATTTAAATTGGTGATGTAGAGTATTTTTTTTTCAAGTGGAGCACAGTGGTATGGTGGTGATGATCAAAATAAAGAGGATAGGGAATTGGCTTGTTTTCTCCTTTTTGCTTTAACAAAAATAACAAGCATTTGTCAATGCGAATGTTTGCTTGCTGGCATTGGCAGTGGTAGTGTAAAGTTACAGAGCTGTGTAATAGGAATGGCAGTGAAGTACTGAACTGAAGCCACCCACCACCACCCTGCAGAGTGACAGGCATTGGGGTGCGTTTGATTCATCAGGCATAACGGCCACGCTATTTGCAACACACCCCACCCTGCAGACACTGACAAGTGTCATGGTGTTCCTTGGGGTCTTTGGCCATTATGCACATCCCATTTCATTAGGAAATACGGTGAGATGGGTGCGATATAGGAGAATGGGGTGAGCTTTGGGGCCGAAGTGTCCAAGGCATACCTCGATGCCTCTCACTGGCTGCAGGGTGTGTAATGGTATGAGCATCACAGGCAAGAATCCCAAGTCACACCCCTGATGCCTGTCATTCTCTACAGGGTTGGGCATTATGGTTGGAAACCCTAATACCGCAGGCATTCGTTGGTATTTTCACTTCAAATTTTCAACATTTTTTTTGTGACCCCACCTCATGAACAGGGGGAATATCAGTTTGTTAGCCGAAAGCTGCTTTTGCACAGTGACTACGGCATTTAGCACCACAGGTGCAAAAACATTCCGAACAGGATGTAAAAAATGACAGCTGTACTGTTCATGGGGAGGTGTAAAAAATGGCAATGTTGCAAATCTGCAGTAAAAATATTTAAAAAAAAATGGTGAAGTCACGAGCACACATAGAAACTGTGCAACGCACACCCGTAATATAATTAGGTTGGGAATTTTTTACAGCAGATTATCAACTCAGGTATTTTGGTGCCTCCGATCATGAACAGTGTCACTGTGATTTTCTTTATCTGTGCCAAACAATGATTTCCCACAGCGACCACGCATCTCTGTGCTGAAAGTGTGAAAACACACTTCAGTCATGTTGTGAAAAATGACAGCTGTACTGTTCATAAGGAAGCGTGGAAAAATGCCACTGGTGAAAATCTGGACTGAAAATATTACAAAGTCATGAACTTATGAGGGTGCGTGTAAACTGCGCAATGCTCACTCATAACACAGTCATTTTATGGACTTTTGTCACCAAATTTTCAACATCGCCATTTTAAGACTTCTGCTCATAAACAGTGTAACTGTGATTTTCTTAATCTGTCCCAAACATTGCTTTCGCTCACCAAAAGCACCATTGTGCGCTACATGTGTGAAAACACGTTTTGGGCGACATATGAAAAATGGCAGCTGTACTGTTCATAAGGAAGTGTAATAAAATGGCAATGTTGAAAATCTGGAGTGAAAATATTAAATTCGCAAACTTACGAGTATGCATAGGAACTGCGAAACGCACGCTCGTAAAACAGTCATTTTTAGGAATTTTTTCACCAAATTTTCAACATAGCCATTTTAAGATCTCTGCTCATGAACAGAGTCGCTGTAATTTTCTTAATGTGTTCCATACATTGATTTTGCACATCGACTGTGCCATTGTGCGTTACATGGGCAGAAACACATTGTGGGCAAGATGTGAAAAATGACAGCTGTACTGCTCATAAGAGGGTGGTAAAATGGTAATGTTGAAAATCTGGAGTGAATATATTGAAAATTCGCGATCTTACGGGCGTGCGTAGGAACTGTGCAATGCACCCTCATAAAACAGTCATTTTTAGGAATCTTTTCACCAGATTTTCAACATAGCCATTTTAAGACCTCTGCTCATGAACAGTGTCACTGTGATTTTCTTAATTTGTCCTGTACATTGATTTCGCACACCAACTGCGCCATTGTGCGCTACATGGGTGGAAACAAATTTTGGGTGAGATGTGAAAAATGACAGCTATACTACTCATAAGAAGGTGTGGTAAAATGGCAATGTTGAAAATCTGGAGTGAAAATATTGAAAATTCGTGAACTTATGAGCGTGCGTAGGAACTGTACAACGCACGCTCGTAAAGCAGTCATTTTTTGGAATTTTTTCACCAACTTTTCAACATAGCCATTTTAAGACCTTTGCTCATGAACAGTGTCACTGTGATTTTCTTAATTTATCCCGTACATTGATTTCGCACACCAACTGGGCCATTGTGCGCTACATGGGCAGAAACATGTTTTGGGTGAGATGTGAAAAATGACAGCTGTACTACTCATAAGAAGGTGTGGTAAAATGATAATGTTGAAAATCTGGAGTAAAAATATTGAAAATTCGCGAACTTACGAGCGTGCGTAGGAACTGCGCAATGCACACTAGTAAAACAGTCATTTTTTGGAATTTTTGCACCAAATTTTCAACATGGGGTTTTTGTGACCCCTTCTCATGAATGATGTTACTGTCATGGCATTATTCAGGCCCGAAGGGTGATTTCACGCAGTGACTGGGCAGTGACTGCAAAATCACCTCCGTGCCCGAACAACACCTTGACAGTGACATCATTCATGAGAAGGGGTCACAAAAACCCCATGTTGAAAATTTGGTGCAAAATTCCAAAAATGCCTGAGATATGCACAGTTGAAACCCCCTATCTAGCCCATTATACAGCTTACTGGCATTTCCTCAGTTCACGGGTCGGCTTTGAAGAGTGCAGACGTGTTTTCAGTCCACCAAAGATGGTCGCGCGGAGTCGGAGGTAATTATGGGGTGAGGGGTGTGGGAAGGCAGGGTGCGCAGTGGGTGGGTGCGGGTTGTGGGAGTGGGCGGGGAGACTACGTGGGACTGTTTTTCTTTACAGGTTTTTTCTAATGACGATGTGGGACATTTGCCAGGCTGGGGTGGGCTCCAGCGTAGCACACCGCAGTTTAATGGGGGGCATTCAGCACGACGGTGGATTGGGCACCCCATCGCCAAGGATCACTTGCCACACTGGGTGGGCTCCCAGCGTGGCTCCTTGTACTGGGAGTGGAGCCGACGGGGATTGGGCTGTCGGCTGTGCATGGGGAAGGGAGACAGAAAAGCTGACGGGGATTGGGCACCCCGTCAGCTATTCCATCGAGTTGCCACGCTGGGGTGGGCACCCAGCATGGCATTTGGGAGGCTTTTTTTGGGGGGGCGCAGCACAGCTGACAGGGGATTGGGCACCCCCCTCGGCTAGAGAGTGTGTGTGGGGGGCAGCATGCAGTATGCGTGCGGGCCTGTGTGTGTGTGTGTGTGTGTGTGTGTGGGCAGCTGCGCATGAGCAAGCGATATCTTATCGCTGCTCACTGAAGCGTAGCTCCCCCTTTCAACTGTATGCCACTGCATTTTGGAGCTTTTCATAGACAGCTCCAACATGCATTGGCTTACAGGGGCCACACCTGCCAGCACACTGACTGAATTGGAGGAGGAGGTGACACACCTCCAAAATCTCAGATGATGGCACTATGTTTCTTGCACATACGTGCAAGCAAACATAAAAATAGTCTGTTATGAGTCAGAACAGAATGAGTATGTAATACTCTTATTTCTCTTAATACACTTATTTTGTCTTACTTTCTTTTAATTTTTCTCTCATAGTCTCTTTCTAGATTCTTTATTTTTAAACTACTTTGCTGCCAATTCTGCATTTTTGCTGGCAGGCTCAGTCAGGAATCACTGTACTTCTCTATTGTTTTTGGAAGATTGGCATCCAATAAAGCAGTGCTATCTGCCCCTTCCCCCTTATGCTCAGTCTCTGTCTCTCTGCTTTTCATTCTTTAATCCCTTTTTCTGTGCTTTATCTGTTCTGTAAAGCACAGGAGTCAATCTCTTCTCTCTGGCTTCATCCTCGGCAGCCAGATGCCACTTTTATGTTGGGGATGGGCTATTGTTTTTTGTATGGTAACCCCTAGCACAATCTGCTCCCCCCCCCAAGGTAGAGGAAGAGGGCAGTGAGACACTGTTAAGGAGTATTTTTGTAAATTGGTAACTTTTCTTATTTGTCAAATTGTAAATTTTTTAATAAAATTTACACTTTTTTAGTAGTTTGCTTCCTTGTTTTTTGACCCTCTCAGCATAATCTCTTCCATCGTTTTCTCTCTCTCCATCTCTGTCCTTAGCAGCCAAAAGCCACTGTTAAGTGGTATTTTTATAAAAATGGTAACTTTACTAATGTTAAGGAGTGCTTTGTTTTGTAAAATGGTAACTTTTGCCCCTACAGTCTCCTTTGTCTCTCTTTGTTGTTTAGTTATCTCATTATCTCCAACTCCATTATCAGCAGCCAGAAGCCACTGTTGAGCAGTATTTTTGTTTGTAAAATAGCTTTCTTGTGCTAAGGGATTTTGTTTTTAGTAAAATGATAACTTTTCTTAAGTTTCTTTTTTTTTCTAAAATAAATAGCAATTTCTGTGTAGTAGTTTTCATGCTTTTTGGCCCCTTGTCCCTGTCCCCCAGCACAATCATCTCCTCAATCTCTCTCTCTCTCTTCAACTCCATCCTTAATTGCCAGAAGAAGCCCCTTTTTAAACTGTAACTCAGTAGCATTTTTTTTTGCAGCCTTGGCTCTTCCACTGCAGTGCTCAATATTGTTTGTCTCTTCTCTTTCTCTTCTACTCCTCCTTCTCATCAGCCAGCCAGAACCCCCATGTTATTGTTTTTTTTTTATTTATTTTATTTAGTAGGTAGTTTCCTGTTTCTTTTAGTAGACCGGCCCTCCCTCCCATTCACTCTCCATCCTCTCTCTCTGTCTCTCCATCTTTTGTCTCACTCTGCCAATGATGATGCTCATATTCTCCTTCTCCTTCCCCGTCTGTTCTACAGTACAGCAGTATTTATACTGCTGAGTAGTGTTACATGACCCATTGTGCCTGCCAGCTACTGTTATTGGCTGGATATTGCTTTGTGCCAATGCTCCATTGGATCAGCCAGTCCACTCCTTCCCATGTTGCCCAGTCCTCCTTCTCCCCACCCACCAAAGGCACTGCTCCTGCTCACTGTGCATCCCTTCCCTTCTGCCCACCACACATAGTCCCTTCCTTCCCACCCACCAAGTCACAGATGTTCACAGTCTCCTTTCTCCCCAGTGTCCTCATGTCCCCAGTCCCCTTCTGCCTACCCGCCAAGGCAACAGACATGCTCACTGCATCCCTTCTCCCTACATTGCCCACATGGACTGCCATTAGCTGTACCCACAGACTCAGTTGATCAAGTCTGTAGTTATCCAAGTCAGTGGGTAACTGCTGGATCTGAAAGGGTTCTGATACTAATAAAAACAGTCCATCCAGCTCTAGTATGTATGAAACAGCACACATACAGATAGTGACTCTTTAGAAGGAGACAGAGTGGTGCTATGTGCATTTCACTAATGACATCTGGTACAGTATTGCAACACAATGCTTCCTAAGTTTCACTGCCCAATAGGTTGTGTCCAAATCAAGCACAACCACCATTCCCATCCTATTGTTGGCACCACCAATCCCATAAGGAGATATGTTGAAGCAGACTGCAACACAGAGGTACAGCTTTGAGAAAGTGTCTTAATTAACGTGACAGTCACAGAGGGAAGCACAGTGGGGTCACATTCTGAGGTTCATACAATCAGTACTGGACATCTGAACAGACTTTCTGTCATAGGGACGCAGGTGGGAATCCTCATGACAACAGTGGGAGTAACATGCTGAAGGCCATGAATGATGGTGATTTCTGCCATGCCCCATGTTTTGCAAATACATTGAATCTGGTGGTGAGTTAAGTGCTTGACAAACATGAGCAGCTAAAAGAAACACGTAATACAGTAAGGGACATCACTTGGTAGCTTCGACAATCCCCAGATACTCTGAGCTGCTCTGCCACTATAAGCAGAAGCACAATGTTCCTCAGCATTGTTTAATTAAAGATGTTTCTTCAAGGTGGGACTACATCTTTTATAATATAGAGAGAGACTGGTGGGGTAGAATTCTTGGTTCTGGGCTATGTAATTTTATGATATGGCCTGTGGGGGATTTCTGTCATGGTGTTTGTGGTGTGCTCTACAAATGTTATTTCTGTTTCTGCAATCATAGGAATAGGCCAGTAAAAATGTCAGTGCTGAATCACTGAATCAGAAGCTTTTAATATGGTCCTTCCCATCATGAGTCCACTTAAGCACCACACATATTGCTATTACAATTACTATTACTACTGTTACCACTCCTATACATCCTACTGGCAAGTCTGTCTGGGCTCCCATCAGTACCACAGTCCAACTAACCACTCCCATCTGCAGGGACAGCACAAGAACTTCTCTGATGTACACCACCAGTACAAGTGTTCCTCCTCCTGAAGACACACTTTTACAATGTCATCATTAAGAAGCTCAGCATCATTAGGTTGCTGCTCAAATAGAGTCATTAGCAGTTCAGTCAGAACTATCCCTGACAGTAGTATCCATGTATACTTACAGTCAAAATTTGATTGCAGAAATGTCATATCATTGATTGTCAGAAATGATGTAATGTTCCCACCCCTTCCGCTTCCATGTGTGCCAGATATGATGTAATGTGCTTCCCTTTCTGCTTCCGTGTGCACTGGAAATGATGCAGCCCCCCTTCTGCTTCTGTGTGTGACAGATATGATGCAGCTCCACCCCACCACAACTCCCCACCCCTTTCCAGTTCTGGATTATGACGTTGCTATGGGGGGAGTGAAAGTAGGCTTGTTTGGGCTTGCCCAGGACATGTCAGAGGGGTTAAAAGTAGACCTGATGCTGACAAAACCATGTACCACTATGAATCCATAGCCTATATGGTTTATGTTCTGCTTCTGTGTGTGTGGATTGCCTGAGAAAAGTAGCAAAATGGATGAAACTAGCCAATTTTGTTCGGCAGCATTTGCTACTGCCACACCAGAGGTGAACAAATTGGTGGATTCTGGTATGTCTGAATTTACTGAATCATTCATGAGACTTGATTTGCATGGTAGTCATGAGTGTGTTAATATGGATGAACCATGGCAAGAACCAGATGTACCGGCCATTGAGAAATGCCTTGATGAAAAGTCTGATGTGGCCATGACAGCAATTCAGACGCCACCTGAAAAGAATATCATGCTGGACCTGATAAATGGTATTCTAATACAGCTACTGCAAGACTTAATGGCTCAGAACTTGAAGATAAAATGTGAGCAATGTACCATTGACCACCCCTAGCAGATAAGACATAGCTGTATATATATGAACCAGAGGTGGGGTACTGGGAGCATGTTTTTCCTGAAATCTGTGAGAGGTTACGCTCATGACGGATCAAGCTACTAGCTGAATCGACAGAATGGAAACTCAGGTGCACAGCATCCTAGTATGATGTAATACAAGTGATAAATTACACTTTTTCAGAATTTAAAGAGCTGCCATGTATTGCTAAGGGACTTGACAAACTGTATGAACAATTGAGTGTAACACAGTGTAATGCTGTTGAAAAAGTGGTTTCATCAGGAAGTCGTAAAGAATATTTTAAAAGCCTGCTGCAAAAAGGAACCCCTGAGCCACATTATATGTATTTGTATGATATTGGGAGTTCTGACGAGGAACACAGTGCTGCATGGTGAGAGCTGTTAAGATGAGTAATGTGGAGAACATCAAAGAATCTTTTGAAAAGCAGGAAATTGAAAATTTTAAACCATACTGCTCAAACTCTATGTAGTCCCATAAACTGTGAAAACTTCAGTTCATACAGATTTTAATGAGTGACATTAAAAAGATGTATGCTGGTGTGAAATAATGAACATGACCATACACATAAACAATGATGTGTTAAAGACTTTTCAAATGTGCTACCACTAATATTTTAAAAAAAATGGATGTGGTTTCTCATGTCTGGGTATTGTTAGCTGTGACCTACATTATTGATATTTGTTGTTATAGTTTAAAATGTCAAAGACAGGAAGATGTTAGCAATGTGATTGAATTTACATCCTATTTTCTTGTTACACAGCAAAACAAGGACAGTCTTTTCTTATAATATTTATAATGTGGTATATTGTCAATTTATCACAATGGCTAACACACATTCTGTGTTGTCATATAATTAGTGCATACAGTGTGTGGTCTTTCATAATAAAAGTTTCATTTCTGTAAAAAGCAGGTGTCCCTGCTGTAATACTAAACAGTGGTCATGGTTAAGAAATCATTGAAAAACATTATTATGTCCTTCATACAAATGGTAGCTTAAGAGGTGTTCAGAGACTACATGGTGCTGCTGCAAAATAGAGGAAAAGGATTACTCACATTCAGGTAGCATAATGGCCGTCTTTACAAGATGCCTACAGTACAAATCACATTAAACTGTTCCGCCAATGGGTTGCTTTAGCATTTCTGATTGAGTTGCATAAGTTGCATAACTCCAAGACAGGTTCCTGAAGCTTGAATCCTAGTTCACACAAAACAAACTACTACTAAACCATAAAAAAGGGAAAAGTCTACTCTTCTCTTCTCTAACTCCCAAAGCAAAAAGAAATACCAGCCTTTGCTTATCCAGAACCATAATGGTGAAACACTGGAACAAGTAACAAAGTTCAAATACTTGGGCATCACCTTTGACAATACTCTAACCTTCTCCGGCCATATAGACTCAGTCGTCAAGTCAGCGAATACAAAACATGGGGTCCTCTTCCACCATAGGCACTCTGTGACACCAGATGCTCTGAAACTTGCCATCATTAGTTCAGTGATGTCCTCCATAGTTTATGGACTGCCTATCTATGGGGCAGGCACTAAAACCACCCTAAACAGGGTCAGTACACTACTAAATAAGGCCTGTCAACTAGCCATAGCCCAGTACACCCACACCTGCACACCCTACACTGAAACTGGGTGGCTCTCACTCCATCTTAAAGCACAATACCAAACCTGCCTACTTCTCAAAAAAGTGCTTCTTGGACTTTCTCCCCCTGCACTGGGCTGCCTCTTTACACCAGCAGTTCCCACCAAATCAACAAGAAACACAGCTACAGACAGGTTGGTGATTCCCTTCAAAAGGATGAAACTCACCCAGAACTCCATCCTGTACCAAGGACCAAAATGGTACAATGAGTTACCTGCTAACCTTACAGAATCACCCAAGATTAGTACCTTCAAATCTGGGCTCAGGTCCCTTCTTGACACAGAAAAGAATTGTACTTGCCTTCACTAATATGGCAGAATTTCAGCCACCTAACCCTCTCCCTTTCACTCCTTCCCTTTTATCTCATCAACCATCCTTGAACGAGGCCCACTCAGCTGACAAACCACTTCCACCACCACCACACCATACCTGGCTGACCCTCCTACCTCCTTAGTCTAGACTGACCAACTAAATAGTGAACTACAAGGCTGAACCCTATATACCCTATTCTCTTCAACCTTTAGTTGGATAGATAAGATTTCTTTGGTATTTGAATGTCTGTGTAACTGTTTTCTGTTCTCTGTAAACACTGTTATATTTGTAATGTTTGTTCTGCAATGACCTGGAACCTTTGAAAACGAGTCCTGAACTCAAAGGTATTAATCCTAAACTGAAATTAACCTAAAAATTCTATCAACAGCTCACTCCTGGATATTATATTTGGTAAACAAGCCTCACTTATATTCACATGTAGGAGTACTACCCAGTGATGTAGTGACCATTGTCTATAGTTGGCATAAGAACTACATTCAAACCATCCAATCCTGCAAAGTTTGTCCTCAAAAGGTCAAAAAGGAATTCAACATCTCAGGATATCTCCATGATTTGCAATACAACATATTGGCAAGACTTTTATCTTACATCCTCAGCTGAAACAGCTCTCCAGATATTAAAGGACATCATCACTAATGCTCTCAATATTCATGCACCTATCACCAGTATCAGAACTAAAGTAAGATCTTGTCCTTGGTTCACTGCTGATCTTAAATTAGCTTTGTTAGCCAGAGACAAACTCTGGAAAAGGCAAGAAAAACAAAGGATACCAGAGACTGGCTTCAATTCAGAAAAGCAAGAAATTCATGTACAAAGCAAATAAGAATTGCCAAAGCTGCCTATTATAGAGCTGAATTAGATGCTTCCTACAATAACTCATCCAGACTTTGGGGTACTATAAAGGGAATTCTGGGCCAAAACTCTACCCCTGCCTTAACCTCCAAACTGCTACTGAATGACACAGAAATCACGGGCAAGCAAGAAATCTTGAATACCTTCAATGATCACTTCTCCACAGCTGGCCTTGCATTTGATTCCTCACCTGCAAGTCTCTTGAGATCATCTTTAAACCTTCAATCCATTGTGGGACAAAAGGCTACTTCAACCTTCTCCTTCAATCCAATATCCTTGAAAGAAGTAGAAGACCTCCTATCTAATTTAGATACTTCTAAGAGTGCAGGTACAGACTTCCTGGATCCCTACTTTCTGAAAATAGCATCACACCCTTATCTGCCCCCCTCACTCATCTCTTCAATCTTTCCCTAGCTACTGGATCCATTCCCTCCACTTGGAAAACAGCTCAAGTAGTTCCACTACTTAAATCAGGTGATCCTATGGACCTTAACAATTACAGGCCCATTTCCATCCTACCGGTACTATCCAAGATGCTTGAAAAATTAGTAAATTCACAATTAAGGGCCTATCTGGATAAAAACAACCTCCTAAATCCAGCACAATCGGGATTTAGATCAAGGCATAGCACCATTTCTGCCCTAGCCAAAGTAACTAATGATTGGCAGATTGCCTTGGATAAGAAGAATAGTACCTGTGCTGTGTTCCTGGATTTGAGTAAAGCATTTGATAAAGTGGATCATGAATCATTAATCACCTCCCTTAGCTCTCTAGGCCTGGATTCTCTCTCACTCAGTTGGTTTAAGTGCTATTTAACTGATAGGTCACAATTGGTAAAAAATGAAAATTACCTATCCACCTCTAAACCACTGCTAAGAGGTGTACCGCAAGGCTCTATTCTTGGCCCCATCTTCTTTGCCATTTATATTAATAATATTGATGCCAATCTCTCCCACTCTAGCATTTGCTGATGATACTGTATTATATGTCAGCAACCCCTCATTATCAAAAGCATGTGAACTGTTGCAGTCAGAATTCTCCATCCTACAACACAATCTATTGGAAAAAAATCTACTTCTAAATGCCAAAAAAACAAAAGCTATGTTCTTTGCCACAAAGAGTTGCTCTGCCATTACCCCATCACCCACCACCCCACAATTATTCACCTTACTTGGAAGAAGCTGGAATTTGTGGACAAATTCAAATATCTTGGAGTCTGGATTGATAATAAGCTTGACTACTCTGTCCATATTGAAGAGCTACTAAAAAGTTGAGACAAAGGCTGGCGTATTTTACAGAATAAAACACTACCTTACCAGAGACTCAAACAAAGATTAATCCAGGCATCATTTCTATCCCTCATTGATTATGTTGACTTTTCTATGGTCATTGCTCACTCTCACTCTTAAATAAGCTGGACACCCTGTATCATAGATCCATCAGATTTATTACTGACCTTCCCTCCAGCACCCATCATTGCTCTCTTTACATGGCAGTTAATTGGACATCCCTACAACACAGAAGAAATAGGAATGCTGCAATCTGGATCTTCAAAGCTTTATCAGGCAAACTCCCCTCCTATATCACAGACTGTTTTACCCAAATTACTTAGGCCATGCACCTTAAGGATCAGTAAACTCATCATGTTAAAGGTTCCTAATGCCTGCACCCGGTTTGGGAGGGCTGCTATCAGCTACTCCCTAGCAGTTACTTGGAACTCACTCCAAAAATCTATGAATCTAAATACCCTCTTACCCTTACCATCCTTCAAAGATTATTCTCCACCTATTCCCAGAGTTCTGCAACTGCTTCCATAAGCCTAATCTCCATCCAACCTACATTCCCCTTCCCTATTCCATTCTGTTTAGTTCTCATTCTATTATCCAGTCAGCCGCTATATTCTTATAAAAGCCATAAAGGCCCTATAATTTGTATACTATCCCTGCTATATTACTTTTTACAGGTTAAGTGATTTTTACTGTGCCTTGTATATATATAATTTTTTGTTTACTATCATTTTATGTCATTGTACTATTGTTTATGTTATTTTTCTTGTCCATGTAAAAAAAAAAATACTTGTACCCTGATTTGTGTGACCACTCAGGTCCATCTTGTAAATGAGCTACTCAATGATGTTTGCCTGACTAAATAAAGATTTTGATTGATTGATTGAAATAAATAAATAAATAAGTGTTACTGGATTCAGCACAAAACTTTGCACAAACTGTTTCTTAAGAGTTTCATCTAAATTTTGCACTGCATTTTGATTGGGCTTCAGCTGCATGCCAACTAAGTAGCAAAAACATTTTATAAACATTACTCATGAGCTGGTTAAGTGTCAGAAAACAATGCAGTAGGAGCTGCCAATGCATTTCCAACTGTAAAAAGCAATGCTAAACCAACTCATTGGCTGGACAGTTTAATGTGACTTGTGCAGTACACTATGCACAAACCTGCAATGAAATGATTTCTTAGAAATAGAGTGGTTGTTACCAATGATGCACAATGTCAGAACGATTTGGTAGATATTAATCTTTTCAAAGGCAGTGATGGTTTCTGGCTTATTCTAACAGTTATTGATGTCCTTTCAAAATTTGCATGGACCAAAGTGTTAAAAAATAAATCTGGAAGAGATGTGACAGAGGCTTTCAAAATGATATTCAAAGAGGGTTGCAGACCTGAAAATTACAAACAGATGAAGGGACTGAATTTCTTAATGCTAAATATGAATTATTTTTAAAAGAACAAAACATACAGCATTTTATGACATCAACTGATGTTAAGGCATGTATTGTGAAAAGATTTAACTATACATTGAAAACAGAAATGTGGAGATATTTTATAGCATTTAACACATCTAGGTATATAGATGTATTACAACCTTTAATAATGTCCTATGATCAGAGTTATCACTGGTCCATCAAAATGAGGCCCACTGATGTGACAGCTATCAATTCTATAGATGTCTAGAAAACTCTATATGGTGATCTTCCACTCAAAGTGAAAAGGCCTTTTAAATTTCATGTGGGTGATCATGTGCAGATTTCATGAGTAAAGAAAACATTTGAAAAAGGTTATGAGCAAAACTTTACAAGTGAGATATTCATTATTTCTGAATGTATGCCTAAGCCTATACCAGTGTACAAATTAAAAGATTGTGATGTTGAAGAAATAAGAGGTACTTCTTATGAGCAAGAATTTGTAAAAGTTGAGGACACTGCAAATCATTTATACAGGGTTGAGAAATTGTGTCACGGAAAAAGACAGGGGTAGAAAAAATGCTTTAGTGAAATAGTTAGGCTGGCCATCAAAATTTAACAGCTGGGTAGAATCCAAACAGCTGAGAAATTTAAAATTATAAGGGTGTTCTCATGTTTGCATGACATTGAGAGAAGACATTATTGGTAAAACGATGACTGAGAATGAGTTTTATGTTACATTGTCCAGCAATGCCTCTTTTGAAATTTTCCCCAAAATACAATTTCAGAATAAACTGTAACACCAAGATTTGCAACAGGGTGGATACTCCAGAAGGATGGAAAAATGAAGAGGGACCTGGGGACCTGGAGAAGCTTGAAATATGGTCTGAACTGTGGCAACTAAAGTTTAATTCTAAGAAGTGCAAAATTATGCACCTGAGATAAAGAAACCCGGGAGAGTTACATGATGGGGGTGGGGAGTTGCTGACAACAAGAGGACAGGGACTTAGGGGTCATCATTTCTGATGACCTAAAGGTGTCCATACAGAGTACAAAGGCTGCAGGGAGGACCATTGGCATGTTGGGGTGCATAGGCAGAGGTATCACTAGCAGAAGGCAGAAGACGGTGATGCCATTGTATAAAACACTAGTGAGGTCTCACCTGGCTACTTTGTGCAGTTCTGGAGGCCACATCTTTGTAAGGACATTGACAGGGTGGAGGCGGTCCAGAGAAGGGTAACTAAGATGGTACAGGGCTTGCACCAGAAAACATATGAGGAGAGACTGAAGGACCTTAATATGTACTCAATGGAGGAGAGGAGGGGGAGGTGGGGACATGATAGAAACATTCAAGTACCTTAAAGGTATAAATAAGATGGAGGGGCAAGACATCTTCCAATATAAGGGGAGTACAAGAACAAGGGGGCATGATATGAAATTGATAGGGGGCAGATTAAGGGGAAATGTGAGGAAGTTCTTCTTCATAGAAAGGGTGGAGGACACTTCAATCAATCAATCAATCAATCAAAATCTTTATTTAATCAGGCGAACATCATTGAGCATAGCTCATTTACAAGATGGACCTGAGTACTTGGAATAGTCTGCCACATGAGGTTGTAGCTGCAAGTACAGTGGAAGGATTTAAACATGCCTGGGATAGGAATAAGGGAACCTTGGAGGTGGGATGTAGTGGTGAAAAGTCACTGACCAGATAGAGTCAGAAGATACAGAAAGTGTAGAGCTTAAGGGCAGACTGGATGGGCCTTGCAGTCCTTATCTGCTGACAATTTCTATGTTTCTATGTAAACTGGCGAAACCTATCAGTTTAGTGGGAATGTGAGAAGTCAGCTTGTCAGAAATACAAAACCCAAGGACATGGGACAATATTACACATCAAGATGGGATATTTCAAGCAGGTGAAACTTGTAAGTCATTATTACCATTATCAATTCCAAGAGGTTGTTATCACAATGTTGTCAATGTCACAATAGCCATCAGTAATGCACTGGAACAGGCACAGCTAGGCATGTTTTTAGAATATGACAGTTAGGAACGGAAAATAAAATTCCACAACATGAGTGGTGGAGCATTCATTGCTCACCATAATCTGGCTCGCATTTTTGGGGTAGCAAATGGTATATCACAACTACAATCAAGCACAGGACAATATTGTACTGACATCAATGGGAGGTTTTACACACTGTATGTGTATACAGATATTGTTGAACACCAAAGAGTCAGAGATAATCATGTGCCCCTACTCCATGGTGTGTAATACCTGGTAAGGATAATGCAATCATAGCCATCCACTATGATAAGACAGATTATATACCAATCAGCAAACAACAGTTTAACACAATAACTATTGTGATAAAGAAAGATCAAGACAAAAATGTGTTATTTTTGTTTGGCAAAGTGATTGTGAAGCTTAATTTCTAGCCTGCTAAAAGAACTTTCTGAATGACTGCCATGTCACAGAAGTTGTACAGTGACCCAAGCCTTTATGTAGCCTATTATAAAGCACAAGCCAATCATGGCTTATCTAGGTATCATGGTGCCCCTTTTATGTATGGTGCCAGTATAGGTGGTATATTTAGAGCTTTATTTAGAAAAGTTGTGCCGCTATTACAAAAAGGTTTCCAGACAGTAAAACCACACCTTTAATCAGCAGCTAAATATATTTTCAAAGATGTAGTGGGGAATGTTGTAAGTTCCTTCATGACTCCTGTTCCAGGACAGCAGCAGGATCAGGCAGGAATGGTTGTTTACAAGCAACCCAAAAAGAAGAGGAGAATGGTCCTACCAGGGTCCCATGAAAGTTATATTAGAAGATGGCATGTTCAAAAGAAAAGAACAATTGCAAAATGTACAGTAAGTGCAAGGAGAGAAAACCTCTTAAAACTAACAGGCAAAAAGACTTATTTTAAGCCGTGGCTGTGGTACACTGCATGTCTCAAGAATGTGGAAAGTCAGAATTAGACACTTTCATGTTACCACCAATCCAAACCAGTATACAGAAAAACTTTTTATGTCAAAATCCCACCCTTGTCATCTATAAGTGATAATGCACCCATGGAATTTTATGTGGCAGGTAATTGAAGATTACATCAATCTAAACAACACCTTGTTATACCTTTTGTGCAAGATCACTAAGGCTGATGGTAGCAACATTGATGATGTAGTTAGAGTAAGTTTAATTAACAACCCCCTGGCAACCATCTTTGTCCCCAGAACCCCTTCAAATAAAGACTCGGACAAATTAAATGTGGTTGCTCAGTTTGGTAATAAATTTACTTGTTTGTCAAAATCATTATTAATGCATTGTCCTCACGGACACATTTCATTTTTCATTCTTTCATCTCTTCCATTTTATTATATAAGTATATACATTTGTTTCTTTTCAAATGGCACATTCTATTTATTTCCACCTCTTTCCTCCTCTGCCCTCCCAGACGTACATCAGAGGGCTCTACCAATTCTTCTGCCATTAAAAGAGGTTACAAGTGTACACCGTACCTCTGCCTCTTCTTCACATTGCTGTGGCCTTTGATTGTTTCTCTTGCTTTCCTGTCCTTCACCCCCTTTTCCCTTTCCTTCCTGCCGTCCACCTTCGGCAGTCCGCACTATAGTCCTGCCACTGTGCTCCACCTACCACAGTGGACCCTGTGCTCCACATGCCACACGGTCCTCTTCCTTCCTTCAGGGTGGGTTGGTGGGAAAAATTCCTTGGAGCAAAATTTTGTGAGCTCTCTTGGGCTCAGCAGCCCCTTATGTGGGGCTCTATTTTCCCCTCCCCTGCTATCCCTGGGCTAATCATCCCTTGCTACCTCCTGAGCCCACCACCCCCTTTCTTCACCCCTTTGTGATCTCATCAGGCCCTTCCCACGAGCCCTGATGGTCCTCCCTATATTCCACCCCCCCGTCCCTTCCCCCTCTTGTTCCTGAGATTCCCACCTTATTTGCTGAGGCCTGGGGACAATGGGGTCTACCCTTTTACAGGGGCAACCCTCTTTGTCCCCAGAACCCCTTCAAATAAAGACTCAGACAAATTAAATGTGGTTGCTTAGTTTGGCAATAAATTTACTTGTTTGTCAAAATCATTATTCATAATACATTGTCCTCACCGGACACATTTCCATTTTTCATTCTTTCATCTCTTCCCATCTTATTACATACAGCAAATACATTCATTTCTTTTCAAATGATACATTCTATTTATTTATATCTCTTTCCTCTTCTGCCCTCCCAGATGTACATCCTGGAGGGGGGCTCTGCCTCTTCTTCTTCTTCTTCTGCCATCAAGGGGTACGAGCGTACACACCGTACCCCTGCCTCTTGCTTCACAATGCTGTGGCCTTTGATTTTTCCCTTTTTCCTCCCTTTCTTTCCTGTCCTTCTCCTCCTTTTCCACCAGTCCGCCTCCAGCTTACGATGGATGGTGGACTTCCCCCATATTTACAACCCCTTTCTTACCCCTTTCATTCTATCTCCTTCATTTCTTTGCCCCACCCATACCTCAATGGCATTACCTATCTCTGTGTTAAATAAAGCTAATCCTAAACCTGACAGGTGAATCCATCTCCTCTATAAAACTCATCTACCCATTCTAGAATACCATGTCTTATAGCCATGCCCACAAGCCTTCAAATAATCTATCCACCCGTGCATTCATGCGCTTCTGGGCCCTGTCCATGCCCTAGTGACTTTTGGTCTGCCTTCACACTCACCTGGGCGTAATGTCCGACCAGGCTAATGTGACTTCTGACCACCATTCCTTTATCTTTTCTGCATCATGTTTTATTTGGTAGAATACATCCAGCCAGGGCCCTGTACCCAAATCATTTCTTCTCAGATGTATCACTATTAAATTAGGCTGCTTATGCTCCTTCCAGTGCCCTCTCAGTTCTCCTCTGAGTTCTGGTAACAGTTGTGCCCATTTCATTCCCCTTCGACCTTTCTAGACCAGCCACACTGTGTCACTGTCCATACATAGCTGCTTTCCCCCTTGCCTCCTGGCTGCCCATTTCTCCACCCAGGGTATAAATGAGTGCCCGCAGATCCACACCTCAAGCCTCTGGTTCCTCCCTGCACAAGCAAAAGATAAATTGATTAGTCTTTACTCTCTTCATTGCTCCTCCCTCACTTCTTGTCCCTCCTGGTCATACCTGCTCAAGGAGAGAAAAAGCCATCATTATTGTGGTAATTTCCTTATGTATTTTTTATAACACTCTGATGACAATCTGCCCCTTTCCACAATCTCTTCAGGTCTGCTACCTTGAGCTGCCATTGTAGATGCTGCACCAATCCGAAATGAGTGGGAGGAATATCCCTCTCCTGTTTCTCCTACAAACCTGAGGTCTTTGTGCAGAACTGCTGTCACTTGATATCCCAACACTGGCTTGTGGTCCCAGTGCAAGAACAGTGCCGTGTCCACCGTCTTAGGGCACTCTGCCGCGTACATGTGCAGAGCCCATATGGGGCAAATGCTTATATTAGGATGTTTCTTTAACCACACCCTCCTGCCTTGCCCCTGCTGATCTGTCTTCAATCACCTTAGTAAAATGGCTATTACCTCCCCCGCCAATTCTAAATCTTCCCATAGCAATCACCCACCTAATTTCTTGCCCTGCTCCACCACTTCACTTACTCAGAACGTCCCGCCATACATGGTGGTGTGGATTCACAGAGGGAAGGTCATGCCAGATGAATCTTATAGATTTCTTTGACTGGGTGACCAAAATAGTAGATCAGGGAGGGGCAGTGGACATGGCCTACCTAGACTTTAGCAAGGCATTTGACACAGTCCCACACAAAAGATTAATATACAAATTAGCCAGCCTGGGAGTGGGTCCCAAGATGACAGCCTGGGTAAAATTGGCTGGAGAATAGGACACAGAGAGTAATAGTAAATGAGTCCACTCTGAAGAAAGGGGTTACTAGTGGGGCACGCAGGAGTTCAGTATTAGGACCGGTCCTCTTCAATGTCTTTATAAGCGACATTGCAGAGGACTGGAAGGAAAAGTATGTCTCTTTGCAGATGACACAAAGATCTGCAACAGAGTTGATGCACAAGGTGGGGTGGAAAGGATGAGAAGGGACTTGGCAAGGTTAGAGGAATGGTCAAATGTATGGCAGCTAGATTCAATGCTAAGAAGTGCAAGGTAATGCACCTGGGAAACAAAAACCCAGGGGAAGAGTACACAATGGGGGGTGAGATACTAACAACAACAAAAATGGAAAGGGACCTGGGGGTAGTCATATCAGATGACCTAAAGGTGGGCAAGCAATGTGAGAGGGCAGCAAGGAGAGCTGGGGGGATACTGGGATGCATAGGGAGAGGCATCACCAGTAGAAAACAGGAAGTTATTATCTCTCTGTACAGACAGCTGGTGAGACCCCATCTGGAGTACTGCATGCAGTTCTGGAGACCCAATCTCCGCATAGACATAGACAGGATGGAAGCTGTCCAGAGGAGGGCAACTAAAATGGTGCAGGGTCTGCACCGGAAGACATATGAAGAGAGACTTAAGGAGCTTGATATGTATAGCCTTGAGGAAAGGAGGGAGAGGGGGGACATGATAGAAACTTTCAAGTACCTCAAGGGAATCAACAAAGTCCAAGAGGGTAGCATCTTTCAAAAAAAGAGGTGTGCAAGAACAAGGGGGCAAAATTTGAAGATAGAGGGAGGGCAGCTCAGAGGTAATTTAAGGAAGTATTTTTTCACAGAGAGGGTTGTGGATGCATGGAACGGCGGTTGTGGAGTCAAAAACAGTGGTGGAATTCAAGCATGCATGGGACAGTCATAAGGCAGTTCTAGGGGGTGGAGGTAGGAAGAAGTAGGCTGCTGGTTAACTAGGATCTGCAGCTTATCCATTAGGTAGGGAAATGGGCAGACTGGGTGGGCCAAGCAGTCCTTATCTGCTGTCAAATTCTATGTTTCTATGCTTCCCTACTTGTGCTGCAAATGTGGGGCAATATGTCCATGAGCTGCCCCATCAGCTTCTTTGTTATCAGCTTTCTGATATCACTCCTCCTGTCCTGTCCCATCACCCCTGCATCATCCTGTGGATCAGGGTGCTTTTCATCAGGTCCTACCAACCTCTTAAGCTACAGATCAGCCCAATCGCTGTGAGGTGCACCCCATGGTCGCATGCTCCATGCTGCCCTGCCATCCTGCTACAATGAAACGAGCTACCTGCCCCTAGTTACTGCCCCACTTACCTACCCGCCACATTGTTCCCAGAATCTTTGAAATGCTCTCCAAGATGTTTCATAAGCTCTACAGGTCCTGGGGACCCAGGAGTTGTGGAACAGTACTTCAGCTCCCCCAATCCAATCGTCCATACGTACATCAGGATGGTGGTTCCCCTGATGTCTGCTCTGGGTGCAATGGTCTGGAATTTGTCCATCTGCAATCAGGAGAGGCAGTCAGTGATAACATTGTCCACACCATGAATGTGCTTGACCCTGAACAATATGTTCAAGGTCAACCCCAAATATACCAGCCTGCTTAGTACTGTCATGACCCTTTCTGACCTTGTCCTTTTCTTATTCATTACAGTACCTCTACTACTGCTTTATTATCACTCCAAAAAGTAATCTTTTTATTCCTTATCTACTTGCCCCATAACAGCACCAACACCCATGTGGGAAAAAGTTCTAGGAAGGTGATGTCTTTCATCACCCCCTCCTTTACCCACTCTCCCGGCCAGGCTGCCGCAAACCATTTCCCTGGAAATAACCACCCATGCCCTGCCCCCGCTGTGTCTGTATAAAGCTGAAGGTCAGTATTATACAACCAGTCTTCCTGCCAAAGATCTGCCCATTGTACTCCCATAGGAACTGCTCCAATACCACCATATCCTCCCTGGTCACCTTATTCAAGTCCACCCAATGGTGGGGCTGTGTTGCTCCCCAGGTTGCCAATGCCAACTGCTGTGTAAATGTGCATCCTGGCGCGATGGTCCTACATGCAAAATTTATGTGCCCCAAGACCTTCTGTGCCTGCTGCAGCTGCACCTGCACCCTCCTGCGACCCTTCCATCTCCTTCAATAGCTCCCGTATTCTCTCCACCTTATCCATCGGCAACCGGTACAGCTCCTGCACCATATCTAATTCCAGCCCTAGGAAATCTATCATCTGGCTAGGCCCTTCCATTTTGTCCTCTGCTAAGGGGACCCCCCTACTCCTGGCACACTGTTTTGAAGTTTTGCAACATGGCCCCAGTTTCTGTTTCTCCCTCCCCTTGAACAAAAAATCATCCAGGTAATGCACCACTGCCTGGTGCCCATACCTCTTCTGAAATGTACATTGTAACCATGTGCTGAACATCTCAAAAGTGGTGCATGCTATAGAACATCCCATTGGCATGGCCTTATCAAAGTAGTATTGCCTTTCAACCTGAAATCCCAGCAGGTCCCAGTCTACCGACCTGACTGGCAGCAGCCAGAAAGCAGACTGTATGTCCATCTTTGCCAACCATGCCCTCGTCTTGGTCCTAATGAGTCACACTACATCTTCCAGGGTGGCATAGGGTGACCCTACTATCTTCTTCCTCTATTGTATCATTTACTGACCTCCCTCGGGTAAGATAGCTGGTGTATCACCCCAGTATTCCCACGCCTGTTTCTTGGGCATCAAACCTAGAGGAGAAATCCTTAGAATCGGCAATGGAGAGGCCATGAATGGCCCTTCCACCCTCTCTGCCGCCACCTCCTTTTGGATTTTTTGACTCAGCATGGCCTCCTTCCCACAAATGGATTTCAGATTCTTAGCTTTTGTAGTCTCATGCTTGCCTTGGTACTGTAAACTAAAACCTAAATGGAACCCTGCCTTAATTTCTTAGCAGCCTCCTTGTTGGGGTAATCCCTCACCCATCTGTCCATTGCCTCTACTCTTATATGTGTCTTGGCCAGTCAGAACCCTCTTCGCTGTTTCCTCAATTGTCCTGGTGTTGGTTCTGATAACCCTGCCTCCCACCTCCCCTGCCCTCCCTTTGCTGCCCTTCTCCACTGCTGCCCTGAAGTAACCAGGATTAGCCCTAAGGGCAGCTGATGTGAGTCTCCTGGCTGTCTGCACCTTTTTCCCAACTGAATCTACATTTGGATGCTGGGTGCTGGCCCCCACATTTGGAACAGGCATGCCTAAATCAGCAGTTGGGCCATGAACAAAAAGCCCTGTTGCATCCCCAACAAGCTTTTGTCCCTGCTTCTCCCCTTCTGTCTCCCTCCATCTCTTTCTCAGTTGGCCCAGTGTATATCTCCAACCACAAGTAAATCTGCCTGGCATTCCACTTTACATCTCCGAAGTGGGCCATCCTCATCCTAAACTTCTCATCATATTTCAACCAGCTGTTACACCCCTTCTTATATGCATTCTTGATGATGAATGAGTAGGTAAGCAGTGGGGTTGATAACTCTGGCTGTTTTTATATAACTATGGCTTAAAATTGGTGAAACCCGTGGACCAGTTGTCCCATGTTTTACCTTTGCCCTATTTATCTTCTTCCACCTTTCCCAAGAGCACCACTGCTGCTGCCATATCCTTTTGTTCAAAACTATCCTTCTCATAGAAACATAGAAACATAGAATTTGATGGAAGATAAGGACCGCTTGGCCCACCCAGTCTGCCCATTTCCCTACCTAATGGATAAGCTGCAGATCCTAGTTAACCAGCAGCCTACTTCTTTCTACCCCAACCCCCTAGAATTGCCTTATGACTGTCCCATGCATCCTTGAATTCAACCACTGTTTTTGACTCCACAACCTCCTCCGGAAGGCCATTCCATGCATCCACAACCCTCTCTGTGAAAAAATACTTCCTTAAATTACCTCTGAGCTGCCCTCCCTCTATCTTCAAATTGTGCCCCCTTGTTCTTGCACACCTCTTTTTTTGAAAGATGCTACCCTCTTGGACTTTGTTGATTCCCTTGAGGTACTTGAAAGTTTCTATCATGTCCCCCCTCTCCCTCCTTTCCTCGAGGCTATACATATTAAGCTCCTTTAGTCTCTCTTCATATGTCTTCTGGTGCAGACCCTGCACCATTTTAGTTGCCCTCCTCTGGACAGCTTCCATCTTGTCTATGTCCTTGCGGATTGGGTCTCCAGAACTGCACACAGTACTCCAGATGGGGTCTCAGCAGCTGTCTGTACAGAGGGATAACAACTTCCTGTTTTCTACTGGTAATGCCTCTCCCTATGCATCCCAGTATCTCCCCAGCCCTCCTTACTGTGCTCTCACATTGCTTGCCCACCTTTAAGTCATCTGATATGACTATCCCCAGGTCCCTTTCCATTTTTGTTGTTGTTAGTATCTCACCCCCATTGTGTACTCTTCCCCTGGGTTTTGTTTCCCAGGTGCATTACCTTGCACTTCTTAGCATTGAATCTAAGCTGCCATACATTTGACCATTCTTCAACCTTGCCAGGTCCCTTCTCATCCTTTCCACCCACCTTGTGCATCAACTCTGTTGCAGATCTTTGTGTCATCTGCAAAGAGACATACTTTTCCTTCCAGTCCCTCTGCAATGTTGCTTATAAAGACATTGAAGAGGACCAGTCCTAATACTGAACCCTGCTGTACCCCACTAGTAACCCTCCTTTCTTCAGAGTGGACTCCATTTACTATTACCCTCTGTGTCCTATTCTGCAGCCAATTCCTTACCCAGGCTATCATCTTGGGATCCACTCCCAGGCTGGCTAACTTGTATATTAATCTTTTGTGTGAGACTGAGTCAAATAATTGCTAAAGTCTAGGTAGGCCATGCCCACAGCCCCTCCCTGATCTACTACTTTGGTCACCCAGTCAAAGAAATCTATTAGATTCATCTGGCATGACCTTCCCGCTGTGAATCCATGCTGCCTTGGGTCCTGTGCCCCTCTGGTCTCTAGGTACACGACAATTCTTTCCTTCAGAAGTGATTCCATCATTTTCCCTATCACTGAGGTTAAACTAACAGGTCTGTAGTTTCCTGCTTCTGCTCTGCTCCCACTTTTGTGAAGGGGAATCACATCTGCCCTCCTCCAGTCCTCAGGTATCACCCCATCCTCCCATGATTTGTTAAAGAGGGTAGTCAGTGGTGTCACTAGTTCTAACTTTAGTTCTTATAGAATTCTGGGATGAATCCCATCGGTCCCATTGCTTTGTCCACCTTCAGTTTAAGAGTTCTTTCAGAACCCTTTCTTCTTTAAATGGGCTGGTATCAACTTCTGTATCCAGAGTGTTTCTATTGTTTGTTTTAGGTACCTCCCCCTCTTCATTTGTAAATACTGAGCAAAAATATTTTTTTAGTATCTCTGCCTTTTCACCGTCACCCTCTGTCCATCCCTTCCCCTTTATTAAGCCTCACTATCCCTCCCTTAGTCTTCCTTCGCTCTCTGATGTAGCTAAAAAAAGTTTTATCCCCCTTCTCCTCAGACTTATCCATGGAGTCGACATTCACCAAGGTAAATATGTCCACGTATGCCCCCTTCAAAATCTTTTTCTTCACTGCTGTGGGGACATGGTCTCTGTTGAACCCCTGGGGCCCCTAACTGCTGTCTCACCAGCGGTGCTCCAGCTAGGGCCCACATACCTGCAGTTGTACCTGTACCCTTAATTTCATTTATCGCCTTCTCTAACTGCCCCACTCCATTCTCCCCCATATTCTTTAACATTTGTTCCACATATTCTTTCACACTACTTTCCATTGTCACCACCTGTTTACCTGATGTGCCCAGCATGTTGTTCCCTGACTGGGGCCCTCCAGGTGGACCCAGTGTAGGCGTTGTGACCAGCATTGTTCGATCTGGCTCTGGCAAGGGGAGCGGTGCCACGGGTGCAAGGGGTTCTGGCAATGGCTCTGGCTCTGGGAGGGGAACTGGACTTGGTTCACAGGGAGGCAGACCCTTGGAGTCAGAGCTGGGACCTCTTTCTTAGGCTCTGGCACCCTCTGCCTTCTGGGCCCCTGCTTACTCCTCTCCTGCTCCTTGCCCTGTTTGCCTTTCCTTTTGTGCCTATCCTCCCATTGGGCTCCGCTACCTCCAGCAGCTAATTGGCCTTCTCCACCGGGTCCATACGCCTTGTAGCATTCTTCTTTATTGGGCTTGACCCTCTTAGGTGCCATTCTATTGCATCCATGTTACCTGTTAGCCAAAGACAGTGATATCCATTAATATCTGCCACTCATCTGAAAATCCAGTGCCTTCTCTTACCTTTCTCAGGTGCCCCCGCCTCGCCTGGGCCTGCCACCCTTACTAGGCTTATGGAGTCCCCTCCTGATTGGTCCACCCTCAATCACCCTTTTGACCCTCCTTCCTGATGAAGGCCTTGAGTTCCCCTTTCCCAGTTCCCCGACTACCACAGTTGCAATATCTCATTAAAGTCCACAATCCCTGTGTCCCAGCTGCATATCTATTCATGCACCATCTTCGCTTTTTGCTTGTACCCATGGTGCTCAACCCAACCCCTGCATTACCCCCCTCCATGAAATCTTTCACTTACAGGGTCCCTTTTGCTCACTGTCCATCCCAGCACCCTACTCTCTGCTCAACTGTCTGATGTCAGATGCCATCCCACGCTGTAGGCTCCAGTTCTGTCCAGTCCTGATAGCTCAATGCTCATTACTTTACATTGCTGCCGTCTTCCCCACCTGCATCCCCCTTCTGCCACATAACCTTTTCTTTACCTTTCTTTATCTCCTTCCCTTAAACGCATTATATTCAGCTCCCTTTGTTCCCTTTGTTCCAATCGGCTGTATTCACCGCTAGGCCCTGGACCGCATGGCGATGATGTCAGACGCCATCCCATGTGGTCAGCCCAGGCCTCTGTATCTCACGACTGTGCTCCCAATCTTCATTTGTTCTCTCCTGCTAAATGCCCCAGTAGACTCCCTTCCTTGTGGGCATATTCTCTCACCTTTGCTCTCCTGTCTTCAGCTCTGTGGTGCCGCTGACCTCAGCCATGCCTCCTGCTGGATAACTGTCCTCCCATCAAGTGCTTCTCATTTATCGCCATCCACTACAAATAGAGCGTCTCTCTCAGCACCAACCTAACTCTCTCTCCAGACCACTCATCATAGTGTTCTAGCCCTCTCTGATCCTCTGCTATCCCAGAATTCCCATTCTATTGCATCTGTGTTTTTTAGCTACTGTCACATAACCATGCCTTTACAAATCCTTCTAGTGATCCTATCTGCCACCTTTCACTTGCTGTCTTACCATTTTTTCTGTACTGAAACTGTTTAGTCCTGGTCGCCTTGCGTCAGCGTCTTACCTTGCTTCCCGAGATTCCTCTACTCACTTGCCACAGCACCCAGTCTACTTGAATTCTAATTTAAACAATTTTACTCTTACTGGTACCTCTGTTAGTTCAGAATATTACTCAGAATATTAAGCACAAATGTCCACTGGCCCTACGTTTCTCGCCAAAACTGATGTGCTTCCAAGAAATGAAAATTCCTTGGAGCAAAAGTTTGTGAGCTCTCTTGGGCTGTGCAGCCCCTTATGGGGGACCTTTTGCCCCTCCCTGCTATCCTGGGCTAATAATCGCCTTACCCTCCACTGGGCCCACCACTCCTTTTTCCACCCATTTCGTGATCTCATCAGGCCCTCCCCTCTGAGCTCTGATGGTCCTCCTATGTCCCACCCCCTTCTCTCCATTCCTCCCCCATATTCCTGAGCTTCCCACCTTATTTGCCATGGCCTGAAGACAATGGGGTCTACCCTTTTACAGGCAATCTTTTAGCTAGATTGATACAGTGGCTGGTGACCAGCTGATTAGTCAAAGTAATAACTGCTACCACTACAGAGCAATCATCAAGTCATTGCTTAATTACAGTGATGACATGCTGTCTACACAATTCTCATTTATTTATTTTATTTATTTATTGAAATGTTTTACCAGGAAAAGGCACACTGAACAACATGTTGCATGTGTCATGGTGCATCCTGGGGGAAGGGAAATTGAGAGCAGAGCATCAATCAACATAACATGAACACTGATACAGGATACTGTCAGGAGGTCTAAACCTCACTTTCAGGTTCTTGGCAATATTGGTAATGCAAGTAATCATAGACCTGTTGCATAAGAATAATAAACTTGTTTATTACTACCAAGAAGGATAAAATCACAGTTGCCCTAAGCAGTTCTTACCAATACGAACTGGGAGCCAGTGCTAAGCATTCCCTATACCTCAAGGTTTCTCTGTGTCTCTTGGGATCTCTGAGGTACAAGACTTAGTGTATCACATTATATACCTATGATAATTACTATGGTTATTGTAAGATAGAAACCTTTCTAGTTACAGAGATGAGCCCTATTGGCTAAATTAGAGGAGGCTCCATTGTACAAGATAACATTATACAATTTTGTAGTAGTCATCAGTTTGTGAAACAAAAGAGTTCTTATACAGAGTCTTACATAACTCAGTGTAGTAGTACAAATCACCAAAAGGTGGCAATGCCAACTTACATATCATAATTATTCCAAGGACACAGGTGTCCTGGCATCTTACAAGTAAGAAATACACAGAAAATACATAGAAGAATATATGTATTAGCAAGCAAATTGTATTACAACAATATGCATACATATCCTGATATCTACTCTTATATGGTAGATGCCCTTAGCCCTATATGTTAGTATAACATATACCTAAGCACTAGCTGTTTATGGTGTACCTCTGAGGGTACCAATAAGGGTGCAGGGACCTCATGTAACATTCCCCCCCTTGTTGCCTACAAGAGCAACACAGGCAACTCTATGGAAAGGTCAGGGAGAAGTGGTCATTTACAAACCAGATGCACGAGCTTTGTAAAGGAACTTGAGCTGCTCACGGTGTTGGCACAGTGTGCGCTGTAGGCAGCATAGTAAGATAATTAAGACAAATATCAAAATGCTTGTATAATAACAAAACCTTTAAAAGTAATCTCTAACCAGGTGTTAGTCAATGCATCATTCATGTCACCATCATTAATCAACAAAAGGATAGCTTCACTGGCCTTGGTCATATTATTGCTGATGTGGATGAGGTGTGTGTCTTTCCTGTCTAAAAGTGATTTCCATGTAAGTGTGAGTGGATCTATGTGTACATTAAAATATGGTAAATATTCAGAAAGTGAGAGCAGATAATCAGGGTTACCATCAATAATGTCTGCATCCATAAGGGGGACGGGGGTTATAATGGTATGTCCAATGACAGTCTTCTGGTGGAGGACAAAACAGAAATTGCAGTAATCAATAACACATTTCACAGATCCATAAGTATAGCTTTTAAAGTTAGTTACCACACAGTACTCCCCATCAGAATTGTACTGAGAATGAACAGTGGGGAGTCTCCACTTTTGCAACTGTACTGGGCAGGTGTAGGCCATCTTCGAAATCCGTGTTGACAGGTGATGAACCTCCTCACGATATGATTAATAGAGCTTATCCAGAGTCAAAGTAGAATCCGAGAAATCCGTGCCATTATGGGTGATGTCATCATCCATGGTAAAAGTCCAATCAATGCTATCTGGAGAATAACCAGAAACAGGTTGAATAACATCAAATACATCACATTGGCACAAGTAAATGTATTGCTTCTTCACACAGCAGTCTGTGTGTGGAGCCACCCAGGCATCCAGGAAAGGATGGAAAACCAGTAGAGGTGGTAGATCCAGGTGTTCTCTGTAGATGTCTTCATCCAAGTGCCCAATAGAATGTACCAGTGCAAGTTTGTCGAACAAGGCTGTAGTGGGATCAAAACATGGTAAAGAAACAGTAAAAGAAACAAACATCTATCTCTTATGGAACATTTCTTAGCAGTGAAACAAGGACCAGTGTTAGGGTGTCTGGTCATAAACCTCAGGTTCCTAGCTGTAGAAAGAGAATGGTTAGAGATTGTTGCATACAATAGCAATACAGCTAGGGGTTTACATCATGGACAATACCATTTGGAAATGCGTCTATCATGTATGATATCAGGGATTCTTCCAGATTCTAGATCACGGAAGAGATTGTTGATGGTAGTGGTAATGTATGAGCCATAGGCAGAGCAGAGGATTTCTCTAGCATTGTATTGTTTATCTGCTTCCTTGTTGTTCTGTGCAATGAGTGCATTAATCTTGTCTTTAGAGTCTGTAAATGCCTTAGCAATGTCATGCATGTTGTATACAGTGTATCTTTCTTCCTGACTAAGGCCATCCACACCATGCAATAATGGGGGTAGTATACTGTTAACCAAACCAGTCAAAAATTTGGCAGAATGAGATATGATAGCAGCAAGGTCCGCTTTATTCCAAATAGACATAGCCATACCAAAAAGGCCTGTGACAGTTTCTGTTGCACCTGTGACATCAGAACTGTCATCTTCACATGTGTTACGTTTATGACTTTGAGCATCAGGATTGGGTTTTCTCCTGAAGTTGCCTCTATGTTCAGTAGAATGGACCCCAGCAATAGGGTCTTGAGTACGAATCTGAAATGCAGCTAAACTATCAGCAATAGCGCATTATAAAATGCTGACATATTAGTATTGTGACACACCAGATTCTTTCATATTCCAGTAAGTAAGATTAAACAAAACATATGCATAAATTGTAAGTTATTAATCAATGAACTAGGGAGGGCAGTGGCTGTTAGACCACTATGGGGACTAGGGTATGCTTGGACATTCCAAAAGCTGCTTATCAGTAGGTGGTAATATGGAGAGATACATGGCAGAAGCCATGTGATGTACAGCACAAAATTTGTGAGCAGAATCCTTAGACAAAGAATTACAGTATGCAGGATCAATTAAGGCAGTAATATTGTACAAACCAGAATGTCTAAGAGCAGCCTGCAACAAGGACAGAGAACCATTTGGGATAATTTAGCATTGGGCCAACCCTGGAAGATTCCTTTGGAGAGTTTTGCCACAGGGAGAATTTGTCCTCATATGTGGTTTGCCACTCAATTTGTAGGGTAGATTTATCAGAGCAACAACCAAGGCAGTGAGGTAAGCATTGGAACCTTCCTGGACAGTAATCAGGCTATTGGTATATTATGGATACTCCTCTGAAGGAGATGCTGAATGATCAAGGTGTGGTAGGAGATTCAGTACAGTGCCTTGGATGCAGGGGATAACTCCTGAGATGAGGAGATAATGAAACAAGATAGTCATCTTGTCAGTGTATCTGTAAAGCAAAATCAAACATTAGTAAGTCAGTACTATTCCACCCAATGGGGTGAAGAAAAGTAATTAAGCTCCTTTATACAGTTTCAGTTGGTTTGCATGTAACCATTTGTCAGTCAGCTTATTGTTATGCAGGAGTCTAACTTGATAGACTGCCGGACTGAGCTTGTTGATATTGAGGTATGGGCCTTCCCATTTATTGGAGAAGGAATGGGTGGGATGTGCAAATCGGAGTACCATTACCTGATCTCCAACCTGCCAATCCACTTCTTGTGCGTGTTTGTCAAACTATATTTTGGATTGTTGCTGGGCCTTGCCCATGCAGTTGGCAGCATACAGATTGGTGTGTATGAGGTCTTTTCTGAGTTTTTCCACATATTGATCTACAGACACACGGTCTGCAGTGGGAGTGTGCAGGTCAAACAACAGGTGTTCGGGTAATCTCATCTGTCTTCCAGTCATCACTTCAAAGGGTGTGAGCTGGGTAGTGGCTGAGGGTGTGCCCCAATTGCCATAAGGAGTAACGGCAGTAGGGAATACCAGGTTTTGGGATTGTCCTCAATGAATTTGGAAAGCATTTGCTTAATCCGTCTGTTGGCTCTCTCTACTTGGCCTGATGATTGGGGGTGGTAGGGTATGTGGAACTTTTGTTGAACTCCAAGGAGTTCAAGAGATTCTTTCATTAACTCACCTGTAAAACTGGTTCCTTTGTTAGAGTCTACCTTAAGAGGTAGGCCACACCTGGAGAAAATCTGTTCCACCAGGATTTTGGCAGTGGTTTTAGCAGTGCATGTCTTAGTGGGGAAAGCTTAAACCCACTTAGAGAAGAGGTCAGTTACCACAAGAGCATACTTGTCATTTCTGCTGGCATTGGTCAGGGGCCAAAAAATCAATCTGTATGGCATACCAAGGGCCAGAGTGTCATTGTGGTAAGAGTTTGGCATTTGCTTGGTAGGGATGGGGTTGTTTTGTGCACAAACAAGGCAATTTTCTATGTACAGTTTAATATCTTTGGTGACACCAGGCCACCAGGCAGTGGTTTTAAGTCTTTGGAGGATGTTTTCCACTCCCTGGTGCCCACCAGTGGGTGTATCATGCACTTGGTGCAAAAATTCAGACGTGAGGTGTCTAGGGACCACCCACAACTTAGTGGTGGAATCATCTGGCTGATACCAGATGAGCTTGTCATCTGGTGACAAGTGTAACTTACCTTCATGCCTCCGGTAGGGGTTATGTGTGGGAAGTTTTTCTTTAGTACTCTTGTCAAGGAATCTGAACACTTCTTTGAGTTCAGTATCAACATGTTGGGCTGCTGAGAGGTCCAAGGGGGGGAAAGGGTTTAGGTTTTTTCCTGAGTGCTGCAATATGTACGCCACATTGGCCTCTGGATGGTCCATTATCCAGGTGTCCTCCCTTGGGCCCTTCCTTGACAAGGGTGTCTGCTGTGTCATTGAAGGCATGATAGGGGCATAGAGAATGAGCTTTGACTTTGTGTACATAGAGTTTGTGTGCAAATTTTGTGCCAGTGAATGTATGTATATTACCAATTCCTTGTACTTCACTGGGCTGCCATCAGAGGAGAGGAGAGGAAGGAGTTCTTCTGCCAGAAAGGAAGAAATTCTGTAAGAGAACAACAAACCCAATTAGAGTCTGTAAAAATGATAGTATCCTCAGTCCCATGCTGGATGAACTCGAGGGCACAGGCCACCGCTGCCATCTCTGCATACTGTGATGATGCCACACTGCAATGTTTAGATATTTTAACAGTGTTCTCATAAGGGTAAATCACTAGAATGCCCATCCCTGCAATTTGTTCTCCCTGATAGGATGCAAACCATCAGTAAAGATGCGACACAAAGAAGTGTTATCAAGTATTTGTGGAGTGGCAGGGAGGAAAGGACCTGGATCTGGAAGATCAGGTGATTGCAGTGTACAGTCATGGGGTTCTCCTTGGAAAAGGAGTCCATGAGCCAGCATAGATGGAATTTTTCTTGGTTGTACCTGTATGTCTCTATCCTGGAGAAGAAGTGACCAATGTGTCAGTCTGGTGTTAGAGACTGACCCATCTTTCACTCTATCTGAAAGGAGAACGGTAGTTGAGGTATGGTTGGTGTTGATAATAAGTGGAGAGTACCCAATGATGTACAAAAAGTGCTTGACAGCCCAGTAGGTAGCCAGAAGGTTCCTTTCACAAAGGCTGTACTTCTGTTCCACTGGGGTCAAGAGCTGTGATGCATATGCAATAGGTCTCAGGGTGCCATGAACCTTCTGAGCCAGCACTGCTGACATGGCAATGTCAGAGGTGACACATTCCAGATGGAATGGTAGTGCTGGATTGGGGTTGACCAGAGCTTGGGCGGAGGCCAAGACCTGCTTCAATGACGTCACAGCCTGGGTATGTATAGGGTCCCAAGTCCATGGGATGTCCTTTTTCAGTAGCTCATACAAAGGAGTAGCTTTCTGAGCAAAATCACAAATAAAATCTCTTGAATAATTTACCATACCTAGAAACCTTCGAAGAGTTGCCACGCTGGTAGGCAATGGCAAATCTTGCAATCCTTGTATCTTTTTTCCAGGTAGGGCTTTGACCTTGATCAGTTATTTTCAGACCCAGAAAGAGTACTTCTTTCTGACATAGCTGTGCTTTTGCTGGATTGCAGTTCAGGCCTGCTCTCTGAATGAGAGTCAGTAGTTCATCCAAGAGATCCAGGTGTTGTTCCTGTGTGGCAGTTGCCAGCAACAGGTCATCCACATACTGCAAGAGACATTGGGGAGTAGAGAAACCCTCAAGGGCATCCATCATATACAGACGGAACAGGGACAGGCTATTATGGAATCCCTGTGGTAAGCAAGTCCATGTATACTGTCTTCCTTCAAAGGTGAAGATAAACTTATATTGACTCTTGAGAGCCAATGGTAATGACCAAAAACCATTGGAGATGTCCAGGGCACTAAACCATTTCAGGTCAGGGGTCAAAAGCTGTAGCACATCGGGTGCTGATGCCACAGTTGGGGAACAACTGGGGGTGACCTGATTCAGTTTCCTGTAGTCAATAGTAAGTCTCCAGGTGCCTGTGGGTTTTTTCATGGGTCACACTGGGGAGTTAGCAGTAGAAACACAAGTTCTGATTTCTCCTCGCTGAGAAGTGACTTGATTGTTTCTCTGAGAGAAGGCAAGGCCTCAGTTGGAAAAGGGTACTGCCTTTGCCTCTCATGTGCTGGGCCTGGCACTTCGATGACAGTGTGCATTCTGCCACAGTCATATTTGTTGATTGCAAACACTTCCAGATGTCACTGCAAAATAGGTAGAAGCTTTGGAAAAAGCTCATGATCTTTGAACAAATCTATGATGTCATACTCTTTGTTGTTAGCAGAAATTGTTGCCACAACATGCGAATCAGTGATCAAAATGGTGTGGTATTGACCTGAATCTGTATCAGTAGCATGTAAGCTAGATCTACCACACAGCCGTGTGGTGCAGAAAATCAATTCCTATGATACTAGGATGATCATGCATTACCATCAGTTGGAAAAGTGTGTGAGGCCTTTAAATGGCCTAGCTCTATCGGCAGGGGTCGAGATTGGTATGCAGGTAGCCTAGTACCATCTTCTCCTGACATGTTGGTCCTCCGTCCGGTAGATCAAGGAGATGTGTCTGGGTGTTCATCATGTAATACAGACACAGCCGCACCTGTATCTAGCAAGACTACAAGTAGGCACCACGACCTCGGCCTGAATGCAGGTCCTTCAGTTTGTATCCAAGACCAGCTTGTTTACAATCCAGACTAGGGCCTGTAATTGTCAATCTGTACTGCTGGAGCATGGAGAGGTTGGGCCTGGCTTCTTTGAATCACTTCACCATGCTGCACTGATGCTATATAGGGAGGAGCTTCCGGGTTCAGGTCTGTATGGGCCTCAAGGCCTGTACTTCCAGTGTCGCCATGGCCCATTGGAGTCTGGGTCACCAGTTGTACAGTTACAAGGGCCTGAGCGGGAACAGCATCCACCACAGAGTGCACTTGCCCAGGAGCTCTCGGAATTTCTGATTTTCTTCGGCTATCTCCTTATATGAAGGGCCCGTTCTTTGTTGTTGTGGTTTACCCTGATTCTTGTGCTCTTTATTCTTATGCCAATTCCGGTTCCCACCCCATTGCTGCTGCTGTTGTGGTTGTTGTTGCTGGTGTTGGGCCTGTTGGGGGTGTTGGTTATCAGCTGGAAGGGCCTGTTGATGCTGGGCCTGTTGGTGTTGGGCCTGCCCTTCCACAGTGTAGTGCATCGTGGCCTCCGAAATAGGCTCCACGGCGGCTACTTTCTTGGAACTGGAGCCCAGATCACGGATGTAGAGTTGGTAAACTCTCTCGGTTTTCAGAAGAATGTCGGCAAACCTGTCCCTATTGGGGTCGGTGGTTGGCTCTGCCTTTTCTCGTACTGCAGGAATCATGTTCCTAAGGAACAGGGTCTTGTACTCAATAAGATCTACATCTGCATCTTCTTGTGCCAGGTGCTTTCCTGCTCGGTAGGCCATCCAAAGTCTCTGGTGGTAAGTCGTTGGACTTTCCTTTGCATTCTGTTTTACAGGCTACACAAGCATCACTCCTACTACACCTGGGCTGTGAGCAGAAATGAGCTCAGCTGCAACCTCATCAAAGGTGGCGTTCCCATCCTGGCGGATGGCATCTGGGAGTTTGGCCCACAAACTAGGATCGATGGTTTGATGTAGTATCTGGACCTGGTATTCTTCAGCGAGGCTAAGCATCTTGCATTTAGAATGCACCTTTTCTAAGTGACAGCTGAGATTGTCAGACGGGTTCATCCGACTGATATTGTCAGCAATTTGCTGAACAGAGTAGGCCATTTGTAGGGGATTATTGGGTCGATCAGGCAGAGGTAGATTGTCTCAGGCGCTGTCTTCAGGGTGTCTGAGCGGCAGACTCAGCCGCAGTAAGAACAATACCATCCTGAGTGCCAGCGCCTTGTAGAAGCTGTCTAATTTGGGTTTTAATGGCCTGTTTACTCCTCTCAGGAAGAGGTATATTACCAATTGCAGTTTTGATCATCGCTTATCTCTTGCCTGTCTTCCACATTAATAATGGCTATCAGTGGTGCCATCGGGACCAGGCCTGGGCCTGTTCCCACCCTATCATGGGGGCTGCCATGTGTGTCTTCCATGATGGGCGCCCTGACGCTGACGGAGTATGACATGGTGTGGGTGGAGTGGGGACCCACCACATTGTGGATGGCTGGGTGGGGTTTCTGGGCCATAGTAGGGGTGTGACTGGGCATTGTACTAAGAGATGTTGTCATATGATACCTCCCCTTCAGATGATGTGTGTAAGGCAGGGGCTACGCCTCCCATTACCTTAACATGACCAGCCAGAACCTCTCGCTGATGGTGCAGTTTTGTCATCTTAGTTTTACATTCAGCATGACTCACAGTGGCAACATCCATATCAACCTCATCCTGCATTTGCTTCTGCAACACTCTATACATGGTGCTCAGTTTGCGATTGTCCCTAGTAGCCACTTCTAAGTCATTATGTACCTGGTTCATCTTGTCCTGTAGCTCTCCCATCTCCTCACTCAACTGTGCATTCACTGTACTTAACCAGTCATTCATATGCAATGCCTGCCCCTTATTCTGTCTCAAACTTTCATAGTCCTGCTTCAACATACAAAGTTCCTGTTCTCCAGCTTGAGCTGAATGATGCAAAAGTGAATCCTTTTCATTCCGCAGAGTTTGAAGTTCAGACTCCAAATTCTGCTGCAGTCTAACACATTCTGTTTCCTGCAAAGCCAACTGTTGTTTAAGAAATGAAATTTGCAGATCAAGTGTTCGAAACCTCACTTCAGAGGCTTACAGAGCAGCGTAGAGAGTCACGACCATCAGCCCTTCAGCTTGACGCTTATTGGTTGATTGTCTCATTCTCTGTGTACTGGGTTGAAATCCCCAGTATAGGGTTGTTGGATTGACTTATGTCCCATAAAGTCAGCCCATCCTCCATATAGGAGGCAAGGGAAGTTCGAGACATCGAGTCTCAGTTCTCACGCAGATATTTGTCGGTGGCCATTGTGTGGGAGAGAAACAAAAATCTAATTGTGAAAAGGCGCCACTATGTATCGATCCACAGCAGGAACACTTTATACACAGTCGGGCTACTGTAAGAGTTGTAGGCTTACAATTCAAAGCTATAAAGGAGTGAGTCAAGTCGGCACGCCCACCCGAAAAACAATAAGACTTTGTAGTGACTACAAACTGGTTTAAAACAGGAGAGGTGATATGAAATGTACACCTACTGTCCCGTGGGAAAGGGAAAGTTAGCAACAAGTGAAAACTCACAAACACCAAATATCGCACACGCGGTTTGCCAATTGTCAGGAGGTCTAAACCTCACTTTCAGGTTCTTGGCAATATTGGGAATGCGGGTAATCACAGACATGTTGCATAAAAGTAATAAACTTGTTTATTACTACCAAGAAGGGTAAAATCACAGTTGCCTTAAGCAGTTCTTACCAATATGAACTGGGAGCCAATGGTAAGCGTTCCCTATACCTCGAGGTTTCTTTGTGTCTCTTGGGATCTCCGAGGTACAAGACTTAGTGTATCACATTATATACCTATGATAATCACTATGGTTACTGTAAGATAGAAGCATTTCTAGTTACAGAGATGAGCCCCATTGGCTAAATTAGAGGAGGCTCCACGGTCCGAGATAACATTATACAATTTTGTAGTAGTCATTAGTTTGTGAAACAAAAGAGTTCTTATACAGAGTCTTACATAACTCAGTGTAGTAGTACAAATCACCAAAAGGTGGCAATGCCAACTTACATATCATAATTATTCCAAGGACACAGGTGTACTGGCATCTTACAAGCAAGAAATATACAGAAAATACATAGAAGAATATATATGTATTAGCAAGCAAAGTGTGTTACAACAATATGAGTACATATCCTGACAACTACTCTTATACGGTAGATGTCCTTAGCCCTATATGTTAGTATAACATATATTTAAGCACTAGCTGTCTCGGTGTACCTCTGAGGGTACCAATAAGGGTGCAGGGACCTCCGTGACAATACAATACCTAATACATATCAAGCAAGTACACAGATAAATGAGACAGTTATACAGGATGCAGTTCATAATCTGGATTATTTTAGGACACACCAGGACAGCATGAAAACACTGTTCTTAATGTCGCTAATGAGGTTTTTAAAAAGCATGCAACTTTTACAGCAGGGAGTTCTACATCCTCTAGAACTGTTTGGACCAATTCCTGCAGACCTCTTCTTTCAGGAAAAACTGATCTTGAATGGCATGGATGTTAAAATTAAACTTGTTAGGAACAAGAATGCATGCTGTTTAAATAGTGATGATGCATCTGAAGATTATAAACTACAAATTAAATCTGCATCTATTTATATAAAACGGGTAAAAATGTTACCAGTTGTATGTATTGGCAATGCTCAGGCATTACAAGCTGCTAATGCAAAGTACCCTATTGATCGTGTTAGCATGAAAGTATTAAGTATATCTGGGGGCAGCCATGTGTGTAACCAAGATAATTTCTTTCTGAGGCAGATACCAAAAATATTGGTTATAGGCTTTGTTGATGAGGATACTTTCAGTGGTGTGTACAACACAAACCCTTTCAATTTTAAACATTTTAACATTAACTTTATAGCACTGTATGAGGATGGTGAATGAATTCCTGATAAATCACTGCAACCTAACTTTACAAATGGTAATGCCGTCAGAAACTATATCAATCTGGTTCATGCTAGTGGAAGACATATGAAAGACAGGCCACTGCTGATAGACCATGTAGGATTTTGTCATGGGTACACATTATTTGCTTTTGACTGAAGCCCTGACCAAGGCTGTGGATGTGGTGACCATTATTCACTAATCCACTCTGGCAATCTGACAGCTGAAATACGTTTTGCTGATCCTCTACCAGTTACTGTGAATATGTTAGTGTATGCAGTCTTTGATAATGTGGTAGAAATTAATCAAAGACAAATGTGTTTGACTTCAACTAAATATGAACACTCAACAACTGGACACCTTTCTCCAGGCAGACTCTTTTACCAGAAACAGGTTTTTGGAGGGAGTGGTTGCAAGTGATCCAACTACCTTCAGAGATACTTCCAGACACTTTAGTAGGGAATACACAACCCCTGTCCACACTGGTGCCTGATTCTGCCCTGCGGTAGTCTTTGCTCTGTGGCTAACTCAGCTAGCCTGCCACCAATAGACTTGGGAATTTTTTTCCTGTCCACCCACCCCAAACCCAGCCTCTATTAAATCCACACTAACCCCATCTCTTTTCCTTCCCTCCTCCCATTGGTTGTGACTTTTGTAGAGGCCCTCCACTTTTAAAGGGCTACCTGCTCTTTTCTCCAGTGTCTAAGTTTCTCAATTCCTAACTCCCTTCATCAGGCCTTACTTAATTTATTGCCTCTTCTTGGCTGTCTCTCCCTTCCTCCACATCTAGATCTTTTAAGTATAGTGTTGCTTGCTGCAAGTGCAAATAAACAACCATCACAGCTCCAATCCTCAAACCTTAACTACTGTAGAAACCACCTAATTTCTGTGCACTCAAGTGACCTTACCACAACTGGATAGATCTGACCTTTTTTACCCCTCCACATTGCACTCCAATTCACAAAATTTAAAAATGTTTGTAGCTTTTCCTCTGCCCTGCTTGCTCACACTCTTCATTATTAATACCAGCATAGGCATGGTTGATGAATGTCCTCTCCATCCCACCACAGCACACACTATTGAATACCCTCTGTTCATTGACTGGACAGCTATCACTTGCACCAACCAGAACCACACCAATTACAACTCCCAGGCTACACAAAATCCACTGTTTTTGCACAACACAGTATTCATACTTTTTGATACACCGCTCCTGCTATCCGGTTTCTGGTCCATGCATCATCTAGTTGACAAGGAACTATCCTTGAAGAGAGAGAATGCTGATTGTGTAGCAAATACCTTGAGGAACTGGTTAAACACTTACTACTGTTATTGCTGCTCATCTAGGACAACATACACCTCAATTCTGGACCTCCTCAACCTGGATCTAATGTCAATGGAAAACAAAGGACCCTACCCTGGCAAGCATAAACATATGTAGCCTGCTTCCAAAATTTGATGTCCTTACAGCCTGGGTCACTCAGCACACACCTGACTTCATATCAGTTGTACAGACGTGGCTGTCACCTAAGATCTCTGATACTGCCATAGCATTACATGGCTACACAATCTTTAGGCAAGATACTGTACCCTGTCCAAAAAAGGAGGGGGCTGTGTTCTTTACTTAAAAAAATCCCTAAAGTGTCATGCCCTGACTCTGCCTAGCACTGGAAATGACATACAAGTCCTCATTACCAAGATCCTGCTTGGAGCACACAACAAAGTGCTGACCATTGCATCAATTTACATTTCACCCAAGCAGACAGAGCAAGGGTTAAACACTTTCCTTGATTGTATCAACAATCTTGAACCTTGCTCAGAAGTCATAATGCCTGGTGACTTCAATGTAAACTGGCTCTCTCCCAGTGCTTGTAGATACAGGAATGCATTGTCTGCTTCAAATTACTCTCAGCTAGTGCAGTTACTGACTAGGGTAAACTACATGACTTATACCAGCACACTACTGGATTGGGTGCCTATCAATTGTCCTGATCTTATCACAAAGATGTTCTCCATGATACCTTTAGTGACCATTCCCTATCCCTGCAACTGGACAAATAGATTCACAAAACCCACAGCTAAAATTATTCATAGCAGAGTGTTGTCCCATGCCACCTTGGGCCACTTAAAGTGCAGTTGCATAAACAAGACTAGTCACAGATTGACACTGCCACTGATGTGGACACTGCCCTCAGCAATTTTGTCTCTCATTTCAAAGTTGCTTGTGATTCCCATGCCCTGTTCAAAAAGCACAAAACTAAGGCCTCTATTATCCCCGGATTACACTAGACCACTTAGAATAGATGAAATCCCAGGACCATCTCTTGTATCGAGCAAGGGCCACTGGTAAGAAGCAGACATGTGGGCTTACAAAACTGCCAAGAATGCCTGTACCAGAGCTTCTCAGACTGAGAAAGTCAAATACTACAGAAGTGCCCTAGCAAACTCCTGGAATGATGGTAGGAAATTCTGGAGTAACATGTCAGAAGTGACTGGGAAGAACTCCAATGTTGCTCCCACAATGCTTAACACTGAAGGCACATTCACATACCATAGTCACATGCTACATCCCAACTTTTTTGATTCCTCCCCTGATACCACAACTGATGTTCTTGTGCCAGGAAAGCAACTGGTGCACCCACCTTTCTATTTTAAAACAATATCTGAAAGTGCAGCCAGAAAACATCTACTTAAAGTTCTTGGGAAGTCCAGATTAAGTGGGGATCCTCTTGACTTAAAACTAATTGCCCTCACTCTGGATGTGAGTCCTCTTCCCCCTTACTAAGATAAACCTCTCCCTCAGGCTTTCTCAATTCCCCCATAAATGGAAATCAGCAGTGGTCACCCCAATCCTTAAAAGTGGTGACAGAACTTTACATAGCAATTGCAGACCCATCTCAATCCTCCCTCCCCTTTCCAAAGCAATTGTATGTATCATGGCTGACCAGCTTATAGATTACCTAGAAAATAAAACTTGCAATGTCCACGACAACACAATTTCAGGAAAGGTCACAGTACTACCACACGCCCTTCTTGAATTCATAAACTTCATCCACCATGCCTTGGACCTTGGCCAACTCATTAGAGAGCATTTATAGACCTTACCAAGGCATTTGATACAGTCAATCACTCGTTGCTGACAGAACAGCTATCTCAGTTATGTAGGTCTCTCAAAATATACCATATGTTGGTTTGAAAGCTACCTCAGGGACCGTTCTCAACAGATGAGGATCAGTGATGTCCTCTCAACAAGGCAAGAGGATGTGGGTGGGTGCCCTTTGTATAAAGTAGTCCAAATGGTCCTATTGGGTGCTGGTTGAACAGTTGACTTCAATGTAGAAGAGAAAAAGTATCTGGAGTATCTGGAGACCAGCCACTCAGTTCATCACAAGAAATGTCCTTTTGATTGTAATATTTTCTTAGAACACCATGATCCCCCAGGTTCTAAGAAAATATTACAATAAAACTGCATTTCTTATGATGAACTGAATGGCTGGTCTCCAGATACTTTTTCTCTTCTACTCTCAACAAGGTAGCCAGTCACATCTGGAGTACCACAAGGTTCAATCTTGGGCCCACTTCTATTTAGCATTTTTATGAATAAGCTCCCTGCCTTCTGCAAAGATAGGATTCTTCTGTATGTGGATGATGCAGTAATCTACTCGGGCAATGCTGATCCCTCCCTCCTGGAGAATCACCTTCAGATAAGTTTTTCAGATGATGAGGCCTGGTTCAACTCACAAAAACTGATTCTCAACTACAAAAACTACAATTATGGTATTCCATAGTATGCATATCAAGCAGAAAAAACTAAAACTAACTATTAGTAACAGGTCTGGCATTGCACTAGAGCATATGTCCTCCTTTAAGTATCTGGGAGTAACCCTTGACAGCACTTTATCATATGCCACCCATATTTACAATGTCACCAAGGCCTTGAACATTTGTCTTGGATTCCTTACAGTCATAAGCATGGCCTGACACCTGAAACCCTCAACTTGGCAATGCAAAGCTCAGTAATCTCTGTTATTGATTACAGGCTCATGATCTATGGTTCAGTCACAGATACTGCCTTGAGCCACATATCTTTGGCTCTAAGCAAGACTTGTAGGCTCCTCATTGGTGCAGCATGCCTATCACACACTTCAGACACCTATGAGCAGGATAACTGGCTCCAGCTAAAGGGCAGAGTCATATACTAGACCTGCCTCTTAGCTAAGAAGACCTTCCTCAGTCTTATGTGCCAGTGATCCAGGAGATTCTTAGCCCATCTTGCAACCCCATCACACTAGAAGCTCTGAATGCCTAACCTTTCAAGTACCCCACTGTTGTACTATTCAAGGTCAGATCTCCTTTGTAGTAAGAGCTTCCAAGTGGTTCAACTCCTCTCCTGCTAGACGCCATCAACACCGTGACACTGGGCACTTTTAAATGCAAACTTTAGCAACTTCTTCTTGCTAGAGCCACTTGTGACTGTTTTGCATAATATGCTGGTCCTCTTTCTTCTCCATCAGTTACCTCCTGGCCCCCACATCTTGACCCTGACTCTCACCTGCTCCTAACCACCCTTCACCTCTTCCACCATTTCTCAGCCCACATGCTCCCTTATTACTCATCCCACCGCTACCCCACTCTCCACCCTATTAAATCTTCCCCTACTTCTAACTTCTACATACCTTCTAACTCTATTTAATTGCCTCACCCTGACCTTCAACTCTCTTATATTTCTCCCTTACATCATCATCTGACTCTAGCAGCATTCTTTTCTCTCCTTTATTTTATTTCTTCTGAATGCTGGACCAGTGTTACCTCATCTCCCCAGTATCTCTTCCCTTACCTGACACCTTGCCTCTTGCAACATTCTTTTCACTCCCCTCTATTTTATTTTTCTGTTGACCCCTGGTACAGTGTTAGATAGAATTATAGTATACAACATTAATAACCTTAAACTATGTTATCCTGCATACTTTGTACAATGCCTGTGCTCACTATAGTTCTTAGTTTTGTTTATGTCATACCCTGACAATGCTGCTGTCTGCATTATTGTACTTTTACTTTATGTCCTTTGTAAATTACTGCATGTACAGTACTTGCTGTTTTGTCTATGTTTGTACCTGTCTTTGTTAACATGATGTGGAACCTCTGAAAAGAGTTCTCAGGCTCAAAGATGTTAATCCCCAAACCAAATAAATAAATAAATGCCTGGTGAACAATCGTTAGCTATTTATCTCCTCAGACCATACTACTTTGGAGTTTTTGACTCTGTGGCTTTCTTCCAGACTTCACATTTTTTTCCCATCATCAATTGTTATGTTTTTCTGAAGAATGTGCAGAAACACTGTTTAACCTAAAACAGGTTCAAGATATAACGGGGCAGAAATAAGGTTTTGCCAATGGGGAGTCAAGAATAGCTCCTAGTCATCTGACGTTTGTGGCCAACCAGGAGCGACTCAGGCCAGCCAGGGGCTACTGCCAAAAAATTAAGAAAAAGTTTAGATGTATGAGAAAACAGCAATTATTTATGTTTTTTTGTTTTTGTTTTGCTATGGAAAGTATAAACAGCTAAGGCTAGTACTAGGCAAAACAAAGCAACTTTATTTATATAGCACCTTTCATAACCAAGGCGCTGTACATAATATAAAATGACAGCATAAACCATGAACATTTTAAAACAATCATTCAATTTAACAATTAGGGAATGCCAATGTAAATAAAGAAGTTTTCAGCAGAGCTTTAAAACTGTTGACGGTCAGGCATTCTCTTAACTGACGAGGTAGAGAATTCCACAAGGTTGGTACTACAAATGAAAAATCACAAGATCCTGATGTTTTTAGACAAACCTTGGGAATCTCTAGCATTCCCTCATCAGCAGATTGGAGAAGGCAACTGGGGGAGTAGAGAGTCAGGAGATCTTTCAGGTAGTTGGGTCCCTGTTCATGTAGGGCTTTGAAGGTAATCAAACCTACCTTATAGGTGATCCACCACTGAACTGGCAGCCAATGCAGTTCGTGCAGCACAGGCATGATATGACTGGTCCTAGATGTACCAGTCAACAGCCTGGCTGCAGCATTCTGCACTAGCTGCAGGCAACGGATATCAACCCCAGGCAGCCCTAGGCAGAGGGCATTGCAGTAGTCAAGATGGGTGGTAATGAAGACAAGGCAGAGCAAGAGTAGTACTAGGAAGAGAGAAGAGAAATCAGAATACCAGATTCTGGCCAGGAAGACAGGCAGAGAGCAGAATATGTAAAGAAGGCAAGCATCCAAGCAAAGAGCAGTTGCTCAGAAATGCTGCTTGGAAGATTATAAACTTTACAGGAAGACATACAGACTCACATTCATTAAATAAAAACTATTCCAACTGTGTGGTGTCATTTTTTATTTTTTATTGCATATTGTATTTTACACATTTTGTGTAATGCAAGTTATGGTGGTGCTGATGGGGGAGTCCAGATAGTTTCAAAACATTTAACAGCAAGCATTTCAAGCAGCTAATTCCCCACAAGTTATTAGTCTTCATCTGAATTTTGTTCCAAATGATGATGGAGGTCCTCCTCATTCTCACTTTCACTAGATGTGATATGAACTTCCTCCACTACTGCTACTTTGCTGTGGCCTGCTGATGAGGACCCACGAGATTTTGCTCCCAACCTATATTTTGTTTTTACAAACCACTCTTTTACTGATGGTGTACTGCAAAAATCTTGTGGTTCTGGGCCCTCCATGGAGATTAAAAGTAAGTCCGCTATAGTGCTGGTCTTCAGGTTAGCCCTCCAGTCTGAAAAAATCATTTTCATAGTTGACAATGCCCTTTTTAGTGTGGCATTAGATATTGGATACACAAGTACTAAAGCTATGGCATGAAGAATGCTGCTGAAGTATTGTGATTTTCTCTGGAAGATTACATGCCATACCTCAAGAAATGAGAGCTGCTTGTGATACTTGAAAATATTCTGTTTCAACAGTTTCCATTCTGTCATTGCAGTATGCACATCACATCCATTCTGCAGCAAGACAGGAGAGAAGTGGTTAATAAGAAACTGGATCTCCTCATTTCCAAATTCCAAAAGCTTGTGATCACTGTCAGGCCAGTTTGCAGGGTCAGTGACAGTGCCATTCTTTAACAATGGGTATTTGTCAAAATCCAAGAAGTGCTGGTTGAGACAGTCCATTACACTGTTTACAATCACTTCACGTTCCTTTGTAAGGGCTGAAAGAGCATCCCTTTTTCCCCCTTGGAGCTCAATTTATTTAAACACTGCTGTCCCTTTCTCATTAATAACCACTTCTCTCCTGAACTTGGCCAGTGTGGTTCCATCCTCTGCTATTAGATTTTCTGTTTCCAAGAATGCTGTACTGACAGTGTCCATTACAATGGGAAGGGATACATGAGCATCCTGTAATGCATGTGAGACAGTTGAAAGACCTGTTAGTATGTCAAAATAGAAGTGGGAGAAGATCAGAAATTTTACATTGAAAATTTGTTTTCTAAATCCCTTAACTTTTGCCTTGTTTGCTGCTGGAATATCCCATCTGGTGTCAGGCACAGGCTCATCCCAGTGACCCAGTATGCTTCTGTAATTATGAATCACAGCATGGAGAGAGTTCTTTTTATGTGAGAACCATCGTGTTTCTTGTGATTTTTTAAATGTGATCAGATGGGCTGATTAGCTTCAGCCACTCTTTTTAACTCTCTATAATGTTTTGGGGAGTTCTCATAAAAATAGAACATTGATATTAATATGTTGTCAATGGTCTGTGAAAAATAGATGTTCTTAAAAGCATCTTTAGCTGCTAATTCAAGCCTGAGAGAAACACAATGAATGGCAAGTAGCCATGGGCACTCTTATTTCAATAATGTCATCATAACCTTATTACATCTAAAGTTAACGGACCCACCATCTGCTCCTGCACCAATGCAGGAAAACTGTTTTAGGTTACCCATGTCCTGTCTCAACAATTGGAGTATGTGGAAGTCATTGCAGACCTCAGACCACTGGCATCAGCAGAGTTGACATCAATTAATTCTATAAACGTCATAGTAGGTTGCCCATTTTCAAGAATTTTGGCATACACAATCTCCTTCTCTGTGGTCATCCTGTCTATAGTCCCATCCATAAAGATAGAATGATATCTGTATCATGTTGTTTCTCCTGTGAAATGACTTACAATTGGTTTTCTCAAGTGATCGGCAATAGCTGCAATGAATGTGGCACACGCTTTCTCATTGGCATACACTTCACCAAGTTCAACACCATGACTCTTTTCCAGTGATATTAGTCCCTAAATTTCAGGAAGGTCCTCCTCTTTAACAATGTAGTAGGCAATATCAAAAAGTTTTTATACGTTGTATAAGATATTTTTATTCATTTTAAGATACATTTTTCTATTACACGCCTGAGGGCATACAGTCTGTTAAAGCAGCAGCCACTGCTTGTTTATGTCCTTCTGATATTGCATGCCTCTCACAGTTAGTTTTTTAACATTGTTCATTCCACTGATGTACGAATCCACTTTGCTCATTTTGCCAGCTATAGCTGCCCACTTTCTGAATACATCGGGTTTCTCTTGTCAAAACTTACACCAAATTTTAGTGGCAATGCCACCTTTTGCATCAAATTGTAACCATGACAAATCTGGATTTTCCTTTTGGCACTGCAACTAGTGCACTTGGGATATGTGACATGAATGGGCCTATTTTTTCTTTTCCTTAGTTATGGTAGCAGCCGGAGTAGTACTATCTGGTGGTGTTATGGTCAAAGTCATCAAAGAAGAGGAGGATGGTTGTTCTGCAACAGTTGCATCAGGTTGCTTGTATTTTCATGAAGCACTGAACCCAAAACTTAGAAGTGACATGATGGCAGACCATGAAAGGAAGGAGACAGGTCAGGCCAACTATATGTTTTGTAATTAAGAAATTTTATTTCAGTACAAACAGCTGAAAGGGATGAACTGAGATGTTTGCTTCAGGTCACGGTTAGGTAATAAAATGAAGAAAATTACTTTACTGTCTCTGTCTCTTTTTTTTTAATACAGCAAAGGGCAGCAGGGATATATCTCACCAGGCTAAGGAACCTCAGTGCTGCTCACAGGGTCCAAGTAGTGTCAAGGGACATCCAGAGCAGACTAAAGTTTGTCAAAAAATGTATTATAAACATGTGGAATTACAAGAACAGGCAGGATTTAGTTCACAAGGCTAAGGCCCCCTGAAACAGGTGGGTAATTTACAAGAAAATCACAAGGCTAAGGAACCATGTAATAAGTAGTGATGATGCTCACAGGCCCATGGACCAGTTAACCAAGCTAGATATTTTTTTTAATTAAGGTACAACAATTAACAAGCAGACCTCAAGGCTAAGGAACCTTGTAATAAGTTGTGCAGATGCTCTCAGGTCCGGGGACCAGTTAGAGAAGCTAGATTTTTTAATCAAGGTACAACAGTTAACAAGCAGACCAGGAATCTAAGGAACCTTGTAATGTAGTTGTGCTAATGCTCACAGGTCTGGGGACCAGTTAGCCAAGCTAAATATTTTTTTAATCAAGGTACAACAGTTAACAAGTAGACCACAAGGCTAAGGAACCTTGTAATGTAGTTGTGCTGATGCTCACAGGTCCTGGGACCAGTTAGCCAAGCTATATATATGTATTTTTTTTTAAATCAAGGTACAACAGTTAACATGCTGACAACAAGGCTAAGAAATTTGTAATGTATAATGGAGTCATGCTGATGCTTACAGGTCTTGGGACCAGTTAGACAAGCTAGATATTGTTTTAATCAAGTTACAGCAGTTAACAAGCAGACCTCAAGGCTAAGGAACCTTATAATGTAGTCGTGCTGATGCTTATAGGTCTTGGGACCAGATAGCCAAGCTTAGAAACTGTTTTTCTAATTGAGGTGCAACAGTTACAAAGCAGAGCACAAGGCTAATAAATATCTTGTAGTGTCTTGCTAATGATGCTCACATGGTGCTGTGCCCCACTAGTCAAACTGGCAATTAGCTGTAGGTTTATTTAGTAAAACAGAATAAAATCTGCTCTCTCCTAGACTCCTACTTCAGGCTCTTGCTTAGATTACTGAAAGTAAAAGGAAATTTATGAAGTACAACCCCCCCCCCATGAACAGTAAATTTACTTTCTTTTTGCTTAATGCAGAAGTGTAAGAAGGCAAATCTCTCTGCATTTTCACGTAGTAAAAATAATCATCTCCTCCTTTCAGTTTGTCGTTTATATTGAAAAGTGAAAGGCTATTTTATTATGTATTAAGTATTAGTAGTAAATCATGTTTTATTCATAAGAATAATGGAATACATTCAATTGAGCAAAGCTCATTTTCAATGAAGTTCCCAGGCCAAGTAATGTGCACAAGTTGCACATACACATATATCTACAATATGTTATAAACAGAATAACAATCACATTAAATGCAATAGACAGACATCAATAACATTATAGATCTCGAACAATCTTTAAAGTGCATTACAGTGATTACAAATAGTAACTTTGTTGGACCAAGTCGAGCACCAGTTGTTAAATTCTAAAATATTAATTTTGGCACCAGGACATCCTAAATACGAGGGGGAATGATTTCAGAGGAAGGCTCCCCCCTAAAAGGAATAGAGGATCTTCCAATGTTTAAGTTACAGTTATGAAGAGCAAATTGAACTCCCTGTGAAGACTTCAGGCTCTTTCTAGGCTCCCTAAATTCAAATAGACCAGCAATATAGTCTGGAACCTTATGGTTCAAGGCCTTAAGCATAAAATGCAGTATATGTAAATTTCTTCTCACAGCTGGTTTAACCTAATTTAACTCATTAAATAGAATGCACCGATGAGTTCTATAGGGTGAATCCAAAATAAAATGGACCAGTCTATGGAACACTTTATCCACCTTATTTAAAAAGTGTTCCAGTGGCCCCTCCACAGAGTATATCACCGTAATCAAAAACTGGCAATAGCAGGAACTGGCAAGCATAAAGGCTGGTAATTTTCAGCTCCTGTCAGACAGTCTCTACTCAATTGAAAAGGCAATTAAGTAATTTAAATTAGTCAAACAGATCAACTCTCTCCTCCATATTGTGTTACTCAGATATATTTATTAGTACTTGAAACTAAAAGGCTCAATGATGAGCTGCAGTTTAGTTTCAGTTTTGACTAACTGACAGAAAATATGGTCTCCCCCCCCAAACAATTTCCTTCAGTTATTTCTCTCAGAACAGCAAAACGAAAAATATTCAGTAAAAGTAGATTTTCCCTGATTGGGGCTGCTGAGATCAACACGACTGTGCCTTTCTGTTCAACACTATTAGTATGTGACCAGCAAATGTCATTCAGTACAAGTCTGATTAGTGATAAGTAACTCCGCACGCTCCTCTCTCGATCGTTTATTTTCCAGATCTGCTGTCATGAAGGCAAACTGCTTGATGAATGTTCACATATCCCACCCCAAAACACTGTGATTGCCTGTAAGATGGTGACAGCCCTGATGCACCAATGGTAGACTGCCACACATTTACTTTCAGAGACATCCCACTCTCGATTGGTCATTGCAATACAGCGATCATGTGGTGCAGAGCTAAGAGCAAGCCATCCCCCCGGCATTGATCTGAGTCACATGACATACAACTAAAATGTCACATGGTTAGAGTAGCACTGTCTTGTAACAGCCACTAAATCTAACCTTCATTCATCCTCCATTACATGCGGACAATGTCTTTATTCCTATGAAATGTCTTGTTGTTCATTCTCATACTCAGTATGTTAAGGCACAAGATGTTTCATAAGAATAAAGACCTTGTCAGCATGCAATGAACAATGGCTCTGGAGGTTAGAGTGTGGCAGCTGGTTGTTACTAGAATGTACTGACAACATGACATTTTATTTTAGTCAGTAGTATTCATGTTGCCAGAACAAATCCAGAGAAGCTGTACTAGGACACGACAGCCCAGATGCAGGTATATTCCATTTGTTTTAGATGTTTCAGCTGCAAACTACAAACTGCACTGGGGCTGAGTAGTGGTGATCGGATCGCATCTTTGATCAGCACAACAAAGATAATGGAGTGTCATTGCTTTAAAAGAATGCTGAATGGTGTTGTCCTCAACTCAAATAAACAAGTTATATCTGGGTGTACTATTTACATCAGGAACGCATGTCAGATGCATTCCCAGTGTAAATAGTACACACATATATAACTTAGCTTGTTTGAGGACAAGAACACCATTCAGCATTCTTAAAAAAAGTAGCCAAGTGACTCTCACTTGTTCTTTACCTGCTGATCAAAGTCATTTTAACCACAGCAGATGCCCTTATTTTGACTGTGAAGCCCAAGTCTTAACTACACCTTGGACTTGGGCTTCAGTTTAAAAAATATTGAGTGCATGTATAATCGTTCCCAGTACTCACTGCTGCTCGTTTAACTGAAGGACAGGGCATGACTGCTGCAATGGAGATTTGGGTGCCACATCAGAAGAGTTGACTCAGGCGCAGGCTGTAAGTAATTTCCTCCCCTTCTCCCCTTACACACCCTCAGTACACCTACTCCGCCCTCTTCCTCTGATTCTCGCATCTCATTTGGTGCAGAACAGTTTATTTCCTCCCCCTTTACCAACCCTCTGTTCATTTACTCCACCCTCCTGCTGGTATCTGGCATGTCTATTTGCCTTTTTCCTGCCCTCCCATTCATTTTCCCAGCCATCTGGTGTTAGTAGCCACTCCCCTGCACAGCGGCTCACTGAACAAAATCTCACCAAGTTAAAGTGCTGTCAGCAGTGCCACTGCTTCTTGCTAGGACATAGAAGCAGGTGCTATTCTTGCATTCAGCTGCCCTATTCTGCACCGGGTATCCCCTTATTTCAAACCCTGTATAACATCTACGAACTGTGACCATCATTGTATATTTTTCTTGCATCATAGATGAAAGGTGCAACCTTTAATGATGTGGTTTGGATGCATTCTGATAATTTAATAACAAATGATCGAAAAGTTTATGCATTTGTTAATCAATGGAGAATTGTTAAAAGGCTGAAGCATTCTTTTTCTTTTAGCCAACAGTAAGTAATTTCATGTTACAATTATAAACAGCACTATTACTGCTGGTAGATATAGAAACACGGCATGTTGTATTCTATAGCCAGCAAATGTAGTTTACTTTTATAGTGCATAATTATTCAATGTTCTTGTTGTAAGGAGACAATAAAATACAACCGTTTGTGCAACACAGCAGATTGTCTGTTTATTTACATAGATACATAGATGTTGACCCAGATAAGGGCCTACAATATGACAGCAAAATCAAAGCCAACATACATATAAATTATTAAAAATGTACAAAAACACAATATTACTGAAAAGGTGTAGGGCATAACCAGGGCATTACACCATCAACCATGCCATTTTTAAAGGGGGTTTTCTTATTTTGGCCACATGTGACGATGGGTTTCAGGTACTGCAGGGTTTTATTTAACTCTTAAAATTGATTAGCATTTTGCTCATAAAAGTGCTAAAATATTGTGAAAATGCATAGCACTTGCCTCACTGTGTTTAACAAATATAACACTTCAAGAAAACCTATATAAATACTTTCAGTACAGTTAGTATTGTCCCAAGAAAAAAACTACTAATCAATTATTTAAAACCCTGTACTGGTGTTGTAGAAGTACATGTCAGAACCATTGACAGCTTGTTCTTAGCACTCTGAATCAAAGACCTGTTTTGGATGTTAGGCACCACTGATTCAGGATCATTAATTTCCGCTAAAGATCTAATAAAATTATCCCACCTCCTAGATTTTTTTACCATCAGATGTTTGTCTTTGTGAAGTAACAGCCTCGACTATGTCATACACATGAGACCCTTCAATGAGCATGCCATGATATATAAATTCACCACAGTCATTCCAGTCTGTAACACCAGCAGATCTTTTTAGTTTGTTTAGCAATATTTCAGTGTGGTTTTTGGCATGCACAGAAATACCTTGTAATATGTTATTGTAAATATCATTGGTACCAGGCAGATGTGCTGCTGTGCTATCTTGGTTGCATTAGCTCATGTGGTGTCAAAATAATGACACATTTGCTACATCTTTTTCACCTTGGCATACAACTGTGAGGTAGCATTGCATCACACTCCCATACCCTTTAGCCTTCTCCTATTCAGAGAGATCAATCCTTTGAAGAACAACCCACATTTCAGCATCCAGCCATCATTCCACACCCTTTCGTGGTGGCTCTTCGGGGGGGTGACATCTTAGTAAGTCCAGCTGTTGTGGTGGTACTAAATACATTTTTTGTGCATAGTCCATGTCTATTCACTTGCTTGTTAGAAGACTGGTTAAAAAGGGTATCATAGCACTAAGCAAGGTGCTTAAACCCCCCAGACTGTGTTACAAGCTGCTTTTATTTTATTTATTTTATTTTTTGCAAATAACTTTATTTATTATTTTTTATATTTCAGACAAATAATACAAAACCATACAGATAAAACAAACCCAAAAACAAATCATGAAAATCAACGGTTGTATATGACATAATCTCACAATAACCCCCGTGGCAGCTAAAACTTAGAACTTACAAATAAGTTTACTTTCCTTACAGAGTTTAGAGTAATATGACATAGGTTAACCTAGCAACAAAAGGAGAGAGAAGGAAAAACTGTGGTGTAGCCTTAAATTTACATCTCAAAGGAGGGAGACAAGGAAGAAAACACCATCAGGAAAAATAAACAGAAACCGTAATAAGGGGGACTAAGGGAGGCGAGATTCTCCAATAAAGGGAGACATGGAAAGTGGCCTTTCCAGTGACTACATTTCATGATCCTTGTGTATCCCCAGAGGGAGGATGGACAAGAAAGAGTGACCAGGGAACTAGAACCAAGTTCCCGGGGGCCCATGATGGTAGCGTTCAAGGGTCTCTCCCTCCTAGTAGCCAAATTTGTTTTTTAGGTGTGTAAAAAATCCACCCCAGCATTTCTGGAATTTTCCAGCAGAATTGAAGAGATTGGTGACAGACCTTTCCGTATTTAAAGCATTTAAAAGTTTGTCCCACCATTCTCTGTATAAGGGTTCCCAACTGCCTTGCCAGTGCCAGAGAATTACCAGCTAGGTGACAAGAGCTACCATCGCCATCTGCCACTTTTGAGTCCAAGTTGGAATTTGAGCATACATCCCTAATAAGCAAACATTTTCGTTGAAAAAGCTGAGATGTTACAATAGGGCCACCCACTGCTTGACTGAGTCCCAAAATTAGCCACCTTTGGACAAGCCCAGAGTTTATGATGTATTGTGGCTAGGGGGTCTCCACAGTCCACACAAACAGAAGAGGAAGACCTGTATATCCTGGATAGTTTGGCAGGAGAAAAATAAAGGTTATGTAGGATGTTGAATTGAATATTTCTAAGTCTATCTTGTTTAATGCAGGCATATGAGTCTAACCAGATTCTTTCCCAAATTTCAGCCGGCCAACACTTAGCAAAATTGGACTCCCAGTAGTGAGCTATGGGGGTGTAATTGCGCATTATTTCTGTCAAGATTAACTTATAAGTCTTAGAGACCGCTTTACGGCTGTCTGCTAACTCTCTCATTTTTTTTTTAATATGATTCCAGCTCCATCTGTCCAAGGACTTTTCCCCAAGAAAAGGCTTATACTTCGTTGAATCTGGTACAGTCGTAATAGATTGTCATGACCCACCCCGAATTTATTGACGAGCTCCGGTACCGGGATCAATGAATTAGCTGAAACAAAGTCTGCCAGATGAACTTTGAGAGAATAATTACCTATAAAACGAGTGATTGGGCGATTCCCTATTTGTATGTTTGGGTTCCTTAGCAAAGGTTGCGTCAGGTCTCTCATATAAGACTTATGGAGCAGCAAATAGAGCTGATGTAGGGCCTTCACATCCCAACCTAATGGAGTGTTTTTTATTTTTAGGGGAACTTTAGACCAGGGGGGTATATAAGAGAGATTCCAAATCTAACTTGAGATTATCAATTGAGAAGCTATCTAAGATAAGCCAGGGGGAAGAATTCGGGGTTGCTTCGGTTTCAGCCACCCACTGCGAGCATCTCGTAGCGTGACTAGCTAAGTAATAAGCAAAGAAGTCAGGCAATTGAAGCCCCCCTAATTTTCTAGGTTGGGTAAGTTTTGCATATGCCCGATGAGGTGCTTTGCCTTTCCACAGAAAATCTGAACAGCATTTATAAAGTGGTTTAAAGAAGGACTTAGGTAGATAGATGTTAAGATTAAAAAGGGGATAGAAAATTTTAGGTAAAACCATCATTTTTAAAGTATTTGCTCTACCCCAGAAGGATAGGGGTAATTTGTTCCATCTCTCTAAGTCCTCCTTAATAGTTTTGAACAGAGGGCTTAGATTAAGATTCGCCAGGTTGGCAAGGTCTTTCGAGATTCTAATACCCAAATAAACCAGGGAACTTCCCTGCCACTGAAGGCCCAAGGAGGAACACCAATCTTTCTGTAAGAGAGGAGATAATGGATACACATTAGTTTTGTTACTGTTTAATTTGTAACCTGAAAAACCACTAAAACAAGAAATGATCTGAAGTAATTGAGGTAGGGATTTTCTGCTGTTTTTTATATGTATAAGCAGGTCGTCTGCAAAGGCTGATATTTTGCATTTGAGCTTGCCAACATGAATTCCCTGGATTTGGTTGTCTAACTTCAGAGCCCTTATTAGGGGCTCAATATATAGATTGAAGAGGAACGGAGAGAGCGGGCAGCCCTGTCGAGTACCGCGGAAAAGGGGAAAATCGATCGAAATAAGATTGCTGCATTGGATTCTGGCCTATGGGCCTGAATAGAGAACTTGGATGTAATCTATGAAACGTTGGGGAATACCAAATTTGCTTAGTACTGCAAACATAAAACGCCATTCTACTCTATCGAATGCTTTTTCTTCGTCTAAGGATACCAGAGATGCTTCTAGCTCCGGAATCCCAGCCGCAGAGATTAAATAGAATAACTTCCTGAAATGATCCACGGAAGAGCGTCCAGCCACGAATCCAGCCTGTTCTGGACTGAGTAACCCTTCCCATGATAATCTTAATCTGTTAGCCAGAATTTTGGTGTATATTTTAACATCTATGTTAAGGAGGGATATGGGCCTGTAGTTACCCACTTCAGATAGAGATTTCCCCGGTTTGGGCAAAATAATTATTCTTGCTTCAAACAGTGTATGATTGCTAACCCCATGGGTGTGTCAATACGCATAAACTTGGAGTAGCAAAGGTGTTAGCCATTTTTTAAAGGTTTTGTAAAAAGGGCCCATAAAGCCATCAGGACCAGGCATTTTGTCTGACTTTAAGGGGTCGATAGTTTTGGATATTTCCTCGCTTGTAATAGGAGCCACTAGCAATAGTTTAAATTCCTCTGACAATGTCGGGAAAGGAATCTTACCTAGAAACGCCTCATTTTGGTGTTGTGTTCTGAAGTACTGGGCTCACTAGAATATAATTTTCATAATAGTCATGGAACAGCGCTAATATACCTTCTGGGTCCGAGACCAAAGCATTCGTTTGAGGATGCCTTAAGGCTGCCACCCATTTAGCAGATGAATGCTGTTTCAATTGCCAAGCTAGAAGTTTACCCACTTTGCTGCCTTGGCCTATATATGAGGCTTTTAATATGGAAGCAGACCTCTCGACAGATTCCCTGAGAACACTCGCATATAAGGCTCTAAGAGTGGAAAGTTCTTGTTCTTGTGATTGGGAAAGTGTACCGGTCTCTTTACTATCCAGGTCTTTAATTTTATTTAGACAGCTGGTTAAGAAATTGTTTTTTTTCTTTTTCCGCACCGACGCTATACGGATAAGTTCTCCTCTCCAAGTGGCTTTCAACGCAGCCCAAGCCCGGTCCATTGCCGTGATCGATCCCCAATTAGTAGCAATGGAGTTTGATGAAAAGTCTTGAAACGCATCCACTATTTGATTGTCAGACAATAATTTGTTGTTGAGCCCAGGAGTAGGATCTTGTTGGAATGTTTGGCAACAAACACTGCAACATGATAGGAGAATGGTCAGAAATTACACGGCTAAAATGTTGACATCTACTATGTAAGGTAATAACTGCTGACTAATCAAAAATAGTCAAGACGGAATAACTTTGTGGACTGGAGAAAAAAGTAAATTCCTTACTTAAGGGATTACTTATTCTCCATGGATCTAGGATGCCCAATGAAGTTGTAAATTTAGCAAAGCCCTCTCGAGGAGGAGCTTTGGTTCCTTTATGATAAGTCGGTCCAGACGGTTAGATTGTACAAGATTCCAATCGCCACCCAAAAGTATAGTAAATTTAAAAGGGGCCATAACCGTAGCCAGGTGTGTGAAAAGGATGGTGTATCTAAATTAGGTCCATAAATGGAACCCAAAACTAAGTTTAGGTTGCCAATTTTGCCTGCTACAAAATAAACCTGCCTTCTGGATCGGAAATTACTTCCTTTGGTAAAAGTGGATTCCTCAGCCACCAGTATAGCTACTCCCCATTTATTAGATGTAAATCCTGAGCAAAAACCTGACCAACCCATCTTTTTGAAGATAATGCAGTTGTTCGGTAGCAAATGGGTTTCCTGCAGAAACACAATTGAAGGATCAAATTTCGCTAGGTGGTTTAAGATGATATATTTCTTTTATTGTCTCTCCCTCCTTTTACATTCCAGGACAGAATATTTAAGCTGCTAACCATGCACGTGTCAGCATTAACCCCATAGGAAAGGAGAAGTTTCTGCCCCCAGACAAAAAGGAAAACATATCTCTTCGATTAACCCACCCCAAACACACACCTCCAAAAAGCCACCAACCTCTAACAAACCTACTGAATAACCCAGCCCTAGACCTACTCCTATCCATCTGGCCCATGATGCTCACCAGAAAGTGAGCTCCACCCCCCTCCCAATCCACGCTTAAAAGAAGACAGTCAGCTGCTAAGAGCTTGCGAATACCCACAATTAAATCCCAACTTCGTTATAATTGACTTACACATACCATACAATTGGTATCTCACTAATTTAGTTCCCGTAACTTTCCAATAACTATTAAACATGTTGGCAGAAGCAAACTGCCATGCATTTGAGAGCAGTGAATCATTGCTTAACATCTGGAGCATATAGAGCAGTTAGAGAAAAAAAAAAAAAAACACAGCACATGGCTAATAGTAGATGCCTGGTCTTGTACTCATCTTGACTTAAATTATCCCACTTCTACAGACTGATTACAGATTGAAGCCCCATTGTAGAGAGATAACTACTGGAGAGGCAACCAGGAGTCAAGAGCAACTGTAGGTATGAAAGCAAGGTTAAAACAGAAGAAAAAAAAAATTAATAAAGTAGGCTCCTGGAGGGTTAGCCTATATAAAGTGCAGACCACACGGGTTAAAAACGCAGGGAACATAGGACAAATTAGGCCACTGACTGCCTGGGGGTAACCCCAACTCAGATCCAGGCTGTAGTGATGAGTTTTATCCATTTAACCTTGATAAGGATGAATAGAAGCGAATAATCGCGGTAAAAACTGCATTTAACCAACCAATTGTGAAGTCAGAGCTCCCTCTAGTGGATAACATAGCGAATGTCCCACATCAGACAGCAAACAACAGTCCGTGGAAACCTAGAAATATTGCTGTTAGAATAAAATTAAAAAAAAAATAGAAGAAGGGAAAACAAGTCATCACCAAGCTAAATAAAGTCAAGTTCAGCTTAATTAGGTATTCAGCCAGTAAGTCCTCCAGAAAAGCATAAAGCCACCTCAGGAACTGGTAGTGATTGCAAGAACCAAGTCCCATTAAGTGTCACAAAATAGGCTCCTTAGTGCCTTCAGTAAATTGCCATTTCAGCCTTTAGAGAAGAGATCAGGGTAACATTTCTTGAGAGCCTTCAGAGCTTCCTCAGGAGAGTCGAAGCGTTTGGATCCCTCCGGCAAGGTTACCTCTAGACGTGCAGGATATAACATGCAATGCTTAATACCGGCGGCCCACAGCTTAGAGGTGATGGGGTGAAAGCTCGCCCTGAGCAGGAGCGTCTTCACTGTTAGGTCTGGCACAAGTCTAAGTTTCTTTCCTTCCCACAAGATCGCCGAGAGTTTCCTGGATTCTTTAAATATGAATTCGCGATCCAAATAGTTGAGAAGCTTAAATATGACTGGCCTGGGAGGATCTGATGCCGGTGGTTTGGCACACAGAGAACGATGGCCTCTTTCAATTATGTACTCTGGACCGTTTGGAGAGGGGCCTACCGTCTGCTTGAGGAGTTTTTGCAGAAACATTATCGTGTTCTGGCCTTTGTCCCCCTCAGGGAGCCCCAGTAGGACTAGATTGTTTCGTCTGTTCCTCCCCTCTAAATCTTCCAGACAGTCTTCCAGTTTTGCGATTGATTTTTTGCATTCAGCAATAGAGGGGTCATTTTTATCAAGCTTCCTCTCCACGGATGATATCCTCGCTTCAGTGTCAGTTACACGGCGAGTCAGTTGAGTCAAAGCTGGTTTGAAGTCCGCAACTTCATCTATCAACTTAAAGAGAGCTTCTTTAATCATAGAAAGCTCTGAGTAGACCCGGGAGGGTGTCAGATCTTCTTCTGGTGTTATAGGAGAAGAGCTCCGGCGGGGCCGTTTGGCCTCGAAGTTCCTGGACTGGCTTCTCCATCCCCTTCGCATTGGACATAAGGCTGCAGCTGCTCACAGGTAGATAGTGAAGACACTTATTAGTCAATGTAATGAAATAAGATAGTTTGCTGGATCGTTTTAATGGCAATTTGCAAGCTTAATGGATCGGGAGGGATAGCACTCGTGGCAATGCTGCTACTCTCTAGAACGCATCACGTGACTCCATTTTATTTATTTTCCTTTTAGACTTTGGTAACTGGGTAAGGCTCACTGGGCACAAGTGCCTGTTTTCAGGGGTGACCTGGGAGCACTGGGTGGTTAAGTGCAAACTTGGAGACAGGGGTTTGAATCCCACAGCCCCCACTTGCATACTGTGTGACCCTGAGCAACCTTGTGCTCCCAGGTTGCACCTGGAAACAAGCTTCGGCTTAGTGTGCCTTTCTGGTTAAATCATTTCCCCTTTCCTTTCCTTAAGTGACTTGCTCAGAGTCACACAGTATGCAAGTGGAGGTTGTGAGAATCAAACTCAGGTCTGGTCTGCTGGATGTATCAAGCTTGTTCACACCTCATTCCTCTAACCTCTAGGCTATACTGCCAGCCCCAATGGTTATGTTTAACAGACAGCTTTCCATTACTTAATTTTTTGACAGTGTTACATCTCCTCTTCAGCATCTTAATCTGGTTAGCTGTACAAGGTATAGTCCCTTTAACAGCACTGAATGCCTCCTTAGCAATTGCAACTATTAATTCATCAGAGGCTGAACAGAGTGTAGCTTTTCTTTGCTGGTATGGCCCCTTCACCAGCAGCTTAAACAATGCAAGGTTTCTTTTCAGACATGCTGACATGTCACAATACTATGATCATCTGGCTACAATGAACAATTGACACATCTCTTATTCTCAATGGGCTCTTTTCTTCATGGTGTATGCAAAAGGTAAATCAGGTGAAAACAAGCCAGACCTTAAATGATAATATTCAGGTGTTGCGGCTTTAAAGTCCACCAAAAGATAACCATAGGCCTTGTGAGTTGCATCTTCAAAGGCCTCTTCCAAAAATGTGATCTTTCCAGGATGCATCTTGTGAGCCCGTGTACTAACCTGTAGCTTATATATGGGCTTTTTAAACAATACTATGTAATTTGCATTTGAATTTATGTTCTGTCTTTTTTTTTTTTTACCCTGGACAAACAAATTTTGTGTGACATTGACAATACTAACATTTCTGTGACGACAGTAATGAGTGAAACATTTTTGAATTTCACAGTTTTCAGATGCTGTTTCCATTAAGTCTCCTATAATTAAGAGATTTACTTTTTGGGGTGGTAATAGTTCATCATCTTGTAGCATGCTAGGAATACCATCTATACATTTCAACTGAGGAAATTTACTGTATAATTCTGCATACAAATGTTGCCAACATCTTTAACACCAGATAATATTTTATGGAAATTTGGCTAAAGCATTGAAACCTGCATCCTGTATGCTTTTAATAAAGTAACTTTTCCCACAGTTTGATGGCCCAGCTAAAATACAGGAAAATGGGTATTCCAAATGTATATCCATACCATGGTCAGAAGTCATAAGGCAGCATTTTAAAATCCTCAGTCAAAATTCTTTTGTTGTAGGCCACCCTAAAGGTTTTCTTTTCTGGCTTGTTTTCAGTAGTGATGCTGTCTTCGTTCAGTACAACTTTTTTCAACCCTATAGTGAAAGACTGTACCCCAACACTTTCATTTGCACCTATGTCCTTGATAAACTAGTCAACTAGTAATTTGAGGCAGCTGTAATTAATCTTTTTATTATTAGTCACATAAATTGTAATTCCTTTACACGTTATACAAATGTTGCCATTGGTCAGTTTGTAACCATAGGTTTTAGGACTGCCTGATACAAACTCCACAATGTGTGTTCATCAGGTGGACGTTCACTGTCAGATCACCCAAATAGTCCCCCAGTGGTGGTTGCCAATCACCTGGCCTGCTAACAAATGTAACAGAGTCTGTGTCATGGTACAGGCAAGGGTCTTGTAGGGTCAAGTAAACTGTATGGTTTAAGTCTGGCGAAGACCATGGTAAAGGTAGCTATACCAACATTAATGTTGGTAGCATTAGCGTAGTGTTTTTCAGCATATTTCCAGTATACCAAAGTCGTAGCATCATTAATGAAATACAGACCAGATACATGGTAGCAGTCTGTGAAAAGGTACTGAAAGAGTTCTTCAGCATCCTTGACAGTGGCAGTGTTCATCAGATTGGGGTGCTGGTCAAATCTTCCCCACAATTAATTCAAAAAACAGCTTTGAAATCTGTCTTTGTGCAGGATTGTGTGTTATATTTTCTGACTGTAAAACAACACCCACTTTAGCACAGCACTGTCTGATATATGCTTTACATTCTAAATCAGTAGTACACCAAGTTGGATACCCTGAAGTTCCAATTTTTCTTTTAGGTGTAATTTAATATACTCTGTAAAAAGACTGCCAGATTGTTCTGCATATTGCAATACTTCATATATCTCTTCTACCTTGTTCCCCTCTCTAATGCCAGGTTTAGTTCCTCAGATCACCATGTACCCTACCAAGTTCTGGTCTACCATAAAAGAGCTATCTGGCCATTCTCCAGGAAGTGTGCTTCCTTCCAAAATTACCACTGATAATATTATCATTAACGATAAATTAGAGATACTGCAGGCTTTCAATTATCACTTTGCCACTGCTGTCCTGGCATTTAATAACGCACCTGTAAGCAGCCTTCCTCCTCAGAACAACACCCAGCCTTCAGAACCAAGTAGCAATAACAAGGACTTCTCCTTTTCACCTACCACCATAAAAGAAGTTGAAGAACTTCTTCTATGACTAGATACTAAAAAAAGTTCTGGAGTCGACTCCTTTGACCCATATTTCTTGAAAATAGCATACCATATACTTGCTACACCTATAACACACCTAATTCAATCTGTCCCTAGCACAAGGCTCCATCCCCAAGGCATGGAAAACTGCTCACATCATTCCCCTGTTGAAGCAGGGGACCCCTGTGACCTAAATAACTATAGACCAATCTCCCTTCTTCCCATACTTTCAAAACTTCTGGAAAGAATTGTAGATACGTAGCTGAGATCTTTCTTAGACAATGCTAGACTACTTAACCCAGTGCAGTCTGGCTTTAGAGCTAAGCATAGTACAATTACAGCACTGGCAAACGTTACTAATGATTGGCAATGGGACCTAGACAACAAAAAATTTGCTTGTGCCATGTTTCTGGACCTTAGTAAGCCTTTCGACACTGTCGACCACTGCCTACTCCTCTCCACCTTAAAAACTATAGGCATTGGCTCAACCGCACTGGGATGGTTCCAAGACTATCTTTCTGATAGGCAGCAACAAATTAAAGCTGATGGAGAGATTTCTCTACTTAAACCGATAAAAAGAGGTGTCCCCCAGGGCTCCATACTGGGCCCATTACTGTTTGCCATTTATATCAACAGCTTGGACGTAGACATCAAAGATGACAGTATTCACTTGTTTGCTGATGACACGGTGCTCTACTTAAGCTGGGAATCTCCTGAAGCTGCCTGTGCTGAGTTATAAGCTGACTTTAATACTCTGCAGTACCAGCTCCTTTGCAAAAAGTTACTACTAAACGCAAAAAAAAAGGCCATTCTTTTCTCACCATCAGGCCCAGGGGCTTACTCTGCTGTCACTAGTCCATTACCATCAACCTCTACCTTATTAGGAGAAAATCTTGAATTTGTGACTAAATTCAAACACCTTGATATTTGGCTAGACAACAAATTCTCTTTTGTGGAACACACAGAAGAACTGCTGAAAAAACTGAGGCAGAGACTTGGCCTTTTTTTCAGAATTAAACGCCTATTGACCACAGATGCAAAAAGACAGCTTGTCCAATCTACATTCCTTTCATTAATTGACTAGGCCCACTTCATTTATGGCCATTGCCCTGCCTCATATCTTGCAAGACTGGATGTATTATATCATAGAGCACTGAGATTTATAACTGGCCTCCCAAACTCCATACATCACTGCTCTTTATACGCAGCCATAGGATGGCCCTCCCTTCAATACAGGCATTATAGAAATGTAGCCCTATGGACGCTCTGAGCCCTTACCAACAAACTCCCATAATACGTTGCTGACTGTCTCCCCCTTAGTCCTATTAGGAACTATGCCTTAAGAAGTCAATCGCAGATTTCTTTGAATGTCCCAAGGGCCAACACTCGCTTTGGAAGGGCCACCATAAGCTATGCCCTGCCTACTGTCTGGAATAGGATACAAAATTCATTGAGACTTAGCTCACCTGTCAGTCCTGCCTTTTTTAAGACCCTCTATGACAAAACATTTGCTGAAGTCTGTAATTGCTTCTATCGCTCCGAGCAGCTTGACTATTGTTCCTCTCTTCTTCAACACTAGTCCCAGCTGCTTATCCAAATCAGCCCTTGCCACTAGTACTCCCCCCTCCTCTGCCCCACTTGCCCTTAGCACCCTCTGCATCCCTTTTATTCACCACCCCCCTTCTGCCACATTTACCTAAGGCTTACACAATGTTATGAGCACCTCCATAGCTTAAGAATTTCCATCCAGGCCTGTAACGTGTTTCTGCTGGACAGGAATATAAATAATCTTTCTTTTTTCTTCTATGGTTTGCATATGACATCCATATACAGTACATCCTGCTCCTGTGGAACTGTATATATATATATATATATATATATATATATATTATTCAGGTTGTGTTATGTATATATTTCTTGTACATGTGACTTGGAATGTAAATACTCTGCTCCTATCAGTATTGTAAACATGTTGTTCCTTTTGTATTATGTATATTTATATGTAACTGTACAATTTTCCCTGCCAACAGCAGTTCCACCTTGTAAATGAGCTTGCTCAATGGTGATCACCTGGATAAATAAAGATTTGATTGATTGATTGACCCTCCGGAGATCGCTGATCATCTAAATGGGTACAAGGCTGTGACTGTTGTGTTGTCTCAGCATATGTGTGACACAGAGTAAATATCAGCTTTCCACCTATGCTGTTGGTCAGTATGGGCAAAAAGAGGCTATGAGGTAAATACACTTTAGCATTAATAAGCCCCAAATATTGTCTGAGATCCCTGAAATTCTCCTATATGACCACTGGGTGCCCTGTAGAATATGTCTTGGTCCTTTTTACATAGAGATACAAACTGGTAAAATCATAATATGGGATTTTCTCATCAAGCTGCACATGGTAATGTCAATGGAGTCCATTTGTACACCTCCCATAAAGTGATTCATAGGATCCATCAGTTCTGGAAAGCAGGTTGCTTTCAAAAAAGCATGTACCTGTGGATTGTCACACACCAGCTGTTTCCATTAATGCTCCCACATAATCCTAACATGCATACCTTTTTCATGTCTGAGATAGTTTAATTTCTTGATTTTTAGGTAATATAAATGTCCGTAGATTGTGTTAAGCACTGGGTTCAACAGGTCTTCAAAGTAACACACCTGGCAGCCATGATAAAAACAGCGTAAAAACTCAGATGTGGTGGGGACACTGTCTATTACAGCATAACTATCAAGAAAATAATGACAGGCATGTACTTCCCTACCATTCAATGCATGCTGTATGGAAATGTTTTCTTCTTTACTTATTTACATCAGCCACCGTATGGCAGGTGTGGAGTAATGCTTGCACTGGTGGTGATAGTTGTCAGTGGGTATAATCACGATGGTGTCTGGCTCTAAAAATTTAAACTAAAAGATAGCAATGCAAATGAGCAATATAGTGATGTACTGGAAAGGGTCAGTTTGGCCCCATTCCTCTGCATTATCTTGCAACATCTGCTCAACACCATCTTGAAATATTTCACAGGTTTGCTTAGAATCTCCATATCTGACTTGCAGTAGTGATGTAATTCCTTTTTAAAATAAAATATATCTTCTTTATGCAATTCATACCACTCCAAAAACTTTTTTTTTCCATCAGCCATCAGCCTACTTCATAATTTTTGTGATCTGGCATAGGCCTTACATAATTCTGATTTTCCAGTGTGTTAAAAAAGTGTGGAAAGTAGCCTTTTAGATCCACAAAACCTATAACCCAAGGCATTGTGGCAAGATGCATAGGAAGGAAGTTTAACCTGTCTATAAATCAGATATTTAACTATTTTACAGTTATGGACATCAGTATATATCCCTGAGTCAATAACTCCACTTCCATTTTTTCTTTTACAAGCTTGTTTAAGATGAAGTGGCTGTCATATCCCTTTGCATTGTGAGCTATAAAAGTGTACCCATAAAACACTTTTTGGATAAACTTTTTTTACAAATTGTGCAACACAGTCAGTGCCTTCAAATGTCCACTTCCAACCTCTTTCAATGGCATAGATATTATCTGAAGTATTTCTAGAGTCACCAGGACTTGCATCTTGTATGCATTCAAAATCATAAAATATATAACTGACTAAACAAGGTGATGACTTTAAGGGGTGGATGTAGCACAAGTGAGTTTCAAAAGGGTGTACATCTGTAAGACATTTATGGCACTTTGGCCGAAAACAAATATGGTTCTCACCCTGAGATTTTTAGTATGAAGTGTACAATTTAGATAAATGACAATCAGGGTAAACCAATGTATGCTGTCTATAGCAGGTTGCTGTACTACTATGTTTATGACAATCAGGGAACTGTACCACCTCATTTTGTACTTTACTACAGCCAAATGATCTGCATCCATAGCACATGTTAGGGCTTGTGTGTGAACCTTTGTGCATGAAAAGGGCATGACAATGCTCACATACATTTCTGGCCCCAGAAGCCTTTGAGATTTTTAATACCATAGCATTACTCGGTAACACTTGCTTCGAGTCTTTTAAAGCCGCCGAGTCACTCGCTGTCCTCACTCTACACTCGGCAGCTTCTTTCCCAGGAAACTAAAAAAAGTACGCAGAAAGAAAAAAGCTGACATGTTTTTTATACTGACCAGTGCTCTTTCTCTACAATTTATACAATATTGTTTAGAAGACCACACGCTGCTCGGTCATGCTACAGTCAGCGGGAAAAGTGCAGGATAGTGAAAGTTGCTTGGAATGCTATAATAACTAGATTTTGGGTTATTATGGCATTTGAAGACACCCATAATCTGGCTGATAAATAGGGTCACCAGTAATTATATTTAAAAACATGGAGGAGGGTAATAGTTTCTTGGCCAATAGAAGCTGAAATATATTTTAGATGGAAATGCTTTAAAACAGTTGTAACGTGGAATAAAAATATGTGATACAACACTTCTAACAACTATTTAACTTGTTAAACCACAGACTATGTAAAACAGAAACTGATGAAATAATTCAAACATCCTTCTATTGAAATGAATTGGGACTTTGTTTTAAGTGGGAAGGGACATTAGGAGATGGTGTTCTGAAACTTAACTATTTAAGGAGCAGTTGAAACCTTTGGGCAAATTTTTTTTTTGGTCCAGACCTCCCCTCCTCCCCCCTAAAGGGAGCTCAGCCCAACCCCTGTGTCATCCCCCCATGCCCAGGCTTACCCCTCTGGGTGGGGCCATTGGGCAAGTACCCCTTCCCCATGGTCTTTCAGATCTTGTCCTGGCTTACCCCCCCAGGGTGGGGTTAAAGCAGTGAAACCCCCTGGCAGACACTGGTGTCAGCAGGGATGGCAGCAGAGGAGAGTATCATGCATAGGGGTCCAGAGGTTTTCATGATGATTTTTCAAAAGTGGATGAGGATGTGTAATGGTGTCCCGTGTCTGCCCTGCCCCCTCAAGTGATGGCCCTGGCACAATAGAACCCCCAGCCTCTGCCAGAGTTCCATGATGTTCTGGGCACCCTATCCCCTCCCACCAGAGAGAGACCAGTCTCGGGGATGCTCAATCCTTCTACCCCTGGCTGGACCTCCAACGTCCTGATTCTGTTTCCGAACCTGGGTCATTGGCATCACAGATGGATGCTCTGCCTCTGCACACCTTTGGGAAAATTTTGAAAAACATAATATTCAGACACAGTTTAGCTTGTATTTCACATATCTTCTATAGATTTCACCTATCAGTTATCTAATACTGAAGAAATACCCACAAAAACAGGATCTTTATTCTTTAGAGTTCATCTGCTTCTATATCTCATTCCCTACTTGAAATCATACTGCTCTGTTAGACTTGATTATGCCTAATTTGAGGCTTTTAAGAAATCTACAAAAATATTTGTATACATGGTTTTAACTGGAAATACAAAAATAAAATAACTGCTCTCAATACAGAAAGTTAATGGGAAATATAAAAATAAAAGAAAGTTAGTGCTTCTGATTGTGATAAAACCAATTAAAACAACATAAATTCAAACTTACTGAAATGTGATTAAGATGCTCATAATTCAGTTGATCACAATATTTCAGACATACTTAAGCAGGGTAAAGGGTGTGTGTGTGTGTGTGTGTGTGTGTGTGTGTGTGTGTGTGTGTGTCTGCATATATCATTAAAAACCTCTACAGGAGGGGATCATTATACAGATTCATTTTATAATAACCATGCCTACTGTTTAACTAAAAAGTCATTGGGTGTGAGTGTGTGTGTGTGTGTACCATTAAAAACCTCTACAGGAGGGGTTCATTAAAAGATTAATGCATTCCAGGGTGGGTGTTATGCTGGGATAACATCACATCTCTGGTGGTTGGGCCCAAGGCTACAGGTTGAGGGTGTCCAACACTCGAGAAGAGATGTTATCTGAGCATAACACCCACCCTGGAGTGCATTATTCTAATTATACAATGGCTAATGTTTAAATAGAAGAAAAAATAATTAAAGAATTATTTTTTAAAGAGTTTTTTTTCCTAGTGTGTATTCACACAGAAATAGTTATTTTTTCTGTGTTTCCAACAGATGGCGCTTTCTGTCAAATACATGTTTTTTTTTCTGTTTAGTATTTGCTTGCCAGTCCCATTCAGTCTGATGCTCCTCCTCCCCCTGAACTGTATTCTGCATGCAGTTCTCCACGTACAGTTTGGTGCCGTAATTAAATGTTGTACCAGGACATTATCACTGCAGTGTTTGGAGCTCCCACTGTGTCATCCTGCTACCAGCCTTCTGCTGTTGTCACTCTCAGTTGGAAGTCTGCAGCTCAGTTTGTGAAGGTAGAGGAAAGTGGGTAGGGAGAATGTGTTTTTGTTTTCAGATATGCCGAAGGTTAAAAAAAAAAATGAATGTGAGGTTAACAGCGACAGAGGAGAACAGCTTCAGGCTGACTGTTATGGCTAGCTGTTTGCCTGCTCATCTGTGTAACTTTTATATTTTTCTTTTAGGGAGTCATGCAGTCAGCTGCCAATGAAACCCCACTGATTGTTCAAAGTGGAATTTTTCTTGTAGTTCTCCCAGTACACTTGTGCGTTTTGTACCGAGAGATAAAAGCAATATACATATTCAGTGTGTTTACAGTGGGTAGGAAGTGCTGACTGCAAGCGGGGTGGGAAGTGTCAATTTCAAGCAGAGCAGAGACCGCTGAAGCTGCTCACAGAGACGGGACAGCTGTGGCACAATCTTGTAAAACTTTCAATGCATTCGTGAGTGTGCTGGAACTAGTGCTGAAATGTTATGTTGGGATAATATCATGGGTCCAGTCCCAGTCTGACCAGTCAGGGAACAGCATTCTTTCTTATCATTGTATGACATATAGATTCATTTTATAACACCCATGCCTACTGTTTAAGTAAAAAGTCACTCTCATTATAACATTTTATTGCTTATAATTGTGATAAATTCAGGTACAACTCTACACATCTAAAAGTTATTTAAATGCTTGTAAAATGTGCACAATTGAGTACATCACAGTACTTCAGACATATGTTAGTGTGATAAAATTGTGGTGGCCACTCTAATGATCAAGCTGGCCTGAGCATTATCTTAAACCCACATAGTTGCTGTTCTCATGAGAGGCAACTGAGACTTTATTGTGGCATTCTAGATAAAGTCGTAATGGTTTCAACTGGTTAGGGCTTTCTCTATTATGTTCTAACAGTTTGCCTGCATCCGACATCTCCCAAACTGCCACCCCATTAACGCGGACAGTTTTGTCTTTCATGAGGTGTAACAGACTGTTCAATTGATAAATGTCTAACCACATCATGACATATGCACCCTAGACCCACAAGAGGTGAGTTTTACATTTTCACTCTTGAAATAAGTCCATTCAAAAGGCATTACTTCAAGACATGCACATTTAAGAAAAATATGTTGCTAGAGTTTTAAATAAAATAAACATTAGCTAAATACACTAAACAACTTGTTATAAAGACATACTTTCTGATAATCTGCAAACATTATGCTTTGCTTTTCTTGTAAAACAGAGATTAGCTAAAACAATGTGTGCAGACAAATAACATTTTTAAAATGTAAAATGATGCCAGATAAATAATACACTGGAAACATTCTGCATGGAGCGGGAGTACTGATGGTTATAGAAAGAAGGACCTCTCAAGTCATTTAAAAAAGAATTAAAACAAGCTGGGCATAGCTGAACCACTACTCGTCATTTAGACTGTGGCAAAATAAAAAAATATGAAAACTGTAGGGGGGCAACAGCTATATGCTTTCTTTCAGTGTTAATATGAAACATACTAAATGTACAAAACAGCATTTTAAAAATATACAACCATACTACACAACATTATTTAAAACACGGTGCACTTGATCAGAAGTTTTGCCAGTTTATTTAAAAAATATAGAAGCAGATTTTTTTAAACAGGGTGAAGGCAGCATTTGATCAGAGGCTTTACCCATTTACTGAAGAACCTCTCAATGTATAAAAAAAAGGAATTACACTAAGTTGGGCATAACTGAACCACTACCAGCCATTTAGACTACAGCAACCCTACACCAGGCACTTGGGGTTAAATCCCAAAACTGACACTGTGGTGTATCATGAGGGGGGAGCTGCACTCCTGAGGTGCTGTGTTCTGGATGAGACGTTAAACCGAGGTCCCATCTGCTTGTTCTCATGGTAGTTCAGGTGGATGTTAAAGATCCTATGGCACTTCTTGAAAAGAGTAAGGGAAAGACTGAAATATCAAACCTGCCTACTGGCCAAAAAATCCATTTCAGGTCTCTGCCCTCCTGGGGTCTCTGGACCTTTGCAGCAGGCTGCCAGGTCCCTGCCAACCCGGTACACCGCCGCAGCCACCTTCGACGTTCCCAGAGCAAGGACCTCTCGTTGCCAAAGATCTTTCCATCACCAAGCCCCATCCTGGTTTAACTCCCTTCCTGAAACTATCTCCAAGATCCCAGGTATTGGCTGCTTCAAAAAAATCGCCCTCCACCAACATATTATTGACAGCCGATGTTGTAAATGCTTGTAGCTGCCCTGTGCCGGTCCCTCCTAACCCTTTCAGGCCCCTCGCCTACCGGTCTTTTAACTCTACATATTAGTTTGTGACATGTTGTTAAATTGAATAATGTATCTCTTGCTGTTTACCAATGTTAGTACCTTACACTAGTTTGTTCCAGTACAGCTTCGCTGTCTGCTCTCTCCAAGTGTGTATTTTATGTATCTAACCTGTACGTCATCCCTGTCCTAACCTCACTCTACTGTTGTCTCCCCCCCCTTTTTGACGAGGTACCTTTGTAAACGAGTCTTTGACTCAAAGGTTGTAAAACTGATCTCAACAATAAATAAATAAAAATAAATAAATAAATACAAATTTTTATCAAAGAAAAGCGCTAAATTACAATACAAATTCCAACTACATCATCATCACATAACATTATATATCCAAGGTACATTCTACATTATACAAAATGACAAGCACAACTCTTAAGTACATGATTCATGTATGATTTAACCAGTGTCCCATTATTCACAATTAACCCAAAGTAACTTAACTTCTTCTTCAGAAAACAATTTTATATATTTATTCATAATACCCTGTAACAATGTTTTGATATTCTGTATCATTTCTAGGGGGGTAATAAATCTCTGCTGTGTAACTCATACACTTCTAGCTTGCCACAAGAAGTTTTTAATAAGTTCAAAAACAATATATAAGGTCTCAGGGTTAGATTTTTCCACCCACAGGAGGATGATCCAAACATAAGATCTGAATACGAGATATGTTTGAACAGGGGTGCTTGCCATTCACCAGCCAAAAAAGCCCAAAAGGATTCAGCATAATTAACTCATAATCTTCCATAGTTGCATAGCCAGACCATATCCCAGACAAATGCTGGAAGTCTCTTGCTATCCAAAAATTGCAGAACTGTATGTTTTTACCTGAAGGGCAGCTGGGGAAACCACTTCTTTTTTTTCTGCCTGGAGAGTGGCTCTATAAATCATATTCTTGTCTTCTGTTTGGATTTGTACTGGAGTAATCTTCCATTTTAAAACATTCTTTAATAAACATAACCCATCTGTAGGAAGCATGTTAACACCTTTCAGTAACCTAGCTTTGAGTTGAGTCCAAGGGGCCATGCTTGGGGCTAGCCATTCCAAAACTAAAGGTTTCCACAATCTATCACCAGGTTTTACTACAAGACCTATATTATAATTAATAAAAACACTAGAACAAAATGCAACTGGGTTGATCATATTGACTCCACCCTCCTGAAATGGCCTGCAGGTAAGTTCTCATTTTATTGGGTTTAACCTACTCCCCCAAAAAGTTTGAAAGAAAACACTAAAACAGTTGGGGGGGAGGAATATAACTAATATATAAGAAAATTGGGATTAAAATGGATTTAATAAGGGATGCCCTTTTCTTTTTAGAAATTTGTTGTCCCTCCCATCCAGTGATTAACCTATTTGCCCTGGTAAGATCTATATCCCAGTTGGCTTTAGCCAAATCTCCTGCTCCAAATTCTACTCCTAATATTTTAATAGAAGATTGTGAGGGAAAAAGCAGCAAAAATATTATTATTTGGCAGTGGTGTATCCTCTGAAACAGTTCCTATACTTTTATACCAAGGTTTATCTGGGTCCCAGAAAATTTTGCATATATATCTAGTGTACTATTCAGGGCTGTTTCTGACGTATCAGGGTGTAACACTAATACAATGTCGTTTCCATATGCACTGATTTTAATAGGCTCCATGTCTGTTATTGTTGTAAACCTCTGATCTCCCCTTGGGCCGTTATATAGCTTATTAAGATATTAGTCCTGAATGTGTAGAGCAAGGGGATTAGTGGTCAATCTTGCTTGACCCCCCTTTTAACCTTTATCTTCTTACCCCACCAACCATTTAGATTAAGAATTAGTACAGCATTGCTATGCATTACCTTTATCCATCTTACACATTCCTCTGGTATTCCATAAGCTTGAAGAGCAGCAAACAGAAAATTATGTGCTAATCTATAAAATGCCTTCTCTTGATCTAGTCCTAATACATAACCCTGTAATGTGCTATGACTCCCACTCTGAAACAGTTCTCTTAGAATGACCAGGTTGTCATGTTGGCATCTGTTGGGAATTATACATGTTTGTGCTGGGTGTACTAAGGTCCCTGCTACTTTAGTCAGTCTAGCAAGGAGAATTTTACTTAATATTTTGAGATCAGTGTTTAATAAGATAAGTGGTCTCCAGTTCCCCAAGTCCTCTTGATACCCTTTTTTTGTACAGTAATATTAGGACAGCCTCATACATCTCTCTGGCTGACTCCACCGGTTGAATACTCCGGCAGGGTGCTGTAGCGGGTGGGTGGAAGACTCCACTGAGTCACTTCATTTTCCATTACAAAATACATCAGCGAGTCCTCGGAGGATCTGGGATACACTGAACAGCTGACATGACAGAGAGCTGCATGGTGCTTGGAACCCTTCTCACATCATTGTGCCTGTGAGTAAAAGGAAAGAGCTTAAAGATTGGGGATATTACAAATGATAAGTATACTCACAAGTATTTGGAACAGCATCTTGCTTTAAAGCTGCAATTTGAACTGCCTGTGAAATGACTGCACTTTGTTAACTGCTACTTGGAAGTGAATATATTTAAAAGTAGAGACTGCCAAATTCTTTGAGTGACTGCACCTGTTTCCTGTTACTATTGGATTGGTCTGCCTTCTGTATAGAACCTTGCATAGTCATCTTAATAGCACCTGAACACTTTAATTGGGGGTAATTTAAATCTGGATAGTGGGAGCTCACACAAAGGCTGTGGTGGCAGAGTAGCAACTAGTGTGGTCTCAACTTACTATTTAAGAACAGCCCCAAGACACAGCAGCATCTTTCAAGTGGTGGCTGTGTAGTGTCTGGCTGATTCCTCCAGCTGAGTACTCCAACAGAGTATGGATGAGTCTGCAGGAGTCAGTAGGGGAACAGCGGAGGAAAGAAAGTAACTTTTTGAAGGTTGGAATTAGTTACTTAGTATTCTTAGCTTTATATGTGGCTGTAAATGGGTTTGGGTAGTAATATCTGTTAGATGTGAGATATGAGTTTAAAAATGGGGCAAATGCATATTGTTTATGTACTCCTTTTAGGATTGTGTGGAATAATGGAAGGGAACATATATGAGATGAATATGTCTGCCCATGGGGAAGGTGAGGGAAGGGGGGGTATAATATTCCAGTAATGATTAGTAGGGAAAGAAAGATTCATGTAAATATGAATGTTGTAAATGTGAATAATTTATGTCAGATACAAACTGGGTATGTGGAAATGGGAAAAGCAGATAGAAAACCTGTAATGATTACAGAAAGAAAAATGAAGTATGGAGATAAAAGGGAAGTAAACAGGAGTAATTTGACAGTTATTCAAACTGATAAAAGATGGGTACCAACAATGATGACTACTAATGTAAGAACTTTAACTACAAAGGTGGATGAACTTGCTGCAGTAATGAAGAAAAATGAAGTCCAGGTGGGTGTGATAACAGAGACATGGTGTAGTGCAAATATTCCCAGCCAGATAGTTGCAATTTCGGAATATCAGATAGAAAAAAGCAAGGTTAGAGCAACTTGGGGGAGGGATAGCTTTATCTATCCATGATAGTATTTTTTGTAGAAGATTATTAGATTTGGAAGTTGATGGGTTTGAAATGATGTGGGTAGAACCAAATGTACCAGATCTGCCAAGGCAATGTAGACCGTTAATTGTAGGTCGGTTTTATCACCCCCCTACAAGTAACAAACGACAGTTGGTAAATCATATCATTTGGTGTTTAGACAAAAATTGGGGAAAACATGATAAGTGTGGTCTTGTTATTATGGGGGATGCAAATAGACTGCCACTTGAAAAAATATCAAGTGAAGATGGTTTAAAGCAAATAATTGAAGAACCTACAAGGGGACAAAATGTGTTAGATGTGGTTATAACAAATGTAGCAGATTTTTTTTTGTAAACCAACACTTGCAGAATCTATTGGGTTATGAGACCATAAAGTTGTATTGCTACCAAATAGTTCAGAGGGGTGTAGAAGATTAAAAGAGAAGAACATGGTGTTTAAATGTTGAAATATTACTAGGTCCCCTTCTCCTCCATTATCTGCTCTTTCCCCTCTCCCTTGCTTCTAGTATAAAGATACTAGCCTCTAAATTAGTGGTAACAGCTAGGATGGTACACTTTGCTTTCTTGCAAATCATGTTGGAAACGGTGTATGTAAACTATATTGGACCTTATGTATATGTCTCCCATGGCCTACATCTGTTCACTATCACCACATTAATGTCCACCATATCTGTACTATGTTATATATATATTTTTTTTAACTTCCACTTACTGTATTCTCTGTATTGTATCGAATTTATGTCCAGGACCGCTTTGAAAATGAACTTGCTCAATGGTGTTATATGCCTGGCTAAATAAAGTTGATTGATTGATTGATTGATTGAAGAGTTGAACCTTGGATGTGATAGCTGGTAAAATACAGGAAGCAACATTTAGGGATATGAATGTAGATGCTACATTGGAGATGGTAACATCCATAGTTAATGAAGCTCTAGATCAAGTAATGCCTACAAAATAAATAATAAAGGTAGGTGGTGACAAACCATGGGTTACTGAGGAGTATAAAAAATTGATAAATGAAAGGCATGCAGCATTTATGAGGAAAGATATTATTGTATATCATAGGTTGATAAATCAGGTAAACCACATGGGAAAGAGGTTACGTAGGAATTTTTATGAAAGAAAATTGGAGGGGTTAAGGAAATCTGACAAGAAAAAGTGGTGGAACGGGAAATCGAGGTGATCAAATTAAAAGATGGGAGCAAATGTGTAGTTTTTCTGAGAGAGATGAAGGTGTTTCCTTTTTGACCTGCTTAAACGGGTGAAGTAAGTAAAGATTTACTCCCATGGGAAAAGGATATTTCAGGAGTAATGGCCCTCCATAAATACTTAGTATCTGTGGAAGAAATAGCAAAGGAATTAAAAAAGATTAAGATAAATAAAGTTGTAGACCCTGATGCTATTCCAAATTGGGTATGGAAGGAAGGAACTGACTCGATTGCACCATGGGTGTGTCATATATGTAATTGGTCAATGCTGAGTCATGAAATTTCTTTACAGTGAAAGCAGGCAGGACGTTTTCCCCTCCCCAAAATTATGGCATCTAAAAATATGTCAACAGATTTTAGACCAATTGTTCTAACATGCATGGTTTCAAAAGTATGTGAAATTCTTATTTGTAGATGGATTATGGAGGTTGTGGAGGGGGTTTTGGACAAAAATCAGTTTGGTTCCTTGAGGAGGTACTCAACTATTGATGCTGCTTTAAAATTTTTGGAACTAAGCATGAAAGCTTGGGATAAAGGAAATGATGTAAGGACTGTTTTGGTAGATTATAAAAAAGCTTTTGATCTTATTGATCATGGGACGGTAATACAAAAATTACAAAGTTTACATGTGCCAGAATGTATAATAAATTGGGTGGCCAGTTTTTTGCAGGGAAGATCACAATGGACTGAGATGGAAATCTGAGGTTGTGGGTATGTGTGGTGGAGTCCCTCAGGGAACTAGACTGGGGCTGTTATTATTTTTGATTATGATAAATGATCTAGACACAAAGGGCCCATGTATAAAGTATGTAGATTATACTACAATATTGGATATTTGGAAACATATTGAAGATAGTACTATGCAGAGTGATTCAGATTATATAGAAATGTGGTCTGAAAAGAATTTTATGCAAATCAATCTTATAAAAAACAAAGAAATACGTTTTGTTAAGCAGAATAAATAGACTGAGATAAAAGGATTGTCTTTTGGGGGTCAGGAGGTAGAAGTAGTAGGCAAAGTGAAATATTAGAGATTTATTTTTCAGAATGATTTTTCTTGGGCAGGACAGGTTTTAAGCATGGTAAAGGAAGCAAATATTAGGCTATACTTTTTAACTGTTATGAGATGTACAGGTTTGAATGAATCAGATTTGGTTTATTATTTTACTACAGTGTTTAGACTGGTGATTGAATATGGAGCTGCTGTGTGGCATAGTGGCCTCACTAAATGTGAATCTAAAGAACTGGAAAGAGTACAAAAAAGGGCACTAAGAGTAACTGTTGGGTGGGATGTGAATTATAGGGAAGCCTTGATTAAATGTGGGCTTGATAAGTTAGATACTAGAAGAGAAAAAATTACTAAAGAGGTTTTAAAAAAATGTGTGAGCCTGATCATAAATTACTTTGTTTACTTGTATTGAGGAATATGTCTGGGTATAATTTTCAAAGTAAGGAGATGTGGGAAAAATCTGTGGTAAGAACTCAAACTTACAGTAAATCTTTGTGCAATAGTTGAATGTGGTGAAATGAATGTTATTTTTTTTATTCTTTTTTTGTTTTAAAATTGTATGATTTTATGTTTTTGTATTCTGCTATATGTAAATGTTCATCTTTTTTTGCTGTATAGAAATGCAGCCTGTACTCTTGTGCCTGGTTGCAATAGTAAGTAACAAAGTATTAACTAACTAAAAAAAATATATTAGAGGGAGCTAAACTACCTGCTGACGACATATAATTAAACAAAATAATCAAAACTGGGGCTTCGTAATCCACAAAAGTTTTGTATAGGCCAGCACCAAAACCATCCAATCCTGGGGCTGCATCATGACACAGGCTATTGATGGCCAGCTGTGCCTCTTCCAATGTAATTTTATCAATTAAGGCCTTTGCATCATTGCCCTGTATTTGGGGTAGATGTAATTGATCAAAACTTTTTTTTGTCAAATCTTACTAAAGGCGTAGTCCCAAAAAATGCTTCCACAAATTGTTCTACAAGTGTCAACATACCTTTAGGCATGGTGACTATTTGACCTGCAGAATTTCTTAGACCTGTAACCATTCTATGCCCCACACTTTCTTTATATTCCTTAAATGGATCTCATCAACCTTTTTTGATACAAGTACTGAATCTTTATTCTTGTTCCAATGAATTTGCCCTGTCATACTGTACTTTTTTCATCTGTTGTTTAATAATCTTAATTTGGGGCACATAATCAAATTTCTGGGCCTCAGTTTGTGATATAAGGTTCTGTAATTGGCCTAAATAGTTGTAAGCAGCTTATATACTCTTATTTGCCAAATCTCTGGACTTACTCTGAAAAAAGACTTCCAAGCCCACTTCATATCCTCCCACCATTGCACTATGTCATCATAACAGGCTGAAACTGGTAATCTTGCTCCCCATTCTTGCACCCAGGCCCTTTTAACCCCATGATCTTCTAGGAGGGCTTCATTCAACTGCCAACTGTTCTTTTTACACCAAGGTGTATTCCCCCAGCAGATATAAACAGTTACAGATTTATGATCCGAGAACTTCCAAGCATTTGTTAGCACTTTAGTTGGAGTGAGAGTCTGGGACAGAAAAATAAAATTGATCATAGTAGAGAGGGGATCCTTTAAAAAAATATATGCCCTCCAGTAGCAAAAAGAGTTCTATAAGAATCAATCAAATTGGCCATAGTAACGATATTCTGAAGGGCATGGGTGTCACAGAAGAACTTCTTGGTTTTGTGACCTCTATCAGATTGCTCTAACCCACAGTTAATATCTCCTGCCTAAATGACTAACCTCAAGGTATGTAGATAGGGTTGTATCACTCTAAAAAGGGCACTCTGAAATTTAGTTTGTTGGGAATAGATAGTGATCAATCGAAATCTTTCAGTACCATAGTTCAAATCTAACATTAGAGCTGTCCCTGGGAATACATCTGTTAACCTTGAAACTGAAATGTCTGGGTTATTAAAAAGGATTGACACCCCATCACACGTTTCTTCACTTACAGACCAGAACAAAGGACCTTTGGTCCAGCTGTGAGCTGATTGATGGAGTTCCTGGTGAGTTTTCAGTTGAGTATCCTGTGGGCACCTTATATCACAAGCAAGATTCCCTAATGAGAGAAATACCCCATCCCTTTCCTTTTTGTCTTTAATGCTATTTACATTAATTGTAGAGATATTTAAAGAATGCATGGGAAGGACTGGAGGAGAGGAAGAAAAAATGCAGACTCAGCACATACTCAGGAGGGTTAAGAACCTTTTCTATGCCTTGTACGCTTAGCAATAGAGTCATCCCAACCCCCTTCTTCTGTGTTCGAGGTAACATCAGTCATTGTGGAGGCAACCGAAAGGGTGTCTGAGTCCTCATCCCCAGAATCTCCCCACTGTTTATCTGCTGGTAAAGAGGCATACCTATTTCCAGATTTCCAAGGAGGGGGAAATTTCTCTTTACATTTTTGCCTTCCTTGCCTTCTGTAGAAGTGGTCTTAGGGGATTTATTAGGTCTGGATCTTTTCTTGGAAGTGACAGTTTTGAAAGGGGGATCTGCAACCAGAGAGGGGGGCATGACATGATAAGGAGAGGGGGAAGGAGGCTAGGGAATGTCCTGGGATGCCACCATTTGCCTTTCTTCCTCTAGAACATCCTCAGCCTTGTTATTTGCACTCTGATTGGGTAACTGTGAAACATCCTGTCTGGTGGAAGCCCTCTCTTCCTGAGATGAATTGTCTTCTACAGGGATGCTTCTGGCTCCTTCCTCCTCATGCCTAGCTGCTGTTTTTGCCTGTGCTTGCTGGGCCATGTTAATGATACCTATATGAGAGGGGCAGTCTTCCCTATTGTTTGAGGCCCATGGACACCTCCCATAAGCATGACCAATCTTTTCACATAAAGTATATTTGAAAGATTTAAACAATTCACAGCAATGTGACCATATTCAAAACAGTGGTTACAATGGGAGGTGTTACATGTTGAAATTAAATGGGTTCAGGTTCCACATTTAAAGCAGGCCCAAGATTGTCCCACATAAAAAAGTGAACCTCTGTCTTTACCCAGAAAGAAAAAGTTTGGTAAATGAACTGGACCATTGTTGATGGAAAAAAGTTTAACCTTGGCTTTCCAACCCCCATTCCATATTTGCTCACTGTCTAGAATGGGGATGGACCTGTCTAACACCTCAAACCTTTGTCTGAGCCAAAATAATATACCTTCACAACTGACCCCCTAAATATTATTACTATCACTTTAACTGTAGGTTTAGTCAAAGGAACCACTAAAAAAGGAATCCAAAATGGGGATTTTTTTAGCTTGTGATAGTGAGACCAAAGCCTGTCTAAGCCTGTGACATTTTTAAAACTAATATCAAAATTAGCATTTCCCAAATGAATCAGTGCAAAGCAAGCCCTCTGATGAAAATAATTTCATAGACCCTTTCAAGAGCAGTTTTGCAATATATAGTCCATCAGGTGGTTCTTCCAAGCCACCTTTGTAAATTAGGTGCACTGCATTTCTTTTGGAGACTGGCTCCCCTGTGTTTTGAAAAAGGTCAGCAAGTCTAAACATAGGTGCTAACCAAGCCCTTTGCTCAGGATTCCTTAGTGAAGGCTCCAAATGGCCCATTCTTAAATGCTGGTCTTGAGGAGTTAATTTCTGTAAAGTGTTGGGCTGTGAAAAGGCTTCTGGACCCTCTTCAGTCAAATTAAGCGTTTGCCCCACGTTTGAGCTCTAGAATTTTCTGCAGCTGCAGGCTAAGAAGGCATAGATGATACTGTTGATACAGTTGCTGAATTTGTTGTGGTGGCGGCCAATTGAACATTTCCTTGCATTTCTGAATTATTTCTTTGTACAGTTGGATTGCTTGGGTCTGGTACCCATTGTTCTTCATGAGTATTAATCCAACCTGCTCCTGCTAGCACCCATTCTGGAGACCAAGCTTCTTGCTGAAAAACAACTTTTTGCTTTAAAGTTTCAACTTGAGGGTTTCCACTACCACTGCTGCCTTGCTAAGTATTGTCATTTGGCAAAGAAGGTAAGGTAATGTTAGGGATTACCTCTGCTATGCTGGAGTTCAAGTCCTTCCTGATTTTGGCTGGAGTGCCCCTCAATCTTTGCCATGGTCTGAATCATCATTGAGTAGCTGCAGTCTGTTGTTCCCTCTTTAGGGGACTGCATGTCTCTAGGCACATGGCCAAAACACTGTCTTCACTGTCAGCCACAATAGACACTTGCGGGCTCCCCGAAACAACAGTAGATCCAAACGCTGACACACAGTATGGCATGGCAGATTCAGCTGGGTAGGCCACCATTTCTGATATCTGGTTGTCAGGATCAGCTGGTGTACGTGACTCACAAGCAGTGGATCTCTGCTAGGCTGTGTGGAGTTTTTCTTGCAGCTCAGCTTTTTGCAACATAGACAAATGCTCCTCTCGAGCCAACAGTTTCTGTAAATGCTCAGTAGTCTTCAACTTAGAAATATCTGGCAATAAATCAGTTCATTCTGCCTTTTTACCATCCATGGTAGATCTTAAATCTTCAATAGAAACAAAAATATATTGCCCCATGTCTTCTTCCAGGAAATCCTGGACAGATATAACATTTTCAGTGGCCTCTTGACTAGTAGGGTCCAGGGAACAGGCCTGCTCCCCTGCCTCTGTAATGCCCATCCTCTCATCTGGCTCCAACACAGTGGCCATCTTGGACAGTGGACAAGGCTTCCCCCCACTGGAGAGTAGGGGAATTTCCCCGGTATCCTGGCCAAATTTTCCCTATTCACTAAAAATACCATTAACAGCTTAATTTGGTTCAATGTCAGTTGCCATCCATCTGTATCCCCCTCAACCAGGACGGGACTGAAAACAGGCAAAATTGTCTAGTCCTCCTATCCCAGTCAACAAAAACTAAATAAATAATAAAAGAAAAAAAAAGAAAATATGTAAAATTGTAAGGAAACAGCAGCTATAGTCACTCAGTGTTAATATGAAACATATTAAGTGTGCAAAACAGCATTTTAAAAATAAACAATCATAATACACAGCACTATTTTAAGCAATGCAAAGGCAGCATTTGACAAGAGGTTTTACTAATTTATTGAAGAACCTCTCAATTTATAAAAAAAGAATTAATATAAGCTGGGCATAACTGAACTACTTTTAGCCATTTAGACTGTGACAAAATAGAAATATGAAAACTAAGGAGACAGCAGCTATAGTCATTCAGTGTTAATATGAAACATACTAAATGTGCAGAACAGCATTTAAAAATATACAGCCATACTATATAAGACCTCTGCCTCCACTGTGGGGGCAGCTCTGTGGTGCAGTACTCAGACGATGCAGTACTTTCTAGAACTGAGCTGCACCGGGATGACCTAGGACCCAGGAGGAGTTAAGGGAGTTGGGTAGGAGCCTAAGGCAGTTGTCATGCTCAGTGACCTTTTCTGAAGTGTTGTCTGTCTACAACAGGGGGAGGATAGGGTACTCCTTACTCGTAGCTTTAATGCATAGTTGAAGGAGTGACACAGAGAGGAAGGTTTCAGCTACATTGGGGACTGGGGTCTCACCTGGATGGATGAAGGCCTATACGGGGGGGGGGGGAATGGCCTGCATCCATTCAGGAGGGGGACCCACAGTCCTCAGTGAGCAGTTTAAATGCTACATTGGCAAGCATTTAAACTAGTCAAGGGGGATGGTGGAAGGAACCAAGGATACATAAACTGTCCACCCCTCAAGCTGAAGTAGTCAATATAAAAAAACATAAATGCGGGAAATCCCCAAGGGTGCCTGATAGCAGGAAAAGTAGTATGGAAGAAATGGAGAGGAATGGAATTGAAGGCAGAGGGGTATGGAGAGTAGGCAAAAGGGGAAAAAAGGAGGCTGACAAGAAGGGTGGTAAAAGAATTTGGAAGGCCATGTGTGGAAATGCTCGTAGTCTAGGAAATAAAATCCCAGACCCAGTGGCCATCATGGGAAAGGCTGACCTGGACATTGTCTCCATTACAGAATCATGGTGCAATGGACAACATGACTGGGATATAGCCATACAAGGCTATACTCTTTGCAGGAAGGACAGGGATGGTAAGACAGGGATAGGAGTGGCTTTTTACATAAGGGATAGCATAAAAGCATAAGAGGTACGGGGAATATAGGGAAGGGCGAGGGCACTGTGGATCACACTAGAGGCAGAGAATAGAACCACTGTTCAATCTGGCATGATCTACAGACCTCCAGCATGGGATGGGGGGACAGGACAAACAAGGTACTAGTGGAAGCCATCCAAAAGATGGCAACTAATGGGGAGATACTGCTGGTGTGGGACTTCAATCTGCTGGATGGGGATTGGAGCCTCCCAGCTGCAGCTTCAGCTAGGAGCAGGGACATCCTGAACTCCCTGCAGGAGGAATTCCTCACTAGCAAGTGAGCCCACTCATGAGGGAGCAATATTGGACCTGGTAGTCACCAACGGGGACAGCATTGAAGACATCATGGTGGATGACCACCTGGGAACCCATGATCATTACAGTGTGGCTCAATATAACTACTGTGGCAGAAACAAACCACACTAAGGAGAGGGCCCTGGACTTCAGGAGGGCAGACTTTACAAATATGGGGGAATGCCTCATGGATATCCTGGTGGGGGGAGGACATGGGTAGAGTGGATGAACAGTCAGCAAAACTAAAAGGGGCCATAAGGAAGGCAACAAGCTGCTGCATCAGGCAAATAAGAAAAAACAAGAGGAAAAAGAGACTGTTATGGTTCTCAAAAGAGGTGGCTGGGAAGGTAAGGGCAAAAAAGTTAGTATTCAGGAGGTATAAGGAGATGCAGTGGGAGGAGAATAAGGAGATGTACAATGAGAAGGAGAGGGAGGCAGAGAAAACAGTCAGAAGCGGAAAGGTGCAAACAGAGTAGAAAATAGCCCAGGCACTAAAGTAGGGTTGTATGAAATTGGAATATTTTGCCCAGTGAAATATTTTGCGTAGTTCATGCATTTCACAAACTATTATGCTGAGTGAAAGGCAAAATTTCACCTGGGGTTGGGAGAAATTACATTATCTGCAGGTGAGAGTTTGCCACCCCCCAGCGAACCTTCACTTTATAGACATGGTGGTGGTGGACTGGTTGGCTGGCTGCCCCTGACAGTGACTGTCGCTCCCCCCCCAGCCACTTACCAGCCACAAAACAAAATCTTCCCTGGTGTCCATTTGTTGCCCTCCATCCAATCACTGGCCCAAATAAGTTGTAACCCACTCCCAAATACATTTCTCCCCAGCCCCCCATTCCCCAGATCCCCGGATCTTTACTTAATAAAAACACTCCTTGGTGTCTAGTGGACCCCCACCCCTCCACCATGTTATCAGCACCCACTCCACTCCCCCCCACATACCAGCACAGCCCTCCACTCACCTCCATGACCGGTAGCCTGACTTAGCTTCAATAAATGAGCTCATGCTTGTACAATCAGGCTCTCATTCATTTGGGCTCTCAGTTGGGCCACCGGCCATGGAGGTGAGTGGAGAGCTATGCTGGTGGCCTGATCAAGGTACAGGGGGGAGCTGGGTGGGTGCTGCTGATAACAGGGTAGGGAGGTGAGTGTCCACTAGACATCAGTGAGTGGGTTTTTTAAGTAAGGATTGGGGATACGAGGGGATGTGGGTGGGGAGAAATGTGTAGGAGGGATTACCACTACTATACAAATTTAGGCAGGTGATCAGCGGGCGGAGCACTAGACACACTAGGGAGAATATTTTTATTTCAACATGTGGGCCGCGAACAGCTGGGTGGGGGGGGCAGTCCACTAGACAACAGGGAGCTTGGCGGGATTTGCTGCAGGTGAAATTGAGGGTGAGACTGTGGAATTTCTTTTTTACTTTCTATTTTTGCTTCCTCCCCTGCACCGGAACCCCACTCAGTCTGGAGATGCTCATGTGCCACCCTGCTTTGCCTCCTTACCTGGTCCTGCAGCAGTCCCCCATGGAGCCATGGCTATACCCCCCAGGCGGGTACGAGGTGGAGCCCGAGCACCCTGATACTTCTAGTTTCATCGGGTCCCCTTCAGTCCAGACAGGAGTGAGCTATTAGGGTCTGCAGTGGTACTCCTTCCCCCTCAGTGTTCCGGCTCTTGTTTTTTTCTGGTGTTTTGTGGATGTCGCATGAACCCCTGATGTCAAAGCGCATTGCGCTGATGTCCGTGATGTCCTCCTCTCTTGCCTCAGTGCATGCTGTGCCCCAGACCTCCACCTGGGGTCAGTCTTGCTCTGGGATCTTATCCCCCCTCCCTCACTGGAGAAGGCAAGCTGTCCTGGGGACACTTAAGCCTTCTCCCCCAGCTGGCCCTCCAGCTTCCTGGGCTCGTTTCTGAACCCGCGTCACTGGCGTCGCAAGCAGAAATCCAACCACTGTGCTGGCAGACTGGCCAGACTGAAATTTCACTGCAATTTTGCAAAATATTTCACACAGTGAAATTGGCAATTTCGCTGGCGAATTTTTATTTCGCTGCATCCTTACAGTAAAGAGGAGGGACAAGACTTTTTTACAGGTTTGTAAGTGAAAGGAGAAAGGCAAGGGAAGGGATTGTAAGGCTAAGGAAGGAAAGTGGGGAGTGTGTGGAGGGGAAAATGAAAAATCAGACAACCTGAACAAATATTTTTGTTCAGTGTTCATGGAGGAACGAGCACAGATAAGAGACAGGAGCATCAAAGGAAGGGACATGGACACTAGTCCATTCAAAAAGGAGGGAGTTCTATAGGAACTTGCAAATCGGACAGTGGACAAGAGAATGGAGCCAGATGGGATACATCCAAGGATAATGAAGGAGCTCAGGGAAGTCCTGGCTGCACCTGCAACAGTCCTGTTCAGCCATGCACTGGAGAAGGGAGTGGTCCTGGAGGACTGGAGAAGATCAGATGTAGTCCTAATTCACAAAAGTGGTAGCAAGGAGGAAGCTGGCAATTACAGGCCAGTCAACTTGATTTTGGTGGTGGGGAAAATAGTGGAATCACTACTGAAGGAAAGGATTGTTGAATATCTTGTAACTGACAGTGTACAGGATGTGAGGCAGCATGGAGTCAATGGAGGGATATCATATCTAACAGATCTGATAGATTTCTTTGATTGGGTGACCAGAGAAGTAGACCAGGTGGAGCAGTAGATGTGGCCTACCTAGATTTCAATGAGGCCTTCAACACTGTTCCATATAGGAGACTTTTAAACAAGTTGGGCAGCCTGGGAGTGGCTCTAAAAGTGGTAAGCTGGGTAAGGAATTGGTTGGAGGATAGGTGACAGAGGGTGGTGGTAAATGCAGTTCAGTCAGAGGGAGGAAGAAAGGAAGGGTGACCAGTGGAGGTGCCACAAGAATCAGTTCTGAGACCAGTCCTCTTTAATATCTCTATAAGTGACATTGATGAGGGTCTAGAATGGAAGGTATGCCTTTTTACAGAAGATATTAAAATATGCAATAGGGTAGATACTCCGGAGTGGGGTGAGTGTGGAAAACAGGAAGAGGGATCTAGGAAAGCTTGAAAAATGGGCAAGAATGAAGCATTTAAATTTCACTGCAAAGAAGTACAAAATCATCTACTTGGGGCACAGAAACCCTGGGCAGAATACAAGATAGGGGAGTGGCACTGATGACAAACAGGAAAGAGACCTGGGGGCAATCATACCTGATAAACTAAAGGCAGCCAAACAATGTGACAAGGCAGTGGTAAGAGCCAGTGGGATGCTAGGATGCATAGAGAGGGGTATCACCAGCAGAAAGAGGGATGTGGTGATACTGCTGTGTAAATCATTGGTGAGACCTCATCTAGAGTAGTGCGTCCAGTTCTGGAAGTCCCATCTCTGGAAGGACATAGACAGGGTAGAGGTAGTCTGGAGGAGGGCAACTAAAATGGTGCAGTGTCTGCACCCAGAGACCCTTTTTTTTTAGTTGTTTAACCAGGAGGTAGCACTACTGCTTGAAGTTTTTACATGCGCATCCTGGAGCACAGGGAAGTTAAGTGACTTGCTCATGGTCACACAGTATGTAAGTGGAAGCTGTAGAATTCAAATCCAGGTCTGATCTGCTGGATGTCACCAGATTTGCAGATCAGAGCCTTAAACCACTGCTCTATACTGCCTCAAAGGCCTGTTACAAAAGACTAAAGGACCTTAATAGGTACACCCTGGAAGAGAGGAGGAAAAGAAGTAATACAGTTGTCCATCGCTATACCGAACCCCAGTACAATGAACGCTCAGGTATAATGAATGCCCGTCTTGGCTCCTGTCAAGTTCAGTAATTAAACGGGGTTGGTTAGCAGTGCAGCTCCACAACAGACAGCCAAAAGTGCTGCATCTGCTTCTGCATTACTTCAGCTCTGCCTTCCCTCTCAGCAGCTGCTGCTCCACAGTTTGACCTGACCATCCCTGCCTCCTTTCATTCCCCACAAGTGGGGACACGCAGGACCACAGCTCTGCATGCTGCTTGTTACCAGCCTGCCCTCCTCACAACCAGCGGCTCTGCTCCTGCCACATGCAGTAATCTATGCACTGTGCAGCACAATGGAGTAATCCTTTTGCTGATCAACCATGCTTAAAAGTGACCTTACAAAAAAATAATAAATACAAAAATATAGATATCAGGACTATAGCATGGATCCCTTCCCCGTTCACGTCAATGAGTAGACTGGAGCCCTGACAAGAGATGAGGGAAAGGTGCAAGCACCACGCTTAGTGAAAAAAATAAACAGAAAAGACGCAATGGGACATAAAACAAATAGTCCGAGCAGGGCAAGCTATACATAAATCTGTGGAACCCAAATAAATAGTGCTCCAATACAGCCCTACACTGTGTGTTACACGCCACCCATTTTTCTCCGTTTTTGGCGTCCCTTGATATAACTTATTTCCTACTATTATGAAATGACATCCGTGGCTCCCAAATCATTTGTTATATTGAGGGATGACTGTACGTCACTGGTATAAATAAAGATCAGGAGCTGAGCATTTTTCAGAACAAAAGATGCTCAAGAACAAGGGGGCAGTCTCTGAAGCTGGAGGGGGGGAAGCTCATGGGAAAAGTGAGGAAGTACTTCTTCATAGAAATAGTAGTGTAAGCCTGGAACAGCCTCCCAGCAGAAGTGATGGGTGCAAAAACCATAATGGGATTCAAGAATGCATGGGATAGGCATAAGGGAATCTTAGTGGTTAGGGAAGGGAGGGCTCAGCCATAGATCACGTAGGGTCTGCGATACTACAGTAGGTATGAAAATGAGCAGACTGGGTGTGCCAATCAGTTCTTATCTCCCATCAGTTTTTCCTTTTTTTTTAACTTTCTATTTATCCTTCCAGACTGCCCTCATCCGTCCACTCTTTCAGACCGCTCCTCTCCCCTCAAGCCATCGTCTCAGAGTCTGCCCCTAGAGTGCCAGGCTACTTCTTGTATATATTTCAAGATTCCCAGATGACCCCCCCGGGTAGGGTGAGGAAGGTCTACCTTTACCTCTCCTCAATCTTTGAGGAGGAGTGCCTGCTCATCGGGGTCTGTCCGTAGATCGGTGGCCAGGTAGGAGAGGTCATCACCTTGGACCGACAAGGGTTTTTTTCCACTGTTTTTCTGTGGATTCCTTCCTCCCCTGAGGATGCCAGTGCAGGTAGACAACATGCTGATGCATGTTACTACCAAGTGCCTCACAGCATCCTCCCCCCTGACTCCATCCCAAGGAAGTTGCCAGAGTCCTGACAGCCGGTGCTTCCACCAACCCTTAGGGATGTCAGGTGCTTAAAGCACCCCGGTAACCCACCCTGAAGGAGGAGAGCATCCATTAGGATGCTCAGTCCTCCTTCCCCCCTGCCAATCCCTGGCAACCGGAGTCTGTTCCCAAACTCGGGTCACCAGCGTGTTGCAAGGTGTGGCATCCAGAGCCTCAACCCTCAGCGCCACCGGGTAGGCCAGTTTCTATGTTTCTATGCAGATGCATCGCTGTCAATTTGAAACTGAACTGAATTTGCCTCTGGCCAACTTCCATTATCATTAGTTTGATTTGATCTGGTAGTCATACTAAGATTTGAAATGCTGGTTGTGCTATCATATCCATTTAGGTTTGGATCCCAGAGATCAATCAGGATTGAGAAGAAAATTACAACTATAATTTTTGTTCTTTTCTTTTAGGCATATTTATACAGTGATAACACCATTATGGTTATATACCCTTTTCACAAGGTGCACCTGTTTGTGAGTTACAAAATAAATATACTCAAAGGCCCAGATATTCAAAAGGGTTGCACATGGCACAACAGTGTTGCACCACACATAACCCACTGATGCAGCCCGGCGCAATTTTCAAAAGGGAAAAGTGCGCCGCACAAATCCCAATGCGCTGTAGCGCATCAGTAATGTATGCAGGCACAGGTGGGGGGGGTGTGCCCATGCATAACCTGCACAGCCTGATATTCAGCCTGGGATGTGCAGAGTCCTGCATGTGCAACCCCTACCTGCGCCTGCACAAAGTTAGGCCCCCAAAAAAAGGAACAAGTGATGTCCACCCACAGGTGAGCTACCGCAGTGCAGGGCACAACACAGCAGCTGCCACCTGTGGGTGGCCACCCGAGTTCCTGCCGCACCTGGCGGCCCCATACCCCATGGCGGCGGGCATCTATGTGAACCCCCAAGTCCAATATCCCTGGTGGCCCAGTGGACCCGATCGCTGCCCGTCGCGGGCATCAGTACCTCATCAAAGACCCCCACTATCCTGGTGGTGTATGTACCCCCCACCCACCCGCCCACTGAGCCTCATGACCCTGCTCCCCGTTACCCGGTGGGCGGCAGCCCCCACCTGGCTGCCGCCCGCTGCCTGCCCGACGGACAGCTCGGTAGGGCTGCCGCCCATTGGTTCACAGCATAAGCCAATGGCGTGCAGTTACAATACTACTTAGTTCAGATATGTGAATGAATTCATTCACATATCTGGATTGAGTAGTAGATATGCTGCATGCCCATTGATCATGCTGTGAACCAATGGGCATGCAGCCCTACTGAGCTGTCAGTCGCGGGCGGTGGGTGGCAGCGGGTGAGGTGCTGCCACCCGCTGGCTGACGGGGGAGCTAGCGGTGGGACTGAGTGGGCGGTGGGGTGGGGGGTACACTAGACCACCAGGGTAGCGGGGTCTTTGATGAGTACTGATGCCCGCGATCGGGCAGTGATCGGTCCACTGGACCACCAGGGATATTGGATGTGAGGAGGGACTGTACTGATGCTGGTGATCGGGCACATAGAGGTCCACTGGATCACCAGGGGTATTGGACGGTTTTTCATTTATATTACAGGAATGCCCACAATCGGGCTGCAGGGGGCATCGGTCCCGATGGCTGCTGCCTGGCAGGGCGCCAGGCACAAGTCGTCGGGGATCGGAGCACTTGCATGCTAATGGCATGCAAATGGGGCCGTAATGAGATGCAAATGGCCCCCTGTGCGCCTTGCATAAATTATGGCTCCATTTGCATGTCTTCATTTGAATATTGCAGGTGCTGTGCATGGCGCAATGGCACTTGTACCAGCGCATCTCCATGCTCCACTCTGGCCACTTGTGCTGGTGCAGTGCCACTGTGCCATGCACAGTGAGGGGAGTAGTCGAGGAGTACGAGTATTCCCAATGCTTACAGCCATAGCGAGCTGCCTGAATATCGCCCAGGCCACTTCCCTGCATGCAACAAGGTTGAGCTGTGCCCAGGCTTGCGCCACAGCCTGGCGCAGTTTGAATATCTGGGCCAAAATGTAAACATACATGATAAAATTGCATCATGAAGAGCAATATAAGACACATATGGACAAACATGATTTTTGGCAGTTTGAGGTGAAAGGCAGCATCCAATAACTGATCCATTACATGCACAGTGATATGATGCTAGACAACATTATGCTGCACCGTAACAATCATTTCAATGTAACCCCAGACATAGTACACCCATTTAGGATCCATATGTTACACAGACATTATGTACATTGTGTAAATATTGTATCACATGCCTTGTTGTCATGTATCATTTGTTTCTTGCTTGCAGAGATATTCTTTAGGGCTCTTTCCATCTTATAGTTCACATTTCATGGCCTCATAATCCCTCAAATAGTGTACCTATGTGAGATCACAGAATGCCTAAGTATGACACAGATTCCAAGGAAGACAGGTCACAAAAACACGCTAACCATTAGAAACACATGTGGAAGCCTCAAACATGTGTAACAAGTATATGTTATTAGTCATTACTTGGTACCATATTTTGAAGGCAAGGGGAAAGATGAGTTTGAAACAATCCAAACCTTTCAAAGAAAGGCCAGTTCATGCAATTAATAAGAAGAACCAGCAGCCTGTAGCACATTATTTGCAGGTCTTTCCAGAAGGTTGGTGTGCTCATCCCATCCCACTGCATCTGGTCTTGCTTATTTCCACATTAACTGTGATGTCACAAATGATACAAATACTGTATGTAGGTCAGCTGGTAGACAGGCTACAGTGCATTTCTGAGGAGTAAATTTAAAACAGCACTGCTAGGTAATGAGTTTGGCCTTCACATCTTTGGAACCACATGACTCCACCACACTTAGGGATAAAAGGGAAAGTATTAAGTGATTGAACAGTGAATGACTACTGCTCATCTGTAGTGCCGTGGCAACCAGAGATATGTTTCAAATTATTTAACTGTATCTGGGGATTTTGCAAGAAACCACTATCCATGCCAATTGGATTTCCAGTTATATTTCTGTATATAAATAAATACATACATATACATATTCAGTTGGATTTCCGGGGCTCAAGCAAACTCTGCCTCAAAATTATTTTTGCTGCAACTGTGCCAAGTTCGTTTGATGCAACTGCACTCAATTTTAGTACACTGGGCACAGTTGCAACAGTTTCCTCAATTTACTGCAGCTTGCATCAAAGATTTGGTATATACCCCATAAAAAGGGTCCCTCTAATGGCACAAGTTAGACCAGGGAAAAGCTAGTCTAACTTTCGGCATTTGGTGCTTGGGATAGAAAGTCCCAATCGTCAGGAAGAAGGCCGCAATCCCTGCGTACCAAATGATCAATGCACCAGGGGCTTGCCGCATTCACAGGACTTTGAAAATTGAGCCCTCTGTTTTATTTCTGTATATGATATATATCTCTATATATATATTTACTTGGTAGGGCCAATAAACCACTGCTGGCAGACCCCTACAAACTCCATAATTCACACTTGTGAATTACGGCATTCTGTAAACCACGGTTGGCGCAAACAGATGTGAGTGTCCCTGAGCAGCTGTCCAAGAAGCTATCTTTGCAGTGGTGGTCTGCTTGTGCTGCTCACAGAAAACTGCCAGCACAAAGAAACACACTTCTTGGAGAACCGAAAGAAAAAGTCAGGCACAATATTAAATAAACATTCTGACAAAACCAGTAAACATAAAAAATAAAACATGGCGAAGTCTGGAAATCTGGATCTTATGCACACCTTCTGCTTGTGATGCCCAGATAAACCCCTCAGGATTCACCCTCAGGGTTTATGGGGAATCACATACCTCAGATGTGCATAAAATCCTCATTAATCACACTTCCCTATGCATTATTCTATATATAATTCATTGCAAAACAACCTTTATTAGTTCACCAGTTATGGTTAAAGCAACAAAAGTAGGGAAATGTTACTTGTTGCAACTGGTATCAGCCACGGTGGGATGTGTTTCAGCCTTGGGTGCCCAGTGGATGTTAGGGGCCTCGGGTGCAAATTCTGGCTGGTTTGCTCCTTGAACACTACCGGGCTGTCAGGCCCGGAGCATTTTGGCAGTTTCTGGGGATGTTCAGTGTTCGGCTGGTTGCACTTCTTTTGCAAGGATGCCTGTAGCTCCGCCGAGCATCTGCTGTGCTCTTCCCTTTGGACATCCTAATCCAGAACCTGCTGGTTTACATCATTGGTGATGGCACTCCCCATATGGGCAGGCTCCTCCACCTGAACATCTGGAACTTTGAATGGACTTTCTGGAAGTGACACAACAGACTGGTTGCTCTGCTCAATCTTCTCTAGCTCCCTCCTGGTGTCCACATACAACTGGTGTTGAGCTCCTTGGAGTTCACCACTTCTGGCACTTATCCCCTCACACAGCTGCTTTATGGAGCCCATGACATCTTCACCTGGGAGTATGGCCCTACCTGCTCCACCCTCTGATCTGGATGCTTTCAATCCGGTTCCTTCTTCTTTTAGGCTGGTATGGATGCTGCACAACTGGGCACAAGACCTCTAGCTTTATCTCTGCCACCACTCACCACTTGTGAGGTTACTTGAGGTCACAGGCTACTGTATAATTATACAATAGGGCCAGAGAAGCCAGGATTCTGATTGGCTGACTGGTACCTTTCAGCCGTGGTAAATCCTAGCATTATCCATGGCAAAAGTGCCTGTCAGCCACATCAGCAATTGCAACTCTGTGAAATCAGTCTGCTCTGTCATCTTTATTCTTCACTAAACCTCGAAGCTGAAGCGGGAGATTCAAAAGAACTGTGCATTTGAACTTACCTGCCCTCTCGCTAAATCACCTGAAACAACTAGTCCTCCCCCATGGAATTGGGCACTGAAACTGCTGAAATTATTGTCCAAACTAGCCAAAACATACCTGAGCTCCTTCTGAGAAACTTCTCCTTATGGCACTCTAGTAGCCTCAAAGCTAGTGTCCTGTGAGAAAAAATGAAGCGCAGTATTTCTCTCCATTTGATGCCACAACACTTCTTTTGTTTGCTAAAGAATAGCTTGCTAAAATATATATACCACACCTGTCCATCTACAGATATATAGTACCTCCAAAATGGACTAAAGCCCAAAGTGAGACCATGTCTTTCTTTGCCTGCTCATTCTCAGCATGGACAGCTGCTCTGCTCACCAGCCTTTCAGTCTGACTGGGTCCCACACCAAGTAACAGTAAAAAAATAACAGCATCATTTGAAACATATCATTAAAAGCATTACATTTCGGCAGACCACCAAGAAAACAAAAACTACTACATCACCCGAGAGTTCTGGACATCTGCTTTGCTTGACGACAGGGCAGGAGGGTGACACTGTGGTACCTTTCATTTCCCAGTAGAAGCTATTTGGTAAGAGACACTAAAGCATGGACATACTGACAAAAAAAACAAAACACTGCTGCCACTGCTGTCTTTGCCTTTGACTGTTTCTCTGTAAAACTGTACCATAAATGTTATTTTATTATTTTCTTTTCTCACTATGCTCCCAGATTGCACCTGCCCCATCTGTCACTGGCTCTCCACTCCACTTCACTCCTGATCTGGCTTCAGTCCTTTCCTAGTCACAGTCTCAGGTTCACTCCACTCACTCTGTCTCCCATCATTTCTAAACAAATTTTATTTATATAGTTGTGTGTGTGTGTGGGGGGGGTGGCGCCGGGGTGCCCAAACATGTCTGACTCAGCTGCAGACTGTGTTCCACATTCATGTAAAACTTCCCCTTACAACAGTCACCATCTCCATAAAAACACAGAACAATTTTTTCTGGTGGAGCAATAAACTCCATTAAAATAATGCAAAATACCAAAACAAATCTATTTTTCTTTATTTTTGTTTGTCGTCGAAAAAAGGGACCATTGTATAATCTCAATAAACCACTCCAGGGTATGGGTCATGATGGGATTTACTCACGGCTGATTTGGCTTGACCACTAGACCTGTGGCATCATGGCCAAACCACACTAGACGTGGTAAATTCCAGCATAACCCACACCCTGTCGTGGTTTATTGCTTAAATAACTTTGTTATCCTACAGTCACCCCCACATATCCCTTATTTATTTTCACATATGTGTTACAAATATTAGAACCTGAAATATGTCACACATATGTTCTTTCACGATACCTGCCATTCAACCTTCCCATTCAGCACCAATTCTCAGCTTACTATCCCCCTTTCCACCAGACACTTTTTAATTGAGCCATACATATTCATGCATATATTTCTTCTTTCATACATTATTTTAAAATCCCCCTGTACTGTAGCTTTCTTAGTCAGTATCTTTGTTTCTGACTGTCAGTAGTTTTAAATCAATGTTGAAAAACATATTTGTTCTCTTAGGCATTCCCAGACTGAATTTTAAATTGATATTGCTGTATTTTAGATTGTGGCTATGCTCTGTACAGTGTCTTGACACTGAAAGGCACTATATAAATAAAGTTGACTTGACTTGACTTTTATACAAGCGAAAACAGTTTGCCATGGAACTGCTTCTGCTTATTTAAATAGTTCAGCTTCCCTACATGCTCCAAGTTCACACTGTAAATGAATTATTTTTAAAACAAACTATGACTCAAACCCACAGCCAGCCACAACAGAATTCCTTCATTTTTATTTATTTTTGCCTCACAAACTTCAGCTGTGCCCGGGACCTCACCTCGCTCCCCTCTTCTCATCAACAGCTGATACCTTGAGTAGTTGCATGCTCACTCACTATACTGGATCATTATTTAAACAAACAAAACTGTTTTAAGTTAAAAAAGTGCACCATTACATTTAAAATGTACACTGCCAAAAAAACCCTCTGCAGATAACAAACTGCCTGCCTGCCTGCCTGCCTGCTTGCTCACTAAAACTCCGGCACTTCACCCCTTCGATACAGCATTCATGATCACTTCATTGAATGCAGGATCAACCAGATACATGACAGTGAGCATTGCTGAAATGGATGATCCCCCCTTACACACCCGATCCCCTGGCTAATCACGGAGCTCCGCGTGGGTTGGGAGGGCAGTGTGGGGCTGAGCCAGCACTCCGAGGCATGCACGATCTTGTGGAGTGCTGCGCATTAGGGATTCCAGCTCTGTGTCTGGGAGGCAGCCGTAAACCACTAGGGCAGGCTATGTCCCTCCTGAGGAGCTGCCTCTGGATGCAGCTGGCACAGTGGGGGGCATTGGCCACCCCAACAATGCAACCCCTGCCATCGGGGCACTTCTGGTTGGGGTAGGTTGGGTGGGGTGAGCACCCAAAACAGCATTGTTTGGCATTCAGTGTGCTGGCCAGCATCATGGCACCAGTCGCGTACAAGGGATCCACTGCAGATCCCTGCCTGGGCAGCCGATTGGCTGCCCACCAGGATCTGCACTCTGCACCTGCCTCCCCATGGACCTGCACACTGGGGGGCTATATGTAACGGAGCCAGATGGGGGACGGTGTTTGTGAATCCGGCCCCTGTGCGGAACTCCCTCAGGTGTAGAGCTCCCACCCCAATATGCACCTGATGCATGCATTTTCGTGAATCTGCCCCAGAATCCCCATTAGCATACCTAGCAATCCACTCAGAAGTGTGCCGCAGCATGCCTCACATCACAAATAAATCCTCTTTATTTTATTAAATAAAAAAGGCAAACTAAACAATAACGTACCAAACTACACCAAAACAGTGCATTTTTATTGCATAAATCAAAGAAGAGATGGGGACTTGTTATATTAATGATTTATCGTCATTCGAGCAGTTTGACCTCAGGCACATCACTCATGAACTACATCACTCATGAGGTTACCCAAGGTCAAAATGCTCTTGTGAAAATAAATACTTTACATACCCGGTCCTCATCGCATATCATATCTACTGTATATCTATATTTATCTCTCCCTCTCTATCTCCATTTATATATATAATATATATATACATATCAATATATATTCTTTGCAAAAAAAATTGTTAATGCATCAGTTAGGGTTGAAATGACAAAAGTAGGGAAATTAGATGTTAGGGTTGGATCCCTTCCCCCACGCCATACCCCCCCAATCCTTCACACACCAACATGCATCGGGGTGTGCCATGGGGTTGTGTAAGGCTGACATGGTACAATATGGAATGACTGGGGTGAGAGTTAGCCTTAATGACCCCATGGGACACCCTGATGTCTGTTGGTGTGTGGAGGATGGGGGTGGGGTGGTAAAGTGGGGGGTTTAGGGGTTGAACCCTAACATCTAATTTCCCTACTTTTGTCACTTCAGCCCTAACTGATGCATTAATGAAGTTTTTGCAATGAATTTGTGTAAAAAGAAACTGTAATATAACTGGCAACTAGTATGTGTTGGTGGGAGTGTCGGTCCTCCCGGCCCTGTACTCCCTTCAAGCTGCCCATTTTTTGCATAACAATGTGCATTTATGGGGCCCTGTGCTCTCACTTACACATAACTACGGAGCCATACAGCAGCCCTATAGTGCTTTAAAGGAACCCTAGTAACACTAATTTGCCAATATCTCAGTAACTGTAGCAGCTATGAAAAAAATTCTACTGTAGTTGTAATCATGATTTCAAGACCTTCACATGAGATGTGTGAACTAAATCCATATCTTGATTTGTTTCTGAGATATAGCTACAGAAAAATGCTGTGGGTGCTGCAATGTTATCCTAGGGGAAAAATCTCAACTTTGTGATGGCATATATATGAACCTGATTCACTTTTTTACACCTAAACAGCATATTTCACATCTCTGCGACACCCCTTTATACCCTGCAAATTTGAAGCCAAAAGATCAAATTGTTTATTTACAGTGCACTGGCAAAGTGTTTCAGTTCCTAGTAAGTGAGGTGGCAAAATCGCTGTTCGCTAGGCCAGTTCCCATTTGCGTGCTGTCAAAATCCCCATTTGTGAGAAATCCTTGATCATCAGGTTTTGGCCATCAGATCTGGAAGCTGGGATCAAGGATTTTGTCATCTTGCGAGCTAACTTGAGTGTAGTGTGACTGCTGGGTTCATTGCGGTATAAACAAATGGTGGCAAAGCTTTATAATGAGCAAGGTTTTGTACAAAAAGATGTAATCTGTGTGATTTTAAACTGATTTTAGTTATTTTTGTGTAAACAAAGTCACTGAGTCTACAGCGATGACAGCAAGTGAGTTGGCGGCTTCAGAAGCATAGACACAAGTGTGAGCTAATGTTGCTACAGCAACAGTCGCTGAGGCTTGCGTCTGCATTTCTGAAGCTACTGTTGCGCTCACTCTCCTCACTGTACACATGGCAACTTTTTGTTTACACAAAAGTAGTGGAAGTCAACTTAAAACCACACAGCTTACATCTTTTTGTAAAAAATCCTGCTTATTATAAACGTTTGGCAGCATTTTGTTTACCACAATGAAGCCGCTCCATCACATTATGCTGGAAGATGAAAATGAAAGCCATTAGACCAGAGACAGTGTTAAAATGTCAGGATCAACCAGGTAAAGTTTCTTTATCACTTTTAAGCTATCAAAATCATGACAGGATCAGTCAGACCACCTAAATAAAACTCTAATATCTGCCATACAAGGATTCATTTTTGCCCCCCCCAAAAAAAAACATTTCTAGCCATTTTATAAGATAGACAATCCACCACAGGGCATGTGGTTGTGTTCTGACATATGAACGCCATGAGTGGTTGAACATACTCAGCCTGCAGCCTTGTATGTCACAATGCACACCCACGTGTGCCTATATGAGAGCATGACTGCATGCCCTGTAATGGATTATCTATTACATATCATTGATATATGTAACAGATAAACCACTACAGGTCATGCGGTCATGATGTGATATATGCATGCATTGGTGTGTGTTGTAAGCCATGAGGCAGTGCATTCAACCACCCAAGGTGTACATATATCAGAGCACACCTGCACTCCCTGTAGTGATTGTCTGTCTTATAAAATGTCTGAAATTGTTTTGGAGAGGGATGAAAACTAGAAAGAAGTGCAGGCATGCAGTCATTGTAAAATAATGCATTGGCATATGTTCTGTTTAACTAATCAGGAGATTGCATTGTTACTCATTTTTCTCACCTATTTTATAAATATAATCTCTCTATATATATTTATGCAATAGTTATGGCCACAATGGGCTCACCTTTCAAAACTAAAACTATGACACAAGGTGCCTGTGCCAAACTGGTATGATGCAAGTGGCACCTTGCATCATAGTTTGCGGCTATCCCCATTTTCAAATGCCAACTGAGGTGACATCAGGATGACACATGCCATAGCCAGCCTTGCAACAGAAGCACCTGTGTGCCAGGTTGCAAGGATGGTTATTCCATGGTGGGGCTGCAACATCGCCTTTTTTGCTATTTCAGAAGCCTCACCATGGTCACAACAGAGGACTGCCTTTAGACCACCCAGTGGGTGCTTTAAGGGCCATGTGCCACAGTCAGGCAGGGCAGAAATAGAGAGTACTGCAAGGAAGGAAGGAAGCTGGGGCAGAAGGAGAATGGGAGTGCCCTTGTGAGTGAAGGGGCATGGCAGCAGTTGCAGGGTACTTGGGTAGCACCTGGCAGGAGGTGCCATGCCAATGTCCAGTAAGCCAATTGGCCAGGGTAGAGGGGGGTTGGCAAGTACAAACCATGACCTGACTCAGGCTAAACACAGCCCTGTCACCTGCTCTACAGGTGCATCAGCTCAAACACCGTCGGTGGGTGTCTCCATGTGGGGGCTGCAGTAACAGGGGACTGTTGAGATGCCCGGGGAATGGTCCCATCCATCACCTGCACTCAGCAACCTTCAGGTCAGTTCTGCACACTGATCATATTAGGGAATAGTACACCTTTGGGGCAGGTGTCAGGGATGTGTGCAGCCACTGCCGAGTCAGGATCTGTGCCTGCCAACTCCCCCTTTTATCCCAGCTAATTGGCTCAATGGACATTGGCATGGCACCCCTGTCAGGTGCCACCCCAGAAGCCTGCAAATGCAGCCATTCCCCTCACTCACTAGAAAACCCCCATGCTCCTTCTACCTTTACTACCATCCTTGCTGGCATATTCCCCCCATCTTCATGGCCTCTCTCCGGTTGTGCCAGGTGGTGGGAGTTGGATCCTTCCCTCAAATCCCACATGTGTGCCACATATTTGGTGCAACCCTGCAGCAATTCCCAGGTCTTTGGTGCAGGTTACTCCTATTTTTACAAAATTAGGCACAGAGGGCTTGATACACCCAGAGTTTGCTGAAGCCCTATATCACTGGAAATTGTGCCAATCATAGGGCCATTTAAAAATCGAGCCCAATATCAGTTAAATAAATTCCTTTATTTCTAATGGTGTTAAATACATTTTAGAACCCACATTTATTCTACCTTCCCACCAATCATTCTCTCACCACCAGGGTAACCTGTCAAAATGGTGACAGAACTTGAGCGGGTAGAATATGAGCCACCCAAGTTCAGCAATCCTTATGTGAGCTACCCTGAAAGAGTAGCAATGGAAGAAGAACAAGGCAATTGAAAGGACAGGAGGGGGAATAGAACAGAATAGAAGGTATGTGGGAGGTAGTGCGGTGAGAAGTTGCCAAGCAGGCCATGTGGTGTGCTGGTGAGGGTGACTGGCTATAGTGGGGAAGATGCAGGGTTCGGGGCTAGGGATGTGACATTATTTCATGATTTTCATGTGGGAGTATTTTTTTTTACAAGTTTCACCCCCTCCCAAACATGCACTCCCCTGGAGTTGAGAATCTTTAGTTAGGGGGATGAGGGTGGTGCAGCCCCCCCCACATAAAAAACATTTGCTCATTACGCTACATCATAGCACTATGGACATCAGTCAGTGCTGTAGTTTCTCCATCCTCCTGCCCCATACACATCCCTCTCACAGCATTATTTTCCCATTGCACACACCTGAGCTACCAATAAACAGTTGCCTTTTTTAATTTTAAAATAACCTTTCTCCTCAATACTTTCAAGTCAGAGCCATGGCTTTAGCACTCCAGACTCTGCTCTCTCCGTGGCCACCCAACTCATGGCCACCTTACACACTCACCCGACCATTACATCCTGCTCAGTACAGTACCTGGCAGCTCCTGTTCAAAACCTCATTTCTCTCTTGTCTGCACTGCTCACGCTGTTCCTGTTCTGGCCTGCAACTCTCTCTCTCTCTCTCTCTCTCTCTCTCTCTCTCTCTCTCCCTCTCCCTCTCCCTCCTCTCTCCCTCTCCTCCCTCTCCCTCCCCTCCCCCTCTCCTCTCTCTCTCTCTCTCTCTCTCTCTCTCCACCTTCGATAGCCCAAAAGCAGATCAACCAGATAAAATAATAGAGGAATCACGGTCAATGCAGGATTAACCAGATAGTTTAAATAATACAAAAATGTAACATAGCCCCTCCAAAGCAACTCTTCATTAACTGAGAAATATGGTCACCAGTTTTTTTAATCCCTCCCAAACAGGACTTTTGACAAATAGGAATGTATGTCATAAATGTCAGAATGATGCTTCTCTGATAACAAAGCTACCAACCATGTGGGTTCTATCCCCACACCAGGCACTTGGGTTAAATCCCAATACTAACACTGTAGTGCAGCATGAGGGGGGTGCTGCACTCCTAAGGTGCCGTCTTTCAGATGAGATGTTAAACCAAGGACCCATCTGCTTGTTCTGGTAGTTGTTCAGGTGGATGTTAAAGATCCCATGGCACTTCTTGAAAAGAGTAGGAGAATTTTTTACTAATATATCCAGAGTCAATTGCATACATAAATCATAAAAAATATATAAGCGATAATGACAGCTAAATGCAGAATAGGAAAGGGGAAAAAAAAGGGTTCACATTGTATAATGGAGCTGCAGCACCTGGGGGAAAAACATAAAAACCTCTAAAAGTATTAATGCTCATACTTTTATATGGAATTCTAATTCCTGCTGTATCACAGACTTTATAAGCCAAAATATTACTAGAAGAAAACAATAAACAAAGAAAAAAATTAAAGTGGGGGTGGGAATAAAAGAAAACCTAGAAAAACTATAACATTTTCCATAGTTCTTCAATCAGACTATCTTATACCTTAAACTAAGAGAATCATTATCATAACCACTGTAAATCATCCCACCTAGTGTGCCAAAGGACTGGGTTAATCCATTTTAATTCAGTTAGCTTAATAGACTCAAAGTCCTTTTGGATAATGAAAAATAATTCTAGAGGGATAACCTGCCACTGCCGCTGTAATTCTAGCTTACATCGGATTTGCCAAATCCAGTACAAAAGCCTGTCCATTAGTATTTGGATGCTACTTTCATTATGCTGTAACATGTAGATGGAATATTCCCTCTGTACAACATACCTGGTGTTATATGTAAAAATATATCATTTTGCCATTTATCAGCCAATACAGCCCAACATTCTACTATAAAAGGACAAGAAAAATATAAATGGTCCATTGTCACTACTTTTATTTTGGTTTGTTTTTTAACCAGGAGAGGCACACTAAGCTGAAGCTTGTTTACAGGTGCGACCTGGGAGCACAAGAAAGTTAAGTGACTTGCTCAGGGTCACACAGTATGCAAGTGGGGGCTGTGGGATTCAAACCCAGGTCTATACATGATTCATGATGACAATACCCTTCTGACAGTTCCTTACATTTATGGTTTCATTTAATATTAACTTTCCCATGACCCCCCAACCACACAATATCCCACATTTTATTTGGAATTTATGATCTGTCAAGAAGGTTCTAATATCTTCTTGTTCTTTTTCTTTTTTTTATTTATTTATTAAATTCTCCGATTACAAATACCTTTGAGCAGAAACTGCTCATTTACAAAGGTTCTACGTCAAAGGATGAGGGTCAACATACATACAGAGGTAGTAAAAGAATGCACAATAAACAACCAAAACAACTAAAAGAAAAAATAAAGATACTCAGTTATAACATACTTTGAGATAATATTCATATAACGAGCAGTTTGAGTAGGCAACTGGCTGCGGTAACAATAAGAGATAGAGGGCACCATAGGCAGTTAGTATTGCAGGCGTGTGACCGGGAGAGGAAGTTGGCAGGCTAATGGGCCACTGTCCGATGGTGGTGGAAAATGTCTTGTACCAGTGGAGATGCAAAGCAGGAAAGGAGTCACAAGGAAGGCCTGGTGCCAGAGGGAATGAGACTGGGAAAGGGCAGGCTGTGAGACATGAGTGAGCTGGGAGGTGTTTAGAGAGATCTCTGTTCAGAGAAGCAGTCACATTGAGAGGTAGAGGTGAGGTAAAGTTTGAGATTCCTTTTGAAGGGTCCAAGTGTAGTAAAGTGCTTCTTTATTGAGGGAATTGAACCATTGAGTGGCTCTATAGATAAAGGACCACTGACCCATGGAGGTACGACATCTCGGAACCTGAAAGGTTAGAGATTGGGCACCACGTGTTTCTTGAGTGCCACTGTAGGTAGTAAGGAGTGAGCTAACACCAGGTGGCATGAGACCAAGAAGAATCTTTTTGATAAGTAAGCAGGTCTGGTATTGTATTCTGCTCAGTAAGGGTAGCCAGCTGGCCTGTGCATAGAGGTCACAGGTGTGAGTTTGTCGGGCTGCACCCATTAGTAGTCTACAGGCTTTGTTGAGAGAAACTGAGATACTGTTCTTTACTTGGTATATGGCCAAAGGGGGATTCCAAAAAGTGTCTTGATACATCTGATTTATATAGATTTTTCCTAGGGGTGTTAAGGACCTCCTGAACCTTAACCTGACGTTTTCTTACATAATCAAAACAATATGTCCATTCTGAATTTAGTTTCTGAACTTTCTTATTTTTATGTCTAAACACGTTAGTCTTCCAGTCCTGCAAGATCTCCACTATTTATTATTTATTTAGTTTTTGTTGACTGGGTAAGTGCACTAGACAAATTCTGCCTATTTTCAGGCACGACCCAGGGGAGGGGAATACAGATGCATGCCAACTGACCTTGAACCAGATTAAGCTGTTGGTGGTATTTTTAGTGAATGGGGGAAATTTGGCCAGGTCACCAGGGAAATTCCCCAACTCTTTTCGAGAAGTGCCATGGGATCTTTAACATTCACTTGAACTACCACCAGAACAGGCAGATGGGACCTCTGTTTAACATCTCATCCAAAGGACAGCTCCTCAGGATTGCAACACCCCCCCCTCATGCTTCACTAGTGTCAGTACTGGGATTTAACCCAAGTGCCTGGTGTGGGGATAGAACCCATAGCCTTCCGATCTCTCAATCTCAGAGGTGATTGTGCTTCCTGCTGAGCCACTGATACCGATACTCCATTAAGGAAGGAAAGGCCTAAAGTACTCACTGTACTTTACCACTGCGTAAAATAGATACTTAATTAGCGTACAAAAAATATTCCAAAAGGAAACCATCAGATGTAGCATCCCCAAGCCTCCTTATTTCTTTCCCAAATATGTAATGGATCTTTTTATTGGGTTTAACCAGCTGCCCCATAGGCAAGAAAAAAAAACACAATAACATAATGCTGTTTCTAAGCGTTTAGGTATGGGGTAAATATAACTTAAACACAAAAACACAGGAACTAAAAAAGGTTTTAACAAAATAAACTCGTTTATGCATACTTATGTGCCATCTATTGCATCTCTTATCTAACTGCTGCCCTTTAACATAGAAACATTGACTTTGATGGCAGATAAGACTGCTTGGCCCATCCAGACTGCCCATTGCCCTATCTATTGGATAAGCTGCAGATCCCAGTTAACCAACAGCCTAATTCCTCCTACCCCCAACAGAATTTCCTTATGTCTGTCCCATGCATTCTTGAATTTCCCCACTCTTTTTGACCCCACGACCTCCTCAGGAAGGCCTTTATTTATTTGCAATTCCCAATTATGTGCTGCCATATCTCCTTGTCCAAAAAATATATTTTTACATGGTTTGGTGTCAATCCTAATACCTGCTATTTTGTGTGTAGGGGCCATAGTCCCTTGTAGGGAAATACAAATACTTTTCTGAGTATTCACCCCTGTTCCTGATACAATAGAAAGTGTCTGTACTAGTTTACAAGCCAGCTCTCCCGATTCTTTATTGTCAACCATTAAAACTAAATCATTAGTATACACTATTGCTTTTACAGTTGGTTGTAACCCATAATAAATTCCTAACATTTTAGGAGAAGAATTAATTATTCTAAGCAGGGGGTCCAGTGTCAAAATATACAGTATAATAGTGGACTAAGTGAACAGCCTTGCCTGACTCCTATCTTGATGGCACATTTGTGGGCTAACCATTTGTTATCATATGGCCTAGTATAAGCCTGGGCATAACATAACGTAATACATTCTATAAAACAATTTGGAAAACCATATGCCTCCAAACATTGCCATAAAAATGCATGAAACACTTTGTCAAATGCTTTTGCAGACGCCACGCTTCATTTTATTGTTCAAAAGCCGCTGCTGGTCACTGCTGCAATTTATGTGCAGTCAGAAGCTTTTTTCAACAAATACATAGAAATAAGCATAAAGCACAGCATTTTTTCAGTAACTGAAACTGGGCACCTCCTGGCTAAAACATTTGGTGTACCAATCGTCAGTGTGGATAGCGCCGGTCACGCACAATTGTAGGAAAGTGAAAGTGCTCAGAGTGGCAGGATCAACCAGATAAGTTTCGATATGATGTATAGGAACGTGGAGATAACATATGATGTATAGGAAGATAGATAACAATGTTATCTTCACTGGCCACCTGAGATATCATGTTTTATACTGTTATTTATCTGACAGCATACATTGTATAAATATATATATATATATATATATATATATATATATATATATATATATATACACCTGTATATATATATATATATATATATTATGGTAGCACGGTGGTGCTTCCATAGTTAGGGTTGAGGAGCCATTTACATGTTAAAACTAAAATTTTACACCTCAATAACTTTGCAACCTTTCAACGGATATATATGTGTTTATATATATATATATATATATATATATATGTATGTATCATCATTGCAAAAAACTTAATTAATGCATCAGTTAGGGTTAAAGTGACAAAAGTGGGGAAATGAGATGCTAGGGTTCCGCCCCTAACCTGCACCACCACCCCCCATTCTCCACAGACCAGCAGATGCTGGGGTGTGCCATGGGGTTGTGAGGCCTTAGTCTCACCTCATTCTCCATTACTGTAGCATGTCAGCCTATTTAGACATGGAATGGGGTGAGAGTTGGGCCTGAAGACCCTATGGCACACCCCAGCATCTGTTGGTCTGTGGAGAATGGGGGGGGTGAGGTTGGGGGTTAGGGATTCAACCCTAACATTTCATTTGCCTACTTTTGTCACTTTAACCTTAACTGATGCATTAACAGAGTTTTTGCAATGAATATCTATATCTATCTATCTATCTATCTATCTATCTATCTATCTATCTATACACACACACACATATATAGATATTCTTTGCAAAAAATCCATTATTGCATCAGTTAGGGTTGAGAGTACAGCAACAAAAGTCCAGAAATTCAGTGTTAGGGTTACCTACCCTACACTCCACACCCACCCCACACCCTCCACACACCAACAGGTATCGGGGTGTGCCTTAGGGTCATTGGGCCTAACTTCCACCCCATTCCATGTATAACCATGCTGACATGGTACAGTACTGGAGAATGGGGTGAAGCGTTAGGCTCGTGACTAAAACACACCCGATACATAACCAGTATCATTAAAATCAGTAAACCCTAATACCGAATTTCCAGACTTTTGTTGCTATACTATCAACCCCAACTAATGCAATAATGGAGTTTTTTGCAATGAATTTCCCTTCTTTTTGAGATAGTATAATAGTATCACTATTTTATTGCACTCCAACCCCTCAAAGTTATGCCCGTGAATAGAATAAATTCAACAGATGCATGCAACATTGGCATTTTCATTTTGTTAAACTGTCCTGAAAGTTTAGTTTGCACAGCAACCACACCATTCTGTGCCACAGGTGCAAAAACATGTTTTGGGCAGGATGTGAAAAATGACAGTTGTATACTATTCATAAGGAGGTGTGAAAAATGGTAATGTTGAAAATCTGGAGTGAAAATATGAGAAATTGGCTGTTATGAGCATGCATAGGAACTGCACAATGCACGCTCATAACATGGCCATTTTTGGGAGTTTTTTTACCACATTTTCAACATGGGCTTTTTGGGACCTCACCTCATGAACACTGGCACTGTGATTTTGTTACTCTCTCTCAAGAGTTGATTTCGCACAGCAACCACATCATTCTGATCCACGGGTGCAAAAATATATTTTGGGCAGGATGTGAAAAAATGGCAGCTGTACTGTTCATGAGGAGATGTGAAAAAATGTCAATGCAGAAAATCTGAACAAAAAATATTAAAAATTGATGAAGTTACAAGTGCGAGTAGAAACTGCACAATGTATGCTCGAAAGGTGGTCACTTTTTTAAAAATTTTTCACCAAATTTTTAACATGGGCTTTTTGGGACACCACCTCATGAAATATGGCACTGTGATTTCATTAATCAGTTCCAACAGGTGATTCCACTCAGCAACCACAAAATCACCTTTCAGATCCAAATAACGAGATGACAATGACAGCGTTCATGAAGTGGGGTCCCCAAAAGCCCATGTTGAAAATTTGGTGCAAAAATGTAGAAAAATGACTGAGATATCAACATAAGTTCAAAACACCAGACAGCCATTATACAAAGCTTAAATTCATTCAACAGTTTGTGGTTCACCTTTGAAGAGTGCAGACATGTTCCAATCCAGAGAATATCACAGCCACTGACCTCCGGAGGTAAGTATGAGGTAAGAGGGGGGTGTGGTTCACCTTTGAAGAGTGCAGACGTGTCCCAGTGCAGAGAAGATCACAGTCACTGACCTCTGGAGGTAAGTATGGGGTAAGGGAAAGGCAGGGAGTTGGATGGGCAGAGGGAGGGTTGAGATGGGGAATGGGGAGGTGATGAGGGACCATTTTATTTTTTCTTAGGGAAAATATTGAAAAAGATGTTGGGGAACAGTTTTCTTTTTTGACAGGTATGATAAAATATGTATCAGAACTATGGGGGTGGTCTCCTCATTGCCCCAGAATAATAATACACCAGCAACTGGGGACACTGGGAGAGGGCTACCCAGTGTCTCACATGAGGGGGAGGTAATGCTAACACAAGGATTGGGCACCCTGATGTTGGCAAAATAAAAGGACATGATTTGGTTCACTGGGAGCGGCTCCCCAGTGTACCACAGTGTTGGGGGACATGGGGGGGCAGATTACAACTAATGCAGGAGTTACCTTCTACATTCCCAAATCTCCTCCTGGCACAGGGATTGGGGATCCCGATGTCAGGACTGATTATCAATTTAAAAAAGGAAATGTTAAGATTCCTTGTCCACCTTCCCCTTACAGGCTGTTAAAGGGGAAAATGGCTTTTCTTTAGGTGAACACCAACAGATGTTTACATAAATGGAGGTCAAGGAATCTGATTCTGGCGCTAGTTTTTTTTTTTGAAAAATGGGCAGAAGTGTTAGTGTTTTTTTTTCCAGGGGTCAAAGTTTTTTACAAGTAGTGTGGTATGCAATACTAGGGTTGTGATAGTGCCACAATTTGTGTAATGTTTGCAAACCTAGTGTCACAAATTTGTCACACTTCCAACAGCAAAATCTGAAAAATGTATTTCCAGCCATTGTTTTTGAAAACTAATGGCAGGATCCTGTTCCTTGGTCCCAGATCAGGTACACACAACTGCTGGTGTTTACCAAGGGGCACTATTTTTGGAATGATAGCATTTTTTCTGGCTCACTAATTGAAAACAAGATGGCTGCTGCACAACACTACAGAGGCCATTTGCAACAGTGAAATGTAGTGGCGGCAACTTTCAAGAGGCACATATATTTTTTTCCCATTGACTATAATGGGAAACCTGTTTTTTGAATAACTTTTGAACAGTTTAATACTTTTTCAGCAAATCTTCGAAAGGCACATCAGTGACCCAGATTGCATCTTCCCTGAAGATTTCAGACCAAATGGACAAATTGTATGGGCTGTAGCCACGAGCAAGGAAACATGCAAACCCTCAGTTTTTTTGTGTTTTGGGGCACTCTGCAGTTCCACAACTGCTCACCCGACCATAATGCAACTTGCCAGATCCGGAGATCTATGGTATCAGACTGTGCATGCAAACATTCAGGCAAATCCATAGTACAGTGCCAAAGTTATTAAAGTGCAAAATTTGGGGTTTAATATAGAAGTGTCAGGCAACCCACTAACGTATAGTATAATATCTATCTATCCATATATATATATATATATATATATATATATATAAGATAGGCCAGAATTTTAAAAATGACAGCTGTCACGTTCATGACGTAATGTAAAAAAATGTCTATGTTGAAAAATTGGGGTGAAAATATTTAAAATTACAGAAGTTAATCGCGAGGGTAGTTAAACTTGAACTTTGCCATTTTTACATATTTTAACACCAAATTTGCAACATAGCTTCTTATGACCCCAACTCTTGAACAAACACCAGGGAATATAATTCTACAAGGGGGACAGAAATCAGTGGGTAGAGGGTGACACCAGATCCAGGGAATTTTTTTTTTCTAAGGGGTATGACAATCACCAGGTGGGGATGCCACTAGACACCTGGGAAACAAAAACATTCAATGGAGGGGTATCATTTAGTTGTAGCCAGGGGTTGCAGTGGAGACCCCTGTGACATCCATTGTAACCCCTAAAAACACTTAAAGCAAGGGGTCCCTGGCATTTATTTATATAAAAGTTGGTATATTCAAGAGCCTTGCAACCCCTATGATTCTTCTGAAATGTTGCTGCTGGACAGTGGATGGAGATCAGAGGGTGGGGGTGCCACTAGACACCAGAGAAATATATGGAATTAATGGGTATGGGATTCGGTGGGTGAAGGGTGCCACTAGACACCAGGGAAATATATAACAGTACTGGGGACAACACTCAGAATGACAGGCAAAGATTCTCCTGTCACAAAACAAGATCCCTTTCATGATTCGTGATATGAAAAAAGATTATTTTTTCATATCACTCGGTCATGGAAAAAGATTCATAATATTAGAAAACAAAACATACTAGGGCATGTCTGCAATGGTGAAGTACAGATTACACCTAACAGAGTCCTGATCACCCAGATTGATGTGTTGGTGTCTCTCAAGGATGTCATTTTTGTAGTTTTGAATTTTTTTTAGATAAAATGGAAACAAGATGGAGGCAAATTAAAAATGATATTCCAATATGAAACAGGATTCCTTTTACATTTTATACAGGTATCCTGAAGTGCTTACTAAGAATGCGAAGAAACTTTTTTCAAAATTAAAAAATTAAATATCTTTGAAATGGATTATTATTTTTTCATCAGACTAGCAAAAGGCACACCTGTAGGCTAGTCTTTTTCTGCCCTGTAAGTTTCAGAATGAGATTGGCAAGCACTTAAACTAGCCAAGGGGGGAGGCACTGGAAAGAAGCAGGGAAATCCTAGCCCCCCCAAAAAAAATCACGGTAGTAAGTGCAGTAAACACCAACATAGAGGTGTCAATAGGGAGAAGGGCAGGGGTAAATGGAGTAAGTGACAAAGGCAAGAAGGACAGGGATGGGGGAAAAAAGGAGTAAGGCCATCAGGAAATGGAGGTTAATGAGTACCAATGCCCGTAGTCTGGGCAACAAGCTCCCTGAGCTGGTGGCCTTGATGGAAGAGATATGCCTGGATATCGTAGCAGTCACAGAAACATGGTACACAGAGAACCATGACTGGGATGTTAACATACTAGGGTACATAACCTATAGGAGAGTTAGGCAGGGGAGAAGAAGGGAGGAGTAGCTCTCTGTGTAAAGGAAGAGATAAAAGCAACTGAACAAAAGAGTAAACAGGGAAGGGAGGAGAGGAGGCACTGTGGGTCACCTTGGAGACTGGAAAGAACACAATCCGCACAGGGGGTTGTGTACAGACCCCCATGTCAGGGGGAGGGAATGGACAAGGATATGATAGAAGGCATTCTTAGAATTGCAGAGAAAGGGGAGATACTGTTGATGGGAGACCTGAATATGCCAGATGTTAACTGGAGCACATTTGCTGCAGCCACATCCAAGAGCAGGGCCATTCTTGATGCCCTACAGGTGGCAGGCCTCAGACAGCTAGTTTCGGAACCCACCCTTGAGGGAGCAATTTTAGACCTCATACTCTCAAACGGGGGCAGTGAGAGGATCTCAGATCTAGAAGTGGGTTGCCATCTGGGAACAAGTGACCATCAAACAGTGTGGTTCATGTTAAACTCAGCTACAGAGTCAAGCCATACAAAAGTGAGGTACTGGACTTCAGGAGGGCTGACTTTGGCAAGATGGAGAGTGCCTCAAACTTTAGCAAACAGGCTAGAAGGAAGTGTGGAGCAACAATGGGGAATCATCAAAACTGCCATCACAGAGGCAACAAGCCTTTGTGTGAAGCAAATAAACAAATCAAAATGAAAGAAAAGCCACTATGGTTCTCAAAAGAGGTGGCTGTGAAAGTCAGGAAGAAAAAGATAGCATTCTGGAGTATAAGGAAACACAGAAAGAGCAGGACAGAGAGCTGTACCAGTTAAGGCAGAAGGAAGCAGAGAGGAAGTCAGAATAGCAAAGGCCCAAACTGAAGAAAAGATAGCCAACTCAGTTAAGAAGGGGGATAAAACCTTTTATAGGTACATCAGCGAGTGTAGAAAGACAAAGGAGGGATAGTGAAGCTGAATAGAATGAACGGTGGGTGGGCAGAGGGGACAGTGAAAAAGCAGGGATACTGAACGAATATTTCTGTTCAGTATTCACAAAAGAGGAAGAGGAAGTGCCTAATCCAATTAACAGAAGCACTCTTGATGGGGGGTCAATCCAGTCCTTTCACAGAAGAAAGGGTTCTGCAAGAACTCATAAAACTGAAGGCGGCAAAGCAATGGGGCCTGATGGAATTCACCACAGAATTCTAAACAATTAAGGGGAAACTAGTGAAACCACTGGCAACTCTTTTTAATAAATCATGGGAGCATGGTGTGGTACCTGAGGACTGGAGGAAGGTGATGTGATTCCCTTCACAAAGTGGGACCAAGAAAGAGGCAGGAAACTACAGACCTGTCAGTCTGACCTCTGTGGTAGGAAAGTGATGGAGTCACTCTGAAGGAAAGAATAGTTGATTACCTAGAGGCCAGTGGGGCTCGGGACCCAAGGCAGCATGGGTTCACAGCAGGAAGGTCATGTCAGATGAATCTAATAGATTTCTTTGACTGGGTGACCAAACTAGTAGACCAGGGAGGGCTGTGGACATGGCCTACCTAGACTTTAGCAAGGCATTTGACACAGTCCCACACAAAAGATTAATAGTCAAATTAACCAGCCTGGGAGTGGGTCCCAGGGTGATAGCCTGGGTAAAACATTGGTTGGACAACAGGACACAGAAGGTAATTGTAAATGGAGTCCACTCTGAAGAAAGATGGGTTACTAGTGGGGTACCGCAGGGTTCAGTATTGGGTCCAGTCCTTTTTAATGTCTTCATAAGTGACATTGCAAAGGGACTGGAAGGAAAAGTATGCCTCTTTGCAGATGACACAAAGATCTGCAACAGGGTTGATACACAAGGAGGCATGAAAAGGATGAGAAGGACTTGGCAAGGTTGGAGGAATGGTCAGAAGTATGGCAGCTAGATTCAATGCAAAAGAAATGCAAAATAATGCACCTTGGAAACAAGAACCCAGGGGAAGAATACACAATGGGGAGGTAGTAAGAACAACAAAAAGGAAAGGACCTGGGGTAATCATATCAGATGACCTTGGTTAGCAATCAATGTGAGAAGGCAGTAGGGAGGCCTGAGGGTTTATGCAGGATGCATAGGGTGAGGCATTAGCAGCAGAAAATAGGAAGTTGTTATCCCTCTGTACAGACAGTTGGTGAGACCCCATCTGGAGTACTGTGTCCAGTTCTGGAGACCTCAACTCCACAAGGACATAGACAGGATGGAGGCAGTCCAGAGGAGGGCAACTAAAATGGTGCAGGGTCTGCAGAAGCCGAGAGGAGAGACTAAAGGAGCTTAATATGTATACCCTTGAGGAAAGAAGGAGAGAGGGACATGATAGAAACTTTTAAGTACCTCATTGGAATCAACAAAGTCCAGGAGGTAGCATCTTTCAGAAAAAGAGATGTGCAAGAACAAGGGACACAATTTAAAGATGGGGGTGGTTCAGGGGCAATGAGGAAGCATTATTTCATAGAGAGGGTAGTGGATGCATGGAACAGCCTTCCTGAGGAGACTGTGGGGTCCAAAACTGTGGGAGAATTCAAGAATGCATGGGACAGACATAAGGCAATTCTTGTGGGGGGGTAGGAAGAAATAGGCTGTTGGTTAACTAGGATCTGCAGCCTATCCTGTAGGTAGGGAAATGGGCAGACTAGATGGGCCAAGCGGTCCTTATCTTCCGTCAAAGTCTATGTTTCTATGTTTCTATTCCAAACCAATTGGGCTGTAGGCAAGTCCAAAGAAAAAACAGCAAAGTCAGTGAGTGAAAAATAACTTTTTCGCCTCTTCAAAACTCAAAAACTACCTATCTGACTGGACAAGAGTGTAACTTGGCACATCCAAAGATCTACCCTATGTGATGGTGCATGAACATTTTCATGCAAATTTGTTGAATGGTTGCAAAGTTATTAAAGTGCAAAATCTGAAATGTAACATTGAAGTGCTTACTCAATCCTAACTATAAGGGCCAACCATACCTATTATATATATATATATATATATATATATATATATATATGTGTGTGTGTGTGTATATATATATATATATATATATATATATATATATACACACAGATATATTATCGGAGCATGGTCGTGTTCCTATAGTTAGGGTTCAACCTTGCCTTCTATGTTAAAGTCAACATTTTGTACTTTAGTAACTTCACATCTGTTCAAGCGATTTTCATGATCTTTTGCATACACCATCAGTAACCAAGGATCTTTTGATGTGACAAGTTTTGTTGTAGTCTAATGTGCGGGTGCAGAGATATGGAGTGTAAAAAATGTGAAAATTACCATTTCTTTTTTAAATTCTTTGTTGCGCTGCTGCACAGAAATGGTGTGGAATTTTGATCTGACATTTTTATGGTATAAAGGTCTTGGGTCACAAATATGCCTTTTGTAGAATTTGGTGAAAAATATTTAATCCATTCCAAAGTTATTAAATTTCAAAGTTTCCCATTATTTCCTATGGGGCCAGTTAGATGTCCCACTTGAAAAAGGATCCTTTGTCATAAGTGGGTAATCCATTTTTCGCAAATGGGTCATCCTGTGTGGCAAATGGGAAATCTTTTTTCGTGCAGCCACCATTTTGTTTTACAGTTAGGGAGGGAAACAAAATCAAATAACTAAAAACAATTCTGTGTTGAGTAGAAACCAACACGTTTAGCTTGATTACCAGGACTCCCTCAGCTGGATTATGCACTTATCTGTTGAAGAAATGCCCTTGATTTTTTTTTCAGCTATTAAATCTTTTTTTGTGACTCGTGATTTGAAAAAAGATTCTTTTTCATATCATGAGTCATGAAAAAGGAGGCAAGGCTGGGTGTGGTACAAGCAGGAGTTTAGTGATGAAGGCTGTTTTTGCGGTTTTCAGTTTTGGTCTGCTGCATTTTATTATTTGAGAGGAGAACCTAATATTTCTTGTTTACTCCAGTTTCGGCTGTCTCAGCTCATCGCGTGTGTTTGTAGTAGAAGGGAAGCATAGCTAGGATCAATTACTGAGACAGTGTACGAGTTAAGGTTTTTTATTTTTTGTGTGCACCAGTTGTTTCAGCAAACATTCTTTGATTTGGATGATTATTTGCTCAGCCTTTGCTCCAGTGTAACTGTCACACAATGAGAACTGAGTTTTGCAGAGCAAACTGTAATTGAAGTTGGCTGAGCTGGGATTCTGGATTGTTAATTTAGCTCATCTACGGTGCTACGGGTACAGCCCCTGTGCATTTACACACAGACATGGTAACTATTTTCTGACCTGTAGCTGTATGCTCTGTCAGTTGGGACCGGCGAGTGGTTTGTCTTCCTGCCATAGTGAGTTTGTTTAGTGGCTGTTGGTCCAGTTATTGTTTGTTTAAGCTGCTGGAATTCATATGTTAGATGGAACTGTGAGTTGGGTTTTTCCTGCCAGAGCAAGTTTGTCTGTTGCTGCAGATCCATTGTTCGTCCATGGGTGGTTGATCTTGATTGGAGTCTGACTGAAGGCTATGAAAGTGGGCAGACTTTTTTAATAATTTGAGTTACCACTTGGGACTGATTCCTGGAGCAGGATATATGGGTTAAAACAAGCATTGCTCATCAGTTACAGCAAGTCTGCCTGCTTGCTGCTGGGTTGTCCTTTCTGTGACTTATTACAGCCTAGAACTTTCGGACCCAGCACTGTGTTAAAGACCCTGTTAAGGCTGCTTTGTTTAAACTTACTGTTTTTCTGTCACACTTGGAGAGTGGTAGTTTGGGATAGACTCTGTAGTGAGAGAACATATCTTGTTCCTTTATTTATGTTTTGTGGTGGACCTTGGTGAGAGCAAGTCTCCCTTGAATTTTTACTATATATTTAAAATTATGGACTCTTTATGTAACAGTCTCTGGTCTTTTAATGCATTTCTGCTTCTGCACCAGTTGTTGCCTTTGCTACTCACCCTCCATGGAGTCATTGTTGCAGTGTATGCAAGGTGCTAACTTTATTTTACCTTATTTTCTTGCTTCTTATCTTGCCCCTTGACACAGTATGTGATCTGTTGCAATTCTTTGTTTCTCTCTCTCTCTCTCTCGTCAGAAAGCTCTTAGCAGTACAAATACTCAGATAAACTAGTGCATTAATGAAGTTTTTCTCAGATATTTGTAAGACAGTTTTTATAGCTAATTTTGTAATTAATGACTCACGCCATTAAAGATGGCCACCATTCACAATTTTCATAAATCTCTTCTGCTGAGGTTGCCTACTGAATATACATACTAGATTCATACTGTTGATGTATTAGGATGGTGCTACCACATGTTTCTGATACTAAACAGCACAACACCATACCAAGATATACATGTACACATCTATGGAGGGATAGGAGTGCAGTGCCTGAAGGCACTACCACAGACAAATGAGGATATGATTATGCTATCTCAAAAACTAAGGAAAGTCATTGCAAAAAACTTTGTTAATGCAATAGTTAGGGTTGAAGAAACAAAAGTAGTGAAATATGGTGTTTGGGTAGGTTTCCAACCCTAACACCGCACCCCTGCTTGCAGGCAGCAACAGGGATGGGGGGTGTCTTGGGGTTATCAACCCTAATGCTCACCCCATTCCATGAGTAAAGAGATGGGTACAGTATATAAGAATGGGGTGAGCATTAGCACAGAAAGGTCAAGTTACTTGGGAGATGGCCAGTGGCAGAGCTCAGCCTTGACTCATGAAGTGAGCCGTTGACAGGACCAGCTCTACTCCTTCCCCTCACGTGTGCTGCTAACACACACCATGGTGTTCACTCTGTGGCATGCGGAGAAGTGAATCACAGTATGAGAAAATAGAACGGGAAAGTAAAACCAGGAAAACGTTGTTAAATTATGGCTTTGTACAAAGCAAGAAACCAGTACCGTTGCACCTGGGACAAAAGGCTGTGCCTGTGGTCAGAAAGTTGAAATGGCAAGTCTGAGGCTAGAAAAGCTTCAGGGGACCTGGCACCAGCTAAAGCTGTCTTACTTAAGATCAAACAGTGCTTCGCTTCCAGTATGTAATGGGCAGTAAAAGCAGTAAGGCAGGAAGAACTCTCCAAAGGACTGCAGCAATTGTAGCAAGTGCAAAATATGCTTTATTGTACATGTAGAATACATGGTAAAAATAGTGAAATCGTTCTCAGTCTAAAACATCTATTGCATGCCAAACATATACTTCCTGGTTCCCACTCCATGCAAGTCACCAAGCACCTGACATGTTTCGCTCAATGAGAGCTTTCTCAAAGGTACAGACTGGTGATCAAGACACTCCCTATAAAAGGGAGTAATTAAAGTACCAGCACCCAAGTTCAAAGATGAATACATAGAACACATTAAAATCACAATCTTTGCAAGGTTGATTAATTACATCCGGGGTTGTATATACAATTTCCCTTTGCCAACATTATTACTATTTCTGTGCTATCCATTCTTAAATTATTAATTTAAAAATAAGCACCAGATGCAATTTGCAAACCTGTATACATAGAGAGAATATCAGAGATTGCACCATTCACAACCATTTTGGAACATCAGTGCAAATCTGAAAAAAGAGAAATATATAGAAAGAGATTAATACAAACATATAAGGACATTTATCTTTACAGTTAAAATAACTCAATTAAAATAGTTTAACTTCTTCCAAGGAATGGTTTTATCTCTAATTTTCCATTCAAGCCTTTTCCTTCCATTCTTTGAAAGCCACTATCCAGTACTGTTCATGTTTCAATAAGAGATTATTATAATCTCCACCTCTGCAACTCATGACTGTTTTTTCCAAGCCCATAAATGCGAAACCATGCTCAGCTTTGTTTTTTGCTTTTAAAATATGCAGAGCCAAGGCATTCTTTGGATCCCCACCTTCTATTGATCTGTTGTATTCTTCAATTCGCATTTTAAATGCACCCTTCATTTTCACTATGTAGAAAGCTGTGCCCTTGCACGTTACCATATATATTAAACCAGAGGTGGCACATGTCATAAAACCCCTGACTGTACGCACTTTACCAGAAAGAGGATGTTTAAACATTTTGCTGTTTGTCACCTGTGGACAAAACTTACAGTTGCCACATTTGTGGCTACCATTTTCACGTTGTTGCAACCACATTCTAGGTCTTTTGTCTAATGGTTGCACTGAGTGTATGAAGTGGTCTTTTAAGCTTTTGCCTTTTCTGAACACTATTTTCGGTCCCTCTTTTGCTAGATCCTTAAGACCTGTATCTTGGCTTGCAATGTGCCAATGTCTTTTAACTATATTTGTAATTTCTCTTGACTGAGCACTGTGAGTGCTCACAAAACACACCTGTCTATCTTGCTCTTTATTTTTTAATTCTTTCTCTTGTAAAAGCTCTTCTCTAGGAATTTGGTTTACTTTCTCTCTTGCTTTTCATACTGTATTTCTGGCATACCCTCTAGCTAGCAATCTACATTGTAAATCATCAGTCCTATCTTGATACAAAGTTGGTGTCCCACAATTTATTTTTGTCCTGATGAACTGACCCTTGGGGATGGCCTTAATCACATGACTCGGGTGGCTGCTACTAGCCTGTGGCAGAGTGTTTCTATTAGTGGATTTTCTGTACAAGTCAGTGATTAATCCCCCCCATATTGTCCTTTTTTATTTTTAGATCTAGGAAACATATTTCTTTTTTGCTATGGGCTATGCTAAATCTCAAATTTGGATTGCTTTCTTCTAAATATTTCACAAATTCAATCAACTCAATTTCAGTGCCTTTCCATATGACAAAAATGTCATCAATAAAACATCTCCAAATGTCAGTCTTTTCTAGAAATGGATTTTCTTGGCTTCTGACTATTTCTTGCTCCCACTTCACCAGATACCGGTTTGCAAAGTTTGGAGTGAAACTCGTACCCATAGCTACACCTTTTTGCTGTAAATAGAATTCCTGTTTATAAAAAAAGGCGTTACATCTCAATACCAAATCAGTCAAATGGATTAATACATCAGTTGGTGGATACAATTCATTTCTGTTATTTAGAAAAAACTCTAATGTTTTCAGGCCATCACTATGTGGCTCTGATTGCTGGAAAATATGGGTCTCCCTGGAGGGTTAATTAAACTCTTATGTATCTTGGGAAGACAATAAAAGCTCACTGTCACTGAATGGGCTACACAAAGATATTCTATAGTATGTGTGTCCAATAGACCTTCGTTAGTACTGAATCTAAATAGGTGTCAATTTCTTTTTTGAACAGCTGGATGGGATCTCTTGAAAGTTTTTTATAATATTGGGGATCCCCCAGTTGTCTTTTCACTTCTCTGTCATAATCAGTACTATTCTATAATACTATAGCTCCCCCTTTGTCAACTGGTTTTATAGTGAGCTCTGTGTTACTTTCCAATTTTTTTAGTAAAATATGCTCCTCTTTACTTAAATTGTGAAAATATCCAGTATCAGATTGTGTATCTAACAAGTCACTATCAAGCTCATAGCTTTTTAGAAAGGTTACAAGAGCTGGGGACATGTTGGGAAAGAAGATGGATTGTGTTTTAAACACATGTCTCTTCTCTGTTTCTATTTGTGTAGGCTCACCTCCATATCTAAGTTGTTTACTTCTTCAGTCTCTAAAGTTCCTTGTCAGTTGAAAAAAGATTTTAAACAAAGATTTCTCCCCATTTTATGAATGTTTATTATAGTTCCAAATTTGTCAGCCCCTTGTGTGGGTACAAATGATAGTCCTCTATTTCGAAGCACTATTTTGGCTTCTGACAGGGTGTAGTCTGACAAATTCATCACATTCAATACGGCATCCTCCCCAGTCTCTGCCGTCCTCTCCAGGATCTTCCTTTGTTCCTTTCTCTGTTTCCAACCCTTCTTTGTGCCCCCTTACCTGGTTCAGTTCTTCCTGCAACCCATCGATTCTGGTGCTGGCTATGCCAGGGCAATTGTGGTTGTGGGAGGGGGGTTGGAGTAGCACATGTTTGCTCTTCCTCCTCCTCTTCCCCTAAAAAATTATCTGTATCCTGTATGTTTAATTCAGTTCCTGTTGATACTTGATTTTCTATATTGCCCACCTTCTTGTCAATATTCTCGGGGTTCTGTTTTGTGTTTTTTATTGTCGTCCAATTGTAAATTTTCCCTTCTGTGATGGCAGCAGCAACACTACAGCCCCCATCCCTAAGGTGTAATGGAAGCAGCACTACAGCCCCATCCCTCAGGTACGATGGAAGCACCAACAGCACTATGAACCCCATCCCACTGGTGTGATGGCACCAGCAAAAGCACTACAACTTCCTACTCTCCGGTCTGACAGAAGCAGCAGCAGCACTGTGGCCCCCATCCCTTAGGTGTGATGGCAGCAGTACTATGTTCACCATTCCTCAGGTGTGATGGCAGTATCAGCACTATGGTCCCCATCCCTCAGGTGGGACAGCAGCAGTACTACATTCCCCATCCACAAGTGGTGATGGCAGAAGCACTATAGCCCCCACCTCTTCGGTGTGATAGCAGTAGCAACAATGCAGTCCACATCCCTCTGGGGTGATGGCAATAGTGACAGCACTATGCTCCCCTTTCTTCAGTACCCACACCCCACATGCACAAGTTACAAATGACTTGTTCTCATTGCTTGTTATAACTCAGATGTGAATTCATCTGAACCATCACCGCTAAGGTGGACTACCTTTGTTTTTTCCTATCTATAATTTAACTGCCTGAATTGGATTTCTGCCTGTGACACTGATGACCAGAGTTATGGAACAGACTTGGGTGTTGGAGGGTCAGCTGGTGGGTGAAGGCTTGAGTGTCCAATGACCACTCACCTTCTCCTGGGAGGGTGAGTGTGTTCATGGCTCAGCATTTGCTGGCCCCTGGTGGAGGCCAGAGGCACAACAACATGTCAGCCCTCACTGCAGGAGGGAGCGTGATGGACATCAGCTTGTGCCTTGATATCGTGTGGCCTGTCACGCTCCCAAGAAAATGGGAAAACACCCACTGACCCAACCGAAGGACAGCTGTTGGTCCCTCCATAAGCCAGAATCTGCAGACATGTGTCTGTTCTGACCCCTGCCATGCCCAGGATACACTGAAAGCTCTTTAGGCAATTCTCCTCCCCTGGTAGCCTCCCACAGGGGTAGGGGCCCACTCAATGAAGGGTTACTTTAGGTTACCTGGTAGCACAGCAGTAAGGGGTAGTTGATGGTGGTCGGCACTCAGCAGCAATGGTAGGGGGCCTTGGCAGGCCTGAAGGAGTGAATGGGCAGGGGGTAAAAAACTGCTTGAATTTGCTTCTTTGAAATAAAGTGTCTTCACCTAAAAAATCCACAAGTGATTAGTGGAGGACGTTCAAATGGATTTATGCATCTACCAGACATGTGGATGCTTTTTTTTTCACTTGGTGTCCATGAAAAGGGTGTCTCCCAGTTTTTATGTCTTTGTTCAGATGTGAATTGAGCACTACTGTGCCCACCAGCATCATACAGCCCCTGGGGTCTTACCTTCTGTATGTTATTGACTGTGCTTTCAAAATCCACTGGCCAAACATAAGTATGCTTAAATACTTAACAGTTGCCCTTTTGTTGAAGCAGTCTATCAGAAAACCTTTTGTTGTCACAGAGACTGAAACAGTAGGTGGGAGAAAAGCTGCAAATGATCCAATTCACCTAAATGGGGTGCTAACTGTGAAGTATTTTCATAAGTAGTAAGGCAGTTTCTTCTTTGTGAACATACTTTTATTCAGACTAGTTTTCATTCAAACAACTGAGGATTGTGGATGGCCCTATTGGTTATAAACTTGAATAAGCTAGTTGGTAACAGTGATCCTGCATTTAGCAATCTACAACCTAGATGATTATATGCAAAGAATACAATAAACACCTGACTAAAATCTAAAAACAAGCTTATTAAACACACAAAATGTATCTGAACATTTATCTTTACCTATACAAAATCATTTCAGCCCAAGTAAAACTCAGGTAAATTACCTGGTACCCTGACTACTATTCTATGATGTAGTAAACATATATTGTTATTTTTTTTATATTCTTTATAAAGCAGGTAAGGTCCACTAGGCAGGACTGTCTGTTTTCAGGAGTGACCTAGAAGAACTGGGGAGGTTAAGTGACTTGCTTGGAGTTACACAGTATGCAAAGGAGGTTGTGGAATCAAACCCATGTCTGCTGGATGTACCCAGTTCATTCACTGCTTGTTACTCTAACCACTAGGCATGGGTGGTTAAACTGAATGGCTGATTACAACAAAGCAGTGTGGGTAACTTCCTTACTGATTCTATATTCAGCAAAGCAGAAAAAATGCAAAGCACAGCAGCATTCATTTTAAGATGCTGAAATCTGGGTCAGCCTGCTGGCGCTGCAGTAGCACTATTGCACGCAATGCCAGCGACCCAGGGTCAGAAGCGAACTCGGGTTGCTGGAGGTCTGGCCAGGGGACTGCTCTCCTCCTCCAGGGAGGGTGGGCTGCAGGTCCTGCTGCTTTACCACCATCTGTGTGACCATGGGTGGTGATGCAATGGTGCTGCAGAGTGATCAGGAGGGGAGGACCCTAGCCAGGATCCGGAGCAGTGGCATGTCTCTATGTGACCTACCTCCTTGGATCTTCTCTAGTGCCAGTGCCCTCAGGGACAGAGACCAGAAAACAGGAACAATCACCCCACATTGACCACTGGCAAAAGGGACCCAGGTGCCCCAGGCTTCATAACCAGGCTCCATGAGGGACCCACTGAGCTGCCCGACACACACTAAGGGAGTGTGGATGGGTCCTGGAGTCCCCTCCCTTTCCACCTAGTTGGGGTACAACTCAGGCAAGACAGGGGCAGGACCACAGGAGCTCCTAAGCATTACCTGGGTGTGAAGCTAAAGGATACCCAGCCTGAAAAGTGGAGACTGATGCTGTGAGAAGGGGACATAGAAAGAGAAAATCAAAAAAAATTAAAAATGCTGAAATCTTAGAGATTCTGTGCAGTAACATGCAATTTCCATGAGGCACCGGTAGAAGAATTCAAAATCCGCAAACCAAGCAGGATTCCGTAATTGTTACTGGTGTTACTGGTAAAAATGGAAAACCAGGATCCCAGCTTATTTCTTCCCAGTATAGCCTCTTGTGTTTAAATGCCATTTTTTCAAACTGTGAGAAGGCTTGCCTCGTGTTGTATTTGCCCTTGAATAGTGCTGCCATCTTCATTTAAAATGTTCTGGAAACTCCTGACATTGTCAGTGTATAATTAATTAATTAATTAAACTCTTATGTATCTTGAGAAGACAATAAAAGCTTGCTCTTATTAACAAATATAGTTAAAAAACATTGGCACATTGCATGCCAAGGTCCAGGTCTTAAGGATCTAGCAAAAGAAGGACCGAAAATAGTATTCAGAAAAGGCAAAAGCTTAAAAGACCACCTTGTACACTCAGTGCAACCACCAGACAAAAGACCTAGAATGTGGTTGCCACAACATAAAAATGGTAGCCACAAATGTGGCAACTGTAAGTTTTGTCCACAGGTAACAAACAGCAAAATGTTTAAACATTCTCTTACTGATAAAGTATGGACAGTCAGGGGTTTATGACATGTGCCACCTCTGGTTTAATATACACAGCAATGTGCAAGTGCACAGCTTTCTACATAGGGAAATGAAGTGTGCATTTAAAATTCGAATTGGAGAACACAACAGATCAATAGAGGGTGGGGATCCAAAGAATGCCTTGGCTCTGCATATTTTAAAAGCAAAAAACAAAGCTGAGCATGGTTTCACATTTATGGGCTTGGAAAAAACAGTCATGAATCGTTGAGGTGGAAATTATAATAATTTTTTATTGAAGCATGAACAATACTGGATAGTGGCTTTCAAAGGAATGGAAGGAAAAGGCTTGAATGGAAAATTAGAGATAAAACCATTCCTTGGAAGAAGTTAAACTATTTTAATTGAGTTATTTTAACTGTAAAGATAAATGTCCTTATATGTTTGTATTAATCTCTTTCTATATATTTCTCTTTTTTCAGATTTGCACTGATGTTCCGAAATGGCTATGAATGGTGCCATCTCCAATATTCTCTCTATGTATAAAGGTTTGCAAATTGCATCTGGTGCTTATGCTTAAATTAATAATTTAAGTATGGATAGCACAGAAATAGCAATAATGTTGGCAAAGGGAGATTGTATATACATCACCTGGAAATAATTAATCAACCTTGCAAAGATTGTGATTTTAATGTGTTCTATGTACTCATCTTTGAAATTGGGTGCTGGCACTTTAATTACTCCCTTTTCTAGGTAGTGTCTTGATCACCAGTCTGTACCATTGAGAAAGCTTTCATTGAGTGAAACATGTCAGGTGCTCAGTGACTCGCAGGGAGTGGGAACCAGGAAGTACAGTATATGTTTGGCATGCAGTGGATGTTTTAGACTGAGAACAATTTCACCATTTTTACCATGTATTCTATGTGTAGAATAAAGGATATTTTGCACTTGCTACAATTGCTGCAGTCCTTCGGTGAGTTCTTACTGCCTTACTGCTTTTACTGCCTATTACATACTGGAAGCGAAGTGCTATTTGATCTTAAGTAAGACAGCTTTAGCTGGTGCTGGGTTCCCCAAACTTTTCAAGCCCATTACTTGCCATTATAAATTATGGCTTTACAATGCCATTGAAAAAATTGCTGCATTTAGCACCTTTACTGGGAAAAAGTTTACGATGCTCAGAAGCAGCAATGCAACTCAGGGCTTCTACCTTGAGAGTAAAAGGCGGTGACTCTAAGGCTTTCAATGGGAGAGAAAAAATAAGCACAATGTCAGAGAAAGACACTGGAGGTATTAATAATTTGGGATCTGGGAAAAGGCAGCTAGAGGAGGCTTTGACTTGTAAGCAACCTCTAAATTCCTGCTTGAGTACAGATGCCAAAATAGAAAATGAGATAACAACAGCATTGAGAGTTTTGGAAGAAAATTCTCCCCGAGCGACAAACAAAGCATTACCTTCCCACAAAGCTTCAGAAACGTCAGACTGAAGAAAGGTTATGGAGAAGTGACTGCAGAAAAATGAAAAAAAAATGAAGAAAGCATTATGAGCAATGGTCCAGTACTTGTTGAAAGAAAGGAGACACCAGAGAATTTAAGTGAAATACATGATAAGATAATGGATCAAATTTTCACTACCACTACACACAGGAAAATATGAGGGGGCAGAAAAAAATGTGACATTAAGTGAGAATTTACAGAGGAATACTGAAATGGTAAAAAATGCACGTGAAATAACAGAAGGTCATATTAAAGAGACACATCATGGCTATAAAGTAAGAAATGGCTTATGTATAAGTCTAAAGAACAACAAAGAAAAGAATCTCACAAAATAAGTATGACATCATTATGAACTAATAACACACACTATTACAGCTAAAAGCAAAAACAAATGATTGTGCATGTTTCTAATAATGACTCTGACACAGAATCAGATTACCATGAGGCCCAAACAGACACTGAAGGAAGTGAGCAGGAAGGAGCAGGACCCCCCCCCCCCATGGATCAAACACATTTTGGCATAATTATCCATCATAAACAAAGCCATGAAGAAAATGCAAAATTTGGAAATCAAAATAGATAATCTACAAAGTACTGTAAATTCTCTGGTGGAAGAGTCAACTTATTAAGAACAGTGTTCAGAATTTACAAAAAAGAGGGTCGGATATCAAGGATGAATGTGTCACCATGCAGAGACAAGGGAACGATTTGGAATCACTAAATAAGGACTTAAAAGAAAAGATGTTAGATTTTGAAGCTAGATCATAGAGAAACAATATAAGAGTGCTGGGTTTACCAGAAGATTGGAACAATAAAAAGGGTTTAAAAGAATCATTGAATGTGGTGTTTGCTTCTTATTTGGAGATGGATGCAACAAAAGTGGATTTAGATATTGACAGAGCACATAGAATTTGGAGACCACAAGGAACATTTAATCAAAATGTGACCCCCAGACCAGTGATGGTCAAATTTCTAAAATTCAAGGATAAAGAAGTATTAATGACGCAAGTGTATGAAAAAAAAGGATTTCAGTAATGGGCACAAGTATTAACATTTTCCAAGATTTTCCATCAGAAATAATACAGGAGAAGAAAAAATACGACATCATAAAAAGAAACTATGGGCAAAAGGGGTCAAAGCAATGGTGATTTACTCCTCCAAACTGAAAGTGGTGTATGATGGGACATGTTTGGTTTATTCTTCATTAGAAGAGGCAGAGCAGGATCTGAGACTGAAAATACCTAATTTGTTTGACTAAAACATATAATTCACCTCTATCCTGACCTTTTCTTTTTCCTTAAATGGTTAAAGAATTAGCTTTCCATATGCACAAGTAAAACTGGGGGGAGGGGTTTCTAAAAGAGCAACAGAACAAATGTTCAAAAGTGAGATCCCATTGGATCTCGAGTTGTGGAGTGTATGTTTTTTGTATATGGAATGTTTAGGTGAAAAAGGGATGAGAAGTGTTTTTTTCTCTTTTTTTTTGATTATTAGTGCAGCTGGGTATAGGATTGGTTTAAGGTGTTCAATGGAGTTCCAAAGGGAGGAGTCGACCATGAAGGAAAAAGGGGAAATTTTCTTTTTCATACAAATGGCTATGTACGATCTTAAGTTTCTTTCACTTAATGTAAATGGTATCCACTCACTTATAAAAAGAATAAGATTACTTTTCATGCTTAAAAAAATGCATTTTGCATATCATTACAATAAACCCACCTAGATTCCAAAGAAATTAAAAAAATCAAACAAAAATGGGTTGCCCATATGTTTCTTTCTGAAGGAACAACACAGAAGTAAGGTCATGCCAGACAAATCTAATAGATTTATTTGCCTGGGTGACCAAAGTAGTAGATCAGGGAGGGGCTGTGGACATGGCCTACCTAGACTTTAGCAAGGCATTTGACTCAGTCCCCCACAAAAGATTAATATACAAGTTAGCCAGCCTGGGAGTGGGTCCCAAGATGATAGCCTGGGTAAAGAATTGGCTGGAGAATAGGACACAGAGGGTAATAGTAAATGGAGTCCGCTCTGAAGAAAGGGGGTTACTAGTGGGGTGCCACAGGGTTCAGTATTAGGATCAAGTCCCTTCAATGTCTTTGTGTTTACATTGCAGAGGGACTGGAAGGAAAGTATGTTTCTTTGCAGATGACACAAAGATCTGCAACAGAGTTGATGCACAAGGTGGGGTGGAAAGGATGAGAAGGGACTTGGCAAGGTTAGAGGAATGGTCAGATGTATGGCAGCTTAGACTTAATGCTAAGAAGTGCAAGGTAATGCACCTGGGAAACCAAAACCCAGGAGAAGAGTACACAGTAGGGGGTGAGATACTAACAACAACAAAAATGGAAAGGGACTTGAGGGTAGTCATATCAGATGACTTAAAGGTGGGCAAGCAATGTGAGAGGGCAGTAAGGAGGGCTGGGGGGATACTGGGATGTATTGGGAGAGGCATCACCAGTAGAAAACAGGAAGTTGTTATCCCTCTGCACAGACAGCTGGTGAGACCCCATCTGGAGTACTGTGTGCAGTTCTGGAGACCCAGTCTCCGCAAGAACATAGACAAGATGGAAGCTGTCCAGAGGAGGGCTACTAAAATGGTACAGTGTCTGCACTGGAAGACATATGAAAAGAGACTAGAGGAGCTTAATATGTATAGCCTTGAGGAAAGGAGGGAGAGGGGGGACATGATAGAAACGTTCAAGTACCTCAAGGGAATCAACAAAGTCCAAGAGGGTAGGATCTTTCAAAAAAAGAGGTGTGCAAGAACAAGGGGGCACAATTTGAAGATGGGGGGGACAGCTCAGAGGTAATGTAATTTTCACAGAGAGGGTTGTGGATGCATGGAACGGCCTTCTGGAGGAGGTTGTGGAGTCAAAAACAGTGATTGAATTCAAGCATGCATGGGACAGCCATAAGGCAATTCTAGAGGGTGGGGTAGAAAGAAGTAGGCTGCTGGTTAACTAGGATCTGCAGCTTATCCATTAGGTAGGGAAATGGGCAGACTGGGTGGGCCAAGCGGTCCTTATCTGCCATCAAATTCTATGTTTCTATGTAACAAAAAAACAAACAGTGCTGGAGTGGATTTGTTTTTCAGGAAAAATGTACCGATTTAAATTTTACAAACCTACAAAGATAATCTGGGTAGAATTTTGTTAGTAAAAATAAAAGTAAGAGGAAGTATAGTAACAGTAGATTTGGTGTATGCACCTTTTAGTAACTGCTCAGAATACCTGGCTGACCTTACTCAAGCCTTAACAGAGGTAGGGGCACAGAATGTGATACTCATGGGGGATTATAATACTTTATTGGAACCTAAGATTGACAAAACCTTAAAAGTGACACCTGGTAATAAATATGTATCTAGATTGCTAAATCAATTTACCCAGTTTCATGATTTAGTGGATGGTTTGGAGAATATTAAACCCTCAACAAAGAGAATATACTTATCATGATAAAAAAAAGTTGGGTTTTCTAGAATTGATTATATATTTTTTCCAAATCTATTATGTCATTGTTGAGAAAGGCAGATATAAATTATGTTCTGTTACCTGATCATGTGATGATTTATATAGAAATATCATTACAAGACCAAAATAGGTCGATATCTAATCAGTGGAGAATGGATAATACTTTATTGACTGATCAAGACTTCGGTAAAAAAATTAAAACAGCTATAAAAGAATATTGGCAATTTAATTATGATGGTACCCAGTCAGTATCCAAGTTATGGGATGCATTTAACGCTGTAATTAGGGGGTAATCCTGTCCTATAAAGCCTTTCTCAACAAGAAAAAAAGAGAAAAAGTAAGATTACTGGACAGGCAATTAAAATAATTTGATATATTAGTTACCCAAGATTATGAGAAATATGCTAAAGAGTGGTATAAAATTAAATTAGAGAAGAATGAAGGAAATAATGGAAGACTAGGTTTGCTGGCAAAGGCACCTAGCTTCACCTGAGCTCTTTTCTTCTAAGTTGTTTGAAAGGACAGAGCAAATAACCTTACCAGAGCAAGGAAAAGGATTAAGGCTTCTTTTGGCTAGGCAGATTTATTATGTGTTATTTTCTTTTGTACTCACAGGGATTATTACTGTTTGTTGCTAATATTTTATTGCTTTATTTTTCTCTGATTAAAATTGCTGTTGCTGGGTATACCTTCTGCTGCATTATTACAGGGTGTGCCTACAGGTGTGTGCTTACAGATTACTACTGTAATCTTCTGATTCACATTGTCTTTTGCAAGGTATGTCTTCTGTTACTGCTTTATTTTTCTCTGTAGCAAAGTGTTTCTTACAGGATATATCTTCTGTGAAATTATTAGAGGTGGTGCTTTATGGGTTTTATAGTTGTATCTATCATTAGGATAAGCTTTCAGGGCTACTGCATTTGTTGCTGGCTGATTGTTTCTGCTCTTACCTCCTTATTTCTTTCATCCGTGGTTCTTCTTCTTCAGCAGGGGAAGGGCCTAGCCACCCACTCCCATCCCCAACCACCCCACACTACACTCCTTTAACAGGGTAGCACAGTCATGACATTTCCTGTAGCAAAGCAGGAAGGGGAGGATAAGAGAAGTATCCACACAGTGACCTCATTTACAGGGGCACAAGTAATTTAAGTTTTTATAACAAGTTATACACAAGCAAACAAACAAAATACAAAATCAAACTTTTGCTTTCATTTTCCTTCTTCTAATTACTCTGACCAGATTATAAACCCATCAACTTATCTGGAATGGATATTATTAACTGCAGTACTGTGTGACACTTTTCAGAAGGGAAGTTTTACAGGATTTAGGATACTGTCCTACATGCTGGGCCATTGGAAATCCAAGGGCTCAGCTCCAGGCAGTATGGGCAGAAATAGTGCACCTCAAATTGCATATTCAGGAAGAAATATATTATAAGAATGGCCCACCATTTCCACAACATCCAACAGAAGCACCTCAACCACAGAGGGTAGTTGGTCCAGGAGGATGGCAGGTGGTTAGGGAAGGCAAATCCGGTGCCCCATCACTCGGTGCTGTCCAACATATCACCTCCACAAACTATATAAAAACTACAAAAAGGTATCTGCCTCTATCTCTGAAATCAAACAAAGGGGCAGAGGACACTGTAGAGCATGACACTGCAGCACAGGAGCTAGCACAACAAAACTCACCCAAAACAGGAACCAAAACAAAAAAAGCAAAAAGGAAATCCAAAAAACTTCTGATCATAGGAGACTCCATGATTTGGGGAGTTGATACCTATCTCCAAACAGGGGTAATGGTCAGATGTTTCCCAGGTACATCATCATGGAGAAACACTGACCACATTGCTAAAATTGTACAGGAAGCAGGAGAAAACATTGATGTCCTGGTACACATACAGACTAACAATCTCACCAGCCACGGTTGTGGAGACCAAGGAACACCTGACCAGGCTGGGTGGCAAACTATCATCCATTTCATCTGGCATCTCCTTCTCTGGGATCCTGCCAGTCTGGGAGAGGGGGGCAGATAGACGGAAGGTCATAGAAGGGGAGATAGGGGAGCTAAACATGTGACTGAAGGGTTGCTGCCAGGAAAAAGGAAATAAAATTTGTAGGGAACTGGCAACAGTTTTGGGAGCGAAAGTTCTTTAAATTTGATGGACTGCATCTGACTAAGGAGGGAGTTAGTGCATTGGGGCAGAAGTTTGACATATTTGCAGAATATTTAAACTAGCAAATGGGGAGAGGGGTGAAGCACCCGATACATCAAATGGAAAGAACCCCCAGCTAGTGGTCAAATAGGAGTTCAGCATGTTTGTAGTTCATTTGCATCACCAGGTAAGGAAACGGTCCGGCTCCCCATACAATGCACAAGGGAAACGTCAGACCTCGCCCAACAACTAATACACTGAAATCTGGCCAATGGAAAATCATGTACACAAATGCTCGCAGTCTGGGAAACAAGATCCCAGACCTGCAGACAATAATGACAGAGGCTACACTGGACATAGTAACCATTAGCAAGACATGGTTTACCAGTATCCACACTTGGGAGACTTCAGTAACTGGCTATGTACTGTTCAGAAGAGACTGAGGTGCAAAAAGGGGGGGAGTGGAGTGGCCCTTTATGTCAATGAAAATATTAAAGCTATAGAAATTCAGAATACACATAAGGAGCCAGAAGAACTCTGAGTCATCCCGGAAACAGGAAATGGGACAGCCATATGAAATGGGGTTGTCTACAGGCCTCCAGACAGGGGAGGACATAGACACATTACTGTTAGAAGATATACAGAACATTACAGCTAAAGGGAAGGTTCTGATAATGGGAGACTTCAAAATGCTGGATACAGATGGGTCAATACCAGCAGGAACATCTGCCAGAACTAGACACATAGTGGACTCCCTGTAGGGCGAGGGCCTCAAACAACTGGTACAACAACCCACAAGAGACAGGGCTATCCTAGATCTAGTACTGCCTAATAGGGAAAGGATCACAGATCTCCAGGTAGAAGGTCACCTGGGGTCCAGTGACCATCACATGGTAAGGTTCAATTTGGCCACTAGAACTAAATCATCCCATTCCAAGGCAAACATATGGGACTTCAGAGAAGCTGACTTTGATAAGATGGCCAACAGAGTTAAGCTAGCCCTGGCTAAAGAAATACAGATGAGGGGTACAGGGAAAGGGCAGGCATTAAGGATGCAATACTTGAAGCAACATCCCATTGTGTTACAGAGAAAAGGAAGTGCAAAAGAAGAAGAAGAAGGAAACCACTTTGGTTCTCAAAAACAGTAGCAGAAAAGGTCAGAGTCAAAATGCTGCCCTTCAGGAAATATAAAGGAACGCAGCGGAATGATGATATGAAGGCATTCCAAACTTCACTAAGGGAAGCAGGGAAGGCGGTAAGGCAGGCAAAGGCCCAAACTGAGGAAGCACTAGTGCAAACAGTAAAAAAAGGTGACAAGACTTTCTATAGATACATTAGTGAAAAGAAAAAGTCCAGAGGGGGTATTGCCAAGATCAAAGGGGATAAGGGGGTATGTGAGGAGGAGGACCATGTAAAAGCATCTATCCTAAATAGAAACTTCTGCTCAGTATTTACTGAACAGAAAATAGGACAGGGCACTAGGCTCAGCACCATGGACACAGCAGGGAAGGAGGTGTGCATTAGTCCCTTCACAAAAGAAAGGGTCCTACAAGAGCTCGTTAAGCTCATGGTGGACAAGGCAGTAGGACCTGATGGCATACATCAAAGGGTACCAAAGGAGCTAAGGGTGGAACTAGCAGAGCCATTATAAGAACTGTTTAGTGAGTCTCTGAGCACAGGAGCAGTCCCAGAAGACCGGAGAAGGGCTCATGTGATCCTGCTTCACAAAAGTGGTAGCTGGGAGGAGGCAGGGACCTAAAGACCAGTCCGTCTTATCTCAGTAGTGGGCAAGATTATGGAGACACTCCTTAAGGAAAGGATAGTGCAACACCTGGAATCCATAGGAGCATAGGATCCAAGACAGCATGGGTTTACAACAGGAAGGTCCTGTCAAACTAATCTCATAGATTTCTTTGACTGGGTAACCAGAGTGGTGGACCAAGGGGGAGCAGCTGATGTAGCCTACCTTGACTTCAGCAAAGCTTTCGATACTATTCCACATAGAAGATTGATTAATAAGCTGGGTAGGCTTGGGGTGGGTCAGCAGTTGATCAACTGGGTGGCAACTGGTTGATGGACATAAAACAGAGAGCGGTGGTAAACGGTATACAGTCAAAAGAGAAGCAAGTCACAAGTAGGGTACCTCAGGGATCAGTCCTGGGGCCAGTCCTCTTCAATATCTTCATCAGTGACATTGCAGATGGACTAGTGGGTAAGGTTTGTCTGTTAGCAGATGACACCAAGATCTGCAACAAAGTAGATGGTCCAGATGGGGTGGGCAGAATGAGTAGAGATCTGGATAAACTGGCAAAATGGTCGGAAGAGTGGCAACTGGGGTTTGATGCAAAGAAGTGCAAGATCATGCACATAGGGAGGAGAAACCCTGAAGCCACCTATAGGCTGGGAGGGGAGTTGCTGGCAGTCACAAGGGAAGAAAGAGACGTAGGCATCATCATCACAAATGACCTGAAATCATCCAAGCAGACCACTAAAGCAGTAGGTAAGGCTAGGGGGATGTTGGGGTGTATTAGAAGGGGTATCACAAGTCGTAAGATGGAGGTAATCCCTCTTTACAAGACACTGGTTAGGCCCCATCTGGAGTACTGCATGCAGTACTGGAGGCCACACCTTCACAAGGACATTAACCAAATTGAGGCAGTCCAGAAGGGCAACCAAATGGTGCAGGACTGCATCAGAAAACATATGAGGACAGATTAATGGAGCTCAATATGTATACCCTCGAGCAAAGGAGGGAGAGAGGTGATATGATCGAAACATTCAAACACCTTAAAAGCATTAATAAGGTGAAAGAGTCTAACATCTTTCAATATAAGAAAAATAGCAGGACAAGAGGACACAGCATGAGATTAGAGGGAGGCCGACTAAGGGGTAATGTGAGGACATTCTTTTTCACAGAAAGGGTGGTGGATGCATGGAATGGCCTACCTCAGGAAGTGGTAGATATGAATACAGTGAAGGGCTTCAAACAGGCATGGGATTGGCATAAGGGAGCAATACAGATGAGTATGAATAGATAGTCCATTGACAGAGCAAAGACTGATGGCACATTCATAAGGAAGAAAAAGAAATGAGCAGACTGGATGGGCCTTGCAGTTCTTATCTGATGGTAAGTTCTATGTTTCTATGTAATAACATAACATAAGCATCTAGTCTGAATAAAATAAAAAAGGCTAAATATTTTCGGGGGAAAAAAATCAGGTAAAGTTTTAGCATATTTACTAAAGAAGCAAAAAAAAAAAGAACATGATAACCTGTTTACAGGATGAGAATGATAAAAGAATACTAAAGGCTGAAGAGATGGAAGTTATTATCCAACAAGTTTATGAGGAGATTTATCAGATAAAACATCAAATAAATCAATTAAGGGTGACAGAATATTTAAAAGAAGTAAATATGCCTAGGCAAATCTGTAGGGAAGATAACTTTTAAAGAAGTAATGGTTTAGATGTCAAAAAATAAAAGTCCTCACCTAGATGGAGTAACCATGGAATTTTACAATACTTTTTCAGAAGAGCTGCTGCTATGGATTTCCCTGCTTATCAAGGACATAATGGACAAAGGACAGTATCTACCTCCGTCTATGGAAGAAGAAAAAGCAATCTTAATTCTAAAAGAGGGAAAAGATATCCTTCTAGTGGAAAGCTATAGACCTTTAGCATTGTTGAACAGTGACTACAAGATATTGACTAAATTAATAGTTAATAAAATTAAAGAGGATTTAGGGAGAGTAATTCATCCTGACCAATCTGGATTCATTTCTGGGCATACAGTTTCAAATGCAAATAAGAAAGTACAAACACTAATTAGTTATGCTCAAAGGAACAAAATAGTATCTCATGCCTTGGCAATTGATGCCTCAAAGGCTTTTGATCTTTTGGATAGGAGCTATATGTTGGAGGCTTTCAAAATATTGGGGAATTCCTGAGAAACTGGTTTTCTTTACTTTACAAAACTACATCAGTGAGATTTATGGTAAATGCTCATTTGGGGAAACCCTTTAAAATGACAAACATGGTTAGACATGGCTGTCCCCTTTCCCCTGTGCTTTTTATATTAGCACTAGAACCTATCTTAGACACTATTAGAAATAATAAAAATATAATAGTGACCATAATTAGAGGTGTAGAAACAAAAATAAATGCTTTTGCAGATGATATTATGTTAATTATACAAGACATTAATAAGTCGTTACTCATTATTTTGGAGGAAATTGAAAGATATGAGGCCCTCTCTGGATATACACTTAATAAATTGAAATCAGTCTTTTTTTTTTTATTTAGTTGTTTAACCAGGTATAGCACACTAAGCTGAAAGCTTTTTTACAGGAGCGACCTGGATTTTTGGAAATATATGCCTCTAATTATATATTAGATTGCACAATTATTCAAGATTTTACAGTTAGCAAACAATGTAGATATTTGGGAATCATACATACCAAAGATGGATGGGAAAAATGTCACTATCACCATGGGGGAGAGTAGAAACAGTAAAAATGATGATTCTTCCACATTTGGTGTATGCTATTAAAAATGTGATTGATTTTCCTCCAGAAAAATTGTTCAATAATATCCATAGGAAGTTTCTTAAGTTTCTTTGGAGAGGTGGGAAACCTAGGATACCTTGGTCATGCATGAGATACCCTAGGAAACAAGGGCCCAGATATGCAGAAATGCAGCAGAAGCCTGCGCAAGTCCAACGTAGTGCAAATCCAATGCGCCATGGTGCAACAAGGGCCATATTCAGAGGTTGCGCTGGCTGCACTGCACCAGCACAACCCGGCTAAATATGGCACATCTGTTGATGCACCATGGCATGACCATGGATGCACCATGGTGCAACCAGAGGTGCACCATGGCTCAACCACAGGTGTGACATGGGAAAACAGAGAAGCCCCAGGGCAACCATGGGAGCAGAGCAACAGAGCAACAGAGGGGGGCACAGCACAAAAAGCAGACCAAGGGACAGAGCCAGAGAAGCATAGTGACAGGCCACAGGAGGCCACCACCAGCTGGGCACAGCAGGGTGCACACAGGCACCCAGACCCCCACCCCAGAACACAACAGTGGCATAGACAGTAGGCAACAGGGGTGCCAATGGTGGATGGAGGGCCACCAAGGGGGCCCCCCACAGGCTGCAGGTGATGCCCCCCTGCACATCCAGACCAGGGCAGGCTACACCCTGGACCACGCAGCCATGCATACACACCCACCACACAACCCTGACAGCTGCCCCAAGGGCACCCCAAGGCACAGCCATCGATCAAGGGGAGGGACACCACCACAGTGCAACACACTGCAGCACACAGCATTGAACCACAGAAGCACAACATGCACCCCAACACATGCACAGCACATGGACATGCACTGTGCCACTGCAGCATGGCTTCTCACACCACCTGCAAAGCAGACACAGACACAGGCAGGTTAGTCACAAGTAATATATTGTGCAAAACATCTATATACAAGAGAAGGATGTGGGGGAGGGTAGGAAAATGAAGGTAGGGGTTAGGGAACAGGGACTGTACAGTGGAAAGAGGGACTGGAGGGGGAGGTATGGCTGGGGAAATGGGAAATCAGGGCCCGACCAGCAGCGGCCATGGCCTGCCGCCCCCTGCAGACATTGCTGCCTTCTGTCCACCAATATCAGTCTCTGGACCTGCATCACTTCCTTCATCGTAGTCGATGTTATGAGGATCAACTGCCTCAGGAGCCATAGTAGAGGTGCCTCCTGCACCACCACTGGACACCTAAGACAAGGGACAGAAGAGGTGATCAGTGTAATGTTCCAAGGAACCATGCCCATCCACAGGGTGCACTGGGCAGTGGGAACACCCCCCCCGGAGGGCCCGTACAGGCCACCCACAGGGGTGTGGGCCAATGCCTGCCAGCAATGTGGCACACCATATCAGCGCACAGTGGTGGTCTCCACCACACAGTAGCCATCCGACTATGCCATGGCAGTCACATGGCACAGTGCTCTGGCAGCACCACAACAACATCAGTGGCAGCTGGGCGCACACCCAACCCACCAGCAGCCGGCACACATGTCCAATGGATGCGCCACAGTGGTGGGCACCACTCACAGTGTGACACACACAGCTGCCATGGTACACAGCACAGGTGGCCATGCCCATGCCCCCGCCACCCCCCAATGATGGTGCACAGGACAATGTCAGTGCCTACCTTCCCTCTGCGGCCCCACTGGTGCCGGAGCCACTCCTCCTCTACCCTGGGCCACTGTGGCCTGACATCCTGCCAACACTGCTCTTCTACTATCTTCAGGTCCTGGGAATGGAACAGATAGAGGTACACATCGGTAACCAACCACAGCAGCTGCCCACCACACCCACCCATGTGCATAGGGTGAGCCCCTGCTTGACACGTCCCACACAGTGGCATCACAACGCAAGTGACAGAGGGAATTGGCGCCCCACAATGTGCACGATGGTAGTACACCACCCTGCAGGGCATGCCAGGCAGCCTAGCCAACACCACAGTACAGCACCAGGGCACACATGCTTGATGGGCCTACTCACCTGGTTGTGGCACAGCCCCATGCCTGACACACACCTCCAGCCTCCTGAGGCACTCTGGATCCCTCTGAGCCAGATCCCCATAGTGGTGGCAACAGTGTTCCCCCGTCCTGGCCACCTCTGTGCGCTGCCACAATGACGCAGCAATGGCCTGCCACACAGCCACCTGGGGCTGCTGCAGTGGCACCTGCCCAAATAGTTGGGGTGCATGGGGCTGGACACAGGCCATGAGATTGACAAGCTCAACCTGCGTCCAGTTGGCCACTCATCCTGCTCGCTGCTGCACCATGTCTCAAGTGTGAGCCATGGAGATAAATGGTGGTGGTAGATGTATGTGTCCACTGCATGCGCCAGATGCACGGGCCAAGGGGACATGCACTGTGTCCGCCCATCACACAGTCTCGGAGATGTGTGGCATGAGCATGGCTAGGTGGGGTCATGGGTGTGGGGGTCACCCAGGGACAGAGGTCACAGCAGGGGTCAGAAGTCAGTCACCGCACAGTGCTCATGTGCGCAATAGCAGGCATGCGCACCTTGTGCCATGGACCCTATTGTGCAGTGGGTGCACAGTGCACAATAGGCAACAGTACAACATTCAGCGCATGCACACTGCGGTCCCACAACTTGCTCCAGAGCAATCTCATTGTACACAGAGCAAATTTGAGATATTCAGCTGCCACATACAAATGAGCTCATCAGCCAATGTATGGCACACTGGGGGAATTAGCATGTCATTACCGTTGCGCCAAAGCTCATTTGCATGTGATGCGCTATAAAAGCTCCATGGATTGGCACAGGCCATGGACCAGTATTGCATCCTTTTGAGGTAAGTTGTGCATGCTGCTGGAGCACACTGAGCCCAGCCAGCACAGCAGGGGGATGGAATAGGGTGCTGCTGCCACTGACACACTGTGCTGTCCATGTCAACAGGAAGCGACATGTCAGAACATGAGGAGGCTGAGGAGCATGGGCCTGCTCGAAAGCGCAGGCTCAGCTTCACAAAGGCAGAATCAGATGCCCTGTTTGAGGCCTACCTCTACAGGGAACCACTGTTGAGTGGTGCCACGGGCACACCACAGGCAAGGACGGAGGTGGCAGCATCTGTGAATCAGCAGGGCAGCTACTAGCGGTCAGTGCAGGAGTGCCACAAGAAGGTAGAAACAGACAAGAGGCACATTAAGGAGAAGGTGGCAGCCATCCATGTGGCCCAGAATGCCACTGGAGGGGGCGTGCAAATGAATCACAGCTCACGGCACAGGAGGAGTTGGTGGCAGCCACCATGCACCACAGCACAGTGAAGGGTGTGCCTGGAGGAGGATGCCAGACAGGTGGAAGCCCATCACTGCATGGTACATATATCAGCCATGCACCACATGCAGTGGCTGTGTTTGGGGGGCACATGTGGGCATTGATTCACTGACACACCTGTTTTCTCTTTCAGCACTGGCATGCCTGTGTGCAGAGGATGGGGCACCGGCAGCATCCGTGGAACCAGGACCAGCCCTGGAGGACCAGCCATCCACCTCCATGGGCATCTGGGGGCCTGATAGGCTGCAGCACACCACCACTGTCCAGCCAGATGTCCTGGGCATGGGGTCAGATGAGACCCTGGATGTGTTTCTACAGGATGTCAGTCTCAGCATCCTCTGTGTGGAGACACAGATCAGGGTGGGGTCTAACACAGATGATGACCTCACCTTAATCCTGGACAGCATGGGCAGTGTTGTGGGAGAGACGCCCATACCAGTCACCAACATAGGCAGCGCTCCCAGTGACCTGACAATGGGGGAACAACTGCCTGCCACCACTGCTGGTGCAGCTGTTTGCAGTGCCACAGCTGTGCTGTCTGGTGGTAGTGGAGTAGCCGCACAGGTGCTGGGCAGCATTCAGTGGCTGTACAGACAATGGCAGCAGGCTGCAGTTGATGCAGGGCAGCCAGCTGCAGGGTCTGCCACCGGGACGCCAGCTAGGGACATACACCATGAGGACCCCACTGCGCAGCATCCACCTGAGAGGGGGGCTGTGCGGTGTGACTGGTCACCACAGGAGGGTCGGCGTCCCACCCGGGAACCCCAGGAAGCCAACCTGCTAGCAGAGCACACCCATTTGTTGCAGGCCTCTGTGGAGCAACAGGTTCTGATTGCCACTGGGGTGCATGCAGTGCATGTGGAGGTGTGCCAGGTGGGTGAGCAGTGTGAGAGGGGCACCGTGCAACTCCTGCTGGCAATACAGTGCATGTAGGAGGCCACGACTGCATCCCAGGATCACATTGCCAATGCGATCATGGATGACCTTGCACTGCTGGCTACCACAGGGCATGGCTGGCCACCACGGTCCCCACGCAGTGCACTGTCCACCCCATGATCCCAGCATTGGGCAACACCTTCACTGTCAATGCCGGGCTCTGCTATTGGCATCCCAGGCACGCCTGTGGCAGGCCTGTTTGGGCACTTACACACCCCTGCGTGGACCCAGTTGTGGTCCCTCAGTTCAAACCCTAGGGGGCTGATGCAAAAAACCCCTGTGGCTAATGAGCAGCCTGTGGCTGCCAATCGACCCTGGCGCAGCTGCCCCCATGGCTGCAGTGGCCATGGTTCCATGCAGTATCCCTGATGTGCATACCGCCCTGACTGCAGTCTGCAGCTGCTGCCCTGTGTGTGCATGGGTGGCATGTGTGTGTGTATGTGCATACCACTGGTGTGGTGCCTGTGTCTCACGCTGCATGCTGCCTGTGTGCGTGCCTGTCCAGCCACTGGACCATGTGGCATGGGCGTGATGAGGGCAGTTCAGCACCGGTTGTGCCTGTGCACCGGTGCAATGTATATGATCCCCACCACATGCCAGCACCTGGGTGTGGTCCACGCTTTCGTTACCTCCCGCCTTGACTACTGCAACGCCTTTTACCTGGGGCTACTGGGGGTTGAGATTCATCTCCTGCAGCTAGTGCAGAATGTGGCAGACAGGCTGTTGACTGGTTCTTCTAGGTCCAGTCATATAACGCCTGTGCTCCGCGGACAGCACTGGCTGCCAGTTTGCTGGTGAATCACCTTCAAGGTCAGTTTGCTGATCTATAAGGCCCTACACGATCAGGGATCTGCTTTCCTGAAAGATCTCCTTTGTCCCTACTGTCCCCCCCCACTCTCTCCGATCCACTGATGAGGGATTGCTAGAAATTCCCAGAGTTCGTTTAAAAACTTCAGGGGCCAGATCTTTTAGTTTTATGGCCCCAACCCTGTGGAATTCTCTACCTCGTCAGGTGCGAGACTGCCCGACTGTCCAAAGTTTTAAAGGAGCTTTAAAAATCTCTTTAGCAAATCTTATAATGATTTTTGAATATTGTTGTTTAGTTTAATTTTAATATTGTTTTAACTATTTATTGTTTTATCTTGTATTGTACAGGCGCCTTGATTTCAGAAAGGCGCCTTATATAAATAAAGATTGAATTGAATTGAATGTGTGTGTTGCTGTGTGATGCTGTGTGTGGTTGTGTGCCACTGATTCCCGTACCCCTGCACCACTCCTCTGTGTGTGCATGCCCATTGCCATGCATGCCCCTGCTTGTGTGCTGTACCTGTATGAGTGGCTCATGCATAGGTTTCACGCCACCTACCTGCGTGCACCATAGTGCTCCTGAGAAATGGCGTCACAATGCTGGCACACCATCCATTGCAGCTGGGGAGCCCTCCACTCGGGGAGGGGGATGTTCACCACCCACCAGCCATTGCCTCCATCATCCCCACTATTGTCGCCCTCATCAACCTCAACAGCTATCCCACAGTCAATGGCCATGTTGTGCAGTATGCAGCAGGCCAGGAATAGGCCACAGGCTTTCGAGGGGCTGTACTATAGGGCACCACCAGACCTGTCTAAGCAATGGAAACATGCCATCAGCATGCCAAATACATGCTCAATGATGTTGCGTGAGCTGGTGTGTGCCTCATTGTAGCGTTCCTTTGCTGGGGATGCTGGGCGCTGATAGGGGGTGAGCAGCCAGGGCCTCAGTGGATAGGCACTGTCTCCTATGTGGATAATGACATGGTTAGCCCTCTGACATCCTTTGCTGTGCCCTTGCCTGTCACTGGCACCCTCGCCAACATGCCCACCTGCCCTCCCCATCCCATGGCCTGCTTGCCTGTCACCCTTGCCCGTCCCATACTCACCCACTAGGTGGCCCATGGGGATGTCCCCATGCTTGAACCTGTGGCACAGCACAGAGCTGTGCCATATGTATGCATCATGTGTGCTCCCAGGGTCTGTGGCACAGACATTGGTGATGCGCCCCATGGCATCGCACACCACCTGGCAGTTGATGCTTGGGAACCCCTTCCTATTGATGTAGGCCACACCTTCAGGGCCAGGTGGCATGCATATTCCCATGTGGGTGCAGTCAATGGTCCCAAGCATGCCAGGCATATGTGCTACCTTGTGGAAGTCCTGCATGGTTGCTGTACGCTCTGCCTGTGTGCTGGGGAAATGGATGTATTCCAAAGCATGTGGCAGCAGAGTGTTTAGGAACTATGTGAGGAGGCATGATGTAGCCAACTGGGTTATGCCTGTGGTGTCCCCTGTTGGTCTCTGGAAGGTGCCCATGGTGAGCAGGCACATGACAGCTGTCACTTCTATCTCCAGACATTGCATGGCTTTGTCTTGTAGGTGCCTGCATCTCCTCACTGCACAGCTCACAGAGCTGCTTCAGATCAGAATGACCCTGTTCCGGTGGTACCGTCCCACAATCTCCAAGTCAGAGTAGTTGTCAAAGGTGGTGCAGGCACGGTACCACCTGTTCTGGGCATACCGCTGATAGGCTCTTCCTTGGCCACATCACTGTTCCTCCTGCTCCCTCACACCCCTCTTTACAGCCTCCATCAAGAAGGGTGCACTATCCATTTATTTATTTATTTAAGAGATTTACCAGGAAGGCATACTGAGCAGAGTACCGCTCGATTCCAGATGCGCCCTGGGGGTAGGGTTTACAAATGATACAGATGTACAGGAGAAGACAAAAATCATACAACTTATGTGACTTATACAGACAGTGGTATGGTAGTTCAGAGGAAATATACATACAAAGGGAGGTTGGTACAGGCAAAAATAATACAATCTTGTGAATATACACCGACAGTGGTACAGTAGTACAGGAGAAATTAACATTTACAGACAATGGGTGAGGCATTTCTTAAAATACAAAAATTTCATAGGTCCAAATTCAATTAGTAATTAATAACCTTAGTTGCAGAGTGAGGAAGGTACCCAGAGCGGTGCTAGCAGCTGGATAGGTAGGAGTGAAAAATGGGGATTTAATGAGGGGGAAAGCATGAGCAATTTGTAGCGAAATGCATTTTAAGAAGGGTATTCCATACAAGAGTACATGTGGCGTGTCTGATATAACCGCTCAGTGAGTTCCATAATTTGGGCAACCTGAAACTGAAAGCTGCCTGCCCAGATCTGGTGGATCTGTATGGAATGTGCAGGAGCCTAGAGTCTATGTTTCTGAGAGGATAGGCAGGTGGGGAGAGGGCTGTTAGGGATGAGGACAGATAGGAAGGAAGTGTATGTGACCAGAACTTTGCAGCAGTTCTTGCAACGTGGAGTAATCATCGGTTTTGAAGTGAGGGGAGGTCCAGAGACTGGTAGAGATCACAGTGATGGGTAGTGGTAGGATGGTCCAAGGAGAACCGGCAGAAGGAGTTGTAAAGGGGGTCAAGCCTGGCTAAGGAAGTTTGTGGGGCAGCACCATATACTACATCGCCATAGTCCATAATCGGGAGGATCATTTTTTGGACAATTGCTGTTCTGGTTGGTAGTGGAATGCAATTCTTGTTTCTGGAGAGGGCTCCCAACATGGGATGCAATTTTTTGTGAAGAGCGTCTATATGCACTGAGAAGTCAAGGTGCTGATCTAACCAGACACCAAGGTAACGATAAGTGGCCCATGGCCCCTGATGTCCTGTATCCGCCTGGGCAGTCGTTTGCTGCAGGCTGTGAACCACCCTGGTGCACTGCCTGGCATTGTGCCTGCCTGTCTCTCTCACTCTCTCTGCCCCTGTCTCCCTCTCCACTGCCACCTCTGTCCCTCTCCCTCTGTGGCTGCCTCTGTCTGTCTGTGTGTCTGTCACTCACTCTGTCTCTCTCAGTCTGTCTTTCTGTCTGTCTGCCCTTCCTTCTTTCATTTGTTCTGTAACTCTCTCTCTCTCTCTCTCTCCCTCCCTCTTGCCTGGTGCAAGTGCTGTCTGTGTGCTTGTGACCTGTATTTATAGGCTCAAATCTGCTCAGTGCATCTCAATTTTGTTCCACACTTGTGCCATGGTTCCACAGTTGAATATCGCACTTCGCTGGATATTCATGGGCACTCCCCCTGCACTTGCGCCTGCATTCATTATAGTTGCACATTGGCACAATGGGCTTTGCGCTGCACAATGACTCCCACTGAATATTGTTCCTTGGAGTAAATCCGCACTTGCGCCAGAGCAACTCATTTGCACCATGCACAACTGCTTTGAATATCCCGGCCAAGGAGGTTATAGCTGCCCAGATCTGATATTATGTGCAGTGGCCTATCAAACTAAGAGACTCTGGGAAGGAGCTTTTTTCCTGGATAAGAGGATTTATGATGAATCTCTTTTCTGGGGAGAAAAGAGGCAAATAGAGTATGAGAATCTGGTGCGGGAAATTACCCCCAGAATTAAGATTCAGGAGATTTTTCAAGGGATTAAGAGAGAACTGAATATAGCCATAATGAAAATTGAGGAGAATAATTTGTTTCCTTGGAGTTATTACAAAATACAGATATTAAGGGAGTGAAAATGTTAAGGAGAATGAAACAAATGAACAATTTGGATCTATTAATGTGGGATCAATTAATAGAAGATGAGAAATTTATCTCATTTAATGACTTTAACTCCTTATTTCCAAAAAGAAACAGTGTTAACTTCTTATATTACCATTCTTTGGATAACTTATTTAAGAAACAGATGCTCCAGGGAGATAAATTTAAACAATGGTGCAAAGTGATAAACCATGAGAAAATAATTCAGAGAGGTCAAGCCAGGCTATCACAACAGATCTATAAGATATAAGTGTCTGGTGAAGAGAAGACATTGATTAAAATTAATAATAAATGGGAAAAGGAAACTAAACTGTCCTATTCCATCCAGGAATGGAAGAATTTAAGGATTAGAATCAACAAAGATTTTGTATATGTAACAAATAGAGTTGTTCAAAAGGAAATTTTGGATAGGGCATATTTAACCCCACAGATACTAGGAAATATTAAATCAGGAAGGGAAAAAAAGGATTAATTTCATGGATGTGGAAAAGTGGGGGACTTGTTTCACTGTCTGTGGGAATGTAAATATGAGATTGGTGGTCTAAAACAAATGAATCTTTGATGACTTGGTTCGGCATTAAACTTCCTATGAGCTTTGAGAATATGATTCTGAATTATATACAGGAAGCTGAAGTATCTACTGCCCAGAAAAAGATTTAGGGCAGGATTCACAAAACAGATGTGCCTGGCACATGTCAATTGCACCGGGGCAAGTCAGAAATGTGCCGGAAGGTGATTCAGGCACAGGGAGGAAGCGCCGATGCAAACAAGATGCCCTGCGCCAAAAGACATGCACCATAGGCGCAACGTAATGACATGCGGTGCATGTACAGGGGGTGCACCCATGCATACACCGCGCATTCCTATCCACAGAGCAAAACCAAGGAGCAGCAGTAGAGCAACTCCAGCACAAAGCCAGCATGTGCCCTAAAAAGATAAGTACAAAAGAAGGAGACTTAAGTCCAGCACACCAGCAGGCCATCAATGGGACAACAACAGCAGGACACACACAGAGGGGAAGTCATAATAGAGAGAGAGGCACAGACAGCAAGCCACACCACTGGGCTACAGCAACAGAGGGGATGAACCCAGCAGCAGTCATTATTGCTGGTGCCCCAATGAGGAGGAGGAGGATGCAGGGCACCAGAAGTAACCATAGGTGGCCGGCCCCATGGCAGTACCCGGCTGTTCTTCGAGCAGCTGACAGAGGTGGAGACAGTCAAGTGATACACCTCAACAGGGCCATGCTGAGGCAGCTATGTGAGCTGTGCCACGATGTGATGCAGGCACCCACTGCATGAGGACACGCCATCACGGTGGAGACCAAGGTGACAACGGTCATGTGCCTACTTGCCACGGGAACCTTCCAGAGGCCTACAGGGGGACACCTCTGGCATATCACAGGCCTCAACGTCCCACCTCCTCACACAGTTCCTCACTGCACTGCTACCACATGCTTCAGAATACATTAGATTCCCCAGCACACAGGCAGAGTGGACAGAAGAAATGCAGGGGTTCCACAGGGTGGCATGCATACCAGGTGTCATAGGGGCCATCGACTGCACCCATATGGCAATCTGTCACCACCTGGTGAGGAAGGCGTCACATACGTGAATCAGAAGGGGTACCACTCAGTGAACTGCCAAGTAGTGTGTGATGCCACAGGGCGCATCACCAATGTCTGCACCACACACCCAGGGAGTGCACCTGATGCATACATATGGCACCATTCAGTGCTTTGTGCAAGGTTTGAGGCTGGGGACATCCAAACTGGACACCTGTTAGGTACATGTGACTGTGCACCAGCAGCCTGGGGGGGCCACCATGCCTGGGACACCTGGGGCAGGCCGTGGGTGGGAGACCGCAGGCTTAGGGGCACTGGGCCAGCAGGGATGTGGAGCAGTGCTGGGGTAGAAGCAGGGTGGCATGGTCTCAATGTGTGCCACAGGATGGACAGGGCAGGCAGGGGCAGCAGGGGCAGGGGAAGCAGGAGTGCCAGGCATGCTGCAGCATGGGCGGGGGGCAGGACAGGGGCACACAACACAGAGCGAGATGGGGTAGGATCACATGCCACAGTGTAACACCATTTACTAATGGAGACACTTCTACCCCCACAAGTGATGCTGCATACCCATTGCGTCCCTGGCTCCTCACCACCTTCTGAAGACCAGGAACAGTGGCAGAGGAATGCTACAATGAGGAACATGCTGTGACATGTGCCATCGTAGAGCGTGTCTTCAGCATGCTGAAGATGCATTTCTGGTGCCTGTGATGGTCAGGCGGTGTCCTACAGTACAGCCCTGAGAAGGCCTGTGGCATATTCCTGGTCTGTTGTATGCTACATAACATGGCCCAACACCATGGGATACCTGCTGAGGCCGGCGAAGGCAACAGTTCTGGGGAGGAGGAGGGGGCAGGGGAGGGTGCAGCAGGGGAACACCCAGAGGAAGATGGAGCTGACAACAGACACGGGCACAGGGATCCAAGGCTGGTGGCTAGGGCATGGGTATACCGCAGCAGAGTGGTGGAGGAACACTTCGGGACACACAGGTGAGTATGCAGGAAGGTACATGTGCAGGTGTGGGCACCACAGTGTAGGGACAACATGGCGGGGGCAAGGGAGGCACCGTATGCCACATGGGGCACACATGTGGGTGCATGCACATGGTGGGACACACACACACACACACACACATACTGCATGCACCACACCAGAACCACACAGGCCATGCCCACACTGTCACAGGTCAGTGTGCACTGCGGCCGGCACATGGGCACTGCATACACCATAATGCACTCATCATACCCAATACACATGGCATGACTGCAGCACACATACATACAGGTGCACAAGTACAGGCAACACAGGGGTGTGCCAGGGCAACCGTGTGGCTGGAGACCACCATGCACAGTGGCACTGGCACCATCCACAGGGTGACCAGTGTGCATGAACATGCCACCCACCACCACAGGCCCCTGGGCATGGACATCACAGGGCTGCCCTATGACCACCACAGACATGTGGGCAGCCTCTGCCACCGCCGCTGGTGATCAGGGTGCCACCACCAGCCACAGGGGGTGTTCCCAGGGACCCCACAAGGGTGCTGCACTGAGACCGTGAATGGGTGCTCAGTGGGGTGACCAAACCTCGCCCCCCAGCTGAGCCATGGCCAGTGGGAGTGGATGCCAGTGGTGATGGGGTCAGCAGCAGGGGGCTCACCTGGTCCCATTGATGGGGTGTCTGGGACGTGCTCCTGGGCATCCGACTAGACGCACACTGTCCACGGTGTACTGTGGATGCAGCCGCTGCCTCCGCAGCAGCTGCAATCCCCTCTGTGGCTGCGGTCATGCCCACCTGCATCAGGCGTGTCTCAGCCAGCAGATGAGCACCCCATGCTGCCGTGGACTCATGCTTCTGGACCATGACAGCCCAATGGCTATGGAACTCTGCCTGGAGTGCCTCCTGACCATCCACAGTTGCCCGCAATAGGTCAAGGTAGACACCCATGTCACAGCAGGCAATGAGGCATGTGGGCAGTGCCGCCGAACCGGGAATTAGGCAGCCTCACCAGGGTCATTCACGGGTGGTGGGCGCACCCTGTCAGGCTGTGCTGTGTGTGTATCATGGCTGGGCACAGTTACCTGCTGTCCATGCATGTCATCCAGTGGTCCCACTGTAGCGGGTGAATGCCCACTGGTGCCCTGACTGGATGCCACTGATGCTGCCAGCACTGTGCTGGGCAGTGGTGCAGGGGGCATGGCACACACAGGCCCAGGCATATGTGCCACTGCTGCACCGGTGTCCAGCACAGTGGGAACGCCTTTGGCACCCAGGATCCCATGCATAGGCGGCCCTGCACTGTGTGCACTGCAGTCATCCATGGCAGTGGCACTGCTGATGGTGGAACATGAGTCAGTGCTAATACCCTCACCCTGCATGCTACTGGCAAGCACAATGAGTGCATCTGCTATGTCCACCACATTCTCTTGGTCACCATCAGACAACCCAGCCTGGCCCCCCAACCATGTGATGTACCCACCTGCAGTACTGCCATCGCTGGTGAAGGGCTCTGAAGGGCCCTCCACCACAGGTACCATGACCGGTGGTGTGTGGAGTGTGGACATGACCACGTTACTGTCAATGGCCTCATGGGGTGGGCCTGCATCATTGCCTATGGGGGCTGCGCCACTGGCAATGGCTGCACCATGGAGTCACGATGGAGCAGTGGAAGACATAAAGGGAGATGTGGTTAATGCACAGGATGCACATGGCACAATGCACGGTCAGCCACACACCACCTGGTACGCATGCCTGTCCATGGTGGGTGCAGACAGGGTGCACAGCTACTCACCATGCTGCGATGGGCTGCCCCCCATCTGGAAGCCACCTCCAGGGACGTCATGCACGGATGTCCCTGACACACTGGTGGCCAGAAGGGCCTCATTGGGGATGAGCAGCGCCACCAAGCTGGGTCCATCCCCTGTCGGCCGCAGGGAGGCCTGGATACTGGCCACCCTCTCCTTGGCCCTTCGTCACTCATCATTCCAGTGCTTCCTGCACTCCTGCACTGTGCGGTTGTATGGTGTGACCGTGTTCACATGCCAGGCCACATTCTTCCAGCCCACTGCTCACGCTGTCCTGCTGCCACCCCTGTGAGTGAGTACATTCAGGTGTAGATGGCATGCCTCGATGAGTGCCCTTTCCTCATCCCATGTGAAGTTTGGTTGCCGCCTGCTGGCAGCACCTGACTCCTTGGACATTCTATACACTCTGGGTAGAAGTAACTTTGTGTCAGACCTACGCAGGTGTACACACAGTCCCACACCAAGCTCCCACTGTCTGCAGGCTCACCATGGTCTGTGGTGCCAGTGGCCTGTGCCGTGGTCCATGCATGGGCTGCCTGGCACAGGTGGACATGCACCATGGTGTGCAGTCCATGAGGGATGGCGCACGTGCCACACATGGCATGCAGCAGGGGTACCATGTAGCCACCACAGGGTGTGTGACACCAACCCATCTGCCATGTGTGTGTGTGTCCCAATACCCCTGCTGTGTGTGTCCCACCACCATGGTGCCCCATCATACCTAGGTGCCTCCACTGTGTTGGCTGCAGAGTGGAGGGGGACTGCCATGTGGTGGCATGCAGTGTTTGCACAGTGGCGGTGTGCGTACTGGCAGTGGTGACACTGTGCCTGCACAGGTGTTGCACTGTGCGGCATACATACATGTGACATGGCACTGCATGCACCTCACAGTGCAGTCCAACCCCAGCCATCCGTACCATCCCTGTGTCCCTGTGTACTATGTGTTGACCTCCGTACACGTTGATCCCCCCCTGTAGTTTACCGCCATGGCATGCTGCCATCCATCGTGCAGTGGTGCCCGGCACGTGCTGTGCTGTGTGTGTCCCAGTGACACGGTCTTCCGCTGTGGCCTCAGCAGGGACCTGTCCAATATCGCCCCATAGATATGTCCCTGCGGTTGTACATCACATGTTGCTGTGGTGCCCACCTGATGGTGGTCTGGTCCCACATGCTGCGTACTGGGGCACCATCAGCTGTGCGCACTCCAATGCAGGCACACCAGTGTGTGCTGTAGCCCTGTGACTGTGGCAGTATACTCACCCTGTAGGCACTGACTCCTCTCAGTACACTGGTCTCAGCCTGCTGAATTGGGAGCATGTATGGATCAGGGCATGCAAATGAGGCCTGAGAACCTGTTAATGAGATACTAATTGGCTGAGATGCCCATGCATGGATGATGAGGCTGTTTGGGGTGCATTCTCTCTGAATTGCATAATTGCTCCCAGCTCATCTCACTTTGCACAGAGCATCTGTGTGATGTGCCATCGACAGTACGGCGCATTGCCAGTGCATGTGTGGTCTGGGTGGTGCATCTGCATGGCTTTGGGCAGTCCACATGGCGCGCATGCCCCATGCATGTGTTGTATGGCGCAATTTCCATTATGCGCAATTACGCCATTTTCCGGTGAGCCATAGTGTGCTTGATGATCGCGGTGCTGTGTACCATATCATGCAGCTTGTCCCACAATGTACCGCCCAGGCTGCAATGTCAGTCCCTCCCCAAGGATCATGCACTATGCACAGTATATGTTACTGGTGTATGCCATGCACAACATGGTGCCGGCACGCGCACAGCACATGCGTGATCATGTCCTTGCCATGCGGCCCCATTGCATGGTGGCATGCGCCATGCGTGGTTCCATCAGCAGTGGCCAACAGCGCTTCATGCTCAGTGCGCGGTGTGCTGCACGTGTATCACAGTTGCACATGGCACATAATGGTAGGTGGATTGCGCATTCCCTGATTGCACCTTGCCACTGTATGTACACAGTGTAGGATGCCTGGGGCTGGGAAAATGGTGCCTAGGACCATGACCTGGTCACATTTGGAGCTGCTACACCTAGTGGCACAGGTCATGGCTGTAGAGGGCCATCTGTTTGGACAGGATAACCTCCATGAGTCCAGGGCCAGGGTGTGGGTGACCATTGCTTCACAGATTGTGCAGCTTACTGGCATGCCACGCATGGGGGAGCAGTGCAGGCATCACTAAGGTGACCTCCAGAGGTGGGACCCAGAGAGGCTGGCATGACTTCAGTGCTGTGTATACAGGGGTGCACTGGCACGGCCAGGTAGGTGTTCTCCAGCTGTATCCTTCTGTGGCATATGCTGTGTGTGTCTATCACTGCCCCCACGGTGCTCCTGTGCTGCTTTGCCCTGTTGCTGGGGGGGTGGCATGGCTGTGTGCACCCACCTACACTGGGTGCCTCGGACACTGGCATCACTGTTTGCTGCATGGCCACATGCCGGCAGGGTGGGTTGGCTGGGGACTTGCATCCTGCACTGTGGCAGTGTTCGCTCATGGTGCTGTGTGTTGTGTTTTGCAGGTCCATGGGCCAGGCAACATGCCGCGGATGCTGCTGAAGAGCATTGTCACTGATACATAGATGCCAGGCCTGGTGCCCCTCCAGGGGTGGGTGAATACAGCTTTACATGGTTGCAGTCTTTCTGGTGTTGTGCAGGCTGTGGTTGGCGGGGTTGTGTTCCATGTTCTGGTCCTCAGTGTGTGTTCCTTCTGTCATTTTCTGTAGGTGTCCATGATCATCGTGCTGCTCCAGTTGGTGATGGCGGTGGTGCTGTGCCAGTGGATGTTGACCAGAGGATCCATGTGGCCATCCAGGCATCCCTGCACTCTTTTACTCGAACTGTTTGGTGCCTGTCAGCTGCCGTGCTGGGTGTCATGCTGCGCCTTCTGGGCCATGCCAGGGTGCTGCATGGCAGAGCACGGTACTGCTAGTGTCCCCCTGCCACCAACTGGGGGCCTTCCTGTGTAAATAGTTGCCCTACCCTGTTCCCTGTTTCTGTCCCTTTTCCTGTCCTCCTACCCATCCCTTCTCCCCCTCATCCCCTTCTGTGGATGTCGTTGTTGATGTTGTTGATGATGTTCCTTTTCTGGCATTTGATCTGTACAGTTTCTATGGCCATTACGTTTTATACATATGTTTTACTCTACACCTGCGTCCATGGGTCTGTTTGTGACAGCTCTGTGTTTGCTCCTCCTGCCCTGCTGTTTGCTCCAGTTGTTCTGCTGGCTCCCCTGTGTGGCTGCAGGGCTGCCTGCCTGCCCTGGGGCATCTCTGGATGTGCTGGTGCTTCTGCAGATGCACCGCTGTGTCCTGTGGTGATTCATAGTGGTGTTGTGCTTGTTGCTTGACACGGTGCATCCCTTTGTGAATGCCACCACCTGGGCTCGGCACATCTGACTTGCGCCGGAGCATCTGAGATGTGCCAAGCGCATCTTCTTTGTGAATCCTGCCCTTACTGTTTAGCAACTATAGCTACTAAGAAAATTATATTAGCTAATTGGAATGTAGAGAAGATAGAATAGTTGGATCAATATAAATGGGTGTACTGGTTACAAGAAGCTATACAGATTGAGCAATTATGGAACCAATATGAGGATGAAAATAAAGAAATGGATTTGCCTTGGAATGAATTGAAGGAAATGTTATCTCTAATTTTAATAATTGGAAATTAACCCATCTGCATATGTTATATGTTTTTGGGGAAGGGGGGGGAGGGAATATAGTAAGGAATTTAGTAAGAAATGTATGTAAGAAATTTAAATTATTTTTTATATTGTATTGTATAAAATATTCTGAATATATTATTATTATTATGAAAATAAAACATATTAAAAAAAGAATGGTGTGAGCATTAGGGTTAAAAACTGGTTTCAGACAGATGTCCCATAAGAACCAGAAATTACTGTTTTTCAAGAGAGTTTTTTGGTTTGCAAATTTCATATATCACAAATCAAGAATGGGTCTCACAAGCCACTTTTATTTTACTTGCAACAGCCACCATCTAGTTTCTTTATTTCTGTTACTACTGAAGTTGGAAAACACTTGTAACGGGTTAGTTTCGCAAAACTGATACATCCTTGGTGTACAATGTTTTCTCTAATCAAGATTTTATAGTTTCTTTTGGGGGAAATTTGCCAAAATATTATATTTCACACATTCACCGTCTCTCACAAAGGAATTCTGGTTCAACCAATTTTTTTTTTTGTTCGAACTACAAATTATCTGGTTTGTGAACCAGGAAAAATTATTTGAACTACTAATTCTAGTTTGTGAACCAGAAAAAGTGCTTCTAACTCGGTATTCTGGTTCATGACCCATAAGAAGAAATTACTCATCGTAGTAAACTTGTTTCTTTCAGGGGGTCACACAGTATGATTAAACTAACCCAGCCAGCCTTCAGTGAAGAGATGGAATGTATGCTAATTATGGAACTCACATTGGTCTGTGCCAGTTCTGAACTGCTGCCCTTAGTAAGTGCTGAAATCTGAGTGCTCAGATTCATTACGCAACCTAATAGGGTAAAGACTCTCTAGCTAACTAATTATGATGATTAAGCCCCCCTTACTCACATCCCCCCAAAAACCAACAAATCCCATAGAGGGAGCACAGTGTGAACCATTTCATTTCATTTTATTTTTTACCCTTGTAAGTCTGATGAGCAAACTGCCCGTTGTCACAGACAAACATACAATTAACATTACAAAAGACAAGACACATTAACAAATACATTACATACTAACAACATAAAAACATTATTTTAACAAGTACATTCCTGGGAGGTTTGTAAATACCTTTTTAACACTGACTTAAAAGAAAGTACAGTTTTACAATTCATAATCTCACCTGGGAGGGAATTGATGTAAGAGGGACCCCTGTATAACAATGAACGCTGTCCAGATGTTTTCTTTAAAAAAATGGTACATTGAATGTAAACTTGAATTGGGTTCTGGTACAACTAGGATTAACACACTTGGAGAAGTAAGTGCTTACTGAATTTGGTAATAAACCAGATTTAATTTTAAAGAAAAAAAGACATTTTGAGCTGAATTCTGTTAATTAAAGAAAGACAATTGGAGAGTTTAAGTAATAGATAATGATGGGTTCTAAAAGGTGCTGAAAGTATAAATCATAAACCAACTGTTTAAGAACAAAAAAAATCTAGTCATAAACCACAGAAAAACCAAAGCAGGGATGCAGAATCAAGTATGTCCCTCTTTTTTCTGTTTCATAGGTAGGGGAGGCAGGGTGGGAGCTTTAATCATACCGTGTGATCCCCTGGAAGGAACATGATTACTATGGTGAATAGTTTTTTCTTCTAACCCCAAGAATCACACATTATGATTAAACTAATGCAGACTACCAAGCAGTACTTTTGGAGGTTGGGCCAAGAACCTATCTTGAAAACAGGTTCTACAGCACTGCTGTACCAAATCTGGCATCACTTCTGGACTGTATGTCCAGGCTGTAATGTTTGGTAAATGTGTGTGCTGTTTTCCATGTAGCTACTTTGCAGATTTCCAGGAGTGGGATATCCCTTGCAGCTGCTACTGATGCAGCTATGCCCCTGGTAGAATGCGCCCTGAGGCCCAGGGGTGCTTGTTTGACAACTTTACTGTAACAGATCTGTATGCATGCTACTATCCAGTGTACAATGGTTCATTTTGAAGCAGGATTACCCTTACTCATTTCCCCATAGGTGAGGAACAGCTGGGTATGCTTTGGCCTGTGAGCCTTGGTCCTATCAATGTAGTGGTTGAGGGCCCTTTTGACATCCAGGCAATGTAGTTTCCACCCAGGTGAGCTGGAGTTGCCAATGAAGAAATTAGGTAAAGTCATAGTTTTATTCAAATGGGAGTCTGAGACCACATTAGAGAGAAATTTCCTGTTGGTCCTAAGCACAACCTTGTCTCTGTGGAATGCGATATTATCCAGATTCATGCGTAGGGCTTGCAATTCACTTATCCTTCTGGCTAAAGTAATGGTAACCAGGAAAACAGTTTTCCAAGTAACATACTTCATAACTGCAGTTGCCACATACTCAAACAGTGGCTCCATCAGCTTGGCAATATAAATGTTCAGATTCCAAGCTGAAACAGTGGCTCCCTATGAGAAGGGTGAAGGTGGCTGAGACCTTTAAAGTATTTTTGAATGAGAGGGTGAGAGGCCATCGACCTCTCTTGACATTGCCTGCTGACACAAATGCTGATACTGCAGCTAAGTGTACCTTCAGAGTTGAATGCTGAAGGCCCAGAGAATGTAAGTGTGTCAGGTAGTCCAGCAGGTCAGGATTGTCAGCCCTTGAGGGGACAATATCCTTGCCTGAACAACAAATTGAAAACCTTTTCTACTTTGCTGAGTATTTTTCTTAGTGAATGGCTTCCTTGACCCCCTGAGCACATTTAGGACCTCTTCTGAGAGGATCAGGCTAGCAAACTCTAGGTATTCAAAAGCCAGGCCATGAGCCAAAGTGACCTGAGGTTGGGATACAGTATTCTGCCCTGAGAGGCTGTCAGGAGGTTGTGCCTCTAGGAGAAGGAGCTTCAATGTGCACAGACACGAGCTAGGCAGCGCAAGAAGCAGTACCCCACCATCATGAGCACACCTAATGGTGGGTGGCAGCCAGCAACTCTGGTGACTAGTATTCCAGTTTTTAGTTTTTTTCCCTGCCAGGTCCTCTAATGAAAGTGTGGCGCTATTGAAGCGGATGGCCGTGAATTGAAGAGGAAAACCACTCACGGTAAACAAATGGTTAATTGGCAGAACTGGCAAGGCAAGTAATGAAAATGTTTGCCATTTTTGTTCTTTAACATTCTTATTTTGTCGTTCTTGGGCAGAACATACACACAAGAGCAGAGTATTACACATACAGATTCGACTCATACCGCAACATTTGGTATGACCAGTTGATGCAATTGACAAAGCATTCTGTCAGTTAGCTACAACCTTGCAGGGTATAACTTAAAATATTCTTCATATTACAGACCTGGTAACCAGAGGATAGTGAGCTAATGTAATGTTGCTTCCCCCCAAGTGGAGGAGAGCCTAAAGCTGTTTAGATAAATTACACAATAAAGAAGGATATAACAAAAAGGGGGTCAGAGTAATATTTGACTACTCTACCTAGGGTATGTCCTATTACCATGCAGATTGTAATATCAACTATATACAGCAACGGCACTCTTTCTTCTTATTTTTTTTATTTCAGGAAGTATAGATAAGATCAGGATGGAGAAGGGGGAAGGGGGACTACAAGGAGAAAAAAAAGACACTATCCAGACTTTTATAATGAAGGGGAAGAGTCTAGAAAGTGGAACTGGAAGGAGTATTATGGCAGTACTTGGACCTTAAGTAAGGTTGCCAGCATTGTCATACCAGGTTAGAGAGCCTTGGGCCAAACTGGAGATCCTCTCAAAATGTTTGCCATTTTGATCGAACCAACCAGTGTAACTCCATAAACCCCCAGCTAAGCTGATCCAACTGTCACTAGTTTATCAAAAGACATTGGACGAAGCTGGAGAATACATGTAAGAATAGCAGTTGGACAGTATGGGAATCATCATTAAAAAAGGAGTTTCAAATAAACAAGTAGAACCCCTGGAAAACAGGTCAGTTAAATCTCTTGCTCAGCCTGGACAGAGCTTTCAAAAAACCATTTATCAAAATGTATGGACTGGGTAAAGAGACAAGGCCTAGTAAAGACCTGGTAGAGATCTTTAAAGACTAAAAAAGAGAAAGGGAGTTGCTCTACTGAGCACTGGGACTGGTTGGGCCACTCAGGTGGTTTCACTGTTTGGTGCAGTGGTTGTCCCAGGATAATCAAACTTTCTCTGGAAGGGCTCCTGGATATAAATGCAAACGGGCCAGGGGGTAGGAGTATAATGTTGGATTTCATTTTTTCCCACTTCATTTATGTCCAGAGAAGAGCAGGATCAGGGAAACAAAAGACTGAGCAAGTTATTTCATATCTCTAATTCAAAACAAACTAGAGCGCCAGATACAGAAAAAAAGTAGCAGATAAACCAACCAAGGAGGAGGCAAGGGAATCTAACAAAAAAAGATTAAAACAACTGCAGCATCCCTTTAAAAATTGTTGCAGCCTATCAGGACCCTTTGGCAGCAAAATGGCTCCAAAAGCTGATCCAGATAAAACAAGCATTTGTCAATGCCGAATGTTTGCTTGCTGGCATTGGCATTGGTAGTGTAGAAGTTACAGAGCTGCATAACAGAAATGGCAGTGAAGTATAGAACTGAAGCCAACCCCACCACCACCCTGCAGAGAGTGACAGGCATTGGGGTGTGCCTCTGGGTCGTCAGGCATAACGGCCATGCCATTTCACCACACCCTACCCTGCAGACACTGACAAGTGTCACGGTGTGCCTTGGGGTCTTTGGCCCTTATGCGCACCCCATTCCATCAGGAAATACAGTGAGATGGGTGCGGTATAGGAGAATGGGGTGAACTTTGGGGCCGAAGAGTCCAAGGCATACCTCGATGCCTCTCAGTGGCTGCAGGGTGTGGAATGGTATGAGCATTATAGGCAAGAATCCCAAGTCACACCCCTGATGCCTGTCATTCTCTACATGGTGGGGTGTTATGGTTGGAAACTCTAACACCTCAGGCATTCATTGGTATTTTCACTCCAAATTTTGAACATGGTTTTTTTGTGACCCCCACCTCATAAACAGTGGCAATATCAGTTTGTTAGCCGAAAGCTGCTTATGCACAGCGACTATGGCATTTAGCACCACAGGTACCCTTGAGGAAAGAAGGGAGAGGGGGGACATGATAGAAACTTTTAAGTACCTCAGTGGAATCAACAAAGTCCAAGAGGGTAGCATCTTTCAGAAAAAGAGACTTGCAAGAACAAGGGGACACAATTTAAAGATAGAAGGAGGGCGGTTCAGGGGCAATGTGAGGAAGTATTATTTCACAGAGAGGGTAGTGGATGCGTGGAACAGCCTTCCTGAGGAGGTTGTGGAGTCTAAAACTGTGGGAGAATTCAAGAATGCATGGGACAGACATAAGGCAATTCTTGTGGGGGGTAGGAAGAAATAGGCTGTTGGTTAACTAGGATCTGCGGCCTATCCTGTAGGTAGGGAAATGGGCAAACTAGATGGGCCTAGCGGTCCTTATCTGCCATCAAATCAAAGTCTATGTAGGTGCAAAAACACATTCCGAACAGGATGTGAAAAATGACAGCTATACTGTTCATGAGGAGCTGTAAAAAATGGCAATGTTGCAAATCTGCAGTAAAAATATTAAAAAAACTGGTGAAGTCACGAGCGTGCATAGAAAATGTGCAACGTACACCCGTAATGTAATTAGTTTGGGGATTTTTTACAGCAGATTGTCAACACAGGCATTTTGGGACCTCCGATCATGAGCAGTGTCACTGTGATTTTCTTTATCTGTCCCGAACAATGATTTCCCACAGCGACCACGCATCTCTGCGCTGAAAGTGTGAAAACACATTTTGGCCATGTTGTAAAAAATGACAGCTGTACTGTTCATAAGGAAGTGTGGAAAAATGCCACTGGTGAAAATCTGGACTGAAAATATTACAAAGTCATGAACTTACAATGGTGCGTGGAAACTGCGCAATGCTCACTCGTAACACAGTCATTTTATGGACTTTTGTCACCAAATTTTCAACATAGCCATTTTAAGATCTCTGCTCATGAACAGTGTAACTGTGATTTTCTTAATCTGTCCCAAACATTGCTTTCGCACACCGATTGCACCATTGTGCGCTACATGTGCAGAAACACATTTTGGGTGACATGTGAAAAATGGCAGCTGTACTGTTCATAAGGAAGTGTAATAAAATGGCAATGTGGAAAATCTGGAGTGAAAATATAGAAAATTTGGAAACTTATGGCGTGCATCAAGACTTTGCATAACACCTGTAAAACAGTCATTCTAGATTTTTCACCAAATTTTCAACATAGTGATTTTAAGACCTCTGCTCATGAACAGTGTCACTGTTGTTTCTTAATGTGTCCCATACATTGATTTCAAGACACCAACTGCGCCATTGTGCGCTACCTGGGCAGAAACATGTTTTGGGCAAGATGTGAAAAATGACAGCTGTACTGCTCATAAGGAGGTGTGGTAAAATGGCAATTTTGAAAATCTGGGTGAAAATATTGAAAATTCATGAACTTATGAAATGCATGTGAGGGAACTGCATCAACGACGCTGATCAAATAAACATTTGATTCTTTTCCACCAAATTTTCTATAGGGTTTTTGAGAGCCCACCTTATGAACAGTGCAATGTCGTTTTGTTACTCAGTCCCGAAAGGTGATTTCATGCAGTGACTGTGAAATCATCCTTTGAGGCCGATTAATGCCATGACAGTGAGATCATTCATGAGAAGGGGTCCCAAAACCCCATGTTGAATATTTGGTGCAAAAATTCCAAAAAATGCCTGAGATATGCAGCAAAGTTGAAAAACCCCCATCTATCCCATTATACAGCTTACCAGCATTTCCTCAGTTAGCGGTCGGCTTTGAAGAGTGCAGACGAGTTCCCGGTCCACCGAAGATCGTCGTGCCAGAGTCTGGAGGTAAGTATGGGGTGAGGGAGGTGTGGGGAGGCAGGGTGCACAGTGGGTGGGCACAGGTGGGGACAGAGACACGAGGGATGGTTTTGAGTTTCAGATGTTTTTTTAAATGGCAACACAGGATGTTGCCACGTGAGGTGGGCTTGCTGGCGTGGCACAAGGATGGCTTGTGGGGGCATGGAGCCGATGGGCGATTGGGCACCCTCATCGGCGATAGCATGTGTTGCCATGCTGGGGTGGGCTCCCAGCATGGCACCCTGTACTCTGGGGGGGCGGGAACCAGTGGCGCCAATGGGGGATTGGGCACCCCCATCAGCTATACTGATGTGTAACCACTGGGGTGGTCACCCAGCATGGCATATAGAACTCTGTTTTTGGGGGGGTGCAGCACAGCCAATGGGGAATTGGGCACCCCCCGTTGGCCACAGTGTGTGGGGGTGATCATGCAGTATGTGTGTGTGTGTGTGTGTGTGTAGGGGAAGCATGCATGAGCAGGCGATATCTTATCGCTGCTCACTGAAGCATAGCTCCCGCTTTCAACTGTACGTTACTGCATTTTGGACTGGTCATAGACAGCTCGAGCAGGCATTGGAGAACTGCAGCCATGCCTGCAAACACACTGCCTGAATTGGAAGAGGGCTGCCACACCTCCGAAAACTCGGATGATGGCACTATGTTTCTTGCACACGCGTGCAAGCAAACATAAAAAGGACAGAAAGGGGAAGGCAACAGCTGCTACAATTAAATAAAGCAACACAAGTAAGCTCAGAATCAGAAGACGTAATTGAGGAGCATAACTTAAACCAAGAAGATCAACTGGCTGGAACTTCCAAAGACTCTTCCAAAATAAAGACTGGACATTTCTAATACTAAAGGCCCAGGCAAAAGATCACTGAAAGAATCTCCTCCTGACTGGGCTAAGCAAATTATATGTAATTTTCAAACCTTCCAATCCTTTTTAGATAAATTGCAACAACTACCAGAAGCCATCTGCAATTTGAAAGAATCAGTTTCAAATATTGATGTAAAACTGGAACAAGGGATAAAAAGAATTTAAGAATTAGAAAACCATCAGTCTCAATTAGAGGATTAGATGAACTCAATACCCAGGGAGATAAAATTAATCCAGAAGCAGCAAGCCATCAGCAAACAATGTTACAAGCAAAACTAGAGGACCAGGAAAACCACACAAGGTACAAGAATGTTTGCATTTTTGGATTAGAACAAGACTGGGAAAGAGACTTCACTTTAAAAGATTATGCTGCAAATTTTTACCCTGCTTCTAGGATCGAATAAAAACATTCCTTCCATTGATAGAATTCACTGACTGGGTCAAGGGAATAAAGTTGGAAGTGGAGGGAACAGACCGGCAATTCTAAAACTGCTAACTTTTGAAGGAAAGTACAGAATTATGACTGCCTACTACAAAACTTCGAGACCAACATATTTCCTTAAGGCACGACTTCTCCAGACTTCTTTTGGGCTGAAGGAAGCAATTCAGTGGGGTACAACAATTTCCTTGAAAAAAAAGGATTCAAAGCCAATACAATTTGTCCAGCAAGAATGAAGATATTTCTCAACAACCAAACTTTATTCTATGACTCAGTTAACGAAGCCATCTCTGACATGAAAATAAGATTACCAGATCTTTTTGCTTCCTTTGAAGATGGTTAAAATTAGATTCTGACACATTTTTTGTTGTTGTTATTGTTGTTGTTTTTTTCTTTCTTTGATTCATTTCTAGGTTGCATCAAGGCAGAAAAATGTTCCGGGGAGGGGCTAACTGCAGCTATGCATTTTGTTTTCAAGTGTATCCTAAGGGTTGCCAGACACAAGTCTATGGCAAAAAGAGGGGCGGGGGGAATAAATGATCTTTTTAAGAACCTATATCTAAAGTATTTCTTACTGGAAATATTGGAACAGAGGGGGGATAGGGAGAAAATGACATCTTTTTCTTGTATTTTACTTCTTTTTGCTAAAGGTGCAGGTCAAATGATATGAAACATACCGAGGGACAAGTTTTCTATGTTTAAATGTTGGTTACCTTAAAAAGAGCACCATGGAATGTAAATGGGGTAAATTCTCCCATTAAAAGATACAGGATTTTGGCCAGAATTAGGAAACTAAAACTGGATGTTGTGATGTTACAGGAGGTTTTTCTCAATAGTAAGAAAATTAATAAATTGAGAAAGAAATGATTAGGTTCACTTCATTATTCACTGGGCTCATCAAGTAAAAGTGCTGGAATTCTAATATTAATAAATAAGAATAAATAAGAGATAGTAATGGACCATACAACAGATAGAAGGGGCAGAATAGTAGCAATAAAAGTAAAGTTTGAATGACTGGAAATTAATTTCTGTTCTATTTATGCACCCTTCGGTAGTTATAGAAATTGTTTGGCTGACATTAGCAAAATTCTGATTGGGTGGGACTCTTACAATATAATCATTCGAGGGGATTTTAACTGCCCCATTAATGACCCCTAGATAAAATTACTAGTTTTTTTTCCAAATGGGATAAGTATAAAGCTAGGTTACTCCAGACTTTTCTACATATTAATAATCTGGCAGATTTTTGGAGAGAAACACATGAGAATATTAAAGACTACGGGCAGGATTCACAAAGAAAGCCACAAATCCAACAGCTACAGGAAAAAGACCTGCAGCACTAAAGAAATGCAGTTCCGTGATACTCATAAAGAAATTTTGAGCAGGTGCGTAATTCCATAAAATCCCCGCAGCTGCAGAAATTCAGCAGCTGCAGAAATTGAGCAAGTGTTGAAAATCCACAGCTGTGGATCTGCAGCTGCAGAAATAGCTTAGGAGGCACAGAAAAAATGAACCTAATTAGCTGGAGCAGCAGACTTTAACATTGCTGCCATAGCATGAAGCTGAAAGCGCTCACAAAGAGACCAGTAACCAGTCCCTCAACTGGGACCACTGCAGCACCACAGGTACCTGCAATACCATGGCACCACAGTGGCTGACTGCCACAGCTGGTCTTCCCTCCCTGAGGTGTTCCTGTTGCCTGCAGGGGTAGCATTCACTGCAGGCTGGTCAGGCTCTACTGCCTGTGGGGTTCCATCATGGACTGCACTGGGTCTGGTGGTTGTTGCTTGTTGCCATATCATGGTAATGTGTGCTGTTGTTGCCGCTATAACATCAGCCACTGCTATACTCACTGGCATGCTACTATCTGTACCTCACCTCCACCTTAATTGATTCCAATTGTTGGGTTACTACTGCAGTTTGCTGAGGGAGAGTTACACCTCATTCCACTGTGTGTAACATTTTTCCCGCAACTGCGTAAAAAAATTAGTTGTGAATAGCCTTTCAGGGAATGTGCCTTACTTATCTCACACCTTTTTTTCTTCAGGGATTTCTGCAGCTGCACTTTTTGCCACATTCCGTAGTGTTTTTTTCTACAGCTGCGGAGGGTTTTGTGAATAGCATTCAGTGCAAATTCCCCTTTGTTTCCATAGCTACAGCAGTTTTGGGGACTTAGGGAAGGTTTTGCACCTTCAGAAACCTTTGTGAATCTAGCCCTATACCTTTTTTTCCCGTTCTCCACAAAATGTGTTCTAGGATAGACTTCATTTTCATATCTGAAAGACCTTATCAGTTTCAGTGGATCAACAGGTAGCACACTCACCTCTGAGGCCAGGAGACCAGAAGGCTGTGGATTCTAGCCCCACACCAGGCACTTGGATTAATATCCCAATACTGACACTGCAGTGTAGCATGAGGGGGTGCTGCATTCCTGAGGTGACATCTTTTGGATGAGATGTTAAACCAAGGTCCCATCAGCCTGTTCTGGTTGTAGTTCAGGTGGATGTTAAAGATCCCATGGCACTTCTTGAAAAAAGAGTAGAGGAATTTCCTTGGTGCTCTGGCCAAATTTCTCCCCATTCACTTAAAATACCACGAACAGCTTAATCTGGTTCAAGGTCAGGTGACAGTCATATGTTTCCACGTCCCCCAGGTTGAGCCTGAAAATAGGCAAGTATTTGTCTAGTGCACTTACCCGGTCAGCAAAAACTAAAATAAATAAATAAATGAATAAATAAATTATAATTAATACTCTAGCTTTACTAGCTAATATTGAACCCCCACTGCTATCTGACCATAATATTATCAACTATGACCTAGCTATAGATACCTGGCACTTTAAGAGGCTATTTGATTTCTGAAGCTTCATGGAAAAATTAAAAAAAATAAAACAAGGTCTTCAGCAGACAGAACAAGAACTAAAACAGTTAGAATTAGAAGTTAAAAATGGAGATCAAAGTAAAATACAGGAACTAACAGAATTAAGAAAATGTATTACATCAACAGAAATCTACCAGACAAAGCATACCTGGGCTAAAGGAAATAAGAGGTAGAAACAACAAAGCTAACAAGTAGGGAAATTATTAGCTAAAAGAATAGAGGAGTAGGAAAAAAGTAGATATACCTATAATCTAAACCCCAGAGGGTCATACACATGTTCAACAAGATAAAATTATCCAAGCATTTTATGATTTGTATTCATTACTTTATAGATTGGAGTGTAATCCCACAAATGATGAGATAGCCAATTATGAAAAATTCTGAGCAAGAAAAATCTCAGAAGAAGATTGAGAGGATATTCTAATACCTATAACAATTACAGAAATTTATGATACAATTCAGGTTCCCGGTTATCACAGTAGGCCATACATGGCTTCCAGTTTCGAGGGGAGGAGCTAGTTGTTGCACACTACTGTACTGAGGAGTAGTGTGGATAGAAGGAGCTGCTCAAAGCTATATTTTGTACTACAAAAGGTATGCCATCATTGCCTGGAACAGTGGTTGCAATCCCATACCTAAGTGAGCAGCCTTTCCAGGTTGTTTTGTGCAGCTAGATTCTAGTCCTTCTTTCCTGCTGTTTCTTCCTTTCTTTTGCAGCCACCGGAGTTTGGAAGTTGATGTAACTGACCACTGGGAAGACAGAGGAGAAGGCCCCACAGTTGGTCTGTTGTGAAAGAAGTGCCCAGTTTGCCCATAGCACTGCTTATGGCAAAAGGGCTTGGCAAGTTTTATCCCGAGTGCTCCTCCACTCTTTATAGACTATTCCTGTACTGAAGACTTGGAATTTGTTGGCAAGGGAAGTCCTGTTTTATGTTTTATGCATCTTATGTATTTACTTGTTTTTTGACTCCTTAATTTCTCAGCTTTATTGTTCTTTTGTTTTTACACATACTTTCAGTGCCTATTATTTTTCTTGTGTTATTGCATTAAGCCTTTTTAAGTCATTTTTAAGCTTTTTTGTATTTTGTATGTAACTTAGAAGTTAAATGACGCAGGTCTGGTCACCTGATTTGCTGGCTTAAAAGCACATGTGCTAGCATCTTCCTGCAATTGTGACTGTGCCATTACTCGCAAGCATCACTTGCTGGATGTTATCCATAGGGGAAGAGCAATTTGGCAGTTTTTTAAAAGATTCTGGAAATATGTGTAAGTTTTATTTTAATTTAAACTTGCTAAAGATCACTTGTACTACCTGAATTGCTTGTATTGCTCTTATGTTTTTTTTTTAAATAGAACTATTGGGTTTGCTGTGCTATTTGCTTCTGTGTGTTTGTTTGAATATTTTCACCTTGGAAAGGGTGATAGGATTTTAGCTCTGTGTCTTACAGCATTTTCTTCTCTTTTATGTATTTTAGGCTGTGGGGGACTGTTTACAGATGGAGGGAGTCTCTCCATGTGGACTGCAGACACCACAATCTCTGCAAATGCTGTGAAATGCTGAAAAACACTGTAAAAGTGGATTCAAGCACCATCTTTTTGTAGCTGTCTTGTTTGGGGAATTCGGTCCATCTGTGGAACTTATTGAGTGCAATATTCTTTTCCCCTGGCTTTGCCAATTACTGGGTGACTCTGTGACCTAATAAAATAAGTGGGGAAATCCCAGAGGCATTGAATGACTTGAGGGATCTGGAAAGGAGTTAAGCTCCTAATTGTGCAGCGTGTCTGCTGTTCCTACTGTTGCTGCATCTTTTGTGAGCTGCATCATGAACTGAAACTGGAAACTGGTTTTCTACAGGATCTTTGTTTCATTTATTTGTACCAGGTTGCGTGTGAGTGCACTCTGCAGAATCATTTGGACCTAAAGAACTGCAGCTGTGGAGATTCTGGAGGTTCTCACTGACTTTCAACTTTTTCTTAACTGTTTCTTAATTATTGTTATCTAATTGCATAGTTGCACATTGTATTCTGTTCATTTTGCTACTAGCTGGTGACTAAACTTATTTAGAAATCATTGGAACTTTTGGAAACCATTGGAAACATCAGAATTATCTGGAATCCATCTGGAACTTATTTCTACTTCACCACTTCACTTCTATCAATTAATTGTTAATCAACCTCCACTAGCTGGTTGGTTCTAGTGGCTGCACTGTACTGTGTATTGTGCTAAGGGATACAGGAGATCAGTAGTTATGTAGTTTTGTTGCTAATCATCACCTCCTTTTACCTGTCTTTCCTTGTCTTTATCTGTCTTTTAGAATGGTAAGTACTAGATGACAACAACATTTACTAAGCAATGATATAGATCAAGTACCTATGGACAATTTTGGTGCTACAAAATTAACTTTTTTCTGACAAATTTTGTTTCTCAGTTAACAAAGGGGTACCCAAACTACTGAAACTACTGTAACTATGTGTAAAGCAGAAGGCAAGAAAGGAAAAGTCAAACAACCAGTTAAGAACTTAGAACAGCATCTTCAAAGATAGTAGGGAAAACGGAAAGGAAACCCCATTCTAAATTTAAACAACAGACACTGAAGGAAATCTTCTCTAAAGAGGCAAGTAAGATTAGCAAGGAAGGGCATTTCTCATTACCCTCCACTTTCTCAAACTTTACCTCTACCTCCACTCCGAAACTCTCCATGTCTGGTCCAGTTAAATCAATTCTCAGTGACTCTGATAGAATGAATTCAGGAGTAGAAGTTACTTCTCACAGATCAAATGTTTCTACTAATTTTAATCATGTAGCCTTACAGAACAGAGGCCAAAGCATATGGAGTCCTTTGTCTGAGGAGGAACTCATCAAATGGGCCTCAGCAGATTTTGCAATGATTCAAAAGCAGCAGTTTGCACTGAAAAGGGTTGATTCTCAAAAAAGTAACACCTACATTGCAAACACATTATCAACACAATAATGAGTTAGATTCCACCAACCACACAAAGGTAGGCAAGGTGGATAATCCCAGTCATGAAGAGGTTTCTATGGGTACATCTACTCTTAAAGAGGTCTTGAATAAGCTCAAACTAACCATCCAGGGCCTCAAACAATTGGATGCATCACAAAAAATATACTTCTAGCAGCCAACCTCCGATATTGGCTGTAAATCAAAATTCAAGTGATAAACAAGTGGATAATGATAGTTTAATTCAATACTTTCATGACTTTGAGATGGCCAGTCAGTCAGTATTCAATAAAAGCCTAAGTAACAGGGCTCTGGTATATACCCCCTCAATTTTAAGTGAAGATGTAATTAAGGTCCTAAAAAATCAGTATGCTACTAATCGTATGCATTGCAAACAGCTGATCATTAACAGAAATTAAATTAAGTCATTAAAGGAATATATAGCAGCAAATGGTGCAAGGCTGAATGATGTACTTAGAATTTTAAAAGAAATTCATCCACCTAGGGAATCATCTTCAACCCCTGTGGAAGGAACTGATATAATAAAAGCAGCAAGTAATGAATTTAGACCTGACTTCAGATCAATCAATTTCCCTTTTGAAATATCACTGTTGAATCAAAATACGTTGTTTGTTAGCAAAGCTCAGGACAAGGTTTTGGTACTGAAGTGACTGAGGGTAAATTGCCCATAAAAGAGTTACCTGTGGTAAGGAAAGGGAACAAAGTAAAGAAGGGCCAAGTGAAAGTAGAAACTGGTAAGGGAAATAACAAGAATAGATTAAAAGTGGAAGGAACAGAAATAGTAGCTTGCATAGGCTGTGTGACAAAAAGGGAAAAAAAGAAGAATCATGATCAGGTTCCCTTAAATTCTAGGGAAGAACCTGCAAAAGAAAGAAGTCAGACTCCCTTAATTAACATAGATAGGCAAGTCACCCCAACTACTAATACATTGGAAAATAATGATTCCCTGAACAATGAGGGCCAGTTTCAGACCTCACCCCAGTCTTTCCTTGGATCAAAATCTATGGCCTCAGAAATTCAAAGGAGTAACCACTACAGAAATTAATTTTTCATTTGATCGATGAAAAATTGAGTCTGGATATTGTTGTTAGTGACTTCTCTATAATAAAAAGGAACACCGACACAGATAGAAACATTTTTGCAGATAGTGTTGATATATTTTTAACTTTTGAAAGGACCACCTATTATGTCTGGAGAAATCTTTTAGGCATCTTAAGTCTTAACCTCAGTGCTGATTTGCTGGATAAAGATTCTATAGTGATTGATTCTATTAATCATGTTAGGGAAAGTTCAATGATGGGTGGAGACAGGAAGATTCCTGCTTCTTCCGGTTATGATAATGCACTGGTTACATTGAATTTATTTGGACATCAGAGACTGTTTAAAGAATCTGATGTAAAACTGTCAAGAGCTTTGTGTAACTTATTTGCAAACTCCTTAAATATAAGATTGGGCCATCAAGGTGTCTTAAGAGTGCACAGGCATCCTAATCTAAGGATGGAGGGTCAAATTGATATAACTATTAAAAACTCTTTGCTTGCCAGTAGGGTTTGGAACAAAGCAGTCAACCATAGAAACATAGAAACATAGAATTTGATGGCAAATAAGGACTGCTTCCCCCACCTAGTCTGCCCATTTCCCTACCTAACGGATAAGCTGCAGATCCTAATTAACCAACAGCCTACTTCCTCCTACCCCCACTAGAATTGTCTTATGTCTGTCCCATGCATTCTTGAATTCCCCACTGTTTTAGACTCTATGACCTCCTCAGGAAGGCTGTTCCATGCATCCACAACCCTCTGTGTGAAGAAATACTTCCTCACATTACCTCTGAGCCGTCCCCCCTCTATCTTCAAATTATGACCCCTTGTTCTTGCACATCTCTTTTTTCTGAAAGATGCTACCCTCTTGGACTTTATTGATTCCATTGAGGCATTTGAAAGTTTCTATTATGTTCTCCCTCTCCCTTCTTTCCTCGTGGATATACATCTTAAGCTCCTTTAGTCTTTCTTCATATGTCTTCTGGTGCAGACCCTGCACCATTTCGGTTGCCCTCCTCTGGACAGTCTCCACCCTGTCAATGTCTTTGCAGAGATGGGGTCTCCAGAACTGTACACAGTACTCCAGATATGGTCTTACCAACTGTCTGTACAGAGGGCCAAAAAAACTTCCTGTTTTCTACAGGTGATGCCTCTCCCTATGCATCCCAGTATCTCCTCAGTCCTCCTTACTGCCTTCTCACATTGCTGGCCCACCTTTAGGTCGTGTGATATGACTACCCCCAGGTCTCTTTCCATTTTTGTTGTTGTCAAATCTCACCCCCCATTGTGTACTCTCCCCCTGGGTTTTTGTTTCCCAGGTGCATTACTTTGCACTTCTTTGCATTGAATCTAAGTTGCCATACCTTTGACCATTCCTCCAACCTTGCCAAGTCCCTTTTCATCCTTTCTACCCCACCTTGCGTATCAACCCTGTTGCAGATCTTTGTGTCACCTGCAAAGAGACATACTTTCCCTTCCAGTCCCTCTGCAATTGCACTTATAAAGACATTAAAAAGGACCGGCCCCAGTACTGAACTCTGTGGTAGCCCACTAGTAACCCTCCTTTCTTCACTGTGGACTCCATTTACTATTACCCACTGTGTTCTGTTGTCCAGCCAGTGTTTTATTCAGGCTACCACCCTGGGACCCACTCCCAGGCTGGCTAATGTGTTTATTAATCTTTTGTGTGGGACTGTGTCAAATGCCTTGCTAAAGTCTAAGTAGGCCATGTCCACAGCCCCTGCCTGGTCTATTACTTTGGTCACCCAGTGAAAGAAATCAATTAGATTTGTCTGACATGACCTTTCCACTGTGGATCCATGCTGCCTTGGGTCCTGTGCCCCACTGGCCCCTAGGTACTCAACAATTCTTTCCTTCAGAAGTGATTCCATCATTTTCCCTACCACAGAGGTCAAACTGAGAGGTCTGTAGTTTCTTGCCTCTGTCTTGCTCCCACTTTTGTGAAGGGGAATCACATCCACCCTCCTCCAGTCCTCAGGTACCACACCATCCTCCCATGATTTATTAAAAAGGGTAGCCAGTGGTATTATTAGTTCTTCCCTTAGTTCTTTTAGAATTCTGGGGTGAATCCCATCAGACCCATTGCTTTATCCACCTTCAGTTTTAAGAGTTCTTTCAGAACCCTTTCTTCTTTGAAAGGACTAATATCAACCCCCTATCCAGAGTGCTTCTATTGACTGGATTAGGTATCTTCCCCTGCTTTCCATTGTGAATACTGAGCAGAAGTATTCATTCAGTATCCCTGCTTTTTCACTGTCGCTCTCTGCCCAACCACCTTCCTCTTTATTCAGCCTCAGTATCCCTGCCTTAGTCTTTCTTTGCTCCCTAATGTACCTATTAAAGATTTTATCCCCCCTTCTTAACCAAGTTGGCTATCTTTTCCTCAATTTGGGCCTTTGCTATTCTGACTGCCTTCACTGCTTCCTTCTGCTTTAACTGGTACAGTTCTCTGTCCTGCTCCATCTGTGTTTCCTTATACTTCCTGAATGCTATCTTTTTATCCCTTTGCTTCCCACCACTTCTTTTGAGAACCATAGTGTTTTTTCTTTTGTTTTGATTTAGTTGCTTCACACAAAGGCTCATTGCCTCTGTGATGGCGGTTTTGATGTTTCCCCATTGTTGCTCCACCCCACTTTCTTGCCTGTTTGCTAGTGCTTTTCTGAGGCACTCTCCCATTTTGACAAAATTAGCTCTCCTGAAGTCCAGTACCTTCACTTTTGTGTGGCTTGACTCTACAGCTAAGTTTATCGTGAACCACACTGTTTGGTGGTTGCTTGTTCCAAGATGACTACCCACTTCAAGATCAGAGATCCTCTCTCCATCCCCATTTGAGAGTACCAGGTCTAAGATTGCTCCCTCCCGAGTGGGTTCCATAACTAGCTGTCTGAGGCATGCCCCCTGTAGGGCATAGAGAATGGCCCTGCTCTTGGATTTGGCTGCAGCAAAGGTGCTCCAGTTAATATCTGGCATATTCAGGTCCCCCATCAGCAATATCTCCTCTTTCTCTGCCATCCCAAGGGTGCCTTCTATCATTTAGTTGTCCATTTCTTCTCCCTGAGATGGGGCCTGTATACCACCCCTGTGTGGATTGTGGAGCCATTGCCAGTCTTCAGGGTGACCCACAGTGCCTCCTTTCCTCCCTGTTTATCCTTTAATTCTGTTGGCTTGATCCCTTCCCTTACATAGACAGCTACTCCTCCTTCTTTTCTTCCCTCCCTGTCCCTCCTGTAGATTGTGTACCCTGGTATGTTGACATCCCGATCATGGTTCTCTGTGTACCATGTTTCTGTGGATGCCATGATATCCAGGCATCCCTCTTCTATCAAGGCCACCATTTCGGGGAGCTTTTTACCTAGGCTATGGGCACTGGTACTCATTACCTTCCATTTTTTTATGGCTTGATTATTTTTTCCCCATTCCTGTCTTTACTGCTTTTGTCTTTTTCTCCATTTAACCCTGCCCTTCTCCCTATCTACTGCTCTATCTTGGTGTTTACCTCACTAATTACCCTGATTTTTTGGGGGGGGCTAGGATTTCTCTTCTTCTTTTCAGTGCCTCCCCCCTTGGCTAGTTTAAATGCTTGCCAATGAAGCATTTAAACCTATCACCTAGGATCCTGGTTCTCCTCCTGGATAGATGCAGATCATCGTGCCTGTATAGGCCTGCATCCCTCCAAGTGGAGCCCCAGCCCCCAATGAAGCCAAACCCCTGAGATCTGCACCAGTTTTTCAACCAGTTATTGAACCCCATGGTGCAGAGTACCTTAGCCTCATCCATGCCATAGACAGGTAGCACTTACAAGAAAGTTACTGCATGTGCAACTTGTCTAAGGCCCCTCCCCATCTCCAAAAACTCCTGTTGCACTGCTTTGATCCCATTCTCAGCCAGGTCATTCATCCCTAGGTGGATAGTGACATCCAGGTCCCTCCCCATTGCAGCTGCTCCCATGATCTTGAGGATTCATTTCCTCTCCCCAAGCCATTGCACTGGGCAGGCACCTTACCTCCCTTTCCCATCCCTCCCCCAGTTCTACTCCCTAACAATTGAGTCCCCCACCAGGAGTTGTTTCCTTCCCCTGTGGGGTCCTGTGCCACCCTCCTGTGGGTCTCCAGGGCTTGATGCCCTGGGCCTTCATTTGGTTGATCTCACTGGAGGAGATGGGATTCCATCCTATTTTCCTCATAATTCCCAAGTAACTAAGGGCAATACCCCTAATCACAATATGAGAAACTCTTATGTGGTACCAATTTCAAACAGATTTATGGCCATAGTGGGGTATGATGATTGACTTCCTCAATTCTCCTCTAGGTTTGACTTAGTAGAATTAAGAAGTCATCCCAATGATAATAAAGAGGATGTAAGTTTGAGGCATCCATGGAGAATCTGACATCCTCCTCTATGGATAATAATGCACTATTCTTAATATGATGGAACACTGCAGATTTAGGTAAAAAATGCAGGATAGTGATTGGCTTGATTATATTTGTTCATTTTACTTTATTTGCCTACACGAGCCCTGGCATAAGCAAGAGGATGATCTAGATATAAATGGTTATAATCTGATACACACCCCAGGCTGTAAATCTGATAAGATGGGCTGCCATTCTAGTGCTTATTAACTTTTATTAAGACAGGGTCTTTTTCTGATGTTAAAAGAGTGATCTTTGATCAAAATTCCCTGGGGATACTGTTGACATTCTCAGGGCCACCATTGCTCTTGTTTAATTGTTACATTCCACCATTAAGATATAGAAAACTCCTAAATGGCATTTGAGATAGACTAATCAACTCAGTTAGAGCCGCTCAATTGAACTATTACAATGTTTTTCCTTTATTCATTGGAGACTTTAATAGGCTCATTTGATGGTCTATGTGACAATTCAATTTTGGGTTATATGTTTCCAAATCCTGATAGAGTAAAAAGAGTTACATCTGACTTGAAATATAATTATAATGGTCACAAGTTAACAATATTTATGAATGACAACTTGATCTACCCCATAAATGGTAGAACCCAGTGTGACAGCACTGGTTGTCCTTCTTATTTCTCTAATATCAGATCCTTGGTTATTGATCTAGCTCTCTGCCAAGACCCTCCAAATTTTTGGGAAGACGTTGCTGTTGTGAACATAGTTGAAAATTATAATTTTCTGATTATTTTGTGTAAAACAATAAAACCAGAGCAGGTTATTTGTCAAAGGCCAACACCTATTACAATTAGATATTCAAGAAAAGTGGAATGGACATGGATGTTGGAAGAAGTTGTGATAACTTTAATCTCTTTATTTATAAATTCTTGAGACTGTATCATTTCTGATCCCTACCAGATTTATGGACATTTAAAACATTTCTTTAATGACTGTAAAATACAAAAAACATCCAGAAAATCCAAAACAATAGTAGACCAGAATGGTGGACTTAAGGTAGCAAAGAAACAATATAGGTTTTTAGTAAAGCAAAAAAAAAAAAAAAAAAAACTTTTCAGTCAACAGCAATGGGGCAGAATGCATGTAGCTGTAGAAAATAATTATACCAAAACTTTCTGGATTTTAGTCGCCAAAGGGTGCAAGGGTTGGATTAATGATTTGGTTCATCATGTTGAACCTAAAAGATGGGCAGAGTTTTATGTCAACATGTTATATGATCCCAGTTTGGAAAATGTATGGAATAGTATATATAAGAGAGACATAAAAATTCAACGTGTTCCTTTTTCAAAACAAGAAGTTGTTAAGCAATATTGAGCCTCAAACATAACAAAGTCTCAGGTCCAGATAAAATTCAGGGTGAAGTCTTTTTTATGTTCCGCTGAAGATTGGGCAGATCTCCTGGTTCCCTTTTTTAATGAATGTTTCTGGAATAATTATATATCAGATTCATGGGTTGGTGCAATAATTGTACTAATTCATAAAAGGGCTCAAAAGAGGATCACGTAATGTATCACTCTATAAGCCTTTTGGACATCTTAGGCAAAATATTTGCAAAAATTCTATTGGCAAGACTTAAGGAGCAAATAGAATTATTGGCTGGGCCTTGTTCCAGCTCAAGCTGGTTTCTGTGAACATTTTTGGACTTTAGATAACTGTTTTATACTCATCCTTCTAATTGAGAAATACGTGGTAGTTCGGAAACAAAAATGGTATATAGTCTTTGTGGACTACAGCTCTGCATTTGACACAATAAATAGGTCAACTTTTTGGAACATAATGTTAAATCATGGTATTTCCCCAGCCCTTGTTAATGATATCAGGAATCTTTATTCAAACACGTGGGCTCAGATTTGTTCTGTAAATGTTTTATCAAGAAAACTAATTACCAACAAAGGTGTAAGACAGGGATGCATACTGGCACGCATGCTATTTTCTTTTATTTGGATAATTTATTATACAGGCTTCTCAATCAGATTCTCCAAAAATTGGTTCAAATATTTGCTCCTCTCTAGCTTATGCTGATGACCAGGTACTATGGTCTCTTACCATTTCAGGTCTTCAGAAAAAAAAAACTATATCTACTAGCAACTTTTTCTGAGTCTTTATCTCTGAAAATAAACTTAAATAAGACAAAACTAATGGTCTTTGGTGCAAGAAACACCAGGTATCAATTAAAACTGCAGGAAGACCTGCTGGAGACAGTTCCTACATATATGTATTTGGGCATTTATTACTCTTATAATGGGTCTTGGAGCCGACATTGTGATCATACACTTACCAAAACTAACAGAACCATAGGGGCTTCAGCAAAATGTAATCATGCCTATGGAGGGTATTCCCTCAGGCCTCTCTTATATGCCCTGCAGACAAAGTTTAATGCCCAGTCCCTTTATGGCACAGAAATCTGGGGACTTAGTCTCATTGATCACTTAGAAAAACCTGCTACTAAATTATTGCAGAATGTAATGGGTTGACAAAAATCAACCCCTTTTCTCTTTTGTAAGAACAGAACTGGGTTTTCCCAAATTGCAGGCTTTGGCTGGCTCTAGGATAATTAATTACTGGATAAGAGTGCTAAGATTGCCCAATGAAAGATGGGTGAAAATGTACTTATTAGAGAAAGAGGTCTGGGTGTCTAGAAGTTCTAAACAATCATCTTGGCTTAAACACTTATACAGACTCCTGGATAAATACTCGCTCTCTTTTCTTGTGTCATACAGACAACAAAATGTGGTCATTAGTGAACAATATAGACCTTTTGTGAAGAACAAAATACTTCAGTGTTAAAGAGACTTGGATATGGCTTGCATTGCTACATCTAATTATTCTAAATGGTATACAAATAGTGTAGATACACATGCCTATAGAGTTTATCTTGATACTCTGGAAGATCCTGATATTCGTAAGACATACACAGGATTTAGGTTAGAATTGTTTGACTCAAATGTAAAAAAATGCTCTATATAAGAAATCCAGGGATCCTAAGGACACCTTTTGTTGTTGTGAACAGAGAACAAGAGAAGATCTGGCTCATGTCTTTTTGAGGTCTATGTGGTATGCTAAAATTAGGAACAAGTGTTTTTTTCCACTGATATCTGGTATTTCTATGACTAGTGAAACAGAGCTAATTTGGGTGTTCCTCTCCACTGAGGATCCCCTTATAATACATACTGTGGGGAAATTTGTTTACGTAACTAGAAAAATAAGGAGAAAGAAAGTAGCCAGTCTCTAGGCCTTATTTTGCATAGGCCTGTGGTACCTTAGTATCCATTGCAATGTCATACTATCATGTTTGCACAATTATTGCAGGTAAAAGCATTTTTTCTTGTACTATGTTCTATTTTGCACTGGTCTGTGGCACTTTAACATTTACTGTAATGTCATATTGTCTTTTTGTACAAGTATTGTATGTAAACTTTTGTTCTTGTTGTCTTCAATGCTTTCCTGTTATTTTCATGTATGCGTGTATTTTGTGCTAATCATTTTTAAAGATTGAACAAATAAATTAATTGAAATTGATACAGTTCAAAAAAAATGAAAAAAGGCAAAGTTCTGTTATGGATGGATTTACTTTAGAATTTTATGAAGCAGTTAAACAAATACTGGGGCCATGGTTAAAGACCTTATTTAATCAGATCAAAAAAAAAACACAAGTTTCCACTTTTTTTAATCAAGCTTATATATCTTTGCTTCCTAAATAAGGAAAGGACATATCTAAAGTTGAGAATTACAGGCCAATTGCTATTCTTAATGTTGATCCAAGAGTAATAAAGGAACTAGCTGAAGAGCTGGTAGGGCCACTGGAAGACCTATTTAATAGTTCACTAGAGACAGGCATAGTACCTCAGGACTGGAGAATAGCACATGTAGTGCTGCTTCACAAAAGCAGTCTCAAGGATGACCCAGGGAATTGTAGACCAGTCAATCTGATCTCTATTGTGGGCAAGCTCATAGAGACCATACTAAAGGAGAGGTTGGTGGAATATCTAGAGGAGCATGATCTCCAGAATGTGAAGCAGCATGAGTTAATGGATGGAGATCGTGTCAAACAAATCTGATTGACTTCTTTGACTGTGTCACTAAGACAGCAGACAGGGGCTAAGTGGTAGACATCATTTATCTTGATTTCAGCAAGGCCTTTTACTCTGTGCCCCACAAAAGTTTGATTAGAAAGTTGGTAGATTTCAGAGTTGGGGAAAAGATGGCCACATGGGTGGAAAACTGGCTGAAGGACAGAAGCCAGAGTGTGGTTGTGGGGGGAGAGTTATCTGGCACCAGACAGATAACCAGTGGGGTCTTGCAGGGCCCCTGTGCTGGGGACGGTGTTGTTCAATTTCTTCATCAATGACATTGGAGATAGCATTAAGGGCACAATGTGCCTATTCACAGATGACACCAAATTCTGTAGGAGAGTGGACAAGCTGAAGGGATACAGGACATACAGGAAGATCTGGAAAAGTTATGGAGGTGGGCCAGGATATGGCAGCTTGGCATCAATGCCAAGAAATGTAAAGTTATGCATATTGGAGCTAAGAATCCGAGGACAGAGTACTACCTGAATGGAGTCTGAGTATCTGCATCGGAGGAGGAGAATGACCTGGGATTGATGATCACTAGTGACCTGAAGCACTCCATGCATGCAAGAAAGCACCAGCAAAGGCAAACAAGATGTTGGGATGCATATCTAGAGGGATCAGTAGTACAAGAGAGGAGATTATACTGCCCTTGTACAGATCACTGGTAAGGCCACATCTAGAGTATGGAGTTCAGTACTAGTGCCCACATCTCAAAAAGGACATTAACCTGCTGGAGAAGGTCCAGAGGAGGGCTACAAAGATGATAGCTGGTCAGCAGAGTAAGGCATATGAGAAGAGGTTGAGGGCACTGAACATGTACCCCCTGGAAGACAGGAGAGAGAGGGGGGACATGATTGGGACCTAAAAGTACTTGAAAGGGCTAAATAAGGTTGATAAGGAGATTCTCTTTAAGCTGAGTGGCAGCTATAACATGATGTGGCACAGTTTTAAGCTGGAGGGTGGGAGATTTAGGAGGGAGGTCAGGAAGCACTTCTTCAAAGAGGTGCACACTTGGAATACACTGCCAGAAGAGGTAATATTGTTGAAGACAGTGGCCAGCTTTAAGAGAGGCTGGGATAGGCATAGGGGCAGGGTAAGGGTCATGGGTAATGAGGATGAAAGGAGTTGGGAGGGAGGTCAGGGACATTAGCTCAAGCTATGGACCCTGCAATATGAGCAGACTTGATAGACCAAATGGCCTTCTTCTGCTGGCTTCTTCATATGTTCGTATGATTATAAAATGTATACTAAAATATTGAACAATAGAATTCTCTTACTATTAAGCAAAATTATAAACATAAATCATTCAGGTCTCATCCCTAAGAGGAATATACACTCAGGGTTGCACAGAATGTAATTCATAATCAACTCAGGTACACCAGTAGTTTTTCTTTCACTTAATGCTGCTAAAGCATTTGATGTTAGAGTGGAGGTTTTTGTTTCAGGCTATGAAGATATTCAACTTTCCAGATCAATTCATAGGCTATATAATAACCATTTACAACAAACCTAGTATGCAATTAAAAATAAATGGATATTTTTCAGGGCCTTTAGTATTGCACCGGGGGTGAGACAAGGTTGCCCTTTGTCTCCATCCTTATTTGTAATAGGACTTGAAATGTTATTGGGAGAGATAAGGATAAATCATAAAATAGCTAGCATAAAAATTCCTCCCATAGAATTAAAATTGAATGCATACGCAGATGATCTGTTACTTTTAATGCAAAACACAAAACAAAGCTTAATGAAACATACAATTTTGATCAGAAGTTTTTCAACTGCTGCTGGTTATAGAGTAAATGAGTTGAAATCAGAACTGTTGACTTTTAATATAGAATATGCAAAAGCCCTGAAAAATATTAAGAATGTTATAATACAGGAAAAGGGAATGAGATATTTGGGTATTTTTATAACAAATAATATGGAGGACACGTATACCATGAATCCTGCTCCGCTGTTTACTTCTCTTAAAGACAAATTCCTCCTTCTATCTGGGGAAAATGCAACTTATTAATATGGTGGCCATTACCATACTTGCATATATATTACAGCCCATACTAGTTCCAGTCCCTTCTACAATTTCACATGGAACAATAAAGCTCCAAGAATTTCATGGAAAAAAAACTCTGCATGTCTAAAGAATAGAAATATAGAAATATGTCACCATCCCTTTTTAATAAAACTAGTTATAAATTGGGGTTTAAACCAAGAGAAAGTGCCACATTTGGAATTAGAGAACTTAATTCTTAAGGAATACTGCAAAGAAGACTTGAGTATAACATACTTGCTTTTTTGGCTAACAAATGTGTAAACTTTAAAGGCATAATTATAAAGAATTTATCTCTAGTAGTAATATGGAATTTTCTTAATAGAACAAAATGGGCAATAACTATTCCCCCCCAAATGATATTTGGTATAATCCAAATTACACTATACAGGTGAAACACCTATTTAAAAAATCTTGGTGGAATCAGGGTACAAAGAAAATGGAGGATTTATATGAAAAAATGAGTAAATTGTTTTGGGAGGTTTTCAGGGAAAATTTCAGTTACAAAACTATAAATATTTCTACTTTAATCAACTGAGCAGTTTATTTACAAAAGACTATAAAAGATGGGATAGAGTCTCAAATAATAAAGAAATAGAAATGGAGATGGGTAAAATTCTGGACCCTAATTCAAAATCTTGGACTAAACTTTACCCATGGATAATAACTCATTATTCAGGTTCAGTACAAACAATATATAAGAATATGATAGAAAAATGAGAAAAAAATGAAGAACACCATATAACTGAACAACAATGGAAATTGGCGTTTGCTCAAATACAAAAATGCAAACTATTAAGAGATAGAGCAATTCAATTTAAAGTAATTAATAGGGCCTATTATACCCCTCACAGACACTTTAAAATTAAACTAGTATCATCAAATGAATGCTGGCAATGTGGAACCTTTGATGCAGATTGTGTCCATATTTTTGGGGACTGAAAATGCAGTATGGTTCAGTGAGAACAATCCTTTGCTCTCTTGGTAAAAACTGATTTTCCATATCAATATTGGAGGGATTACACATTTTTAATATTAAAAATGTTTAATGACTTAGTTATAGATGTCAATTATCGGTTGATCTTAAAGGCTAATATTTTGGCAATAAAAAGATTAATCATAAAAAATTGGAACACAACATCCAATTCTGTAGTGTTTCCTGAACTAGAATAGAAGCAATTTTTTGTGAGTGCACTTTAGAACAATAACCACTTTATAGATTATGAGCCAGTTTGGAAGTTTTATAACAAGAGGACAGAGGACTGGACCAAAGAGGATTTTGTAAACACATATAGTAAAAAATAATTAATCAAATGTATGCAAATAAAGCATTTAACTTATATTAACTACGAATGCCTATCCCTTTAAAAGGAGAAATAATCTATATGAGACTGTATTTAATATATGATCACCCTGAATATAATATATTGATTTATTTATCTAAACCATAATGATAAGAATTATAGAATGGTATTTATGGCTATGCATCTTGCATGAAATAAGATTCAAATGATGCCTAAAAAAAATACAAATTTTCATTGCAAAAAAAAAAAAAGGTTGTGCTTCTGAGGTAGGTGTATCGAGGAGCATACTGACAGGGTCATCAGAAGTGAATACCATGGCTGTCTGGTCCAGTCTGGTGCCACTAGTATTATGGTTCTGGTTGTGGTCTGAGTTTCATCAGGGTCCTGAGCAGCACAGGGAAAGGAGGGAAGGCATACAGGAATCTTCCCATCCAATCTAGTGCCAGTGCATCCAGAGGGACTGTGCCCTTGTTTGGAGGCCTGCAACAGAATTGTGGCAGCTGATGGTTATCCACGGAAGCAAACATATCTATTCCTGGTGTGTCCCACCTTTTGAACACTGCTTGCAGCACTTGTAGATTGAGAGCCCATTCATGATGGTCCTGGCTTATCCTGCTGAGGGAGTCTGCCAGGATGTTGTTCTTCCCAGGAAGGTGGATAGATGATAGTGGCACCTGCATGGAGTAGGTCAGGCTCCACAGCTTCATTGTCTCTGTGCACAGTTGGGTGGACCTGGTTCCTCTTTGTTTGTTGGTATAGTACATGGCGGTGGTATTGTCTGTCCTGACCTTAACCACCTTGTTTCTCAAGTGAGGGACGAAAACCAGTACAGCAAGGTATACTGCCCTGAGCATTAGCAGATTGATGTGCAGAAGTGACTCCTATGGAGACGATGTCCCACTGACTGTTAAGTCTAGTATGTGTGCCCCCCACCCTAGCAAGGAGGCATCTGTTGTGAGCACCACTGAGGGATGTTATTTTAAGAAGGGAATTCCCTCTCTGAGGTTGTCTCTGTCCAGCCACCACTGCAGGGCTTGCAGGAGGGTGTCTGAGACTGGAACCATCTTGGCCAGTGCATCCTTTTTCTGGGACCTATGAGCTCTTAAATGGAACTGTATGTCCCTCTTCTAAAATCTGGATCCTGGAACCACCACTGTTGTGGCTGCCATGTGGGCCAACAGGTGCAAGAACTCACTGGCTGGCTTGGGCCTGTTCAGATGGAAGGAGCCTACTACTTGCAGGATACTGTTTATCCTGTCCTGGGGAAGAAATGCTCTGCTCAGACTAGTGTCCAGTTCTGCCACACTGAAGTCCAGAACCTGAACAAGTTCTTGCTGAGACTTCTGTTCATTTATGAGGAATCCCAGGGACTCCAAGGTGTTTCTGGTAAGGGCCAGGGACTATCTGGTATGCTGCTGAGACTAACTACAACTAGCTAGTCATCTAGGTAAGGGAACACTGTCACTCCCTGTCTTCTTAAATGCACCAGTGCCACTGCCAGGCACTTTGTGAATGTCCCTGGTGCTGAGGTTAACCCAAATGGCATTGCTGTGAACTGGTAGTGACCTGAAGATAGTCTGAACCTTAGGTACTTCCTGTGACTTGATCTGATGGGAATGTGAAAGTATGCATTCTTTAAGTCTAGGGATGCTAGCCAGATCCCCTTTTTGCTGAGTGGGGATTATCATGGCCTAGTCACCATCTTGAACACTGGTATTAGGATGCGTTTGTTTAGTAGTCTCAGATGTAGGATGGGTCACCAGTCCCCATTTTTCTTTTGAGTGAGAAAATATCTTGAGTAGAAACCCTTTCCCCTCTCAGACAGGGGGATGGTTTCTATTGCTTTGATTGCTAAGAGATATTTCACCTCTGCCTCTAGGATTATCCTGTTTACAGATGTGACTGGAGCAAAGTTTCTGGCTCTTAGCCTGAGTAAGTGACTTGAAACTTAGGGACAGCCCTTAACGCACTGCCTCCAGGACCCATGTGTCTGTGGTGATGGTATGCCAAACCTGGAGGTAGTGAGTCAATCTGCCACCTACTGGCAGTGGGGAGCTGACCTGTACCAGCCATCAGGGAGTCTGTTTGGACAGGGCCTGTGCCTGGGATGACTAGGCAGGCCTTCTCATGGATCTTCTGCCCCATCCCCTAAAATATGCTCTGGGCTACTAGGATTCTTGCGTGTCTTGTGCCTGAAAGAATGGCTGGGAACAGGATCCACTACCCCTGCTCCCCCGTACTGAGATTTGTAAGAGGATGTTGGCCTGTACTTGGAATTGCTCCTATAGGTGGCCTTTTACTCTTCCACCTTTTTAATATAGGCCTGTGTTTTATCCCCAAAAAAGGAGTCCCTTTAACAGGGAAAATCCATTGCCTTAGTTTGGGTGTCCTGGGTTAGGCTGGTAGCCCTAAGCCATCAAACCATCTAAGGGAGATAGACAGGGCCATGAGTCTGGCTGTGGTGTCATTTGCATCCACAGCCATATGGAACTGATATTTTGTGGCATCCAGTGCTGCATTTGCAGTTTCCTGGAGAACCACTGCCACCATACCTGGCACATTGTTGGCCAGGGTCAGCACAGTGTTCCAGAGTGCCTTCTGGTACAGCATTGCATTTGCCACATAATTGGACTGTCTCACCAGGACTGAAGTAGCCATGTACCCCTTTTTCCACGTCCCATCAATTTTTCTGGAATCTTTTTCAGGTTAGTAAACGGCCAAGGGAATTCTTGCCTCATCACAGGCTACTGCTTGAACCACCCCTGCATGATCTGGGTGGTTAAACAGAAATGCAGCAGTGGATCTGTCTACTTGATATTTCTTGTCCACTTTTTTGTCCACTCCAGGCACTAAAGTGGGAGTTTTCAATATGGGCAGTACTGCCATTTTTAGAGACTTGTGTATGGGGAGCATCAAGTGCTTTGTGGGTACATGGCCCATCATTTCAAGGAAGTCAGCTTCCTCCCCATCTTCCTCAGTCTCCTGGATGGACAGATTGAGGGTTTCCACTATATTTTTCACAAATGAATAGTGGCATGCATAATCCTGGGTGGGGGAACCAAAGTCCTGCTCAAGGGACACCTCTGGTTCTATGGGTTCCCCTTCTTCCTCCCTCTTCCTCATCCTCCAGATTCTCATACAGGTACTACAGTTTCTAGGCCCCTGGGATCTGGGCAGGAACCAGTGCTAGAACAGGGACTACAGCCTGCAGTGCCTGTAAAATTTTTAAAGCTTTGGCAATGTCCTCTGCTGAAGGCATGCTAGATCTGTCTGCTGGGAGGTCTTTAGCCTTCTCAGCTGGAGGCACAGTGACATGCTTTTCTTTATATTTTTTCTTTGATGGAACTGGTTTAGTAGCCGGCTCCATGGGTCTTTTTCATTTACTAGATTCTGATTCTGTTTTTTCTGTGGGTTTAGGCTACACAGAGTTTTTTTGCCTATCTTTATCTTTTTTTTTGGTGCAGAGGTGGAAGGGACATCAGTTCAGTTCAGTTCAGTTTATTGGTTATACTAGAAAGGCATGTGAGCAAAAGTTGCTCGTTTTCACAAGCAATCAGTTTTGGACAAATATAACAAGAGGTTACATAAATTAGGCCGAACAGTCAAGGAACACAATTTGGGATTCAGAAAACAAGGTACCTGCCAAATTAAACAAAGTGACATTAAACAAATATTGGATAAACAATAAGGGAAAAGCTATAATAAGTGCATTTTGGAACAGTGCTCTGCAAGTTCAGACCTGGAGATTGAGTTTCATTGTATAGGGCAGAAAAAAGCTTAGATGTCATGGGGAATAGAACATACTGAGGGGAATATCACATAGTGTGGCACTTGCAGATGGTGACCTGAGAGAGGTGCACCTTAAGGTTAAGCTTGAAAATGAACATAGTGGCACTGAGTGATAGAGGGGGAGACGGCTGTTCAACAATTTAGCATTCTTGTGGGAGAGGCTGTTTTGGCCTTGGGTGGTGTGACAGAATGGGGTGAAGAAGGAGGTAGTGGAGGACCTTCTGGTGGTCAGAAAGGTGGCAGCCCTTGGGAAGAGGGATAAGATATGGTCGGAGAGGTGGCCTGGGAATAGTTTAGAAGAAGGTGACTATTTTGCTGTTTAGTCTGTCTTCAAGGGAGGACCACTTAGAGATTCTGTACAGATCACAATGGTGAGTGAGTCTGGGGAGACCCAAGATAAAGCAGATGATGCTGTGATAGGTGGAGCAAAGTTTTAGGATGCTACTCTGGGTCGGGGTGGATAACAGACCAGTGTGCTGCAGCTGAACAGCGAGTTGAGGAAACTAGTGGTGAGCAAGGGTCTTGGATTCATAGGTCAGGAAAGGCTTAACTCTGTATAGCATACCCAGTTATTCCTGATGAGTTGATTTACGTGTGAATCAAAGTTGAGGTGGCTGTCAAGAAGCAATCCGAGATATCTGAATTCGCTGACTCTTTCTATTGCATTGCCATTGTTGTCTAGCAGTGTGAAATTGAAGGTGAGAGGTTTTCTTGGGTTGGCAAATACCATTGATTTGTTTTTGTTTTTTCACATTAAGCACTCACCCTTTGGATATAAAGCAGGAGTGAACGGTATAGAAGTTACTCTGTAACCTGTGAAGTAGGGAGGAGGGGTATTTGTCCTTACAGAAAAGAGCGGCATCATCTGCATACAGGATGAGTTTGGTGTTTGTGCAGATTTCGGAGAGGGAATTTATGACCAGGGAGAAGAGGAGTGGCTCTAGAATGGACCCTTGGGGGACACAAAACTTAATGAGGTGGGGTTGGACAGGACACCACTGATAATGGTTTGGAGGGACCTGAGGCTCAGGTAGTTTTGAAACAAGGTGATAACATCAGGTGAGAAGAGAAGGTCAGATAGGGTGGATAGAAGGACATCATGGTCTATGAGGTCAAATGCTTTTATGAGGTCCACAAATACCGAAGCAGTGTAGAGGCCTTCATCGTTTGCTCTGTTGATGAAACTTGTGAATTTGATAAGGATGGTCTCAGTGTTGTGGCTTGACCTGAACCCATGCTGGGCTGTTGTTTGTAGATCGTGGGCCTTATGAAGTTTGGTGGTTTAGTTGTGAACAACTTTTTCCAGGATTTTGGATAGAGGAGCCAGGAGAGAAAAGGATTTGTAGTTAGAGACGTCATCTTTGGTCCCAGTTTTGTGGAGGGGTTTGATTATGGCACATTTTAATTTGTGAGGATAAGACCCAGTGCAAAGGGAGTGGTTAAATATATTAATGAGTGGAACAGCAACAAAACTGCAGACCAGTCTGAGGATTCTGTAATCGATACTGTTGAGTCTGATGGCGGGCTTGGGGTCATGTGCCTTGATGAGTTTTACTACCTCGGAGGGAGTAAGGTAATGAAAATAGAAACTGTGGTGGGGTTTTTGTGGGTGCGGGGGGGAGAGTTTGGGGGAGGGAGCTAGGGTAGGTTTGTGTTTGTCAAGATCACCAAAATAGTTGTTGAAAAGGGAGGCGATTTCCATCAGATCCATGACCGTGCATCCACAAGAGGAGAGGGTGAGCTGCTCATTCAAGTGCCCTTTACCGATGAGGTTGTTTAGCATGTTCCACATGTGCTTAGGGCTGCCACTGGAGCAATGTTGTTTCTCAGTGAGGTAAAAGATTTTGGCAGACTGGACAGCAGATTTGCATTTGTTGTGGAGCATTTTGCAAGTTTAGAGTAGTTGGGGGAGCTTCAGTTTCCTGTATCTTGACCATGAATGGTCCCTTTCCCTCATGAGTTTGAGGAAATCGGGGAAGATCATTCATGGTTGTTGCATTTGACCCTAATATTTTTGGGGTGGATGAGGAGGTCACAGATGGAGAGGAACTTGCTGCTAAACTCATCAATGGTGGCTTCGATATCCTGAATGGATTCGGTGAAAGACCAGTCAGTGGCCACTGCTGCTTGGTGGAACTGTAGACGATAAAGTTTTTTGAGCTGTCTGGTTTGGATGTATTTGTGCTCATGGAGGGGGTTGCAGACCAGCAGCAGTAGACTCCACTGTGGTCGCTAATGGAATCAGGGAGAACACCAGCTGAGGAAATGTGAGAGAGATGAGCGACAAGGATCCAGCCGAGTAGGGAATCGGTGCCAGTTTTGTAGTTGGTATGAGTGAGGGAGGTGATAAGCTGATGTAGGCCTAGGCTGATAATGGATTCCTTGGTGGCAAGGGGCTGAGGGTACTGCCAGTTTATATTAAAATCACTGAGAATTATCCATTCCCTTCCATGGGGAAGAGATTCTTTACGGCTTAGTAAAATCATCTAGTTCTTTTGGGGAGGTGCCAGGGAGGAGATAAGTGATGCTGATGGTAGGTAATTTACTGTTGCCAAGTAGGAGGTTAATAGATTGGGATTCCAGGCTAAGGGTGTTTAGGGGTGTAACAAGCTCAGAGGCAGAGAGGTGATTAGCTATTCAGAAGAGGCAGCCACCTCCTCTTTTGTTTCGTCTGTCATTCCTGAAAAGGGCATAACCTTCAAGGTATATTCTACTGGAAGGGATTTTATTGTTAAGTCAGGTTTCAGTAAGGGCAATTATGTTGAATGAGTTTGCAGATAGCTAAGATTCCAGAACAGTTATTTTAGCTATCAGACTTTGGATGTTTAGGTGAAATATTTTTAACTGCTTGGATTGCATGGGGGTGGAACTCTGAATATTAGGGTGAGTAGTGAGAGGGCCAGGTTTGTGGTGAATGGACACAGAGATGAGTAGTAGTAGGAGGAGAAGCCTCCTGAGTCTATTTGTGAGCTAGTATGGACATCTTATGTGAGGTTCATCTACTGAGAAGTCAATGGGTAATATGTAATGGGGAGAAGGAGGGAAAACATTCATGCAGAAGGCATAGTTTGAGGAGGTGGGAGGGGAAGAAGCAGCAGGAGAGGGTTGGGAAGTGGTGGGGGAGAGACAGTTTGGATGAGAGTGGGGAGATGGAGAGTGAAAGTAAGGTGGAGAGTAAGAAGGGTGGAAGGAATGGACTTGGGGGAATGTAGAGGCAGAGAGGGACAGGTGTGAGGGGAAGGTTTGTGCAGGGGGGGCAGGAGAAAAAGAGAGGTTAGTGCAGAGGGGGATTGAGGTGAAGGTGTGGTCTTTAATAGGAAGTACAGATATGGAGTACAGACACAGAAAAATGATTGTGTAAAGCAACATCCCCCATATTCAGAGTGTAGCAGTGAGGGTTGGCTTTAAGAGTGAGAATGTTATTTAAGAGGGCAGGAAGCAGTCTGCAGATCCAATAGGTATATAGAGCATGAAAGGCAGAGTTACAGTGTAGAAAGACCAATTAAAGAGTGATGGGGTGGGAGGGCGGGCTGGAGAAAATTTCAGTCTGAATAATTGTAGCAGCTTAGTGCTGCAGCCAAGGAGGCCGAGGGGCTAAGCAGCCAATCATTGGAGAGGTGCCAGATTTAAACTAGTGGCTGGAGAAGTGATCGGGTGTACTTTATTTGGCAGCTGAGGTTCCGGGGTAGGAGGGTGGGCAGTGACTGAAAAGAAGAGCCACACCACCAGGCAGCGAGTCCTTATAGCTGGTCTGGGATCTGGGGAGGAAGGAAGAAAGAAAAAGGAGTTGAAATAAATTGCTGCAGGAGGGCGGGGGAGACACTACCGTGGGAGATAGACTGGGGTGGCACTTGAACACCAGGTGGGAGAAGCAGAAGAGAATTTGTAAAGTGGAGGCAGGGAGGGGTTTTGTAAGGGGGAAAGTAAAGAAGAAAAGGGAAAATGGAGCGGGCATGCACATGCAAGAGGGGGGTCAAGCCAGTGCAGGGGGAGAAGCAGGGGAATCCATGAAATGGCTACCAGCAAAACACGTGTGTGAGCAAAAAAAGGGTGAGAGGCAGGAGCAGTTAAGGCGGAGCAGAGCAGAAGCTACATAGATTAGGCAAACAATCAATTAGCAAGTATCCAGATATGAACAGAGCTTAAGGTTAAATCAGGCAGTTTAGATCTGGCTAACAGCAAGGACTATAAATATTAAACTATGCAAGCAGGCTAAGATAAAAAATGTATCAATTAGCAATCAGTTAGTAAGTATTGGGATATGAGCAAAGCTTAAGGTAAAATCAGGCAGTTTAGATTATGTTTTGGCTAACAGGAAGGACTATAAACATCAGGTTATGAAAACAGGCTAGGATAAAAAAATATATATTTAACTGGTAGCAGAAAAATCAGTGGAGACAGGGAAAGAAAATTTCAGCCGGAGTGATTGTAGCAGTTGAGCACTGCAACCGAGGAGGCTGTGGGGCTAAGCAGCCAGTCATTGGAGAGATGCCAGATTTAAACTGGTGGCTGGTGAAGCGATTGGACGTACCTTACTGGGCAGCTGAGGGTCTGAGGCAGGTGGGCGGGCAATGGCTGAAAAGAAGAACCACACCGCCAGGCAGCGGGTCATTGTAGTGGATCTGGGATCTTACTGGGCAGCTGAGGGTCCGGGGCAGGGATACTGGATTACTGTGACTGCAAAAAGGCAAATTCTGTTTTGCAGATTGACAAAACTGGTATTGTCACCAGCGTCTGCAAGGGAAAAAACAGATTTTATCGGTGTTTGCTTTGTAACCTGTATTTAACCTTTTTTTTTTTGTCTGTTAGTGTGCATCTTCTCATTTTGACCTCTACTGTTGTACATCTATACTTGAAGTTATTAATTTGCTATAATATTTACAAGGTGTGAAGTCAGCAGAAGCACTACAGACCCTATCCCTCAGGTATGACAACAGCACCAATATGGACCACTACCCTTCTAGTGCAATGGTGGCAGCAGCACTGCAGCCACATCCCTCCAGTGTGGTGGCAGCAGCAGCACTGCAGTCTACATCCCTCTGGTGTGATGGCAGCAGCAGCACTGGGGCTCCCATTCCTCCTATGTGATGGTGGCAGCAGCATTGTGACCTCCATTGTTCCATTGTGATGACAACAGCAACCCTTATCCCTCAAGTGTAATAGTTAATGAAGCTCTGCAGCCCATATTCCTCAAATGTGACATATAATGAATGAGTCCTGGAGATTGCTGCTTGCCACCACACAATGCAGATAAAGTTCCCACTGCACATGGCCTTTTTTGTTAACCCTCATCCTAAAAAATTCAAATAAAGTAAATAATAAAAGCAAGGATCATATTTCAGGAAAAAGAGTTTATAAAGTCTGCAAAAGATCAGAAATGAAAAATAGAGAACAGTGCAACAGTAGAAAAATATGAACTAAAAACCCAAGTGAAAATGTGCAGAATGTAGAAAACAGTGATAAAATATATAATGAAACCCAAGTGAACTAAAACCTACAGTATACGAGCACTTAAAATGTCAAATGTGCCATGGTACATGTGAAAAACTACATAAAAACAAAACCTGAATGAAAATGTGCAAAATTTGCAAAACAGTGAGAAACTATATAATGAAACACAAGTGAACTAAAACCTAGCATATACAAGTACTTGAAATGTCAAATGTGCAAAAGTACATGTGAAAAGCTGCAAAAAGAAAACCTACATGGAAATGTGAAAAACAGTGTGACAAAATACAGTGAAAAACAAGTGAACTTAAACCTATAGTATATAAATACATGACATGCAAATGAATATGGAAAACCAGCCAACCAAATAATTGAAAAATCTTTAAACCCTATGTAACTACTTCAAATGTGCAAAACTTCTATCAAATGAAAAACAGTGCAAAAAAGGATGAAAACTGACATCAGACATAAATTTTATCCAGAAAACGTCCAAAAATCTAATCTACTGATTTATTATACATAAATTGTGAAAGCAGTTTCATATTGTCGCCCAGCAGGTTATGTCTTTAGTCTGTGTGGATCTGTCCATAGACAGAGAAGGATCTCTCTAAACAGGCACGCAACACCGGTATCCAGATTGTTTGCAGAGCAGCTCGGGCTAGTACTGGTAATTGTGGCTGCATTGAAATCCAGTACTGGCCAACGTTGAAGTCCATGATGACTGGAAGGTCTCCTATGTCCTGACCTACATACATCTCCCAGTCCTTTCGTAGTGCCATTTGATTGTGCAGTGCCAATACACAAATACCACTGGAGTAATGTGTGAAATCCCTACTCAGTTTTGGAAGATTGCAGGGGTTTAAAATATGGCAGGATTTCAAGAAATTTATAGCTGTGTGTGTTTCCATGTGCTTTGCCATTTTGTTTAATGCTACTCCAAATACCTTTTGGAACATTGCAACCTGTTCCTGCTTACCCCGTGGCCAAATAGTATTCAAGTTCTCGCCTGTTTTTTCAACAAAGTTTTCATTCTTTGATACTCCTAACTGAAAATACTGTTTATTTCCTGCAGTGTATCATATATCAAAACAGCAAAGGGTTTGTCTTTCATTTGTAGAATGTCTATTGCGCTGATGAGGTCATTGCAGTTTTCTGCGATGAATGTTTGAATCTGCAGTTCTGTAAACCATTCTTGGAAAAGTTTTTTTCAATTAATTTATTGAGTTGCAATCACTTGTTTCCTCATGGAAGAAGTCTCTTAAGTGCTGAAGGTAAAGTGAATGTTACTTGTAACATGGCATCAATAGTGTGCCTGTGATCTCGCGCTGCGATAGGCATAGGAGGGTCACGAGACGGCAGCTGAAGTGGGCATTAATCCAGCGTATATGCTGTGCCCGCTTCGGCAGTACTGTCACCGTCAGATCCCTGCCTAGCAACACTGAGACCAAGCTCAGCAGAGAAGGGCGCCAACACATGAGTCATCTGCAGCGGAAGCGGGCATGGGGGAGAAGTACTCGGAGCGGACATCCGCGACAGGCAGCCAACCAGACCCAGGAGCAGCAGTGAGAGCTGACCTGGAGCAGGGCACCACTGGAGCAGTGTGCGGGAGGGAAGAGGAAGGGAAGCCCCCCAGCATGCACAGCGCGAGAGTCCAGCGCTCACAGTCCTCACCGGAGACCTTCCGGGGCGCTCATCATGGCAACAGCCGCAGCGAGTCACACAGGAGTGCGACAGAGAAGTTGGCTGCAGACATCTGCGCGACTCCAGGGACAGCAGGTAAGGACCGCATCGGTACCTATCCAGGCATGTGCACCGCACTGTGAGAGCACAGCACAGGGTGACAGGTCGCACAGCCCCTCCGTGTGCCACTGTTTGTCTCGCACACTGGGACCCCTCCAGATGCCTCCACCGACCCGCGACCCATGTTACAAGCGCATTAAGCCACTCCGTCGGTGGGCTCTAATGCGATTGATGCATGGGGAGGAGGGTGGTAGCCCTCGGCCCTGGGCCTCAGGCACCCACTGCCCCCCATGCATCAATCCAGCATTAGAGCACACCTCCGTCGTGGCTTAATGCTTACTTAACTGCTTCAAACCAAGTGTTCCAACGGGTTAAGACAGGAGCAGGAGGTAACACTTTTCTTTCTACATCTCACCCCTCCAAGAATGCCAAGTACTCTCTCTTCTGTTTGGGTGACTGCTGGAATGTATATTTAACAAGTGCCACAAGTTTATTGGCCAGTTTAAAATGGTCAATCCATGTGTCTTCCACCAAGGAGAGAACATGTGCCCAGCAACCCATATGGATCACATGGTCACCAATATGCTGATGTAAAACATATTTAAAGCATTTCAGCATATACATAGAAACATAGAAACATAGACTTTGATGGCAGATAAGGACCGCTTGGCCCATCTAGTCTGCCCATGTCCCTACCTACAGGATAGGCTGCAGATCCTAGTTAACCAATAGCCTATTTCTTCCTACCCCCCACAAGAATTGCCTTATGTCTGTTCCATGCATTCTTGAATTCTCCCACAGTTTTAGACCCCACAACCTCCTCAGGAAGGCTGTTCCATGCATCCACTACCCTCTCTGTGAAATAATACTTCCTCACATTGCCCCTGAACCGCCCTCCTTCTATCTTTAAATTGTGTCCCCTTGTTCTTGCAAGTCTCTTTTTCTGAAAGATGCTACCCTCTTGGACTTTGTTGATTCCACTGAGGTATGTAAAGGTTTCTATCATGCCCCCCCCTTCTTTCCTCAAGGGTATACATATTAAGCTCCTTTAGTCTCTCCTCATATGGCTTCTCTTGCAGACCCTGCACCATGTTAGTTGTCCTCCTCTGGACTACCTCTATCCTGTCTATGTCCTTGCGGAGATGGGGTCTCCAGAACTGGACACAGTACTCCAGATGGGGTCTCACCAACTGTCTGTACAGAGGGATAACAACTTCCTGTTTTCTGCTGCTGATGCCTCTCCTATACATCCCAGTATACCCCAGCCCTCCCTACTGCCCTCTCATTGCTTGCTAACCTTAAGGTCATCTGATATGATTACCCCAGGTCCCTTTCCTTTTTGTTGTTGTTACTACCTCCCCACCAGTATTGTATTCTTCCTAGGTTCTTGTTTCCCAGGTGCATTATTTTGCACTTCTTTGCATTGAATCCTAGCTGCCACACTTCTGACCATTCCTCCAACCTTGCCAAGTCCCTTTTCATCCTTTCCACACCTCCTTGTGTATCAACCCTGCTGCAGATCTTTGTGTCATCTGCAAAAAGGCATACTTTTCCTTCCAGTCCCTCTGCAATGTCACTGATGAAGACATTAAAAAGGACTGGACTCAACACTGAACCCTGCGGTACCCCACTAGTAACCCCTCTTTCTTCAGAGTGGACTCCATTTACAATTACCTTCTGTGTCCTGTTGTGCAGCCAATGTTTACCAGGCTGCCACCTGGGACCACTCCCAGGCTAGTTAATTTGACTATTAATCTTTTGTGTGGGACTGTGTCAAATGCCTAGCTAAAGTCTAGGTAGGCCATGTCACAGTCCCTCCCTGGTCTACTACTTTGGTCACCCAGTCAAAGAAATCTATTAGATTCATCTGACATGACCTTCCGCTGTGAACCCATGCTGCCTTGGTTCCTGTGCTCCACTGGCCTCTAGGTACTCAACTATTCTTTTCTTCAAGTGACTCCATCACTTTTCCTACCACAGGGGTCAGACTGACAGGTCAGTAGTTTCCTGCCTCTGTCTTGGTCACACTTTGTGAAGAAATCACATCCGCCTTCCTCCAGTCTCGGGTACCCACCATCCTCCCATGATTTATTAAAAGAGTAGCTAGTGGTTTCACTAGTTCCTCCATAATTATTTTAAATTCTGGGGTGAATTCCATCAGGACCCATTGCTTTGTCCACCTTCAGTTTTAGGAGTTCTTGCAGAACCCTTTCTTCTGTGACAGGACTGGGATCGACCCCCTATCAAGTGCTTCTGTTAATTGGATTAGGCACTTCCCCTCCTCTTTTGTGAATACTGAGCAGAAATATTCATTCAGGTATCCCTGCTTTTCACTGTCCCCCTCTGCCCACCACCGTTCATTCTATTCTGCCTCACTACCCTCCTTTGTCTTTCTCGGCTCACTGATGTACCTATAAAAGGTTTATCCCCTTCTTAACTGAGTTGGCTATCTTTTCCTCAGTTTGGGCCTTTGCTATTCTGACTTCCTCCTGCATCCTTCTGCCTCAACTGAGTACAGCTCTCTGTCCTGCTCCTTCTGTGTTTCCTTATACTTCGGAATACTATCTTTTCTTCCTGACTTTCACAGCCACCTCTTTTGAGAACCATAGTGGCTTTTTCTTTCATTTTGATTTGTTTATTTGCTTCACACAAAGGCTTGTTGCCTCTGTGATGGCAGTTTTGATGATTCCTATTGTTGCTCCACACCTCCTTCTAGCCTGTTTGCTGAGTGCTTTCTGAGGCACTCTCCCATCTTGCCAAGTCAGCCCTCCTAAAGTCCAGTACCCTCACTTTTGTGAAGCTTGACTCTGTAGCTGAGTTTAACGTGAACCACACTGTTTGATGGTCACTTGTCCCCAGATGGCAACCCACTTCTAGATCTGAGATCCTCTCACTGCCCCCGTTTGAGAGTACAAGGTCTAAGATTGCTCCCTCATGAGTGGGTTCCGAAACTAGCTGTCTGAGGCCTGCCAGATGTAGGGCATCAAGAATGGCCCTGCTCTTGGAGTGGCTGCAGCAAATGTGCTCCAGTTAACATCTGGCATATTCAGTTCTCCCATCAACAGTATCTCCCCTTTCTCTGCCATTCTAAGAATGCCGTCTATCATATCCTTGTCCATTCCCTCCCCCTGACATGGGGGTCTGTATACAACCCCTGTGCAGATTGTGGTGCCCTTTCCAGTCTCCAATGTGACCCACAGTGCCTCCTCTCCTCCCTGTTTACTCTTTTGTTCAGTTACTTTTATCCCATCCTTTATATAGAGAGCTACTTCTCCCCCTCTTCTCCCCGCCTGTCTCTCCTGTAGGTAATGTACCCTGGTATGTTAACATCCCAGTCATGGTTCTCTGTGTACCATGTTTCTGTGACTACTTCGATATCAGGCATCCCTCTTCCAACAAGGCCACCAGCTCAGGGAGCTTGTTGCCCAGACTACGGGCATTGGTACTCATTACCCTCCATTTCCTGATGGCCTTAGTCCATTTTGCCCCATCCCTGTCCTTCTTGCCTTTGTCACTTTCTCCATTTACCCCAGCCCTTCTCCTATCGACACCTCTATGTTGGTGTTTGCCACACTTACTACCATGATTATTTGGGGGGCTAGGATTTCAACTCCTTTCCAGTGCCTCCCCCCTGGCTAATTTAAGTAACTGCCAATGAAGCATTTAAACCTATCACCTAGGATCCTGGTTCCCCTCCCCGGACAGATGCAGCCCATCATGCCAGTATAGACTTGCATCACTCCAGGTGGACCCCAGTCCCCAATGAAGCCAAATCCTGAGCTTCACACCGGTTTCAACCACTGATTGAATACCATGGTGCAGAACACCCTAGCCTCTCCTATACCATAGATGGGCAGCACCTCGAGAAGTTTACTATGCGTGCTACTCTGACTAAGGCCCTCCCAATTCCACAAACTCTTCCTGCACTTCTCTAATCCCTTTCTTAGCCAGATCATTTGTCCCTAGGTGGACAATGACATCCAGCTCCCTCCCCTGTGCAGCTGCTCTGGCAATCCTGAGGATTCACTCCCTGTCCTTCCAAGCCATGGTGCCAGGCAGGCGTTACCTCCCTCTCCCCTTCCTTCCCCAGTTATACCTTCCTAACAATGGAGTCCCCCACCAGGAGTTGTTTCCTTCCCCTGCAGGGTCCCCTGCCACCCTCCTGTGGGTCTCCTTTGTGGAGGTTCCCAGCATCCTCCTTGGTCTCCACTAAGGTTGCCTTCATAGAGGAACCACACTTTGCCAGAATGGCATAGGATGTGGAGGTACAGCTGGAGGGATGCACCTCTGTTCCACTTCCTCACCCTCCCTGAGCCCACTGTGGTCCAACCACTCCTCTTTCTTGGCAACCTCTGAGGCAACGGCAGTGGCACTGGTGGTCCCTGGATGGAAGAGGAGGTCCCACAAATCCTGGCCAACTCAGTCTGGAGATGAGCAACCTCCTCCCTCAGCCCAGAGGTGCCTGCAGATGGGACAACACCACATCCTCCAGAATGTCTCCCGGAAGACTGCTGCTCCACAGCCACTGCACTGCACCACTCCAATCATGTCTTATTTCTGACCCTTAACTGTTTGCAATCCTTACTCTTTCTTCTGTTTTTTTCTTTCTCTCTTACTTTCTGTCTGTGTGCCCTTTAAGCTCCTGATTGTCCTGATCTGAGACAAGAATATCCTATATTTCTCAGTAGACCCCTTACTTGCTCAGAGGCAGACCTCCAGCAGCTAGGGGGCTGGAGAGCTACTCTTGCCCTTCTAGGATGGTGGATCTTTGGTGGTTCTGTGATCACTACTTCCTGCTCCCAAACAGGAAGTTCCTGTTGTCAGTCAAATCCTGTGCCTATAAAATAGAACTAGCTTTGGGTGGGGGGTGGAGGGAGGAAGGAGGCAATATAGTCCACAGAGAAGTCCAGTCACACAACAGTCCTTTCTCCTGGTGTCTTCTGCCAAGCTATTAGCAGAATCTTTCTAAGGCAGTCTTAAATGTAGCTTCCTTCTAGCTAACCACTCCCCTACTTACTAGATCTTTCTACAAGTAATTTAAACCTCACAGCTATTAAGTCCTTTCAATCACCTGAGATTTAAACCTAGATAACTGTTCAGATACCCATTCAGTTCAGTTAACTCAGACAAACACACACTTTTTTTGTTTTATTTGTTAGTTTTTTTTTACTCTAAATTAAAGGTCCAAGTACAAAAGTTCTTCTTCTTTAGTCCCAGTAGAGAAGTCCAGTCACACAGCAGTCCTTTCTCCTGGTGTCTTCTGACACCTTGCATTGTCACTTATGAAGGCAACTGCCTGGTCCATCTTAACAGCATATGTCTGCAGTGTCTTTAACATGCTTTGTGCAACAGTGGAGTGGTTCACTGCTGTCAACAGGTTGTGTCTGTAATTATCGATTTGCTACCCTGCATGACAAAAATTATGTTGAGTACACAGCTGGAGTCTGCGTCAGTCATTTCATCACACATTACCGAGATTGTCTTCCCTTTCAAAAGCTGTGCAATTCCCTCCTCCATTTTTTGTTTCAGTTTGGGCAAGCAGTTCTGCCTTAAGGTGTCCACCTTTGGGAGAGTACCAATTCCATTAACATTTTGCCATGTCCACTCTCTTAAGCACGGTTGATCCAATTTTTCAATGGGAATGTTTACACCACACCAAGCCCTCCATACCCCCAATACTGTTTCTTCCCGTGCTGCAGCTGCAGAGGTTTTTGCAGTAAAGCTGGTGTGAAGTGTCTCCTGTCTGTTAATAGTCTTCTGGCTTGCATTCTTTGTATGTTTTTTACTTCTGCAGTGATCCACCACTGTATTCTTCCTTATATAGTCAACTAGATGATCACAAAAGTGACAAAACATCTTCCCGCCATCCTCATACATGCTGCTTGCCTTAAAGAGGGAGTCTGTTCTAAAGTACTACATTGCGGAATTAGAATCTGCCTACCCCCAATAAATCTCATACCAAAAATTAGGTTTCTATGTTACTTCATTTTAAAGTTATGAGCTATTTTGTAACACTGATTTCACTCCCTGTTCAAAAAAGTCAGTTTCAGTGAAAAGCCACTGATGATGTCACAACCAGAACTCACAGACTAATCCTCCCTATCATCAACCTTATAGGACCTATTTCTTCAAAGGTATCGAAACTGTAACTGTAGTATTTATTTAAAAAACAAAAATTGGCACAGGTTTGCTAGCAGTGTTTGCATTTCCAGAAAATTCAGATGCATGGTACTGTACTTTAGAATGCATCAGGAGGTGGTTATGGAATGCAGTGCTAAACAAAGGTACAGACTGTCAAAGTGATGCCCAATTTTAGAATTTTGGGGGGCCATGAAATTTTGGCATGTGGCAGGGATATGCCATCTCGCAGTGTGGTGGGACACTAAATCTCAGAATGTGACAGGGACACACATCGAAGAATTTAGTGGGGACTGGAATTCTGGAATATAAGTAAGGATGTACCCTGTTAGAATATGGCAGGACACACCATTTTATTTTGAAACTGCTTGTCCTTACCTTTCTGGAATGGTATGCTTCCACCACATTTTAAAAATTGTGCATCACGTCCCCACCACAATCAGATATTGTGTGTCCCAGCCATATTCCAAAATAGCACATCCTCGCCACATTTCAAAATTGTGTCATTGCCACATTCTGAAACTGTGCATCACCACCACATTCCAAAACTGCGCATCACCGCCACATTCTGAAACTGAGTGTCACCACCAAATTCTGAATCTGAGCATCACCACTGCATTCCAAAACTGTGTGCCACTGTCACATTCTGAAATTGTGCATCATCACCACTGCATTCCAAAACTGTGCACCCTGCCACGTTCTGAAATTGTGCATCACTGCCACATTATGAAGTTGTGCATCACCACCACATTCCAAAGTCGTGCATCACTGCCCCATTCCAAAGTCGTGTGTCACCACCCCATTCCGAGGTTGTGCGTCACTGCCCCATTGCAAAATCATCCATCACCACCTCATTGTGAAGTCATGCATCACTGTCACATTCTGAAGTCATGTGTCACCACCATATTCCAAAATCATGCATCATCACCACATTCCAAAGTGGTGCATCACTTCTACTATCACGGATACCAGATGGCACCAATTGAGGTTGGACAGGGAACAATTCAGGAGAGAAATCGGGAGACATTACTTCACAGAGAAGGTAGTGGACAAGTGGAACACTCTACCACAGGAGGTGGTTTCATGCAGGATGGTGGGCTGCTTCAAGAGGGGGTGGGACAGAGTGAGGGGGGAAGACCTTGGGGCAGCTGCAAGGTGAGGTGCTAGCTGCACAATCGAGCAGACTTAATAGACAGTTTCAGCCTGTTTCTGCTGGCATTTCATATGTTTATATGTCACCGCCACATTCCAAAGTTGTACGCCACTGCCACATTCCAAAACTGTGTGTCATCGCCACATTCCAAGACTGTATGTCAGCTTTACCACCACATTACAAAATTGCGCGTCATTGCCACATTCCAAAACTGTGCGTCAGCCACATTCTGAAACTGTATCACTGCCACATTCTGAAATTGTGCATCATCGCCACACTCTGAATTTGTGCAACATCACCACATTCCAAAATTGTGCATCACCATCTAATTCCCAAATTTGCATCACCACCACGTTCCAAAAACCGAGCGTCTCTGCGACATTCTAAAATTGTGCGTCACTGCCACATTCTGAAACTGCATGTTTCTTCTACATTCTAAAATTGTACCTGCCTACCATATTCTGAAATTGTGTGTAAACTTCCATGCTCCAGTATTGCCTGTCATTGTCACATTCTGAAAATGTGCATTCCCACCATATTCTGAAACTGCAGTTTCCCACCACATTCTGAAGATGAGTGTCAGTCACATTTAAAAACTGCATGCTCAAGTTACATTCTAAAATTATGCATCCCTGCCTTATTCTGAAATTCCATGTGGCTACCAGATTCTGAAACTGCGTCACTGCCACTTTCTGAGATTTTGTGTCCATACCTCATTCTGAAATTGAATGTTGCCACCACAATCTGAAATCAAGCATACCAACCATGTTTTGAAATTTTGCATCACTACACTACATGCCAAATTAATCCATCCAAGACACATTAAACAATTATATATCTCTACCACCTTCCACAACTATGTGTCTCCTACATTTCAAAATTGTGTATATCTGCCATATTCTAAAACTATATGACACTGCTACAGTAAGAATTTTAGCATCCTTGCCACTGTCCAAAATTGTATGTCCCACCTTCTTTCTGAGATTGTGTTATTGCTGCATTCCACAGTTGCAGTCTGGTGACATTTTGAAATCTCATCCCTACACAATTACAAAAATTGCACACATTTTTGTCATTTTAAAGCCATGTTTGCTATTGTATTCCACCCCCCATCACTTTCTTAAGTACTGTACCTTGCATCGGCATATTATGGAAATGCATGCCCTGACTCACCCATTGTCCACTTTCCTTTCCCAGATGTTTAATACCACTGCAGTTTTAAGTAATGCAGGAGAAGTAAGTCTTGTAAGGTAGTTTGCAAGAAGGAATAGGCTGTGAGTTCTGGTTGTGACATAATCAGTAGCTCTTAACTGAAACTGTTTTTTCTGAACAGGCAGTAGATTTAGGGTTACAAAATGACTTGTAACTTTTAAACAAAGTAACTTAGAGATAACATTTTTGGCATGCGTCTGACTGGGGATATACTGATCCAAATTCTGAATTTACTGATGCTAGAAATTTTGGCTAGATTCCCTCTTTAAACTGCAAGGCACGGTCCTTAGTGGTGACGCTGGAAATTTTAGCCATTTTGCTTGGTGTTGCCATTTTGATGTGTAGTACATACGACTCCAAAGAAGTAGAAGTGGACAACAGTTTGAGATATTAAAAATAGATTCCAAATGACTCCATAAAGCTTTCAGAACTACTATGGTAAGAATGAAAATCCCACAGGTAATTCCTGCCCATGGACGAGAGTCTGGAGAAGCAGCTACAGTAGATACATTGACCTCTGCAGATCCCAACAATCCATACCAAAAAAAATTTCAAGAGAACAATACCAGCATCAGAATCTCACTGTTATTCCATGGTCAAGCCATGGATGACAGATGGGAGGAGCAGCTACAGAAATCAAGCTGACCTCAGAAGCCGTCACAGGCTTAACTAAAACACACAGAGAGAATATTGACATCAAAATATAGCCCTGGTCACAGCTGCAAAGTCAGAATGAGCAGCAGCCGAAATCATGATGACCACTGCAGTCATCACACTCTACTACACCATCAAGAGTCTAACACCACCATCCAAATCTATCCCTGCTAATAATTCCTGAGCACGGTTGAGAGTCGGGAGGAGCAGCTACAGTGAACACACTGACCTCAGCAGCTCAGAACAATACATACACAAATATCAAAAGAAGAATACCAGCATCATAATCTCACTGATATTCCATGGTCATTCCATGGATGACAGACAGGAGGAGCAGCTACAGAAATCCAGCTGACCTCAGTAGATCACAGCAATCCATACAAAAATATTGAAAGATGAATACCAGCATCAGAATCTCACTGCTATTCCATGGTTAGTCTATGGATGACAAGATGGGGAGGAGCAACTACAGAAATCAAGCTGACCTCAGAAGCTGTCACAGGCTTAACTAGAACACACAAAGAGAATACTGACATCAAAATATAGTCCTGGTCACAGCTGCCATGTCAGAATGAACCACAGTTGAAATCATGATGACCACAGCAGTCGTCACAATCTCGTACACCATCAAGAGTCTAACACCAGCACCAAAATATATTCCATGGTCAACAATCCATGGATGACAGACAGGAGGAGCAGCTACAGAAATCAAGCTGACCTCAGAAGCTGTCACTGGCTTAACTAGAATACACATTTGGACCATCAGCTGGAGGGTTATGGTGAGGCAAAGGCCAAAGGTTCCACCCTTCAGGTGCGACAGCAGCAACACTACTGCCAACCTCCCTCAAGTGTGCTAGCAGCATGGTAACTACAGCCCCATTTCTCCAGTATAATGGCAGCAGTGACAAAGCAGTGACAGCACTACAAGCTTCAGCATCCCAGACAGATGTAATATTGATGACTTAGTTTGATGTGGTCCAATAAAGTATTTTCCCCCACAAGTCTGTGGGTGCTTGACTTTTACAATTTACTCTGGACAGCCCAGCTGAGATGCGCATATATATCCATTCCAACCCTACCACCATGCCATACCTTTCTGATTTAGTCATGATCTTGCAATCAAGGTCCAGGCACTGGTGTGAGAGAGCCATTCCTAGCTCTCTTGCTGATGTTGCACTGTGGCCAAGTGTTTTCCAATGTACCCTCCGACGTGATGTGCGCATAATATCAAGGTGCACTAACGTTTTCTAAGGTTTTCAAAGGTAATGTAGTGCAAAGGAGGCTGTAAAGCCCATAACTGCACCTTATCAATTATAGTACACCAAGTTTGGTTTATTAAATATAAGTTTTTTGTCGTTACTGGTAACAATTTCTAATGGTAGATTATTCCAGGGATTTATAATTCTTTGAGTGTAGTTGTTTTTCCTGGAAACATGAACAAATTTAGACCTATTAATCTGTAGTGAGTGACCTCTAGTATTATATATATTACTTTTAAATTCAAAACCCATTTGAAAAAACAGATATGGATCATTTATTATGTCGTACATGTAAATTAAATCACCTTGTAGATGCCTAAGTGATAGGGGCATGAGATTTAACATTTCTAGACATAGTTCATATGGACATTTGGAAAGTCCTTTGATATTTTTAGTGAATTTCCTCTGTATTTTATTGAGAGAAGCAATCTCACTCTTTTTATATGGATTCCATAATTGTGATGAATATTCCAAGTGGGGTCTAGCATAAGCTCTATATAAGGGCAGCATGATCCGTGTGTCTCTAGAATTGATGTTTCTCTTAATAGACCATATTATCCAATTTGTTTTCTGAATTGCCTCATTTATTTATTTATTATGCCCTAAATCATTTTATATATATATATATATATATATATATATATATATATATATATATATATATATGTGTGTGTGTGTGTGTGTGTATGTGTGTGTGTGTAAGTCTTTTTCATCAACAGTAGTTTCAAGTGGAAATCCATTTAACATGTATGTAGCCAGAGGGTTATTTGGTCCAACGTGCATCACCTTACATTTAGATAAGTTTAAACACATACCTCAAGTACTAACCCAATTCGATATACTATTTAAATCCTGCTGTATTATAGATACTGTATATTATCATCACTGCCACAAGGACCACCAAGCTTTACGTCATCTGCATATTTAATAGAAATAGACTTACAATTTTTTGTTAAATCTGCAATGAACACTAAAAATAGGAAGGGGCCCAAAACAAACCCCTGAGGAACACCACTACTAACACGTCGGGATGTGGACAGAAGACCGTTGATCAAAACCTTCTGTGTTCTTTGATCCAACCAAGTTTTTATCCATGCAATGATGTATTTATTAATATTGGTATCAAGCAATTTGACTATTAGGGAGTGATGAGCCATCACGTCAAAGCTTTGCTAAAATCGAGATAAATGATATCCCAAGGAGATCCATGGTCAATATTTTTACTAACATTTTCATAAAAGCACATCAGGTTGCTAAGACACCCTCTGCCCATTTAAACCCATATTGTTCCAGATCAACAGTATTTAATGTATTGCTAATAAGATCCTTGATTAAACTCTCTAATATTTTACAAGCAGACAATGTCAGACTGATAGGTTGGTAGTTTTCCCAATTTGAGTGATATCATTTTTTGTATATAGGAATAACATAGGCAGACTTCCATTCTATAGGCACGAACTGGTGCATCAAACAGTATTCAAAAATAAACATAGGGGATGGGCTATGTAATCAGCAAATAAATATAATAAATGTCCACTAATGTTATCAGGACTGGAAGAAACTTTTTTTTTCAGTAGTTTAAGTTTCTCCAGTATCATATTATCAGTTAATTTGATCAAAGATTCATTTGTAACATTAACTATTACATTATTTTGTATAGTTTTATGACTGTATACTTCACAAAATCTTTGATTTAAGATATTGGTCATATCTAATGGGTTATGACACAGTTTTGAATCTTCCAAAAGGGGTCCAACCTGACATGTAGGCTCCTTAAAAGAGTTAACATAAGAATAAAACATCTTACAGTTATCTCTACTGGCATTTTTTGCTAGATACATTTCCCAATTCTTTTTTGCTTTTCTTATCATAAGTTTACATTTCTTTTGAATGTTAAGATATGATGTCCAATGCTCTTTTGTCTTGGATTTTAAATAAATAGTGTATTTCTTGTCTTTTTGTCTTAGAGTGTGTTGAATATTTTTGGTTAACCATTTTGGTCTTAAATTTTTTTAGCCTAACTTAATGGAGGATGGAATAAATTTATCTCTTAAATGTAATAATGTATTTTTGAAAAAGTCCCCACTTTTTTCTGGGTTAGATGAAGTCATACTGTAATCCCAAGTAATACCATTGAGCACAGTAGAAATGCTTGCTACGTCCACTATGTTATAATGATAAATAATAGATTTATTATTACTATTGAAAATAACTGTCTGATTTAAGGAAAACTTTATTGAACTGAGGTCACTATTACAAATAGGAGATAAAATAGTGACATCTTGAATATTTAGGTGACTACTGTGAAACACTAAATCTAAAATATTTTTCCCCCTAGTAGGAACTAATATACATTGTTGGATGTTAAGTTGTTTAGAGCAAGCTAGGAGTTTTTTACCTGCACTAGTGAGTGCGAAACCTTTTTCCCAAAATATGTCACCCAAATTAAAGTCCCCCATACATAACATGGGACCACACTCACAAGCATTTTCAAATTCGGTAATGATATCCTCTGTATATGTGATATCAACACTTGGGGGTCTATAACAGACACCTAATATAATGTTTTCTATGCCTGTTATAACTTTCACCCAAACTGATTCAATATTAACATTGGGATCTTTGATTTCATCTGATATTTCAATGCAGTCATTAGCCTCTTTAATTAGTAAGGCCACACCACCACCTATTCTGTTAGATCTGTTCCATTTATAGATTTTGAAACCTTGTATAATACAATTCCATGCTAATCTATCTGACCCCCATGTTTCTGTAATTGTAATAATATCAATTTTATATTCCAGAACCCGTATTTTTAAGTTCATCAATTTTGCTATTTAAACGTCTAGCAGTAAAATAAAGAAATGAAATATGTTGTGCGGTACTAAGTCCAGACATAGCATTATCAAAATTTGTGTTGAGAGAGTAAATGAGCAGACCTCTCCCCCTGTACAACTAGTTTAAATGTAGATTAATAGATTGCAAGAATTGCTTCCCCAGAAAGGCTGTGCCATGTCTGCTGAGATGCAAACCATCCCCGCTTTATAATTCAAAATGATCAATGAATTCTTCCCAATGAGTTATACAAGTAATAATTTGAGACATACACCACTTTCTAAGCCAGCCATTATCACCTCTCCCTCCTATTGTGGTGTTGGCATGTTATATATGTGGCTTCCATCAGAGGCCAGTGAGGCACTGGCTCATGTCACTCCTTGACCTGTAGCCCCACCGCTGGGCCAGTAAGAACATACTATAGCATGCATCTTCATTATCTTGTGAGATTCAGGATGTGAATCAATAGAACATGAAGACCATACCTTTTGGAGATGATTATCTGCAGTTGAAACTCACACCAAGAAAGACTGTGAAGTCTACAATCTGAAAAAAAATTAAAAGCAATTATTAACCACATCCACACATCTGTCCCTCACCCACACACCTCTCACCCACTTATAAGCCACAAAGTGTTGCCATGTTATGCAACATGAAAAAGAATCAGACAGCATACTGTACATTTTAAAAATGAGAAGGACTTACAGCAGCAAATCACATTCAGTAGCACTTTTAGGACCTAAAAAAGGAATATAAAAAATTAATACAATAACATCACGAGGACGACCCACATTGCCCAACAAATGCATGCTGATATTTTTTCTGGGAACATGAATAATAGTAAATACCTAGGTAGATATGCCATCTGCATCCTCTGCCATGAGCTGGAACCTGGCAGTTCTGCTGGAGGCCACTAGGGCTAATGTATTATGGATAGCCATGGTTGTAGCCACTGACCTGGAAAGCCAAGTACATAAGCAGGGGTCCATGGAGGTAGGGCCTTATCATGATGGCCAAGCTTGCTGCCAACACTCCCCTGCCCCTAGTCATCACCACCCACCTGAAAATACAACATTGTGCCAAACCGCCCATGGTGTGTAAACAGATTAACATTTAAAAGCAGCAGACCTCTATATTTTTGCATTTGGCCAGTGGGTAAGCATGGCTGTGTCCACCAACAAAACACAGTGCCACTGAGAATGAAGCAGACACCCTCAATTCATCCCAGTCACACATGAGCAACTCCCCACTTGCAGGGACATGGTGCTATTAATGCCTACCACCAGGGCACCAGGGAAAAAGTCTTCAGCTAGACATCACAGTCCTGACCAAGAAAGTGAACCACACCCAAAAAACTTACTTTTTCAGTGAAGCAGCAGCAGCAGCACAAAATCACAGGATGTGTTGCTGTTAGCAGGTCTGGGACTCAGGCATCTGCTTCAATCAACAGCCCAGGGTTTGGTGGGAGCTGAACAGCAGCAAGATCAGTAGTAGTGCACAGCCTTGAAAGCACAGAGAAATGACTTCAACATCCAACTACAGTCAAGATGACAACAACGGTCTTTCCTCATCATCATTGTTCGACAGCAGCAGAAGCACAGCCACCACTCCTCAGCTGTGATGGCGGCCAGTGCAGCACAGATGCCCCCACTCCTCGGGTGTGATGGCAGCCAGTGCAGTGCAGATGCCCCCACTCCTTGGGTGTGATGGCAGCCAGTGCAGCACAGATGCCCCCCTCCTCAGGAGTGATGGCAGCCAGTGCAGCACAGATGCCACCACTCATCAGCTGTAATGGCAACCAGTACAGCACACATGCCCCCATTCCTCAGGTGTGATGGCAACCAGTGCAGCACATATGCCCCCAGTCCTAGGGTGTGATGGCAGCCAGTGCAGCATGGATGCCCCCACACCTTGGGTGTGATGGCAGCCAGTGCAGCACTGATATCCCCACTCCTCAAGTGTGATGGCAGCCAGTGCAGCATGGATGTCCTCACTCCTCGGGTGTGATGGCAGACAGTGCAGCACAGATGCCCCCACTACTCGGGTGTGATGGCAGCCAGTGCAGCATGGATGTCCCCACTCCTCAGGTGTGATGGCAGCCAGTGCTGCACAGATGCCCCCAATCCTCAGGTGTGAATGCAGCCAGTGCAGCACAGATGCCCCGACTCCTCAGGTGTGATGGCAGCCAGTGCAGCATGGATGTCCCCACTCCTCAGGTGTGATGGCAGCCAGTGCAGCACTTATGCCCCCACTCCTCGGGTGTGATAACAGCCAGTGCAGCACAGATGCCCCCACTCCTTGGGTGTGATGGCAGACAGTGCAGCATGGATGTCCCCACTCCTCAGGTGTGATAGCAGCCAGTGCAGCACAGATGCCCCCACTCCTTGGGTGTGATGGTAGCCAGTGCAGCATGGATGTCCTCACCCCTCAGGTGTGATGGCAGCCAGTGCAGCATGGATGCCCCCGCTCCTCAGGTGTGATGTCAGCCAGTGCAGCATTGATGTCCCCACCCCTCGGGTGTGATGGCAGCCAGTGCAGCATGGATGTCCCCACCCCTTGGGTGTGATGTCAGCCAGTGCAGCATGGATGTCCCCACTCCTCAGGTGTGATGGCAGCCAGTGCAGTATGGATGTCCCCACTCCTCAGGTGTGATGGCAGCCAGTGCAGCATGGATGTCCCCACCCCTTGGGTGTGATGTCAGCCAGTGCAGCATGGATGTCTCCACTCCTCAGGTGCAATGGAAGCCAATGCAGCATGGATGTCCCCACTACTCAGGTGTGATGGCAGCCAGTGCAGCACAGATGCCCCCAATCCTCAGGTGTGACAGCAGCCTGTGCAGCACAGATGCCCCCACTCCTTGGGTGTGATGGCAGACAGTGCAGCATGGATGTCCCCACCCCTCGGGTGTTAATGCAGCCAGTACAGCAGGGATGCCCCCACTCCTCAGGTGTGATGTCAGCCAGTGCAGCATGAATGTCTCCACCCTTCGAGTGTGATGGCAGCCAGTGCAGCACAGATGTCCCTACTCCTTGGGTGTGGTGGCAGCCAGTGCAGCATGGATATCCCCACTACTCAGGTGTGATGGCAGCCAGTGCAGCACAGATGCCTCCACTCCTCGGGTGTGATGGCAGCCAGTGCAGCATGGATGTCCCCACTACTCAGGTGTGATGGCAGCCAGTGCAGCACAGATGCCCCAATTCTCAGGTGTGACAGCAGCCAGTGCAGCACAGATGCCCCCACACCTCGGGTGTGATGGCAGCCAGTGCAGCATGGATGTCCTCACCCCTCAGGTGTGATGGCAGCCAGTGCAGCATGGATGCCCCCGCTCCTCAGGTGTGATGTCAGCCAGTGCAGCATGGATGTCCCCACCCCTTGGGTGTGATGGCAGCCAGTGCAGCATGGATGTCCCCACTCCTCAGGTGTAATGGCAGCCAGTGCAGCACAGATGCCCCCACTCCTTGGGTGTGTTGGCAGCCAGTGCAGCACAAATGCCCCCACTACTCAGGTGTGATGGCATCCAGTGCAGCACAGATGCCCCCACTCCTCAGGTATGATGGCAGCCAGTACAGCACAAATGCCCCCACTCCTCAGGTGTAATTGTAGCCAGTGCAGCATGGATGCCCCCACTCCTCAGGTGTGATGGCAACAAGTGCAGCCAGTCAGAGCTCAGATGTGAATTAAGGCGAACCACCAAATGGCAAGGTTGACTCCTTCGGTTCAGTCTCTAACATTTAGCTGCCTGAATTGGTTTATTTGTCAACAAAGTGCATCCCGTTAAAGAAATCCACAAGGATTAATGAGGATGCTAATGGAAAGATACACAAAGAATAATAAACCAATCAGGAATCGCCCCCTCAGTAAATTGGGCACTTTCTGACTTGGTGTTCATGAAATTGGAGCCTCTTAGTTTTCATGTCGAGCTCAAACGCATGAAAGTAGTTTGACCAGCAGAGGTGAAGCCATGGCTTCTGTACATATCTGGGCTTGATCTTTCCTATCTCCCCTGCTGTCAATATAAATGAATCGTTGTGCCTGTTCACTAGTACAAACTGGTACATCCTCTAATATGCCCGGCATTTTAATTAGGGTACTACTGACCATGACGCGCTCTTGCTCATAACATTGTGCACTGAAGCTGCTGCCTTGCCCCTTTCTCAATAGGCAGGTCAATAATGCCCTAGGCATACCTCTGGGATAAAAATGTAAAAATAGAAGCGGCCATTGGAGATCTAAATGTGGCAAAATCTCCATACACAAACAGCACTATTGAGGAAGGGGCAAGGTAGCTTCATCAGTTCATGAGCAAGAGTGCATGATGTTCATGAGCGCAAACATTAAAATGTTGGGTACACCAGATAATTTACCAGTTTAAGTGTTCAGGTACAAAGATTATTTAATATTGTGCCAGCAGGGAGACCAGAGAGGTGATGCCCCAATATGTATACCAGTCGGGGCTTCACCTCTGCCTGTAGTTCTCCTTTAAGAACTAGTTATCTCATCTCTCTGTAGTTCCCCAGCCCTGTCAGAGCAAACACAGACTGCCCTGGTACCAAGGCAGTCCCACCACACCAACAGACACCACACAAAGTTCGTGGGAATGACACCTAGAGATGTATTTATTTATTTGCTTTTGTTAACCAGAAAAAGCACACTAGACAGCCAAGTGCCTATTTTCAGGTGTGACCCGGGAGGATTACAAAGGTACATACGTGAACATCAGGCAGACAGGGTACATACAATGGCAACAGGCACATGGTTTACATCAAGAGGTAGATAGCAGCATAGTACAGTCATTGGGAGATAACAAGGTATAGTACATCAGACATCGAGCAAGTCAGTTACAAACAAGAGCATCAGGCACATAGATTTCATCAAGAGGTAGATAACATCATGGTACAGGCATGGAAGACATATGCTTACAATTAGGGTCAGACATACCCTCAGGTGGGCATGAGAAGCCAGTCGGAGGGGGGGGGACCTGAAAATGTTGTTATGCAGACATCCTTTTCAGGGACAGCTGGGGCAGGGAAGGGACCCAGATTCTTTGGTAAGTCAGGTGACAGCGAGCGTGCCAGGTGGACACAGTGCTTGCAGCAACTGGGGATGCATCGCCCAGCAGTCAAAACCAGGATTTTTAGCAGCTCAGGGGTAGAGGCAGGTAGAGGCCAATTTTAGGAGGCCCCATAGGGAGGCTTTGAAGCAGGGATGGGAGGGGGAGGAGCGAGTGATGGCAGGGAGGGAGTTCCTCAGCTTGGGTGCGTAGGCAACGAAGGCCCGATCCCCCATCTGGGTGTGTTTTAGGAACCAGGAGGACCTGAGGATCACTGGATCTTAAGTGGTAGGTGGGGTTTGCAGGTTTGAGGGATATGGCGAGAGTAGGAGGGACGGCAGTTCTGACAATATTGTCAATGAAGTTCCCAAGGACAAAGGTGCGGTGGTCCTCCAGAGGAAGCCACTCCAGCAGGGAGTATAGCTCACAATGGTGCATGAGGCGAGGAGCAGAGAGGGAAAAGCAGCATACATTGTTGTACACTGTGTCCCATTTAGACAGACTGATTTTTGGAACTTGGGCAAAGGCTACCAGGCCGTAGCAGAATGTGGGTAGGAGGATTCCCCTGGCTAGGGCGAGATGTGCGGCTGGGGTGAGACAACTTTTGGCTCTGTATGCCAGGCCCAGCTTGCAGTTTGTGGCCTTACAGGTATTGTGGATGTGCAGTGTGCGGTCCAGTTGCAGGTCATGGGTAACCCCCAGGTACTTGACCTCATCCACAACATTTACCCACATACAGCCACGCAGGGCCCACCCTCAAAGGTAAGTACTTGGTGTTTTTGATTAGCATCTTTATCACCTGTGAAAGTGGGTGGAGGGCCTGTCTGTGGTAGCCCAGGTTGCCGCAAAATACCCCCCCACCACCATCTACTTCAAAAATGTCTCATCCAACAGTTTTAAGAGCCCAGATGAAACATGGTTAATTCAGTCTGATGTGGATTAATAAAGGTCCCCCCTCACCCTAGTGTTGTGTCTTTATTCTCCTCCACGCGCATACTGACACGCACACACACTCCACCAAACTTTATTTTTTAACACATCTTTACATTCAGGATAGGGACAGGGTGAAGCAGGTCCCAGAAGTACAACACAGTAAATCAAATAATGCATTTTACATTAAGGCACACGCCAAGCAAACCACTCCAAGACCAATTAAAGGACCTTCCCCCACCCCTGGAAGCACTGGCTGAGTCACAGACCAGGGTGCTATAATGAGGAAAGGCCACACAGAACGTCTTGTTGAATCACACATCTATGCAAAATGAAGTACTCAAACATACACATTAAGATTTAATATATTTAACTGTAGGATTTCATACCTCCCAACAGTCCTCCAAGTATGTCAATGGCCCAGATTTTAGAAGGGGTTCCCAGTGATCTAGGGGACTTGCCATGTCCCCTTGGCATGATTTCAAACATCAACGACCATCAACGACCAACCACAGGAGCTTGTCACAGACCCAGTGAACTGGCAAACCTGCTGGAAAAAACAGTTCTGTGCCACTCTGCCCATCCACCTCTCCCTCCGTCATCATCTGAGGTCAGAACCATTTTTTTAGCACATGTATCGGTCAGCCAGACCATCCCTCTGCCGACCATCAACAACCAGACACAGGCGCATGGCACGAATCCAGTGGACTGGCATACATGCTAGAAAAATGGTTATTTGCCACGCTGCCCATCCACTCCTCCCTCCTCCATCACCAGAGGCTAGAACCATTTTTTTCAGCATGTGTACCAGTCTGCCCAGCCCATCCCTCAGCCGACCAACAACAAACAACCACAATAGCATGGCAGGGACCCAGTGGACTGGTATACATGTTGGAAAAAATGGTTCTGTGCCACTCTGCCCCTCCATCCCTCCTCCATCAAAGGAGGCCAGAACCATTTTTTTCAGCAGGTGTACCCATCTGCCCAGCCCGGCCCTTGGCTGATCATCATCGAATAACCACAATAGCATGGCACGGACCTGGCGGACTGGCATACATGTGGGAAAAAATGGTTCTGTGCCAATCTGCCCCTCCCTCCTCCATCAAAGAAGGCCAAAATCATTTTTTTCAGCAGGTGTACCCATCCGTCCAGCTCATCCCTTGGCCAACCATCAATGAACAACCACAATACCAAGGCACAGACCTGGTGGACTGGCATACCTGCTGGAAAAAATGGTTCTGTGCCACTCTGCCCATCCACCCCTCCCTCCACCGTCACCTGAGGCCAGAACCATTTCTATCAGCATGTGTGCCAGTCGGCCAGGCACATCCCTCTGCCGACCATCAATGACAAACACAATAGCATGGCACTGACCCAGTGGACCAGGATACATGTTGGGAAAAAAAGGTTCTGTGCCACTCTGCCCATCCACCCCTCCCTCCGCCATCACCCGAGGCCAGAACCATTTTTTTTAGCACAAGTACCAGTCAGCCTGGCCCATCCCTCTGCCGACCATGAATGACCAGCCACAGAAGCATGGCACAGATCCACTGGACTGGCATACATGTTGAAAAAAATGGTACTTTGTCACTCTGCCCATCCGCCCCCCTCCATCACCAGAGGCTATAACCTTTTTTTTCAGCATGTGTACCAGTCTGCCCAGCCCATCCCTCAGCCAACCATCAATGAACAACCACAATAGCATGGCATGGACCCAGGGGACTGGCATACATGTTGGAAAAAATGGTTATGTGCCACTCTGCCCCTCCCTTCTCCATCAAAGGGGGCCAGAACCATTTTTTTCGGCATGTGTACCAGTCCACCCAGCCCATCCCTTGGCCAACCATCAACAAACAACCACAATAGCATGGCATGGACCCAGTGGACTGCATACATGTTGGAAAAAATGGTTCTATGCCAGTCTGCCTGCCCCCCCACTTCCATCACCAGAGGCCAGAACCATTTTTTTCAGCATGTGTGTCATATTTCAAATGCATTAATTTTTTTTTATATCAAGTATACCAGCTCATTAACCGCCCTCTCCCCACTGCCCAACATCTTCCCTCCCTTAATTTCCCATTCAAAAAAAAGCAACAGGACTATCTGAAATATAAAAATTTACCAGACTATGGCAGGCACATAGAAAGGCAGTAGTCCTATGGCAGCAGATGGCAAGGTTGGTTGGGAACAGCAAAAGACAGCAGAAAGTGCAGGTCAGCAGCACAAGGCTGCTAGTAGGGCAGGTGAGCAGCCCAAAGTTTGCAGGGCAATTCAGCACAGCCACTCTCCTCATCCCAACGGACCAGCATGGCCACTCTTACACCTCAGCGGACCAGCACAGCCACTCTCCACACCATGACAGACAAGCATGGCCACTCTCCCCACCCTGACAGACCAGCAGAGCCACTGTCCCCACCCCATGGCCCAGCACGGCCACTCTTCCCACCCTGATGGACCAGCAGAGCCACTCTCCCCCACTCTGATGGACCTGCATAGCCACTGTCCCCACCCCAATGGAGCTGCATGGCCACTGTCACCACCTCTTTGGACCTGCACAACCACTCCTCCCTACCCCTATGAAGCAGCCAGCCACTCTCCCCAACCCATAGGATCAGCCGGACACTCTCCTCACCAAGATGGACCAGCACAGGCACTCACACCACCCCACGCCACCAGCACATCCACTCTCCCCAACTCTATGGAGCAGTTGGCCACTCTCACCACCCAGACAGAACAGCCAGGACACCCTCCCCACCCAGATGAACCAGCCTGGACACCACCCCCACCCAAATGGACCAGCCCTGACCCTCTCCCCACCCAACCCCACCAACATGACCACTCTTCCCACCCTGACAAATCATCCAGGACACTATCCCCACCCCGATGCTGATGCACGGCCACTCTGCCCACCCAGATAGACTAGCCCAAACACTTTCCTCACACAGACAGAGCTGCACAGCCACTCTTCCCACCCCGATGCACCAGTGCGGACATATCCCCTCCCCAAGGACCAGACCAGACACTGTCCCCTTCCCAATGGACCAGTCCAGACATTATCCTTACCCAAACAGATCAGTCTGACCAAGAACCCCACCCTGATGGATCAGCCTGGACACTATCCCCACCCAACTCCACCAGCAAGACCACTCTCAAAACGCAACTCCTCCAGCATGGCACTTGCTCCACCTAGCCCCACCAGCATGGCCACTCTCTGCACCCCACCAGCACAGGCAATCTCAATGCCTCCCCCCCACCAACAGATTCCAGGCATTCAGATTAGTGTTTCCCACACTCCAGTCACAGACTTAGTCACCAAAAATAAATGACACAGACATTTTTATTGAATTGCATCTATCTTTTTAAGTGTATCGCATTTGGCTAGCCCAGAAAAGAGATCTCTTTACAAGGATGTTTATTTGTCAGGCAGAAATAAAGGCAATCTTAGTACTGAACAATTACCCATGCACCCCCACTTCAGTTCAGACACTGGACAGCCAAAATCAAACACAGGTCTGCACATACATTGAACAGACTGCCACCTGATATTGTCTTCTTGCTTGTTATCTCCCTCACCCCCTCCCATCTTCAAAATGCTATGGGGTGAGGCCAGTCTAGGAAAAAAGAATGGTCTGGAGAGTGCTCCAGCATGTAATTTTTAGCACACCCATGACACCTAGATTCCCAAGCTGTACCACTCCCCCCACCCAGAAACCTTGCATTCCTCAGATAGTTTTTTGTTATACATACTGTACAAAGGTTTCCATCCGATTGAATGAATTTTATCCTGTAGATGTTGTTTTGACCACTGGAGGCTATACTGTGCATAAAGATTTTAATGATTTTAAAACTCGATCATTAATTGCTCACTGACTAGAAGAGAAAAATGCCTGTGCATTTTGAGGGCTTAAAATCTGGCCCATGACATGCAGGTAGCATCAGGTGTATTTTTCTACAGTGCATTATTTATTTAGTAATACACTGTGGCACAAATACTCCCAATGCTGCTTGCATGTCATGGGTCAGATTCTGAGCCCACAAGATGTGCAAACCATTTTTCTTATAACCAGCCAGCTACAGTCGGAATGATCGCGTTTTAAAAGACTTTAACAATAAATTATTACAGACATCTGCTGCAACCAGGATAAAGTTAATTCAATTGTGATGCACAGATATATACAGACAGACTTGATTTTACTAATATTAACTGGCAATGGGCATGGGCTGCATAATAAAATGCACTCAGCTGGAATACTTACAAACAGAATTTGAGGCGCAGTTAGGATTTAGCAGGTTTTACTTTCAGAAGCTCTCAGACTCCAGCAGCAAAACGGTCGACAAATCCAACGATGAATCCGAGCACTCAAACTCACAAACTCACAAATAGCTGCACAGTTCAGCAGGCAGTAGCACAAGAACAAAGCATGCTACTGTGCTGTAACTTTTATAGCCTTTAGATCATAGCCTCCCCAAGAACAAATGTGATTTCTGTTTTGGCACAGTTTTGCCATGGGCCAATTAGAATTCTGGGTATCCATCCACATCACTGTGTACACAGCAAACCAGTGTCCCTGGTCTGGGGCAAGCGGGCAGGCAGCAGCTAAAAAGAAGAGCTGCCCTGCCAGGCAGCAGGTCCTTGTAGCAGATCTGAGATCTTACTGGGCAGCTGAGGATCCGGGGCAGGTGTGTGGGCAGTGGCTGAAAAGAAGAGCCACACTGACAGGCAGTGGATCCTTGTAGAGGGCCCGGGATCTTATGAGGCAGCTGAGGGTCCAGGCCTGGCAGGCAGGTGGATGGTGGCTGAAAAGAAGGGGCCCAGGATCTTACTGGTCAGCTGAGGGTCTGGGGCAGGCTGGCAGGTGGTGGCTGAAAAGAAGAGCCACACCTCCAGGCAGTGGGTCTGGGATCCTCTGTATGAGTGGAAGCAGTGATACTCCAAGGTGCACACCACACCTGATTTGCAAAGACACAGGGAAGGTGAAACCATAATGGTTTTTTTGCTGCCTGTAGGGTGGGGGTGGGGTGTTAGGGTTGGGAGCTCTAAGACCACATTTCCCTAGTTTTTGTCACTTTAACCCTAACTGGTTCATTAACACGGTTTTTTTGCAGTTATATCCATCCATCTCTCGCTTCTCTTCTCTCTATATATATATATATATATATATATATATATATATATACATATGTATATATATGTGTGGTCTCTCTTTATAAGGAACACCTCTGGAGCCAGCCAATTTGTTCACTATAGTGAGGTGTTAATATGCCTAATTAGGTAACAATGGGAGCCATTACAGGTGTTCACTATAACAGAAATTCCTTATAAAGGGGTTCACTATAGCGAGGTGCACTGCTATATATATATATATATATATATATATATATATATCCACTATGGTTAGGGTTGAGCAGGCACTTTAATGTTATACCTCACATTTTGCACTTTAATAACTTTGCAACCATTCAATGGATGTGCACAAAATTTTGCATGTGCAGTCTGGTGGGGTAGATCTCTTGACATGCCAAGTTTTATTTTGGTCAGATTTGCTGATCTCACACTGCACATAGTGGAAAAATGTTAAAATTCATCTTTTTTGTCTTTTATTTGTCATTGTGCTGAGGACAAATAATTTGAAATTTTGGTCTGCAATTTTCAGGGTAGAAAGTGCTTGCCCAACAGAGCTTGTCTGCATTGGTTTGGTGAAAGCATATTAATCCATTGCAAAGTTATTCAATTTTAAATTTTTGGATTCTGAGCATGCTCAGTTGACTCTTTTTGATAGCTTCCTGGAATGAAAAAGGATTTTGCTCTGACAAAAATGGATCCTTTTTCTTGAGGGGCCAATCCTTTTCCATCAGAAAAAAATCATTTTCCATGTGCCGCCATCTTTGTTTTTTAATTTTTCACACAACAAAAATCTATGTCCGCAATCCTTTTTTGCCAGACAGAATCCTTTTCCATCACCATAACAAAGGATTAGTGGAAAATGATTTCTGCTGGTGAAAAAGGAGTGTTACCTTTTTTAAATACGTTCTCCATTGAACCCCTCATAAAAATCCTTGGCATCTAGTGGCATCCCCCAACCTGAATGCCTGTAGTTGTTTTGTTAATAATTTTGTTATATATATTTTTTTTTTTATTCTCTCTCTCTCTATATATATATATATATATATAGAGAGAGAGAGAGAGAGAGAAAGAGAAAGAGAGAGAGAGATTTTTTTTTGTCTACCCCCACTCCCCCTTTGATGGCTACCATTTATCCCTGGTGTCTAGTGGTACCCCCCCACCCTCTGATACCCATTGTGGGTTGATCATTGGTGGTCAGTGGCTTCCCCCCACCCACCCTCACATGTCTTTTTTGTTGAAAAGTAGAAACAATTCCTCAATGTTCTTTTTTTAAATTTTTTTACCTGTATAAAAAAGTCCAGCACTGATCACACCAGCATCCCTCGCCCGATCACCCACTGTGCACCCACCTCCGCACACCCACCTTGACATCCTCACCTGAAGAGGTCCCAGATTCGGGATCCACTCTCCTGATTTAAGACATGTCTTGCTGCTGGAACCAGCGACTGCAATATGAGAAAATAAGATAAATGCGCTTCAATGTATTTCAATAGGGGTTTCAACTTTTATGCATGACTCAGCCATTTTTTGAGATTTTGACCCCACATTTTCAACATGGCCTTTTGGGGACCTTACCTCATGAACAATATGACTGTCATTTCACAACTCCTGCCCGAAAGGTGATTACACAGTCACAATCTTTAGAAAATATAAATCTCATCCATCACAAAATAACCAAAGCAAGTACAAGAGTCAACAGAGACTGTTGAAATTGATAATTAAAAAAGGGAAAATAAAACTTGAAAATAAATTGGCATCTAATAAAAACCGTAAGGCTTTTTATGCTTATATCAATAACAATAAGCAAACTGGGAAAAGAATCAATTCAGTGATAGTTAATGGAAAAATAAAAGATAATAAGAGATTGCAAATAGTTTTAATAATTATTTCACGTCTATCTATCAAGTGAATAAATCCAATGTGATCACCCCTAGTGTAAATAACTCGGAGGTCTTTAGTATCAGTCAATATATGGTACTCAAGGAGTTATCAAAATTACGAATATCCTCCTCTTCAGGACCAGATAATACAGATTCTGTAGTTTGGAAACATCTTGCTGATGTGGTTGCAAGTCCTTTGACCTTCTTATTTAATAAATCTCTTTTAACTGGTCAGATTCCACTTGACTGGCGAAGTGCAACAGTAGTCCCAATACATAACAAGCATTTGTCAATGCCGAATGTTCGCTTGCAGGTATTTGTAGTGGTGTTTGGCATGTATGGTGCTTTACCCTAATGCCCTGTGCGATTGCTGGTATTTGCACAATAAATTATCAGCATGACCTTTTTGTTACCCCCATTGTGCGCTACATAGGTGGAAACAGGTTTTGGGCAGGATGTGAAAAATGACAGCTGTACTGCTCATAAGGAAGTGTGGTAAAATGGCAATGTTGAAAATCTGGAGTGGAAATATTGAAAATTCGCAAACCTAGGAGCGTATGTGGGAACCGTGCAATGCACGCTGGTAAAACAGTGATTGTTAGGAATTTTTTCACCAAATTGTCGACATTGGCATTTTAAAACCTCTGCTAATGAACAGTGTCACTGTGATTGTCTTACTGTGTGCCATACATTGATTTTGCACACCGACTGCGCCATTGTGCAGTACATGGGCAGAAACACATTTTGGGCAGGATGTGAAAAATGAAAGCTGTACTGCTCATAAGGAGGTGTGGTAAAATGGCAATGTTGAAAATGTGTAGTGAAAATATTGAAAATTCGCAGACTTACGAGCGTGCATAGGAACTGCAAAATGAACACTAGTAAAACAGTCATTTCTAGGAATTTTTTCACCAAATTTTCAACATAGCCATTTTAAGACCTCTGCTCATGAACGTCACTGTGATTTTCTTAATGTGTCCCATACATTAAGTTCGCACATGGACTGCGCCATTGTGCGCTACATGGGTGGAAACATGTTTTGGGCAGGATGTGAAAAATGACAGCTGTACTGCTCATGAGGAGGTGTGGTAAAATGCCAATGTTGAAAATCTGGAGTGGAAATATTGAAAATTCGCAAACCTCTCTGGCGTGCGTGGGAACTGTGCAATGCACGCTTGTAAAACAGTCATTTTAGAATTTTTCACCAAATTTTCACATTGCCATTTTAAACCTCTGCTCATGAACAGTGTCACTGTGATTTTCTTAATGTGTTCCATACATTGATTTCGAACACCGACTGCGCCATTGTGTGCTACATGGGCGGAAACACATTTTGGGTGAGATGTGAAAAATGACAGCTGTACAACTCATAAGAAGGTGTGATAAAATGGCAATGTTGAAAATCTGGAGTGAAAATATTGAAAATTCACGAACTTACGAGCCTGCGTAGGAACTGCACAATGCACATTCGTAAAACAGTCATTTTTTGGAATTTTTGCACCAGATTTTCAACATGGGGTTTTTGGGACCCCTTCTCATGAATGATGTCACTGTCATGGTGTTATTCAAGCCTGAACAGTGATTTCATGCAGTGACTGTGCAGTGCCTGTGAAATCACCCTTTGGGCCTGAATAACACCATGACAGTGACATCATTCATGAGAAAGGGTCCCAAAAACCCCATGTTGAAAATTTGGTGCAAAAATTCCAAAAAATGACTGAGATATGCATAAAGTTGAACCCCCCCATCTAGTCCATTATACAGCTTACTGGCATTTCCTCAGTTCGCAGTCGCCTTTGAAGAGTGCAGGCGTGTTCCTGGTCCACCAAAGATCGTCGCACCAGGTCCGAGTAAGTATGGGGTGAGAGGGGTGTGGAGAGGCTGGAGTGCGCAGTGGGTGGGTGCGGGTTGTGGGGAGGGGCTGGGAGACGCTACGACACAGGGACCATTTTATTTTACAGGTTTAAAAAAAAAATGACGACGTGGCATGTTTCAAGCACACTGGGGTGGGGCCTCAGCATGGCAGAAGATGGCCAAATAAGAGCTGACGGGGATTGGCACCCCAGTCAGCAAACTACACAGGGGGGCCGAGGAGCCGATGGGGGATTGGGCACCCCCGTGGGCAAAACAAACCGAACATTTGCCACACTGGGGTGGGCTCCTAGCATGGCACCAAAGCTTTGAGGGGTGCCATCACACGAGGGGGGACGGTGTGATGGCGGTGCTCAGTATGGCAGCGGTGCTTTCCTTTGAATCAGAGGAACACCGCTGTCATACAGAGCCACGCCTGCTCAAGGGAGCAGTGCATTGGATGGGAGAGGCACACCTCCAAGTGTGCTACTCTCCCAAAACGTTCCTTGCACATGCACGCAAGTGAACGTAAAAAAGGAAATAAATCAAATGTGACCAATTATAGACCAATTAGCCTCACAGCTATTTGCTGTAAGATCTTAGAGTGGTTGATTAAAAATAGAATAGAGAATGATATAGTTGTATTGGGTTTACAGGACACATCTCACCATGGCTTTAAGAGAGGACTTTGTGTAATACCAACTTGCTATCATTCTATAATCATGTTAGCAGTAATTTAGATGATGGGAAACCTGTAGATGTAATCTTCTTAGATCTGGAAAAGGCATTTGATATGGTACCACATAATAAACTTATTCAGAAATTGTCCAACTTAGGTTTAAATAAATATATAGTGAGGTGGATTGGAAATTGGTAGACAAACAGGAAACAAAGGGTTAGAATAAATTCTGTAGTCTCAGACAAAGGTTGTGTTTCTAGTGGAGACCCCCAGGGTTTGGTATTGGGCCTAATTCTATTTGGTCTATATATAAGTGATATGGGTGATGGTCTGGATTTGGTCATCACTAAATTTGCTGATGACACAAAAGTAGGTGGGGAAGTTTCATCATTATTAAAGCATAAAGAATTAAGTGATAGCTTTAAGAAAATTTAATTATGGGGTGAGACAAATAATATGAAATTTAATTAAACCAAGTGTGTAGTAATACACTTTGGTAAAAGAAATCCTAAATATCAATATTTCCTTAATGGAGAACCTATAAAAAAATAGTAAATGTGAAAAAGATCTTGGAGTATGGATAAACTCACAATTATCCTCAGGTTCACATATAATTAAGACAGTAGGGAAATGTAATAGTATTATTCATTACATTAAAAAAAAGCCTTTATTTCTAGGAATAAAGACTGTGTTTTGAAATTATATAGGACGTATGTCTTACCACACCTAGACTATGGAACTCCAATTTGGAGCCCTTATCTCAAAAAAGATATTACACAGGTTGAAAGAGTTCAATGAAGAATGACTAAATCGATTAAGGGACTAAAAAATATGGATTATAGCGAAAGACTCGTGAGTTTAAATCTATTTTCTTTAGAGACCAAAAGAACTAGAGGTGATTTACTTCTAGTGTATCAAATTTTGAGAGATAAGGCATTAATGGAACAATGTAATATAAAAAGGATTCAGAAGAATGCAAATTTAAGATCACATGATAGACAAATAGTCATACACAGAGCACAAACTACCAGACATCAAAACTTTTATAATATATGTACTCCAATGATGTGAAACAATCTTCCTGGGAATGTAGTGGAGTCCTTATCATTAGACATATTTAAAAGAAGGTTAGATGAATATTTATTACTTAAGACCATCAACAAATAAACCCACTATGAGTGGGAGACAATTAAATGGGCTTGTAGCCTACTTTGTCTATATACAGAAAGTTAACCAAGTTAAGTTAACTTGGTGAATTCACCTTTCAGGTGGTATTTGCATATCAACAGTCATATTGTTCATGAGGTGGGATCCCCAAAAGTCTATGTTGAAAGTTTGGGTCAAAATGTCAAGAAATGGCTGAGTTATGACCATTAATTAAAATTTCACTACGCACACTTGTAACTTTGTAAACTTAAAATATTCTGACTCCAAATTTTGAACATAGACTTGTTATTATTCCACCAAATGTATGTCACAACTGTCATTTTTCAAGTCCTAGTGTAAATGTGTTTTTGCACCTGCATCATGGAAATGGTGTTGCAGTTGCACAGAATTATGTTTTGGTGAGGATTTGAATATTTTCTGTACTGGGTACATCAGGTGGGGTAATAATGATATGCTGACAATTTCATCACTCTTGTGCTATAAATGGAAGTGCATTGTCCGGTGAGCCCTGCACTTCCACAGCTAAGTACATATATGCATCTGTGGAGGAATGGAAGTGGTACAGAGTGTTTGTTCTCTTCAGTGTCTGTATAGGTAACGACATGAGAATGGTGACATCTTTGTTCCTTGTAAAAAATGATTGGCTGAAACTCACTGTTCATTCATACCATTACAAATCATGAATTTCCTGGTTTCTTACTCCTTTCTTACACCCTACAATAAATACTGCATAGTGATGCTCACTGTGGCAGTCCTGTAGTTTGCTTCCTTAGGCTGTGCACCTGCTGCAAATCAATATAAATATTGGATAGGCAGCAGCTGAGGTTGCCAACAACAGGGCTGGACACCCACCACCAGTCAACTTAAAGATGGGGTAACAGGAGGATGGATACCAACAATAGGGTACCCGCCATCAGTTTTCTTTAAAAGATCAGGGGGTAGCAGCAGCGGCAGCATTGGGCTCCTGCCACTGCTTTGCATAAATGGGATGGCCATTTTTCTGTCTTGAAACTGCAAAATATAGTTATCCATAAAATGTTACAAACACACACTGCTCATGTGCAAAAACTGAACATTATTTTCTAAAACGTTTATTAAGTGAACATTTTTCAGTAAAGCCACCTATCAGAGAATAACCCTTGGGTGAAACTGTAACAAACCTGAAAGTTTCACGTTTCAACTCATAGCACTTTTGTGTTACCGATGAGCAAAAAGAAAGGTCTTAATTTCCATATTTTTAGGGATTTTCACCTTCCAGAACTTTTAAGCAACTGCACGGACTATTATCAATTTTACAGGATACTGAGATCTTGACTCTGTCTCTGCACAAGCCATTTTTCAGACTACATTATAACCTTGATTATCTGACCCCCGACCCCCATTTTTGAGCTAACAATTGTTTTTAATCACAGTTATACTGTAGTCAAAGTTCTAAGCATAAACATCACTGGAGTACTAAAAGCAAAACTATTGAAGCTGCTCATCCTGACTTCTTCTTTGCTTCCAACACCACTGATCCCACTCCCTCAGTAATGCAGCTCTTTTTCTACGTAAATTAAAACCCCAAATGTTGCTCTATACCTTTAACCTTTACTGCACAATACCCGATTCTAAAAACATTAGGAAACCACACTGCAGCTACCAGTTGCTGATCACAATGACACCCCTCCCCTAAACAGCACAGAACTAAACTCCCTGTTGTGTCAGCCACTTGCACTTTGGTCTCTCTCCAAAACACTGCCCATTGCTAACCTGTCAGTGCTGTCTCTTTCCAGCTGCTAAGGGTGCAGGAAGGCATACTCATTGTACACATGTGTACAGTTTTTTTTAGTACCTCTCCCAAACCATATGCCTTTTTGTAACCATTATCATTCCAGTCTGTAGTATTAGAATAGCTATAGGCCACTGAGTAATGTCTATATTTGATTAAACATATATTGTTTATGACATAGATCTGTATACAACCTGTTTAGAGATTAGAAGAGTCATCTGAAAACAATCTGACTTTTTTAATGTGGGGCAGCAGTTGGAGAGGATGTGTACATTTTTTAAGGGGGGGCAACAGTTGGAGAGTGTGTGTACAAAATGGAAATTTCTGGCTACACCCCTGCCAGCTGTTAGCCCTATGCCCTTTCTCAGAGTTGTCTCTTGTGCTTCTCTCTCTTTTGGCACTAATTATACAAAACAACATTTAGAAAAAAATACAAACTAAGGAAACTATATTTATTCACCTGGTAAAGGTGATTATTTGAGTACCCTTTATAGTACTTTGCAGTCAGAAAACCATTGGTTATGCCCCATCCATCTTAAAGGTTGATGCATGACCCAATCAAAATTATGCAGGGTGAAGTTGTCCCATCTGAGGATCTCCAGTGTGAATCTTCCTTAGCAATTAGAGATAGTGACTAACAATGACAACAGAGAAACAAGACAACAAAGAGCATGAGAAAACAGGGAAGAATGACAGTATCCCCTATATATGGTGCCCTCTCTGTGTGATACCTGGCAGCCCTGACTGTGTACTTGGAAGACACCATATTAACTATAGAGACTGGGTCATTGAACATGGTTCTCATTTATTCAATATAAAATAAAACATGCAAGATATTGAAAGCATTATATTGTATTTTTAAGGCAAGGTATTTGACATATACATTACATTGTAATACTGTATTCTCCTTACTATCTGACACAGTGATCAGCCCACTGGTATCTAGAAAATGAACATAAACTGAAGAGAATAGGAGCACCAGGAATGTGTGGTGCTGTTTATTCAAAATGATAACTGCAAACAACAGCATACTACACTGCTTAAGTACAAGCACGCAGTTGTTAACGCAGGTTACGCATTGAACGGAGGTTAATGGCTCACCATCGTTTCATTCCAGACACCGCCAGGTTTTTCATTCTGATGAAGCCTGGCAGAGTCTAGTGAAACGCTAATTGTTCGCTTTAGCCCGCTTGTATTCATGTGTTGCATGTTTGATATTAAACGCTGTTATACTACAACAGCATTTGCTTGTGTTGCTTAAGCTGTGTGGGTGCTTATTTGTTTGCAGTTATCTAGAAAATGACCACATCTGTTTTCCTGGGTTGGGCTGCAGAGTACTATAAAGGGTACTCAAATAATCACCTTTACCAGGTGAGTAAATATCATATTTCATACCCTTTATAGTACTCTGCAGTCAGAAAAACCATTGGGACCTTAGTAGCAGTGTGTGAGCAGTATATCTATTCCTTGGAAGGGACAACATACAGTGGATGTGGTTCCTATATTTCTTTATCCCTGCCCTTATCACTGCTCTGGCAAAGGAGGCCCTTTCGTCTGATGCTACGTCTAGTCGATAATGTCTGGTGAATGTGTATATGGAAGACCAGGTTGCTGCTGTGCAGATGTCTGTTACTGGGACTTCACCCCTTTCTGCCTATGATGTCGCTACTGCTCTAGTGGTGTGCACTTTGATCCCCTCTGGTAGTTCCTTGCCTGCCTCAATCTGAGCTGTGGACATAGTCTGTTTACTCCACCTAGCTATCAATGCCTTGGAGGCTGCCTGGTCTGTTCTCTTTCATGTGGCTAGTATGAGCAGTCTATCTGTTTTACGACAGCTGCTGATCATGCTGAGGTACCTGTTTAGCTGTTGGCCTATGTCCAGATGGTGGAGACTCCCTGCATTGGTTTCCTGTTCCCTTCCCAAGAATGGTAGTTCTACCTCTCGGGTCATATGATATGTAGTGGCTGCCTTGGGTAGAAAGGAGGGAACTGTTCTTAGAGTGGCCCTGTCATTGTAGAATGTCAGGAAAGGTTCCCTACATGACAGTGTTTGTAACTATTCCCATTCTTCTGGCTGAACAGATGGTTATCAAAAATACTGTCTTTAGAGTGCACCAGTGTAGTGTCTCTTGTAGGAATGTATGACCTTGCAGTGCTTCTAGCACTATGTTTAGCTGCCAGGGTGCACAAATTGGTCTTACTCTTGGGGAAGCTAGTGTCACTGATTTGAGAAGTCTTACTAGGTCTGGGTGTGAATCTATAGATCATACCCCTAGTAGTGGACCCCTTAAGGCAGAAATGGGTGACACTTGAACTCTCAAAGAAGCTGAGCTGAGTCCTTTATTTGCTGCATCATTGAGAAAGTCCAGAACGTGCAGCAGTCCCACTACTGATGGAGATGTCCCTTTTTCAGTACACCATTTGTGGAACATTTTCCATTGTCTTTGATAAGTTGTATTGGCAGAGTGCCTTCTGGACCGAAGTAAATGATCCACCACCCTGGTGTGGTAGCCCAGGGTCATCAATCTGTTCCTTTCAGCAGCCAAGCCATCTGTTTCAGCAATTCTGGATTCGGGTGCAGTATTTGACCCTGGCTCAGTAGATCTGGCCAGTGGGGCAAGGGCATAGGTAGATCCACTGACATCACTTGCATCAGTGAGTAGCATGGCATCCTGGGCCAGTCTGGTGCAACTAATACTACTGCTGCTCCTGTGATCCGAATCTTGTGAAGGATCTTGTGTATCATGGTGGTTGGAGGTAACATATAGGCTCTTGTGAAGTGCCATGGTGTTAAGAACATGTCTACCTCCAGTGCTCTGTTGTCTATGAATATGGAGTGGTAGTTTGGCAGCTGGACATTCTGTTGGGAAGCCATAAGATATGTTTGCAGTGGTCCCTATTTCCACTGGATGCTCCAAAATGCCTTTCTGTTCAGTTTCCATTCCAGCTTGCCAGATAGATAGCTATGATTGACTGCACATTCCACTTTGCCCAGTGTAGCACATTACGTGACTCCGCTATCATTGTCTTGCTCCATGTGCCCCCTTGTTTGTTTATGTATGCCACACTTACCTGGTTATCACACCTTACTAGGACTGCCTTGTTTGCAATGAAGGGGCTGAAAAACCAAAGAGCTAGATACACTGCTTTCATCTCCAGGACAGTTATTGGTAGTATTGCTTCTCTGTGACCAACAACCCTGTGTGACATGGTTTAGGTAAGTCGCTCCCCACCCCATCACGCTCGCATGTGTGATGACCATTACGATGGCTGGTTGAGTCAGTGAGTGACCCTGTAACATGTTTTTTTGGATTGCCCACCATCGCATGATGCTTATTATTCTTGGTGGTGGTAATATTCTGAAGCTGAAGTTTTGTGTGGTCTGGTCTCATGTCTTGATTATGTATCTTTGGAGGACTCTCATATGGAGATGGGCCCATGGTACCATGTCTATTAGGGCTGCCATTATTCCTAGTACAGTAGTTGAATGTAGTCCCATACTGCCCTGTTTGGTTTGTGAATGATTCTGTTCACCAGATAGCAGATGTTGTTGACCTTGTCCTCTGTAGGGATCACTTTGTTGATCTGTGTATTTATTATGGCTCCAAGGTGGGTGAGTGAGTGTGAGGGAGTTAACTGACTCTTTGTCATGTTGATCGCTTGCCCATGATCCTGTAGACATTTCACTGCAAGGCTGGTGTTGTGCTGAGCCTGTTCTACTGCTCTGACCCTCAGCAACCATTCATCCAGATACGGGATGATGCTGACCCCTTCCTTCCTTAGGTGTGCTGCTAGAACTACTAGCGTTTTGGTGAACACACATGGTGTGGAGGCCAGATCGAATGGTAGGCAGGTATACTGGTAGTGTTACCCCCTATACTGAACTGAAGGTACTTGTGCTGTGATATCCTGATTGGGATGTGAAGATAAGCATCTTTCAAGTCTATTGATGTCAGGTAGTCCCCTGGTTGGATCACCAACAGTGTTGACCTTAGCATCTCCATCTTGAACTTTTTGTACTTCACAAACTTGTTCAGATATTTTAGTTCAAGAACCAGTCGCATTCCCCTCATTTTCTTTGGGACTACAAAGAATAAGGAGAAAACTCCTGCATCTCTCTCCTCTATAAGAACTTGTGAAATAGCCCCATTTTGCAATGGATCGAGTATTGTTAGATTTATTGCTTGTGCCTTAGCCAGACACTTTGGTATTGGGGACACCAGTGGCCTGCGCTGCAATGGCCTGGCAGTGAACTCTATTGCATATCCCAGTGTCACTAATTTGTTCACCCATTTGTTGGACATTGTGTGGGCCCATTGATTTGCAAACACTTGAAGTCTCCCTGCTATAGGTGGGTTTGCTTGGGCCCGCATGTCTTCATTGTTTTTTGCCCTGATTTTTGAAGTTTGGTTTGTGGCCTCCATTGCCGCACTGTCTCCCAGTATTGTTTCTGGTTTTGTTGCCATAAGTTCTATGCTGGAATTTTTGCCTTTGGTTCCATTGTCTGGGAGGCCTGTGGATTGTAGCTCTGGTTTCAGGGCTTAAAGGTTTTCCCTTTGGATGAAAGGGCCTGTTCAAAGGCAAATATATGTCCTTGTTCACTTGCGCTTGTTTGCCGCCTCGATTCTTGAGGTATGGGGTTAAGCCTTCCCCAAATAAAGTTTCTTTTCTGAATGGCAACTTCATTAATGCACTTTTTGACTCATTGTCTGCCTGCCATAGTTTCAGTCACAATGCCCTCCAGGCCCTGTTTGCTAGGACCATTATTCTGGACTGAAACCTCAGAATGTCTGATGAAGCATCCATAATGTATTTTATGGCTTGGATGGTGCATTCCACCACATCGGCCTTCAGGGAGTCCTCTTGTATGTCCTCTGTCAGGATGTCCACCCATCAATGGAGGGCTCAACTTGTGAACTACAGTGCAATATCAGCTGCTCATAACATGCCCGAAACCTCATGAATCTTTCTGAGATGTTCTTTGATTTTCTTGCCCATGGTCTCTTTAAGCACCGCTGTGTTTTCTATTGGGCTGGTGGTGCATTTGGAAAGTTCAGAGACTGGCTGGTCTACCTTCGATTCTTTCTCCCAGTAATCACTTCTCATTTTTGATAGGGGGTACCAGTTGTGTACCATGTTTCTTTCTGGGAGTAGGGTGGGCTTGGGGGCATCGTATTCCTTATTGAGTATGGTTTCAATGGTTTTGCAAGTGGGGAAATGTATTTTTTCCTCAGGTTCCCCTATTGACAGTAGGGAGTCCTCTAATGTGGTGGGTTGTTCTTCCTGTTCTTTGATTTTGAGGGTGACCTTGACCATTTTTATAAGTTCACCCATGTTGTCCCCCATGGCACATTCTGGTAGATTTATCTATGGAGTCCTCATCTGAATCTCTAGGACTTTTGAGTGTGATATTTTCCATTTCCTGTTATGGCCTTTTCCAAGTGGTATCCTCTCCCTGGCTAATCAGTCAGTTTGGTGCTGGAGTAGGGGCAGCAGCTTTAAAGGATTCCAGGAGCTGGAATAACTACTGCACCTGGCTAGCATCCAATGTGATTGGGGTCATTGTTGGGGGTTGGGGGTGGTCGGAGTCCAATAGTCCTACTTCCATTTACCCATATCCCTCATTGTCCATCAGCGTGCATACTGTGTCCCCTTCTTCGACTTCTTGAAAAAGGATCCCACATTCTCTGCATTTTCTCATGTCGATCATTTTTGTTGCTGATCTGTTGGTTTGGCACAAAAAGAATTGCATCAGGTATGGGTTCTGAGCCTTAACATGCCCCATAGCTCAGTAACAGATTGCCCCAATAATCAACATTTGTGAATTATTAGTTGGTAGAGCCCAAATGGATACACTGTGCATTGCCCCTTTAAGATAGCATTGCTGGCTATGGGATGCATGCTTCAGTCCCATGCAAGATGGCCACCGCAGATCTTGCATGAACCTGCAAGATTTGGGACCTGCCTATACAGCGCTTGTGGTACTGGCTTAGAATGCATGGTCCCCCATCCAATATGGCCACACAGATATTGTGTGAGTTCCTCGCAAGACTTGCAAGTGCTATATGCACTTCCAGTAATCTTCCCAGTCTTGTGGGAACTGTGCTGCCTTCTGGGAGTAGATGAGAAGGAAGAGGACAGCATGGCTGCCACAGGTCTTGGTAGGAGGAGAATATGTTATTTTATTGCCCCACCAAGACCAGGGAGGACAGAATAGCTGGGGGAAGGGGTTCCCCATGAGAGGAATTTCACGGGGAGATCATCCGGTGGCCTTTGAAGAGGAATTGGCCCTCCAAAATCATGGATAGCAGGAGAAGGAAGGATTTAATCTGCAGGTACTAATGTGAATTTTGTCTCTTTTCCCTATACCTCATGGGTCTGAGGGGGCTCAGGGAGCCCCTCAACCCATGATTTTAGAACTGAATTATGAATGCCATAGTGATCCCACTGGGTCAGCAGGGAGGGGTGGGATGTTACTTGATTGTTTTGGAGAGGGTGCTACTGGAGGAAACTCTGCCTTTTTGGGCTCCGGGGATAGCCAGTTGTGTGCCTCAGCTGTGATGATCCTCCAGGAAGGACCTCAAAGGCTGGGCAGACCCTTGGGGCACTATCAGCAAAAGCACGTGCCCTGGAGTTGTGAGCTTATTTGGTGCATTTCTTTGTGGCCATCAGGCAATGTGAAGGTGCATTTGGAGCATAGGTTGCACTACAGGAGGGGGACCTGCTCCAACTTGATAAAAAAAAAAAAACACTGTGTTGATAGTTATATGCTAGTTTGCACTACTAATTCTTCATGATGAAGGTCTAACAGAAAAAAACAATCTACTGGCTTAGATTAAACTATATATGAAAAAAAGGGCATTTAGGACTCCTGGCTACTAGGCTGTGACATGAAACTAGTATGAAAAGTAATGTACCTTGTGAATGAGTTGTTAGGTGCTGAGAGCAGTTCTGGATCATGACCAACCTTCCTTGATGCATGAAGTAAACTGGAGATCCTCAGATGGGACAAGGGGGCCGGCTTCACCCTGTCCAATTTTGATTGAATCGTGCATCAACCTATGGGAAGGATGGGGAATAAACACTGGTTTTCTGACTGCAGAGTACTATAAAGGGTACGAAATATAATGTGGGATTTTACACCACTACTGCAATACAGTACTGTCTATTTGGAGTGGGAACTATAGCACAAACTGCAACCAGCACTTCCCATTCATTTCAATGGGACCCTCATTTTTATGAACCACTCAATTATCCAAACAAATCTGATGTGCCCCAGCGAGTTTGGGTAATCAAAGTTGTATGGTATACAGTTCAGAGATGTACACATTATTAAAGGTGCAAAAATCAAGGGATAACATTAAACTGCCTACTTAGCCCTAATATACTGTAGGTGTCCCTATATTATCAGTGACCTATGTGGAGTTATTTTACTACTCCAGATTGAGTGACAGTTGCACGAATCACATACAGTAGATATTACATATCATTATTGACTAGGAAATACATATAGATAAATATGTAATAGATAATCCACTACAGGGCATGCAGTCATGCTCTGCTATATGCACACCCTGGTGTTCGTTGTGACACACGAGGCTGCAGGGTGAGTGCATTCAACCACCTAAGGCCTGTGTATATAAGAGTACAACTGCAAACCATGTAGTGGATTATTTATCTTATAAAATGGGTAGAAATTTTTTTGGGAGGAGCAAAAAGTAGTCTTGTCTAGAATAATTTACAGTTTTATTTAGTTGATCTGGCTGATCCTGCCATGATTTTGATAGCTTAAATGTGATAAAAAAACCCTTATCCAGTTGATTCTGCCATCTTTATACTGTTTCAACTGTAATGAGTTCACTTTCATCTTCCAGTGTAGCATGACTGAATGTAGTTAACTGTGGTAAACAAAATGCTGCCAACAGTTTACAGTCAGTTTTGTACAAATAGATATAAGCTGTGTTTTTTTAAGCCGACTTCATTTACTTTAGTCTAAAAAATGCTGCCAAGTGACTTTTAATTACTAGTTTTGAAATTAAAGACAGATGCCTAATTGTCTGGCTTATGCACTGCCCTACGCACTTACACTCTCACTCCCACTCACTCTTATTTCCTCCTAATGTCTCCCTTCCCTTCCCCCTCCTTCCTAAGTAACCCATGCTCTTCAGCCTCACGCACTGCTACTGCTCCCCTCTCCTTCCCCCCACCGCACCTATAACACCCCCCATCTTCTCCTCCAACTCCTACTGTCAACTTGGTGCATCTCGCTTTAGCTCAAGTCCTGTTACTGGCACTCAAGTTTTGTTATTGGCATTTATGTAATCATGTATTAACTTCGATGTGTTCCCATGATATGTATACCATGTCCTTGATGTTCAAGTCCTGTACTGTTTTTCCTATTGTAAAAAGTGCTAATGTAATCCCACCCAACTATGTACATTATCTGTATTGCGTTATTTCAATATTCAACTTTTGTATGTATACCTGCCGCCATTGTAACCCCCCCCCAGGTCGCACCGTGAGACGAGCATCTTTTTGTTCAGTGTGCCTTTCCTGGTGAAACATTTTCAATAAATAAATAAATGAATAAAATGCCAAATTAAATACGGCTGCCTTAAGCAATTTTTAAAAAATCTCTTCTGTTAAGGTTACCTTTTTGAGTATCTTTACTAGATTCATATTGTGGCTATGTTAGGATGGGCTAGCATATATTCCAGCTGCTAGATAGCACAGTTCCCTACTAACATATTTAATTTTTTCACTATGGGCATGTCAAGAGAGCAGGAACATTTTTAAATGTCAAAACTAGGGATGCATGGAACAGCCTTCCTGAGGAAGTTGTGGGGTCTAAAACTGTGGGAGAATTCAAGAATGCATGGGACAGACATAAGGCAATTCTTGGGGGGAGGCAGGAAGATATAGGCTGTTGGTTAACTAGGATCTGCGGCCTATCCTGTAGGTAGGGAAATGGGCAGACTAGATGGGCCTAGCGGTCCTTATCTGCCGTCAAAGTCTATGTTTCTATGTTCCTATGTAACTACAGATTTCAGTTCCGAATACAATTTTTAAAAAAAGGGAAAAAGTGATGTTTTTGCCAGAAATTTTATTTTGTTTTCGAAAAATGCATGCTGATACTTTTTTGATGACTATAACTAACAAATATCACTGTTTTCAGGTTTTTCAAACCATTTTTGTTGATTATAGTTACTGCACTTCCACAAAAAACGTGTTTAGTAGAAAATATCCAGGCAGCACTTACCAATTTCAATACTATGCTGCAAAATAAATTAATCTTAAACTCACACAAAATGGGAAATTAAACATTTTGCACAAACATTTTTACTTAGACATGTACTTTTACACACACATACACACAAACACACACACTAGGGATGGATGGGGCAGCTGTGACCTAGTTCTGATTCTGACTCCGATTTACTTCCAAAAGGTTCTGATTTACTCTCATTTACTCTGATGAATTGCAGACCTACTTGTAGTCTTTTTGAGTATGAGAAATGCATTAGTATTATTCTTTTAGTTCCCTCTATTAAAAAACTAAAATTTCACTGTTTAAAAAACAGTTTGTGTGGTATTTTAATGTTGTTTCAACACTGGAAACAGTAGGCTAGATTCACATAACTCTTGAAAATCCAGTAGCTGCAGAAAAAAACTCGGCGCCAGTGGGTTCTCAGTTGTAGAACCGCAGTTTCTCCTGCAGCTATGATATTCTCAAAAATGGAGTCAGTTTACAGCTGACACCATGATTTACAGCAGCTTGTGGGTGGTGTTGCCATGGAAATCCCCACAGCTGCAGAAAAATGTTACAGCCAGTGGGACCAGCCATAACATCTTCCGCAGCTGCTGTGGAGATTTTGGTCTGTAACTGGAGGTGCAGTGTGGGACATAGTCCCCAAAATGTTTATGAATCCAGACCATTCCATGCAGCTCATTTGGGGCTTTGCAGTGTAAGGAGGCAGTGTGTCAAACATTTGTCAGAAAGAAACAGAGAGAGAGAGAGAGAAAGATACCAATAAATTCAACAGTAGAAAGACAACAGCAGAGTGCAGACCTTCACTGCGTTTGTCATGTTTTTTGATGGGAGACAGGCAGCATGAGCAGATTATGTGATGGGACTACAGCCATCCCACCCACCCTTTTCACTTGTCATGTTATTTTTTTAATTTAATTATTTTGTTTGCCTAGTTGGTGTTATAGCAAGCATCATGGACCCCAAGCCATCCCACACACTCCTGTCTGTTTGGCCAATTAAATTTTATCACTTTTATTTTGTAACTTAATTTTTATCTGTTTGATCTTGACCCTCCCCCCCAACCTGGCATTGCAGCTTTTTTTTGGATATATCCTACAAGCTTCCTCAACTAATAATTGAAGTCAATTATGGTACATATTTGTTTTTGTTTGTTTGTTTTTTAATACAGCTGATTGGCCCCGACTGCCACCTACTCCTGCCACAAGACCCACCTTCCAGTCCCCAGCCTTGTTGCTGCTCCCCAGTCATCAAGCCAGAGGGGATCTGCATGGTGTGGGACCTGATGAATGCCGGGTTGGCACTCATGGCTGTCATGTGCAGTCAACTACGGTATAAAAAATATTTTTTATAGAGCTGTTTGGCCCTGACCACCATCTACTCCTGCCATGAAACCCACCTGCCAGTCCCCAGTCCCATTGCTAATCCCCTATCATCAAGCCAACGGGGATCTGCATGGAACAGGAATTGAGGACCTTGGGGGCAGGCAGTCACAGCAGCTATGCACACCGTCTTTTTTTCCTTTGTGTTCCACCGTTGTTGCCACCCTACAGCCCAGAGGTCCAGCAATTCACTGCCTGTTGGGGTATTTTTAACTTATTAAATAAACAAATTGAACTCCACCTGCGTTCCCAAATTGAATGTGAAAAACACATACAGCAATATATTTAATATACACCCTGACCACACAAGGAGGATTTTTTTTTACTTCTTTCAGTTAAGGTTGCTGACCTTTGTTCTCTGAATTCAAATAAAAAAGCCATTTAATTAAATATCATCACCATTGTCTTCAAACAGCACCAAGGAAACACCCTTATTATGAAACACCCATTGCAGCTGTTCATCATCATTGTTGCTTTTATGTTTACAGTGCCCTTCCTTCCCAACACCATCCGTTAGTTGGATCAGTGCCCAACCCTCCCCTAGAGAGGAGAGCTGCCTGACGGCAGCTCAATCCAGCTCCTCCCTGCCCCCCCAGCCAACTCCCAATGACCTGGGCTCATTCTGGAACCTGGGTCGCTGGTGCAATGTGAGGTGTGGTGTCCAGCGCCTCAGCCCTCATGCCACTGGGCCAGCTTTCTTTTGTTGTTTTTTTTAATTTTTGTTGATTTTGCAAGAAAAACAGACTGAGACCTAACCTACTGTAATTTTTTTTTGGTGCTGGATGATTTCATGAGAACTGCACCTGCCTCATGGCATCCAGACTGCAGGCCAAGCTTTTTGTAGTGCCCAATCCCTTTCCTGTTTCTTTTACTTTTTCTAAAACTAAGAAAACATCTGCACTCTCCTGTTGTTTGCTGTTGAATTCATTTCTCTCTCTCTCTCTCTCTTTCTGACTAATGAAAAATGTTGTCTCTTTTTATTTATTTATTTTTTTGGTACTGTGAAGTACCACGCTGCAATGTCCACACTTTGCTGTCTGCTGTTGAATTTGTTGGTCTCCCTACTCTCCCTCTCTCTCCCTCTTTTTGACTAAGGAAAAATTAAAAAATTGTTTTGTTTTCATTTTTTCTTCTGTAGATTCTCTCTACACACACACACACACACACACACACACACACACACACACCCCTACTGCAGGGAGGCAGTTTGGTTTAATGGTATAGCATAGAGCTGTTAACCTGCAGACCTAGGTTAATTTCAAACAGCCCCTACTTACACACTGTATGACTCCACAGTACTTAACATATCTGTAATCGCAGCTGTTTGAGTCTCCTTGTGTGCCTAATGACAACACATTCACTCCCATCCTTTCCTGAATTGAAAAGCATTTTAGGAAACAGTATATAAGGTGCTACATAAGTCAAAATTCTGTTTCTTCCTGTTATAAATTAATTTACAGTACAAACAGCTGACAGCAACTGACCACCAAGCTTGATCTGTTGTTTCCTTGAAAGACAGTCAGTATGGGACTTAAAATTCCGATCTATGTTTCAACAAATCTCTATATGTTTGTTACTTTTCCTTTTCAATAGTTGGTCCAGCAAAGCTGGTAAAAGCTATAGTTAGTTATGGGGATGAGAGAAGGCTAGTTTTACCTTTTTATTTAATGACCGAATGATAAGCCCAAAGTTAAATAAAAAAACAAAACTTCTGCACAGCATTTTGGAAACTATTATAAGGCTGCTGTAATAAACATTCCCATGTGAAGGATGTAGAAAGATAATTGGAATGGCCTCAAAACAGAATACTGTGTAATATCAGCTGACACTGACACAGGGCACACCTTGGTCAGCAGGCCATCATTACCAAAGCAAGACAAGGACTCACCTGCAAAATAAGGACAAAAGCAACTTAAATCAATACCCTCAAGACAGGTATCTAGAATGCTCAAACAAGGCACTGTGCTCCACGGTGTATATTACCACAGTTACGTATAAAAAAAAAAAAAAAAATCTTTCTCATAATAAACAATTATTTTCTGCCTTCATTAAGAGCAGCTCTCTACTAAAATAAAAAGCTTAAAACTATTAGATTTACAACAATATTGTTCAACTTTAGTGTTTTCTACTTTTTTTGTTGATATTCTTTATCCCTCTTGCTGACCATCCCCCATCCACCAGTCCTCCCAGCCCCATCCTGCTGGCATACACTAAGACTTACCTTCTCTGGATCTTCCCTCAGAACTTACCCCCACCCCAGTGGGGTCAGTGTGGCACCCTATAGCCCCACTGAGACAGGATCCAGTTCTCCAGAGGTGCCCAGCTGGCTGGGTGCACAGTCTACATGGGACCAGTTTCATCCTACTGGCCGGCAGTCTTTTTCTTCCTTTATCTCCCCTGGTGCGGAGGAGGTAGCATGCAGTGACACCAATGGCAGTGCCACGCACACTCCCACATGCAGCAAGCCGGGTGTCTGCCCTGACTCTGCCCCCCCATCAGCATTATCAGGGCACTAGCCACCCAGCCTCTGCTAAGGACTAGGCTAACATCAACAAGTGATTCCCTTCCTCCCGGGAGGAGGACAGCAGTCCTTGGGATGCTTGATCCTCCTTCCCCCGGCCAACCCTCTGACTCTGGAGGTTTCTCCTGACCGCCAGTCATCAGCACCACAAGTGGCAGCACTAATGCTGTGCTAGTGGGATGACCATGTTTTCTACTTTTTTAAACTTTTTTCCAGTTATTGGTCTACTAAATATTATATGTACTGCAGTACATATTACATCCAGCCATTGAAAGCAACATATTTGACTATGTCCAACTAACTTCAAAGTTGCTTATTGTGACATCACCGTCTGTTGTTAAGATGAGCACTATGATGTCATAAACAAAGACATTATGAGGTCAGTGAAGGACAGGCAAATGTGTTTTTTTCCATAGACATTTTTGATAGCGTACCAAGATGTATTATATACCTTAAAAGTGAAAAATGAAAATTAAAGAGCATTATTCTCTGGTAAATTGTAATATCTGGGGCATCATGTTTATGAAAGTACATACCAAAGTACAGAGCTGCTCTCTAAGACTGTTTCATGTCCATTTACTCTCCCAATAGCAAACTGGAACTTAGGTAGGACTTAGTTAAGTCTGGGGAGTAGGGGCAAGCCCAAACATACTAAGGTATTGGTCTGACTCCTACAGCCTCTGACTCAATGTAGCCAAATGCAAGTTATTACAGAGTTATGGCCTACAGTATATATTATGTGTGTTTCCACTTGCTGCTGTTGCGGGGGTCATAATATCAAGGAGATGAAGCAGGATATGTACCAAGTGACTGCTGTGTAGCGGGTCAGCAGCATACCAGGGTGGTTCAAAGAGGGGAGGTGAATAGCCAGCAAAGGAAATAATCCTGCCACTTTAAAAGGCCCTGGTCAGGCTCCACCTGGAGCATTGCATGCACTTGTGGTCTCTGTAATACACTACTTGGCAACACACAAGGACATTGAGGCTGTCAAAGAGGTGCAAAACACAGCCCCCCAAATGATCAGTGGTATGGGTGCAAAAGTTATGAGGACAGACTAGAAGCCCTTATAATGTTCACCCTTGAAACAAATTCTGGTCAGATCCACCTCGGCTGCATAATGAAGTTAGTGAGGTTGTGTGGAACTGTTAAGGAGACATGGAGAAACAACACAATGATTTTCAACTAGTAAGGTTTGTTTTATTTTGCATTCTAAGGAAGGCAGACACATTATTAGGAAAATATATGGAGGTGTAGATTTCAATGTATGGAATGGTAAGCAATATAAGTTTGACAGGTAGAATAGGTGGCAGTACATGAAAAAGTAATGGCTGGCATATGTTCAGTCTTGGGATTATTTACACAGTTTTATAGAGAAAAACAGGGGGTTTGTCCATGCGGTGATGTAAGTTATATTTAAGTAATGTGTTGATGTCAGGCAGTCAGGTATAATTATGGACTTCATTAGAAGAGAAAATGTGATAGTAACTTTGATAAGGGGTTGACCTGAAATCATCCAAGCAGACCCCTAAAGCAGTAGGTAAAGCTAGGGGGATGTTGGGGTGTATTAGTAGGGGTATCACAAGTCGGAAGAGGGAAGTAATAATCCCTCTTTACAAGAGACTGGTTAGGCCCCATCTGGAGTACTGCGTGCAGTACTGCAGGCCACACCTTCCCAAGGACATTAACCAAATTGAGGCAGACCAGAGAAGGGCAATCAAAATGGTGCAGGGACTCCATCAGGAAACATATGAGGACAGATTAACTGAGCTCAATATGTATATCCTACTGCAAAGAAGGGAGAGAGGTGATAGGATTGAAACATTCAAAAGCCTTAAGGGCATTAACAAGGTGAAAGAGTCTAACATGTTTCAATATAAGAAAAATCGCAGGACAAGAGGACCCAGCATGAGATTAGAGGGAGGCTGATTAAGGGGTAATGTGAGGAAGTTATTTTTCACAGAAAGGGTGGTGGATGCATGGAATGGCCTACCTGAGGAAGTGGGGGATATGAATACAGTGCAGGGCTTCAAACAGGCATGGGATAGGCATAAGTGAGCAATACAGATGAGTATGAATAGATAGGTCATTGACAGAGCAAAGGCTGATGGCACATCAATAAGGTAGAAAAAGAAATGGGCAGACTGGATGGGCCTTGCAGTCCTTATCTGCCATCGTCTTTTATGTTTCTATGTTGATGTTGACAAGGTTAAAGTAGTTATGCCTGTGATAATGGGAATATCAGGACATTATGAGGTCTCTACAGGAACGGAGTATAAATATGCACTATATCATAAGTATGTGTTCAGAGTGCAGGCAAATGTGATATGCAGGTTTATTTTACATATATAGTAGGTAAAAATAGGAATAGATGCAATTGATATAAATATAGATAATTACATAGATAGACATACAGATAGACAGACAGAGGTACAAGTTATAGTCATGACAGTCTTTGGAGAGGCAACTGCCCCTAGAGTCACAGTCATGTTCTCTAATCTGGGTTGAAAAACTTTTCAAGCAGCACTATTTTGCTGTCAGTAATCACCTATGGGTTTAAGCATGTATTGGAATGTCTTAAAACAGTTATAGTACAGGAAAAACAATGAAAGCAATTGTGTTACAGTTTAGTACTGAAACATACATGTAACGTACATGTTGCCACCTTACTCCAATGAGCACCCTTCCCCAAGCAGAGTGCCAGTCTTAAAGAGCTTTTGACACCTTCAGGATAAGTGAAAGAAAACATAATAGTTAGACACGGATCAGTTTATATTTCACATTAGTTCTGTATTTTTCCCCCCATTATTTTTTAATGAGGCCATTTGCATGAAAAGAGGGCTGCTGCTCCTGAAGTGTTTGTATATTCCTGGTGCTTTCTCCCTACCTGCGGTCATAATGCATGGCTTGTGACATCACAGTTACTCCCATGACAGCAGACTGTGATGTCACAACGTAGTATTATGACTTGAAGTAGGAAGTAAGCTATAGAGGCAGATGAACTCTAACAAATAAAGATCATATATTCATCCAAATGTCCTCTTAATGAAAGATAGGCAGGAGAAATCTACAGAAAATATTTAAAATGTAAGCTGAGTTGTACCAAGTTATTAGTTTTTTTCAAAGTTTTCATTATGGTATCAGCAGCTCTGATTATAAAGAGGAGACCTGAAAAAATATATCTCAAAGTAAGTGCAGAATAATGTTTCTTAAATCATTAGGCCTTTCCTCTTTTTTTTTAATTTAATGATAAAAAGAAGTAACACCTTTCTTCTGACTGGACTAATGTAAATTATGACAGTCAGTGGTTTGGGATGTGCTAAGTGTCCCCAGGAGCAAGGTGTGCTCCTTCGCTGGCTAGGCAGTAGGTTGTTATAAAAAACAAAACAAAAAAAAACACAGAGATCAGTCATTCTACCAACGAGACATGCAGAGGTACAACAATTGGGGGGGAGGCAAGAGTTGTTTGGGACTGCAGCTTCCATTTTTGACACTGAAAACATTTCATGTTGATCTTGTCTTCTGTTCTAGCTTGAAAAGAACATATTTTAAATGCCTGTTTTAAGTGTGTATAATGGACTGTTTTGCCATTTAGGAGCCAAAGAATGAATGTGTAAGAGGTGACATTACGGTTACCTAGCAATTGCATGCCAAAGCAATGTAGGCATGCAATTAAGAACTGGATCATTGGAAGGCCATTGCCAAGTTATTATACACACTGGCACAACTTAAATTATAGCTAACAAATTGCTGCACAGTACTTTGAGGATGCGCAAAGTGTAAAACATCAGTTGGGAATTTTAACAGCTGGATGCTGAGCTGGTGACTTAAACAAACGTAAGAATTCTACAAAGATGTTATTTTTTCTAGCTGCTCTTTATCATCTTGTATTGTGACACCTATATTTTCAATAAAGAGCTGTCTTAGCACTAGTATAACAAGAAGTGCCAGCAGTAATCACTGAACCCACATAAATGGAAAATGAAGGAGGTCTGCTTACTCCATTGAAATGAGATGTGTGCTGTCCCGGTGTGTGTCATAGCAGCATTTCTAATTTTGAACTTGGCACCACCACAACAGGGAGTTCTCTATTTCTTCAACAACAAAAAATAAAAAAAACACACTTTATCATCAAAGACTGTATTTACCAAGTACTGTGCCAGGATTAAAATAAATTGAACTCCCTCCCCCCAAAAATTTGCCCTGACATGAAACTGCATGTTTAACTGTAAAGACAATTAAAACATGTATTTCTAAAAGCATTCCTAAAACCAATGTTTCGCGATTAAAATAATTTGAACCTTCTCCCCTCAAAAATGTGCTATGACAAATTGCACTCTGGGAAGATTGCCTGGGACAAGATGCAATAAAAAAAATAAGAATAACAGGTTTCTGGGAGTAAATGTTAGCATCCTGTGTCTAGTGTCTCTGATAAAATGAAATAAAAAACACAGTTGAGATGTTTTTTAATGCTAGGTCTAATCAGAATAGCTTTTAAAATCACCAATTGTTTTCTTGTTCAATGTTTTCTAATACATACTTCTCAAACTTAAAAGAAAAAACACACTTTATCATCAAAGGCTTTATTTACAAAGTACTGTGCCCAGGATTAAAATAATTTGAACCTCCTCCCCCCCAAAAATGTGCACTGACATGAAACTGCATGTTTAACTGTAAAGACAATTAAAACATTTATTTCTAAATGCATTACTAACACCAATGCTTTCAAAGATTTGAAACTACTAAAAAGACAAAATATATATAAACTATATATTGAATATGATAAATAAATATTGTTAATCCCAAAAGCAGAACTTCATGTTTTTAGTATATACATGTTTAAGAAAAACATGTGGCTCTTACTGTAAATTAAAATACTGTGTCTATGTTTTCCTTGGGAGATGTAGTTTCACTTGTTGTCTCCTTCTGAGGCCCCAGGTGGCTCTGATAATCATTTGTTCCAAAGGTTTTTTAAGTACATTTGAAGGCATTAAATATCTTCTGTTCTTCTAGTCCTTAATAAAATGCAGGGGCTCCACAACTTCACAGACTTGTCCTGTTGCTTGATACAGGTCCCAAAGTAGTGTGTCTTGTTACAGTATGATAGAGCCACCTCATGCTCCTCCCACATGAATACAAAAAGTTGGGGTGAATCTTTAGGAGCTTCTTGGGTGGGGAGGGGTGGATCTTACTCCAAAAAAAAAAAACAACTAATGCTGCCTCCCATTACTCAGGTTCTAGTTCTTGTACCATCCATTTAAGAAAGAAAATAGTACCCTACAATCATTGACTAACATGAAAGTGCATTTATTTGAGAGCTGAAAACATTGCTTGGAGGAGGGTAAGGCGGAAGAGACTATTTACACCTTCAGTCAGTTCCACGGACAGAAAACATGACATCACTCCTTTTGTACATGCAAAACATCTGCAGGCTCCGCCTACTGTAGCCATAAAAAAAGGGGATTGAGAGGGAACATGATCTTAGTCTTTCACATACTTAAAGATATTGACAAGATCAAACAGTCAGCGATGTTTGATCTGGTTTCCTGTAGAAGGGGAGGACACACACTGAAGCAAAAGAATGGTAAATTAAGGGGTAATTTTAGGAGCTACATTTCTCTCAGAGGGTGGTGAACGTACAGAAAAGTGTATCAGCTTAGAAGGTGGACAGAAACAGAGTGCAGGCCTTTAAGTTAAGCCTGGACACATTTTTGCTTACCAAGAGAATCACAGGTTTCCCTGGGTAGTAGAATGAGCATTTTGTCCCTGCTTGTGAAGTGATGGGAGTTGGGGACATGCTGGAACAAGAGTCCTTCTGACATTTAATTACTGTGTTATCAACTGGCATGTCAGCACAGTGGTAGTGCTACTTCTCCCGATGCCAGTGATCCAAATTTAGCAACATGCTCGAGTCATCAGAGGCCAGCCAGAGGAAGGAGAATCTGGCATCCCAGTGGACACTTCTCCTTCAAAGAGGGAGGGATGTGAGCTCCTCTGCTTTTCTTCCACTTGGGTGACCATGGGTAGCAGTGCAGCAGTGATGCATAACGTGGGGAGAACATCAGACAGACTACACACAGCACACTTGCATGCATGCATTTGAGCTCCTTGTTGACAATGTCCTGAGGGAGTGGGATGAAACAGAAAAATGTATAAGACTTGGTGCAAGCGGGAGGATCAATCCAGGTGTGCTCAAGCCCTGACTCCCACCACAAGCTACCCTTTACACCTGAGGCTCTGCTGCCTCTACTCCATCATGGCTAAGCCCTGCCACAATGGGCAAGCTTGTGAGTTTGAAATGCAGTGGGGTAAGTGCTAGGGATGTGAGGGCATGAGGCTGGGCCCGACCTGAGTGTTATGGGCTACACCTGAGAGGATCATAAACTAAATTAAAAAATGACTGTTACCATGTGTTGAAAATCAAAATAACTATTCCAGTTGCTTAGAGTCTAACATAAGAAGGAAATAAGATATGACTGAGTGTGTGTTAGTCTGAGATAACTGCATACCCAGCAGTGTCGTTAGTTTCAGTGGTGCATTTGGAGGTCCCGTTCCATGCAAATGTGGTTATCACAATCTAACTCACATCTAGAAGTGCCATATGTAAACAATAAGACACGAGGGATGTGCATTAGACATTTCTAACACATAGTCAGGGGCGTAGTGAGGCTCAAGGCCGCGGGCCAAGTGCCTATAGCCCCTGGCCGTGCATTAGACATGTCTAATGCACACCTCCGGAGTGTCTTATTGCACTTACAAAATGGGATTCTGTATTTTAAATGCATGTAACAAATAACATTGTATGGCTTAAATGCCAAAAAGTAAATTATTTGATGTATTTTGACTTAAAATAGTTCCTCCCCCTGTATGACCAACTGCATTTATTTTTTGACTTCAGGACTTCTGTTCTTCTAGGGTCTCTGAAACTGTAGTTTTTAATTTTTTTTTTATAGTGGTTACTCCCCACCCCCAAACACACAGATCGACTTTCATACAAAAAAGACAATTGGCAGTAAAAGAAATTTAGATATTATTACAGGTATAGAGTACAATTTTGGCCTTGGGGATGGTGCAAGCTATAGTTAACACCTCATCCAGAAATATAGAAGCAGGATTGCACATTGTAAAATGGGGTGTGGGGGAGATTTGAACTGAACTGGCTGCCTGGTCACAGAGAAGACAAGCAGTAGAGCATTTGGTGATGGGGCAGGGTGAACACCTAACAACAGACAAAAGGGCTAAAATAACTAACTTCCTTTGACAGCCAACACCATGTATGTGAGCCGGTATCGAGTAGACAGCTAAGAGAAAATGCATGACTGCAAGATGACTAATGCAGGATTGGAAACCAGAAAAAAAAACACAGCAAGAAACAAGACCATCAGCTAGAGTGTAGCTGTCACCCACCCAACCCCTACACACTCAGCTGTCAGTGTGTGTAGTCTGCAAGTCAGTTGTTTTATTTAAACATTTTCTTAGATTACTGCTGGATGGGGAATTCAGGGCAGAGTGAGAGAGACGGCAGTTCCTGACAGAAAGCTGAAGTGCTTGGCCGAGAGACTGGCAATTTAGATGAGCACTGAGAGTGCAACTGGAACTGTATTTTTAACTTTCGCAGTTTACAAGATGTGGCATCTCAAGACAGCAGGAGCTGTGGAGCTGGCACTGTGAGCGGGAAGAGAGCGAGTGTTGTTGCTAGTTGTTGCAGCTGTTGATATGGCAGTTCATTTTAATTTTGGTACATATGAAAAGATGCAATTTGGAAAGTTTATTTTTTTATTTCAGTGTTAGATGCAGAGACTTTATCGTGAGTGAGAAGCACAAATTGTTGCAGGCTTTACTGAGTGTGTGGGGAACTAAGTACAGGAAGCGAGCAAGCAAGCAAGAGCTGGGCTTTAGTAAGAGGACAGAGAAGGGAATGCAGTTACTGTACTTTACTAATCAAATGGGATAAAGTAACTGAAAACACTACAGTAGTGTTCTGGTTGTTTTACCGTTATTTTTTTTTTATTGAATTTAGGTATGCTAATTAGTTGTGCTGTTTCCCTTGCTAAGAGAAAAAAAAATGTCAGTGTTACAAAAATAAACGTTCTATGTGGCACATTAATTTTTTTTTGATACTCCGCCCTGACATTGGAGTACTTGTTATTACCTGTGCATTAGTCAGATCTAATGCACATGTAACAACCAATCAGGATGAAGGATTTTTATGACCCACTTTATAATGCACTTATAAAATGATATTTATGGTTAAAGGTTAATAGAAGCTTTGGAATAACAGTCAATTCAATGCTTTAAGCATACTATTACATTTTAAGGGTTGAAATAGTTCCCAAACTTGTAAATGTGACAGTAAAAATGAACAGGTGTACCCACTAATAATGTGTGGTAAATTGATAGGCAGGCAAGCAGGCACTGAAACGTTTTAAGTTAGGCATAGCAACTAAAAGCACAGAGGCCAGCCTGTGTCAGTTGTTCAGTTGCCATCATTCTTTGTACCCATTTTGTAAATTCCAATAATCTTCATAAGCATGGTATTTCCTCTATTGCACTGGATAGCAACTGAACAAACAACAAGGACTAAATCATAGACTCTTGCTGTGCATTTCAAATTTGTTTGGAATCTGCCAGTTACAAAAAAAGAACAGTTCACACTATACTCTTTATCAGACCATCTGGAACTATTCTAGAAGGACTGAATTTTAAGCTGGTAGAAAAAAGACGATTCAAAATATTAGATTCAGATTAAAACTAATCCAGGAGTAACCCAAACCTGGTCAAACTACATAATGTTTCAATTCAAGGCTTAGAGTAGATACCACCAGCAGATATGCTTTCAGAAATGACAGTTTCTCATTAGCAAAAATAATTATGAAACTGTTTGTAATTAATAGTAGTGGCTTACCCACTTGATCCATAAATTCAAACTCATAAGATGGGCTCATGTTGGGCCTTTTAATCAAGAATGGGAAAAGCAGCAAGGCATTACAAGTGGTGATTATTATCAGATTATAAAATGGGCAGTGAGAGTCTTGTAAACTCATTGGCTGAAAAACATCACATGACTATTGATTATTATACAACAACAGCACACCTCGTCTGAACCACAAATAAACAAATAAAAGCTCTTGTTATAAGTGGGATAACACACTCCAGGGTGTGCAGTTCAGTATGCCAACGTTACAGTGAAGCAAAAACCAGGAAGATCATTACAGCAACAAAATCGGCAGCTCACTGTAATGGTTGCATGGGACACTGACACGGCTTCTCTGGGTCTTGTGCCTCCTTCCCAAAACAACTCCTACCTGGAATTCATCATTTTGAAGCACAGGGGGTGTGACTTCGCAAAGACAAATTGGAGATTATAACAGGGGGAGACCTGAATGTGACATGGGACCACTTTATGGATCATTCGAATTCTAGCCCAGAATCCCATACTAAGTTTCTGTGGTCTCTTAACGATTTGTCCTCCCTCCATAGTTTACATGATATTTGGAGTCTTCAGCACCCAACAGATAGGGATTATACTTATTTTTCAGCAGGCCATCAAATGGCGAGCAGACTCGATTACTGGCTCACATGCTCCCGGATCTCCCAAAATGTAGTGGTGTCCAAAATTGCCCTCTTTATTTATCCAACCACGATCCCCTATCCATGACCCTTATGGGGGCACCACAAAACAAAAAATTCTTAGCATGGAGGTTAGACCCTCTTCTGCTGCAAGACACATAATTTAAATCCAGGATGGTGACTGAAACAAACAACTTCTTTCTGGTCAGCAGTCCAGGTTCAGCATCCTTCTCTGCCATATAGGAAGCCTTCAATGCAGATATAAGGGGGACAATAATCAGTTGTGCCACCTACTGTATCACTGCAAGTAGAGGGAGAAAGAGGCAGCTGAGCTGGAAACCCAGCTGACTGAAAAAAAGAAGCTATACTGTCTATAAGCATAGTATTCTGTGGTGATTTGCATATGCAGCCCATGATGCTTTGCATTGTGAGGACATGTGTGATACTGTATATAGACTCAGCCCTGGCTCTCTGTCTTCTCAAACCCTAATATATGATATTGTACACCTCAAAATGTGACTAAATAACCTGGAAACCAGCAAGTTGGAATTGCAGATCCAAAGGCTGCATCATAAATATTGGGCATCGGGGGAGAAGTCAGGGAAACTCCTGGCCTTCCGCCTGAAAAAGCGTCAGGCTGAGAAGCACATAACTCAGCTGCAAAATTCAAAAGGGGACCTTCATACTTCAGAGGAAGGGATTAACCAGTCTTTGGCAGAATTTTACAAATCATTATACAGTATGCATATCAACTGGGACCTCCAAAAATATAGTGACTTTATTGTACCCCTGAACTTGCCCAAACTATCCAGCTCACAGAGTTAGACAAACCCCTGTCTGAAGACAAGATTAGAAGAGCCATAACATCTATGGCACCCCATGAAGCTTCTGAAGCCGATGGTTTTCCAGCTGACCTATACAAACTGGTCCAACAGGCGATCTCCCTCCGTCTATTAGATATGCTGCAGGAAGAAATGCAAAAGGAGAAACTACCAGACACACTGAGAGAGGCCTCAATCACCATGCTGCCAATGGAAGGTAAAAAAACCACTCTGCCCTCCAGCTATAGGCCCATCTCCTTGATCAACGTTGACACTAAAATATTGGCTAAGGTGCTGACTACCAGAATGGAAGATGTACTCCCAGACCTGATCCACCCCAAACAAGTGGGTTTTGTGAAAGGAAGGATAAGTGCAGACCATCTATGAGCCCTATTCACTCTGATGCAGGGTGCGGCATTGGCTCCCACTCCCACTTCAGCAATTTCAGTAGACTTTGAAAAAGCATTTGATTTAGTGCAGTGGGAGTTCTTGCATGCTGCCCTGCAGCATCTCAATTTTGGCCCCTACTTTAGGTCCTGGGCCAAGACGCTCAACAACAACCCTACTGCTAGGATCCTAACCAACCAGTCACTCTCTGACCCCTTCACCTTCCATTAGAGGACCAGGCAGGGTTGCCCTCTCTCTTCCTTGCTTGTTATCCTAGTGATTGAAACACTAGCCTGTGAACATACGCTGGGGTGCAGGGCCTAGAGGTAGGAGGCACTACAATCCACACACTATTATATGCAGATCATTGTCTCATTTTACCACAAGACCTCCAAAATAGCACACCTCATATAATGGACCTCTTAGGCTCATTTGGTAGCATCTTGGGTTTTGGTATAAATATTTGGAAGACAGAAGTGCTCCCAATGAATTCCCAGTCTTCTCCTTCAATGCTGGCAGGCACAGGGTTAGCCTGGGCAAAAGGCCAAATAAAATATCGGGGAGTCCTTCTTTCCCCAAAAATCCACACCCTTATGGATAATAATCTCTCTCCACTGATTGATCAGCTTCAAACTGAGGTGCAACGATGGAAGCCCTTAAACTTATCCATGCCAGGAAAAATAGTGGCTATAAAGCTAATGATTGCTCCACAAATCTTTTATCTAATGGCTCACCTGCTGCTAGCAATCCCGAAGAAATGTCTTCAAAAGGTAGATTCCCTGGTGGGTAACTTTCTGTGGGGCACCTACAATTCTCCGCTATAGCAGGGCCAAGTTTAGAGCACCTTGGAATAAAGGGGGATGGGAGCTCCCTAACTTTCACCTGTATTCCTTGGCCTTCTCTGTTGCAAGAACGTGCAGAGGATTTCAAGAATTAAGACATAACAGGCCAGTGTGGTGTGGCATATATCAGAGTTTACTGGGTGGGACAGACATTTCCCCTTACCTACAGAGAATACTACCCCCAGACTGAGACAGTGGGAGGTGATACATGATGTTCTTAACACCTGGCAGAGGGCTGGGCAGCTGACAAAATCATGTCTTAGCCCAGGCAATGTGACATACTTATGGAATAACACCAGTTGGCTCATAGAACATAAGCCCATCAACAGGGCAGGTTGAAGAGATAAGAAACTACTGAGGGTTAAAGACATATTGAAGGAAAATGGCCAAGACATTGATTCCTTCATCTCCCTAAAAGAGAAGTATCACATGCCACAACAGGGCTTTTAGAGGTACCTGCAAATGAGACATGTTTGTATCAGTAATCTCCATAAACCCTGCAGTTGTTGTACATGTCCCTGAAAAGGTAATAGCACAAAGTCCTCCTCTGCCCCTAGGCAAATGGGTCCAACAGAAGAAGGGGTTAGCTGGAATCATATATAAGATGCTGCAAGATATAGCAACTGACCCCACCAATAAGGCCAGGGCTAAATGGCAAGAGCTCTTTGGTATTCCCATATCTGAGGGGGATGGTCCTCATGCTGGTCAGCTGCAAAAAGAGCCTGTCTGGACCCCTGCAGCCTTCTGATACAAAATAAAGTGCAGCACCTGTGGCACTGCATCCCCTCTCAATTGAAATCTATGGAATTGCTTTAGTCCTACATATGCTGGAGGTGTGATGCACAGGGGGCTGAACTTTTTCATATTTTATGGAAATGTCCCTCAATTTAGCCTTTATGGGATGGGGTTAGTTTATGCTGCTCTAAAATACTTAACAGACAAATCCCCAATACCCCTTCATTTTGTCTGCTGGGCCTCTCATCAGACATACCCGCTGTGCTACAACAGTCCAAATTGTAGCTACCTCAAGCTTCGGTGGAGGTCAAGAGGGCCCTCCTTAGAAGATGGTGCTCCCTTGAGATCCCCAATTTTCAGGAATGTGTAATGACTATGGAGAAACTGGCAACATTTTCCAAACTGTCTCATTTTGCTGCAGGCACCAGTCATATCTACAGAACAAGGTGGGCTCCTTTTGAAGCATATGCATGTCTCAGAAGTAAATTCCGACACCCTGGTCAGAGTAAGGATCTATTAAACCCAATGACTACCCAAAACAGATCCTCTATTACCTCCTTATATTATCAGATCCAGCTCTGTGTTCCTTTCCAACACTGTCTGATTCTTCTTGATTATACTGTTATGTATACAAATTAATTATTGATCCCTGTGAAACCATGTTTGTCTAACAACTCACAGCTAATACAACTGACTGTATAAACTATACTTAGTTAAATGCGTACCCAATTTGCTTCACTGTACAGTATTCTATACTTCTTAGTTAGGATGTGCACCCTTATGGACTCTGCTGACTAATCTACCAATCTAAAGTAGTTTTATGTTTTATGCAATTTGTAACATTATTGTACTCAACACTGTAATGCACTTGTTATGTATACATGTGTTGTTCATTTGTAAAAACTGAAAAATGATCAATAAAAAGATAAACTGTAAATATATTCCAGGGGTGTGGCAGGCAGAGCCCCCTGCACATCGGGGCTGGAGGCAAACCCCCCACAAAAAAACATTGTTTTCCTGACAGCACAATGCCAACTGTAGGCACTGTGCCATCACTGTCAAGTCATTTGACATGTTTCCTGTCAAACTGCAATGGTGGAACCATGCAATTATAAGGGAATAATACATTTCTTGGGTGTTTGAGAAACTGGGCTACGCATTGTGCCTAGCAACCACCTGAGGCATGCATTATTCCCTTATAAGTGCTTGGGCTGGTGGACTGTTTCATGGGAGACCCAGACCCCCGGATCAAAGCCACAATCAATGGACCTGAATAAATACGGACTTTGCTGCAGAAGTCAGGTTCCAGGTCCATGGAAGTTTCATTTTTGTCATTTTGTGTATTGTTGCCATGTGGATGCTGTCGGCACACTCGCTCCGTGTAAAAATGGCTGTCAGCATCTAATCAGGCAATAGACGGTCATATGATGCACTCATGATATATAACTATGCTGAGTGCACAACACAGCCCAGGTGAGAGGAGGATGGCTGGAGGAGCACCTTGCTCACTCACTGCAGCAGAGAGCAACCAGAAGAAGTTGCCAAAAAGAAAAAGAACAAAAATATAAAAAAAATATACATTTTTGGAGGAGAAGGAAGAGAAACTAGGAGATAGAAAGGAGACTTACTAGGGCAAGTGGGGGAGAGAAACTGATTGTCAGGGAAGGGTGACAGGCTAGAACTGGAGAAAGGAGGAATCTGGAGGGACTGGGGAGATAGTGGTGGCCTGGGGGGCTGCTGGGGGAGGAGACAAAAGGCAGGCAATGTGGCAGTGTGACTGTGTACATGAGCAAGGGCAGGCTGGCAAAATGATATATAACTACTGTATACTAAGTGCACAACACAGCCCAGGCGAGAGGAGGATGGTTGAAAAAAAAATTAGCTGACTGGCAATGCCTGCAGTGCTTGGTGGTGCTATGATATAGGTATTTGCATCTGTCTGTCTGTCTTTCTCTCTCTCCCTCTCTATCTCTCTCTGTCTCTCCCAGCACATTCATGACATGGATCCAAACAGGATATGCCACCAGTACAGGCCAGCTATGAAGGGGCTAGTAGTGAGTAATTGCGGTTTTTTTTCAGCAGTTTTACATTAAGTTTTATACAAACAATCCATTAAATGTATTTCCTTTGGGCCTGTATGTCAAATGTGACCAACTGTGGCCACTTTTATGCATTGTTTCACATTTCTTTCAAATATCTGTCAATAAATCAGAACTACTCAGAAAAAATCAGAACTTCACCATGTTTCACTTCTTATTTAATAAGGGTCAGAACTTCACTGAGTTCTCCCAGCCCTAATAAGTGCACATACTGTCAAGTATTATCCCTTACTTATCATATGAAGCTGTGTGCCTGATGTGCATAATTTCCTGAGGTGTGTGTGAAGGGGTTGCCATGCAATAGCCCAAACCAGCTAGGCTGCCTTACTACTTGTGCTGCAGTGTGGTCTAATGGTTGGACCATTTTCCTTTGAAACCAGAGATTTCAAAGTTTGAATTCCTTTCCACTCAGTGTCTCACAACATTACCTTAAGCATGTGACTTGACATCCTGATGCTTCTATCCCACCAGCTGCAAAATTGGATCAAAGCATGACCCCCCCCAAAAAATAAATGTTGCATCTCAATTTAAAAAAAAACTTAGTAAGTAAAACCTCACTGTCATTATGGATAACAATTCATGGTGCATGCACCTACAGTAGTTCTATCAAGGGTTTGATTTTCAAAGGTATGAGAATGACACATGGGGCTTGCATCAAAAATGAATGAGCCAAGGGGCACCCTGCACCACACTGTGCATCATTCCAGATTTCGGAATGCTGCTTGTGTTCAAGTCGGGGTCACCTGCAGCCGACTGACTTGCAATGGGCTGGCACCAACACGCTGGCTACACCATGGCAGAGGGCTACCCTCCACTGCTAGTAGGTTGCAAAATCCCCTTTGGTGGGATTTTTGAGCTGCCCATGGCCCTCCTGTGCTTAGAACAGCTAGAACTGATCTAACAGCCTGTGTGCCACACCTTGAGACAGTGCTGGCTGGGAGGTGATCCCATGCCCTCCCATTATGGCCAGCTGCCAGCTGCCCTGTGGACCACCCCCACTTTCCTGGACAGCCAGAGTGCCCACCAAATCCATTGTGCTGCAGTAGCACATGCACAGTCATGTTTAGTGCACAGTAATGCACCCCACTATCTGGGTCCCATACAGGTGTCAGTGCCCATCTGCCATGCCCCATGGATTCGTACCAACCTACCACCTGGCTCCACTTTCAATACTGCTGCTTAGGATGCTATGGCTAGTATGGCCCACAGTGCCAACAGCTGCGGTCCACCACTCTTCCCAACAGGTCTGTAATGTGTGCCCTCTGTTGGGTGTTGCTGTGGTGGTGATGGGGGTCATTTGGTTCCTACCTGCATACCGTCATACTCACCAACACACACACACACATATTCTTGGCTGTCTTTGGTCTCCTCTGCCTATGGTAGGTGCAATACCTGTGCGACAGCCTACCTACCATGGTCCTTTCTACCTTTACCTCTTGTACTCCTGTCTCTGCCAAACCCATTACATTCATCCTGTGTTGGATGCAGTAGTCCACTTGCAGCACCTTTGGTGACTCTGCTACTGGGACCACCTGTTTTCCAAAATCCAATGCAGGATCCCCGGTGCACTGGGCTTCTGCACAAACTGCCATTTGCCACAACCAGAGACTTTATCTGCTGTGGGGTTGCTTGTCTGAACTGGACCTCATAATCCATGGACATTATAATTATCTCTGCAGCAACTGCTTATGATGCCATAAACAGAACTGTGATAATAGGTGAAGATATTTAGTCAGATTAGGAATGGTAGAGGTGTGGATCTCATGCAAATGCCCATGGTAATAAAAAATATAAGTGTAGCCCACACCTCCCCAGTGTCTAGGGGTATGATGATGGTAAATGTCTGCAGGGAGGGGCAGCCAGATCAAAAAGTGCCCAGGTCCCTAAAGAGGTAAGGTGCATCTGTCTTCCTGGTGCTGGGCTAGAAGAAAATTGTTGGATAGAGACAAGAACAGTCATTGCAAAGAACTGAGATGACACTGCAGATGCAAGTAAAACAGGGGATCCCATTTAATGACATATAAAATCCACTTCATGGAGCAGTGATTTAATCATAGTTCAGGGGGAAAACATCACACTGGACCAACATGGTCACAGAAGTGCAATAGTCCATAATGTCCCAACCGCACACTGTCCATTCCACAGGGCATGATCTAGATGACCCTGTTAGTTTGGCAGCTCTGTTCATCTGAGAACAACAATATTGATCCTGTGCAGCTACATCTTATTCCAATCCCATAAGACTCACACTCTCTCTTGCAGCTTGGAGCAGGTTAGCCTCTCACCTTGGGCAGCTATTCCCTTATCCAAACAGATAACATGACTTTTGGGGCTAGGGACATGTCAGCCTCTCATCACGGGGCTGCTATTCCCTTCACTCAGTGACTCCATATTCCCTGACTCCTCCAGGGTGACTGTCCCATGAAAGTTCAGGCAACGCTTCACCACGGATGTCCCAACCAAGGCATTCACTTTCAAACACCACTCCCTTATCTTCAGCACTTCCCTTTGCTCTGCCTCAAGCCTTGACTCCAACACTCCCTCCTGCCACTGGGCCACTCACTTCTCCAATGGGGGGGTGATGGCCTTTCTCCCTCATCCATAGCCGGGGGAGTCCTTCCAATGGCAGCCACCATGTCCAGAGCAGGGCTGATTTCTTTCTCTGCCCTCCCCAAGAAAACTACCAAAATGGCACTACAAGCAGTCAGTCCATCTGCTCACCCCACACCAACCACCCTTCCTCTCTTTATGCACTGCCTTAAAAGGTCAGACCCACCTCCAGGGTACTCACGTAATACCAGCAGTCTCCTGGGGTGGAGAAAATTTTAACCCCTTAGGGCCTGGGTCAAAATAACCCAAAATAGTTGTCCCAAAACATGTACATCCTAATAACAGTGTCAGTGGCTCAGTAGGTAGCACACTCGCCTCTAAGGCCAGGAGATCAGAAGGCTGGTGGTTCAGTTCCCATATCTGGCACTTGGGTTAATATCCCAGTATTGACACGGTAGTGCAGCATGAGAGGGGTGCTACACTTCTGAGGTGCCGTCTTTCGGATGAGACGTTAAACTGAGGTCCCATCTGCTTGGATTGGTGGTAGTTCAGGTGGATGTTAAAGATCCCACAGCACTTATCGAAAAGAGTAGGGGCAAATTTTATTTAGAGAAACTGACAAGTATATACAATTGGTAACAAGACGCAAATCAAAAGCATCTTTAACAAAATTCTATATAAAAAACAGTTAAACAAAACAACACATAATCGTAAGAAAAAAAAGAAGAAATCATCCAATTTTGTCTTTCATAAAAGGAAAAGACATCCATCAAAGAGCCCATACATTGGGTGATATGTGCTGTCATTCAAATATACATTGGTTATACAATTCATTTTCAATTGCAATAACAACTGACTGAGGATCCTGATACACCTGCTGTAGCACATATTTACATCTTATCTGCCATAAAATTAATTTAATAAAAGAAAATATCAAACATATTAACCGTCTATCCATCGCCAAGTTTTTCAGACTAAACCCTCCAACAAATTTTGCATGTGTCACAGTCTGCCAATACTTATTCCCCCATATACTAGCTAGTGTTGCCCATACTTCCTGTACATAAGGACACTGAATAAAAACGTGATTCATAGTTTCTTCTTTAACTACACAACCCAATCTTGGACACATGCATTCTTCTAAACTTTCGTGCTTTGCATTTCCTTTTACAAATAATTTCCCATGTGCACTTAACCACATAATGTCCCAAATCCTTGGGGGGATCAAATTATCATTCAGAGATTCAAATACATGAGAATAATATATGGGGTCAACATTTTTAAAAGCCACTTCTGAAAAGCCATGCTGAGTATTAATAGCATTATAAAGCATTTTACTTGTAGGAAGCTGTACTATTCTCATTGTTAACCCCCATTTTTTTTAATTTAGCAAGGGCAGGTTGAAAAAAACACACTTTGTTTTAACCTGAGACGAAAAAGCTCCCATATCTGCCCATGTCTAACATAATGGATGGAGCCAATGATTGGCATATAAAATCCAAAGAACTTGACTAGGTCTAACAAGATCTGGTAAATTTATATGAAAAAGAATACTAGAAACAAAAATCATTGGATTAATTAAATTCAATCCCCCCTTCCCTACCAGTAAATACAAAACTTCCCTCTTGATAGGATTCAAATGGCTTCCTCAGATTAACTGGAAGACTAAACTAGGAAGTGCCACCTCATAAATTCGTGGTAGTGGGTATATAGCACTTATGCATAAAAATATGGGGAGAAAAAAGGTTTTGACTACTGCAACCTTCTTTTTTTTTGGATTGTTGCCAAGCCTTCCAAGTTGCCACTTTTGTCTGGGCCAACTCCAATTTATTTTTCCAATTAAGACAGCCATTATCTTCTCTTCCAAACCATACCCCCAAAACTTTGACAGGCCCCATTGCCACCTTTATCCCTTGCCATGACTCCGTCTGTGATACTGTACCACTGAGGGCATAGATAATACTTGTCCCCCTATTAATCCTTGCCCCTGTTGGTTTAGAATACTGCTCAATCAGCTCCAATGCCTTCACCCCGATTCTTGATCTGCAATAAGAACACAAACATCATCTGCATATGCAATAACCTTAACTCCCATACCATCCTCTACAGGTGAAATACCCTTAATATAAGGGTTTTGCTGAAGGAGCCATAATAAAGAATCTAAGCAGAATATATATAATAAAGGGCTGAGTGGGCAGCCCTGTCAAACCCCATGTGTAATATCTATATATGTACCTAGAGTCCCATTAACTAAAGGAATTGCCCGAGCAGAGCTGTACAATAAAGCAATCCATGATACAAAATTCTGGAGAATCCCGTATTGTAACAAGGTGCTAGAAATAAACTGATAAGATACCCTATTGAAGGCTTTTTCCTGATCCAGAGACATTAGATACCCACATAGAAAGCCTCCTTTTCCCTGTTCAACTAATTCCTGTATTAAAAGGAGATTATGCTATATTAATTGGTTTGGAACTGCACAAGTTTGGGCCAAGGAAATGAGCACTGACGCTGTATTCACTAATCTGTTATGAAGAATTTTCATCAAAATCTTATAATCAGTGTTTAATAAACTAAGGGACCGCCAACTATTTAAATCAGTTCGGTCTCCATGTTTAAAAACTAAAATTTGTACCGAAATACAAAAATGAAAATCTACCTTTAAATGTCCTACAACCCAATTATAAACAACTACTAAAATTCTGTTAATAATTCAACAAACATTTTGTAAAATTCAGAAGGTAACCCATCTATACCCGGAGCAACATGATTTTTTAAACTACTAATAAAGCTCTTGATTTCTTTATTCGTAAGAGGCTTAATTAAATCATTAACACAGTTTTCCATTAAGTTAGGTATTTGAATAGTAGAGAGAATATCCTTTATTTCCCAGTCTGAAATAACTGGGGCTTTGTACATTTCAATTAAGTAAGTTGTGACTGTATGTAAAATCCTAGGACCGTCAGTAACCAAATTACCCTCCACATTTCTCACAGCTTCTATAAATTTATCTGATGCTCTCTGTGCACAGCTTTTAAAAGCATCACCAAAGCTGGTTTTCCCAGGGGAACAAATTCTATGCTCATTTAGCATAGCTTTTGCCCTGGAATATTGTATGTTAACCATCCCGTTTTTTAAATTCTTAACCTGTGCTGTCAGTGAAATGTGTTGAGTATTTATAATGGAATATACTTTTAACAACTGTTGACGTAATTTAAGGTATGTGTGGTACTGGGTAATATGAAACCGAGTGGAATAAGTCTGAAACAAAGCTTGCAATTTTGTTTTAGTGTCTTCCCACCAAAAACTAAAATTTTTATATAGTATAGCCTCTGACATCCTAGCCTTTAAAAGATTATGACTGCCATAACCACCTTACCTTCTTTTAAAAGATCTGTATTTAGTTTCCAATAATGACGACCTACCCTAGGACCTGACAAACCTCCCACAACTACTTTAAGTATCATATTGTATGATGTTTCTAATGGAATTGTGTCTGCTGTAAGTATATGAGATTTTTTCTGAGTAAACCAAAAGTCAATTGTGGTAGACAAGACTCCTCTATAATAAGTAGACCCACCCTGGGGATGTAACAGTCAAAATGAGTCCTGCAGGTGACACTGCCCTATTATTCCTCTTAAACAGTTCGAGTCACAGAATAATTTATTGGTAGTACCGCCCCTATCTTGTCTATCCAACACACAATTGAAATCCCCTGCCCACAAAATATGTCTAGTCGTGAACAGGTAAGGCTTAATTTTGTTAAAAAGGTAAATTCTATCTTTTTTCCTAAGGGGAGCATAAATATTCGCCAATCTCCACCCTTCCCCTTTATAAAAAAAATCCAAAAGCAAGGCCCTCCCTAGAAAAATATCCACCATTTTAGACATTTTAAACCCATCGTCCCTAAATAAAACACCTACCCCATCACAGATTTCTGTCCGAAAGGAAAAAAAGGAAGGACCCTAACAGCAAAGTTTCTGGACTGCTCTGACCAAAAAAATCATCATTTAGTCTAGCATCCTGTATAAAATAGATGTCACATTTTAAGTCTAGTAAAGAGGCCATAGTGATTAGTCTACATTTTGCATTTTTGATACTATTTACATTCACTGTAGCAATGCTAAGCAGTGAATGAGGCTGACTAAGAAGGGAAGCTGTAGGATAACTCAGGGTGTTTTTTTAACCTTGAACTCCTTCTAACTCTGACACCAACTTTCTTCCTTCTGTTTTTTTCTATATCTTGTACTAATGGGTCCCTTTCAGATTCTGATGAATGAGGGGCCAAGGAAGAGGCTTCTGAGTCTCCCCCTTGCTCTGACTATGGCTTGCCTCTAGACAGAACATCAAAACGATTCTGTAACATTAAATCTTCATCTCCTGGGACATCAGCTTAGGTCGAGGCCTAGACTGCCTAATGCCTCGTTTCTTTGCTACACTTTTCATCATGGGGGGGTATTTCATTAGCTCTCTCAATTCCCTCTTTCTTTGTTCCAGGATCTACTAGCTGAGGAACAGTAATCAGAGGGACAACCACATCTTCAGAAACAATGTCACTTACTATGACGTCCACCTCAATATTTTCAGGGGGAGGAGGAGACAGGGGAAGGGGAGTGGGAGGGGGGAATTGGGCCTAGTAGGGTCTGGTCGAGGCTGCTGTTTAGAGGCCCCTTGCTGCACCATACTTTTTTGGGGGGCCTCCCTTGTAATGGAATCCTGACTGGCATGGTCTGTGCGGTTGTGTGTGGCCCATGGACAAGTCCTATACGTGTGACCAGTATCCGCACACAAATTACACCTCATCTCTTCTTTACATTCAGAGCTATGATGACCAAATGATAGGCAAAGATTACATTTTAGCCTATCACAAGCTGACCCTAAATGAGTGAAGCCCCACATTTAAAACAAGTCCGCAGTTGCCAAGGATGAAAACAGTGGACTCTTTCATTTTCTAAAAACACACTGTTTGGTAAGTGTACTGGTCCCAACCTGTTATTCCTCAGTCGCTCCTTGTATTTCCAACCCCCCATTCCACAAATGTTCTGCATCAAATATAGGTTGGGGAGACTCAATCACATCACATCTCTTCTCTAACCAGTATGTAATGTTGTGCACCGATACTGATTCATTCCTAAAAAGAATCGTAACATTTTTAAGAGATGGTTTAGTTAAGGGAAGGACACAAAAAGGTATCCATATCTCAGTATACTTTAAGGCATCATATTTGGACCAGAAACGATCCAACCCCTGAGGTGTATTGAAACTCACATCAAAAATCTTTGAACCAGAAATATGTATTAATGCATGTATCTCATTTGTAAAAAATCCTAAGGACATTTTTAACAAAGTTTTTCCAACATATAGACGATCTGGGACTAAGTCATAACCACCTAGATATTCAATATGTACAGCATTTTGCTGGTGTAAGAGGGGGGCCAGGAAAAGGATCCTTTCTTCAAAAACTATTCCCAGGCATTCTTAGACTGCTCAAAAAAAGTCTGTTGGGGCAAGTCTTGATCAAGATTTGGCTTATCACCCAACCCTGTAGTGTGTGTCACAGTACTTTCAGAGCCCGAGGATGCTGATGCAGAGAAGGGAGTCTTTTTTCCCCTGTAAACCCTCTGAGCAAGTTTTATGCTATAAACAAGTCCCATTTTCATTCAACATTTTAGAAGAAACAGAAAAAAAAGTTTATTTTCCTGAGGTTGTCCCGGTATTGAGCTGTGCAAGGGATCAAGAACCCAAATACCCTACTCTCCTCTTTTCCAGCCCACACTCATTAGCGAGCGCTCTAAGGAAGTTAGCGAAGTTTTATTTTTTGCAGGAGTAGGCACCTCGTTATGCTGTCCCTTGTGCAAACCAAGCTGTGGCATAGCTATGCAATCATTTATTTGCTCAAGAGAAGAAGGATTACTCACATGTCCAACAAGTTCATTGTCATTCAGCAGCATTTCACACTGCAAGTTAGGCTGCAGAGTAGCTCTCACTGACTGCTCCACCCGCTCTGACTCAGGCAAGCAGAATTCTTTTGATGATCCGACATCACAAGGTAGATTTCCACTGCCTTCAGCTGGGACTGCATTCACTGTGTCAAGGTTAGCAGACCTTTCAGGAATTGCACTGCCGCTCTCAAGTCCTCATCTTTCAAAGGTTCTTCTTGAATTTCAGAAACCTCCACTGTTGCAACATAAGAGACTGTTTTCTGAAGCACATCTTCATACTGAAGATGTTTATTTTGCTTCAAAATGTTTGATAACCAGGCTTCATTGGAAGCAAAAAGACCAGTCGGTGGACTTGCTGGGTTCACTGCAGTATCCAAGAAATCATGCTCTACTTCCTTAGCCACATCAGACAGAACAAAGGTCTCCTGGGCTGGACCTGTGGGTTGGGAGACCTGCACACCCACAGGTACACCAGCAGAATGAACTACCGACACACCTTCCTCCATAGCAGTAGTGCCCCTACTGACAAAGAGTAGGGGTGTTTTTATTTATAATAATACATACAGGAAATCACATGAAACAATAAAGATGATACTTGATCCTCATAACAAACTACAATGAAACTGAAAAGGTAGAGGGAAAAAAAAACATAAGAAAGGACACAAATTAAAAGGAAATAATTCATAATTACTAAACAGTAATACTGCCTAAAAAAAAAACAACCAAAAAAAGGGGGGGATTAGGGAGGAAGGTTAACTATCCAAGTTATTTATATTTAGTAATGTAAGAAAAACCCCTCTACCAAAAATTTACTTTATCAACGTTACACATTTGTTTATCTTTCAAATAAACTTTCAACAATTCATTCATTACATAACAACAAAACCCTTCCACTGAACTCAATTGCTGATAAATTACCCATTGACATCGTAATTGCCATAAACAAAATCTTAAACATGCAAAAAAAATTAATAACGTGTGTTTATCATATATCCGTAGGCAGGGTGGCACTATTCCAATAATTAAAGTCTCATAATTAATAAGAGACAACCAAGGCATATTCCATCTATTAGCAGCATATTTCCATATTGATTTAGAAAAAGAACAATACAAGAAAAAATGCTCCATAGTTTTCTCTTGGTTTATACAATCAGGAAAAGGACAATTCCTCTCTTCCCTAGCCTTATACTTAGCCGTGCCCCTCACATTTAAACGACCATACATGATGAGCCACTGGGTTTCCCACGTCTGTATATGGAGTCTGGGGTTATTTAATTGTTCTAAAATATTTTTAATACTTGCAGAGGGGCAATTTTTAAAACATGGGTCAGTAGGATAGACTCTAGCCATTATCATCCTATAAAGATCTTTCGTATTGGAAGAAGTAATTTGTTCTTTTAACACCTGCCATTTATGCAGCTTTTGTGCGGAAGGTCATAAATATGCTGGGAAATGAAGATGTGGATGAATTTTAGGAGCATAAGTTATCCAGGCTTGCAGATATCGCTCTAGAGACTGCCTAATCCAAAACCTATCTCGACTAACTGAAAATAACATTTCCTTAAATTAAGTGAAATAAACAATACATGACAAAAAATAACTGGGTCCACCATACCCAAACCCCCTTTGTCCTTAGCCAAATATGTATAACATCTTTTCACTGGATTCAGTCTATTCCCCCATAGAAGTTGGAAACAACAACTATATATTCTGGCTTCATATTGAGTAGGTACTGGAAAGATTTGGGCAATATATTGTAAACAGGGTAAAATAAATTGTTTTAGAACCTGTATTCTTTTGAGTTTGGAAAATTTAAACTGCTTCCACCTAGCAATTTTCCCCTCAACCTTTTTACAAACTAAATCCCAGTTATCTACTGCCAAATTTTGGGGCCCAAAAAGAACACCCAAAATAGTTATAGGTTCGATAGAGAAAAAAATATTATTAACTAAAATAGGAAAATGTATAACACTCCCTATCAGAAGACCTTTGGATTTTGTGTGATTAAGCTTAGCATTTGACAAAGAAGAGAAAAGAGAAAATTCTGTAAAAAATTCCTCTATCTGCTCCTGAGAATTAAAAAAAAAAGGCAAACATCATCAGCAAAAGCCTGTACCAATAATTGATCGTTTGATAAAGGTTTATGTATCCCTTCCCAGTGGGGAGGGTTAGTTAAAGCACGTAACAAAGGCTGTAATGAAAAGACATATAGCAAGGGGCTCAAAGGACACCCTTGACGCACCCCAGTATTTATTTATATTCCCTTTGTTATATGCTCCTTAACCACTGGATAGACTTTAGATGATTTATATAAAGCCCGAATCATCCCAACAAATGAAATCGGGATCCCAAGAAATTCTAGGACCCAAAATAAAAATCCCTGGTTAACCCTATCAAAAGCTTTCTCCAAATCAATTGATAACAAAAAAACAGCCTTCCCTTCTAAAGATAAATATTCTATTACCTCTCTAATGGTTATTAAAGGTGACTAGATATTCCTGTCTGGGACTCCACAACATTGAAATAGAGAAATAACTTTACCAGCCAATAATCGTAACCTATTGTTTTATAATCAGTGTTTAAAATAGTAATGGGCCTCCAGTCCCTAAGGTCTCCTTTATCCCCTGATTTAAATATATAAATCAATAGTCCTTCTGTAAAAAAAAATGGAAACTGAATTTTAGAGACAAAAAATTGAAAAAGTAAACAGGCCGTGATGTCTGTTTGAAAAGTTTTATAAAAAGAATTCGGAAGGCCATCTAAACCTGGCGTTACATTATCTTTTAATTTTTTAATAACCCTTTCAATTTCAAGGCAGGAGAAAGGAACTTCCAATTTATCCCTCTCCTGGGCTTCTAAAAGGTCAGGAGGCACCCCTAAATAATGTGCAATGTCAAAAACAGAAGGTTCCGAAATTGGTTTTAAACTATCAAAATAATCTTTAATAACAGAATTAATACCCCCTGTGTCCTTCACCTTAATCTGATTGCACATGAGATATTCCAAAGCTGTAGAATCCTTTAGTTTTTTACATAATCCAAAGAGATCCCCAAAAACTGTTTTAGAAGAGTGATTAGTAAGGACCGCTTGCAAAGTTTGAGACCTAGTATATTGATATAGTTTCATTTGGTCTTTAATGTGTTGAATTTGATCCGAAAAATCATACTTATATGTATTGGCTAGGGTAATCAGGTATTGCAATTGAGACCTTAACTTTAAATATGAAAGAAAGCCAGAATTCCATTTTCTTTTACCATATTTTTGAAACCAAGAACAACAATCTTGCTTCATTTCCAACCACCAAATACCTAAATCAGAATACAAAAATTCTATTGATAGCCTGGCCCTCAATATAAGGGAAATTGAATTTATTACCACAGCTTCTTTCAAGATGGAGGTATTTAGTTTCCATCTCAAAGATTTCCTCCCAACAGAGGGGAAAGTGCCCACTTCAACCAACACTAAGAGGTGATCTGAGAATTCCACAGGGACTATATTAAATTTTCCTATTTCTGTATTTTTTGAAATGAATAGATAATCGATCGTAGAACCAACTTTTCCCTTAAAAAAGTAAAATTAGAATCTAGTTTTACAGAGAAGTTACAATTAACCAAATCTCCTGTCTTGATAATTGATGTTAAACAGTTTGAGTCACAGTAGATTTTTTTGTTTACCCCACCTTTGATAGACAGAGTACAATTAAAATCGACTCCCCAAAAAATAGTAAGGGAAGAAATCAAAAAGGGTTGAATTAGTTTCATGTACTCAGTTCAAAGAGCCTTTGTCTGGGGATTATAAATATTAATAAATCTACAAGCTCTAGAGTGCCATAGACCATCAATATTTAAAATTCTCCCCGGAATCAATTCAATTAGATTGAGTAACACAAAAAGAAAAGAATTAAACAAAATACCTATCCCATCTGCTCTGTCCCTTCCAAGGGACCAAAAAAAAGACCCCCAAGGCCAGTCCTTTTTGAAGGAAAAAATGTGTTCTTCAGCAAACATCCAGGTTTCTTGGAGAAAACATATTCCCAAAGATTGGTCTCTAAGGAGCTGAAAAACAGCTCATCTTTTAGCAAAGTTAAGCAGACTGTGTGTATTAAGAGAGCCCCAAATGAACCTGGCCTTGAAAGTAAAAAAAAAACAAAGGAAACACAACCTATTTTTTCCTCCTTTTTTTTTCCTCCTTTAATCTTCTATAGGGGCACTCATACCACCTTGAAAGGATTTTTGGGAGTCTGAATCTCCAACATCCATCTCTGAATCCCCCCAAGAGGTAAACAAAGCAGCATAAGAATTTGGAGATTCAAAAGATTCATTTTTAGAAACAACCCAAGCCTTCACATGTCTATTTGACCGATGTGGAGGAAGGGAAGATACTCCTACACTGTCCCTAGTAGGTTGTTCTGGTTCTGTAGTATCAGTGTAACAAACAGGATCTAGAAGATTTACCACTTCTGCTTCGATTTTGACAATACTAGCTGGAACTACAGAAGGGGAAGGTGAAGTAGGAGGAGGGGGGGACAAAGGGGCCCTGAACTGGGAAGCCAAATCTAAGGATTCCTGCTGAAGAGGGGGGGCCATTTCCTTAGTCTCCACTTTTTTGGAAACTGCATCCTGGGCCTGCTGAATGATTAAGTCTGTACTACCACAAGAGGCCTTATTTTTAGTGGCCCAAGGGCAATCTATAAAAGCATGGCCAAAATCCTCACATAAGTCACACTTCATGTGGTTCGCATACTGCATAGTGATATGACCCACTTCCCCACAATTATCACATCTCGGCTGGTCACACACGCTAGAAAGATGAGATTTAGCTCCACACTTATAGCATGCCCTGGATTACCCACTGTAAAAACATACTCCTCGATCTCTCCCCAACATAAGGCCTTTGGAATATGCTCAATTCTGGAATCCGTTTGTATAAGCTTCACCCTATATTTCCACCCACCAGTCCAAAACTGCTCAGAGTCCAAAATAGGGTCTGGATCACTTAGTATATCACATTTTTGTGAAAGCCAATAAGTAATATTTTCCACATGGACCACCTCATTCCTAAACATCACTTTGACATTTTTGATTAAAAACTTAGAAAGTGGAATTACCAAGAAGGGGATCCATATAGGGGAAAATTTAACTTGCCCATAACGTTCCCAGAAAAGGTCTAAATCATAAGCTGAATGAAAACTAATGTCAAAATTATCTTCCCCGGAAATATTTATAAATGCAAAAACATCTCTTGGTAAACATTTAAGTGATTCCTTAATTAAATATTTCCCCACACAATGTCTATCGGGCCTGACATCCAGGCCACCTTTGTAGTGTATTCTCACTGCGTTCCGCTGAGGTGCAGCTTCCCTTCTAGATTTTGAAAAAAGTTCAGATAAGAGAGGTTTAGTTATAGGCTCCGAAGCCCCCACACTCTCTTTTTGCGCTGAAGCCTGTGATCCTGAAGCCAAGTCCACCTTTGGAAAAGGTTGTAGATCAGGTACAGATGTTTGTACCGGCATAGCTGTAGCAGGAAAAGTAGAAGGGATACTCTGTAAATTAGTCTTTGGCCACCACTCAGGAGTCTGAAGATTAAGTGAAGGATCCCAGGCTGAATCCGGGGTCCAAATCCCTGATGGGCCCTTCTCCCATCCAGCTCCCTGTAATGCTTTCTGAGGAGACCAGGAAGCACCATGTATACTAGAAACCCCATTTCCTTGATGTATTTGGACAGATTCTGAATTAGCCGCACATTTTTTAGACTGGGAAAACTCCTGTGCAACAGCTGTAGACCCTTGTAGTAAAGGTGCATTGTGTTTAGGGGTAACTAGCAGAGAAAAACTAAATTCAGTCACTCCTTGTTGATCATTAACCTTTGTTTGATATGATATAAGATGGGCCTCAGTCTGTGCAGTGCCAGAAGGCGACTGTGGATGGAACACAAAACCCGATTCCTTTGACAAAGTTATAGCAGTTTGAAACTTTGAATCCGCATGTTGCAGCACTGAAGCCACAGTAGGCCATTTGAAAAGTTCAGAAAAAGCCAAAACCGGCTCACGGACAATGGCAGTCTCAAGAGATGTGCCTGGCTTTTGGCACTCACTATTCTCAGAGATTAACCTGCCAGCCGGCACACTCATTTCAGTTTTCCAAGCCTTGGAAGAAACATTAACGCACTTACCAGTCTTCTTTAAAGGGAGCTGACCGACGACTTCCTCATTCCTGCTGTCAGTATTCGCTGGCAGCTTGTCAGACTGCTCAGCTGAGATAGCATGTGACTTAGAGCTTTGCAAAACAAGCGGCACAATATATGAAATTTCCACCATGGTTTCTTTGCCTTCACTCTGTAAATTAGAATTTCTTTCAGTTCTTAATAACTCCGTTGTAGACCTCTCTGGTACCAACAGCTCCAGTACCGATACAGCTTCATGAAAAACCTTGTCTCCTTCATCAACCGGCATTTTCAACACGGCATCAGAAAAAACATCCTCTGCTAGTAGTGAAGCCTTCCCCACTACTAGACACGCATCCACCTCCTCCAACAACTCTCCCAGAGTGGCCATCTCCCACAGAGATGGCTGTCCACCCACACGTGAACCAGACGAATCCATAGCAGGAGAAGTAGGCTGAAAAGCAGGAGCTGGAACCTGGGGACAGAGAGCAGCATTTCCACCACCTCCACCAGGATCTGGAACAGCAGCCATCTTGGAGTCACCAGCAAAAGGGTCCCCTCTGCTTACAGGAAGCAGAGTAGGGGAATTTCCCCGGTGTCCTGGCCAAATTTCCCTCATTTATTAAAAATACCAACAGCTTAATCTGGTTCAAGGTCAGTTGGCATTCATCTGTATCCCCCTCCCCCCGGGGTAATGCCTGAAAATAGGCAGGATTTGTCTAGTGCACTTACCCGGTCAACAAAAACAAATAAATAAATAAATAATACACTATAAATGATGCCCCAATCCCCAAGGGTGTTACGTAAGGGTGAGAATTACAGAAAAAATATTGGAAATGTAAGCTGAATTATGTTTAACTATTAAATTTTTTCTATGTTGTCCCAACAGTGTAAGGGGATCTTTAAAGAGGAAATTGTTTAACCAGGAAAGGCACACTAAGCCACAGCTTGTTTCCAGGTGCGACCTGGGAGCATGAGGAAGTTAAACGACTTGCTCTGGGTCATGCAGTATGCAGGTGGGGGTTGATGAGATTCAATCCCAGGTCTCCAGGTTCAGTGCTATTAACCACTACACTAAATTGCCTCCTCCTCTTTAAGCATTCTACTGTAGTGTCTTCTAGTCTCTAAACAATACAATTGCTGACCACCCAGCTGGCAACTTCAGAGCCCCCCTGTGAGAATTCCTGCTTGCCCATCCCCCAGTGGCAGATGGAGCTCTGATCACCAGCTGGCAACTTCAGTGCCCCCTTGTCAGCATTCCTGCTAGACCCCCATCTGGCAGCAGATAGAGCTCTGACCACCCAGCTGCAACTTCAGAGCCCCCAGTGAGCATTCCTGCTCACCCCCTCAGTGGCAGATGGAGCTCTGACCACTCAGCTGGCAACTTCAGAGCCCCCCATGAGCATTTCTGCTTACCTCTGGTGGCAGATGGACTCCAACCACCCAGCTGGCAACTTCAGAGCCCCACTGTGTGCATTCCTGCTTGCCCTCCTGGTGGCAGATGGAGCTCTGACCACTCAGCTGGCAACTTCAGAGCCCACCTTTGAGCATTCCTGCTCACCCCCCATGGCATATCGAGCTCTGACCACCCAGCTGGCAACTTCAGAGCCCCCCCTGTGAGCATTCCTGCTTACCACCCCAGTGGCAGACGGAGCTCTGACATCCAGCTGGCAACTTCAGGTATGCATTTGAGTGGACTCGGTGTCATGCGCTACCTGCTTTTTTCAAAATTGGTGCCATTTCCTCTCATAGCCACAGTATTTTCCCTTTCGGACAAGTGTTCCTGTTGCACAGATTTACTGCATTTAAAACTTGATCTTTAGTTTGCTTTAAATTCTACAGCTTCTGCCCTGTGCTCTAGGGATTGATTTTATAAGGGGGATTTTATAAGGGGAATGTATACTACAGTTTTAAATCTTAAGGGGGATTTTATAAGAGGATTTTGTACTACTGCTTTAAATCTTGGCCTCCGACCCGTGCTAAAGATCGATTTGTTAGGGGGACTCTGTGCTACTGTTTTGAATTCTAGTTTCTGTCATGTGCTACAGATCGTCTTGATAAGGTGGATTTTTAAATAGTGTGCTCCCAGGAGATTTAATTTACTTTATTTCTGTGTGACTGCTGTATTTTTTTTTTCAAAAGCAGGTCTACAGAGCTTTACCCCCTGGAAATTTTAAACTACCCTATTTGTGTGGGAGTGATATCTTACTGCATTTTCCATGGAGCTTGTACTGATTTAATTAATTAGACCACACTTGGACTGCTTATCTGAACTAGATCCCTATCCCCCAATTTTGATCTGAGGCTTTGGCTTTATGAATTTAAAACTAACTCCACTTTGCCTGCAGCACAGCTCACAGACTGTAACTAGAGCTGCTTCCTGCCTCCCGACCTACTTTGCCTAATCCCCTCTACCTCTTTCTCTCTTTTCAGACCCCCCCGCCGTGAGCATTCCTGATCACACCTTCAGAGGCAGAGGGAGCTCTGACCACCCAGCTGGCAACTTCAGGTACGGATTTGAGCAGACTCAGCATCCTGCGCTACCTGCTTTTTTCAAACTTGGTGCCATTTCCTTGCATAGCCATGGCATTCTCCTCTTGGGACAAGTGTTCTTGCAGCACAGATTTACTGCATTTTAAACTTGATCTTTAATTTGCATTAAGCTCTACAGCTCCTGCCCTGTGCTCTACCTGCTGATGCTGCACATCAGCTCCCCACCCGCCCCACCACGCCCACCCTTTTCTGCCCTTTCTTTTATAGCCACTGGTGGTGAAGGACTGGCGCTCAGCTTAAAGTATATCTCCCCAATTGTCCATCTGCAGATTATACCAGGCCACCCCTAGGGGGCAGTGATACAACGATACATATCCTAATCGTTTGTCTTCCTCATTCAAACTGCCCAGAGTGAATAATCTAATATGCTGTGTCTCGCCATCCATCAAGAAATTATTTATCTCTCCTTGTAGTACACAATTCCACTCTTCTGCTCTGACAACACTGTGTCTGTGTGCACATCCCGATACCTATCCCCTTAAATTACCCAGCTTCTTTAATAACTACACTTCCTCTTAGCCAGGACTACCACTCTGGCCAGCATCATTTGGTCTCCCTTCCCTACCACGTCTGTTATCTGTTATCTCAAGACCCTGAGATGTACTTCCTTGCCTGTATACTCTGTTCCATGTGGACCTTCCATCTCACAGCTACCTACCTCCCACTATGTGTAGGTCACCAGGAATAGCACCACTCCCATGATTTTGCTCACTTGAATCTCATTGCCTCTGGACCAGCAAATATCTGTCCACTCTGGTGCTTCCCATCAAAATCCCTATGAATTGTCCGCTGCCTACTCAGATGCTTGCACTACCTCCCCCAAAAAGCCTCTAACAGAAGAGACCCACTGCATTGTCTTCTTTGGGTCTCCATCCTCCTTATCCTTCTTGTTGGAGATGTTGAACTTGATCCTGGACCAGCTACCCACAGTCACTTAGCACTTCTTCCTTGTCCACTACCAATGATCTCAAAGTCACTCACTTTAATATCTACAGTCTCTTCCTCAATTTTGCTGAACTTACTGTCTGGATTGCCCACTACAGCCCTAATGTTCTGTGCCTGTCAGAAACATACTACCTCTGACTCAGCCCTCACTGTTCCCAACTTTAGCCTACTGCATCACGACCATACTGGTAAAAAACATGGTGGTGGTCTACTGGTGTATTACAAAAGCCACCTCAATATATCTTTAGTCCCATATAATGTAGCTCCCACCTCAGTAACCTGTGAATTTCTTCATGGGCTACGCCTCCTAGGGAATGCCAAAAAAGTCCATGCCTTCTGTGTCTATAACCCTCCTAAGCAGGGTGTCAAAGGGCTCTCTTATCTGCTAGATAATATTAGCCCCAAAATCTCCTCAAATGAAGTACTTATATGTGGTGACCTCAACCTAAACTGATCTGGAGTCAATGTCAAGCAGTATGAATCACTGCTGGCAGTCCTTGGCCTTACACAACTCATCAGTGAACCCTTGCGAACCTCCATGCATGATGGTTGTAGTTCGCTCCAGGACTGGATCCCAACAAATCAGCTCAACTAGATCTCCGCATCTGGGTTCCTCCCTGATTCTATATACAACCATTCCCCCATTTTCTGCATTTGGAGAGTCTGCTCCCCTAAAGTGCTTCACAAAATTATACAAGTAAGAGACTATTCCCATTTTAACCCTGAACTCTTTCTTCATGACCTTGATCTTGCAGACTGGTCCTTGGTACTCTCCGCTACTCAGGCCACTGCTGCTCTTGACCACCTCCTTAATGTCCTCCACCCTCTACAGAACAAGCATGCCACTTGTATCCGAAAGAGAGTTAGAGGTACTATCACAAATGGGTGCATGGTGACCTGCTCTCTCTTTAGAAAGCCAGAGATATGCTCTGGGGCAGATATAAAGCCTTGAACAATCTATCTGAATTCCACAAATACCAGTGACTACATAATAACTTAAAAAAAAGCCATACTAGCTGCAAAGATTGAGTACTGCAAGAGTGCCCTGCTATCCTCTGCCAGGGACCTATGGAACTTTTGGCACACCGTCAAATCTGTTTTTGGCAGTTATAGCAGATGTGAGAGTGGGCATAAGATTGTGGGTGGCAAAAACTGCAACAATGCTGCTACCATTGCCAATGCCTTTAACAGTCAATTCTCCAATCTTTCAGCAATCTTTCAGCTTATACCACACTGTTCACCAGTGACAATGCCCAGATACCTGCCCCCAGTTGTATCACCCTTCCAGTACCCCCCAGTCCACCCTCCTCTCTATCTTAACTCTCTCACAGTGAGAGAAACTTACAAACTGCTCACTGGCCTCTCACTCTGTGAGAGTGCTGGTCATGATGGCCTTGAACCTAAATTCCTCAAGATAGGTGCCCCCTTACTTGCCCTACCTATCTCCCATGTTCTTAATTTATCCATGACCACTGGTATTGTCCCACCTATCTGGAAAATAGCTACAGTGGTGCCTGTATTCAAACAGGGTGATCAGAAATGTATAGAAACTTACCACCCCATAGCCACCATGTCTGCTGTTAGCAAGATACTGGAAAAGGTGGTGGAGAAGCAGCTGTCAGACTACTTGACTAACTACGCCTTACTCTCCCCTAAACAACACAGATTTCGTAAAGGTCATAGTACTGGTACAGCCCTTGCCAAGGTGACCTCCAAAATTAGGACAGCCATGGACCACAGCAAGTTATCGGGGGTTACCTTTGTTGACCTCTCCAAGGCCTTCAATCTAGTAAATCACACCCTACTCTGTACAAAGTTTCACTCCCTTGGCGTGTCTGGCCCTGCCCTAAACTAGTTCTCCAACTACCTTACAGGTAGGCTACATCTTGCTAAGTGCAACACAGCTCTTTCTGCTCCTGTTCCTGTTACAGTTGGTGTCCCTTAAGGGTCCATTTTAGGCCCTATTCTTTTCTCTCTTTTCATTAATGACTCTCCTTTGGTCCCTAACCATATTAACACTACCCTATACACTGATGATATGATTCTCCTGGCCAGCTCGACTGATATCCATGCTATAAATCAAAATCTACAAGATGATTTCAATAAGCTGTAGTACTGGCTATTGGCAAACAAGCTTGTACTAAACCTAAAGAAAACGTAGCTCATGCTCTTCAGTTCCTGTGACAAGCTTAAGCACATTCCTGCCTCACTACAGGTTCTGAGTCTTGATGGGGCCCCAGTTGGCATCTCATGCTCCTTTATATACCTTGGAGTCACACTTGACCCACAGTTAGACCTCTCCCTACATATTCAAAATGTGTGCCGGGCAACAAGCATCAAACTTGGCCTTGCATATAGGGCTTGGAGGTCCCTTACTGAAGCAGCACGAATTGCCCTTGCCAAAGGAATACATCTTCCCTCCCTTAGTTATGGGCTGACATGCTTTCCACTTGCTGCTAAAGCTAGCCTTTCAAAATGGGATGTGGCCTATAATAATATTTTCCGCTTTGCTCTCGCCAACCCTCATCTCACCCATCACTGTGAGTTATATAACAAACTCCACTGGTTGTCCCAGAGTAATTATCGCTGTTATGTCTTGGGCTGTTTCATCAACAAAATAGTCCAAAACACCAGCCCTCCTGCCCTGTCTGAACTCTTTCAGCCAGTGCCGCCATCATACCAACTCTGGTCTTTAGAGTTGGAGTACCTCCTTGTCCCAAAAACTTGTACCGTCTCTGTCGATCATGCCTTTGCTGTCTGTGCCCCTTATCTCTGGAACTCCTTACCACTTCTCATCAGATGTACCTCCACCTGTCCCTTGTTTAAGAAATCCCTATGGACATACCTAAAGTCTGCCTCAGCTTGCATCCATTCCTAGGCTCCCTAGGGACTCACCTGAAGTCTGCCTTAGCCTACAACTGTCCCTAGGTTGCCTGGCATCTCCAACCTTCAGTCATGGTGTACTCTAACCAATACTATGTCTGCCAGGCCCCTGCCCCTCCAAACCATAAATGGTGACCATGTACCCTTATCTACCCTTGCACCGTAGGAGTTTATGTGATAGTGGCGAAAGCCTCAAGGCAATTGCCATTATCACAAAGTCAGTGTGCCAAAAAATTTATTTTGCCACGCTGACACCCCAGTGCACAGCAAAACAGCATCGGGGACTTAGTTTTTTAATGTTTTATGTGCACCCCCCCCCCCCACTTAAGGATTCTCAACTCCAGGGGGGTGCATTTCTGGGGTGAAAAACATTAAAAAAAAAAAGGTTCAGGCCGGGTGCAACAAAAACGCACCACCACCCAGACCTAGTACCTTGCCTACCAATGCCACCAACCCACCCACCACTCCATGGGGTCGGCTTGGCAGCCCACCAAAGCACTACCCCTCATGTACCCTCCCACCACTCACTGTGCGTGCTCACTCTCCCCCCACACACAAACGTATAGAGACATCCTATCTCTATATTCACTGACCCAATCCATCCGGCTGCCCTACCCTACCGTCACCCTGCAGACATGCGCCGGTGATTGGGTTGCCATTATTGTAGGTGCCCAATCACCTACGCTAATATCTCATGCTACCCACCTTAGCACTTACTCTTCCTAGTATAGGAGTTATTGCACCCTGTCCTACCTCTAGTGCTCTTGTATACATTACATGAATATGTATATTTACATTTTCTGTTTGATTGTCCTCACCACTGCACATATTATTTTCCATGAAATGTTTATTACCTTTTTACTCTTTGATTGTCCTTGCCACTGTGCATATGTTCTTGTTTACACTGTTCACTGCCTGTACATTGCTTCCTTGTTGTTGTTATACTGTTTGTACACTTCCCTTGTAATAGTCCAGGTTGTGCCTGAAAATAGGCATTCTTTGTCTAGTGTGCTCACCCGGTAAACAAAAGCTAAATAAATAAATAAAAATGTGTCACTTTCTAAGATCACTTACAGAAGTAGCTGCAGCTGTGAGCTGTGTATGATAAGCCACAATGAGCACATACTTATAGTACATGCATACTGTACTAACATTCCATCCCTCTGATACCACCCTGACTCTTGCTGACCTTTCCTTTCTCTCTCTCCCTTTTTCTCTGTTTCTTTGGTAGGCTATTTGTTCTTGGGGATCTTAACACTAATTGTCTGACCTTTTTATCTAAAAACTTGCTTAGTAAATTCAAGCCCTAAATCACAAGAAACTCATTACTGAACCAACACTCCTGAACCCTCCCTCATAGACTGCATCCATGCTACATACCCCACCACATGAGACTCCATCCACCCCAGGTAATAACTGTCCCATCTTTCTCTCTCTCTCTCTTTCCTGCCTTTGTGAAAATGTAGGATAAATGTGCCTTCTTCCAGCAATCTTCCCTTTCCGACTCCCTCACCTTCCTCTGCACTTTCCAGTCTGGCATCAAAAATCAGTTTTCACAATTGCGCCACTTATACAGCTCACTGATTATCCTGAAGGGAATAGGCAGAGTCTGCTTACTGCTACCAACTTTATTGACCTGTCTAAGGCATTCAATATTGTTTCACATCCACTAGTACCTGTAAAACATGTAGGAACAGGTCTGTCTGACTTTTAAGTCAGAAACATAAAAACATAGAAAATGCCAGTAGAAGTCAGCTCTGTGGAGCTGAGCAGTGGGGCGCCCACTCAGCATGCTGGCAACCTGGATTCATGACCCGCACCCAAAGCAACTGGAGTGAAGACCAGTGGAGAAGGTGAACAGCATCTGTGTAGATGCTCTCAACTCTGGGAGGAGGGAATAGCTTTGCACTACACTTGAGCAGCTCCAGGTGGTGGGCTGGCTGAAGCACACATGGTGGTGTGGGCAGGGCCAGCATTAGGCATCCACAAAACCCGCAGACATTTTTGCCAGCCTGAGTCATTCACTTTCATTCTTTTTAAAGCTGCATGAAAGCACCTGCAAACTCAGTGCCTCACAGACAGTGGCAGCCATAGACAGTGTACACTAATACATAAAACATTTCACCAAAGAGGCATCAATTTGATCTCTTTCCCAGAGCCACTGCCATTTCTGTTGTTCCTTTATTTGTTCTGTCCTTTACTTGCAGACAACAGCACATGCCATGTTGTCCCCAGTCAGCTATTTTGGGTGGCGTGTGGCAGGGTAGTAGACTGTACCAAGCAGAGAGGGGGGTGGGAAAGGACTAGAGCTGGGGAAAAGCCATTATTACCGTATCCATCAAGGGAGCAGAATGGTGACTATCAGCAGATTATTTAGGGCCAGGCAGACTCCACATTTGATTAGCTAGGTCCACTGTGGGGGATAGATCTGAGGGCTTTTTGAACAGAGATAAATCCAACAAGTTTGGGGCATTGCTATTTTGCTTTTGACCTGGATGAATAAGTGGTGATTAAATGGATGGCATCAAAATAACACAAGTAGATATGGAGCAGTGGCGATCAAGTGGAGGCACCTGAAGACTATTGTAGCACAGTACTTCAGTGGTGGGGAGACACAGTGTGGACAGGATGACTCAGCAGACCACAAAGACCTCTTACCATTATCATAGCAATTATTGAGTTTATTTCTTTTGTTTTCACCTGTCTCAACAGAGATGGCATACTGATACCCGTGAGAAGTGCAGAGACTCAAAGAGTCAACAGTGAAGCAAGCCCAAAGGCCACTCAAGCCTATTTGTTTTCTGCAGTTGGACTGTTGGTAAAAAAAGTAGTCTTCAGTGGACACACAATCAGCTTTAGACAGTCCAGATCAGAAAGAATAATGGGTATCTGTCTGCCTTGGCTAGGAATGGGGATACCTGGACTGGAGCATTTTATGGGGCTGCTAGCAAAATAATTTAATCTGTTTAAAGACTGACTATTGTACAGCATATTTTTATATCTAGTACAACAGAAAGAGAGACAGTAGTACAGAGAGACTCCCTTTTTTCGATTTAAAGAAGCTCTTGCACTGCACAAATAGGTTCTAGACAAGGAATATTTCAGTGCAAGCACTCTGTTTTGATGAAACTCTGATTAATAAATCCTATCCTAGCTGGCAGTGCCAGTCAAGTGTGTTAGATGTTGCTAAACCAAGAGCTATGTTTCTTTACTTGGTGTGTTAAGAAAATGAACAAAAACATAGAAACATAGACAAGAGATGCAGCGAAATTTAATTTCACTGACGGAATTCCAGGAAAATCGCAAATTTCACAGTGTGAAATATTTCATGAAATTTGTGCATTCTGTGAAATATTTCACACGTGAGAAATGTGGAATTTCACCCATGAAATGAGGAATTTCAGTAACAAAATGCAAAATTTCACCCGCCAGTGGCAAAATTCTACCATTCACCAGCAAAATTCTGCATTTCACCAGCAGAATTTTGCATTTTGCACCCACGAAATATTTTGTGAAATGCATGAATTTTGTCAAATATTTCACGTAATGAAATTTGAAGATTTTGACCATATCCAACATAGACACTTTGAATTTGTTGGTAATTAAGGACCACTTGGCCCACCTAGCTTGCCCATTTCTCCCTGCCTATAGTATCACTGCAGATCCCACTTGATATCTGGCCCATTCACCCACCCCCTTCCCTTTCCACAAGATTCCCTTATGCCTATCTCATGCATTCTGAAATCCCACCACTGTTTTCACCCCACCACCTCTTCTGGATGACTGTGCCAGAAATCCACCACTCTTTGTAAAGAAGTATTTCCTCTCATCTCTACTGAATCTACCACCCTCCAACTTCATAGCATATTCCCTTGTTCTTCAACACTTTTCCTTCTGAAAAATACGTCCCTCCTATACCTTTAAACAAATAAAATTAATTCTGTTCTCCTTCTAAACAGGCACAGCAGTAACTGAATGAAATACAGGTAAACAATGCTTACAATTGTAAAAATTACATTTATTATGATTATAGACAAACACTGGAGTGAGATTCTCAGGCTGACACATATATAATTGCATGGGAATGGGTAGGTTGTATATTGAAAGTAAATTGTTTTATGAGCACGGATATGTTTTAAGGTAGAACACTGTTGTACGTGATTAACAATGTGAAAGCATATTTTAAAATGAGGGATGGACATTATGATGTGAAATAACTTTTCTTCATGCATTTTAAGAACAAAGCTGAAGAAGTGGAGAAAAAATAAGATAAAAGACCCCAAAAATTTAAGGTAGTTTATTTTGGATTGCATTTTTTCATATATGTATGAAAGTGGTGACTTTTCCATTGTTAACATCTAAGACAGGAACGTCATATAAATAGGATTTCTATCCTAATTTAAAATGAGATGTCATTTTGTGTTCTGTATAAAAATGAAAGTTTTTACTACTGCTACATTTTATAAGAAACCTATATGCCTAACATGCAATATTATTAGTACAGGAATAACTAATAATTGTGGTTACATGCTAGGTGCTTTACAGGAGGGGAAAAGGCATTGCATTTGATTGAATTTCCATAGATGTGACTGGAGTACATAATAATGTGGAGATATTTAATACTTATTTACCGAACCGTTTTGAATACAATATAAGTCATATGAAATTTTACTTTAGAACCAAAACCAGTATAACCCTGAGGAACTAGAATTTCTCTGAAACGTTGGTTATGATTTGTGCACCTGTTTTCCTTTCTCCTAAATAACTGCTGCTCAGAATAATATAATTTTTAAGTTAAGGGTGAGTGGGCTGTGTTTTTATAATGTGTTTTTTCATTTACTGTTGCTTGGATTGGAATTGGCTACTCCCTTATTAAGTTTTCTTTATTTCCAAGGTTGGCTGTACTGGAAGTTCTTCTATTCCAGAAATTCACCACTCTTTCTGTGAAAAATACTTCCTCACATCTCTACTGAATCTACTCCCTCCAGCTTCTTAACATGCCCTCTTGTCCTTGAGCACCTCTTTTTCTGAAAAATATTTCCCTCCTGTACCTTATTTACCCTCGTGAGGTATGTAAAGGTCTCTATTATATCTCCCACTCCCTCCTGGTTTCCAAAGTGTACATATTTAGATCCTTAAGTCTCTCCTCTTAGGGCTTCTGATGCACCCTGCACCATTTTAGTTGCCCTCTTCTGGACCACCTCCACCCTGTCTATGTTCTTCTGGAGATATTGGCCCCGATATTCAGAAATGTGCCTGGCAATGGTGCAAGTAGTGGTGCAGTGCAACTGAGATGCATGTGTGCAACTAAGGGATATATTCAAAGGCGACGAGCCATGGTGCATCTCCTCTGAATATAGCAGATAATGAGTATGGTGCAAATAGGATGCTCCAGTGCATCTCCCCCAGACAGGGCTGAATACCAGGAATGGGAACTGCACCAGCTCAACAGAGGTATGCTGTGCACGAATTCTTGATATTCAGCCGGCTGTATGCAAATGGGGCCATAATGTATGCAAGGTGCAAAAGGGACCATTTGCATGTCATTATGGCCCCATTTGCATGAGATGTGCAGGGCTGGCCAGCAAAATATGCATGGTGTCCTGCACAGTGAGTGGTGCTGCCAGAGGGGGCTAGTGGCACCCCATCCACCCACCAACACAGGACCACCTGCCCCCCCCATCATTGGCAGGCAGTATCAAATCCACCCACATACCACCCAGATGACTGCCAAATGACAGCTTACAGTATCAGCCAGTGCATACTGTAATAATCATTCACAAAAACATGAATGAATGACTTCATTCACATTTTTGTGAATGACTATTACAGTATGCACTGCAAGCCTATTGATCCTCAGTGTGGACCAATAGGCTTACAGCTGATACTGTAAGCTGTCATTCGGCGAGCAGCCGGGTCTGATGCGGGTGGGTTTGATGCTTCCTGCCGATGATGGGGGAGCTGGTGGGAAGGGGGCCCTGTGTGGTGGGGGGCCACTGGACCATCAGGGATTACATTACGTAGGGTAAACCTGTGATCAGGGTTATGGGTGGGGTGGGGGTGCCACTGGTCTACAAGGGATTTGTTTCATTATTATTACTTGCAATCATGGCTATGAGGTGGGAGGGGGTACCAGTAGACTACCAGGGAAGTCTGTATTTATTATTCCATGAGATTACAGCTACAGGGAGGGAGAAGAGTACCACTGGACCACCAGGGCCATGCGTGGCTGCTTGTGCATGGTGTTGGGGAGGTTGCCACTCATGGCTGGTGGCTGCTGTGTTGTGCATTGCAGTACAGCAGCACACCTGTGGGTAGCTGGCACTCAAGCCATATTTTCTGGGCTCAATTTTGGGCCCAGGTATGTGGCACATCTCAGGGTAGTGCCAGCATATGTGCCACACATCCCGGGCTAAATATCAGGATGTGCACATATGTATGGGCACACCCCCTTGGTATGCACTGCATACATTATCTTTCAACCCCAGCTCATCAGGACTTGCGCTGCACAAGTCCTTCCATTGAATATTGCACTGGGGTGCATTTCTGGGGTTGCGCTGGTGCAACTCAGTTGCACCAGGTGCATCCCCTTTGAATATCTGGGCTATGGTCTCCACAATTGGATACAGTACTCTAGGTGGGATCTTACTAGTGATCTATACAGAGGCAATACCACCTTCCTCTTTCTGCTGGTGATAACCCTCCATATGCACCCCAGAATCCCACTATCCTTCCCGAGTGCCTTGTTGCACTGCCTGGTCACATTTAGGTCATCCAACATGATCACCCCAGGTCTCTTTCCTTCTTGGTGGCCATCAGTCCCACTCCTCCCATTTTGTACTTTGTATAATGAAATAAAAAAAACATGATAGCCACGTACAAAGAGCTGGCCTGCTAATATTATGTTCCTTCTCATGCTAACTGCAGAATGTGTTCTCAGAGTCATATCATTTACCTGTGGTAAACAAATTTTTACAGTTGATTGGAAAATGTGAGATGGGAACGTTATTACATTTAGGACAAAAGAAATGGTGTATAGCTTGTGTTTCCAAGTCACCTATACTGTGTAGTTGTGAGTGAAATGCATAACTTAAAGCAGATATAAGTCTGATTTTCTTGACAGAAAAGGTGTGCGATGTAGGGACCTGTGTTCAGGCACTAAACATTTAAGCACAAGATGGTGGCTAGTTCTGCACCACATGGAGTATACAAAATCCAGTGGCCAAATGATAAATGACCATTAAAAAAACCTATAGCTGCTAAAATAGTGCTTTTAATTGATTGACTAAATAGCCACAGAGCTTAACATGCCCCAGGTATTGTCATTTCTACATATTATACCCTAATGTCAGTTTTTGCAGCAGATATTTCCATGGTGTCCACTGACAAGAAAGTGTGCCATTCTTTATGACACCTATAGTGTTTGATGTGCAGAACAATGCTGTGTGATCTGTGAATTACCGTATTTCTCAGAAGGGGGATGCAATAAAAATGCATGGTTTCTGAAAAAATCACAGCTCAGTCCGAACCGTTTGGCTTTCAGGTTCTATGTATTGCATTTGCCTAATCAAGAGAACATGAGCATGGCAGGCAACTTTTGTGTGTGATCTAGTAAGTTGTTAGAACACTATTGTGGGAACTACTAAGTCACAGGTTCAATCCCCAACAGAGCCAAACACTCACTGTGTGTCCATAGCAAGTCACTTAACCTCCCAGAGCCCCAGTCCATCTAGCTGCAGTAATAGAAAGAAGCAGGACCCCACTGAAAATGGGATGTCACATATCTGCTCGGCTGAGTAAATAAATAATAAAATTAATGCACAATGATTGTAAGTTAGGCTTAAATATGAGATTTGGCACCTAAGTGTGCACTGGTATTTTAATTCCATAAAATTCAAGTAAAATATGAGCCACACTATCTGTAAAAAGATAATTGGGTGGGGGGGCTGTCATTAATTTTGCTGGGGCCCCCAAAATCCTAAAACTGGCCCGGGGTGTGGGTGACCACACACTGCCGTGAATCCTTCCCAGAATGCTGCAGACATGGCAGCCGTGATGCAGGAGGGAGGGATGGATGAAGGAAAGGGAGGAAAACAGAAATGGCTGGCCTGTGGTCTGGTCCAGTGGCATGGAGGGCTGAGGGATTGATGTATTACCTCCTGTCATGCCAGTGGCCCATGTTCATGGTGCGAGTGGGTTGCTGGGGGTTGGCCAGGGAGAGAGAGGATTGAGCAACCGGAGGACAACTCTTCTTTCCCAGGGAGGATGGCTTGGAAGTCTTGCTGAATGGCTACCCCCAGATGGAGGCCTGAGGTGAGTGAAGGTGAGGGACACCATAGGAAGGAAGGGTGCTGTGGACCCCACAACATGCGCATACCTCCATGCATGCATGCTGATGTGTGCACCACAGCAACAGGGAGGGACATAAAAAACAGAAAATAGGGAGATGGTGGTAGGCTATATGATGCCTGGTCCCTGCTTCCAACCCATGGCTCACCAGGCAAAATTGGACTTGTGCACTGGGGGGGATGCCCTCCCCTCCTTGAACCCACCATCATAGGGGAATCCATGGGGTTTCACTACAGTGATGCAGCCCCCATAAGGTGGATGTGAGTCCTCTCAAGGGGGGGGCAAAGTCACCTGCTAGCAGGAGTCCCTGGGGACAAAGAAAAGAGAAAATAAAATGTCTGCTCCACAGCACTGGATGATGGCCTCCAGCAAACCTCTCCACACCACCCCCGACCACCTTGCACAACATGCCTGCCCCTCCAGTTGACAACCCCACTAGGTGCTTCCTCCCTGGTAGCCATGAGGAGCCCCCTGGCAGGGATTAGCTGGACCACATGGGATGTCAGAGATCTTGGGGGAGCCTGAAGGTAGGTATGACAGTGAGGGTTGAGTCCAGCAGGCAGAGGGACGAGCATGAGAGAGTCCAAAGGAGTGGGGCTGCAGGGAACCCAGGAGCAGCAAAAAAAAAAGAAAAGAAAATGCCAGCAGAAATAGGCCTGACAGCCCACTTAATCTGCCCTTTGTTGGTTCTGCTCTTACAGTACCTGTTTGAAAATTACTTAACCCAAGTAGGTGATGCCCTCACACCCTTCCCACTTTCCATTTCATTAAGAGTACCCCAGAACTCTATCCTGAGCCACATCCACTTCTACATCTTTCTTAATGACCTCTCTTCAGAATGTTTTGATTCCAGACCCTCTCTCCTCAAGCTGGAACGTGCTCTTACTCTTGCACAATTTTAACAACATTTAGAGCTGCTTTCACTACAATTGACAGTTGCTAAGTACTTTAAGAATGGCCTACATGACCTTGGACTTTAGAATTATCTGGTCAGACTTCACACTGTTCCTGTCTTAAGAACTTTAGATGGCTTTCCACCAGTGAAGTTCCTCATTTTAAATATTTCCTGCTGTGGTAGGATCAAAGCCCTCTCTTCTGTTACTGACCCAAAGAGGTCAAATCACAAGAGAGGGAGATCATGAGTGGGGTACCACAAGGATCTGTCATGGGTCTGGTCCTCTTCAATATGTTCCTCAATGAACATTGGCAAGTAATCCAGGGCAGTTTCTGTCTTATTGCAGACAACATGAAGCTTTGTGGCAGGGTGGACAGCAATGAGAGAATCAGGAAAATGCAAAGTGACATATGAAAGGTAGAGGTGTGGTCTAAGGTTTTACAGTTGAAATTCAACACCCAAAAATTCCAAGATAATGCATGTAGGGAACAAGAACCCTAGGACAGAGTACTTGATGGGTGGGGTGAGACTTAGCACTGTGGCTGATGAACTTTGGAGTCATCATTAATGACTCCCTCAAACAATTGAGTCAGTGTCAACAAGGCATTTAGCAAAGCGAGTAGGATGCTGGGATGTATGGGGAGGAGTATTGATAGCAGAAAGTAAGAGGTAAAACTTCCCCTATATAGATCCATAGTGAGATCACACCAGGATTACTGCACCTAGTTCTGGAAGCCTCACCTCAGTAAGGATAGGGGTAGGCTGGAGACAGTGCAACGCACGGTAACAAAAATGATTCAGGGCCAACAGGGCAGGTCCTGTGAGCAGTGCCTCAAGGCACTGAATATGTACTTACTGGAGACCAGAAGGGAGAGGGGGATGTGATAGAGACATTAATTTTCCTAAAAGGAACTGACAAGGCAAACTGTGGGGAAATATATGGCTTGAATACTAGTTTGCAGTCATGTGGACATGAATGGAAACTGACAGGGAGTAAGTTCAGGAGGTGCATGAGGAAGTAATATTTAACAAAAAGGGTGATGGAGCTATGGAACAGTCTACAGACATATAGCAAAGCGAGTAGGATGTTGGGATGTATGGGGAGGGGTATTGATAGCAGAAAGGGAGAGGTGATACTTCCCCTACATAGATCCATAGTGAGGCCACACCAGGATTACTGCTCCCAGTTCTGGAAGCCTCACCTCAGTAAGGATAGGGGTAGGCTGGAGACAGTGCAACGCACGGTAACAAAAATTATTCAGGGCCAACAGGGCAGGTCCTGTGAGCAATGCCTCAAGGCACTGAATATGTACTTACTGGAGACCAGAAGGGAGAGGGGGAGGTGATAGAGACATTCATTTTCCTAAAAGGAATTGACAAGGTGAACTGAGGGGAACTATATAGCTTATATACTAGTTTGCAGTCATGTGGACATGAATGGAAACTGACAGGGAGTAGGTTCAGGAGGTACATGAGAAAGTAATCATTTACAGAAAGGTTGATGGAGCTGTGGAACAGTCTACCAGCCAAAGTGGCATTCCTAAAACTGTTGGTGGTTTCAAGCACAGCTGGGAGAGAATGAAGTTCATAGTGGTTGCTCAGGGCAGCAAAAACTGAGAGGACAGTGGGTGAAAAGATTGTGAGGACTAGGACCTTGGAGGGACAGTAGGCCCCAGGGCTAAATAAGGAACTCCGGCAGAGTGGATGGAATGCTGGCCTTTTTCTATCATCGTCTATGTTTCTGTGTTTCTACTGACACTATCCTTAAGAAGCTACTTCCCAAGTGTGGTGCTCTGCAATGAAACAAATTCTGTCTTCCACTCCATGTTTGCTGTGAATTTGTCCTTAAGATGATCCTCCTGCTGTTTGACTATGTGGATGTGGTATATGGTCCTGAGTGTGGCAGCTAAGATTTAATGCAAAAAAGTGCAAAATCATGCATTTTGGGGTGCAGGAACCCAGGAAAGGATTACATGATGGGGGGGAACTGATGGTCACCAAACATAAAAGGAATTTGGGGGTAATTATACCTGATGACCAAAAGATGGTCAAACAATGTGCCAAGGTTGTGGGGAGAGCCAGTGGGATACTGAGGTGCACAGAGAGATGTATCACCAGTAGAAAGTAGGAGGTGGTGATGCCACTGTACAGATCATTGGTAAGGCCTCATTTGGAATACGGTGTACAGTTCTGGAAGCCGCATATCCATAAGGATGTAGACATGGTGGAGGCAATTCAAGGAAGGGCAACAAAGATGGTGCAGGGCCTGCACAAAAAGCCATATGAGGAGAGACTGGGAGACTGCAATATGTATACCCTGGAGGAAAGAAGAGGCAGGGGAGATATGATAGAAACCTATAAATATCTAAAAGGCATAAATAGGATACTGGAGGGTAGCATCTTTCAGAAAAGATGCCCAGGAATGAGGGAGCATGACATGAAGTTGGAAGGGGTAGACTAAGGGGAGACTGAGGAAGTATTTATTCAAAGAAAGGGTGGTGTATGCATGGAACAGACTCCTAACATGGTGGGGCAAACACAGTGGGGGATTCAAGCATGCATGGGACAGGCATAGGGGAACCCTAGCAATCGGAATGAGGAGCTAAATCCAGAAATCAGGTAAGGTCTGTGGCTTTTACAGTAGACAGGGAAAATGGGCAGACTAGATAGGTCTAGCAGTCATTATCTTCCATCAGTTTCTATGGTTTTGTGTACAGTGTTTCACCTACCTTTGAATCTACCCTGACTAGTCTGGGCTATCTCTTCCACTCCTTTGACTGCATTTCCTTCAACTGCCCTCCCCCACACCAGCAGCTCCATTTGCTTAGAGCTTTCCTTCCCCTCTCCTGATTGTCACTGCAAATCTTTCTGTGCTTCACTCACATCAAAGTTCTGGTTTTGCTCCCTTCTATGCTACATATCCTCGATCCTACCCCCTTCCCTCCTCCTACTCCCTTTGTTTCAGTCATTCCCATTGCATTGCTATCTCATTCTCTAAAATCTCTTCTGGGCAATCTGCTTTCTCCTCCTGCCTTTCCCTTCTCTGGAAAAAATCTCCCTCTGGTTCTTCAGGCTTCCCCAACTCCAAAATGTCCTCCTTTGTAACTTTTCCAGCCATATCAGCTACTGTAATTAACCTTCTTCCTACCGGACCCCTCCTTTTCTACTTTCAGTTCTCCATCCTCTCTCCTTGCTCCTCCATTACTGCAGATTTCCTGCCCCTGACCCAGTTCACATCTGTACTTGCCTGCCTGGTGTTTCTACTTAGTGTATCAATATCCTTCACTCCTGCCTCTCTTTCCTTGCTCCACTGAGCCTGCTGTAGTTTGAGCACCTTGTTTTTATCCTCCACCCAATTTCTAGCAAGGCATTTGTACTGTATTAGGAACTATTTGCCTTATTCCATTACATTGTTCAATTTTTACCTTATTAAATATGTTGTTTCTGTGCTTTGATTTGCATTATATTACTAGATTGCTGTTATTACATATGTAGACACATAGATGGTGTAAGACAGATAATGAGCAAAAGTCCATCCAGTATGCTCACCTTACCAATCTGTTTCTGATTATTCCCTTGTAGTTATTCAATTAAATTTTAACCATGGGGTAATGCTATCATTATTCACATACCAAGGTAGTCTACTCCATTTATCCTCAACCATTTCTGGGTGGCGGATGCTTGGAAAAGCATCCCAGCAAAAGTGGTGGGGCTAGAACAGTCACAAGATTTAAGAATTCATGGAACAGACACAAGGGAATCTTAGAAGCAAGAGGGTATGTGAAAACCAGAGTTCAAGAAGGGTCTCTGGTGGCAGTGTAGATAGGGAATTTAGGGCTGACTGGGTGGGCCATGTGGTCCTTATCTGCCAACAGCGTCTATGTTTCTATGTATGCTTTTTGCCTTGTTGATGTTTCCCCTGCTAGTTTGTGGTTGTGCCCCTCTCCCTTGATCATGTGATCATTTAGGTTTCATAAATCTGTGGTATTGGTCTTATGTCCTTACATGTATTTTTGAGTTTATATCATGTCCCCCTCTGTATCCTGTCCTTTCATGAGGACACGGTTGTGCTGTCTAGTCTTTCCAGATATGTCCTCCTTTGTTGACCTTGAATCATTTTTGTTGTCTTCACTGAATAGTTTCCAGCCTCTCCTTATCTTTTTTTCAGATGAGGGTTCCAAACCTGCACCCAGTAGTCCAGGTGTGATCGAACAATTGGCCTGTACTCGGCAAATGTACCTTTTTTGTTTCGGCTACTGAAACCCTGTCTGATACACTCCAGTAGCCAATTTTCATTTCCATGTGCATTCTCACATTAAGATGATGATATCACACTACTGTTTGTCATAACCCCAAAGTCTCTTCCTTCTTTTGAAGTTTCAACAGTAACTCCATTATTGCTGCAGTCTATCTACAGATATTTTCCGCCTACATGCATCACCTTGCATTTTTGCCACTGAATTTGAATTGCCATGTTCTGGACCACTGCTCCAGACTTTCCACATTTTTTTCATGTTGTTGGGCCTGTATTAGTGTCCACTCTGTCATAGTGTGTCATGCCCATCTGCAAAATTCTCATATTACAATGCAACACTACCAATTTCTTATGTACCTATTTTTTGGTTAGAGCTTTGCATTTATTGTACTTACTCTTCTGTTATCCCCCTCCCCAGTTGCAGTTGGTAATGAGCTTCAGCTCAGTGTGCCTTACCTGGTCACCAATTTCCAAATAAATAAACATACAGTACATACCTATGGTGCACTCATACTGTATATGCATTATTTAGATAATAGACTGTTGGGGAATTCTATAAGGGTTACAGTCTCATGAGATCAAGACATATTCCACAGATATGTGTGGTAAGCAGTTTTTCATAACTGATCAGTGTGAATGCCTGTTTAATTACAGAGGCAGCTTATTCCAGCTATTAGTGCTGGAGAAAGTCAATGCCTGTGTTCCAAAGACCTTAGCTATCCTTGGTTCCCAGAAGCTAACGTTTCTGCACAGCAGTCATTTACCTATTTCTCTTGGCAATTCCAAGTGGCATACGTCATGTTGTTTGCTGTACAGCAGGGTTCAGCTTCTACCCAGCTTTACTGCTCACTGGACAGAAGCAAACAGAGGCTGAAGGATTAACTGGAGTCACAGCATGGCATGAGAGACTAAGTGGTTGTGCAGGGATTGAGTTTTATAACATCATAAATTTGCTTGAGCAGTTTAGAATTGTTGTTTCACAAGAGAGGAGCATTTTAGATATTAGTGTGCCATACTTCTTGCCAAGAACAATGAGTTAAAATAACACACATTAGCTCACATAAGAGAAAAAAGACTTTCTGCAATAAAAACTTACAATTCTTTATTTGTTTACTTATTTGTAGTATGGGTGTAAATTAACACGTTACTGATGTGTACTATGACACAAAAAATGCAGCAACATTCACTATACTGTATCTGTATAAATGCTAAAATGTTATGATTTTATTTCAGATTGAGTTTTATATATATATATATATATATATAGAGAGAGAGAGAGAGAGAGAGAGAGAGAGAGGGAGGGTAGGATTTTCAGATAATCCCATCGCATTTATTTTATTTATTTTATTTTGCTTTTGGTGACCGGGTAAGTGCACTAGGCAAACAATGACTATTTTCAGGCACGACCCGGGGGAAAACAGTTTACAGACAAACAATAAACATGTGACACAGCACATGAAGGCAGTACAAATCAGGGTAAAAACAATGTATGGATATTAGATATAAGCACATTGACTTACTGAATAGTGAAGGTTGAAGTACTGTGAAAATAAAAAATAAATTTGATAGCACAATGCACGCCTTGCAAGATAACTGTTGACCACATAAAGCGTAGCTTATCTCTGTGTTACAAGTGTTGTGAGTTGTGCTCTGAAAAATCATTTTGATACTTAATAGTGAGGGAAGTGTTGCAAATACATCAGCTTATTTGACAATAATGTTCAAACAGTTTGGATGTAGAAATGCAGTAGTCTGGCTACTCAAAAGTCAATTCTGAAAAGGCTGCTGATAACAGTGTTGAGCTGGCTGATGGCCATAAACTTTGTATACTTCAGACAATGCGGCTGGACCAATTACAGAGGTTTTCTGCCCATTCATTCCTAAATATTGAATAGTATATAATGAATATGAATTTAATTAAATTCATTTTTGTTCAGTAAAATGTATTGAAAATGTTATCAAGTATTTTATGAATTGGGGTTTCACAGATAATAACAAAAATAATCTGGACATTCTTTCTAACCCCTCCCCCTTTTGCCTTAGCAGTTTTCCATTTTTATTACCATCATTTCTTTTCTTTTTTTTTAATTCAATCTTTATTAAGAATTTTAACTTTTTACAACAACATTGACTTGACCTGAAAACAGCATCACAGAACAAAAACAGGTGAAGAAAAACCTCCTTCCATGTCAAACCCCCTCCTACCCCCACCTCCCTCCCCAATTTGGCATCTAACTACAATCAATGTATATGGCCTACATATACCTATAGATATTAAATGGCAGCTGCCCCCGAGTTGGAGCCAGCAATCCAAAAGTTTTAACCTGAAGAGGTTCCATCTTGTAGTAGATATAGGGAATGAAATCCTTCCCAGATTGTTCTGTAATGTGCCAGGGAGCCCCAAAGGCTGACTTTAAGCTGTTCAGATCTTAGGTTAAACAACAACTCTTTAAGCCACTCTACATAGGAAACATTGATTCCATCCAGCCAGTGTCATAGCAGGACCCATTTCTTCACTGTAAGAGAAATTAACACCATGTAGAACCTGCAATTTCATACAGGAATTTGGGAAAATCTCCAAGGAGGCAGATGTCAGGAGTAAATAAATCCTCAATTCCCAATCATAAGTCCTCCTTATTTTGGATCGTTTCTCAGAGTCTTTTAACAGAAGGACATTCCCAAAATATGTGAAGCACGGTGACCTTGTGTTTCTCACATCTAGTACACAGGGAAGTGGGACCTCGCCCCACTTTATGTAGCTTCACAGGCATCCAATACATATCATGTAGTATCTGGTATTGGGTAAGGTGGAATCTGTCTTGGAGTATATAGGTATGCAGATCCTTCCAAATCCTCCCCCATCTACCAAGTGAGTTAGGATATTGGTTAGACCAGAACTTGGGGTCTCTATATTGAGTGTCCAAAGAGTTGGACAGGAGAGTTGCATAAAGTAGAGAAACAGCATGGGGTTTACCACATACACTCTTTAGGGATAACAACAATGATCTGAATCATTGTCTCCACCCAGGAGCTCCAAGAACTGGACTGAGAGGTGCCTTAACTGATAAACATTGAAGACCTTACCCCTTTCAATCCCAAAAAGATCCACGATGGAGGTTGTGGTCCTGCACCTTCCTCCTAAGAAAAATTCACCAAGCCTGGAGTCCCTGAGTGGAGGAAGCCAAGATGATGGGATGCATTTTAGCCCCTATTTTAAAATTGGGGTTTCCCACCACTGGCTGGAGAGAGCTACTGGTGTGCTTGTATCTCAAAAAGGGGCATAACTGAGTGTGTATTCATACAGAGGAAGCAATAGGAGAGTTAGATAGATTGGGGGGGGGTAAAACCTTAGGAGAAATATGCAACATAGCTAGAAGGGAAAGACCAGCCTTTAAGATCTATTTTTGAGATTCTACTCTGGCTCTAGCCATATGGGGACATAAAGATCCAAGGTGGTCCCTTCAGGAGGGGTTGCTCACCTCAAATACTTGCCCAGTTGGCTTGCACAGAAGTATAACCTGAAATGTAGGAGCCTCATTCTCCCAAATAACTTAGAGGCTGCTAGCTTATTATAAGCCCTTCTAGGAGTTTTACCTTGCCAAATGAAGGAGGAGATAATGGAATGTGTTTTTTAAACCATATTAGAGGGATCCATGAGTTTAACATGCTAAGGTAATAAAATAGCCTTGAGAAGACAGTCATCTTAATCAGATTTATATTCCCCCAAAATGAAATGGGGAGAGACTGCCACCTACTAAGGTCCTGTTGAATAGTGAGGAGTAAAGGGTAAAGATTAAGTTTTGTCATCTGAGACACCTCCCTTGCTAGAAATAGGCTCAGGTATTTTAAATTAGACAGGCTCCACTGTAACCCCAGAGGAGCAATGTCCTACTTGGTGAGTCTCCCATTCAGGGGGAAAACTATAGTCTTGCTCAGATTAATTTTGTAATTGGAAACTGCACTATACTCTTCAATGATGGAGACAGCCACCAGGAAAAATTGTTTTGGATGTTCAATATGGAGCAACACATCATACGCATAGGCTGAAAATGTGAGTGTATGGGATCTCATCGTGATACCCTGAATGCCCTTGTGTTCTCACAACTTAGCCTGCAGAGGTTCTAAGTAAATATTAAATAGGAGAGGGGATAAGGGGCACCCCTGTCTTTTTCCAGAGTAAAATGAGAAACAATCCGAGAACATGCCATTACAATATATCAGGGCCTGAGGGTTTTGATATAAGGAGGAGATCCACCCAATGAATTTAGAGGTGAAACCAAATTTACACATAGCACTAAAAAGGAACTGCCAGTCAAACATGTTAAATGCCTTCTCTGCATCCAGGGATAGCAGGCCAGCTGGAACATCTGCCTCCCTGGATACAGAGAGGATGTGAGCAAGTTTCCAGAAGTGGTCTGAGGAATGCTTGGACAACATAAAACCCACTTGATCTGGATGTATTATATGTGCCATTATCAGTCTAAAGCCTATTAACTAACAACTTCATTAGGATTTTGATATCACAATTTAGGAGAAATAGGCCTATAACTATCTACATTCTCTGGGTCTCTGCCTGACTTTGGAAGTACTATAATTAAGGCCTCCAAGAGAGTGCTATCCATGTGGTTAGCCTCTAAGATCCACCCAAAGAGATGGGATAACCAAGGACTGAGTTGTTTGCTAAGCAGCTTGTAAAAATTGGGGTAATTCTGGTCTGGGCCAGGAGCTTTGTCAGCTACAAGGGAGGTGATAGTCTCCTCAATCTCAGACTCAGAAATGGGTGCAGTCAGCAAATCTTGATGTGCAGAGCTCAGGGTTGGAAGTGCGATGGGATCCAGGTACTCTTGCACTTGAGTGACCACTGGCAACTGGGGCATGGGACTGTATAGTTCCGCATAAAATTTGGCAAACTCCTCCATGATCTCTTTAGGAGTGAGTAGGGGAGATCCATCACTCTGTGAGTGAATACTCTGTACTGTTCTGGAGGATTCTAACTTTTTAAGCCTGAGGGCTAGAAGATGACCGGCCTTTTCTCCCTGGTCTATGTTTTTCATGCCAATTTTTAAAATGTCGTATTCTGCCTTTTCCCACAATAGATTACTGTATTGGTCCTGGGACCTAATAATTTAATCCTGTCTGGCTCTGGGACAGTAGGAGACAGGGATCTCTCTAGTCTCTGGATGTCTACCAGGAGGGCTAAGGCCTTTTGTTCTCTGCTACATTTTCTCTGAGCTGCTAACTTAATGAATATACCCCATAGGACACGTTTTAGAGCACCCCACTCCAGATCTGGATGACAAGTGGAATTTAAGTTGACCGACATATACCGGTCAATCTCTTGCCCTATACATTCAACATTTGTCTGATCTTTAAGGAGCAGGTTGTACATTTTCCAAATGGATTCTTTGGGTACATCTGTAGGTAGAGTTATGGAGCACCAAATAACAGAATGGTCTGAGATCACCCCAGTGTCTGTTTTAGCATCTAACACCCCCCCCAGCAAAGACTGGCTAATTAAGATGTAATCAATTCTGGATTGGGAGTTGAGCACCCCAGACTGAAAAGTGTACTTCCTCAGGTGGGGATGGAGAATTCTCCAAGGTTCACATAACCCCAGATGGTCCATTAGTTCCCTGAAGGCTCTTTGCGCGGGTGACAATCCTTAAAGTTTAGACACAGATTTATCCAAGTCTAAAGGAAATGGGAGGTTCCAGTCCCCCCTATTATGATAAGGAGGCTGGTAAAAGGGGCTAACACTTTTAACAGTTCGGTGAAGAATCCATGGGAATCTGTGTTTGACCCATATACACTCCACAATAGTAGAGTGATTCTGTCCAGTAGGCCCTCCACAAACATGTATCTCCTGATGCGATCTCTGATGATCTGCTCACACACAAACGGGGTGCACCTCACAATTAAAATTTCCTCACCTGTGTTTTAATTATTGTCCCCAGCATTAAAGACCTGCCCCACAAACTGACGACAAAAAAGGGTGCCTTCTACTTCCTCCAAGTGAGTTTCATGCAAAAAGGAAATGTCACTCCTGAGCAACTGGTTGAGATTCAAAACCTTATACCTCTTGACTTTGTTGTGGCCCCAGTGAATATTCCATGTTAAGAACTTTTTAGGGATTGCCATTAGAAACAGTCAAGTGTTGAAAACCTTTGAACAATAGCATGATGAAAATGACATGACAATTACAGCCAGCCCCTCTAAGATGCCAAGTCGGCCCTCCCCCCACAGCAATTAACAGTCCACACAATGGAAGGACCCCCTCCTCCTGTATGTAAGCAACACTTTGTAACTTATGAGTCTCAACCATCTTGGTACAAAGGAAATGAATTGGATTACAGATTGCAGTTGAGAACCAGTCCATAAGATGTTCCACAGTACTTTAGTATGTTCCACCAGAATAACAGTCCTGGAAAATTAAATTTCAGTCTGTGTGGGATTAGAAAGTCAATGCTCTGACACAACATTTGCAGAATCATACTCACAACAGTGAGCCACTTTACTGAAGGAACCTACAGATCTTGTCGGTTGAAACCCTTCAGCCTTTGTGGAACAACTCAGGGAACAATTTCATGAGTGAATCTTCTGCTGTTTTGGGGCATTTGAAAGTGACCCATTTCCCCTTGAGGTATACCTGGATATTGGCCAGGTAACCCATCCTAAACTTTATGTTGGCTGCTAGAAGTTTGGTGATGGTGTTATGGTAGGCCACTCTCCTCTGACACACTGATAACAGCAGGTTCTGAGCCACACGATCGGGCTGCCTCCCCACTGGACCTCCTTTATTTCTTTAATTTTCAACATGAAATGGTGGCACTCCTGATAATTCAAAAACTTGAAAATAAAGGTTCTTGTTGGAGCACTGGGAGGGGCATGTGTCTAAGTGCACGGTGGGCCTGCTCAATTATGTAGGCCAGCCCAAATGGTAAGGGACCGGCTAGCTTCTCCACAAGCTTTTGAGTGAATATCATTGAATTATTCCCTTCCTCATGCTCAGGAAGCCTGACTACTACTACATTATTGGAGTGGCTCCTCCCCTCCAAATCTTCAATCTTAGCTTCTAGTTTTGCAATTTGTTGCCATATTGTAGCCATTACTGGATCCACCTTATCTACTTTCCCTTCCAAGGAATTAATACGGGTTTCACAGTCCCCAGTGAGAAATGCTAAGTCTTCTAATTTTGTAGAGATTGCTTTAAATTCATCTGTCAGTGATCGCAATTCCCCCCTAAAAGGACGGAATTCATCCAGAAAGTGATCCAGAGTTAAGAGGGCCTGCTCATGGGAGCCAGTGGAGTGTCACCCTATAGACCCAGCCTGGGCTTTAGATTTCTTGCTGGTCTTCTCTGGAGTGGTAGGTGGCATGTGAAATGTGAGAGCTGAATACATCTCCACCTCCATCCTCTTTGCAACACCACCAAAAACACTAAAAGTCAGTCCAGTAAGTAAAGTTACCTCTTAGAAGTATTTCTAATCTTGCTTTTGCAGAAATTAAATAATTAGACTCGGTTGTACAGGAGGTAGCATGGGAGCGCTTGCAGAAGCAGCTACCCAGTTGACTGCATCATGTGATCCCTCCATATCATCATTTCTAATGGAGCTCCCATTATTAGATACAGTTCTTATTTGAATTTTGATGTATGATCTAGGATATCCTATTTATTTTGTATATAAAATTAGGGTGCTGTCATGTTCCACTGTTTCATATATATATATATATTCATTGCAAAACATGTTGTTAATGCATCAGTTAGAGTTGAAGCAACCAAAGTAGGGAAATGAGGCATTAGGGTTTCAAACCATAACAGCCCCACCCCTACCAGCCCACCCACCCCACCCTCCACATACTAACAGGCATTGGGGTGTGCCTTGGGTTATCAGCCATAACTCTCACCCCATTCCATGTGTAAGGAAGCTGAGATGGTACAGTATAGAAGAATGGGGTGATAGGCCTGATGACCCCAAGGCACACCCCGATACCTATTAGTATGTGGAGGGTGGGGGTGAGATGGGGTGGTAGGGTTGGGGGTGTTAGGGTTCAAAACCCTAACTCCTCATTTCCCAACTTTTGTTGCTTCAACTGTAACTGATGCATTAACAAAGTTTTTTGTAATTAATTTCCTTACTTTTTTAAAACCTGTAATCTTAACCATATATGTTTATAGGAGTGCAGGGCTCTCCAGGCCCTGTGCTTCCATCATTCTATTGTGTGCTGTGATTCCATCTCCCTGTAGAAGTGCAGGGCCCTCTGGGCCCTGCACTCCCATCATGCTCCCATCACCCCATAATGGTATCCATTTGTGGAAGTGCAGGGCCCCCTATCCATCCATAAGTATAGAGACAGTGTAATGAACTGTCTTCTATCTGTAGGAGCACTTTCCGGGCCCTGCAGTCCCAGTACTGCATAATGAAGGGATCTGCACTCTCATTACTGCAAAATGGTACCCATATATTGTCACACAGGGCCCTGTGCTCCCACCTACTCATAAGTGTAGAGGTACAGTGCAGACCTAGAGATGCAGTATTCCAAGTAACTCTTGTGATGCAAATGGCACAATATCTCAGTAACAATAGCACCACTAGAAAAATCCCTCTGCAGTTGTAATCATGGCCTGGCAACCTGCATGTGTGCTTAGAACACCATCCGTATCGTGAACTGTTTTCACGATATCAGCATCAAAATATACTGTGTCCACCACAATGTTTTCCTATGGGAAATTTCCAAACTTCAAAATGTTATAACTATGGAAGCAATGTAAATGGTATGACCAAACCAGCAAAAGTCACATCTGTGGGGCAAGCCCTTTCTACCCAGAAAATTTCTGCCCATAGTTTCAAATTGTTTCTTTGCAGTGAAGTGGGAAAGAAATGGTAAACTTTTGAAATCCCTTGTCATGAGCTGTCAAAATCCCTTTTCATGATTCGAATCCCTTTTTGCAAGGTGTCAAAATCCCTTTTCATGATTGTGGGACCAGATGGTTCTGCTGTAAATCCATTTTCTCAATGTGAAAAGGGATTTTGTCACCTCATGAAAAGGGATTTGGGTCATGAAAATGGATTTTGATAGTTCACAAAAAGGGATTTGCATTGTCAGACCAGATGGCCCAGCAGGCAATCCCTTTTCTTGATGTGAAAAGGGATTTTTACACCTCACAAAAAGGAATTCAGCTCATGAAAAGAGATTTTGACAGCTGATGAAAATGGATTTTAAAAATTAATCCCTTTTCATGAGGTGTCAAAATCCCTTTTCATGATTGTGGGACAGATGGCCCTGCCAAAAATCCCTTTTCTCAACGCGAAAAGGGATTGTGTCACCTCGCAAAAAGGGATTCAGCTCATGAAAAGGGATTTTGACAGCTCATGAGAAGGGATTTGCATTGTCAGACCAGATGGCCCAGAGGGCAATCCCTTTTCATGATGTGAAAAGGGATTTTGACACCTCACAAAAGGGATACAGCTTATAAAAATAGATTTTGACAGCTCATGAAAAGGGATTTTAAAAATGAATCCCTTTTTGTGAGGTGACAAAATCCCTTTTCGCAAGCTGACTCTTTCGCAAGGTGTCAAAATCCTTTTCATGACTGTGGGACAGATGGTTTTGCTGGAAATCCTTTCGCACGTGAAAAAGGATTTGTCACCTCGCAAAAAGGGATTCAGCTCACAAAATGGGATTTTGACAGCTCAAAAAATGGGATTTGCAAAATTAATCCTTTTTAGTGAGGTGTCAAAATCCCTTTTCACAAGCTGAATTACTTTTTGCAAGGTGTCAAAATCCCTTTTCACATCACAAAAAGGGATTACCCACAGGGTCATCTGGTTTGACAACTCAATCCCATTTCATGAGCTGTCAAAAATTCCTTTTCGTGATGTGTCAAAATCCAAAGGGATCAGAAGCGAGATGCGAAAAGGGATTTTAAAATCAAAAATAAACATTCAGGGGAAACAATAAAGCAAGCCAAAAGGCATAGGTCTGTAGAGGATGTCAACATGAACAAAATACATGCTTGGATGGCTACAGAAGACATCCCTGGCGAAAGTAATAACATTTTGTTTGAGCAAGAAAAATGAAAACAAGATGGCAGCTCAAGAAAAGGGAATGTTTTCTCATGAAGAGGGATTTTATGAACTCCTATTTGTGAGCTGTCAAAATCCCTTTTTGTGAGCCCTAAATTCTTTTTCATACTGTTCAGTTATCCAAAAGACTGATTTGAGTATACTGAGAACCCTAAATTTAAAAATTCAATAACTTTGGAATGGATTAATATGTTTTACCAAACCAACACTGACGTGTTCTTTAGAGCAAACTCTTTCAACCCTGTAAACTATAAATCAAAATTCCAAATGGTGTGCCCTCATCGTGATGAGGAAAAAACAGCCACAACAGGCAAAACAAATTACTTTTAAAGTTTTTTCATTAAGTGCAGCATGAAAACTGCAACTCTGATTGACATGAAACTTGGTACATCCAGGGACCTGCCCCACAGGACATCACATACCAAATTTCATGGAAATCTGTTGAACAGTTGCAAAGTTATTAAAGTGCAAAATATGATGTTTAACATTAAATGCCTACTGAACCTAACTATGCTAGTGCACTGCATCATATATATATATATATATATATATATATATATATATATATATATTTATATATATATATATATATTATAGTGGCACAGTTGCGCCACTATAGTTAGGTTCAGTGTCACTCACATACTAAAGTCAAAAGTTTGGGTGTTAATAACTTTGCACCTGTTCAATGGATTTGCCTGAAGTATGGTACACACAGTGGATCATGGCAGATCTCTTGATCTGCCAAATTGCGCTTCAGTCAGACTTACTCTTTTTGCGTACAAAAGCGCTGAAAAATGAAACATTATCCATTTTTGGAGGCAGCTCTTGGGATTTTGGATGTGTCCCTGCACAGCTGTTGTGTGGTGTGCTGCTCTGTGAGATGGCTCATTTGAAAGAGCTTTGGTGGCCGAACATGCCGCTTTTCATTTGGTGAAAAAAATATTAAGGCATTCAAAAGTTATACCACTTTTAAGTTCCCATTATAAGTCAATGGGAAAATTTATATGTATGTTTTGGAACAAAGAATGGGGTTCTGGTCACCTGGTCCCACCTGGCAATCAAACATTTTGCAGCCTCATGGTTCAAGAATCTTTATCCCAGAGGATTTTTAAAATTCTTTTATCGTGAGGTCTGCCATCTTGTTTTCAGTTTTCCCATCGGAAAAACACAAATATATTGGTTCAGGGGTCATTTCTAAGTGAAACTTGGATGGATTTTACTCAGGGGACCCCGATCTATCGAGCTATGGCCTTGGTTTTATCTAAATTGGTCAAAAAATAGAGTTTTGAGCTTTTAAAATCTTCATTCGTGGCTCGCTAGTGATCTTTGATCACGAGCCTGCAAAATCTTTGATCGCAAGATTCTTTGATTGAGATCATGCATCGCGAGCAAGGGATGAGATGGCCAGATTTTTATATTGATTTCTGTAGCCCGGGGTGCCCTTGAAAGTAATATGATGGCGGGTTTTGCTCAGGGAGCTTTGTTCTGCCCTATATGAATAAAAAGACATAACTTTTCATTATCCCTGGTAGTCTAGCGGCCCCCTCCCCCTGTTCATGATAATACAGATAAAGAACTCTGTATCCCTGGTAGTCTAGTGGCCCCCATGTGTATTTATTTATATTTGTTGTTTTATCCCTTGTAGTCTAGTGCCCCCCATGTGTATTTATTTATATTTTTTTGTTTTATCCCTGGTAGTCTAGTGCCCCCCGATCTGTATTTAATTATTATTATTAGAATTCATATCCCTAGTAGTCTAGTGGCTTCTGCCTCCATCATTATGAAAAAGATAAGCTTTTGATATTTCCTGGTAGTCTAGTGACCCCCCATCGTTATGAATACGATAAGAATTTGATATTTCCTGGTAGTCTAGTGGCCCCCCAACCAGTCATGTTAGCCCACTCCAGCACCTCTCATTCTTTCTCAGCTGGTGATTCTCAGCATCTCTCCTCGCTTCCATACACACCGATCAGGTAGCTTATTTCAGCTAATTAAAGAGGCACTCTGAAATTATTTCTGAGCACCTCTTTGAATTAGCGCTGGTAATACACACAGTCGGTGGCTGGCCGTGGAGGTGAGAGGTGGGCTGTGAGAATCACCAGCTGGGGAAGGAGGGGTGCTGGGTGGGCTGGCATGGCTGGGTGGGGAGCCACTAGACTACCAGGAAATATCAAACGCTTATCGTATTCATAACGATGGGGGGCACTAGACTACCAGGGATATGAATAATAATACTAACTAAATACAGGTCGGGGGGAGACACTAGACTACTATGAATAGCACAACAAATATAAATAAATACACATGGGAGGCACTAGACTACTAGGGATAAAACAACAAATATAAATAAATACACATTGGGGTGCCACTAGACTACCAGGGATACAGAGATCTTTATCTATATTATCATGATCGGGGGCAGGGGGCCACTAGACTACCAAGAATAATAAAAAGTTATGTCTTTTTATTCACATATGGCAGAACGAAGCTCCCTGAGCAAAACCCACCCTCATATAAATCTTTTAGGGCACCCCAGGCTACAAAAATGTATTTTAAAATCTGGCCATCTTGTCCCACACTCTTTGTTTGTGAGCGAGCAATTTCTTTGACCGCGAGCCTGCAAATTCTTTGATCATGAGATTCTTTGATTGCGATTGTGCATCGCGAGCGAGGGATGAGATGGCCAGATTAAAAAATTAACTTTCTCAGTCTAAGGGTGTGCTAGGAAGACAAATGAGGGTGGGTTTTACTCAGGGGGCTTCATTCTGATGAACTGTGGTGGCGATTTACTGCAATTCTTTTTTTTTTTTTTACTTTATTTCTTTATCCCTCCTATCTACTACCGGAGCCCCCTCCTTCCATCCACTCATGTCCTACTCCAATCCACCTTCCATGGGATCTGCCCCTAGAGTGCCTCTTCTCCCTCTCCTTGCACAGTGGGGTCTGTCCCTTCTTTGGCGGTCTGGATGGACCCGGAGCGGCTTTCATCTAGGGCTGCCGAGAGGGATTTTCTGTTTTCTCCCCTAGATCCCCTACCCTCTGAGATGTTGGCACTTGGGACGTACGTCCTGAGTGGTGGCGTGCTGATGCACGCCAACCTGTCATGCGCTGTGACATCCCCCCTCCCCGGCTCCAGCAAGCGGAGTTGCCTCCATCCCTTCTTGTTGCCGGTGCTTCCACCAGCTACTGAAGGGATGCAGAACGCAGGTGCGTTCATGGTCTCCCACCCCTGAGGGAGGAGAGCATCCATTGGGACGCTCGATCCTCCCTCTCCCCTGCCGACCCCCGGCCACCCGAGTCCATTCCCGAACCCAGGTCGCCGGCGAGGCATGCAGGTGTGGCATCCAACTAACTCAGCGCCACCGGCCGCCCGGTTTACCGCAATTTGTTAATTTTTAATTTGAAGAGGTTTTATTCTTTGATCATGACCCTGCAAATTCTTTGATTGCGAGCCTGCAAATTCTTTGCTTGTGAGATTCTTTGATCGCGATCGTGCATCACGAGTGAGGGACGAGATGGCAAGATAAAAAAAATCAATTTTCTCAGCCCAGGGGTGTCCTAGGAAGACAAATGAGGGTGGGGTTTATTCAGGGGGCTTCATTTTGTCCAACCATGCTGGTGGTATACCACAATTCCATCAATTTTTTGATTTATAAGATTTTAAATTCTTTGTTCATGACCCTGCAAATTCTTTGGTCATGAGATTCATTGATTGCCATCTTTGATCGTGAGATAGGGACAAGATGGCCAGATTTCTTACAATGGAATAGAAGGAGACATTTTACCAATCTTTAACATTGAATATCTCGGAAACGGTTTGGTCTTTTTGCTTGAAATTTAGAGGGTGTTTACATCATCCTGTAGATGTAAATTAAAGTATTTACGTGTCAGATAAAAACATTTTTGTGGAGATATTGTGTGACTCAATTTACGTGTTGCAGACAGTGTTTTGCTTGTAGTGGTGGCTTGAAATTGATAGGATACCTAGCCATGGTGTCATGGATGTAGTTTTCAGTCATTGTGTGTGTTAAATGTCAACAGGTGTGGAACTGTGCCATCTGACGAATGAAAATCTCATACATTAAAATGTCATATCTCAGACATGGTTTGGTCTTTTCACTTGGAATTTGGAAGGAGTTGACGGCTTGTCCTGTGGATGTAAATTACAGTGTTTCCCTGTCTGAAAATTTTTTTTTTTTGGCGTAGATATGGTGTGGCACAATTTACATTCTGGAGACAGTGTTTTGCTTGTGGTGGTGGCTTGAAATTGATAGGATACCTAGCCTTAGGTTCATGGATGTAGTTTTCAGTCGTTGTGTGTGTTAAATGTCAACAGGTGCGGAACTGTGCCACTCTGACGAATGAAAATTTCACATTTTGACGTCACATCTTGGACAGAGTTTGGTCTTTTTACTTGAAATTTGGAGGGTGTTTTGATGGAATGTCCTGTAGATGTTAATAGAAGTGTTTACATGTCAGACAATATATTTTTTGTGCAGCTATTGTGTGGCACGGTTAATGTTTTGTGGAGACCGTTTTCTATTGTCCTACTAGAATAACATTTTTTTGGTGGGTGGCCTTGCTGTTGTCAATGTACTTTTTAGTCACTGGGTGTGTAATGTGGCCTGGCACTTACAAGTTGGCACCGCACTCCCACCAACTTGTGTAACTTTCTATTTTTCTATTCTTTCTTAAAAAGTAAGGAAATTCTATGCAAAAACTTTTTTAATGCAACAGTTAGGGTTCTTCTACAGTGAAAAAAGTGAGGAAATTTGATTTGAGGTCCCCACCCCTTGCATCCCACCCCCACCCTACACCCACCAACAGGCATCAGGGTGCGTTGGGTTCATCAGCCCTAACTCTCACTCCATTCTCCTACACTACACCACCTCAGCTTGTTTACACATGGGATGGGGTGAGAGTTGGGAGCTGATGACCCCAACACACCCTGATGTTGTCTGGGGTGGGGAATGCAAGTGGGAACCCTAAATCAATTTCCTTGCTTTTTCGATGTAGAAGAACCCTAACTGATGCATTAACAAGGTTTTTTGCATATATGTGTGTGTATATATATCTATCTATATATATATTATGGTAGCATGGTAGTGCTACCATAGTTAGGGTTGAGGAGCCATTTCTATGTTAAACCCCAAAACTTTTCACCTTAATAACTTTGCAACCATTTGACAGATTTGGCTGAAATTTGGAATACATAATTAAGAACCATAGGCCTCAGGATCTGCCAAGTTTTGTAGTGGTCGGATATACAGCTGTGGAGTTATTAAGCATGATCTGTGCGTGCATTTACGCTTTTTCTGGAATTCTACGGTCGCGCCTACAGGTCGTACGGTTTGCGTGACCAGTACAAAATCTTCAGAGAACATGTAGCCAGGGTCCCTGATGTGCCTTTCAAAGATTTCATGAAAAAATATTAAACGGTTCAAAAGTTATTCAAAAAAAAGTTTCCCATTACAAGTCAATGGGAAAAGTTAAAAAGTTCAACACTTTCGGAAATGCATTTTTACTTTCGCAAATGGGCCTGTTACTTTCACAAATCGGCCATTTTGTTTTCAGTTGGTGATCATAAAAATGGTTGGCATTTAAATTTGGGACACTCTAGCAACCTAATTCTTTTTGTATTCACCTAGTCGGGCCCTGAGGATGCTTGCCATGTCTTTATTTTGTGGTAAAACACCCCAGAAATATGTTTTTCAAATTTCTGGAAAAAGAACTTTCACAAATTACTTTCGTGCTCACGAAAGTGTCGAACTTTTTTGGCAAAGCTTTCGCAAATTGCGACAGTAGTTTTCCATCTGTGGGACAGTGACAGCGATTCTTTGGCACGGCACTGCAAAAGAACCGTTGGGAGTTTTGGGCTGAAATTTGGAAGGAACGGAGTCGACATCTCACAGATGTGCCTTTCAGTGTTGTATTGAAAAATATTACATGGCGGCAAAGTTACATCACTCCAAAGTTGACAGTTTTTCCCATAGGATAACATTACGGTGCCCGAAGAATTGCAGAAATCCTTTGGCACCCTGCTGCAAAATAATGGTTTGGTCTTTTTTCCTGAAATTTGGAAGGAAGACAGCCAACAGCCCACAGATGTGCCTTTCTGTGGTTTGGTAAAAAACATTGCAGGGAGGCAAAGTTATGGCGCTCCGAACTTTTCTTTTTTCCCCATGGGATAACATTATGGCGTTCGCCGCGCCTTTCAGGACCCGTATCTCGGAAACGGTGCTAGATACGGACTTTTCGTCAGAAAATTTCTTAGCCCCCCGTTCAAATTAGCCAGGACAGTTGTAACTAATATGACTTTTAAATTTTTTTTCCACGTCATACGGTTCCTGAGATATAATGTATTTAGTATTCCAAGATCTCATTTTCTGAGCTGATACTCATTATTATGCATACATTATTTGTACTCACTGTCTTTCTCTATGCAGGTTTTGGGGAAAACCAGCCTGTGCGCTTACATTACTGTTACTGTTGCCCTTTCCACTTGCGGTTCTGTACCCGTTTCACTTACCGTTGACGTCTGCGCCACCATGTGCGTTATCCTTTGCGTTTTCATTTGCGCTTGCGTTTCTGTTATTTTTTGCCATTTCTGTCTACAGTACTGTTTATCTTTCTGTTTCACTTTACTTTACCATGCCCATTGACATTTCTGTTTGCAGGCACCATGTTACTATGTGACAACACATCACGTGGCAGACCATTCCGCCACGCCACCATGTGCCAAGCATCTTTCTGTTCTCATCTGCACGCTTGTGTTACGATGTGTGTTCACTGTTAGCATTTCTGTTTGCATTGCTGTCCCTGTTAGTATGCCACAAGACATCATAGTGGCCTGCCACCGATTATGCGGTGGGCCCTGCTCTCCCGCCGCTGCATTACATTCACTATTTCTCGTTATCATTCTCAAAAAGAAGGGAAATTAGAGGCAAAAAACTCCATTTAATGCATTAGTTAGGGTTGTTCCACAGCGACAAAAGTGAGGAAATTCGCTGTTAGGGTTGAAAACCCCTTGCACCCCCACCCATCCCCCCAACCGGCATTGGGGTGTGCATTGGGATCGTGGGTCCTAACTCTCACCCCATTCTCCTATACTTCTGCTGCTTTACACATGTCATGGGGTGAGAGTTAGGGCTGATGATCCAATGCACACCCAATGCCACCATGTGCGATCATCCTTATGCTTTCATTTGCGCTATGCATTTCTGTTACCTTTTGCCATTTGTGTGTACCGTACTGTTTCTCTTTTTGTTTCACTTTGCGTCACCATGCTCATTGACATTTCCATTTACAGGCACCATGTTACTATGTGACAAGACATCATGCGGCACACTGTTCCCGTCTATGCCACCGTGTGCGTTACCCTTTCTGTTCTCATTCTTGCTTGTGTTACCATGTGTGCTACTGTTAGCATTTCTGTTTGCGTTGCTGCTCCTGTTACTATGCCACAAGATATCATGTAACAGGAGCGGGCCCCGCGCTCCCGCCACCGCATTACATTCACTATTTCTCATTATCATTCTCAAAAAGAAGGGAAATTAGAGGCAAAAAAATCCATTTAATGCATTAGTTAGGGTTGTTCCACAGTGACAAAAGTGAGGAATTTGCTGTTAGGGTTGAAAACCCTAACTCTGAATTCACCCCCCCCCAGCACCACACACACACACAGACACACACACACATTCAAGTATGGGGGAGGACCAAGTCAACACAACCAATGACAGACAATCAGCAGCAGGTGACAGAAATAACAATTGTCTAAATGTACTACGAGACATCCCCACCCACCTGACTAGGTACTGCATGCTCAGTGGAGATCAACAGCAAAACTGAGGCCATGTACACCAAACGTACACATCCCTGATTGCAGCTGCACACAACGTACTCACACTTAGTAGTTGCATGGCCTACCTACCGATGCTTCACACCACACCACACCACATGTGGTGGGCCACCTGAGCAATAGAGTTCAGCAAAACCAAGGAGTTGTACAGGTATAATATCTCTGATTATAACAAGGGTTTGAGAAATGCAGCTTTAATTGACTGTAAACATTGTAACAGCCTTATGTTTAGTTTTATTAACATACATGTAGAGCCTAACCATATGATGAACATGGTTTAATGTTGTTTAAAAACAGTTTTATTATGATAGCAATAAGCCACTCCAGGTATTATGTTAATGGTCAGTTTATCACTGTCTAGCGACATGTTGCACTTGGCTATGCCTCATTCAACATTAAACCCCTACAGGGTGATTAACAGACCATTTAACATAACTGTTGGTCATGCCTTATTGCTTAATTGTCTTTATGAGTAGATACTCTCCCTGTGCTAGGCACTGCAGTAGCTTTGCAACACAGTGTCCCACCCAGTTACACCATACACTGTCTAGTTACTGGAGAATGGCTGTGGATATGAACTCATGAAGATGAACAGTGTAACTTGATCATTACAGTCATCAAAACCTTAGTGTGATTATAACTGACAGAGTCAGTGATAGAGAATAACCCTTGCTGTCCTAGTACACTTACTCCATTGTGAGTTAAATCAATACTAAAAGACATTCTGTTTATATCTACACTATACCCACTTGATTCCTGTTTTACCACAATTAACATAGTTATCACTTTGATAGCATCAGTGACAGAAGTGTGGCAAACCCAAACACTAGGCATACAGCCTGAGTATGAAACAACTGTTAAAAAAATTACACTGTGTCCATAAGTGGCATAGATCACTCATTGCAACAACAGTAAATGTATTACTATTTGAATAAGTTAGTCATCACAGATGCAATGAGATTGTCTTTATCAGGTACAACATACTCAGTAAGTGCCTACAGGAAAATCTATCCTATGTACATCTCCGATACAGGTACGTCATTGTTGGCTCAGTAGTGCTATGATATTTAGAAGTTGTTGGCCTGATCCATGCAATTACACTGTTTCTTACAAAGAATACTTACTGCATCTTTAGTATAGAAACACACTGAAGGTCTATGTATGTACATCAGCAGTACACCTTCATCAGTAAGAATGCATCTGATACTGGCAGTATGAATTTCACAGCGTTGAACAGGCAATGCTTTTCCATACGTTTACATCAGCCTCTCTATCTTGAGTAAACCATTGCAGTAAATGTACTACTATGTAAATCACATACTAAATGTAACACTACTTTTATCTTGAGCATGCTAGTGTCTTGTAGTTAATTTATGTACTTCTCCAATTAATGTATACTCACTAGTGTTAAACCTTTCACAACTGTCATCATGCACCTTCAGCATTTATATTGACTAACGGCACAGTACCAGTTGTGGTGTGGTGTGGGGCATCGGTAGGTAAGGCCATGCAACTACTAAGGGTAGTACGTTGTGTGCAGCTGCAATCAGGGATGTGTACGTTTGGTGTACATGGCCTCAGTTTTGCTGTTGATCTCCACTGAGCATGCAGTACCTGGTCAGGTGGGTGGGATGTCTCGTAGTACATTTAGACAATTGTTTGTTATTTCTGTCACCTGCTGCTGGATGTCTGTCATTGGTTGTGTTGACTTGGTCCTCCCCATACTTGAATGTGTGTGTGTGTGTGTGTGTGTGGTGCTGGGGGTGATTGAGTTAGGGTTTTCAACCCTAACAGCAAATTTCCTCACTTTTGTAGCTGTGGAACAACCCTAACTAATGCATTAAACAGAGATTTTTATATATATATATATATATATATATATATATATATATACGCACACACACATAGCTTTACTATTTCATGAGACATTGCTCTTTATTTGAGTGATCACTTGTCTTGGTGTGTTTCCATTAATTTTCCCCTGATTTTGCCAATACTATTATAACTTAGTTTTATTTTTCTGTTTTTGAAAGAAGTTGTTAACTTATAATTATGTAGTACATTGTGTGCTTTGCTCTTTAAGAGTCTCTCTTAAATAAGGGCTACACATCATCTAAGGCACTCCCTGATGATGCGTTAAGTGAAACCAGTTGGAGGTGTGTGTGCAGAGTGCTCCTGCTGGTGTTCTGATTGAGAGGTATTTGTTTCTGGCACTTTTGGAATAAAACAAGAAACTTTTAAAGTGTCTATTTCTGTGTCTGTCATACTTATTTGAAGATTGGTGGATGATGCAGGGGGACTTTGATATTTGTCTTTTCTGCCCATTTGCCAGCTAACAGACATCACCATCAAGCTTTGAAGATGAATATCAAGCCTTGCAAACTTTCTGTGTGGGTTTTTCCCACTTATAGTGGCATCCCCTAGTTCATAGGCATTGGAATCAGGGGGGCGCAGGGGGGCTAACGTCAATCCAGTTTTTGAGGCTGAACCAGTTTGCCCTTATGTACTTTAAAGCTGCAGATGATCAGGTTCTGATGCATTACAGTTCTGACAGTGCCTTCACCACATTTGACCTTGCCCTCCCAGCTTCCCCACACTAAGCAAAAGATGAAAGAAATCAAAGGCAGCTTGTAACAACATGCTGTCCAGTCTCAGTGTCAGTTTTGAGTGCCTCCCCCAGTTCCAGCGGGGTTGTAAAGTAGCGTCGTTATCACATAAATGACTACAAACCTGCTTGATAATGGCTCTCTTTTCAACTCCTGTGGAACGTTCACTTTCAGGCAGCTCACATCTCCTGTTAATTAAGGAGACTTCCCCATCCATCAGCCATTCGGCCCTGCCCTTATCACCTTTTTGTTCTGGAGATTCTCAGGACTTGTGTCCTCCTGCCTGTATGCTGGTGCCTAAGGTCTGCAGTGCTGCACCAACTAAGCAATAAGTGGAGGTGGTAAAATAAATTATTTTAAGAATGTCCTGCATGAAGTATTGACTCAGGCAGGCAAGACTAGGGGATGAGGTGTATAAACGTAGCTCCACATCCCTCACCCATCCCATTTGTCCTAGTGCTCACTGACCTACCTTGCTTTGTTGGGGTTGAAGTTGTTCAGGACAGATTGTGTTTGTGGAGGACCAGTGGTTGCTGCTTGCTACCCATGCTGGATGCTGTGAATCGAGTGCACTGATGCTGAGTCGTTGCTGAAGTCTCTGTCTGATGGATGGTAATTGATGGTTATGGTTAATTGAAATTTTGCAAAACTTTTATTTTATTTTATTTTGCTGAAGGTAGGTGGTCAGGACTCCTTTTAAACAAACCCCCCACACCGACCACCAAGTTTCATCATCAGTGTGTGTATGAGTGCTGACAAGTGTGAGGAGTTCCAGTTCCAATAGGCTGACAGAACCTGTAGGCTAGAAGTAGTAGCCCAGCTGACAGCTGTAGCCCTTAGTTGCCCACTACCCACCCTCCAGCCAGGCTCTATCCCTTGCCATTGCACTGCCGTTTGCTTGCCCACAGGCTGTGAGTTGGTCAGGTGCACTGGTCCAGTCTGTACTGTAGACAGTGTAGGTTGGTCTTGGTGGAGTCAGTAAAAGCCTGTTTGCTACTAAACTGTCATAAATAGGCCTGGCTTCAAAAATTATTGGGTCATTGGATGGTCGGACCCACCCCACTAGACAGGCTGGTAATGGGACAGTTGGGACTCAGGATGGGGATGAGATGTCATCAGGACGGGACCTCTGCAGGAAAGATTAAGAAGAACATTCTGATTATTTGGGCCAGCACTAAGGAATCCACTCTGCTGCTGCCTGTAGTGTAGCTGCTCCTTTGCTGCTCCTCTCTCTAATACTATTATTGCAATGAACTGTGACAACAACAAACAGGTACATTCATTAATTTGATTATAAATAGAATAATAGATAGGTTACAGTGAATTACAAGGCTGTAATTCCATTGAGAGGTTCTGGGGACGTAGATAACCTCGAGAGTGAAGCTCGAGAGGTTTCTATTTCCCCAGAACCTCGAGATGGAATTGCAGCCGAGTAATTTACTGTAACTTATTTTTTATTTTTTGTAACATATGGATCCGTTTCCAAAAACTGTGCTGCTTTTAAAATTCTGCGAACTGGCCACGCTTGTTGCACTGAAGAAGTGCTCGCTCTCGGCCGACCACCCACAGACAGTATTGAAGTTGTGCCCAGATTTGTGACGAAAGCTTTTACCTGAATTTCATAATCCTACCGTTTTAACTTTCTTTGTTAGTCCAGCAGGTAATCCACTTTTCTGAGGAAATAAATAAAAAAAACGAACTGGGCATAACTCGAGTAGCTCTTGCTAAGCGCGAGTAAATGTCCACCATGTTTTTGTGTTTGGTTTGCCCGCCTACTCAGAAAGTGTGCCAATGGCATTGGACGTTTTACATTGGGTGCACAGACTGGGACGTGGCACCATGGCAACTGTGTTTGTGTGGCAGGGAGATTGGCGCATGCACTGTGGAGTTTCAGTGATAATACTATCGTTTGAAGCTGAAACGATGGTATTATCAGCACAAACAATAGTATTATTAGCAGTGAACAATACTATTATCACTTCAAGAAGGGTAGTATTATGGGAAAGAGAGCAGTGTATTACAAGGATTTTTTGATATGCTTTTTGGGGGTATTATTTTAACAATCCATATATTACATTGTTATTATATTCTTCTTTTTCTTATATTATTATTCTTTCTAATACATTAAGGTAACAAGGAAGTCCACAATTACCACACCACAAGGGGCACGAGTGACTACTAGTCCATATCTAGGACTCTTCATAGTCATGTTAACCCTCTGAAAAATAAAATATATGGCTATGTCAATTAAAGTGAAAATGTCATGGTTTTGAGCATATTAATACATATGATATTGTATTACCGTCAATATTTATTAAAATATGTAATACAATTTTATTGACAAAAACATCTTTATTTGGTCAGCTGGAATGTCAGTTAGTAGCCAATCTGGATATCTTTAAAGCAAGTGAAATGTAAAAAAATGTAATTGTGTTTAAAATTTTGCTGATTTTGATGACTAGGATTTGGTTTGGGCCAGTTAGATTTGTGATTGGTGGTTAAAGTGGAAATATACAGACTTAAGCTAGAAGAGAATGCCTGTAAACAGTCTTGATAGCCTTAATTATCCTAAGAAAGTTTAAAGATCACCAGCAGCACAAGGCATGTTTAGGACATGGATTTTGTACAGACTACGCATTGCTTTATAATGAAAGTCAGGTACAGGGAGCTGGCTTCATTGCTTGGTTCTTCACCCACCGCTCAGTGTTGCCTAACCAAAAACAGAGGTATTTCTGAATCTTGCTGTTTCCTGTTTTAAAAGGTGGGGGTGACTACCACCTGGCAGAATTGCCTTGGCCATTGTTGGGGGGGTGCAATGTGGTGTTATTTCTGTGAATTCTTTCCCTAAACTCAGACGCTGTTTCAGTTCCAACAGCTATTGGATTTTGCTTTTGGAAATTTAGAAATAGGCTGCTATAGTAGTGCTTAAATCAGTCTGGTGTGCTTTCATTACTTGTTTTGTTTTGTTGTTGTTCTCCTCTTAGAAATAGGCTTCTTTAATATATAGCAGATGTGGTTTAAACAGTCTGTTGTGCTTTCGTTAAGATAGGAACATGGGAATGTGACAGCAGAAAAGGACCTCCACGTCCACTAATTCTGCCCTGTTTGCCTAGATATCCACTGGGCCTGAAAAGTGTTTTTTAAACAGTCTGTTGCAATCAATTCGACAGCAGAGCCTGTCAATGTCTACCCCCCTCGGGATGGCAGCAGGGGTGTTGCCCAAACCCAAATGATGTGAAGGCAGCAAACAGCATTTCATTATAAATCAAGAAACAATATGTCAAAGCCTGCCTGGGATACAGTAGGTTATTATCAGTTCTCTTCTGACTGAAACATTAGAGTCCTGACATTCTGTATTATAGAAAACCAATTATACATGAAAGAATGTATATGATTATGTACCATGCTGCAAAGGTCAGTGTGCCACTCAACTACTGACAGCAGTGACATCTTAGAAAGCTACTGGGGAAGGGGGCGGGGGTGACAGGGCTTAGGCTAGCTTGGAATACAAGTACAGGACTAAAAAGCTTGCTTCCCACAAGACCCTCTCCAGGTCAAGTATTGGAATCAGGGATGTGGTAAGATGCTTCAAGCATACAGGTTGGCAGCAGAATGGTGGAAGAAAGAGGGCATCTAAAAGAGTGTCAGGAGGGAGGGCAGACTGGTAGGAGGCCAGCTATATATTTTTGTTTGGTGGGCTATCCAGTAAAGGTACTGGTAGATTGGAAATGGTGTTTTCCCAGTACAGGCTGTTTAGTCTACTGGTTAGAGCAGAGCTGTGAACCAAGGGACTCCGATCTGAGTCTCACCACTTCTACTTAGTGTGTGACATTGTCCAACTCACTTAACCACCCTTTGCTTAGCCTTCTTGTGATCTATCTGGTACAATGAGATGAAGCTGGTTTCCAGGTGTGAATAAGGGAAGAGTATGGCAGTAACGGAGGGCATTATAATATATATTAGAAGAATTGCAAACTACAAGGCATTGGAAATAGCCATCATTTGAAATACCCTTTGTTTTAACAAATGGATACGTTTTCAAATATGCAGTGAGTATGCTGAGTACAAAGAGAACTCATGGGCCTCTGTAAAAATAACGTAGAATAATAAACAAAAGGCACTTGTACAGTATGTTTCAGGGTATTGAGCCCCCCCTTGCATGTAAAAGTGCTTTACAAGAAATTAATAATTGCATCAGACATATGATGAGTTCAGGATGTTAAGTGAGACTGCGGGAGATCAAATAGTTAAGTAACATTCAAGATTACACAGTTTGTGGCAGTGGTGGGCTTCAAACCTGGGTCTCCACATTCACAGCTCTCCATACTGACTACTGGGTTTGGGGTTCATAAATGCAGCTGGCACTTTGCATGTCTTGGGTGAAGAGAATCACTGTGAGTGGTATAGGAGGCGTTGGTAAAAAGCAGTGCCACTACTTCAAAGTCCCCCCTGTGGGCACTGTTTATGAAAAAATGAGGATAGATGTGGTCCTCATATTAAAACAATGCAATGTTGGGTGACTAGTGTATGGTGCTTGTGTGAATTTGACTTGGCTTTGGCCTTTCTGTATTCCCACCCTTGGTAGAGGAGCCGGGCAGTGATAGGGAATAGAAGACACAGCAGCAAGTCAAGAAAGAGTGCCAGAGAAGGAGGAGTTGGGGAAGCTGGAGGGCATTTGAAAATGCTGTGAGTGGCAGTTGGTGGGATAGGCAGGCTTTTATGTGATGCATGGGAGGAGTCAAATTTCCTGACATTGAATCATGGGCAAATGCCCTCCCATTGTAACTGTTGGGCAGATGAGAAAGTAAAGTACTGCTTTGAAAATAAGTAAACATAATGGCATACTAAAATACTACTTGTGTTGGGCCCAGCCGAATCATGTATTATACATATTATTGAACCAACATGTCTTGCACAATAGTGGTGCAGTACACAAGCATTTTGTGGCATGGGTCACTAACCAAAAATATAATGCCCAGTCAAAGTAGCTCCAGTAGTTGAGGATAAATATTAACTATTGACAAAGGCATGTGGGGAAAAAGAAATGGCAAGATATAAAACAAAATCATTTTAATTTTGCCATGACATTTAATTGCTAGCTTGCTTAATAATGTTCCTTTAGCAGTGCCTTGTTGGAAGATGGGAACAAGATGGTGTCACTAAATTGTAGGTCTGTGCGAATACCTTTTCCCGAATATTCAGTATTCGGATCCCAAGTATTCGGTATTCGGCCAGAAAAGGTGTTTTTTTAAGGAAACTTTAAGAAAGCACTTTAGCAACACCATTAATCACCCATTGAACCTGGTATACCATATACACCTCAATGACACTTCAGCCACCAACATTGAGCTCTCACTAATGCAACACAAGCTTCATGTGGCACACTCGATCCACCACAACACACATATAGCACTCTGAAAACAATGTCAAGCATTGCATTGGGTCAGCACTAGAGGGTGTTCATGGTCACAGACACGGGGTAGAAGATGCTTCAGCCATGGGCATAAGAATAGTGGTAGCAGTGGCTGCAGTAGTGGTGACAGCTGAAAGGGTGGCTGCTGCAAGAATGGCACTGGTGGTGGTGGGAAGCACACTGGCTGTGGATGTAGCAGCCATAATGGTAGCAGTGGGGACACTGGTGGTGGTGTCTGCTGCTTGCTGCACAAAGCATGTATGCTCTAATTCCTCCCCTACTACTGCACAACAGGATGTGACAGTGAACATACAGATGGACAGGTGGTGACACTAGTAGTAGTAGTACTGCTAATGGTATTAGTGGTAGTAGTACTATTACCAATGCTAGAAGAACTAAAAGGTTTGCTTGGGGAGAACAATATTTGAGCCCATCGAATAAAGAGAGACACCTGTATGTCATTGTCTATGTAGTCTATCTCATCACCTTCTCTGGAATTGTATTATGTATCAATAATTTACAGTGGAGCAAGACAAGATGCAATTCAGTACTTTGCAGTAAATGACATGCCACAAAATACTGGATGACTGGAGGGCTTAATTGCCATTAAATTACACTGCTCCTTGCAGCATACTGTGGCATTTTACAGCAATTTTGCAAGGTACTGCATTGCATACTGTCTGGCACCACAGTATGAACTATGTTCTATAATCTTGATGCAGTGTTTCATCCTTGGGTATGTTAGTTATGGATTGTTTGTTACAAGGGCATCTCAGTCTCATTCATTTTAACTTCACTTATTTATAGTGTGTGTTTCTTTAAGGGTTGTATATTCGTAGCATGTTTGTACATTCCGACATGCACCCTGACAAAGACCAGGTTCTGGTCAAAGCACCAGGGCTCTATTGGCATCCTCCAGCTTTAGCACAAACAAATGTATTGGCAACTTTATGCTGCACTGCTCTTAACTGTATTTTGTTACTGCACCCCCCCGCTGATTGCTTCCTTTGTTCTACATATATTGTTTGAGGGTTTGGCAGCCCAGGGACAACACTAGCAGCAATCGCCTGGATGTGCTGTATGTTTGTGGTCTATCATTCTGTCCCTCATCACTTGGGGCCAGCGGTGCAGATGCTTTGCTGAGGCTGGACCAAGCATGTTTGCAAGATTGCTAAAGACATGATGGATCAGGTCATTACTGGTTACTGGGTAAAACACAAACTATTGCAATGTAGTACCTGTGTGTGTGATGCTTTACTTAGTACTTGTGGAACTACAGTAATACACCAACCTTTCCAGTTATACTGTACCCTAAAAAGTAGCAGTAAAAAAAAACACTGCTACTAAGAAGGGGAAGAAAAGGGCAACCTATTTAGTCAAACATGGAACTGAGCTAGGAACAGACAGATGACATACAGTTAACTCAGTGAGACAAGCCTGCCCCACTAAGTGCAATGGTTTAATTAACAAAACAACAATAAACAAACAAAAAAATGCATGTGCACAACTGTGCACACACACACACAGCAAAGACTCGCAGGGGGATATATTTCACAAGCACAGCTTAATTGTGTGCAGTGGGCTGTAGAAGTGGGGGGGAGTGGGAGTAGGAGTCAGCTGCCATGTCAGCATGCCTCAGTTGGTATCACATCCACCTCTGGACCAGATGGTCATGGGTTCTCATCCCACACTGGGATTGAACTTGCACCTAAAAATCGCTGCCATCTGAATGCAGTATTGGGGGGTGCTGTACTGCTGGGGTGTGCCATCCTTCGGATGAGACATTAAACTGGGGTCCCTTCTTGCCCATCCTGGTGTTGTCCAGGTGGGTGTCCAGGTGGAAGTAAAAGAACCCAGGGCACTCCTTGCAAAGAGTAGGGAACATTCCCGGTGTCCTGGACAACATTCCCCTTCCCATAAACTGGTTCATGCAATTATCCAGCCTGTGTCCGGGTGACGATGTGTGATATGGCAACCACCCCACATTCAGTCACTTCACTACCATTCTAGCATTGCTTGTAAAGTGCTTTGCGATACACTGTGAGGAGACTAACAATACTAATTCAGTGAGTCAAACCTGACTGGCTTAGAATTGAAGAAGTTTATTTCAAAATCTGTGTGCACACAGCTGTTCACACATGTGGCCCTGCCTCATGAAAAAATATATTAAGCATGCACATGCAGGGTGAAGCCTCACAAAATCAAATATTTTGCACATATACAACAAATTATAAGCAGTGACCTGCAGGAGGGGGAATTAGCAGACACCCTCATCAGTCATGCAGGGAACCAAGCCTGGAAACAGACAACAGCAAAAAAAAAACAAACACAAAAATAAAATGTGCTCCACCCAAAAAAAATCACACTGGAGCTATGTCAGACAGCAGCAGAGAAGGGGTGTTAGCAGACAGCCCTCCTAGTCCCTGTAACTGAGTACAGCAATAAGGACAAAATACCTGTCAGAAAGACAAACATAGCTTTTCTGACACTGATCAAAAAAAACTATACTGACCCAAAAAAGCCTGTGAAGCAAAAATCTATTTCTTTTTTTAGCAAGTTTAGAGTCTCAAAAGTACTGCAGAGCAGCTCTCAGAAACCACTGTCTCCTGTCTTTTATCAACTCAGAGTGAGGAAGTCACATGGTGTGCTTGCCTTTGAGTTCAAGAATTAGTTTTTGATTGGCCAACAAAGCTCTGTGAGACTTGGAAATCTCACTGAATAGTAGTTCCTGAATAGTGGCCAAATAGTGAACTATTCGGAAAATGCATTTGAATATTTGGGAAGCCTACTATTTGTGGTATTCGGAAAATACTATTCAGCCCATGCACAGCCCTACTAAATTGTATGCCCAAAATTCATTCTCAGAGCCATCACTTTCTGTGACATTTCATTCAAATATGCCAAGGTCCGAGAGATTAAAAAGACAGATGGAGAAACAATTGATGATATTGCTGCTCAGATGCCAAGAAAACTAAATTACTAGTTTGGGAGTGCCCAGATACCAGTGGCTGAATCTGCTGTTGCTTTGTCTCTGTCTCTCACCTCCTGCTCTTCTGTTTGTTGCCACAATATTAACAGTATTTTTCAGTCAAGCAGTGTTACAGACACGACCATCAAACAAGTCATTATGAGAACCAATGGGAGAACTTGTCAAACACAGTGGTTTTCATCTTTCAGCTGCCTAATCTATTGTGTTTCCAAAGGATGCGTATTATGTTATTGCTGTCAGGCAGCAGTGGAAAGAAACCTCTTCACAGGCAGTCATTGTGGTAAATCGACCTTCATTTTGTCAGGATTCAGTGATTGGAGGAAAGCAATTGAAAAATTTAAGAAACAGCAGGCATCATTATTCTACTGTGAAGCTGTTGAGAAGTATACGGCATTGAACAACACAAGGATAAATGTTGGTGCTCAGCTCAGTCAGCATCTTGCAAAGGAACAGGTGAGAAACCAAAAAATGTTCCGTAAACAACGAAATGCAGTACAGTTTCTAGTTCGACACGGACTAGCAATTTGTGGCCACGAAGAAGAGGAAAGCAACCTGAGGCAAGAACTGCTGAGTAGGGCAGATGATACACCAAAACTACTGAAATGGAGCCAGGAAGGGAAATATCAGAGTTCAGATATTGTAAATGAAGTTGTGGAACTAATGGCATATCAGCTGATAAGGAATCTACTGGAAGAGATACGCACTGAATCAAAGCTGTATGCAATTATAGTTGATGAATCTTAGGATATCAGTCAACATGTACAGATTACAATATGTATATGATGGGTTTCCCTGCCCATTTTGTTATACATGAAGATTTTATTGGGATATATGAAATGGCAAAGACAGATGCAGAAGCCATTATCAGTTCCGTTAAGGATATTTTATTAAGATGTAATTTACCACTCAATGACATGAAGGGACAGGCATATGATGGAGCAGCAAATATGAGTGGATGTATTTCTGGAACTGCAACAAGAATTAGAAGAGAAAATCCACTAACACTGAATGTTCATTGTGCAACTCATTCCTTAGACCTGGTCTTGCAAAACTGTGGTAAAACAAGCATTGCCATTGAAGATGCCCTCAGCTTTGTCAAGGATGTAAGTGTGTTGATTCATGGCTCACCACAGAGGTTAGCTCTTTATGAAAATATTGCAACTAATGACAGCAAGGACCCTTACATGAGGATAGAAGGCCTGCACTTACTTTATCCAACAAGATGGACAGCAAGAACTAAGAGCATCAAGTCAGTTCTCACAAACTATTGAACACTTTATGAAACCTTAAGAGAGTTGGAAGTAGACAGAGCTACTGATGTACAAAGTAAAGTCAAGGGCCTGTTGTCAGTGATGAAAAAGGTAAGTTTCTGACCTATTTTGGACTTGTATCATAAAGTACAATATATTCAGTGCATTGGAATGAGTGGCTTCAATTTTGCAAACAAAAACACTGACAGCAACAAATATGATGACTGTAAACTTTCTCAAGCAAAATTTACAATGCCAGTGCAATGACTTTGACTAGGTCTATGAAGGCATCAAAGAGAATGCACAACTACTGCAAACTGTGAAAGAGCCAAAACTCTCCAGACAGTGCTATGTCTGCAAGATGGTAGTGCACTGCACCACCATCCTGAATCTGTTAAGGACTGGTATCGACAAATGTATTAGGAAGCCATTGATGCTTGTCTTGTTGAACTAGATCGACATTTTGATCAAGAAACCTATGCTTTGCTGTCATCCATGGAGAATTTGTTGCTTCAAGCAGCCAATGCAAAGTAATTTTCAGTTCCTCCTCAAGTTGTAGAGTTGTATGGAGATAAAGAGTTGGACATTGACAATCTGAATGCACAACTGAACTTGCTCCCAGGACTAGTGCAGCATGTTTTGCCAGAGGTGAAGGCAGTAACTTCAATCAACACCATTATTGATGCCCTAGTGGAAAAAGACTGCCAGCAGCAGACACTGTATTTAGAAGTAGAGAAGCTCATTCAAATGTACCTCCTTGTCCCAATGAGTACAGCAACTGGGGAGAGTTCCTTTTCAACACAACAGAGGATAAAGTATTACTTATGAAGCACCATGATGGAGAAGAGGTACAGTCATCTAATGCTGTTGAACATTCAAAAGGAGAGAACAGACAAGTTGGATCAGACACAAATTGTACAGGGGTTTGTGCCACGAAATGAGAGATGACTTCACTTTTTAGGAAAAAATTGGTACTGAAAAGTTTTACTTAAGGGAAGAATACGAATTATGGTACATAAACTGATTAATTGGGTGAGTGTGTGATATGCAGTGGCAACAGTACAGGAATGAGCAGATGGCTATCCACTATTGAATTCTAATGGAATAGTGGTTCATTTCAAGGTGTATCCTACTCCTTCCTCCAGACTTTGCAGTAACAGCTGGATGTGGCCAGATGAGCATTGGAGTGGGCAGAGCTTCTTCATATAGTAAAGGCACTGCTTTTCTAAGGAGCCTCTTTGTTGCAGGCTGGAATACCAAAGGCTGCAGGTCAAAGAAAGGTCTTATTGAGCTTTACTGTTCAACATGGTAATATACTCATTTTATTTTTGAAATAAAACAAACAATGTGAGCAGGAGTATGGGAGAAGTTTAAAGGCCATGTCATGGGTGACTCTGGGTTGGGAGTGACCTACGATGAGCATTGGTCTTCCAGAAGGAGTCAAAGTCTTTCGCTGAAAGGACTCTTCTTTCCAAGTGCTCTGTCTAGTCCTCATACCAGTGAGTGCAGTTTTTGGCAGGCCAACCTCTCTGACTTCAGCAATTATAGTTATGCATTGTTTTGTATTGTACCCATATTGTCGTAAATTAATATTGTTCACTCTCACTGTACACTGTTATTCATGAATAAATACACTTTTCATTGTACACTGCGATTCATTAATAAATAAGCTCTGTGTAAAGTTAATCGCTCTGTGTCATTATTTCCCCAGCCTCAGGAGTTTACCTTGTTGCTGGTGGTTGGGCTTACCTACTAATTTCTATCTGGAAGTTAGTAAAACAAAAAACTCGTAACCCATGTTTTTGAAGACAGCATGCTCTATACTGATAATACAAATACTACTATGCCATCTTTCATTTTCACCTGGGCAGATACTGAATCATGTTTAGTAATGGATGGTTCAGTCTTCAGAGCTATTGGAAGAAATGGGTTGACAGCCGAGCTTTTAGTATACTGTATAAAATATTCCTATGTGGTATAACTGCATTGTTAACACTATAATCATGATCATAAATGTGTATTTATTGTATTTCGGTATGGCAAAAACTGGTTTAGAAAAAGTTCCCTTTGTACCCCAGTAAGTGCCCTTCAGATCCTCAGCCCCCTCAGCTTTTACTATCTTCCGGCATCCTGCCCTAGTTACAGGCAGGAGTCTGGAGAGCATCTCTTTGAAAACAGTAAGAAAACACCCAGCATGCTGAATGCAAATATAATAGCATCAAGTATGTTAACAGCATGTTTACAATGAACAATATCAATATTGAACAGAAAACACCAGAAATAGTTTAAATTTCATATTGTTTATGTTCCCTTTTATGCTGTATTACACTGTAAGCAAATATTTCAGCATTGACAAATGCTTGTGATTAATGTAGCAGTCCAGCCCAGAAGTGGTATCAGTGTCAGACGACAGTGACCGATTCTAACTAATGATGTCACTGGCTGGAGCATTTACAATGATACAATAGGTACTGTATGTAGAGCTGGTTTTAAAGAAGAGGAGAGACAGAAAACAAAAAAGAGAAAAGGATGCACAGAATGAAAACAGTCAATTAATCAATCAATCAATCAATCAAAATCTTTATTTATCCAGGCAAACATCATTGAGCAGAGCTCTTTTACAAGATGAACCTGGTTAGAACAGGGTCGGGTAACATCCATCATAAAAACATATAAATACATGTAAATAAGTATATGAACACAAACACAATGGTGCAGTAATAGGGGAGTCAAATGATAAAAGGAAGACAAGGCAAGCCATAACAAAGGAGGATTCAAATACAAGGGAGCAGGTTCACCATAGAACCATGCAACTGTATATAAACCATGTTCTCTTTATAGAAGTACCAGTTAGTTCATTTACCGCGGGTTGTCAGTAGCACTAGACATGAAAATGGCTTGGAGAACCATCAACTAATGGCAGATGGGGTACCAGGAGGGGTATGTAATATGTAAGCTAAGGATAAACATTGTGAGAAGTGAAGTCCCAAGGATAGGTCGGTAGAACTGATGCAGCAGTGGGGGCCTATGGGGAGAAGAAAAGGTGAGTTAGAACTTTTATAGTATGATTGCATGTAGATTGTGGATGAGTGCAGTATAGAGTTGTGAAAAGAAGGCTGGAGAAAGTGAGAAGATAGACCAGTATCAAAGGAAGGACAGAGGCATCAAGGTGTTACATGAAAGAATGATGACAGACCAGGGCCAAGGAGGAGACAAGCACTAGAAGTAATTTGTTCATGGTTAAATGGTACAGGTTAGCATGATGACAATTCATGGTCCTGGGGAAACAATTGCACTGATCATTTCTGACACGTGAATATAAGAGCTTGAAAGATGAGATGCCAATGGGTGACCTTAGTTTCAGTTTTTTTTTGCAATTTATTCCACAAGGAGGACAGTTTAAAGCTTATAGCAGCCCTGCCAAAGCGAGAGTTAACTTTGGGAACCATCAGTAGGAGAGATCTGCAACTTCTCAGGGCATAATTGCCTATTGGTTTTATAGTACTACAGTCTGTAATGTATTGGGGCAGTTTTTTTGGAGATGGCTCTCAGGGTCCATAAGGCTGCATTTTTATCATGCCTGAATTGAAGAGAACTCCACCCCACTGATTGATATAGGGAGCAGTGGTGAGTGGAATAAGGCAGGCCTGTGATGAACCTCAAAGCTCTATGATATAATGTGTCAAGTTTGGTGAGGTAGGAAATGGGACAGTGACTGTAGAGGATGTCAGCATAATCTATCAAGGATAGAAAGGTTGATTGTACCAGCTGTAGTTTGGCATCTCTAGTTAAGAAGCGGGCTATCCTAAAGAACAGGCCAAGTCTCTGTCGTAATTTTTTGAGTAATTCTTCAACGTGCTCTATAAAGGAGAGCCTATGTTCCAGCCATACTCCCAGGTATTTGAATTTAGGGACAAATTCCAACTTCTCACCAAGAATTGTAGTAATCTGCAGCACAGGATCTGATAGGGCTGAATTTACCATTTGAGCAGAGGGAGAAAAGAGCATTGCTTTTGTTTTCTTGGTGTTAAGTAATAGTTTTTTGTTTAGGAGTTGGTGTTGCAGCAGGTTGAACTCAGATTGAAGGTCATTACATGAGGATTGTAACGATGGGCGACTTACGTAAAGAACTGTTTCATCTGCAAACAGATGAATGTTGGCCTTAGTTATGCTTTCATCAATATTGTTGATGTATATTGCAAATAAGATCGGTCCTAAGATAGAACAGAGGGTACATATATATGAACTGGGAAAACGGCTATGTTTCTGTTCCATATTTAACATTTTCAAGTTTCTTTCAGCTATCACTAAGGTATATTACTCTTTAATTTACTGAATTATTTTTGATAAATTTATATTTCTTTTCTGTGGCTTTTTACTGGTAAATGACTGTACAGTACAACCAAAGAAAATATTTTACTGAGTAAAAGCTTAAAAATCAGGGTCATCATTTGCTGAATTTTTGGGTACATACACACCAGGACACATTTTAAGGCACTCCATATTCTTTAAATTGGCAGTATTGTTTTTTGTGTGTGTGTCTGTGTTAACTTTCCTGATACAATGTGGCAATAGAGTAATTTCACCAGAAACATATGGGTTGCAACACTCCCTTCACCCTAAACAACACAACGTGTGATACATAGGTTGTCTGGGGCTATTTATTTACCCAGGATTGCCCAGCTGAGATGTTAAATCTCATACAAGCCATATTGTACTTAAGGCATTGGCTTTGGTCATTGCATTCTAGATGTTCACTTGGACCTGCTCGACATTACCACAGTTGTTTTTCCTTAGTTTACACCAGGTTCTTGCTATGTTTGATTATCTTTAATCTTGTATTTCCTTTTTTAGAGATGATATTATTATTAACTCAGGAAGTTTTTTCCCTTTGTTAGAATACCCTTTTCTTTTTCTTTATGCACTATCAGTTGATTCCTTATATTTCAGAACTACAGCTGTCTCTGCTGTTTATATCATATTGTTTAGTTCTGACACTGCATTGTATATGTGTTTTGTAAGCATACTTTTTGGTTCCTTGTTTATTATTTTGACTCTTCAACTGAACAGTTCAATAAAGTTTGAGTATAAAAAAGGCCATATTGCAGTTGTCTAGAATTAAACACTGGGAGGTATAATGGATTGCTCAGTCAAACAAAGTCAGGTAATGAGCCTTCCCAGTGTCACAGCTTGTATGGATGGAAATGGAATCCTAAGAATTGCTGGGGAGACTAGGAGGGAGGGAGGGAGGTATGGATGTCATTGCTCATTTGGGGACAGAAACAGTTTGGGAAGCATTCAGGAAGTTGGGGAGGTGTCTTAGGCAGGTAGCATAATCTGAAACCTTCTCAGAGGAGTTACCTATCCAGGACAAGGAGGATAACAGGAGGCTTCACACCAGGAAATTCAAAGGAAGTGGTGCAGGGAAGAGGGAAGAGGGTTCACTGGGGACTGGGGCTCCACCTGAGGGATAGAGGCCTTTACAAGAGAGAGGGCCTGCATCCCTCCAGAAAAGGAACTGAAATCCTCAGTGAAAAGTTTAAATGCTACATCAGTAGGCATTTAAACTAGCCTGGGGGAGGTGGAAGAAGGCAGGTTGGCATTGGCTGTCCCTCCCACACACACATGCTCACAGGGTCAACAGTGAGAATCCCAAGGGTGAGAAGTCTCCAAAAACAAACAAATGCAAAGACATAACCAAACAGAAGAGGGAAGGGGAATGAGGAATGAAAATAGTGCAGCTATAAGGGGAGGGCAAAAAGGCAAGATTTGGAGAGGTGGAAGTAAAGAATCGAGAACCATGAGTGCAAATGCTCACAGTCCAGGCAACAAGATGGCAGACCTAGAGGCCACCATGGCAGCAGGAGACCTGGATATAATAGCAATCACAGTGACCTGGTTCAATGAAAACCAGGACTAGGATGTAGCCATACCAGGGTATGCTCTATTCAGGAGGGACAGGGCAGGAAAAAAGGGAGAACAGTTGGCTCTGTACATGAAGGTGAACATAAAGGTCACTGAAATACAGTGGGGACAGAGAAAATCAGAGGTACTATGGGTCACCTTGGAGACAGGGAGGGGGTCACTATTTGAACAGGGGTGGTCTATAGATATCCAGCACAGGGTTAGAGAAAGATAAGGTTATGATTGAAGAAATCCAAGGGCTGGTAAACAAGGGAGAGGCATTGCTAATGGGCAACTTCAATCTACCAGAAGTGGATTGGAGCCCCACTCCTGCAGCAACGGTTAGAAGTAGGGAAATCCTAGACTCCCTGCAAGAGGCATTCCTTAGGCAACCAGTTAAGGAACTTACTCATGAGAGAGTGATGCTGGACTTGGTACTGTCAACAGCAACAGTGTCACATATGTCACATTGGGAGGCCACCTGGGGATCAGTGATCATCGCATGTTGTGGTTCAGCATAAAGACAGGGCCAGAATCTAACCACACTAATATGTGGGTCTAGGACTTCAGGAGGGCTGATTTCAAAACAATTGGAGAGTGCCTCAAGGAAACCCTAGCAGTAATAGGGGAAATGGGTGGAGTAGAGGAAAAATGGGAAGAGATAAGGTAGAGAATTGAAATGGCAACTAACCTCTGTGTCGGGCAGATCAGTAAGAACAAGAGAAAAAAGAGGCCACTATTGTTCTCTAGGGAAGTAGAGGAAAAGGTAAAGGAGAATATGAGTGCATTTAAAGGGTAAAAGTTGGCACAGAAGGGAGAGGATAGGGAAATATATCAGGAGAAACAAAGGGAGGCAGGAAAGGCATTCAGGAGAGCAAAAGCACAAATGGAGGGGAAACATTGCCAAGTCAGCAAAAAAGGGTGACAAAACATTCTTTAGGTACATAAATGAAAGGAAGGAAAACAAGGCAGGGATAGTAAGGCTAAAAGAGAAAAGGAGGGAGTGCAGAAGAGGATCAGAATAAAGCAGCATATTGAACAAGTACTTTTGTCAGTAGTCACAAAGGAAGGGTTAGATGATGGGCTGCAGATGAAGAAAAAGGGCATTAAGGGGAGGGGGGTGAACACTAACCCTTTTATGGAGGAGGAAGTCCTCAGGGAACTAGCAAAGCTAAAAGTAGACAGGGCAATGGGGCTGGATGGGTTCCACCCCAGAATTCTGAAGGCACTAAAGGAGGAAGTATCTGCGCCTCTAGCATCCCTGTTCAGTCTAGCACTAGAGATCATGGAGATTTCAGGGGAAATAGCAAAGCTAAAAGAAGACAAGGCAATGGGACCATATGGGTTTCACCCCAGAAGGAGCTAAAGGAGGAAGTATCTGCTCCTCTAGCATCCCTGTTCAATCTATCACTAGAGACCAGGGAGATTCCAGGGTACTGGAGAAGGGTGGATGTACAGTAGTCTTAATATACAAAGTGAGAACAGGGAGGATGCAGGAAACTACCAACCTGTAAACCTAACTTCAGTAGTGGTCAAGGTCATGGAAACACTAGTAAAGGAAAGGACTGAGGAATACCTAAAAATCAGTGATTTACATGATCTGAGGCAACATGGGTTCACAGGGGGGAGATCTTGCCAAACAAACCTGATAGAGTTCATTGACTGGGTTACCAGGGAAGTTGATCATGGACTGGCAGTGGATGTGGCCTACCTTGATTTCTGTGACAGGATCAGAGCCCCTGCATGAGTTTGTGCTGCATTTTCTTTTACACTGTCCTGTTCTTGTAAGTTTATTGTTCTTGTTATAGGCTGAAATCTGGCCACTTTCAGTCTTGTAGTCTCTTCTCCCCCTTTTCTTCAAAACACTGTATAAGGAACACATAAGAAAGACAAGAGGCAGTAAGTTGCTTGTCTTCTCCTATGCTGTACTGCAGGCAGACACAGAGGGAACGTAAGCAATGAGAAAGAATTGAAACACAGAGCCTTGCACTCTGTGTTTTATTCTGTGTAAACTGCTTTGGGTTTATATGAAGACAAAAACTAAACATTCTTTCCTAGGTGAAGCAGAGTTGTGTAAACATGCTATACCTCATTTTCTAAAGAAATATCATGCTCTCATATCAGATGAGTCAGCCTACCTGTGTTTACTTAAAGAATTGTGAGTCAGACAGCTCACATGGTGCTGACATCATCAGTAGGCAGGGATAAAAGTCTACCTCCTGAGATGCAAAACAGATGAGTCAGTCAGTGGAGACCTGATTGTTATGAAGGAAGCATCTCATAGTACATGCAAGTTTTCATGTGCTAGGAATCTATTTGGCTGGAACTAAGCCTGGAAGTTGTGCACTGAGGGAATTGTGCACTGCTTTGGAGAACTGAAGACTAACCAACTATTTCCTTTCTGTATGTTTATTATTTTATTTTTTTATTTTGGAAAATAAATATTGCAAAGTGCATTCTACACCTTTTACCTAAGTTTGTGTATTTGTCTCACTGACTAACCTTCACATCTGGTGTCTGGAGTGGGATACTGGTGCATCTAGGCTGGGAGAGAGACGTTACCAGGGGATATCACCCTGATATCCTGGCAGATGTCACAGGAAATACAACAGCAGCAAGGCAGATGTGGTGGTATGAGATGAAGGTCACCATCTCCTGACAGCAGAGTCTTAACAAGAACCATGGCAGAAAAACCGTGTGCACCATTATTTCCTGGATTAGAGCCGGTGGTTCTGTCCAAGTTAAAACCTGAAGGGGCCTCTGTAGAGCAGTTGCAGGCTATGTTGACAAGCCTGCTGCAATCTGCCAGTATCAGTTATAATCATCCAGTGAAACAGACAGATGGCCTGACTGTGGTGTTCCAGATGATAGAGGCCTTGATGACATGGCTGATCTGAAGGTGGCTAGAGGCAGAGCGACTTTGCCTGAAGGTATAAAACAATGTGTTGGAGGTTGAGAAGAGTTTGTGTACAGGTGCTGTGTACTTTGAATAGGAGGAACATGAGAAAGTGGAGTTGCTATTACCTGAGCAAGCAGAACTGAAGACAGCAGATGAATTGTTACCTGAGCTGAAACAGCATGAGAAAATAGAGGTAATACTGCCTGAGCTAAAGGAGTTGAAACAGAGAGGAAAAGAGGAACAGAGCCTGCCATGTGTACTTTTTCAGGACTTGGGTCCAGGCATCCAGAAGGGGCATGGAAGCTTTACAGAAGGCAACATTGAAAAGGTCTACTTAAGACCAGAAGGGACTAAATCATTGTTTCATGGGTGATTCCCTGTGATGAAGTGGACTTGGGTAAGATGCAAACTAATGATATGAAAATCAGGAAACTGTATGCCTATGTCTAAACAATTGATAATGTTCCTGTCTGTAAGGGGAAAGAAGACTATACTAAGCCTGTATATGCTATTGAAAAGGGAGTTATGTATAGGGGGCATCTTAACTCCAAGACCAAAATAAGGGAGAAACAATTGATTATGCCAGATCCGCACTGCATGTAAGTTATACAAATGGCACATTTTGACCCTGGTAGAGGTCATCTAAAGTGTTGAGGAACACTGGAAAAGTTGCTAACCCAATACTATTGGCCTGGTGTGTATAAACAGCTGGCAACATATTGCAAAACCTGCCCTAATTGTCACAAGATAGTGGCCACTGCTAGGGTAACAGCTAGAATAGTTCTCAAGGGAGGGTGGAAAACATCCCAAAGAGGTGGAATGGGTACTGACTGGAGGGGGAGGACCAGACTTAAAGAAGAGGCCTTGGTTTAAGCCAATTAGAAGTCACCTTCAACCTAAGGTAGCGAATATGGGTTTGAAATAGAATAATGTTGGTAATGTCTGTAATGACAATGAAATGGAGAAGTATTGCTAATGTTAAGTCTGTATGCTTATTGAAATATGTGAATACTCCTGAAAGATTTGGAGGATGTGAGTTAAAAGTAAATCTGAAAATGTATGGCAGCTGAAATTTAAACATAGCAGGAGTCAGGTATGGTTTTCATAGAAATAAGTAAAAAGGTTGGAGACCAGTCTCACTAAGCAAGAAAAAAAATAGTGAAGACTGGTTCCCTTTTTAAGAGGGGCGAATGTGACAAGGTCAGATCCCCTGTCTGAATTTATGCTGCATTTTCTTTTACATTGTCCTGTTCTTGTAAGTTTATTGTTCTAGCTACAGGCTGAAATCTGGCCACTTTCAGTCTTGTAGTCTCTCTCCTCCTCCCTTCTTCCAAGTACTGTATAAGGAACATATAAGAAAGACAAGAGGCAGTAAGTTGCTTGCCTTCTCTTGTGCTGTACTGCAGGCAGACACAGAGGGAATGTAAGTAATGAGAAAGAATCAAAACACAGAGCCTTGCAATCTGTATTTTATTCTATGTAAACTGCTTTTGGTTTGCAAGAAGCCAAAACAAAACATTCTTTCATAGGTGAAGCAGAGGTGTGTTAACATGTTATGCCCCATTATTTAATGAAATATGATCTCATGTCAGATGAGTCAGCCTGTCCGTGTTTATTTAGTATGAGTCAGCCTGCCTGTGTTTACTTAGAGAATTGTGAGTCAGACAGCTCACATGGTGCATCATCAGTAGACAGGGATAAAAGCCTACCTCCTGAGATGCAAAACAGATGAGTCAGTCAGTGGAGCCCTGACTGTCATGAAAGAAGCATCTCATAGTACAAGCAACTTTTTATGTGTTATGAATCTATCTGAGTGGAACTAAGCCTAGAAGTTGTGCACTGAGGGAATTGTGCACTGTTTTTGCAGAACTGAACACTAACCGACTATTTCCTTTCCGTATGTTTATTATTTTATTTTGGAAAATAAATATGCAAAGTGCTTTCTACACCTTTTACCTGAGTGTGTGCATCTATCTCACTGACTAACCTTCACAGTTTAAGTAAGGCCTTTGACAGCATCCCAAACAGAAGACCAGTAAGCAAGCTGAGCAGCCTGGGGGTGGGACTAGTTGGCTGAGTAACAGAACTCAAAGGGTGTTAGTGAATGGAGTTCATTCAGAAGAAAGTTGGGCAACCAGCCGAGTGCCTCAGGGGTCAGTACCGGGACCAGTTCTCTTCAATGTCTTTATTAGCGATATCACAGAGTAACTGGAGAGAAAGGTACATGATGACACAAAAATCTGCAACAGAGTGGACACACCGTGGGGTGGGGGAGGGTTGAAAAAATGAGGGTAGATCTGAAAAAGCTAGAAGACTGGTCAAGCATCTGGCAACTGAGCTTCAATGCCAAAAAGTATAAAATTATGCACATGGGGCACAAAAACCCAAGGGGAATGTATCAGTTAAGGCAGGATGTGTTATCAACCACAAAATAGGAAAGGGATCTTGGTGTCATCATCTCTGATAACCTGAAGGTAGCAAAGAAGTGTGATAAGGTGGTGAGAAGGGCAAACAAATGCTTGGGTGTATATGGAGGGGGTATTACCAGCAGAAAGAGGAAGGTAGTGTTAGCCCTGTACAGATCAATGTGATGCCCCATCTGGAGTACTGTGTCCAGTTCTGGGTGCTCCTTCTTAGGAAGGACATTGATCAGATGAAGGCAGTACAGAGAAGGGCAACCAAAATGGTGCATGACCTGTATCAGAAGCCCTGTGATGAAATACTCAAGGAATAAAATATGTATTCTCTGAAGGAAAGGAGAGAAAAGGGAGACATGATAGAAACATTCAAATACCTCAAAAAGTATCAATAAGGTACAGGAGGGTAGCATATTCCACAGAAGAAGATGCTCAAGGACATAGGGGGAATGATATGAAGCTGTAAGGGTGGGACTTAGAGGAGATGTGAGGAAATATTTCTTTATGGAAAGGGTGTGGACAGTTGGAACAGCCTTCCAGCAGAGGTGGTAGGTACAGAAATGGTAACAGGAACACTCATGGGATAGGCACAAGGGGACCTTAGTAGCAGGGTGGGGGGGTAAGGCAGGAGATCAATTAGGGTCTGCAGTAGCTCAATAGGCAGGGACTTAGGGCAGACTGGGTGGGCCATGAGATCCTTTTCTGCTGACAGCTTCTTTGTTTCTTTGTAAACTGTGTGTGGATGTTTCTTTTATGGAATTTGCATTGGATCTTCCCATTCACAGTTCTGTGCTCTAACCCCTAGGATTTCCCATCATGAAGTATAGGGATAGCCATCAGGAAGTGGCCAAAATGGAATTCAGTAAAAAGCACAGGGGTCTCAATTGTAACTGCTTCCAATTCCTAAAACAGTGAATGAAAATAAAATTAAAACATGTAGTGAGTATATCAACACAACTTTTCTGAATTCATCATGCTGTACTGCAAGAAAAATAATGGGGAATTGTATACATTATTGCTTTAAAATGTTACCCTTGATTTTCATTTTATTGCTGCATATGCAAGCAAAAGCCTTAGTTATCTACTGTGGTAATCAGAGTCTGCCTGATGGTACTTCGTTTGTGTCAGATGTTTAAACATTTCTGTGAATACAGGGAGCAAAACACTTCAAGGCGGTAAGATCAATCTATCAGATAAGAAAGAATTCAATTTGGTCCCATCCTATAACTGTGATATTATCTTTGTTTGACCATAACAGCATTCCTCTCAACCTATCATCACTCAAATGTGGGTCACTGGATTCTGGCATGTGGGAAAATGTAGCAAAATCTGGGGACACATCATCAGATTGCAGTGATACTGACACTGAGAACTAGGTAAATGAATGCTTTGATGCACATAGGTCTCGTGGTAATGAAGCATCCTAGATTAACATCAGTTATTGCTTCACAGTGTCAGGGTACAATATGAAACTGTATTCTCAGCATTTGAAACCCAGAAGATGACAAGAACATACCACGTCATGCAGGAGAGTGAAACTGTATTCATAGCAAGCAAAAAGGGAGGGAGGAAGGAAGGAAGGAGTCCAGTACAAATCAAATTTAACTATCACATCAACATGTTGCTTTAGCTTTTCTCTATCAGTTGTTTAAGTGCTAAGGGATCTATCACAAAGCCTTGCAAAAATGATTTTCTATGAGTTGCAACTCAGTTTTGTATTGTGCTGTGGTAGACCTGCAGAAGCATTCTAGCTGAGTAGCAGAAGCATTTACTAAAAGTTGCTAATCAGCTGGCCAAGTGTAGAAAAACAACACAATGTGAAATGCAGATTCACTGACATCTTAAAAAATGTGGAAACCAACTAATTGGCATGACAGTTTAATGTAAATTGTATTGTAATTGTAACTTGTTCCCTGGATGCTGGATACTATGGGCCCCACCATGCAGGTTCTTATTTGTGTCTCAGCACTGTGGACTAACAGAGGGATACCTTAAACCTACTATTCACAGCAACTATTAACATAAACAAATATACAGTACCATTGTCCATGTTGGGGCGATAGAATCAAGCATAACTAAAATGTATTAAATTCTACAACCACACATATTTGTGCCCAAAGATGGACACACATTCCAGGTCGGACCAGAAATCTTTGGGTCAGATCTGAAAAAAGACAGGTCTAGTGTCCCAAGCCGGTTAGCAAATTTATAAATAAAAAAAATAAATAAAACACAGAAAGACAGAAATTGTCTGCAGAAAAGGACTATTTGGCCCACCCAGTGTGCCAAGATTTTCCTTGCCTATTCTGTCTCCGCAGACCACACTGGTCTCTATTGACCCCCCCCCATCTACCAATATTCCCATATGCCTATCCCATGCATGTTTGAAGCCTCCACTGTTTTTGCTCCAACCACCTTTGCTGGCAGACTGTTCCATGCTTCCATCACTCTTTCAGTGAAGTAGTACTTCCTCACATCCTTCTCAAATGCCCCCACTTCCAGCTTTATTGCCTGCACTCTTTTCCAAGTGCACTTCCTCACTTGAAATAGACTCCCCTCCTGTACCCTGTGCACTCCTGTGAAGTACTTGGACTCTATCATGCCATACCTCTCCCTCCTCTCGTTTACAGTATACATGTTGGTGCACATCTAAAATACATGCATCTACAAAAAGGGCCCACTTACTTCAGGTTTCCTAGCTGTTGGGATCCCTCTGCAGAATAGATTTCACCCCAGATCTTACTCACTGTTTAGGACACCTTGCTCTCATGGGGAGAATATTGGTGCACCTGTACTACCTGTCTGCACCGTACTAATTCCCTTCATCCAGCACAGCATATAAAGGGTTCCACCTACTGAAAAAGGGTATATGCTAAATTCTTTCAGCTACCCACTCTCCTGTGCTACATGGGGGCTAGTGTTACATTCTCCCGGGAGGCCTTAGTCAGAAAAATAACTCTCCACAGGCTTCCTTGCAACTAACCCTCAGCTCCAGCTCAAAATAGGATGAACCATTTTGAAGCTCCCTCAACAGTCAGAGTAAGGCACTGGCTGTTGCTGGAGGATTTTCCTTGACTGCTCTGCCTTTTGCTAGGATGCTTTCCTCCTCCACTGTGAAACTTGAAGGGGTCATTATAAACCCCAGGTAACTACCTTGAGGGGAGCCCATCACCTCTCCGTTAGTGGAGTGCAAAGTTGGAAAAAATTTGATTTGTAAATTAATTTGTGAATTCTCCACAGTTCATGAAGTTAATCCGCCTTGCACAGTGTCAGTTGCAGTACTGAAATAATATTGCAAATGACAAAATGGAAACTTAGTGATGTGAGCTGGATAGGCAATTTTCACAATGTACTATGGGACTGGAGGTCACATGGTACTGAAACAAGATGCAAGCTATGAGGAGGCTGTGTTCAGTGCAGCCTTTTTGAGAAAGACTAGGAGAGACTTGTTCACAAATTGTTCTAGAGGCCTTGTGCTGCTTGATTTGTGTTGTTTACCTCTGTTTTTGCTGATTATTTAGTTTAAAGCCATAGTACTAGTTAATAAATATTTAAATGATTGAGGTTGCAGTTGAGACAACCCAAAACATCAATATATCTGATTTTATTTTTATTTCATTCCTTAGGCAAGATAGAGGATTTTGAAGTTCTTAAAAGTTATTGGTCATTTGCTGGGCCCACAATCATGTATACAAGCAGATCAAGGAGGTGCTACACTGTTGGCCATCAGAAATATGTACTGGTGGCCCCATGACATTTCTGCATTATGAATACTATGGGTGCAGTTAAAGTGTAATTTCAGGGGAGAGTATTTTTGAATGTTGCTGAGGGTTGCCATCTTTACTGTAGATCCATGCAAACTACAAAAGTTGTAGTTAAGCACAATCTTAAAAATAGCTGAGTGAATTTAAAATATTCCAATAAAGAATCTAGGATTATCAGGATTTCATTACTGATGAAAAAAAGTGGGATGACATTTTTTGCCGGCTAAGTATTACTGCTGCTTTATGGTAGTGATTTTTTGTTGTATCTGTAGTGAAGCATTGCTGTGGGGTAGGGGAGGTGTATTCAGTTATCAAGGCAACCCAGAAAGATCAGGGGCTATATTCACAAAACATGGCAAAACACAGTGAAACATTTGCGTTGCGCTTTGCATTTGCCCCAGTATCTAAGGGTGCTATTCTCGGTTGGATAGCACATCTGCACTATTGGACTAAGACTTGGTCTTGGTCGAGTCAGCGGTAAACCCATTACTGCTATCGCTAATCCCACCAGCGCTACCCAGACATGAACCCAGAAGTATGGCCGCACAATGAATAGTGCATGTGTGTCATTTCAAATTCACAAAAGCAGTCATGTAAATGAGCCCATTGGGTATGCAAGGTGCTATGTGGCCATTTGCGGGCCCATTTACATAGGCTGCGCTGGAGTTTAATGGGCCCCCCAGCTCCTTCCCCAGAGTCAGTCTTGTGTTCTTGATGTCTAGTGCCCCCCCACTTGATTGCTGGCCCAATTTATATTTTCCCTGGTGCTAGTTCCCCCACTAATCATTGTCCCAATCATAAATGTATACTTTTCCTGGGCTAGTGCCCCTCCCACTGATTGACTGCCTAAAAGTGATTGATATGTTCCCCTGGTGATAGTGGTCTCCTCCCCCACACAGATCGCTGGCCCGATATGTAATATATATGTGTCCCTGGTGCTAGTGTTATATGCCTCATCCAAAACTGTAGTACTGTAACCTCTTTCCAGGAACATGTTCTTAAGTTCCTCTGCTTGCTTTGCAAATTCATCCAGTTCAGAACAGTTCCTACATAAATGTAACAGCTGGCTAAATGGAACTGACTCCTTCAATTTCTTAGGGTTACTACTGCTCGCCAATAGATAGCTATCTGTAGCCATTTCTTTTGTGAAGCCTTTTTTGTGACCTTCGAATTCAAACATGTCATGAATGTAATATTTAAGAACTCAATGGTTGTAGGATGGATATTGCTTGAGAAGTGTAAAGTTAAATTATTCCTGTTTATTCAATCCATAAAGCCATCTGGTTTAATGACTGTGCCATCCCAAACATAAAGCATGTCATCGATAAAGCAATGCCATGTGACTATGTGTTTGAGGTATGGATTCACTGCTGGGTTTTGGATAAAATCCTCCTTCCACTTGCCCACGAATACATTTGAAAATGAGGGTGCCATTTGATGCCCTCATTGCAGTGCCACATATCTAGTTATAAAAATGTCCATCAAGCTCAAAGAAATTGTAACTTAGCACACACTCTAAACTTATCTTTATATGATTCATGGGCATATCCCCCTTCAGTGGATCCATTTGCAGGTAATGCGTGCATGCTTCAATTTCATAATTGTGTCTAATACAAGTGTACAGTGACTGTATATCTGTTGTGAACCATTTATAGTCTGGTTTTCAACTAAAATTTCTGAACTTATTCAAAATGTCCATCAAGTCCCTGATGTAAGATAATAAGTATGGCACTGTCTTTTGTAAAAAAATACTCAATAAAGTGACATAAATTCTCTGTAACAGAGCCCTAGCCTGAAACAATTGGATGCCCAGGTGGGTTCAGCTGGTTCTTCTGCACTTTGGGTAATATATATAGCATAGGGGTAATAGGAAATTCTGGTACCAAGTATTTAAGTTCCTTCTCACTAATTTCATTTTGGTGCAGTGCTAGGTGAAGCAGGTGTGTGAGCTCTCTTTTGTAAATGAGGCCTGGGTCAGATAGTAATGTTAAATAACTAGCCTGGCCTGACAACAATTCATTTACCTTGTTCCTATAAAAATCTCTGGACATGACTACCAGATTGTCCCCCTTGTCTGCTGGCTTGAAAACTAGATGTGTCATACTCTGCAATTCCTTCAAGGCAGTGTTTTCCTCAGCTGTCATGTTATGAAATCTTTCACATGAATCGGTGTCCAAAATGTAATTAACTTCCCTTAAAACAAATTGTTTGAATACATGAATAAAGTGATTATTTGTAATTGGATTAAATTATGATTTAGTTACAAAGCATCTTTTACGCAATGATTGATTAATGCTGCCCTATTTGTATCATATACTTTAGCAACAACAGGTGTACCTGAATTGGAATCACTGCTCTCAGTTTACAGTGATTCCAACTTGATAAGGTTTTCCCAGTCCAAGGGTGTCCACTCTCTCACCGCTTCCTCCATTTCTGGTGATGACTCATTATATCCTGAGAAGTCTAAAATTGAAGTATGTTAATCCAAATAAAAAATCCTCACCAACTGCTGCATCCACCAATGTAGTGCCTCCTTATCATCAGATATGGTGCCTAGTAAAGCATCCTGTGATTGATTCTTACAATCTTCTTGGTCACTTGTCTCTGGGGTTTTCTTCCCCTTTCTGGTCCTAGATCTCCTAAATCTGGAGCTGCTCCTAGTTCCGGTTCCTCGGCTCGAGGAACGTTGTCTCGCCTACTTGAAGATATGACCTTTCTTATAATTATTTTGGTTGTGTAGCAGCTTTGTTTGTTTCCTCTGGATTAGTTCTGTTTCATGTTTATTTAATTTCATGTGAAGCTCTTTGTTAAAGTGATTCAATTCCAGATTTGTGGTGAATTTTTCTAAGCTGATTTTGCTTCAGCAATATCCTTAGTAAATTCTGTATATTTTAATGTGTCTCTCTTTATCAAAATCTAAATGAAAGTTTTTGCACACAATGCAGCCACTTGTTCCCATTCAGGGGTATGTTTAAAATCTTCAAATCCCTGGATGGGATGACCGTAATTCTGAGACCTCATGATGCTATATCAAGTTCCAAGTTCTAAAGTTCCAAATATTGCTCCAAGTTACAAATGTTATAGGTAAGGTTTAATTATTTAAATAGTAACCTTTTCAGAGTAAGGAAGTATTTTCTCAGTTCAATTGATTCCCTGGTAGACTAATTTCAACCAACAAGTCCTAGTTTGGTTTTTGCCATAAGTTTCTATGTCTCCGTGGATGAAAGGTGGACTGATGGTAGTTCTTCTTCACTCTCAAAGCTGCTGTTGGATATGTTTTCATCAGTTATTTTAATGGACAAGTTGTGTCCACCTGATCTTAAACCAAAAGATCTTTTATCAATGTAAATGTAAGTCCTGATAAGAGATGCAGAGTTCCTGCTCCCTACATGGCCACAGAAGCTGTCATCCAATCTACAAGTTCAGAGCACAAACTTCAATGGTTCCAAAAGAACTGTGCCAAGGACCGGGGAGTAGGTTATGGGCATGCAGCCTCACACACACAAACCAAAAACCAAAGTTAACCTGCACAACAGAATTGTTAGCGGTTTGTTGTCACTCCTATGAAATGAGGAGAAGTCCATCCAAAGTTGGAAAACCAAAAATATTGTTTATTTCAAACAAATCTCATTATGCAATGTTGCAATTAACAAAAATACAAGGTCTAGGTTCAGCCAGGATGCAACTGCCCCAGCGCTTCTCTCACTGGAGCTCCCTCTAGTGTGCACTTAACTATCCTTAAATACCAGATATATATTACATATCAGGCTGGCGATCGGTGAGGGGTCACTAGCCCCAGGAAACATAAATATATATATATATATATATATATATATATATATATATATATATAAACACATATTGGGTTGATCAGAGGGAGGGGCACTAGCACAGGAAACATATATATATTACATATTGGGCCAGCGATTGGCGGGGGAGACCATTAGCACCAGGGAAAAATATAACTTAAATATTGGGGGCCATTAATCAGCAGGGGAGGGGGGAGAACTAGCACCAAGGGAATGTTTATTTCATGTCAGGCATGGGATTGGGTTGGGAAGGGACCAGTGGACAACAGGGTTTATAGTGCCGAGGGTTGGGTAGGAGGGTTGCCACAGTACCTCCGCCAACCACTAGGGTTGCACAGGATTAAGTCAAGGTCTTGATCAGCAGTATTTGCTTCATGCAAGGGGATGACTCAAAAGGCCCTTGTGTAGAGCAAATGTTCTGTGAATCGGGCTGTGCTGATATGCAGGTCCCCTTCCCTTCATTTGCATTTCATTCCCTCCACACTTTGCTTGAGTGCAAACCCAGTCTGAGTTCACAAACAGGGCTTCTATGAATAGAAATTTGGCACAAAACCTGGTTTGCTCATGCAAATCTGGGATTCCACCCTGGCAAAGTTTTGTGAATCCTGGCCCAGGAGCCTTTTTGACTGAGCAGTAAGAGATTTGTCATATTTTTTTTTCCTCAGTCTTTCTTGTTCATTACTTCTGGTCCTAGTCTTTGACTTCTCATTTTATTTCAGTAGTTTAGTTTGGTGTATTTAAGTGAAGTATTTGTTAGTCTCTTTCTAGTTTCAGTTTAACAATTTTTATTATTAAATATGACACACACATGTCACAGGGTGATATATCAATGCCAGGCCAGACCACAACATTTGGAGAGGCCAGGATATTATAGATAGATGAAACCTTACAGTACATTACACACAAATATCTATTGGTATTAACCATAGGTATACATAACAGGACATAATGGTCACCTAATAAGACATAATTAATGAAGGATCAGCCTAAGTCCCATACGCCTCTAGGGCTTACAGTACTTGATACATTTAGTAAAAAGCATAACAAAGGTAAGGTAGATAATCCTTCCAGGTCAAATCCATAACAAATATTGATCATGTGTGTGCCTGACTAGGATCATGTGACCATATCAACTATATACAGGTAGGCAATCTTCACTAGATAGAGGGCAATGTAAGGGGATGGACTGGGGTCAAGAGGAGAGGGGGGCACCACCTCCAAAGAAAATTAGCTACCTAACCCAGGGGTAATAGCAAGCTATGGGGCTGTTCGAGTGGGGAAGTTATGACAAAATTTAGACTGCAGGAAGGGTTGCCAACATTTCTCAAATTGGGCTATAGAGCCAGCCGCTAAGCTGGAGATCCTTTCAAATATAGCTCCCTGGGCTAATGCCAGTAAAAAGTCTTGAAAAGATGGTGTCACTGAGGACTTCCATTTTAGTAAGATAAGCCATTTGGCCACTGCCCCTACTGCAGTGACCCATTGGGCCCCAGGGTTGCATTTGGATACATTCGGCTGTGCGCATCCAAGAAGCAAAAAGAGTGGATCTGGATTAATGTCTGGGAAAATTTTCTGGCACATGCTCTTAACCGATGTCCAAAAGGAATGCAGGTTAGGGCAGTCCCAAAGAACATGGAACAAATGCGCCCCAGCTTTACCACATCTCCAACATATATCCTTTGACAGAAGACCTATCCTCTGGAGTTTAGTTGGATCCCTATAGTGTCTGTGACTGGTCTTATTCATAATAAGATGGGTGTGCCCGTCCCGACAGGCCTTATGTGCTCTGATCCAGCTATGCTGCCACTGCCGGTCAGAGATTGAGACCTGGAGGTCCCTTTCCCATTGTGCTTTGGCCCGCTGAGTAGGGTCTACAGTGGCATCTCTAAGAGGCAAATAGATCACACTGGCCCTGCCCTTACTTTTCTTCCCCCAGACAGCTAACGGGTGAGGTAGGTGCTGCCCCCCTCCATCTCGTGGAGCATTAGGCAAATGAAGTATAGCATTCCTAATCTGCAGATATCTCCAGAAGTGAGACTGGGGGTGGCCCAATCTTTCTTTCAATGATTCAAAGGTATCTAATGTGACAGTATTGGGGAGCAACAGATCATGGATCTTGGAAATGCCTTTGGCCTCCCACTATTTCAAGTGTATTGGGGACCTCCCTATCTGTAGAGCTGGATTGTTCCACATAGGCATATGTCTCCATGGGGTTGGGTCTTGTCCTAAAACTGAGAGGGCTTGTTTCCAATACAGAATAGAGACCTGCATGGGGGGAGAGAACATGGGATAGCTTCTTCTTGCTATAGAGCACCACCACCAGTGAAGGAGCCTGAGCCAGTGATGCCTCTACGGGGAGCCAAGTTGGAGATGTCAGACCAATCCTAGCAAACCATCTAATAGTTTGAGAGGTAATGAAGGCCATATGGTATCTCTGAAACCAAGGAAGGCCCCATCCTCCTTTACTCCAGTGTTGGCAGAGTATAAGTTTACTGAACCGGGGCAGGGCCCCTTCCCATAGAAAATTACACACTAGTGCGTCTAGTTTCTGAAACCATCTTTGGGAGATAGCAATGGGTAGGTGAGCTAGTAAATATAATATCCTAGGGGCAGCCATCATTTTGATGGAGTCAATCTTACCAGCCAGCGACAGTCTTAAAGCCTTCCACCTACCCATGTCCTGTTTAAGGGAATCTAATAAAGACGCAAAGTTAGCAGAGAGCATTTTCCCTATATTGGAATGAAGGATAATACCCAGATATTTTATGCCATTAGGGGACCAATGAAGGCATCTGTTTATGAAGTCATTCCCAGGGGTCTTGGAGTTCAGTGGGAGCACCTCTGTTTTGGAGTGATTGATCTTAAGCTCTGACACCTCGGCAAAGGTAGCCAAAACTTCAAGGATACTGTCAATCACCTCAGAAGAGGACTCCATGGTGATAAGCAAGTCATCCGCAATAAAAATGTTTTGAAGGTGTTATTACCCACTCTTAGCCCAGAGATATTAGATGATTCTCTAAGGGCAATGGCCAGTGGCTGTATGGCCAGGACAAAAAGAAGAGGGGAGAGGTGGCACCCCTGCCTGGTTCCTTTTTGTAAGGGGAAGGACGGAGACATAACACCATTTGTCAAGACAGAGGCCATAGGGGAAGAATATAACAGTTTTACCCAGGCAATAAAACCAGGTCCAAAACCCATTTTAGAAAGAGTGAGGAACAAAAAGGGCCACTGAACAGAATCAAATGCCTTTTCAGAATCAATTGCTAAGGCTACGGAGGGCTTGCTAGATAGTGTGGTATGATGCAAAAGTGACAGCAGCGTTCTATGGTGGTCCGACCCTAGTCGCCCTTGAATAAAGCCCGCTTGGGCAGGGTGGGTCAGATCTACCATGAGGCGTTCTAGCCTACTAGCAAGAAGACTGTCCAGAATTTTAGCATCTGCATTAATTAGGGAAATGGGATGGTAGCTACCTGGCAGAAAAGGATCCTTCCCCTTTTTTGGAAGCACTGTAATAGTAGCCTCCCTCAGGGATGGGGGGAGAAAACCAACCTGTAGTGAATGTCGGAACATCCTAATCAAGTATGGGGCCAGAATGGTTCCCTTGATTTTGTAAAAATCAATGGGGAGGCCATCCTTTCCTGGGGCCTTTCAAGAATTTAGGGATGTAATGGCCTTATCCACCTCCGCCACAGTGATAAGCGCCTCCAACAGTTTTGCATCAGAAACCGTTAGGCGGGGAATAGGAAGTTTTCCCAAAAATTTTTGAATACTCAAAGGATCGGGAGGGTGAGGAGCTGAGTACAAGGCCTCATAGAACTGGGCCATGATCCCATTTATCCCTTTTTGTAGAGTGAGTTGAGACCCCATGCTTGTCTTTCAACGCATGGATGGTACGGGATGCCTGTTGTTGCTTAAGTCGATAAGCCAGAAGTTTACTGGCTTTTTCACCCCCTTCCCAGTAGGAATGACGCAGCCGTCTGAGATTTAATTCCACTTGTTGGGTCAGGTGGGCATTTAAAGAAATCCTGGTATTCGTCAACTGAGCTAAAAAGGACTGAGATGGGACTGAAGATTTATACTGGGCTTCCAGGGAGGCTAACTGCTGTTCTAGAGCCCTTTGGTCAGCTTGGCAGCACCTCCGTCTAGCAGAGGCATATGCAATGATTTTACCATGAATGGTGGCCTTAAAGGCCTCCCAAAGCGTTGAATCATTCACTTCCCCATTGTCATTGATTTCCCAGTATTCTTGCACCACAGGCCCCAGCCAGTGAGAAAAATCAGCATCCTCCAGTAACAGGGGGATCCAACCACCATGTAGGAGTCGGGGTGGAGTCGGTGCCCAGTTTGATCCCTAGCTCTATAGGAGCATGGTCCGAGACATAAATTGAGTGCATATCAGTGCTGGTTACCTTCTTATAAAGACTAGATGAGAGAAGCCAGAAATCAATTCTGCTAGATGAGCCATGAGACGGAGAGAAGCAGGAGTAATCATAAACACCTGGGTGCATAGTTCTCCAGGCATCCAGCAAAGCATGCTCTGACATTAATGTCTGGACCGCTTTGAGCGCTTGTCTATGGGGTTCAGGGGTTTTGTTGCTTCTATCCATAGAGAAATCTAAAACTAAATTAAAGTCTCCACCCACAACTACCAGAGCAGTGGCTTCATTAAAAATGGTAAGGGGCTGGTTGAAGGTGAAGAACTGAGGGCAATCCTGATTAGGGGCGTAGAGATTAGCTAGAATCAGGGAATCCTCTGGTGTCTCTATCTCTGCCAAGATCCATCTTCCCTCTTTGTCCTGTTTATGTCGCTTCACTTTCCACACCAAGTTCTTGTGAAGTAAAATAGAAACTCCCCTTTTATGGGCCTTTGCTGCACTATGAAGCTCTGTGGCAACCCATTCCCGCTTGAGCTTCTTGGCCTCACATGGGGACAACTTTGTCTCATGGAGAAATACCACCATAGGTTGCAGTTTCTTTAGGTGGAGCAATACTTTTTCACGTTTAATTGGTGAGTTGAGCCCCCTCACGTTCCAAGAGACAAGTCTAGTCCCCATATGACCAATAAGTTAACATGGCTGAGAGGAGATATATGAGAAAGCCACACCCAGGTGCATGCATAACACATGAAGAATTCAAGAGGACATAAGATGGCTGCCGTGCTGGGCAGGCTGTAAGCAGCAGGAGAAATAGCTGCAGGATTTTTCTTTTGTCCCTTATTGATTTTACTTTTAAAACAGCGTGAATCGGGAAACAGAGAAACGGGAAACGGAGAAACGGAGAATCGTTTAAAAACTGGGAAATGGAGAGTTGTTTAAATCGTTCTTAAACTTTACTGTATAATTAATAAGGAAACGGAGAATAGTTTGAATTGGGAGACGAAGACTGAGACGGAGAATCATTTTAAATTATCCTTAAATTTCACTGTCAGTGAAGTAAGACTGGAGACATAATTAATAAGAAATTTTTACCTTGCTGGTTGGGTTGTGAGGCATAGAGTTGAATCAGTGCTTGGATTGTGCTGAGTCTTAGAGTGGGATGTCGATGTGGAGAATGGAGCTGATGGTGTGGAACTGAAGGAAGAGGGTTCTCGTGTTGCAGGAACTTTTAACTAAGTGGGAGATTGAATTGTCGTACTCTGGTTCTGCAAAGGAGGCAGCTGGAGTCGAATAGTTGTTTGGTTGGATGGCAAGTTGTTATTTCCTCCTGGGAGTCTTTTCTTGGCCCTGGCCTGACTCAGTGGTGTGCTGCAGGCTTGCTGCCATAGGGCGGTCAACTCTGTGGTGCTTCTGTTCGTCAGGCAGTAGCTGGCGGGCTGCCATTTGGCTGAACATGTCTGGGGAAGGGTTTGGGGCTGGGTTGAGGCAGGGAGAGGTTGTGGAAATAAATCTGACAAAACTCTGGCAGGAGTGAAGATTATGGATTAATGAGGGAATGCAGAACCTGCAGGTCTGACATTTGAATCAATATGAAGGAATAATAGCAAGTTTGTTTGTTTCATTTGAATCTACTAACAGTAAGTAATAAATACCTAGAGTTTCCTTCTTAGAACTTTGGGATACATGACTGCTTTTGGTTCTCCGTGAAGTGAAAGCCCATGGAAGGACCAATTTACATTTATGACTCCTGAGATGAACCTTTTCTGATATGACAAAGCTGTTGGATTGGTTAAGATTATTAAGGATTTTGTTGACTGAATATTTTAATTTTATAATTTAGTTATTTTAGTTTAGTTTTATGTTAGTTTAAACAAGTATTAAGTTTGAAAATGTATTTTATTCTTCCCTCTGTGTGAGAGACAGTGGGTGGGATTGGTAAATAATTTGCCTCTCTTTTCCACTACTTTGTGAGAGGAAGTGGTGGAGTTTTTTTGTGTTTTTGTTTGTCGTTGGTTTGTTTTATTATATATTTTTTGCTTTTTGGTAAAGTTGATTGGGGGCGCATTATTAAAGTGTTATTTTTAGTGGTATTAATAGGTTTTAACGTGTTGGGTTGGTGAAAGCACAGTCAGGCGGTACTCCCCCTCAAGACTAAAGGATCTCCGACCTTTTGAATGTCCCGCACTCCCTTTAGAAGTGTATAGGAAATGCCGAATATTCGGCATTTCGAGACGTAGGAGTGGTGGGAATAGGAGATCCTGGAACTCTTGGGGGGGATGGGAAAGGAGTGGGCGGATAGGAACAGTTAGAACCAGGAAGTGCCCTGGGGCAAAATAGATGCAGGAGTGTGGTCCATCGTATCTTGCATCCATACCCAAGGACACTGACTTGATCAGGCAGGAAGCGGAGTCATCTTTGGAGTCTCGTCCCTTTTGGGCGGTGTTAAGCAATGCTAGGTCTATTAGAAACAAGACTGCTTTAGTGGCAGATCTTGTTGCTTCTGTGGACTTAGCTTGCATCACCGAGACTCTGCTTGATGAAAATGCGGGCCCTATTTTGGGATCTGGTTCCGGACGGTTCTCAGTGATTCACCGCCCGAGAGTGGACCGCAGGGGTGGGGGAGTTGCAGTCTGTTTTAGACAGGAACTGGACCTCAGGGAGGAGCCGGTTGGATATACCAACTCCTTTGAATGTATTGTGGGTGCAGGTGCAGGATTCAGGATACTTCTCATTTATCATCCACCAGGTGATGGGATAGAATTCCTGAGGGAGGTGGCAGATTTCATCGCCGAGAGGGTTTTGGAATTCCCCCGATGGATAATTCTGGGGGATTTCAATGCCTGGGTCGATGATGAACTCGCGCTTTTTGGACAAAACCTCCTCCAATTGACTGATTCATTGGGCCTGACATGGGTTATTACCACTGCAACCCACCAGGGGAGACATTCATTGGACTTGATATTCCATCTGGGGATGGAAATCTCCGATGTGGAGGTGGAGCCCATCGGTTGCTCTGACCATCATGCCCTGAGGTTCAGTTTCTTGGCCCCCTGAAAGAGGCCTGCCCCTAAGGAGATAGTACAGTTCCATCCTTTGAGAGGAGTTACCTCAGAAGGCCTAATGACGGAGCTGGACTTCTCGGGTTTTCCAATGGATAGCATGGATCCAGGGTCTTTAGTGCTGGCCTATAATAGGGCAGTTGTGGGGGCCCTGGATGTCATCTCTCCTTTCCGTGTTCGCCCCTGTACTCTTCACCCTGAGTCCCCGTGGTTTACCACAGAGATCTGTGGGTTGAAGAGACAGGGCCGAATATTGGAGAGACGCTGGCGGAAGACTCACCTGGAAGTTGACAGGCTTAGACTGCTAGATCACTATAAAATCTACCAGTTAGCAATCTCCCATAAGAAGGCAAAGTTCCTGTCCAGGAAGATTGCTACAGCAAGGAATAGACCGGCCCAGCTCTTCCGGACTGTGGACAGACTGTGCAATCCAGTCTGTCTTCATGCCAGTCGAGCATTATCACAGTTACAGTGTGAGGAGTTTGCCACGTTCTTTGCTGATAAGGTGTCTGCTATCAGAGATGAGATCAGTCAGGGCCTTCCCATTGGGTCTTGCAGTGACCAATAGAGGGACACAAATACCCATTTGACTTGGTCCACATTCAGTCAACTGGTAGTCATGGATATAGTGAGAATCGTCCAGACTCTGAGCCCAACTTTCTGTGGGTTGGATCCGGGCCCTACACGCCTACTTGTGGGGTGTGTAGAGGTTATCAGCCCGATCCTTACTGGGATAGTAGTGGCATCATTGGAGAGAGGGATCTTTCCTGATCCTTTGAAGGAGGCAATAGTATGTCCCCTCCTGAAAATTCCCTCCCTTGATCCCGACTGCCCAGGAAACTACAGACCGATCTCGAATCTTCCCTTTTTGGGGAAGATTATTGAAAAGGTGGTCACTTTGCAGCTGGAAGATTATTTAAACATCCACAATATATATGACTCTCTCCAGTCTGGCTTCAGGAAACAGCACAGTACTGAGACGGCTCTTGTTCGGGTACTGAATGATCTCCTGATGGCAAGAGATTGGAGAACTCGTTCTATCTTGGTTATCCTTGCTCTTTCAGCTGCATTTGACACTGTGGATCATGGGGTGCTGCTTGAATGCCTGTGGTCTCTCTCTGTGGACTAAGGGGGGGTGGTCCACAGTTGGTTTAAATCTTTTCTGCAGGGTAGGACTCAGAGAGTAGTGTCGGAGATTTATTCCTCGACCCCTTGCTGCCTACACTGTGGAGTGCCACAGGGTTCAGTGTTGTCCCTCATGTTATTTGTGGTGTATATGCTTCCATTAGGGGACATTATAAGACATTTTGGTTTGAGTATCCATTGCTATGCCGATGATTCTCAACTCTATATGTCTTTTGTGCCCGAGCAGGAGTCTGAGTCAAGTACATTGTTTAACAACTGCCTTCTGGAGATACAGAACTGGATGAGTACCAATTGGCAGAGGTTGAACCTGGGGACAACAGAGGTATTGGTGGTGGAACCGGGGGTAAGGATATCAAGTCCATGGGTGGGAAAACTCTCAGGTTTATTTCTGGGAGGAACCCAGCTCATGGCATCTGGTCAGGTGCTCAACCTTGCTGTTATATTTGATGAGGGCTTGACCCTGAGGGTACAGGTGTCAGCCATAGTCAAATCATCCTTTTTTCATCTAAGGAATATAGCACGGGTGAAACACTTGATTCCATCAGAGGATCTTCCTACCCTGGTCCACGCCTTTGTGGCCAATCGTCTTGATTATTGCAATGCCCTTTATCTAGGGCTGCCGGGAGTGGATATCCATCACTTACAGCTGGTGCAAAACACGGCAGCTAGGTTGTTGACTGGAAGCCTGAGGTCCAACCATATAACACCTGTGCTTCACGAATTGCACTGGCTGCCTGTACAGTGGTGGATCACTTTCAAGGTCATGTTGATGACCTATAAAGCCCTACATGGTTTGGGACCTCACTACCTGAAAGAACTCCTGACTTCTTACTGTTCCTCCCGCTCCCTCCGATCCTCTGGTGAGGCATTGCTGGAGATTCCCAGTGTAACCTTAAAAACATCTGGTGGAAGAACATTTGCCTTTATGGCCCCTACCCTGTGGAATTCTCTACCTTGCCAGATACACAATTGCCTGACTGTGGAGAGCTTTAAAAAAGCTTTAAAGACCTTCCTTTTTAACCAAGCATTTTTTTAGTGATTTAAATTATATTGGATTGTATTTTGAATTTGATGTTGTTTATAGTCATGGTTTTAATTTGTATGAGTGATATTGTAAAGGCGCCCTGAGCTTTGGAAGTGCGACTTAAAGAAATAAACATTTACTTCCTTACTTACTAGGTGAACTGTGCCCAATAAACCCAGACTCCCTATCTAATCCCATAATATCATGTATAGCACTAGATTTCAGATTGCCATAATAGAACACAGAACAACATTGTACAACAGTATATCCAAGGGCAAAAACTGCCCCTAACAAGAAAAAGTACAAACTACCTCTAAGTACCCAAAAAACAGCCATACCCTGAACCCACCCCCACCCAGTACCCAAACCCCAAAACAGTCCCATTCCAGACCAGCAATTGCTGAACGTACCGATCATCAAGAGGCCCAGATACCAGTGGAGGTCAGTGGGGGTAGTGTAGCCACAGACAACACTAGATAAGGAGGACTCTTCAAATCCGATATCTCCCACTCCCAACCCCCCATCATCAAGGGAGTCCTTCTACCCACATCATCACTGCAGGAGAGAGGAAAAAAAAACCAAAAAAACACACAGTAGGCCCCAGCATCCCACAAATGGGGCTAGGCAGCAAGATAGTCCAGGATTAACACCCTTTAATCCACACATAAATCCGTATAATCCAGATATGGAGGAATGTGCACAAGCGGTCCCAATGAAACCCCTCGAGTCCTTGATCTGAAGTGACAGATGTTATAGCAGTTACTGAGTATATTCCCCCTTTGCCCAATCTCAGTTAGCCCCCATGGGGGGGGGACAAGGGGAACACCTTGGTAATGACCCTTATACAGAGGGAAGCATCGCGGGGAGCATATACCAGACCTAACAGGGGGCAGCAAGCAAAGTATACTGAGGGGACATCAGCCCACGGCCTCCTTGACTGGAGCTGAATCCTCTGTTGGTTTTAACTCATGCCGGTTACTTAACGTGTGTGAGGCATCCCAGGAAGGGTCTTGAACCTCTGACCTTGTGGTATTTCTGACACCTTTAGACCCAATATTTTTAAAGGGGGAAGATCGGGGGGGCAAATGGGGAACAGCCAGGGAGCCTTCAGTCGGCAGGTCCATCAAGGCCTGGTATTTATTGTTACTCATATCTGGCTGGAAAGAGTCCTGTGATGCAGATGAATCCGAGCTTCCACTACGGCTTCTTGACTGGAGACGGGGGGTTTTATCAACATGTAGCCCCTCAAGCCTTTGTCATCTCCTGTTTCTTCGTTTACTGTTGCTACCCAAGGGTTTTGGTGGGGATGGGCAGTTAGGAGTGCTCTGGATCATAGTGGGACTCTGAATATTGTGGTCAGTTCCCTGTGGTGATATCTCCATCGGCATAGACCTGCTAGGGTATGCCTGAGGGCCAGAAGGCTCCCATAGACGGCCCCAGGACAATTTAGGAGCTTGTGCCGACAGGGCATTCTCCGCAGCAGTGGGGTTATCAAAGATTCTGGGGGCCCCATTACAGATAATCCTGAGTGAAGCTGGGTAACTCAAAGAATACTCTAATCCCAGTTCTGCACAGGCTGTATGGGCAGCTGTGAAGGCCCGACACCTGGTAGTGACCTCTTGAGAACAGTCTTCAAAGATCTGTATTTTGTGCCCTTTCCATTGCAAGTCCTTTTTAGTATGTGCCAGCCTAGTAATCATCTCTCAGTCTTGGAATCGGAGGAAACATGCCAAAATTGTGCGTGGGTGAGCCCCAGCTTCGGGGCGAGGAACTAAAGTTCTGTGGGCCCTCTCGATTTCAATTGGGGCCTTACCTGGCCAATCCAGCAAGCCGGGCAGTCCTTTTTGCAAAAAGCTGATTGTGTCAGTGCCCTCACACCCCTCTGAGAAGCCAGCTAGCTGCAAATTGTTCCAGCGGCTACGATTCTCCAGGTCCTCCACCCTGCCCCATAGAACATGGATGAGGCATTCTTGTTCTTGTAGCTGGGCGCTCACTTTGTGCCATCCATCCTCCGCTTCAGCCAATCTATGTTCGGTAATGCACGCCCGTTGGGCTAGATCGTTGATGTCTGCAGAGTTTTGTTTAGCTGTCACATCTAGCTTGTCCATATGCTGTAAAATCTCTGAAAACATTTGCCGAATTTCAGGCATGTCGCCTTGCCGCTGGTTGAGATCCGAGACCGACTCCATCTTGTCGAAAGGTTAGGCCCTGCTACCCGGGCACAGCACTATGAAGGGTAACAAAAACAAATTGGCTGAGGGCGAAAAAAAACGGTTCTCACCATGCATAGGCTACCTGGGTGTAAAATATTAATTAGTCGTGCCATTTTAAGTAGAGGAACTGCGGATAGAAGACGGATTTTTTCGGGGTTAGGCAGGAACTCAGAGCTCAAGAGTCCATTCGGCTCGGGTGGTAGCTATGCCCCCATCTCTTTCTAGTTTAGTTTTAGTTATTTCTTTTTTAAAGTTACAGTGTTCTGTCACTTTGCTGTGCTGCCTTGTTGATTACTTATTTTGTATCATTTTAATCCTTATAGTGTTTAAATAAAAATGTTAAAAAATTGTTGCATTTACTAGCTACTGGTAGTTCAATAAACTCTCTTATTTGTTATTTTTCAGATCACACTGCTAGTCCCTCTTGGGAGGTGTTGTCTGCTGTTAGTTAGTTGTACTGCAGGCTTTCTTTAAAAAATGTTTTCACCACAGTATTATAATTATAACAAAATAAATTGGAAGAAACACTCTACTAAAGAGGGATGTGCCAGGGAAACAGCAAGAAGAAGATAAATTCTGTAGGCAAAAGGGTGTTGCAGCAAAAAAATCTACCTATGCAGCATTGTCTCTATGGGCACTGAGGCTGGTAGGTGAAGCAAGGAGAAGCAAAGGAGCAATTAGTGGTAGTGGTGGTGGCATTAGTGTAGCCTAGTTTTTATCTGCCACAACTTTGACATCCATGCTGGTGGAGGCTGGGTGAGACAGTAACAAAAGGAGCAGTATAAAAGGTAGCAAACTCTCTGGCTCAGGTACATTTTTAATATCTATCCATCTCAACTACTATTATGGTCCTAAAAGTGAAATTTTAACATGTCATCATAATTTCTTTGTCAGGGGACCTAAATGCCAGAATTGGAGATTTAATAGAAGAATGACCATGGACTGGAATTTAGATGATGCCCTTGGAATCCCAAGTAGACAAGCCAAGGATAAACAAAGTCTGGCCACAGCCAATAGAGCTGCAGGAGAGGAATGTGGGTCATCCTTAGGATAAGAGTAGGCTCATAAAATTATAACTGTCAATAAAGGTAATGAAAAGTATAACATCAGACTTGGTATTAACTACCTACAAGGCATATTTTCAACAGTTGGTTAGTAAATGAAAGTATTAAAAACACTTTACATATAAACTGCAATAACAGTAAATGTACATTTATATCGAAGTCCATTTTGCTCATGGTGTGAAGCACTAAGGATATAAAACATTTAGGTGTTCATCCATATATATTCCTTCTCTTGAGAGACATTTTCTCTTGCACTGTGGATCCAGTGAACTCTGTGGTGCAAAATACAAATGTCAGGCATACATTCTAAAAAACAGTAACAAGCAGGACATTATTATATCAGATGCTCATTTAGTCAATCATACATTGGCAGCCATAGAAAAGTGTCTCAGTACTGAGGTTATACATAGAGGTTTCTCAGTACTGAGGTATACCTAGAGGTTTCTCGGCACTGAGGTATACCTAGGTATACTGAGGCAGAATGAGGCAAAATCACATTACAGTCAATGCAAATTTCAACTTGAGTGCCTCAGTGGTACCTCAGCAGTACCTCGAGGTAGGCAATTTTTAGATAACTACCACTATAATACAATTAAAAAAACACACTTCTGTTGCAAAGTATGCCTGCCATCTTTATATACAGGAAATAAAGATTGTCTATGGAAGTCATTCACACCGGGGCTATAGCGAGCCCCCAAGAAATGAATCCATTATGGCTAAGCATCTGATGTAATAATGCCCTACTTTTTATCTAATGTTTTAGAATAGACTTCTGGTATTTGGAATCATTGTACTGCAGAGTTCATTGGTTCCACAGTTCTAAAGAAAATGTCTCCCAAGAGAAGTGATATATAAATGAATACTTGACAATTTTATATCCTCATTGCTTCACTCCAAAATCCACAAAATGTATTTCTATGCGGTTTATATTTCCTGATATTGTAGTTTTTATAACTACATGCACTAACCAACTGTGAAAATATGCCTTTTGGGTAGTTTAAACCAGGTTTTATATACTTTTCATTACCTTAATTGATGGTTGTAATTTTATAAGTGCCTCCTCCTATCCTGAGGATGCATCATATTGTGATGGGGAAGGCTTTACTTCTCCTGCCTTGGGGAGAATAGCTTAACTTTTCCTGGTGGGGGGGGTTGGCCTGATTCTCCCCACTTGGGGGGGTGAGGATGGCCCTGCTTGTTTGGGCTTGGGGGAAAGGTATCCCCCTGTTTCTCCTGGCTTGGGGGTAGCCCTGCTTTTTCTGGCTTGGGGGGGTGGCCCTATCTTCTGGGTCATGTGGCCCAACTTCTCCTACTAGAATAAGCAGGGGCCAGGGCTATTCTCCACCATCCCTGAGCCAGGAGAAGCAGAGCCATCCATCCCAAGCCAAGAGAAACTGGGCCATCCATATCCCCAACCCCCAGACAGGAGAAGCAGGGCCATCCCCTGTAAAAAAATAAAATGTCATTTGCATTTTTATTTTTCAAAACATAACATTCATCATTAGTTCAAATACTCCAAGAAGTAAGCATGAATATGCACATATACTTTCCATTCTAGTTTCAATAGGTGCCCTGACTTCCAACTGTAGTGCCTGGCCAGTGCCTTGGTAACCAATGGAAGCAGGAGTTGCCACTGTTGCTAGATTTACATGCTGCGAAACTTGATCAAATAGAAATAAAAAATGTAAATTTGGAGGTGAACATTGGACAGAAAAATTTAATGAAACAGGCGAGGAATTTGCAAAAACCTCTGCAAAAACACAATGGGCAGGATTCACAAAAGAGATGCACTGAGCTCAACTGAGATGCGCTGGCGCAAATCAGATGTGCCCATCAGAGACAGAGTCACCTACAGAGGCATGCGCCATGAGAGGCCCACTGTGAATTGCAGTGAAAAGGCATGGCACAAATTGAGATGCACCAGCGACATACACCAGCGCATCCAGGATGTGCTGAGCCACAAAGTGGAGTATCATAGAGCAAGCAGCACAAGCCAACCATGCAAGAGGGAGCAACTAGGCCAAAGTGCCTGTACACAGGAGGGGGGCAAAAAGAACCAGCGGACAGACACCCACCAGGGAGGCAAGTGCACAATAGTGGCCACAAGGTGCACAGAACCAGGACAGTGAACCAGGAACAGTGGAGACCATGGCCACAACACACATGTGCCATGACAGACACACAGCAGTGACACCACACACTCATGAGGGAGGAACAGTGAAACCACATGGACACTGGAGTAGATGTAAGAATATTTATAAAAGTATAAAATAGAGCAATAACATATGTACAAAACCAACAACACACAGCAGAGCTATATAAAAGTACAACAAAACCAGGGTACAGGGTGGGACTGTCATGGAACAAACTATGGATGTAGGAGGGGGACAGACACAGGGGTTATATACAATGTGTGCCAACACACCAGGCACCCTAGCCACTATGTGACCCACACCTGCACACCACTCTCACACATGGCCACGAGCAGGTAGGAGGCACATGATCCCCACAGGGCAGCCATAAGTTGGCCCACAGTCCTGTACAGTGGGCACAGTGCAGTCTGGATGGCCCCACCTATCCTCCTATCCAGGTCCTGGACAACATCAGCAGCACCTCCATGCTTGACCACACCATGGTGATCTTGGAGACCTACGGCAATGGTAGAGTTAACACACACTAAGGACCACACTGTAGACACCACCCCCACCAAGCAACAGCTCACAGCACCAGAATGGCAGCAACTACAGAATGCAGCACCTATCTGCCCCCACACAGGCACCCCACCTGGCACCTGCAAAGCCCCTCCTGTGCAGCTCAATGGCCTCTGTGGCCCACCACTTGGCCTCCAGCCCTGAAAAATACAACAGACAGAGGGTTCCGTGAGTCGACACAGTGTTGCCAAAACCACAACCCAACACCCGTGTGCACATGCAGTGCAGAGAAAGACATCCCATGCCACAGCATGGGCAGTGACATCAGGCCACTGTCCTGAACGTCTGCAGTGCCCCCACAGTCGCTGAACTGTGTGCAAGCAACAGATGTTGGCACCTAGCCATGCAATCCCCAGTGCCCTGTAAACGAACACGTCACTGCACAGTGCCCACCTAAGCGGCACACAGGAATGGATAGGACAACACTGGGCATGCACTGCCACAGCCATGTGTATGTGTGATGAGTGTGACCCATGCATATGGCCCATGTGGGTAGTATCACACACACATCCTGCCTGTGCCAGTGAAGCCTGCTGAAACCCAACACCTACCTGGCTGTGGTAGTGCACCCCTGCATGCACATATCTGCAGCAGCATCAGTATGTCTCTGTCCCACCTGTGGAGATTGCTATTGTGATGCCTGCACTGTTCCTTAGTGTGTGGCATCCCTGTGCACCTCCGTTGTGCTCTGTGGACATCAGGCATCCAGCAGCCCTGTGATACCTGGGTCCCCGGTCCTGTGATGGAGGCATGTCACACCAATGTGTACTGCATGCCCTGCTGATGGTGCCTGGGGTGGCGTGTGTGGCTGGCACCTACCCCAGTCCAGTTGTGGCATCACCTGTGCTACCTGTGCAGTTTCATCTGCATGATTGCATGTACCCCTGTTGTGCTATGTGTCATTGGCATGATGAGTGCGTTTCTGTGTCTGCTGTGCCTGTGCGCAGGCCACAGTGCACACTGACCCATGACATCCCCTGCCATGGCCCCGGTGGTATGGTTGTGTTGCATGACCATTAAGTGTGTGTGTGTATGTGTGTGCACCACTGTCTGTGTACTGTCTAATGTCCACTGTGACAATGACATCCCTTCATCCATGACTTGGTGCACATTCTGCATATGTACCTGCATACTCACCTGTGCTTCCCGAGGTTCTCCTCCATCAGATGACGGCAGTGGTCGCGGGCCTGTGCTGCCAGTCACTGATCTCTCCGTCCTATTGTTACTGGGCCATGTTTCTGTGGCGCTACTCCACCCCCCACCTCCTCCTCCTCCTCCTCCCCAGAACTGTCATCTTCACTGTCCTCGGCAAGTGTTCCATGGTCTAGGGCCATGTTGTGTAGCATGCAACAGGCCAGGAATATGCCACAGGTCTTCTCAGGACTCTACTGTAGGGCACCACCTGACTTACTCAGACACTGGAACCGCATCTTCAACATGCCGAAGATACACTCTAGGATGGTGCGTGTAGTGATGCGTGCCTCATAGTACTGCTCCTCTGCCTCTGTTCCGGGTCGTCTAAAGGGTGTGAGGAGCCACGGCCTCAGTGGGTATGCTGCATCACCTGTGGGTGGTAACGTGAGTCCATTAGTACATTGTATGTTTGTGTGGCATGCACCCTGCCATTGCTTCTGTCCTCAATGGTGTGTGCACCTGTCTTGCTCCCCTGCCAGTGCTTCCCCCTTCCCTGCAGTCATGCATCCCTACACCAGTTGTGGTTGCATGCCCCATTGACTGTGGTGTCTGTGTCACTGCCACACTGGCTCACTGCTTGTCGATACCTCACATGTGATGCTCACTGACCGTGTGCCACCCTGTGCATGCTCTGGTGTCTGCCTCATGCGCACACATGCGCTGCCCCATGGCTCCATGCGCTGCATCACAACATGCCTGTTGCACACTGCCTACTCCTCATGTCCTGCCATTGGTGCCCTCATGTGCTGTTGTGTCTATGTCACATGCACCTACAAGATGGCCACTCAGTATGTCCCCTGTCTTGAACCTCTTGCAGAGGGCCGATTGATGCCAGATGAATGCATCATATGTGCTCCCAGGGTGTGTGGTGCAGACATTGCTGATGTGCCCCATGGTATTGCACACCACCTGGCAGTTCATGGAGTGGTAGCCCTTCCTGTTGATGTATACTATGGTGTCCTCACCAGGTGGTGTGCAGATTGCCACATGGGTACAGTCAATGGCCCCTATGATGCCTGGCATGCGTGCCACCCTGTAGAACCCCTGCATGGCTTCTGTCTGCTCCACCTGCATGCTGGGGAACTGGATGTATTCTGAAGCACAGTCTCACACAAAAGATTAATAAACAAGTTAACCAGCCTTGGAGTAGGTCCCAAGGTGGTAGCCTGGATAAAAAACTGGCTGGACAACAGGATGCAAAGGGTAATAGTAAACAGAGTCCACAGTGAACAAAGGAGGGTAATTAGTGGGGTTTCGCAGGGTTCAGTACTGGGACTGGTCCTCTTTAATGTCTTTATAAATGACATTGGAGAGCACCTGGAAGGAAAGGTATGTCTCTTTGCAGATGACACAAAGATCTGCAACAGGGTTGATACACAAGGTGGGGTGGAAAGAATGAAAAAGGACTTGGCAAGATTGGAGGAATGGTCAAATATATGGCAGCTCAGATTCAATGCAAAGAAGTGCAAGGTAATGCATCTGGGAAACAAAAATCCAGGGGAAGAGTACACAATGGGAGGCGAGTTAATAACAACAACAAAAATCAAAAGAGACCTAGGAGTAATTATATCAGATGACCTAAAGGTGGGCAAGCAATGTGAGAAGGCAGTAAGGAGGGCTGGGGTGATACTGTGTTGCATAGGGAGAGGCATCAAAAGTAGAAAACAGGAAGTTATTATCCCTCTGTACAAACAGTTAGTGAGACCCCATCTGGAGTACTGCATGCAATTCTGGAGACCCCATATCTGCAAAGCCATAGAAACATAGAAACATAGAAGTTGACGGCAGATAAGGACCGCAAGGCCCATCCAGTCTGCCCATTTCTTTTTCTACCTTATAAATGTGCCATCGGCCTTTGCTCTGTCAGTGACCTATCTATTCATAGTCATTTGTATTGCTCCCTTATGCCTATCCCATGCCTGTTTGAAGCCCTGCACTGTATTCATAGCACCACTTCTTGTGGTAAGCTATTCCATGCATCTACCACCCTTTCTGTGAAAAGAATTTCCTCATATTCCCCTTAATCGGCCTCCCTCTAATCTCATGCTGTGTCCTCTTGTCCTGCTATTTTTCTTATATTTAAACATGTTAGACTCTTTCACCTTGTTAATGCCCTTAAGGTGTTTGAATGTCTCGATCATATCACCTCTCTCCTCCTTTGCTCAAGGGTATACATATTGAGCTCCGTTAATCTGTCCTCATATGTCTTCTGATGCAGTCCCGGCACCATTTTGGTTGCCCTTCTCTGGACTGCCTCAATTTGGTTAATGTCCTTGTGAAGGTGTGGCCTTCAATACTGCACGAGTACTCCAGATGGGGCCTAACCAATGTCTTGTACAGAGGATTATTACCTCCCTCTTACGACTTGTGATACCCTCACTAATACACCCTAACACCCCCTAGCCTTACCTACTGCTTTAGAGGTCTGCTTGATGATTTTAGGTCATCAGTGATGATGATGCCCAAGTCTCTTTCTTCCTTTGTGACTGCTAGCAACTCCTCCCAGCCTATAAGTGGCTTTGGGTTTCTCTTCCCTATGTGCATGATTTTGCACTTTTGCATTAAATCCCAGTTGCCACTCTTCTGACCATTTTGCTAGTTTATCCAGATCTCTTCTCATTCTGCCCACCCCATCTGGATCATCTACTCTGTTGCAGATCTTGGTGTCATCTGCAAACAGACAAGCCTTACCCTCTAGTCCATCTGCGAGGTCACTAATGAAGATGTTGAATAGGACTGGCCCCAGGACTGATCCCTGAGGTACCCCACTTGTGACTTGCATCTCTTCTGACTGTATACCATTTACCACCACTCTCTGTTTTCTGCCAGTCAACCAGTTTGCCACCCAGTTGACCAACTTCTGACCCACCCCGAGCCTACCTAGCTTATTTATCAATCTTCTATGTGGAACAGTGTCAAAAGCTTTGCTGAAGTCAAGGTAGGCGACATCAACTGCTCCCCTTGGTCCACCACTCTGTTACCCAGTCAAAGAAATCTATGAGATTAGTTTGACAGGACCTTCCTTTGTAAACCCATGCTGTCTTGTATCCTGTGCCCTATGGATTCCAGGTGTTGCACTATCCTTTCCTTAAGGAGTGCCTCCATAATCTTGCCCACTACTGAGGTAAGACTGACTGGTCTGTAGTTCCCGCCTCCTCCCTGCTACCACTCTTGTGGAGCGGGATCACATGAGCCCTTCTCCAGTCTTCTGGGACCTCTCCTGTGCTCAGAGACTCACTAAACAATTCTGCTAATGGCTCTGCTAGTTCCTCCTTTAGCTCCTTAGTACCCTGGGATGTATGCCATCAGGTCCCATTGCCTTATCCACCCTGAGCTTAGCAAGCTCTTGTAGGACCCTTTCTTTGTGAAGGGAGTAGTGCTCACCTCCTCCCCCTGTGTCCATGATGCTGAGCTGGCCCTGCCTACCTTCTCTTCAGTAAATACTGAGCAAAAGTATCTATTTAGGATAGATGCCTTTACAGGGTCCTCCTCCTCACATGCTCCCTTTTCTCCATTAAGCTTAGCAATACCCCTCTGGACTTTCTCCTTTCACTAATGTATCTATAGAAATCTTGTCACCTTCTTTACTGTTCGTGCTAGTGTTTCCTCAGTTTGGGACTTGCCTGCCTTACTGCCTTACCTGCTTCCTTAGGGCAGTTTGGTATGCTCCTATCTTCATCCCGCTGTGTTCCTTTATTTCCTGGAAGGCCAGCCTTTGGCTCTGACCTTTCTGCTACTGTATTTGAGAACCAAAGTGGTTTCCTTCTTCTTTTGCACTTCCTTTCTGTCTAACACAATGGGATGTTGCTTCAAGTATTGTATCCTTAATGCTTGCCCACTTTGCCTGTACCTCCCCACCTGTGTTTCTTTTTGCCAGGGCTAGCTTAACTCTGTTGGCCATCTTATCAAAGTCAGCCCTCTGAAGTCCCATATTTTTGCCTTGGAATGGGATGATTTAGATGTAGTAGCCAAATTGAACCATACCATGTGATGGTCACTGGCCCCAGGTGACCTTCTACCTGGAGATCTGTGATCCCTTCTTTGTTAGTCAGTACTAGATCTAGGATAGCCCTGTCTCTTGTGGGTTGCTGTACCAGTTGTTTGAGGCCCTCCCTGCAGGGAATCCACTATGAGTCTAGTTCTGGCAGATGTTCCTGCTGGTATTGACCAATCTATATCTGGCATGTTGAAGTCTCCATTATCAGAACCTCCCTTTAGCTGTCATGTTTTGTATATCTTCTAACAGTAATGTGTCTATGTCCTCCCTCTGGTCTGGGGGCCTGTAGACAACCCCAGTTCTTATGGCTGTCCCATTTCCTGTTTCAGGGTGACCCACAGTTCTTCTGGCTCCTTATGTGTATTCTGAATTTCTGTAGCTTTGATATTTTCATTGACATACAGGGCCACCCCCCTTTTGCACCTCGGTCTCTTCTGAACAATACATAGCCAGGTACTGAAGTCTCCCAAGTGTGGTTACTGGTAAACCACGCCTCACTAATTGTTACTATGTCCAGTTTAGCCTCTGACATTATTGCCTGCAGGTCTGGGATCTTATTTACCAGGCTGTGAGCATTTGTGTACATGATTTTCCATTGGCCAGATTTTGGTGTGTTAGTTGTTGGTGAAGTTTGGCATTACCCTGTGCATCGTATGGGGAGACAAACCTTTTTCTTACCTGGTGATGCAATTGAATGGCAAAACCGCTGAATTCCTGTTTGACCACTAGCTGAGGGAGGGGTGTTCTTCCCATTCGGCGTGTAGGGGTGCACCCCTCTCCCCATTTGCTAGTTTAAATATTCTGCAAAGACGTCAAACTTCTGCCCCAATGCACTGACTCCTCTTAGTCAGATGCAGTCCATCAAATTTAAAGAACTTTCGCTCCCAGAACTGTTGCCAGTTCCTACAAATCTGTGTCCTTTTTCCTGGCACCAGTCCTTGAGCCACGTGTTTAGCTCCCTATCTCCCTTCTCGACCTTCCGTCCATCTGCTCCCTTCTCCCAGACTGGCAGGATCTCAGAGAAGGAGATGCCGACGAAATAGATGATAGTTTGTCACCCAGCTTAGTCAGGTGTTCCTTGGTCTCCACAACTGACCGGCTGGCGAGATCATTAGTCCCTATGTGTACTAGGACATCAATGTTTTCTCCTGCTTTGTGAACACTTTAGCAATGCGATCAGTGTCTCTCCATGCTGATGTACCTGGAGACATCTGACCATCACCCTGGCTGGAGATGGGTATCAACTCCCGAATCATGGAGTCTCCTATGATCAAGTTTTTGGATTTCCTTTGTGCTTGTTTAGTTTTGGTTCCTGATTTGGGTGAGTATTGTTGTGCTAGCCCTGTGCCGCAGTGTCCTGCTCTGCAGTGTCTTCTGCCTCTTTATTTGATTTCAGAGATAGAGGCAGATACCTGTTTGTAGCGTTTATGTGGTTTTTGGAGGAATGTGTTGAGAGCAGAAAGTGATGGGGCACCTGATTTGCTCCTCCTAACCACCTGCCAACCTCAGGACCAACTACCCTCTGCGGTCGAGGTTTTTCTGTTGGATGCTGGGAAATGGCGGGTGGTTCTTATAATGTATTTCCTCTTCAATATGAAATTTGAGGCGTGCAATCTCTGCCCATGCTGCCCGGAGCTGAGACCCAAGATCTCCAAAGGCCCAGCATGTAGGACAGTGTCCTAAATCCTGTAAGACTGTCCTTCTGAAAATTGTTCCACAGTACCTGCAGTTAATGAAATCCATTCCAAATAAGTTGCTGGGTTTGTAACCTAGTCAGAGTAATTAGAAGGAAAAAAAGGAAAAAATGCAAGTAATGGTTTAATTGTGCTTTGTTTAACTTGTTATAACAAGTTAAATTACTAGTGCCCCTGTAAATGAGATCACCTTGTGGAGGCCCCACTGATCCGGCCCTTCCTGCTCTGCCACAGGAAATGTCACAACTGTGGTACCCTATAAAAGGAGTGTAGCGTGGGGTGGTTGGGGATGGGGGTGGGTGGCTGAGACATAGACAGAGTGGAGGCTGTTAAGAGGAGGGCAACCAAAATGGTGCAGGGTCTGCACCAGAAGACATACGAGGAGAGACTAAAGCAGTTTAATATGTATACCCTTGAGGAAAGGAGAGGGGGGGGACATGATGGAAATTTTTAAGTATCTCAAGGGAATTATCAAAGTACAAGAGGGTAGTATCTTTCAGAAGAAGAGATGTGCAAGAACAAGGGGGCACAATTTGAAGATAGAGGGGGGACGGCTCAGAGGTAATGTTAGAAAGTATTTTTTTAAACAGAGAGGGTTGTGGATGCATGGAACAGCCTTCCTGAGGAAGTTGTGGAGTCAGGAACAGTGGGAGAATTCAAGAATGCATGGGACAGGCATAAGGCAATTCTAGTGGGGGGGTAGGAATAAGTAAGCTGTTGATTAACTAGAATCTGCAGCTTATCCATCAGGTAGGGAAATGGGCAGACTAGGTGGACCAAGCGGTCCTTATCTGCTGTCAAATTCTATGTTTCTATGTTTCTATGAAGCATGCGGTAGCAGTGTGGTGAGGAACTGTGTGAGGAGCCATGAAGTGGAGGTCTATGATATGCCAATGGTGTCCCCTGTAGGCCTCTGGAAGGTACCCGTGGTGAGCAGGCACATGACTGTTGTCACCTTGCTCTCCACCGAGATGGCATGACCTCGTGCAGTGGTGCCTGCATTTCATCATGGCACAGCTCACAGTGCTGCCTCAGAATGGCCTGTTCAGGCGGTATTGGCCTACTGTCTCCACATCTGTCAGCTGCTCAAATAACAGCCTGGCATAATGCTGCTGTGGGGCAGGCCACCTATGGTGCCTTCCACCTCCCCATCTCCTCATCCTCAATAGTGTACCGAACATGGCAACTGGTGCTGGGTCTGTGATGTTCTTTGGTAACCCTGGCTCTCGGGCTGTCTGTGTCACTCTCTCTCACTCTCTCACTCCCTCTCCCTCTCTCTCTGTCAGTGTGCAGGTGTTGCTGTTCTGTCAACAGCCTGCAGGTGGATACGACATAAGTCTGCTTCTTTTATACTTATCTTTTTCTGGCGCATTTGGCATTTGCACTGGAATTGCTCTGTAGTTGCGTTGTATGTTTGCACTGTGAATCATGTTGAACTGTGTATGCATAGGTACACCCCTGTTTATGCGCCACATGTCATTATGATGCACCTGTGGTGCTTCTTCTTTGGTGCAGTGCATCTCTGCTGCACTGGCACATTCACCATGTGTGTGAATCGCTCAATGGTGCATTTTTGCTTTGCGCCAGTGCATCTCTTTTGTGAATCCTGCCCAATGTTTTTATGCTACTGAAGAAGAAGAAAATAAAATGTCAATGTTTATGTATATAAAAGCACACAAGAAGGCTGAAGATTAATGACCCGCATAATCAAAGGTTAAGACTCAAATGTATTTCAAGGAAGTCTGAGAACAGGGGGAGTTGAAAACATTAAAATACCAGAAAAGGCTTGCAACTAAATTAACTAACTAATTATTATAAATATCTTAGTTTTAAAGACACGTTTTGCAGGAGATCAACACATATACTACAGACTCAGGTAAACAGGCTAGAGTGCCACTGAAAAGAAATAATCTTTTCATTGTTTATGGAAGTTAGCTGTTCCATAACTATTTATCTTACATGCCCTTGACATGATAAATGTGTTTCAATAGAAATTACAATCATTACTGCCTTAAGCTCTTTTAAGAGGCACAATTATTTAAGGGGCCCTAGAAACAGTGCTATATACTGCAGGCAGGGTAGAAGGATACAGCTGTTTACCAAGTTGAATTCAGATGAAAACATGTGTATCTTGTACTCACTGAAACACTATAAGAGAGGAGAGGTGAGTTTCCAGAACATTTATTTCTTAATCCCTAGGCTACTGAAAGAACTAGAATTAATCTATTTGATTGAGCCCCAGGTAGATGTTCAGTTTACAGCACTGTAAGGGTTAAACTGAAGCACTGCAAAGAGGTGGAAGGATCAATTGAAAACACCAGAGGAAGTGTTCCAAGGCCTGAATCCAGTAGCTAATTTTTAGAGCTGATGCAATAGGGCTGCAGGCTCCGACTACCTGAAGCCCTAAAAAGGGACCATTTTAATAAAATATGCAGTTAGTCTGGAGCTCAGAATACTAAATGGATGTGCTATGGTGGGCATGTGCTTCTGAGTTAGAAATATCTGAGGTTCAAATTCCTGCATATCAGAAGATAGAAATAGCTTTAGCTAAACTCAACATCTACATTTAGGTTCCCTTATGTGCAATAAATATAGACAATTCCCTGTGGCACTGACAGAATCCCCTATTGGTACATCTATTAGGGCCAGCACTCAATTGCATACTTTTCTTGGCCCCTGCTTGATGGGTCCCAATCGATCTCAGTTTTCATACAGGTACTTTGCCAATAGGGAATACTGTATCTTTCTCTCTGGGACGGACTTGGGCACCCTTTCTTCCTTTGTGAAGAATGGAGACTTAATATTCTTTCAAGAGTTTAAAGATTCTTTTTGCTCTAACAGAGTAGTTTTCTCATATATGCAATTGAGCCTTGATTTATATAAAGTGTTGGACCTTCCCCTATGGCCTTCGTGGACTGCTGAGGTATGGGATAAGCTTCGTTTGGTGGTTACTCAATCTCATGTTGTTTCTTCTATCTACAAGACAGTACGACTTCATGTGGCAGCTAAAGTGGACCTTCACTTGGCATACTGGTCATCTGTCTTTACAGAACTGGAGGACCCCACGTTTTTAATTTTTTTTTTTATTTTCTCTTTTTTCTTGCACATGGCCACCGGTACTTCTACCTGCTCATGGCCCCCTTTGTCCCCACTTCCATATCGGCCACGGCTCCCCCAACACCCCTGGCTTTCTCTACAGGGTGGGGTTATAGCACAAGGGCTAGTGCCGCAATCATGAGACTGGATCGGGCAGACAGCCTTGAAGCTAATCAGGACCTGGGGCAGGCTTCATTAATGGTGGCTGTGAGATGATTTTCTAGGTTCCCCAGGGGCCGGGACATGCAATGATGTCCAGAGTCCGCCCCGGCCCTCTCTTAAAATTTGGCGTTGATGCTTGCGATTCCCCAGCCTCCACCAGGAGTCATACAGGCACCAGACACTCCCCCAACCCTCCCCCTGGAGAAGGAGAGAAGCCCTGAGGGTGCTCCATCCTTCTCTCCTGGCTGGCCCTCTGTCTCCCTGGGTCTGTTCCTAAATCTGGGTCACTGGTATTACAAGTAGAATTCCAACCACTGTGCTGGTCGGCCTGCAGAATGGAGGACCCCACATTGACATGGAGGGTATGGAGCAATTTGTATCATTTTATCAAATTTAATGGCCTTAAATTATCTCAATACAAATAGTTGGTTAATATGTACTATGCCCCTGACAGGTTTTACTAAATATCGCTTGAAGGAGGATGCTATTTGTAATAAATATCGGGTGGGTAGGGGCACCCTTAAACATATTTATTGAGATTGGGATGGCGATTGCAACAAGATCCTACATTTCTGGCAAGATATATGGGTTAAGTTGGATCCACTGCTGGGCCTTCAAGAGGCTTCTACCCCTTTATATTGTTTAACTGGACTGGGGTTGGAAGGGCTTGTTGGCCAGCAGTGATACTACATGGCTTTAATTGTGGCTGTTGCAAAAAAAGTAATTGCAAGGCACTGGGTTGATGATGTGTCTCCTACACACAAGGAGTGGCTGGTGGCTATATTTGAAGCTTTACATATGGAATGTACACTTTCATTTCTGCAGCATACTAAACAGCTTTACCACTCCAGATGGCAATCCCTGTATATTTTATTACAATTAGGCTAGAGAAGGGTTGTTTGAGGGTGGCCCTCCCCATATGTCAGTTTTGTGTTGGTAATTCACAAGTTTTGGACTGGTGTATTTAGAATATTTAGAATGATCCATCGTTCATTCTTGTGGATGATATCCTGTGTGCCCCTTGCCCTTTTTTCTTTTTTGTACGTTCTCCTGGTTTTTGTTAACTTTGTTTGTTGTTTAGTTTGAATTTCTTATACCATTTTTGATGATCTGCATGGTTCATTCTAGGAGAAGTTTAGGTTGGTTACAGGTGGTAATTTTAGGGATCTAGTGATACTTACTTGCCTATTTCGACAGTATTAATGTCCTACGTTCTACCTGAACTTGGGGATTGCCGGAGCCTTTAAGAGGCCCTGAAGCACCCTCTCCCTTCACAACTCTGCCCAGCAGCGGAGCCTGAACTTGGGGATTGCCAGAGCCTTTAAGAGACCCTGAAGCAGCCCTCTTCCTTCACAACTCTGCCCAGCAGCGGAGCCTGAACTTGGGGATTGCCAGAGCCTTTAAGAGGTAAAGCCTCCTGCACTACAGCCTGCCTGTTTGAGAACTCTAATTGCCTTGGGGTCTGTTTTTCTGTCCCCACACAGTGACTGATTGTTTTTGCAACTGGATTTCTGGACTTTTCTGCACGGGGATTAGAGGTTTAATTTGTGTTACTTTAAGGGCTAGTTTGCTGACTGTCTCTACAGATCATCTAGCATTATTATCCTGTGTTTTAGAAGCTTTTAAATACTGTATTTAGAGTGCTTACCTTCTGTAGAATTGTATAGAATCTGTACCATGTGTGTCCGCCATCTTGCACATGCGCAGTAGCCATCTGTATCCCGACTCAGTCCCAACAGTTGGCGCATGCACAGTAGGGTCCTGAACTAGCCTGCTGCATACTAATGTAATTCCTTTGTTTCCCTTCCGTTTATAGGCCCTGAAGCAGCCCTCTCCCTTCACAACTCTGCCCAGCAGCAGAGCCTGAACTTGGGGATTGCCAGAGCTTTTAAGAGGTAAAGCCTCCTGCACTACAGCCTGCATGTTTGAGAACTTTAATTGCCTTGGGGTCTGTTTTTCTGTCCCCACACAGTGACTGATTGTTTTTGCAACTGGATTTCTGGACTTTTCTGCACGGGAATTTGGGGTTTAATTTGTGTTACTTTAAGGGCTAGTTTGCTGACAGTCTCTACAGATCATCTAGCACTATTGTCCTGTGTTTTAGAAGCTTTTAAATACTGTCTCTAGAGTGCTTACCTTCTGTAGAATTGTATAGAATCTGTACCGTGTGTGTCCGCCATCTTGCACATGCGCAGTAGCCATCTGCATCACCAGTTCTCTCTTGCTGCCACTGCAGGCATTGAACCCTGCACCCTCACTGTTTCACTCAACAGCTCCACCACTCAGCTATCACATCAGACTATTGTTTGTGATAGGTTTTAAGACTCTAAAAGCCTCTAACCCTCATAGTCTGCTAAAATATTTTCTGAGTGTTACTGCAGGTTTTGAGCCTTGCTCCCTGCTGCTGCAGTTACTGTCTTGGGACCTTTTCTGTCATCCTAGGCAAGCCTTGAATCTGGTGCCCTGTGCGCTTGAGGCAGGGGCTCTGCCACTGTACCAAGGTGGTAACTACACTTATGGGTAGACCTTTCACCCTCTTCTACCCATCTCATTACTGCTATCTGCAAACCCATCCTGTTTTCCCCCCTTCCACTCATCTCACCTCTCCCATCCAAATCCAGCCCCTACCATCTTCCCCTCTATCATCTAAGTTCCCCATCTTTCTTCACTTCAGCTCTCACACCCTAATCAATCATGCATGCACACCTCCTGCCTACCTGCCTCTCTCTCCTCCTCCTCCTCCTCTTATTGTCTTCTGCTAACCCTAATGTCCCTGTTAACCCTCAGCCTCACTACTCTAGTGCTCCTACCTGCCCTCCTGCCCTTCCTTCCTTCTATGCCACTGCCCCTCCCCCCTCCTCCACTCACCCCATATGCTCTTCTCCACCTCACCTCCCATCTAGACACTACCTTTCCTCCACCCTTTGCTCCCTCAGGCATCTTATCACTCAAGCCTTCCCAGCCTGTGCTGCCCTACCCACCCCTGTGCTACGAAACCTCCCTTCTCTTCCTACTGCTCCCGGAGTAAACTCTCCTTCTGCCACCCTCTGTCCAGAGCGGCTCTCCTCCTTCTGCTCCTGACTGGTAACATACATCCCAATCCCGTCCAGCTTGCAAAGGCTCCTCAAAGGAATCCACCGGACTTCATATTGCTTCCATGAACATATGTAGCCTCCTTAAAAAATTTGACTCTCTCAATTGCTGGGTTGTGGTTCATAAACCTGACGTTATCTCAATAGTTGAAACTTGGCTGTCAGACTCTACCCCTGACTCCCTGGTCTCACTCCCTGGCTACTTCCTCTATCGGGAGGACCGTGTTGGTAGGCGAGGTGGGGGCTGTGCCATTTATGTCAAAGACTCTTTCGTTGGACTAGCCCTCCCAGCCCCGGTCCTTGACTTCAGGGATCAGGCCTTAACCCTAAAACTATCTCCTGATCCCTCTAGGGGTCCCATCTACCTGACTACAGTGTACATACCTCCAAAAAATCAAGCACAAGCACTAGGCCCACTAATCAATTATCTTACCTCCCTACCCCACTCCTCCGACCAAATCCTTGTGGGGGACTTGAACATCAATTGGCTTAGCCCTTCATCCACTTCCTCCCGAGATGCCTTTGCAGCCATCGACCTAACCCAACTAGTCTCCCAACCCACTAGAGTGAATCCTAGAATGGGCTCTATCACACTCCTGGATATGGTCCTCACAAACCACCCTAACTGCATCAGCAATATCCAAATCCTCCCAGACTGCCTTAGCGACCACTCCCTGGTTCTCTTCTATTGGTCAACCTCCTTGCCCAAACCCACGGCACAAACTACCCTTCGGCGATGTCTTAGACCTGGTGGGCTGAAATGCCTTAAGCAACTCCTAGCCCTCATAGACTGGTCCCCTATACTAAATGCCCCGGATATTGACACGGCCCTTACCTTCTTTATCCACACCTTCAACTCTGCTTGCAACATTTTTGCACCCATAACTGCACACTGGTCCAAAGTGAGGCATGCCCCTGGGTTACCCCACCCTCGCCAACTTCTTAAACACAGGGACAATCTTGGCACATTGCCATGAAGCAAAGCCCCCAGCTGACAGGCTGGCTATGCTGCCTAGAACAAATGTAAATGGGCAATCCTAAAGCAAAGGCTGAGCACTATCAAGCCTCCCTCACTTCCTCATGGGGAATGCTAGGACCTTCTGGGACAACATTAAGCAGCTGAATGGTGGCACGCGTTCCCCCCCACCTTTGCTTATCAACATTAATGGTTCGGTCTCCTCAGACCCTGTCCTTATTGCCAATCACCTCAACAAATCTTTCACAGACCTTAACCCGGTGCTCCCAGATAATTTCTTTGCTCCCCCTTCCTCCAGGTCTGTCGCTATTCTCCCTTGTTCTACCTGCACCGAGTCACTGCCCAGGAAGTCAGACCTTACCTACTCAAGGCCTTAAAGAGTAACACAATTGGCAATGACTCCCTTGATCCCAGTCTTCTCCGTCAGGTTCTGGATCTGGTTATCTCACCAATCACCAGCCTCTTTAACAAATCCCTCTGCCTAGGGCAATTCCTCTCTGCCTGGAAGATAGCTACTGTCACCCCAATACACAAGGGTGGTGATAGGACCCTCCCTAGCAATTATCTACCTATCTCAATCCTTTCTCCTCTCTCTAAGGCCTTAGAAAAAATTGTGGCCACCCAAATCACTGAATACCTCGATAAATATAGCATCCTCTACCCAGAACAACATGGTTTCAGAGCAGACCACAGCACCAATACTGCCCTCCTAGAGTTCTCTAACTTTCTTCACACCTCACTGGACTCTGGCTCCCTAGCAGGTGCAGTGTTCATTGACTTATCAAAAGCCTTTGATACTGTCTCCCACCCCCTCCTGCTAGCTACCCTTAGTCACTTAGGCTTTGCCACTGGGCCTGTTTCCTGGTGCTCCAGCTACTTGTCGGCCCGCTCACAACGTGTGAAAATCAACGGGAAACTTTCCAGCACCTGCCCTATCCGCTCCGGAGTCCCTCAGGGCTCCATTCTTGGGCCCTTGCTCTTTTTCCTTTTTCTCAACTCCTTGCCCAGTGTACGTACTGGTAAAATCCTTCTTTATGCAGATGATGCTGTACTCTTTGCCTCCAACCGTTTTCCCATCTCACTTCAGGATTCTCTGCAGGAATCCTACAATGACGCAGAAGACTGGTTTACTGAGCACAGACTCGTAATTAATCTAAAGAAAACCAAAACCATGCTCTTTGCCCACCCCCAAAATAAATCCAGTAACTATCCTCTGCAGTCCACTCCACCTCTAAACTCCCTATTGAGCTAGTTCACTCTTATAAATACCTAGGTATAACCTTTGACCCTGCCCTCTCTTTTCATGCCCACATCTCTGCCCTTGCCTCAGCCTCTAACACTCGACTGGGTATCCTCTATCATCATAAAAACTGCCTCCCCATGGATGCCCTCCAACTTGCAGTCACATCCTCTGTTCTATCTCTGGTAGACTATGGTCTACCTGTGTATGGTGCAGCAGACCAGACTGCCCTGCACAAGATCCGCCTCATCTTAAACAAGGCCTGCAGGCTCATAACTGGGGCTCCTAGTTTAACCACACTTGTCTTCTTTACACCATGGCTAATCTACTCAACCTAGATGAGCGCCTCAAATATCAAACCTGCCTTCTAACAAAAAAATCACTCCTTGGGCTATCCCCACCGGGTCTGTCAACCACTATCCACCAAGCAAGCCCTACAGTGCATACCCGTATATCCTGCAAAACTGCACTGGTTATACCGAGGGTGAGAACCTCGCAAGGTCAAAGGGCTTACTCCTACAGAGCCCCCTGTTGGTATAATGTCCTCCCCGCCAGATTCACTGATGCTGCCTCGTTATCTTATTTTAAAACTAGCCTTAGAAATCACCTACTCTCAACATGCAGCTGTACTTGCCTCTAAGCCTCCTCCTATCCTTCCAGACAAAGCTCACTGAGCCGCTCTCTGACCTTCTGTCCAGCTCTACCTTTACTTGCTACTATCTTCCCCACACTCCTCTTCTGATGTCTTCCACCCAGCCTTACCTTTATCTGCCCACTGAATCAATCTCCATGTAACTACTGTATATTGTCTACTCTGTAAAGCACACATGTAAGCCTGTTGTATACTGTGTTTGACATATGCCTGTATTTTTGGCTGATTCCTAAATGTACTCTGTTTTTTTTGTCTGCCTTGATGTTTGTGTCTTGCACTGTTTTGTCCTCACTGTGACAAAGTACTTTTATAAATGAGCCTCTGGCTCAAAGGTTGTTAAACTGATGTTCTAATAAATAAATAAATAAAAATAAATACTGTTTTATGATTTTTATGAGCTTTCACTCGGTAGTGGTTTTTATGGCTATAGAAACCCTTAGAAGTTTCCCTTTTTGTTTCTATTATAGGTACTTGTGGTAACCTTGTTACAATGTTTTTTTTTTACTTCAATTTGATCTAGTTTCTTTTCTTGGACTTTAACATGTTTTATTGTTGTGGAATTTTATCTTGTTAAAAATCTGTTCTTAATAAAGTTTATTTAATAAAAAAAACACTAAATGGATGAGTAAAATGTGATGCCCATGGTGAGACTACATTTCTTTCAGAAGCTGGAGGCAGCACATTGGATTTATTAGCTAATTGATGGCTATGCTATGTATATAATAATGTAGCTTATTTCAAAATAGAGAATGGATGGGACAGCAACCATTTTCCATTATACTGTAGGATAAATAGTGCAACAAGACTAAGTACAGAAAATAGTTCAACAGTGTTGGATGCAAACAAGAAATATGTGCATTCTATATAACAAAAAAAGAATTAAAATAGAACGAGTATACAGAACAAAAACTATGATAGAATTACAGAAGATAATAAAACTGTACAATACAACTATAGAATAGGAATGGTTTCAGGACTAATGGATGTACCAAACCCTTTGAATATTCTAGATGAGTTTTCAGATATAATATATGAGATATTATGTAGACTTTCACCAGAAGACAGCACAGTCACAAATTAGAGTGGGTGAATCCTGACCATGGTATGTCCAAGCCTGTAAAAGGCTTAAAAACGTATAAACAAAGTGAGAAGGATTTCTGTAAAAAACAATGACATTAAGATTAAAAGGGTCTTGAAAAACTTGAAAAACAGAGCACAGACATATTTTAACAACTAAGAAAAAAAGAATACAAAAAACATTATGGGTTGTGCTTCAAGATGGAATCATAAGGAAAGTTGTAAGAGTAGGGTAACATTGCACCTGGGATTATGGTTGTGCCTCTGGTCAAACAAGCATTTGTCAATGCCAAATGTTACTTGCTTCTATGTGCTGTTTAGGTATTTGGAAGGCATTGGAGTGCAAATATTGAAAATTTGCGAACTTACGAGCATGCATAGGAACTGCACAACGCACGCTCGTAAAACAGTCATTTTTAGGAAATTTTTCACCAAATTTTCAACATAGCCATTTTAAGACCTCTGCTCACGAACAGTGTCACTGTGATTTTGTTAATGTGTCCCATACATTGAGTTTGAACACCGACTGCGCCATTGTGCGCTACGTGGGCGGAAACACGTTTTGGGCAGGATGTGAAAAATGACAGCTGTACTGCTCATAAGGAGGTGTGGTAAAATGGCAATGTTGAAAATCTGGAGTGGAAATATTGAAAATTCGCAAACCTACGAGCGTGCGTAGGAACTGCGCAACGCACGCTCGTAAAACATTTTTAGTAATTTTTTCACCAAATTTTCAACATAGCCATTTTAAGACCTCTGCTAATGAACAGTGTCATGGTGATTTTCTTAATGTGTCCCATACATTGATTTCGCATACTGACTGCACCATTGTGTGCTATGTGGGCGGAAACACGTTCTGGGCAGGATGTGAAAAATGACAGCTGTACTGCTCATAAGGAGGTGTGGTAAAATGGCAATGTTGAAAATCTGGAGTGAAAATATTGAAAATTTGTGAACTTACGAGCCTGCGTAAGAACTGCGCATTGCATGCTCGTAAAACAGTCATTTTTAGGAATTTTTTCACCAAATTTTCAACATAGCCATTTTAAGACCTCTGCTCATGAACAGTGTCACTGTGATTTTCTTAATTTGTCCCGTACATTGATTTCGCACACCGACTGCACCATTCTGCGCTACATGGGCGGAAACACATTTTGGGTGAGATGTGAAAAATGACAGCTGTACTACTCATAAGAAGGTGTGGTAAAATGGCAATGTTGAAAATCTGGAGTGAAAATATTGAAATTTGCTAACTTACGAGCCTGCGTAGGAACTGCGCAACGCATGCTCGTAAAACAGTCATTTTTTGGAATTTTTGCACCAAATTTTCAACATGGGGTTTTTGGGACCCCTTCTCATGAATGATGTCACTGTCATGGCAGTATTCAGGCCCAAAGGGTGATTTTACAGTCACTGCGTGAAATCACCCTTCAGGCCTGAATAACGCCATGACAGTGACATCATTCATGAGAAGGGGTCCCAAAAACCCCATGTTGAAAATTTGGTGCAAATATTCCCAGAAATTCCTGAGATATGCAACAAAGTTGAAACCCCCCATCTAGCCCATTATACAGCTTACGGCATTTCCTCAGTTACGTAGTCGACTTTGAAGCGTGCAGATGTGTTCCCGGTCCACGAAGATCGTTCGCCCGAGTCGGAGGTAAGTATGGGGTGAGGGGTGTGAAAGAGGGTGAAAGAGGGTGGGTGCGGGTTGTGGAGGGGGGGTCGGGAGATGCACCAGGGACCATTTTGTCTTACAGGTAAAAAAACATCGTGGATCGCTTGCCACGCTGGGGTGGGCTCCCAGCATGGCACAAGGATGTTGGGGGGCGTTCAGCTGACGGGGATTGGGCACCCCCATCAGCCATGGAATTTATTGCCATGCTGGGGTGGGCTCCCAGCGTGGCACAAGGACGGGGGGAGCGTTCAGCCGATGGGGGATTGGGCACCCCCGTTGGCAAAAGGACTGCTTTACTGCTTGCCACTCTGGGGTGGGCTCCCAGTGTGGCACCTACTACTGGGGGGGACGCAGCTCAGCCGACGGGGATTGGGCACCCAGTCGGCTATACAGTGCGTCCGGGGGTGCACACGGCTGCTTTGTGTGTGTGTGGGGTGGAGCCTCGCGTGAGCAGCCGATATCTTATCAGTGCTCACTGAAGCGTAGCTCCCCCTTTCAACTGTATGGCACTGCATTTTGGAGCGTCATACACAGCTCCAAAATGCATTGGCTTACAGGGGCCGCACCTGCCAGCACACTGACTGAATTGGAGGAGGAGGTGACACACCTCCGAAAACTCGGATGATGGCACTATGTTTCTTGCACATGCTTGCAAGCAACATAAAAATGAATTGAAAAGTTTGCAGCTAGGAGAAGCTACAGAGACCTGGCACCAACTAAGGCAATCTATAGGCAGGCCGTTTGCTCTATATGTACTTTGTATACTTGAAGTGGAAAATAGGCAGTAATTTTCACAAACTCACCCCAGAACTGCAGTGCAAATCTGACAAATAATCCTTTTATTATAGAAAAGAGGTGAAAAAAGCCATTAAATCCTTCTCACTGCTCACAACAGTAAAACCCTCCACTTCCTGGATACCACTTGCTCTTACATGAATGTCACCAAGCACCTGACATGTTTCGCTCACATCAGAGCTTTCTCAAGGGTACAACATGTAGACATAGATCTCATTATAAAGCAATACACTTCAAGTATATGAAGTACATATACAGCAAACGACTGTTGCCTATAGATTGCCTTAGTTGGTGCCAGGTCTCTGTAGCTTCTCCTAATCATAAGGAAAGACCATCTGTCCTGAGCCTTAGTTGCATATGGTACTGATGAAGAAAACAGAACTTATAATATACAGTATGTGTATTAATAACTCTGAATGAATTGATTACACATTTCAAATCTATATATAATGTAAGTGATGACATGTCTCGTATACGTTGAGCGTAAGAGCTTGCTATGCTGCAACTAAGTATTGTGAATGAAGCAAGATGGCCTGCTATTTGCCCTAGTATAGTTATATCTGCAATCCAGGCCCAGAAAAGAATAAAAGCTGCAGAGATACTCTTTTAACTAAAAGTGTGCCAGACCTGTGGGGGTGAAACTGAGCTGTCCTGAACACTTATGGCTTGGTTTCCACGAGACCTGAGCCAAACCTTTCCAGCTTATCTCAGATCTCAGCTCCATGTTCTTTTATTTTTTAACCTCCTGAGACCCCCAGCTTGCATGCTTGTCATGTTATAGGCTTAAGACAAGCTAGAAGATGTCAAAGAGTGCTGAGGGAGTTTGTGTGCAGCATAGATTCTCCAGTTTGCAAATACGCAAACCAAAGTATATATAGCAGCACAGCTATGATCTTCATGCCAATTGCATCTCTGCTAACAGTGGGGCATGTTTATGTTGGTGCTGTGCTGTGCCTTCCAGGAGTGAGAACCTTACTGCTTCATTTTTGGCTTTGCTGCCTTTCAGTTCTCAGGGAGAATCAGGGAGAGGGAGGAAGGGATAAATAAGAGGGGGGAAACTAAAAAAAGGTACTTTTTCTGTAAGAATGGGTCAGAGACTCTGTGTGTGTGTGTGTGTGTGTGTGTGTGTGTGTGTGTGTGTGTGTGTGTGTGTGTGTGTGTAGGGGGGCATGGCAGACATTAGCTGACAGAGAAAGACAAAATTAATAGGGTTGTCAGTATGAAGTTTGAGTAATGAGCTGTGAAGGAATTTGGTACATCCAGCAGACCTGGGTTTGATTCCCACAAACTCCACTTGTATTCTGTGTGATGTGCACTATAGTGCAGCTGAGAGGCTAGAGTAAGGGGCTTGGTACATCCAGCAGACCTAGATTTGATTTAGACAACCTCCAGTTGCATACTGTGTGACTCTGAGCAATCACTGACTTAACCATACCAGTGCTCCTGGGCTGCTCCTAAAAACAGGCACTTGTGCCTTGTTGGCCTTACCCAACAACAAAAACAAGAGGAGTCTCTGTGTATATGTTTGGGGGGGGAGGTACTACATGCCAGCCCCAGACATTAACTGCCAGACTCTAAACAAAAAGTGGCCATATATCCAAAACCAAAACCAGAACCAATACTGGGGGTGATTTGACAAAAACAAAAACAAAACCTCCTCAGTTTTGCATACCTCTACTTTTAACTGAAATTTTTCAGTAGCGCCAATTGTTACTATTATTTATAATAACAAGAATTATGCTCCCACAGAATTGGCATACATGAACTATTGTTCCTTGAAGAAAAAAGGGTCCTGAAGTGATTGAGGACATTACCATTCTATAGCATTACTCCCAGTTGGCTTGAAAATTAATTCCAGGCAGCAAACTGGCTGTACAACAGGACACAGAAGGTAATAGTGAATGAAACACATTCCAAAGAAAGGGGGGTCACTAGTGGAGTACCTCAGAGCTCAGTACTAGGTCCAATCCTCTTTAACATCTTTATAGGTGACATTGCAGAGAGTCTGGAGGGAAAGATATGCCTCTTTGCAGATGACACAAAGATCTTTAACAGAGTTGATACACGAGGGGGGTAGAAAGGATGAGAAGGGACTTGACAAGGTTGGAGGAATGGTCAGACATATGGCAACTTAGATTCAAAGCAGAGAAGTGCAAAGTAATGCACCTGGGAAACAAAAACCCGGGAGAAGAGTACACAATAGCAGGGGAGGTACTAACAACAACAAAAATGGAAAGGGACCTGGGGGTTGTCATATCAGATGATCTAACGGTGGGTAAGCAATGTGAGAAGTCAGTAAGAAGAGCCAGGGGGATACTGGGATGCATAAGAAGGGGCATCACAAGTAGAAAAAGGGAAGTGGTTATCCCTCTGTACAGACAGCTGGTGAGACCCTATCTAGAGTACTGTGTGCAGTTTTGGAGACCTCATCTACCCAAGGACATAGACAGGATGGAAGCAGTCCAGAGGAGGGCAACTAAAATGGTGCAGGGTCTGCATCAGAAACCATATGAAGAGAGACTGAGAGAGCTTAATATGTATACCCCTGATGAAAGGAGGGATGGGGGGATATGATAGAAATGTTCGGGTACCTCAAGGGAATCAACAAAGTCCAGGAGGGTAGCATCTTTCAGAAAAAGAGATGTGGGTCACGTGATGGCAGCTCGCTAAATGGCAGCTGAGGCCTAGAGCTCTCCCCTGTTGCTGTCCTAATCGCCGGATTCTAGATCCCCCGAGGCACCAACACTTTCGAAAATAGTACCAAGAGGGCACTTAGTCACTGATTATCAATCTGAGTAGGTGTTGCTCCTGGTTTACCCTATTTGCAAACTGAGATGGAGGTGGATAAGAAGCAGGCCGCAGTGAAGCATACACCGCCTGCGACCCCTGAAAAGGCTCCCAAGAAGCCGTGGAATCAGGCGGACCGGGTCGGAGAAATGGGGAAAAAGCCAGTCGTGTCTAGTCCCCTAACGGAAGATAAATTCATGCAGGAATTAACTCCATTGAAGGGCATCCTCAGGACATCACCGTGGAGTTGAAGTCCTCATGGAGCCACCTTTCCTCCCTGTCTCCATAGTATCTGATACGGAGGCCAGAGTGTTCTCATTGGAGCAATGGAAGATCAAAACAGAAGGGGAGATGGCAAATCTAACCCAACAGGTGCGGAAACTACAGTCCAAAACTGAAGACTTAGAGGGACGTAACCGACGGAACAATTTGTTGATCCTGGGCCTGCCGGAGATGGAAGAAGGACCTGATTTAATGGCGTTTCTCCAAAAATTCCTTGTTAAGGTGGTAGGCCCATCGCCGATTAGCCCAAGCTATCACATCGAGAGGGCCCATCGGTCGTTGAGACCTCGACCACCGCCTGGTTCCCCCCCGCGCCCGATTATCATGAAATTTTTAAGTTTCATTGAAAGGCAGCACGTCTATGGTAAATCTCGGGCTTTGCAAGAAATTGCATGGGGATCGGGGAAGATTCGGATTGCCCAAGATCTCCCAAAGGAAACGAGAGAGAAGCGGGCCGCCTTTCATCCCACGGTCCAGAAGTTGATCGCCGCATCCATCCCTTTCAGAATGATGTATCCAGCTACTCTAAGAGTTTCAATTGGTAACACCACTCACAGTTTCAACTCACCAGAAGCGGCCTGCAAAGACCTCTCTACCAGACTTCCTGACCTGTTTAAATTTCAGGGCTGAGAGACTCATTGCATCTGTAGCCATATAAGAAGGGCTGGTTCTAATGCTTTGCCAGAAGATACTAGCTTAACCCCTTTTTTTTTTCTTTCTTCCCCTTTTCTTTGTTTTTAGCTTTATGCTCCGGTTTTCCCTATAAGTACTCCTCCGATTGCTTTTAGAGTTACCGGGTGTTGCCCTCCCTTTCCCCGGCTATTATTCGGCTCTCTTACCTGTGCTGTGTATGTTTCATTGGCCTGGGGAGCCGGGTGATGTCCTGGGTGGTCGGATGAGAGAGGGACCGGACTGAGATGACGAGGTCTGTGGTTATTCCCGGAACTCAATTTTATATGACAACGGTTGCCGGGGGTAACTTCCTGGCTGTTGGACCGGCCTGGTCCTGTACCGAATTGATGCCCCCTGGAATCAAACTGCCCGAAGTGAGATCAGTCCTCCATTCTGGGCCTGATTACTGATTTTGAATTCCCCCTCTTTGATACCTGAGACAGGGGTGAGTTGCTGTCAATTTTAGATCAGATCTATTTAGTTTACCGATCTGTTGGTTTAATAGAAAAGGGGGTAGCATCGGAGGGGAGTATTATATTCTGTCTCTATATCTGGTGTGGTAATTGGCGGTTTGGAGGGAGGTGGGGAGTAGTTAGCTCTAAAGCCTCGCGTCTAGTGGAGGCTGAATTACGAGCCTATGGAAGAGGGGTTGGCCAATCCAGTCCCAGTCGCCGGGCTATTACTGTTTTATTCACTTTGGACTGAGTTTTATTTTTATTCTAGGGGGTTCGGAACTTGGGGTCTCCCCTCGCTAACTGACCTGGTGGCGTTGGGAGTTTCTGGATTCGCAAGGTGGGTCTGGATGCCAGGAGCTGTGCTTTTCCATGTTGGCTCAGTTCATTATCAGCCCTGGCTTCAGGTTGTAAATAGTTGTTTGTTTAGGGTTTATGATGAGACGGGTGAGTTGGGGGGGTAGGAGATTTCCATCAAACTTACATCCTGCCAGGTTGCCTTATGGGAGTTTTTCTAGATTGGGTGGGGAGAGTTTGGGAGGGGTGGGCGGCTGGTTGGTTGTATTTCTTTCACTACTATATTTTAGTATTATCTACTGCTCTGTTAGAACTAATACTAAAGAATCTCAGTAGGGCGAGTTGGGGTGGGAGGGACAAAGATTCAGTAGGCTCATTTTCTTGTCCTTTTTGGAGGGAGAGTGTGAGTTTGCTGGTTATATCCTGTTCAGTTCTGTGTTTCAGTAATAATTCCTGCTTTGTCAAGTCACCCTTCAAGGGTCTTGACAAGCTGGGGGATGGGGTGGGGTTCGAGTGTGCTCATCTTCTAGCTCTAGCTCTGATATGTATATATCTCTTTTACAATACAATTCTAAAATGGCTATGTGTACGTTTAAGGTGATGTCATGGAATGTGCGGGATCAGAGAGAGGTCAAAAGAACCCAAATTTTCAACCACTGTGCGTTGCTGCAAACAGATGTTTTGTTCCTACAAGAAACCCACTTAGTCAGGACGGAGAATAAGTGGCTATCCAGGTCCGGTTTCTCCCAAATTTATGCTGCAAGTGGATCTAGCTCTAGCAGGGGAGTAGCTATACTCATTAAAAAACATGTCCTATTTTTGAAAGATCTGGTTGTGGAGGACCCAGAGGAGAGATTTGTCTTGGTTAGAGGTTCTTGTAATGGAAACATTGTTGTTTTGGGCTCTATTTATGGCCCTGTTGGAGGAAGCCCTGAGTTCCTAAAGGACCTCTCAAATAAAATTAGTACCCTACTTCCCTCTCAGCTTATCCTAGGGGGGGATTGGAATATTTCACCCTGCCATTTCCTAGATAAAGATCCTCAAGGTACCCACTCCTCACTTCTCTAGAGAGCTCTACAGGACTTTTCATGAGCTGTTAGGTTTGTGTGATCCTTGGCGTTCTCTAATCCTTCTTTTCGAGCATTTTTGTATTTTTCTCAGCCCCATAGATCATGGTCTAGGATTGATTATATCCTGCTCAGTATGAGTCTTCTTCCGGGTTTCCTTCAGGCCGGCATTGAGCCGATAATTCTTTCGGATCATGCATGTGTTTGGATCAGACTCTCGCTGGACCCCGAGTTTCATCGAGACACTGCCTGGAAGCTCAATACGCAACTGCTTAAGGATCCTAATACGGTGGCGTGCATTAAATCTTTAATATCCCTATTTTTGGCAGATAATCTTGGAACTGTCTCAAGGTTTGATCTGGTCTGGTGTTCCCTAAAATATTACCTGAGGGGTGAGTTAATTAAGTTAGCTTCGGCAAGGAAAAAAGCTCGGCAAGCGCGAGCAACTTTCTTAATGAGCAAGATCAAGGAAATCGAGGCCGCTCAATCTTCTACCTCACCGGTAGCTCCTTTTGGGGCCCTTTTGGCGTTAAAAAGTGAATACACTGATCTTCTTAAGGAGAAGGCTGAATACTGCTGGATCAAAACACAAGCTAAATATATTGACCACGGGGAGAAGGCTGGGAAGCTGCTGGCCTTAAGGCTTCGGTCCGTAGAGGGTTCTAGACTAATTCTGGCCTTGCAAACACCTAATGGTTCTATTCAGACTTCCCCTAAGAAGGTTGTACAGATTTTTGAAGACTATTATCGGGATTTATATAGTATGCCCATACCCCCCCATCTCTTTTAGATATAGATACATATCTGGCTGACATTGACATTCCACAGCTTCTGCCGGATCATGAGAGGGCTCTAACCACCCCAATTTCTCTTGACGAGATAGAAGAGGTTATTGCCTCTCTGGTCTTGGATAAGGCACCCAGCCCGGAGGGGTTCCCTTCCAACTTTTATAAAGTGTTTTCGAATAAGCTCGCTCCGATACTTCTTAAACTTTATGAGTATCTTTTTTCTTCCCCTGTCATTGATCCTACGCTTCTTGAAGCCACCGTTGTTCTAATTCTCAAGCCGGGCAAAGTCCCTACCGACCGGCGAAGTTATCGCCCTATATCTCTTCAAAATTATGATATGAAAATACTTTCTAAGATTCTAGCTGAGCGAATGAAGGGGGTTTGGACCCATCTTCTCAGTCCAGAACAGGTCGGTTTTGTTCATTCCCGATCGCCATCGGATCATCTGAGAGTCCTCTTCCATATTTCTCAATATGCCGGCGCTGCCCTAACCCCAATGGCTTTGGTCTCACTGGATGCTGAGAAAGCCTTTGACCGGGTGGACAGGGTCTTTCTCTGGGCAGTGCTGGCTAAGATGGGGTTCCCGGTTTCCTTTCTTAAACGGGTCAAAACCCTCTACAGATGCCCTTCGGCTAGGATATATTGTAATGGGCTTTTCTCATCACAGTTCCGGTTATATACTGGCACCAGACAAGGTTGCCCCCTCTCACCATTCTTATTCAATCTTTATTTGGAACCCCTCCTCATTAAACTTAAATCCTCACCAGCTATTAGAGGGTGCCTCGTATACCAACGATTAGTCCTCTCGGCGTATGCAGGCGATATTCTTCTGCCACGTCACGCACCCGCTTAGTAGACAAAGTGTTGGACGTAATCAGGCAATATGGGGTCCTTTCCTGATACAAATTGAATATTTCCAAATCGGAGATTTTCCCGTTAAATGCTCTTACACCTAAATCAGACCTTGTTAATTTCGGCATGAAGTGGGCTCCCAAATCAATTAAATATTTAGGAATTCACTTCTCGACAGATCCCTCCCTTCTTAAAAAGCTCAATTTGGATGACCTCAAAAGTTGTATTCAGCAAGATTTGCAGCGGTGGTCCTCTCTTCCCATCTCCCTTTGGGGCCGGATTAACATTATAAAAATGAATGTCCTTCCCCGTATCTTTTACCCCCTTAACTTACTAAATCTTTGGTTGCCTGTCTCGTACTTTCAGCAGTTCCATAGAATGTTTTCCAATTTCATCTGGCAGGGTAAGGGGGTTCGACGTTCCTTTGTTAAGCTATCCTTACCTAAAGATAAGGGTGGTTTAAGGCTTCCTAATTTGCTGCTTTACTACTGGGTGGCGCACCTGGCTAAATTAGGGAGATGGCTACTGGTTAACCCTAATCCCACTTCCCCGATCTGGCTCCAAATCGAGAAATCAATTCTGCTTGACTCTGGAGTCGACCCCTATGCTATTTTCCACACTCCCCACTCCATACTCTCACATTCAATAACAGACCAGACAGTTCTTTTGTCCCTCAAGTCCCTATCACAATGTATGCATTCCTTTAATATATTCCTGAAGGAAGATCTGAGCCAACCGGTTACGCTTAATCCCAATGTTAAGATTGGGAATTCAATGATCACTCCTGACTGGCTCCCACAGATCAAAGAGACTTGTCTAGAGCATTTCTATGGATGCGGGTCCCTCCTCTCATCTACGGACATCCTAGATAAATATGATATCCCCAGGGTAAACATTTTTAAAGTATACCAACTGAGACATCTTATTGCCAGTAAGTTTGGTACGCTTTACAGGGAGTCGGTAGTTCATCCCTTTCTCTCTCAGGTTCTAACTCTTGCCGCTAAACCACATGCCATTTCGACAATTTACTCCTTTCTGTTGAATTACAAGGTTTCAGAGCCTTTGGTAGGATCCAGGACCTGGTCCTCCCTCTTTCCAGACTCCACTCTGAATTGGTCCTGCCTCTGGAAGGATCTCCATAAGTATCATACTCAGGATAGGCTAAGGCTTACCCAATATTATATTGTAAATAACATGTATTACACTCCTAAAAAGCTTTTCCTACTTAAAAGGCTTCCCCTCCCGACCTGTTCCAGATGTATGCAGGGCTAAGGAGATTCCTTGCATATTTTCTGGAGCTGTGACAGAGTCTCTCCTCTGTGGTCCTCTATTCATGATAATATGGATCCGTTTTTGGGCCTTTTTGAGTTCTTCATTCCCGAAGTCTGCATCTTAGGGAACTATGCCAAGGTTGACAATGTAGAACGCCGCTACCACATGGCGATGATTGCTTCTGTGGTCAAGAGGCTGGTCCTCAGACATTGGATGGATCAGCTGACTTTGTCATACGCTGAATGGTTGACGGAACTCTCTGCCTGCCTCAATGCTGAAAAAATTGGCTGCTAGCCTGTGTAATCGTATAGATCTGTTTCAGAAAAAATGGGGTAAGCTGTATTCTGTGTATCTCCATTAGTGTTCAATGACCTTCTCTCTGTGGCCTGCTGTAGCTCAGATACCCTTTCAATTTGGTAGTAGCCGTCTTCCTGTATGGGAGATGAGCTCGTTGCATAGATAGACATGCTGTATATCCAGTTCTGTAGTATTGCTTGGCTTGCACACACTCTGGTGGGGGGAGGTGGTGGGTGGGGTGGGTGGGTGCTTTGGGGGGTGGCGAGGGATGGATGGGGGGTGGGGTTTATTTTGTACCATGTAATTTCGTGGCTGATTACTAATGTCTTGCTGTATGTTTTGGTTTTTATTTGTTGAAAATCAATAAACTTAAATTTCAAAAAAAGAAAAAGAGATGTGTAAGAACAAGAGGGTACAATTTAAAGATAGAGGGGGAACAGCTCAGGGGTAATGTGAGGAAATTATTTTTCATGGAGAGAGTGGTGGATGCATGGAACCGCCTTCCTGGGTAGGTTGTTGGGTCTAAAACAGTGGGGGAATTCAAACATGCATGGGACAGACATAAAGCAATTGTAGTGAGGGATGGCAGGAAGTAGGCTGTTGGTAGGGAAATGGGCAGACTGGGTGGGCCAAGTGGTCCGTATCTGCCATCAAAGTCTATGTTTCTTTGTAATACTGGATTGCTTAGAGCAACAGATTACAGATAACTGGTTCCACCACTTCAGAACGCCAGCAGCAGTGCACCTGGTCATTACAGTGCCAAGTAGAAAAGTCACCATCTTCTCTTTTTTGTGGTGGACTGCACCCCCAGTGCCTCCCCACTTTCTAAGTATTCTAACTTCTGGGGGGGCGGACCTCAGGGAACTGGTGGCAAATCCAACATTTGGCGCTGTAATGACCCAGTGTTGTAATGCCAGAGCCCTAATGATTTGTAAGGCAGATAACCATCTTATTTCATAGTTCAAGTGTGAAATTTGCAAAGAACACACAAATATGGATCTAGTGTTTACACTAAACTATATATTAAATTCATTTGTTGCATTTATGAAAAGGAAGATCGTTGCTTATTTTATTGACATTAAGTTGACTTTTGACTCAGTCAGTAGAGAGGTTTTATGGGATAGACTCAGAAAGCAGAATATTGATGAGAGGCTATTGGCCATCTTGAGGCTGTTACAGTCTGGTACTCTGACAAAGGTAAGGTTCTCAAGAATCAAGAGATTGCACCCTATCCAATCCAATTCCAATCAAGTTTGGAGTTAAACAGGGATGAATTTTAGATCCCTCCCTCTTAAATCTCTCTATATAAAAATATGGTACATTGCCTAGTAAACAAATATAAATTCCCTCCTAAAATTCATAACATGGGAATAAAAATTATACTGTATGCAGATGATGCAGTTATCTTGTCACAGATCCCTCTGGACCTAAAAAGAGGTTTGGCAGTCATTAGGGAACATTTGGTCGCAACAGGCCTAGAGCTTAACATTTCCCAAACAAAAATGATTTAATTTAGAACTAAAAGTAGAAAACCACATGACTGGACTATTAGTGATATAAGTTTGAGGAAGTGAATACATTCCAATACTTAGGTGTAGTTTTTGATAAAAATGTGTTACAGAATTCACAGATAAATACCATTAAGGATAGTGTTAATAAAGATACTCTGTTGATTGACATATTTGCCATGAAATTCACTGACAATTCTTTTAGAGCACTCAAGACTGCTTTTGAGAGTAAAGTTATTAGCCAGCTATTAAATGGGAGTGATGTCTGGGGAATTTCTATAACATTTTTGAGCCTAAAAGTAACACAAAACTTCTTTATTAAAATCATATTAGGTTTGCCAAAGGAAACACTCACTGCCTTCCTTAGACTGGTATCTGGCATGCCCTCACTTCAGTATAGAATGACAACAGGCACAATTCACCTTTAGAAACACATACAAAATATGGATGATGGCAGGGTCCCTACAATCTGTTGGTATGATACCTTACAGAACAGACAATAATTGGTTTGGGAAACTAAATAACATTTTGATGCAGAATGGAATGGTCCAACTGGAGTTGCAGATTGACAGTGAGTCCCCTTTGACATACGCCTCTGATGTTAAGCAAAGAATTCTAGATTTGTATGCTCAAAGGAATTTAGAAAAGGGACATGCCATAGATACCATTAATCATTATTCTAAGCTCAAAAGCATATTTGTATTAGTGTGAAAATGAGACACAGGTGAAGTTTTAATGCAATTTAATTACAGGATTCTACTTGGTTATCTCCCAAATATTGTAAGTAATTGTGGTAGATATGGCATTTCTGAATGCACTTGTAGAAATGGAGACCTTAGTACTGTTGAACATCTAATACTGTATTGGCCTGCTTTCAATACAGAAATAGGAAAATGGGTTAATATCAATATTGTAAAAGAAATTATTTGGCTCAGACTACAAGAAAATTGAATACCTATTATCACTTGGACACAAATACAGTTATATTTGCCATTGCACAATTTGGTAAAAAAATTATGAATAGTTCAGTGAAGTAGTTGGATTTTGAAATGTATGAATGTTAAGTCTTCAAAAAAATATTTGTTATTTATTCTACTTTGTGTTATAAAAGTGATAAATCATGTGGTTTTAATACATTTTCAACACAATGATCTAATAAACTAAACTCTCTCACTCTCTCCTGTCTCCCCTTTCTCTCTTTTTTTCTCTTTTTCTTGTGCGCACTTCTCCAGCACTGGAAGCATCAGACATGATTAGCCAAGCACTGACAATACTGTACTCCAATTCGTAAAGGAAAACTGTGTAGATCCATGGCCTCCTGCCCCCAAAATGTTTACCCTGATCCAGCTTTTTATTTAGAAAAGTGCGTTTTTCTGTTGCTGCTACTTACTTTCTTTTTATTCCACAAAGTCACTAACCGGGAATACGGTGGATGCTAGGGGGCTCCATTTACTGTAAATGTATTGAAGTGAGCAGTGTAGCACTGCACCTGTACAGTAAATGGAGTCCCCCCAGCATCTGCCATATTTCCAGTTCACTGACTTTTTGGAATAAAAATAAAGTAAGTAACAGCACAAGAAAAACATGCTTTTCTAAATAAAAAGCTGGATTGGGAGTAAGCTTTTCAGGGCGGGCCATGGATTTACACAGTTTTCTTTTAATCAGCTGCTCATACAGTGTATTATGCACAATGTGTATAAAAATTCATTAAACTGTCAGGTAAAATCATGACAGTAAGAAAAGGAAACTTAATAGCAAAAACTGGCAAATTCCCTGTTCAGCAAATGAATACAGTAACTTATAGTAGTGTGTGTCATGAGTACTGAGATTATAGTTTCTATTTAGTGATTTATGAGCTACTGCACATTTTACAAGTTCGGTTAAGCAACTGTACAGTTTCCTCTTCATCAGAGTTATTGTTTATACTTGCTTGTAAGTCCAGCCTTTGATGTTAACAATCGTTCCCTACATATCACCAAAGGTCGTAAACCGCCTGCTAATTTCTCGGTGCTCTTTTTCCTATTATTAATGGCAGAAGACATCAAAAGGAATTCTGGCCTCCCTATGCCTCCACAACAACAACCTACTCACAAAGGCCTAAAAATCATGCACATAAACATTAGGAGTCTCCTTCCAAAATTGGACACTTTAAACTGCTGGATAGCCCAAAATACCCTGACATCCTATGCATCTCTGAAACCTGGCTTTCTGCCAAAATGACAGACTCGCCCATCTCCATCCCCAGCTACCAAATCCTTAGGCAGGACCATGGCAAAAGAGGAGTTGGAGTAGCCATGATTATAAGATAGCATCTCTCTTATTTGGTAACAAAAAAGGAATCCTGCCTAGGATCCCATGAACTAATATTAGCTAATTTCTCCCTTCCCCATACTCTCCCCACTTTTGTCAGGGTAGTCTATGCTTCCCCTCAGCTCAATCAAGAGGCTCTAACAGCATGCATCTCTGCTTCCTGCCTCTGGCTCAGTCTGGTGAATTAATTCTTCTAGGGGATTACAGCCTTGACTGGCTGTCCCCTTCATCTAAGACCACAATCTCCAAATTAGAATCCTTAAACCTCACTCAGCTGATCATGAAGCCTACCTACTACAACTCCCGATCCTCTAATCACTCCCTCATTGATTGGGTCCTTGCTTCCTACCCTCAATGTATATCCTCAATGGGTGTCCTCAACCCTGACTTAAGTGACCACTTCTTCACTTATTGCATTAGAAAAACACATCTTCCCAAATCTGCCCCAAAGTGCATTGAAACTTGACCACTAACCTCACTTGACACTAACGCTCTCCTACCGGACCTACACAATGTCAACTGAGCACCAGTTTATTCTGCAACCACAGTTGATACTGCCCTAGCCCAGTTCATTAATATTTTCAACTGTGTCTGGGACTACCATGCCCCTCTCAAAAGAGCCAGGGTCAGGAATGCCACCACCCATGGATTACTGTCCCTATAATTAGCATGTACAAAGCTCAAGACAGAGCCTGGTCTGCCTTTAAGTCCTCCCTATCCCCAGGTTCAAGACAAATGTACAACACAGCCAGAAATGCCTCCACTAAGGCCATTCATAAAGATAAGGCAGATTACTTTAAACATCATCTTAACATTGCACATGCATCCTCCTTTTAGAATATTGTACACTCTATCATCAATCCACCTCCTCAATCTACCACCCCTACACTTAAACGCAATGGCATTGAAGTTACATACCCCATCCAGACTGCAGACACCCTCAACTCCTTCTTCACCACCTGTGCCTCCCCTGACCCAACTGCATTTACTACACTGCCTGCCTCCAAACCTTCCCCACATTATATGCCTAAGCACAACTTCCTTCTAGCCCCTGCCTCCACCATTGAAGTACTGCTTACCATCCTATCCCTCAACACGTCAAAATCCAGTCCAAATGGTCTACATATTAGTCTCTTATGCCTTTCTGCTCCTGCCATCACACTCCCTCTTACCTTCTCCTTGGACATTTTTCAAAAAACCTGGAGATCTGCATGCGTCATCCCTCTCCACAAAAGAGGTGATCCCACTTTACCCGGGAACTACCTCCCAGTCTCCCTCCTCCCTGCTCTGGCAAAACTCCAAGAACATCTTGTGCAATCCAGGCTGACTGAATTCCTCTCTTGACACCAACTTCCTATCCCCCTGCCAGTCAGGTTTCACAAAAAAATATTCCATCATATCCTCTCTTCTCCATGTCACAGGTCACATTCAATCTGCTGCTGATAAAGGCCACCTCACTGCTGTGGTCTTCATCGACCTGGCAAAAGTACTGTAGAATAGGAAATATTTGCTGTACATAAATGCTCACTATATTCACTGAAGTGCTCAGAAGCATGAAAATAAAATTATGCTAATTAGTACTTTTTCCATCAAGGTGAGTAGAAGACTTTTAGTTTAGAGTGAAAATAAATTTACACAAATATGGACACTTTGTGGCTAGTGCAAAATATAATTGAAGCATTCTTTTCCTATTCTACAGTATTCAACTCAGTATCCCACCCTCTTCTCCTGTACACTCTAGAGGATGCAGGGCTTGACCATCCTACCATTCAATGGTTCAAATCTTATCTCACTGACAGGCACCAATCAGTAAAAATCACTAACTCCTCCTCTCCCTCCCTCCCTACCCTATCTGGAGTCCCTCATTTCTCACTACTCGGCCCCATCCTATTTTCTATATTTATAAACAATCTCCCATCTGCCTGTTCCTCATCCTTCATTCATATGTATGCGGATGATATCATTCTGTACACCTCGGTCCCTGACCTAGTCACTATCCACTCTGCTGCAACATGACTTCCACTCAGTTCAGCCCTGGTTCTAATCAAAATAACTCAAGCTCAACACTTCCAAAACAGTCTCTATGACTTTTAGAACTGCTCAAAGATTGGCCAAAGCTATCAATGCCCCTCCAATCACCTCTTTCGACAGCACTCCTCTAAAGATCATCCCCTCATACAAGTATCTAGGAGTCTGGCTGGACCCACAGTTAAATTTCACTATCCACATTGATTACATGGCCACTAAACTCCACCCTAAGCTTGCTATACTATACCGTAACAAAGACTCTCTCCCTCTCCTCATACATAGGGAACTTCTAACAAAAATGATTATGTCAGTCCTTGATTATGCTGACATTGTTTGCAGAACCATACCCTCTACATCACTCTTTCAACTTGATTCCCTCTACTATGCCTTCTGTCGTTTCACCTTCAGCTCTCCATACAGATCCCACCATTGTTCTCTACTATTCTCTCTGAACCTCCCTCCACTCACACACAGGCATCTCGTCCACTCTATATCCTTCATTTCCAAATTCTGGTTCAATCTGATCCCCATATACATTGCTTCCCTCCTCTCTCCTGCCCCATATATAAGATATTCAGCTTCAACATACTCTCTATTTTCTAGGGACTCATGCTTTTTCTGACTTCCTACTCCATCCTTGAACATGGGCAAATCTGCTTTCCTCTATCATCTCCCCTCACTGTGGAACACTCAGTTTCCTCTCTTATGCAACTCTTCCTCTCACTCCTCTGTCAAATCACTGCTCCATCTCCTACCTTTCACTACTTGCTCCCATAACACCTCTTAGCACTTGACATGTTTGTCCCCTGTTGTAACAACACTGATTTTGAGTTACTCAATACCTCATACAGTTATCTCATTGTACTGAAATGTTTGTCCCTTGTCGTACTGTAATTACTCCAATCTGTGATACTCCATTTCATGTACAGTTGTCTCTCTGCGTAGCCTGTTTTGCTGTATTGTATTCATTGAAATATTTTATGATGCTTACTATTGTGTAAATTTGTATTGATTGCCTTGGACTATATACTGTGATTTCCATGCTCTCTGTCCCCTGGGTTGCACCTGGAGACTCCTTGGCTCAGTGTGCTTTTCCCAGTCACCAAATGTTTAAATAAAAAATTAAATAAAAAATAAAATAAAGAAGGGGAACTTGACTTAGCTGTGAGGTCAACCTATATGTGGAATTTACTATAGTAAACTATTTTTTGCAATAGTGTAATCTAATTTTGTGTCCAGTTCTGGCCACAAAGGCAGAATCTGTGTCTGATGTTTGTCACAAAACAGATGTGTCTATCAAATCTGGGAAGTAAAATAAATGCCTGCAACTGTGCTAAAAGTGACAAGTAAAAGGGTGATTGACTTATATGAGAGGTTTACTTCTAGGTGAGTATACTGTATAAAGTACCTGGAGTTACATATGCCAGATTTTAAGTTGCATAAATTATAATAATTTAAGAATAAAACATTATTCATATGTGGCCAGTCCAGTGGTGCAGTGGGCTGGGGTGCTGGATGTCTCACCTCACGGCATGCTGGGAACCCGGGCTTGGGAGCGAGCCTGGGTCATCAGATGTCGGCACGGGGGGGGAGGACGGAGTTGGATGGAGCTGCTGACAGGCAAGCTGTCCTCTTCGGTGAGGTGACATGGCATCCCTCACTCACGGCTGCTCCCTGGTGGAGGCAGAGGGGCTGTGTAAGCAGGGTGCTGGTAATAGGCCAATGGGTTGGGTGGAGGAGGGTCAGTACCAGGGCTGTAAGGTGCATGCATGCCTCCACATGCATGCGTCCTTTTCCTGGGGCCCTTGGGTAAAAATTGGGATAAAATAAGAGAAAAAAACAGTGGCAGGATAGCGACCGACTCTCTGCAGGCACCACTCCCGGACCGGGCATAAGGTAAGCCCCAGTAATTCTGGTGGACGGAGCTGGGGGAGCCAGTCAGATGGGGGCCGTACGGGGGAGGAGCATAAAGTCTTGTACAAAAAAAAAAATTATTCATATGTGGATCCTCCTAAATGTAACACAATACTGCAGCATTTTGCAGCATATTTACTGTAGGAAACAAGGCAATTCTAATGGTAGTTAATCTTTTTGTCATGCTGTAACCCAATACACTGGGTTGCATCCTGGTGGCTCCACTGTATATGTTAATGAGAACTGGAAAACACTGACAACATTTGGACTACTAAACGATCAAGAAACTGGTGACATAATAGCCAAGGAGAAGTAGGCGAATGAACGCATAAATGATTATTTGATATCAGTACTGGTAGAAAAAAAGAGATGTAATAATATCAGATAGTGAAAAATGTGCACAGGGAACCAGCAGGACCCACCATAGATATATTTTGATTCTGTTTGCGGTTTAAGGAATGCAGAAGATGCTATATATAAACAAGACAATGGGCCTGATGGAATGCACCCTGAAATCTTTAGGCAACTAGCCAACAAACATTATATACAACTTGCAATAATATTCACATAAGTCACTGAGAATGTCCTACATGCCCAATGACTGGAAGGTAGCCTATGTGGTACCAATATTCAAAAAAGTCTACAGAGCAAAACAGAGGACAATAAGCCAGTCAGCACAATATCACTACCGGTTAAGCTGCTTGATACAATCATGAGGAACAGACTAGAAGAAAAATAACTTAGACTTCGTGGCCCAAGTTGGCTTCTATTAAAGGGAGAGCAGACCAATTTTATTGCATCATTTCATAATATTACAATAATGAGCGGAAACCTATAGATGCTGTGTACCTGGACTTCAGCAAAATTCTCAACACTTTGCCATCCAGTAGAATAGTTCATAAAATAGTAAACCTCAGCATAACTGGTAGTGTAATGTGATGGATTAAAACCTGGTTGCAGGACAGGAAAATAAAATATTCTTTGTCTGAATATAAAAGAATTTGGAACTCTTGTAAATACGTCTAAACCTAATTATAGACATATTTCACTTCTCCCTGTGGTGTCAAAGGTCCTGCAGAGGTTGGAACAAGGCAGCAGATTAGTTTTCTGGAGGAAAACAACATGCTGAAAATAGACAATTGGGTTTAGACCATAGCACAGTACCATCACCGCAATATTAAACGTTGATAGTGACATACAAATGGTGGTGGATAAAAGTAAGTTGGTAGGGGTTGTCTTTCTTGACCTCTTCAGGGCTTTTGACACCATAAATTACAGAATATTGATATATAGATTGAGTAAGATGGGTCTTACAGACACAAAACTTGATTGGTTTACAGGGTACTTGACAAATATAAAACTGCTGGTAGAATTTCAAGGGTTCAAGTCAAGGGTCATGCATGTTCTGAATTGTGTTACACAAGGGTAAGTCCTGGACCTATGGCTGTTATCACTGTTCATAAATATTGTTGATACAGATCTTCTAAAATCAAACATCCACTTGTATGTTAATGACACAGATTTATACAATGAAGGTAGGCACTGGAGTGAGGCCCAGGATCATTCCAGGCTGTCTTTGATATGCAGTGCAGGCATAGAATGTCATAGATACATAGACACATAAAATGCTATGGCAGATAAGGGCTACTGGGCCCACACAGTCTGCCCAATTGTGTTATTTATTTTTATTATAATAACTGGGTTTCCCTTTTTCCCATAGAGAAACCATGGCATAATTTGCCATAATAAAGGAGTGTTTATTATGGCAAACATGCACATGGTTTCCCTCACTCTGAGCATGCGCCTGCCTGAGTTCCTCACTTCTCGACCGGTCTCCGCTTCCCTTCTTGCTGAACTGAGCCGCCACTTGGACTCAGTGGTAAGTAATTTTAAAGAAGCCAAAAGGTAAACAATGAAAGAACTTTAGACTGCCCACAAAATAAAATAAAAAACATTTTAAATAAATACTGAAATGTGACCTCGGACTGCACACTGTAATGTAACTGGATGACTGCCGTACAGCAACTTCTTTTATGTTATATAATTGCTGAGGTGAAAAAGGGAAACCCAGCAATTATATGAAATGAAATATGGGGTGGTGTGTAAACATGAAGTTTACACACACCACCCCATACTTTATCCTATATGTTATTTATTATTTCCCAGACCCTGCTTAATCTACGTCACAATCTTTGCTCCTCTCTACTCTACCCCAACTATTCCCCTCTGCCTATCCAGGCATTTTTGAACCCAGTTACTGTTTTTGCCTGCACTACCTCTTCTAGAAGGCTATTCCAGGTATCCATCACCCTTCCTGTAAAGAAGTACTTCCTCACATCCTTCGTGAATTTACCCCCCTCTAGCTTCACATCATGCCTTCTTGTTATAAAGCACTTTCTTCTGTGATATATACTTTCCTCTTATACCTTATTAAGCCCATAAGGTATTTAAAGGTTTCTATCATATCCACCATCTCTACTGTATGATGTACATATTTAGCTTATTTAATCTTTCTTCATAGGGCTTTTGTTGCATTCCCTGCACCATTTTGGTAGCCCTCCTCTGGAATGCTTCCACCCTATGTCCTTTCTGAGGTGTGGTCTCCACAACTGTATACAGTACTCAAGGTGGGATCTTACCAGCAATTTATATAGGGGCAGAACCACCTTTCCCTTCCTGCTGGTGATACCCTTACTTTGGCAACCCAGCATCCCACTAACTTTTCTGACTGTCCTGTCACACTGCTTGGCCTCCTTTAGGTCATACAATATGATTGCCCCTTAGTCTCTTTTCTGTTTGGTCTTTTCTTTTTTCACTCTGCGCATATTGTACTCCACATCTTGGTTCCTATGGCCTAGATGCAATATGTTCTACTTTTTTGCATTAAAACCCATCTTCCATACCCTTTATCACTATTCCAGTCTCTTTATATCACTGCATATCCTATCCACTCACCCAGGTGTGTCCACTCTATTACAAATCATGGTGACATCCAGAAAGAGGCAGATTTTCCCTTCCAGTTCTTCCACTACATCGATTATAATGATATTGATGAGGACTGGTCCCAACATTGATCACTGAGGTACCCCACTGGTCACCCTCCTTTCCTTAGAGCACATTCCATTCACTACTATCATCTGTGTCCCTTCAGCTAACCAGTTTCTTATCCAGGTTACCAACTTATTATTAACCTCTAAGTTAGCAACTTGCTTACTAGTTCACTGTGTGGAATGGTGTTGAAGGCCTTGCTGAAATCCAAGGAAGCCACATCCACTGCTCCTCCATGATTTTACCTCTTTGGTCACCCAGTCAAAGAAGTCTATTAGATTTGTGGGTATGACCTTCCCTATGTGAAACCATGCTGCCCTGGGTCCTGCAATCTGTTAGATATAAGATATTCTGCAATCCTTTCCTTCAATAGTGTTTCCATCAACTTACCCACCACCAATGTCAGGTTAACAGGCCAATAGTTGCTCGCCTCTTTCTTGCTACCACTTTAGTGAAGTAGGACTACATCTGCCATACTCCAGTCCTCTGGAACCACACCAGTATTCACTGATCTGTTAAAAAGTTCTGTCAGAGGTGCAGCTAGTACATCCCTATGTTCTGTTAGTACCCTTAGATATAGCCTGTCTGGCCCCATGACTTTGTCTACTTGCAGGTTGTCAAGTGCTTTCCAGATTATCCCCACTGAAAACAGACTACTGTCTATTTCCCTCCCCTCAAAACTTCTGGTGCCTTTTTGTGGTCCCTCCCATTCTCCTTCCACTGTGAAAACTGAGTAGAAGTATATTTTTCAAGATGCTTGCCTTTTCTTGATCCTCCTCCATACATTCCCCCCCTTAACTGTACAATCCCTTCCTTTATCTTCCTTTTTTCATGAACATAACTACAAAAATGTCTTGTCCCCTTTTGATTCTCCCTGAGCTGTTCTTTCTTCAGTTTGTACTTTTGTTCTCCTTACCACTCGGTTTGTCTCTCTCTGTTTTCCCTGATACACTTTCTTATCCTCTTCTTTCCGGGTCACCTTGTAGCTTCTGAATGCTACTCTTTTAGCCTTTATCATTTCTGCTGCCTCTTTTGAGAAGCATAGTCGTCTCCTCTTTCTTTTACTTCTGCTTACCTGCTTAACATATATGTTTGTTGCCTTCACTGTGCCCTCTTTTAGTCTAGCCCACTTTTCTTCTATCTCCCCAAGTCATCATCGTCTGTCAGTTCTTTCATTAGGCATTCATGCATCTTAATAAAATCAGCCCTTCTAAAGTCCAGAACCCTCACATTTGTATGGTTGGATTCTTCAGCTGTTCTAATGTTGAACCACACTGTATGATGATCTCTGGTCCCTAGATGGCTCCCCAACCTGACATCTGCAATACTGTCCCTGTTAGTAAACACCAGGTCCAGTGTTGCCCCCTTCATAAGTGGGTTATCTAATTGCCTAAGAACGGCCCCCTGCAGGAAGTCCAGGATGTCTCTGCTTCCAACTAATACTGCAACAGGTAGGCTCCAATCTACGTCCGGCAGTAACACTTCACCCCTTTTCTGCCATTTTGCCAATTTCTTCTAACATTACTTTATCTAAGTCCTCACCTTGTACAAGAGCCCTGACTATTTTACTAAGCGCAGATTACAGCTAAATTCCAAAATGACCTAGGTTATGATATTTGAGTCAACCAAATAATCCATAAATGAATTGGTTCATGTCCTGATTAAGACTAGGGACTCACTAAATCTTGAAACAGTGCCTCAATAGAAATACTGAGAAGTCTGGCTTGGGCCACAATTGACATGGGGTGTTTATATCTCAGAACTGATTAAAAGATCAATTCATCCCTAGATGGCCAAACGGTTTTACTATAGCGCTTCAACAGCGCTTGCATCTACATCCCCTACAGTGACAGCTACCTACCATGCCGACTGTTGGCAGTGTAGCCTCAGGGGTGTCAGTGCACACAATCAGGAGGCTACACCCCTCAAACCCAACCTTGTGGGGACTCCATCCATCACACACCCCGGTCTCTAGGATTCCTACTCCAAGTCAGAGTTGGGCCGGGGGTGCGAAACACCCAGCGAGGCTGTCCCGGTCACTGCACAGACCATCACAGTGATGGGCAGATTTTGCCCAATTCCTGTCACTGTGATGGTCTTCGTGGTGCTGGACTCACTGCGGTGACAATATACCATGGTCAACATCATGAGGTTGCATCATGAGATGCTCTATAGTGCATTCAGTTTTAAAACATTAAAACTAATCTTTCCTGCAGATGATTTCAACATTTGAAGTTGCTACAAGCTGATAAAATGGATTTGTCATTTCTACACTTATAAAGAAGGAAAGGAAATAGTTTCTGGAGTGGGAGAGAAAAGACAAGAGGAAGGAGCTTAGCATCTCCCCCCCTCTGAACAGTCACAGTTGGACAAACAAGAACACACAGGTCCAGTTGACAGGTTCCTAGGCTCTATACACTCAGGTAGCCCCAGGGAGGTTGAATTATCATCTGAGGCTGAATTCACAAGTCCTGGTCAAATACAAAAAGCAATGTTGCAAGCATCCATGCCTGTGCCCTGCAAGGAACTGCACCACAATTGTAAATGCTCCATACCACATTTGATTTATCTAAAGATATAAATAAATCCTGTACTAAAATAACAATATATGAACATACAATGATGCTAGCAGAATAAGGCATTTGGGCTATCTTGTCTGCTCATATTGCAGGGTCCACAGCCTAAGCTACTGACTCTTCTCCCCTCACCATTCCTCCCACCCAGTCCATCCACTCCTCCCCGATCTTTACTTTCTCCTTAACACAGTACCAGCCTCTCTTGAAACTGCCCACCATCTTCAATGAGGCCACCTCTTTCAGCAGCACATTCCAACAGGCTACCACCCTCTCCATGAATAAATGCTTCCTAGCCTCCCTTCTAACCCCCCGACTTCAGACTGTGTCCCCTCATGTTTCAGTTTCCACTTAGCTTTAAGATACCCTCCTTAACTTAGCTTAAGGAGACCCTCCTTATCCACCCTATTAAGTACATGAAGAACCCAATCATGTCACTCCTCTCTTTCCCCATCTCTCCTCCAATGTGTACATGTTCAAGGCCCCCAACCTCTCCTCATATGCTTTGCCCCACTGGCCCATGATCATCTTTGTTGCCCTCCTTTGACTCATCTCCAGCAGGTTAATGTCTTTTTTAAGCTGTGGGCACCAGTACTGTATTCTGTGCTCCATATGTGCCCTCATTAATGATCTGTACAAGGGCAGTATAAACTCTTCTCACCTACTGCTGATCTCCCTGGCAATGTAGCCTAACATTTTATTTGACCTTGCTGCTGCTTTCCTGAACTGTGTGGGGTAATTCAAGTCACTAGTGATCATCAATCCCAGATCCTTCTCCTCCTCTGTTACAGATGCCCAGACCCCTCCCAGACTGTACTCTGTCCTAGAATTCTTGACTCCAATGTGCATGACTTTGCATTTTTTGCATTGAAGCCAAGCTGCCAAACACAGGACAACTTCTCAGGTTTTTCTACATTCAACTTTAGGTACTATATCCCTTCAGCTGTGTCCACACTCCCACAAAGCTTAGCATTATCCATGAATAGACACATTTTGCCTTAATGTCTCCCCAATATCATTGGTGAAGACGTTGAACAACACCAATCCAAGCACTAAGCCCTGTGGGACTCCACTGGTGACCTCCCTGGTACTTGATAACTCTCCCACCACCACTACCATCTGTGTCCTGTTCCTTTGACAGTTTTCCACCCATCTGGTCATGTTGCAATACTCAAAACTATTTCTAAACTTGATTCCAGGTGGTAAACAACTGCAGCAAAGTACAAGTTGACAGAATGCCATCTTGTAGAAAATGAAAACAACTGTTACCAATGTAGCAAAAGAATAAACAGCCATCTATGTGAAAGTAGAATCAAATGCTGCATTACTTTCTGTTGTACTGAGAAATAACATTCTGAAAGCTCGAAACGCTGAGACCCTCAGAAATTTTGCCAGGGTGAATAATCAAAGAGTGGTTGGCCTACCAAACTTTGAAACACCAAGGCTGATTACCTGGGACCTGATTAGACAGCTTTTCATAAAAGCCCTGGAATATACACCAGAGTCCCTTCCACCCCTGGTCAGAGTGTTTTGTTTACCAAGCTGTCCAAAAAGTAAGCAAATCTCTATGTTACCTATTAACTCTGATGCAAAACAAATTCTGAAACCCACTACAGTAGTGATACACTTCACCCTAGAAAGTGATAGAGATCTTGTGATAAAAATGCACAATTGAAAGGTGCTTTAAATGTTCAAAGTGATAAACATTTACCCTGATGTGATCACCTAGAACCAAGCTCATGGAAGGCAATTTCTGCAGTTTTGTGCTGTTGTTACAGAAATTGGTGGGAACATTTCCTTATTTTACCATGTAAAGCAAGACTTACAGGCAGAATAAAATGTATTTTTACCCTGACCAATTGGTGGAGTTTATTAAAGAGACTGGCCACAACAGCAAACTCAGAAACTTATGCAAGTGAGGCGGAAGATTCAGACTTTGATGCATTGAAATCAAATGGTATTTCCACCAACAATCACAATGTACAATAAAAATCTTTACTCACTGTGAGAGAATATAGGACCTTTTTGAAAGTGTTGAAGATAACATTTAAAATGTACTTGATTATGACTATTTCAATTCCTTCTGGTCATTCCCATACGATCAAAATCAGTCATTATTTATTATTTGCTTCCAAAAGACTTTATGGCTTTAAGCTTGTTTAAATAATAGACATCTTATATATCTGGACTGTTGCTTATGGAATACTGCATTTCCTATAATAATTCATTTTAGTGCATAATCTTGTTTCATTCTAATGAAGTAATTACTTACTTTTATCACTTTTTCCACTGCCATTGAATATTTTCCATCTTTATGGCTATACAGTATGGTCTTCATAATTTAACTTTTCTCCAATACATAATACAATTAGAATAAAAATATTAATTTTTTTTTTAGTTAAGGGACTGAAGTACTGTTTCATTGGTGAGTGGATACTTGAAGTGAGGTTATTTGTTTAATAATATAAATGGTATATTATTAATTTATCTATCTTTTCCCACAGAGCTTTGACTATATGATGTAACAGTACATGCCATTACTTACTAGAAGAAGTATAATTTAAATGTCAACCACCTAATGTATTGCACTTTAGTAACTGATTAATTTCTTTCTCTTGCTCTCTCACCTTATCCATCTTTAAGGATGCAAGCTATATTGTATCTAATTCAAACACTGTTAACCCTTATTTTTAAAGTGCTCTTACAGATTTATACAGTATGGATAGTATGTATGTAAACATTTTCAGAGTAAAAAATTGAAATTAAGTTTATAAATGAAAAGTAAAAAAAATGGTCCTAGGATAGGGGCCCTGTACTGATTGCAAAAAGCACAGTCTTATGAAACCAGACAAAAGGGGATAACACTATGACAGAGGACAGTATCTCTATTTTACTATGGTGACATAGTCTACAGGGAAGCCTCCAAAAGTTTGTCAAACATGTTATCTACAGTATAAACCACATAGCAAGATTTGTCCAGAATGTTTTTTTGGTACACATAGATGTGTGTTGTATCACAGACTTTGATGGACCTCACTAGCAGTGGGGTAGCAGGCCCACTCAGTAATATTGGTTCAGAAAAGTATCTGCAGAAAGCTACTGTACTGGCTAGTTAACTGATTTCATTTCTGTGAAACCCATTAAGGAAAGACTATGGTCCAGCAAGAGTATTGGACTTTGTGTACCCCATTCCAGAACTATTAAAAAGAGTTGTATTTTTAATATTTTATTAGTGAAAAACTGTGTAATGACATGACTACCAAATTCCAGCAATGTCACAATCCCTATGTGTCCTCTTAGGACATCTACAGTTGGTTAACTGAGACATGACTAGACCAATGTATGTGCTTATAAGCATATAGTGTATTTTACTCTGTCAGAATCTGTGTTACATACATTTACTTGCTTATTATAAGTACTCTTTATTGCTGTAACAGATGTGATGTTTGAAATCTGAATCTCATTGATAATAAGCCCTGCAGAGCTCAAATAGCCTGTCATTATACATGTTTATTGAATTTCATAAACAATTATTGAATTGAATTTTAAATAAAATTTGATATGATAGTTAAAATCAGATTTTTTTAAGTCTCAGCAATCTGAAAATGTGCCTAATCCTATGGGATTTTAGTCAGACATTAATCATTCAATTAAACCTAAGCCTTGGCAGTCTATCGACAAATTAAAAATTGCTGATCAGGTTATTAGTGATCAGGCTACTATTACAAATTGTCTTGATAAAAAAAAATGTACTGATTTTTCTTAGTATGTGCACAATGTTAGTAATAATGTAATTTGTGATCATTGATTTTATGAAGGTGTCAGCACCACATTCTGACACTGGGTGAAATTCCTAATTTGCACATCCTGGCCACATTCTAAGATTTCATATTCTTCCCACATTATAAGATTGCATGGTCCTCATTCTCAAATTGTGTCCACCCACATTCTAAAATTATGACTTTGCCATATTTGGAAACTATCTGTGTATGGGTGCAGAATGAGACTGTGTCCTTATTATATTACAAACTGTAACCCTACCACATGCTGAAATATCATACCTGCTGTATTTGAAAATTGTGAAGTTTTCACATTCCAAAGCCATGTACACCAAGGCTTTTCACAAAACCACATCCTCACCACATTCTAAAGTACAGTGCAGTGCATCTGAACACTATGGAAGTGCATACCCCAAACCTAACCCAGTGTCATTCTATGTTTTCCAAATGATTACAATAGCTATATTTTTAACAGGCATTGAAATCAGGATTACAAAATGGCTTGTAACTTTTAAACAAAGTAACTTCAAGATCTCATTTTTGGAATGAAGCCTTGTTGGGATACACTGATCTTACTTTTGCAGTTTTGTACTTTTTGCCAGAACCTCTCTTTAAGGCCAAAAACCTTAACAAAATAGTGTGGAGTGTGGAAGCCCACAGGAAAGGCTACCGGTTCCAAACATTATGTCTATTCATAACAAATATACCTGGACAAGGCTTCACACTATGCCAAGGATAAGTGCTGGACACAGTGTGCTTAGCCAACTTTGCCAAAAACATTAAGTGTTTAAGTATTTGTAGGCTGACAATTACAAGGGTGCATTGATAGATGCATAGTAATATTGTAATTTAAGGTCAGAAGCTTCATCACATTTATATAAAACTGCTGCTTACGGAACAAAAGAGACTGCTTTGAGAAGCACCACAAGTGACTGTGTGTTACTGACGTGCACTGATCAAAACTCTTAATTGGAGAGTGCCACTCAATACTTTTCTACTTCCTGCTTACACTGACCAGGCTGTTACCCATCAGTTTGACTCACACCAGTGTGAGTCTGTAGCTGGTCATTTATGAAGTCAGTGGTGTACATTACTTAAGGACAATGCTTTCCACACCGGTATTACACTGCTATCTTGGAAACTACAGTACATTATGGGACCCATCCTGCCAGGAGTTCTCTGTGTGTTGTGATGCTACATTACTCTCTGGCAGTGAGGTGAAAAGTGGTCACCATTTACCCAGCACTTAAAAAACCACCCATACGGGATCAGCTCCTCTGTCTGGGACAGCAGCAGAAGAGCCATACTCGTTTGATGCCTGCACAGTTTAAACATGCAAATGTACACTGGTGTGGTTCTCCAAACCATCTATGCCATTGTGTAAAAGAAGAGTGTAAATGGGGTTTCTGAGTGCAAGATGTAGGTATTTATGTATTTTCTGCTGAGAACCTCACAGGTGTAGGGATTCATTTCTTTTCAGCTGAGAACCTCCCAAAACATTTGTGAGTTCTGTTTTGTACTGCTGCTCTGTTGTAGTTTCAACCCACAATCTTGACGAGATCTCCCTCAAAAAAGGTAACCAGAATGGGATAATACCTGATACAATTAATGCTAATTAAAACGTACAATAATGTTAACACTTTTAACTTTGTGTTTGAATGGGAAATAGAGTTCATGCAATTTTTTACAAAGCTGGTTCTAAAAAATCTGAACCAACCTACAGACATACATACATACATGCATAAACATACATATATGCATACTGTACATGCAGGAAACCCACTTCTACATCATTCTGCAGTATGCTGCAGCAGTGTTGCTACAGTAAGCAATGTAATTTCTTAATGAATAGATTCCTTTGCTATGCAGGAAAATGTGACACTGCTGTAGAATGAAGTGAACGTCACAGTTTCCTTCATGGCAAAAGGGACTAATTGCCATTGAAATGTCATTGTTTTCCATGATAACTCTGCTGCAGAGTGCTGCAAAATGCTACAGAATTGGGTTTCATCCTGACGACCTTCACTGTACGTACATACACTGCAGCCCACCAGGATGAAATGCAGTGTCACAGATTCCTGCATGACATAAAAGGGATTAACTGCCATGATAAATCTAATTAAATGTTTATGAGCCTAGCAAGGTTCCTAATTGGCTAGTGGACTGGTCATTGATGTTTTGGAAATAACCAGTCCTGACCTCCGGCCTGGTGGTGCTGAGGGCTGAGGTGCTGGATGCCTTATCTCATGCTGCGTTGGTACCCTAGGTTCAGGAACGACCTTGGGTCATTGGGGTGCAAACATGGGGGGAGAGGGAGAAGCAGGACTGAGCAAGTCATTAGGCTGCTCTCCTCTCCCGGGGTGATGGGCATGGGTTGTCACCCCTCCCATAGTTCTGTCCCCACCAGGTGGTAGTCCAGTGGGGTAACGTAGGTGGGTGGGGGTGGCAGTATGGGTGGATGAAAGGGGCTGAGCTGGCTACTGGTGCATATTGTACAGGAGCCCTTGGGGGGGGAGAACACTGGGCAAAAACCTAAAGGTCTATAAAAATCTATATAAAAAAAATGAAAAGACCAATCCAGATGACAACTGGTGCAATGGGGCATGCAATGTCTTAAACATAAGATGAACTTATGTCACATGGCTCAAGTCACACCACGAAATAGAAGTCACACCACTTAATAGAAAAGTAAGTAAAAACATTGTAAAATCAAAAGTTGTTATTGTGATTAGACTTATAATTGGAATTACAACCTTGAAGTCAGTCATATGCTTTGATTAATGACTGGTTCAATGGCAGTGTCCCTTGGCTGTGTCTCAGGGAAGCCATTCACACAACTGGTCATTCATCCCTCAGAAATGACCAGCTTGTCTGTAATTATTGCTTAATTCAAACTGCCTTGTTTCCAGTAACTTTGCAGAATTCTGAAGTATCCTGTGTAACATCCTGGTGGGCTCCACTATATATGCAACTTACGTACATGCATACATACTGTACCATCACACATATATACATGCAAAAAAGGTCTGAACTCTGTATCCATCTTCTGATTTTTCCAGAAGGTGCCAGAGCTAGTTTCCTGGTGAGCATAAGAAGCAGCATCTTTGTCTGTAGATGTAGCTCATCTCCCTGCATGTGAATTAGATTGGGAGTGCCCATTACTCCCTCAGCTGAGGAGAGTATGAAGGAGTGGCATGTACCTTGTTGAGAGTATAAATAAGAGGCACCCACTGCAGGAACTCTTAAGTGATCTCTGAATGAACTCACAGGGCAGGTCAGTGGTGCCCCAGCTGCAACTTTGTGGCTAGGGGGTTAGAGACAGTGTCTAGGGAGGGACATACCTTGGACCAGCTGACTTTTTGTTTGCTTCCTGCTATCTGCTAATCTTCAGAAACTCCAAATGATGTATGGGCCATGTAGCTCTGATGCACCTTGCACTATGGTAACTAAGGTCTCATTAGATTGCCAATGCTTGGTCTCCCTCTGATGGAAAGGACATCTAGTTGGTATTGCCATCATATAGAAGGTGGACCATATTGCAGCTGTTAGTGCTGCAGATCAAAGTAACCTAGGGAATGTACAGAGCCTTAAGCAAGAGCTCACAAGAGAGGACTATGAATGAGGTATACATCGAAAAGAATCCTGAGGTGAACAAGTGATGTTATTTTATTTATTGTCACAAAGTTGTAATCTATTTGGATTCCCTGTTTCCTTTGTCTTCTATTAAGGGAGAGAGGATTTCCTGTACTTATAACCCCCATCCTGCTTGGACTTTGATAATAGGGAGGCAAGGGAGACTGCTTGTTGGAGCATGTGCTTTCTACAGACATGATGGGCTTTCATGTCAGTGCCTAGATTCTCTGCTGAGTGTAACTGCCCCTTTCAGAATGAACCATTTTTTTTCTGGTAGTTGTGCGGACTGCAAAATACTGCCAGTGAGATTAAGGGGTAATGGCAATTCCACTTCCACATTGGAAGCTACCTCAGTGATAGACTGCAGAGGGTGAAGATATCAAATGTAGTTTCAAAGCAGAGGGTTGTCCAGTCAGAGGCACCTCAAGGCTCAGTCCTGGGTCCCTTGCTGTTCAGTATTTTCCTGAATGACCTTCCAGCTGTCTGCAACCAGTATACTCTCCTCTACGCAGATCTTTACTAGCCACCCGGATACCAACAATCTTAAAAACAGTCTTCAACAAGGCTTAACAGAAGCAGAGAGATGGTTTAATAATCACAAAAAAGTGCTAAACTACAAAAAACAAAAGTCCAGCTGTTTTGTCCTCTCAGAATAAGTTTAAGGCCCATCAACTCACTATCACCAACAACCACTGAGAGGCTCTTGAATAAACTCAGCTCTTCAAATACCTAGGTCTAACCCTGGATAGTCACCTTACCTTTGCGCCTCACATTGAAAATGTTGCCAGAGATGTTAATACCAGAATTGGGCTCCTCTTCAGACACAGACAAAGTCTTACCCAAGAAGCCCTGAGGGCTGCAGTTCACAGATTGGTCCTCTTGATCATTGATTATGGTCTAATCATATACTGTGCTGCAAACTGCACATCTCTTAAACAACTCACGGTGGTCCTGAACAAAGCCTGTAGGTTAGTTATAGGTGCTGCTTGCCTCTGTCATACCTGCGAGTTATATGCTCAATCTGGCTGGCTCCAACTAAGTAACAGGATCAAATATCAAACCTGCCTCCTGTCCAAAAAAGCTCTACTTGGAATACTACCCCCGAGAATTGGTTGCCTGCTAAACAAATCCCCGAAGACCCAACACACACGCACCTCAGTTTCTGACCTCCTTCTAGTACCCCACTGTCAGACTGCTCAGTCCCAGTGATCCTTCCAATACAGAGCCCTTCTGTGGTTTAATAATCTAAGCAACCAGCTGAGTAGTCTTTCTTGTCTTTCCCAATATAAACTTTTGCTTCATCAACATCTCCTAACCGAAAGCACTTGTGATTGTTACACCTAGTTTCCCACCTCTGCGGACACCCTTTACCACTTTTTTCACTCTCTGATGCACTTACTTGGCTTCCTGTTTTGCAGACACCCGTCTTCATAGTCCTGCCAGGCCCTCTGGCCCCACTCCTCCCTTATCTTCTTTCCCTTCATCTGCCCTGCTTTTCCCCTCTTTTACCCTTTCATCCATCTTAGCCTCCCCTCCCTCTCACCCTATGACAAGGCCTCTGGCTGCCATATTTTATTTTCCTTCTCTATCTGGAATCTGCCCTTCCCATCTCCCCTACCTCTCCCTTACCCTCCCCAATCCCCCCACCTCTGATTAGAAATGTTGCTTCAAATGTACCTGATGGTTTCTTATGCTTGCTTGTAATCTTGTGTGTGTAGCACTGTTCCCACATATTTACCAGTTTGACTTGTTGAGCTCCGATGATACCATGAATCCTGTCTGTTCCTCCGTTGATACCAAGAATGTTGTCTGTATCTCCCTACCTTATTGTAATCCTTCCATTTGACGTGGAACCTTTGTAAATGAGCTGCCTTAAGCTCTAAGGTATTTCTAATCTGAGATTTAAATAAATAAATACAATAAATAAATAAAATGCGTTTGGTATTTTTTTGGATAAATTCTGTGGAACTCCAAAAGTGCTTTAATTTAATCCACAAATTAGTTTTCCATGGTTTATGTCAATCACAAATTAGCTTTGTAGAATTTGCAAAAAAAATGTGTTTTGTGTACAGTAAACTGCAAATCATTCATTTGCAGTGTATGTAAAATACAAATTACTAATCGGTGTCTAAACAAAAAAACAAACAGCTTTGGGAATTCTGCTTTCTACAAAATTATCTTGAATTTGGTAGAATTTCCAAGATTCTATGGAATTCCATCGAAAGCAGAATTTGAAATTCCTCTTAGCTCTAACTATTTGACTTTATTGCTGTTGTGATTAATGTTTTATGTCTAACACATGTCCTATCCAAAGTATGTGAGAAAGAGTGTTTGCCCTTCAATGCAGGTTGGACCTAAAGGTACAGAGACATCAAAACAGAAGAGCAGTACTGCTGTTTAAATTCAATCATGTGTCATTAACGTAGTTTCTGCATCTGTAAGAACCTTGGTAGTCATGAAACAGAGGTGAGTCTGAACTGTTTAAACATCTTAAACCCCCTGGGGAACAGAGCCTGTTAAAGGAATTATTAGCCTAATTAAACAGCTTCAGAATATCACCAAGGTCCTGAGTCATCCCCTTGTTTTCCATGCAGCATCAGAATTAACAACCCAGGCACGTTTTTCTCTATAGGTAAGCCCTCCAAAAGGGCAGAGTTACATAAAACTTTGTACATTCTGACTAACCATTAATTTCTGTAAAATACTATGCTTAGTCTGTTTAGAATGCACAGGAGCTATTAGTTGTTTTGTTTGTGGGTTAAAAAGAAAAAACTGTGCAGGCACTAGAGGTAAGCGAACGTTGTTATTTCATTCTTAGCAGAATTTTCTCGAAATACCACAGCTTTCACCCAAAGTTTCCGAACTTCCACCTGTGGCAGATCAGAAATCTCCTAACTGTGTTCAGATGAATTTTCACCTTGTCCCACTTAGGAGATACTTTCCCCAATAAATTCCCTATGGTGTCTAGTGCCCTTCTGAACCGGTCGCTGATAGCCCACAATGTATAATAAATGAATTCCCTGGTGGCCAATGGTCCCTCCCCCCACCCAATCACTAACTGTGTACCTAAAAAAATACCTGGTGTCTAGTGGCCCCCACCAGTCATCACTACCGCCACCTGATTTATTATTAATTCACCAGTGGCTCATGGTCCCACCCCAACCAGGCTACCCTCCTTGTTTAGAAAAGTCCCTGGGGTTGGCAGTCCTCCCCAACCCAATCACATACCAAGTAAGATATCATGCCCTGGTGTCCAGTATAACCCCAACCCGGTCCTTGTATAATAAAACAAATATATAACAATTTTATCTGGTGGTCTAGTGAACCCACCTCCCTATCCCCAATCCCCAGTGCATGAATTAGAATATTATTCCCTGCTGGTCTAGTCCACACTTGTACAAGCACAAGCTCATTCATTGACAGCTCAGTGGGTGGCCAGCCATGGAGGAGAGTGGAGTGCTGTGTTGTTCAACCACATGGGTTTTGGATGGGGTGGAGTGGGGTGATGGGACACTGCCTGCCAGGGTGGGGGGTGCACTAGACCACCAGGGAATAAAATTCTAATTCACAGACTGGGGATCAGGGAATTGGGGGGGGGGTCACAAGACCACCAGGGAGAAATGTTATACATTTTTTTACTATAAGAGGTATTGGGATTGGGCGTACACTGGACACCAGAGCATGATGTCCTGGTTGGGAAGGTAATCGGGTGAGGGAAGAGACTGCTAGCCACCAGGGAATCAATTTATTATACATCAGGTGGCAATCAGTGACTGATGGGGGGCCAGTAGACACCAGGTATTTTCTTTAGGTACAGTAGTCCCTCATTATAACATCCCTCATTATAATGAACCCTGGTTATAGGGAACCGGATAGTTGGACCCCATTATCACCTCCTTAGTTTTCAAGAACTGGTGTGATCATGGTTTTAATCCCCATCAGTATCTAGTTAGTTACAGTAGCTGTGCCTGAGTTCCTAAGTGCTTGACATTATACTGACTTGTATTCACTCTCAATTGTAACATAAAACACGAATAAAAACATTTATTGTGTGCTTGATTGATTACCAATCATGCTTTTCTACTTAAAAATTCCTCCATATTCTGCGGTGTTTGCCACTCGCAGTTTACAGGTTACAGCTGTTGCCAATGAATAAAACACTGCTTACTCAGGTTGTATCATGGTCTGGTCTGTCTTTGTCTGTCATGGCTGAGAAAAGAAAAAGAAAGGCGTTAGATCTGGAGCAGAAAATTGAGATTCTGAACCACATGAAAAACAGTGAGTCCACATCTAAGCTTGCCATTGAATACAGTTTGTCGAAGTCAACTGTGTCTGGTTTAAAAAAGCAAGAGGAGAAGCTCCAGGATTTTGTGGTTCACTGCTCTGAAGAAAACATCTTACACCATAAGAAAATGCATCTGGATGCAAACACAGAGGTCAACTCAACTGTTTGCCTATGGTTTGAAAGCCAGCTGCAGGTCAGAATTCCTCTGTCAGAGGCCATTCTGCAGGAGAAAGCAGAATCAATTGCAAATGCTCTTTACAGTGAGGACAATCACTTTAAATCAAATGTACCACAAACAGCTGCTGCAGGAAATCATCTCCCGAGACACCAGTTCAGAGCTGGTGACATTTCTAAAGCAGTACAACTTGAAGGACATGATTTATTATGTTACTGCGCAATCATGGGACCAAATTTCACCACAAAAACTTCATAACTGCTGGAAGGATGCTGTAGGTCCCCTTTTTGAGGAGCAGAAAATTGCTGAACCAGAAGTGAGCCTATTTGAGTCAGAGGACACAGACACAGAAACCGAACAGCTAGATTCAGAGGTGAATCTTGACACTGACACACAGCTGATCAATGAGTGGCTGCATGTTGATGACAGCTGCCCTATCACTGTTCCACTTACAGAAGAGGACATTGTGGTAGAAATAAAAAATGACAGCCATTCTGTTGAATTGGAATGTGACTCTGATGACCCCGATGCTGAAATAGAGGACTTGACAGAACTTACCATTGAAAACAGACTTGCTGCACTGGTGTTCAAATATAGATGAAATGTTTTTAACTTTTAAAGTGAATTGCTTTTCAACATTTATACATAAAATAATTATCTTTTGCTACTACAGTATTACACAGTTTTGCATGCACTTCATTCACACACAGGCTCACATACAGGTTCAGTACTGTATTTTTAGCTATTTCAACTATAGCGAACCATCGCTATAACGAACAAAAATGGTGGACCCAAGGCAGTTTGTTATAATGAGGGACTACTGTATGCAACCAGTGATTGGGTGGGGGAGGGACTGCTAGCCACCAGGGAATTAATTTATTATACATTGGATAATGATCAGCAACTGGTGAGGGGGAGCCACTAGAAACCAGGGAAGAGTCATTTACTGTAGGGTGCAGGACAGGCAGGATTTCCACAAAAGTTCATAAATGGTTTTCTAAACGTTCACGGAAGCAAAAGTCTGACTTTTGCTTCAATTCTGCCAGTGAAAGTTTTTTTTTTCCCACGCCTTTAGCAAGCACATACTGAGTTTTGTTTTCTGCAGCCCCCCCCCCCAATAGAATCCTGGTAAGTAGACCATGTAGACCTAATCAGTAATTTCTTTATCTAACTTCAGTCTGAAAACTGGTTTCAGTTTATTCTAGTTTAATTAATGTTCTTGATTATTTATTTAGTTAGTTTTTGTTTACTGGGTAAGGTGCACTAGACAAACATTTGCATATATTCTGGCATGACCTGGGACAGTACAAACATTTATATTTAACAATGCATTCCAAGTCAACAGTAACAGCCTTGGTATATACAAATATAATATCAGCCATGGTATACAGAAACATTTGGGAAACAACAATTACAAGTCAATATTGAGCAATAAACTTCTAAAGTTCATCAGCCAATATGCCATTAGATTGAACAAAAGAGGGCAAGGCAGCTCAAAACAGGGAAGGATGGCAGATTACAAAAACTAGTTCAATAGCCTGTTTGATTACACGGTGTCAAGTGCTATGCAGATACAGGTGGCAGGAATGATTATAGGGACCACAGTTTTGAAGCCTAGTGACATGATCATGCATACAACTGGGATAGATAATATCAGACCTGCTCTGGAAAGCACTGGCGGTAGCACAACGTCTGATATTAGTTGGGACATTATTCCACAGTTTCAGAGCAGATACAACAAAGCCTGCTCTCCAAGCTTGGTCTCTGTCCTAGGGGTAGTAAGCAAATCAAGATCTGTAGACCTAAGAGGGTAGGCAATTCTGTATTACACAATGTAGGAGGATAGAGATAAGGAGGATAGGTTGTTTGAACACTTTGAATGACATCCCTAAGGGAGAGAAATCATTGATCAGCAGGGGCCAGCCATTTAAGTCTTGAATATAGGATACAGTGGTGGACTAGTCGATTACTAGCTAGAGTAAAGTGACAGATATTATTATAAGCCACATCCCATTTATGCAGAATATGGTTGGAGATATTCAAGCAGACAGAAAGACCACAGGTAAGCTTAGGAAGTAAAATAATCCTGGCTACAGACATACCAGCAGATGGGGTGAGGTCATGACTGGCACAATATGCTAATCCTAACCTGGCATTAACTTCTCTGCAGACAATGGTAAAATGAAGGGAGAAATCCAGGGAAGGGTCCAATGTGATACCCAGGTATTTGAATGAAGGGACACTGTCGGGGGGGGGGGTACCATTATATCTAGTCACCAGCAGTGGCTCAAGGATATTCTTTAGCTGACTAGGGGTGCCAAAGAGTATTGTATGAGACTTGGCTAAGTTCATTACTAGCCTAGTTCTGAAGGAGATAGGGTTGGACAAACCTTAGATCAGCAGTTTGTTTACTGCTGAGATCAATAGTGCCCTTGGCACTTGCATGGAAGACAAGGTCATCAGCATACATGAGGAGTGTGCTGTTTTTGAAGCAATAATGTACTGAGTTAACATGGAGTGAGAAGAATAGTGGTCCAAGTCAGGACCTCTGAGGGATGCAAACATTGACGGGCAGAATAAGACAGCTAAGTTTCATCTGTCCTTTCCTTTCCTTTCTCTCTGTTTTTCCTCATCAGACCTTACTTTTCAGTGTTCAACCCTTCTCCCAGCATGAATTGGTTCTCAATCTTAGAGATATGGGGAGGGATATATTTAATCAAAAGGATAATTCTCCATCCAGGCCAGAAGCTGATATAGGTTAGTTTGAAACAAAGTTACATTTTAGATACCTAAGCCTCCATGCTTTATTCCCCTTGGAGCCACCCCATTCTAACACAAACAAAAAATGAGAGATTACAATACTACAGTATATACATTAAGTACAGATTCTATTCTGCTTTTAGATAAATGAAATAAAAATTCTCACATGTTGCAGCTGTTACTGCTTGAGGACAGAATGACATCCAGTTGGTGAAGCCTTAAAAAATTATTCGTTCTGAAGTGTGTTGCGCACAGGAGAGTAATTAAAAAAGAATCAAATGTTTGTTATTTTTTTCAAATGGCAACTGGGGCAAAGTTCTAATTAGTGTGTTGAATTGCTGCCACACTAATATTGAGGCCTACAAGTGAGGGCCACCTGTACCGCCGCCCCCCTCCAACTGTGGCCTTGTTTTCAGGCAAAACAGCACTTCTAACTATCAGTCAGAGTATCAAGTATGCGTCCAGAGAGCTGCTTACTCAGTCTGCATTATTTCCTGCAATATACCCCACTTACTCCACTACCCTCACACACACACACACACACACACACACAGACACACACACCACACAAGCATTTTTCAGATTGGCTGCAGCAGTAATTGGGAACACCTTGCCTGTTGTCTTTTCTGTCTGGCTTGTTTGACTAGTTCTGCTGCCAGTGATGGTCTATTAGTCTATTCTCACAAGAGCAAAATTCACAGGCCATCTGGCAGCCTTCTTCATACCTCTCCACTTCTCAGCCTTACAATGTGTAGCACTGGCTTTTAAAATGTGGAGTAAATGGCCAAAATGCGTAGCACATTTTTATTTTAAAGAATAATGAGTTTGAGGATAGTGGCTTCCATTACACTTAGTATTAAAACTGTTTATATCTAATTAGTTCACATTTTAAATAGTTTGTAGATCCAGCAATAGTTCAAACATTATGAGGAACATCAATAAATCTTTGTGGAGCACAGGTAAATTTGGTATCAATACATAGCATTATTCTAAATGCACAGTAGTTGAGAGCTACAGTATGACATACCTTTCTATCCACGAATGTAGCACCACATGTAGAGCTTTTTAGACAGAAAAAAATCTCAAACTTTCAATACATTCACTAATATATGACTGTTTCTGCTTTAGGAGATTTTCAGATTTGTGAAATTACTTCCATCATTTTAGGCTAGTCTCTTTAACCCAAGTTCTACTTGATTTTTTTCATTTTTAATCAGACTATATTTTTGCCAGTTTTTGTTTGTGCAATCAGTTGCAAATGGAGTTAGTTAAAATAGATTTATTTTATCCTTAATCAGTTTGACATTTATAAATTGCAGCTTAATTCCCAGTACAAATAGTGATGTGTGAAGTTGGAAAACGTTGCTCTGCAGACTAATGCACAAATTTGCTTCAATTTGAAAAGCTATTCTACCGTGCAAAGTCCAAATTTGTGGAAAACTGATAACTCCACAAAGTGTTAAGTTGCATCTTCACCAGTGGAGTTTGGTACAGAGGCAAAGTTTTTCAGGAACACAAAGTTGCAACTTTGCCGGTGAAGTTTGGTATGGAGATGAAGTTTATAATGTACTACGGGATAGAAGGTCACATGCTGCTGAAAAAGCCTGTATGCCACGTGGAGACTGCCTTCAGTGTAGTGTTCTGAAGACAGACTAAGATAGAAGTGTGTGTATGCTTGTCTGAGAAAAAAACTTTTAAAATACATCTCAAAACCAAGCCTTTTAAATCCAAATTTTTCTAGAGGGCCTTGTGCTACTAGGTTTGTGGAGTTTTTTTGGTTGATTTTTAGGTGATTGTTTACTTTAAAGTAGTGGTTTCTGTTTTGCCAGTCTGAGAAGCAGTGGTGTGGGGGAGTGTAGGTGTTCTGTTAAGCAAGTTAGCAAGGCAGCCCAGAAAGATCCAGAACTTTTTTATATAAACAGGGGATTTGTGTTATATTTTGGGTTTCTCACTCTTTCTTGTTCATCATTTTTGATCTGTAGTGAGTAATTTCTCATTTTTATATTTGCTTGCAAGCCGCATGTGCAAGAAACATAGTGCCATCATCCGAGTTTTTGTAGGTGTGGCACCCTGTCTCCCAATTCAGTCAGTGTGTTTGCAGGTGCAGCCACAGTTCATCAATGAATACTGCAGCTGTCTATGACAGGAGTTGAAAATGCAGTGCCATACAGTTGAAAGGAGAGCTCCGCTTCAGTGAGCAGCGATAAGATAGTGTTGATTAGTACATTGCTGGCAGTCCTGTTTGTACATGTCTCTGCTTTGTCTTCCTGGAACATAAATTCAGCCATGCTGGGAGCCCACCCCAGAGTGGCAACAATCCTTATGGCCAACAGGGGTGCCCAATCTCCCATCGGCTCCATGGCCCTCCCAACAGCCTTCCAGGTACCATGCTAGGAGCCCACCCCAGTGTGGCAACAATCCTTATGGCAGACAGGGGTGCCCAATCCCCCATAGGCTCCACTGCCCCCCAAAACTCCCTTCCAGCTGCCACGCTGAGAACCCACCCCAGCATGGCAAATGTCCCGGGTCGTCTTCCTGAAAAAAAAAAACCCTGAAAACAAAAAAACAGTCCCTCACTGACTATCTTGACCCCCCTCCCCACCTGCACCCACCCTCTGTGCACCCTGCCTCCCTACACCCCCACCTCACCCCATACTTACCTCCTAAGTCCAGCACAATGATCTTCGGTGGACCAGGAACAGGTCTGCACTCTTCAAAGCCAACTGCGAACTGAGGAAATGCTGGTAAGCAGTATAATGGAATAAATAGGTTTTTTTCAACTTTGATGCATAGCTCAGTCATTTTTTGGAATTTTGGCACCAAATTTTCAACATGGGTTTTTTTTGGGACCCCTCCTCATGAATTCTGGCACTGTTATCATGTTAATCAGGCCCAAAGGGTGATTTCACGGTCACTGCACAAAATCACCTTTCAAGACCATAGAAACATAGAAACATAGAAGTTGATGGCAGATAAGGACCGCAAGGCCCATCCAGTCTGCCCATTTTTTTTTCCTTTTCTACCTTTTAAATGTGCCATCAGCCTTTGCTCTGTCAGTGGCCTATCTATTCATACTCATCTGTATTGCTCCCTTATGCCTATCCCATGTCTGTTTGTAGCCCTGCACTGTATTCATAGCCACCACTTCCTGAGGTAGGCCGTTCTATACATCCACCACCCTTTCTGTGAAAAAGAACTTCCTCACATTACCCCTTAATCAGCCTCCATCTAATCTCATGTGGTGTCCTCTTGTCCTGCTATTTTTCTTATATTGAAACATGCTAGACTCTGTCACCTTGTTAATGCTCTCAAGGTGTTTGAATGCTTCAATCATATCACCTCTCTCCCTCCTTTGCTCTAGGGTATACATATTGAGCTCCGTTAATCTGTCCTCATATGTCTTCTGATGCAGTCCCTGCACCATTTTGGTTGCCCTTCTCTGGACTGCCTCAATTTGGTTAATGTCCTTGTGAAGGTGTGGCCTCCAGAACTGCATGCAGTACTCCACATGAGGCCTAACCAGTGTCTTGTAAAGAGGGATTATTACCTCCCTGTTATGACTTGTGATACCCCTACTAATACACTCTAACATTCCCCTAGCCTTACCTACTGCTTTAAAGGTCTGCTTGGATGATTTCAGGTCATCTGTGATGATGATGCCCAAGTCTCTTTCTTCCTTTGTGACTGCCAGCAACTCCTCCCAGCCTATAGGTGGCTTCAGGGTTTCTCTTCCCTATGTGTATGACCTTGCACTTCTTTGCATTAAATCCCAGTTGCCACTCTTCCGACCATTTTGCTAGTTTATCCAGATCTCTTCTCATTCTGCCCACCCCATCTGTATCATCTACTCTGTTGCAGATCTTGGTGTCATCTGCAAACAGACAAGCCTTACCCTCTAGTCCATCTGCAATATCATTGATGAAGATATGAAGAGGACTGGCCCCAGGACTGATTCCTGAGGTACCCCACTTGTGACTTGCATCTCTTCTGATTATATACCATTCACCACCACTCTCTGTTTTCTGCCCGTCAACCAGTTTGCCACCCAGTAGACCAACTTCTGACCCACCCCAAGCCTACCCAGCTTATTTATCAATCTTCTATGTGGAACAGTGCCAAAAGCTTTGCTGAAGTCAAGGTAGATGACATCACCTGCTCCCCCTTGGTCCACCACTCTGGTTACCCAGTCAAAGAAATCTATGAGATTAGTTTGACAGGACCTTCCTTTTGTAAACCCATGCTGTCTTGGATCCTGTGCCCCTATGGATTCCAGGTGTTGCACTATCCTTTCCTTAAGGAGTGCCTCCATAATCTTGCCCATTACTGAGGTAAGACTGACTGGTCCGTAGTTCCTGCCTCCTTCCTGCTACCACTCTTGTGAAGCAGGATCACATGAGCCCTTCTCCAGTCTTCTGGGACCTCTCCTGTGCTCAGAGACTCACTAAACAGTTCTGCTAATGGCTCTGCTAGTTCTACCCTTAGCTCCTTTAGTACCCTGGGATGTATGCCATCAGGTCCCATTGCCTTGTCCACCCTGAGCTTAGCAAGTTCTTGTAGGACCAATTAATGAAATTACAGTGCCAGTGTTCATAAGGTGGGCTCTCAAAAATCCTATGTTGCAAATTTGGTGAAAGAATTCCTAAAACGGACTGTTTTATGAGCGTGCGTTGCGCAGTTCCTACGCACGCTCGTAAGTTCACAAATTTTTAATATTTGCATGCCAGATTTAGAACATTACCATTTTACCACACCTCCTTATGAGCAGTACAGCTGTCATTTTTCACATCTCACCCAAAATTTGTTTCTGTACAGGTAGCGCACAATGGTGCAGTCGGTGTGAGAAATCAATGTTTGGGACAGATTAAGAAAATCACAGTGATACTGTTCATGAGCAGATGTCTTAAAATGGCTATGTTGAAAAATTAGTGAAAAAATTCCCCAAACTTACTGTTTTAGGAGTGCACGTTGCACAGTTCCTGCTCACGCTTGCAAGTTTGCGAATTTTTAATATTTGCACACCAGATTTTCAAGATTGTCATTTTACCACATCTCCTTATGAGCAGTACAGCTGTCATTTTTCACATCTCATCCAAAATGTGTTTCTGCATAGGTAGCGCACAATGGTGCAGTCGGTGTGCAAAATCAATGTTCGGGACAGATTAAGAAAATCACAGTGACACTGTTCATGAACAGAGATCTTAAGATGGCTATGTCAAAAATTTGGTGACAAAAATCCATAAAATGACTGTGTTACGAATGAGCATTGTGCAGTTTCCACGCAGCCTCACATGTTCATGAATTTGTAATATTTTCAGTCCAGATTTTCACCAGTGGCATTTTTCCACATTTCCTTATGAACAGTACAGCTGTCATTTTTCACAGCATGGCTGAAATGTGTTTTCACACTTTCAGTGCAGAAATGCGGGTTCGCTGTGGGAAATCATTGTTCGGGACAAATGAAGAAAATCACAGTGACACTGTTCATGAGCAGAGGTCCCAAAATGCCCGTGTTGACAATCTGCTGTAAAAAATTCCCAAACTAATTACATTACAGGTGTGCATTGGTCAGTTTCTACGCACACTCATGACTTCACCATTTTTTTAAATATTTTCACTGCAGATTTTCAACATTGCCATTTTTTACACCTCCCCATGAACAGTACAGCTGTCACTTTCCACATCCTGTTTGAAATGTGTTTTCGCACCTGGGTGCCAAATGCCGTAGTCACTGTGCAAAAGCAGCTTATGGCTAACAAACTGATATTGCCACTGTTCATGAGGTGGGGGTCACAAAAAAAAAATGTTGAAAATTTGGAGTGAAAATACGAATGAATGCCTGAGGCATTAGGGTTTCCGACCATAACATCGCACCCTGTAGAGAATGACAGGCATCAGTGGTGTGACTTGGGATTGTCATCTGTAATGCTCATACCATTCCACCCCCACCCACACCCTGCAGCCACTGAGAGGCATCAGGGTGTGCCTTGGACTCTTTGGCCACAAAGTTCACCCCATTCTCCTGTACAGCACCCATCTCACCATATTTTCTGATGGACTGGGGTGAGCATAAGGGCCAAAGACCCCAAGGCACACCGTGACACATGTCAGTGTCTGCAGGGTAAGGTGTGGTGAAATGGCATGGCCTTTATGCCTGATGACTCAAAGGCACACCCCATCGCCTATCAGTCTTTCCTATTATGCAGCTCTTTAACTCCTACACTACCAATGACAATGCCAGCAAACAAACATTCGGCATTGACAAATGCTTGTTATTTCTGTGGTTCAGTTTGGTGTGTTTAAGTAAAGTATGTTTTCAGTGTCTTTCTGTAGCAGTTTTAGTGATTTTTTAGTTATAGTTTTCTTAAAATGGCAGTATTCTGTCACTCTTCATTGTACTCAGTATTAAATTAACTCCGTTACCCTTGTTGTTTTAACTCATGTTCTGTTTGTTTGGGGGGGGGGTTTAAACAGAACTTTTTTGGTTGTTTTTAGTAGTTTTTTTTTCAGATCACATCCTTGATCCCTGATTCCCTAGGAAGAGGTGTTGTCTGCTCCTGGTACTTATTTGTACTGTTGTGTTCATTTATTATTGGTAGTTAATTACTTGTTTAACCCTTTTAACCCTGTTGCATGTGTGTCATGCTTCTCCCTGTGATATTTTATATTGTCAGATCATACTACTGATTTCTGATTCCCTATGGGGAGATGTTGTCTGATCCTGGTACTTATTTGTACTGCAGGCTTTATTTACATTTTGTAATTTTTCATCCCAAATCAAGTTACAATTAGCATATAAGAATCAACATGAAGAGATGCTCTACTAAAGGGAGAGGTGCATGGGAGGCAGCACAGAAGTATTAAAAATCTATTGGGCAAAGTAGTGCTGCAGTTAAAAAAACTATGGGCAGAATTTTTAAACCATGGTGCTGCGCTTGTGATATGCCCTGCTCCTCAGCTCTTAGGATCTAGTGGTGTGCCAAACCACTTAACTGCAACTTCATCCAATTTTACAGTCTCAGGTGCAGTTAAAACAGTTCCCACAACTTATGCCAACTTATGCCACATATCTAGTGCAAGCTCCATAAAAAAGGTCCTCAGGATTGTCACAAGCTGGACCACAAAATGTTGGACAAGCTTGCAGCAATTGTCACGTGGGATATAAAATCCTGATTGCATGTGGGCAGTGGTCAAACAGGCAATATTTAGGTTGGGGAACTCCTATATTTAGATTTCCAAGTGGTGGAATTGTTATTTTTGGGTGGTGGAACTCTCCCAAAGTAGTCAATAGAGAAAGACTGACATAGGTAGTGGAACTGCTAAATAGTTTTTTAAGAGGTGGTGGAACTCAGTTCCAATGGGCTACTGCCCAATTTAACTTCTGCCAGTGGGTGAATGCCACAAACTCTGTACATCATGTATCAGGTGCACCTGAAGCTTGTGGCATTCATAGGCACTGGAAAATCCTGTCCCATGTCTGCAGCAGCATGTTGTATGGACCCTATGGCTGGTAGTAGCAAAGGAGTAGTTAGCAGCAGTGGCATTAGTGTAGCCAAATTTTTCTCTGCCACATCTGTGGCAGCCATGCTGAAGGGGATGTGGTAGGTGAAAAGAGAAGCTGCTGTAAACAAAGAACAATGGTTCAGGAGGAGGTTGTAGGTGTTCCCATGGCTGGTGGTTGTGGTGGTACTGAGCCTGATAGTGTGGCACTTGAGTCAGTGGGTGAAGCGGGAGATCTGGACAATGTGTGTCACACTTAGACTCCTGATGATGATAGGGTCAGAGAGTCTGGAGAGGGTGATAATGAGGAGGACAGACCTGTGGAGAAGGACAGCAGTGGGTATGCTGATGATGATTTGTTAGCTCTCCTTTGGGAGCCTGAAGAGAAAAAGCCTAAGGGTGGTGCCAGAGATGATGCAGAGGATGTTGTTTACAGTTATCCAACTACCAGATCCCCCTTCCCCAATATTACTGAAGTTATGAAATCATCTCAAAAAATACAAATTTCCACCCTTTCCCCTCAGCTGTCCCACTCCCACCATGATGGTAAATCAGGGGTTACAAGATCCCTAGTTTGGAATTTTTATATGCGTGACCCAGGTGATGAGACAGTCACTATCTGTCAGCAATGTCAAGCACAAGTTAGTAGGTGGGAAAGGGTAGCCACCTAGGAACAGGTGTGCAACACACACACACCTGAAAAACAGACACCTGTTATGCTGGCATCAGCACCAGAAGGAAGCCAGTGCAGGTGGTCCCTGTCCCTCATTGTTATCATTAGGCAAGGCAAACAGAAGTGACAGGGCAACAGACTAGGTGGATAGAGGGATGAGTGAGGAGGACTACAGAGAGGAAGAGGATTCTGGAGGTCTGCCTAGTAGTGGGCATAGCAGCAGTGGTGATGGGTTGAGTAGTACTGCCCAGAGTCAGAAAGGCACAGTAACACCATTGCATAAAACCCCCCAAATCATTGGTGTCACTCAAGAACCAGCACATATGAATCCCCAGGAGTCAAACACCACCCCAACAATACCACCACAATGTGTCCTGCTGTTTGGTAGTCCAACCCCAAGAAAGGTTTAGCCTACACTGCACTGCATGTTTGAACATCACATCATCCAAATTCACTCCCAATCATGCTACTGCACACAAGCTAAATGCAGCAACTGCAGAAATGCTGGTAATTGATCTATTTCTATTTTCTTTTGCTGAGATTGTTGGATTTCAGAGGTTGAGGCCAGTGCCTGTCCCAAATGGCAGATTCCATCTAGAACTTACTGTTCTAAATGTGCTGTTCCTGAAGTCTATGGGACAGTGTCACAGACAGTAAACTGTGCCCTTAAGCATGCAGCATCACCTTGCATACATCTGAGCATGAATATGTGGACTAGAGGCCAAACAGTGAATTACAGCACATTAAGCACAGTTACCAAGGGTAGTATTTGACTCTGGGCATGGGAAAAATTGCACTAAGCCCATTTACGGTGGTAGAAACATTCCAGGTATTCACCAGCATGCCACACTGACAATGAAGAGTATACCTGGATCACACATGGGTGAGAAAATGCTGGAAGTGCTCCCTCTCAAGAATGATGAGTGGCTTCACCCCTATTCACTGAAAGAAGGTTTCATTGTGAGTGGTAATGGCTTGACTGTTGTGAAATGCATCATTGATGGGGGGTTGTCAGAGCACCATGCCTGGCACACCGTCTTGATCTCATTGTGCAGGGGTTTCTAACCCATCTTGATATCAAGGTCATATTAACTGTGGCCCATTGCATCTGTGTCCCATTCCAGAAAGGCCTGTGACCAGCTCCATCTTCTGCAGATACAAAACAAACTGCAGCAGCTTCATATAAAGCTGGATGTTTTCACCAGATGGAACTCGACACTATACATGATTGAGCAGATGTATGAGCAGAATAAAGTCATATCTGAATATCTGCTGCTTCATACAGTACAAGCCATGACTGTGCTGGAGTATCGGTGCCTCCTACAACAGAGCAGTGGTGCAAACGAAGGGCCTAAACATGATTCTCAGGTCATTCGAACATGCAACACAGGCAGTGAATGGGGACACTGCCTGCATCAGTCAGTCCATTGCACTACTTTGTGTGCTGAAGCAGACACTGGTGAATGTTTAGCTAGTACTTTTGTTAGGTGGTGATAGTGGACGTTATGCCTTAATGGAACACATGCTCCATGTTTTAGACTGCAAAACACATATTTCCCGCATTCTGCAGTATGAAGATTTTGGGATTGCCACCATGCTGGACCCATGCTATAAACATGAGCTGGCATCAATAATTGAATGTGGGCATCAGCAGGTCCAAAAGTTGACCGATTTTCTGATAAGAAGGGTACGTGGGGCACAGATGAAGGCACAACATGAAACTCCACAGAGACTGGGTGTTGCTACCACCAACTGATGTGAAACAGGCTGAGAAAAAGTTCAAGTTAAAAGAGAAAATGCCAAATCCCATTTGGGATGTTTTATGTCAGGCAAGAGTTGAAGATATGGAAGAAAAGGAGGAGGAGGCAGATGAGGCAGCACTACTGCAGGCAGTGCAATACATGGTAGATGCATATTTGTTGGACAGACGGCACCTTGCCATCACCAACAAGCCCTTGGTATACTGGAGCAGCAAGGTCACTGAGTTGCCAGCACTGATTTTGGTTGCAATTAAATACCTCAGCTGACCTCCCTTGATTGTCAGTGTGGAGCATGTATTGAGTTTGGCTGGGGCCATTATGCGGGACAGGCGCACCAATCTGCACCAAAAAATGTTGGCTTGCTAACATTGATTAAAATTAATGAGGGGCACATTCCACACAAGACAATCATGTCCATGTTCATATCACATGAAGGTGGTGGTGCTGAAGACAAAGAGTAAGATGTCAGCATTAGCAAATTGTCTTCTACCACCAAGGTGGATGAAGCCGTAATGGAGAGAGAATTCCCACCTGGTAAGAACTCCAGTCTGGAAGACTATGAGGTCTGCTTCCTCAATGAGGTTGAAGCATAAAAAAAGATGTGTTGTTTCCCCCCTTTCCCCTGATCAATATAATCCTTTACTTTATGATTCACAATTCTGTTATTTTCAGTCATTTTACTGTTCCCCATCCCCAACTGTTGTGCTGCTGTCTTTTTGTGTCTAAATAATTATCTGCCCCCACCACCTTAATGTGATAGAAACATAGAAATTGTAGGCAGATAAGGAACTCCAGGCCCATCCAGTCTGCCCGAATGCCCTACACTGGTTTGTTTCTACTGACCCTACCTAGTCAATGGCTTTCCCCCATACTTCACACCACCAATGTACCCTCATGCCTGTCCCATGCATGTTTAAAACCCTCCACTCTGTTCACCACACCACCTCCTGAGGTAGGTTATTCCATGTGTCCACCACTCTCTCTGTGAAGAAAAACTTTCTCACATTTCCCCTCAGCCTGCCACCCTCCAATTTCATGTTATGTTCCCTTGTTCTTGTACATCTCTTAAATAGGAAAATGTCTCCCGCCTGCACCTTGTTTATGCCCTTAAGGTACTTGAAAGTTTCTGTCATGTCCTCCCAACCCCATCTCTCCTCCAGTGAATACATATTGAGGTCCTTTTGTCTCTCCTCCTATATTTTGTGGTGTAATCCTTGTGCCATCTTATTCACCCTTCTCTGGACTGCCTCCACCGTGTCAATGTCCTTACGAAGATGTGGCCTCCAGAACTGCACACAGTACTCTGGGTGGGGCCTCACTTGCATTCTGCACCATGCCATAACCACCTCCAGTCTTCTGCTTGTGATACCTCTACCTATGCATCCCAGCATGCCACTGGCCTCCCTGCTACCTTTGTACTCTGCTTAGACAGCTTTAAGTCATCAGAAATGATAACCCTCCCCAGGTCCTTTTCTTCCTTTGTAATAGTCAACAACTCTCCCCATATCCTGCAGCACTCCCAAGTATTCCTTCTTCCCAGGAACATTATTTTGCACTTCTTGAAATTGAATCTTAGTTGCCACACTTCAGACCATTTCTCAAGCTTCTCCAGGTCCCTCCTCATTCTCTGTACTCTGTCCAGAGTATCCACCCTGTTGTAGATCTTGATGTCATCTGCAAACAGGCAGACCTTTCCTTCCAGTCCCACAGCACTGTCACTAATGAAGACATTAAACAGGACTGGCCCAAGGACTGATCCCTGAAGTATCCTGCCGGTCACCTCCCTCTCCCCTGATTAGATCCCATTTACCACCACACTATGCTTCCTGTTTGTAAGCCAGTTCCTAGCCCAGTTTGCCACTGTGTACCCCATGTCCAGGCTACTCATTTTGTTGACCAGTCTTTTGTGTGGGACAGTGTCATAGGCTTTCTTGAAATTGAGGTAGGTGATGTGGCAAGATAGGCCTACTACCACTTTATTTAATGTTCATATTTTCTGGGATTGTAAGACACACCAGGGTGTAGACATTGTCCTTTTACAAGGCCAGGAAGAGTTGAACAAAATAGGAGAATTTCTGTTAAAGCCAGCTTAGGCTTGGCATTTATCTAGATAGAGAACACACAAGTTTATGTACCATAACAGTCCTAAAACTCTTGGATCAAAAGGTCAGATTGGACACTTAGCCTCCACCACAGGAAAATGATAGCAGGAGGCTAGCTTAAGGTCATAAACTGAACATCAGAACCAGGTTATGCAAAAACCAGATATTACAGTGGTTAGACATGGAACCACAGTAACACTTGCAGGATGCAGTGTAATTTTGCACCCTTACCTAAAGGGGATAGGTGTGGCTTGATAATGCCCACTCAGACTGTATTTAACTAGACACATTTTTGGAAATCTGTACACTTTTAGCTTGGAGTCTGAAGCCTAGGAACGTGGAGAATCTCAGAGCTAAGAAGAACTTACCAAGCTGATATATACTTTTAAATAAAAGTATACGATAGGCCTGGAAAAAACTCTAGATCAGACCTGGGTGTGTGGAAGTTGGACTTTTCATATACTGAACAGATAGTCTGATTTTAAGTCAGAATTTTGGAAACAAAGACTTTTTACCAAGAAAACACCTGGACTCTGTAAAAAGATCTTCAGAGAACTGACTTTGATCACAAACTTGTTACAAATCTGTTGCTTAAGGAACTTTTAATCAACAACAGATAAATTCCTCTTAAAAAGGACATTTGATACTTCTGGACCCAAAACTTCAAAACAAGGTATCGTTTAGAACTACAGTGTGTAGTGTTTTTGTATAACCATCCAGTATTTATTTCTTGTATTGTCTGCTTTCCAAATTTTCCAACTTGTAGAATTTACAGTGTTGTTTCTATTTAAGTAAACTTATTATAATTCTTATCAACTCTGTCTGGGGTCGGAGTGTGTGATCTAACATTTTAAACACAAGGGTTTTGCAAAGACTGTATGCCTTGTTAATGAAGATAGTGACAACTCAGCTATCCTACAAACCAAAACAGGCAAAGAGGCTTCAAGTGACCATGGTGGGATTCTAACTAGAGAGTGTAGTAAAGAGTCAGGGGGACTCATGACTGCAAATTCCACCTTCATACTGGGAAAAAGGATGGTTGGTGATACTTTTCTGAACCCTATAACTGATCATGAGTTCCATATGAAGGGGGACCATCCCTACAAACAGGAGGTCTTGCCATGCCCCAGGGGCTGGGCTTGTGACAGATTTGATGCTAGGTACTGGGATTTTGATCAGTCTTACAAAACCATCACACAATAGAGGACAGAATTTGGAAAAGGGGAAAAAAGAAATTGGCTTGCAGACAATAAGACTCTATCCTTTTTGAATTTTTTTAAGGAGCAAGTAGTGAAGTATAGAAGAAGGATGTCTTCTCAGCATAATGCTATGAATCTGGAAAAGCTGAGAAAGATCTGTGGGGAAAAGGGCATTCACAGTGAAGAAAAAATAAAACGCAACTCACAGAGGCCCTTATGGCAGCAGAGACTGAAGATGCCCCACCGTGCTTAGAGCCACAGGTGGTGACTTCAGAGGCCCAGTGCCCAGAGGAAAAGGAGCCATCTACAAACAAGGAGCTGGAGCTGAGGATGCTGTGGAAGCAGGAGAAACAGCTTCAGAATGAGCAAAAAAGGTCTGAGATGGAATTAGAGGAACAACAGTGACAGAGAGAGGCCAAGGCCGAGGAACGGCAATGCCAGGGGGAGTTCGAGTTGGAAAAGCTGAAGCTCCAACAGACAGCAACACCCAAACAGATAAGTGGTGGGGGTGGGTCTGAAACTCCAGGGCTGGGGTACAATTTAAATTCAAAATTGATGGCTGAGTTTAAAGAGGGGGAGGATACAGACATGTTTTAATTAATTTAAAAAGGTCTGTATCCAGGCCAACCTACCCAAAGAGACCTGGAGTTTTCAACTGTCTCCACTGCTTACTGGTCAGGGGAGGGAGGCATTGGGACAGATGGATAATCTTGATAGTAAAGATTTCGATAAGTTAAAAACTGCATTATTAAAAAAAATCTGATCTGAACCCTGATGCATACAGAACAAAATTCCAGAAACTCAGAAGGGGCTGGAAATTAGCTTTGAGGAAATAGCCACTAAAAAGCACCAATATTTAAAACATGTATGGGAAGGGGGGAAAGCAGATTCTGTTGAAGCTATTGAAGTGGTGGTGTTGCTTTAACAGTTTTATTGGATTTGCCCACCTGAACTAAAACTTTTGCTGGAGGCCTGAAGTCCAAAGGCTGCCAAAGAGGCTGCAGAGCTGGCAGATCACTATGCTCAAAACAGGACTGCTTCCAAAGGGAATGCAGTGGCAAAGGGGAAAAGTGGGCATTTTGGAGAACCAAAAACCATGGCATCTCTGCAGAAATAAGGGAACTACCCGGTGCCCAAAAAGGAGTTTGGAGACAAGAAAAATGCTGAATGATGGTATTATAGACAGCCAAGCCATCTTTCTAGGTAGTGCCCTAAGAAGGTCCAAAAGGTAAAAGGGTCTGAACAAACTGAGGCAGTTGCCCACTTTATCTCAGATGCTATCCCTGACTATATGAGGGTGCACATTCACCCAGTCAAGGCGAATGGGGTACAGACTAGAGGGCTAAGGGCTACAGGAGCATCTCATAACCTGGTGAAAGGGGATGTGATGGGGGTTGAACAAATACTGCCCAATCAGTTTGTCTCTGTGAGGGATTTCACTGGGGAAAAGAAAATGTACCCCTTGACCAGTGTTACCCTGGATTGGGGAGATGCAGGTGAAGGCATAAGGAAGGTGGCTGTAGCCGACAAACTCATTATGGATGTTATTGTGAGGAATGATGTTCCACAGGGTATGGTTTTTATTGTGAGCTGGAGACAAAGTATAGGGGCACCTGTGATCTTTGGGACCCCACAGAAATTCAGACACAAGAGGTTAGGAGACAGGCCAGCCAGACTGTGGCTCTTGTAAAAGAGGGTGATAATAGGATGATGGAACTTCCCCTGGGGCAATTAACCTAACTGCTACTGGAGTTTGCTCTCAGGAGAAAGGTGTGACAGATAGCCCAGGAGGAGGGGAAAGGTTGTGATACTGAGTCCCCTACTGAAACAGCTATGGACCTCAGCCTGGGAACTGATAGGAACATGCTCCATGCTGTGGGTAAGTGGGAAGACTTAGCCACAGCACAACAGAGAGACCCTAGCTTAGAAAAGCTGAGGGCCTGTGCAGAGTCTGATGAGACACAGGGGGGTGATGGAAAACATAGAGTGTATTGAAACAATAGACTGTTATACACACAGGACATCAGGACAGAGGGAGGAATGATGGGCAGGCAGTTTGTTGTTCCTCAGTGGTATAATAAGTCATGCTCGAGGTTTCTCATGATATTCCCATGTTCAGACATCTGGGCATTGCTCATACTATGCAGTGCTTAGCCCACATTTTCTATTGGCTTAATATTACCAAGCAGGTGAAGGAATACTGCAAATCCTGTCACCAGTGTCAGGGCATAGGGAAGCATGGAAGTAAAACCAAGGCTGCCCTGATTCCCTTTTCAATTGTAGACCAGCCATTTCAGAAGGTTGGAATGGATATTGTGGGTCCTTTGAATACCCCACATTCCTCTATAAAAAGGTACATATTAACAGTAGTCGATCATGCTACCTGCTACCCTGAAGCCATCGTGCTATCCTCCATTAAGGCAGACAACATGACAAATGCTTTGTTGGGGATTTTCTCCTATGTTGGGTTTTCACAGGAAGTTATCTCTGATTAAGGGGGTAACTTCATGTTGGACCTAATGAGGTGTTTGTGGGAGAAGTGTGGTGTCATACAGAGGAGCACGATTCCTTACCACTCACAATCCAATGGTCTCTTAGAGAGATTTAGTGGGACCTTAAAAGCTATACTCATGGCATTTGCAGAACAGCATGGGCGGGACTGGGAAAAATAACTGCCCCACCTGCTGTTTGGCTACAGGGAAGTGCCACAGGAGTCAACTGGGTTTTCGCCCTTCAAGCTCTTGTATGGACACAGTGTGAGGTGGCCCTAGATTTAACATGAGAAGACTGGGAAGATACGCATGCTACCCAGGGGACTCCTATAGTGGAGAATGTGTTAAAATTCAGGGAGATGCTGAAGGAGCTTACAGGCATGGCCCAAAGCAACCTGGCAGCTGCCCAGAAAAAACAAAAGACATGGTATGATCGTGAAGCCAGAGCTCACTTGTACGGTATAAGACAGGAGGTAATGGTTCTGATCCCGGTCTGGAATTACAAGCTGCAAGCTAAGTGGGTAGGGCCATACAAGGTAGTCCAGCAGGTAAACAATGTCAATTACATTGTACTGCTACCTGACCAAAAACAGACTCACAGAATGTATCATGTAAACATGATGAAGCCATATTCTAATAGGGCTGACATGGTACCTGCTGTTTGCAGTCCTGGAGAGGAGCTAGGCAAGGAGGACCCCCTTCTCGACTTGTTAGCTGAGAGCAAGCAGGGGTCATCTCTGGAGACTATCACAATGTCACCCCAGCTGACACCTGGACAGGCCCAAGAACTAAGGACTGTTTTTCAGGAAATTGCCCTTTTATTTATGCCAAAGCCTGGATGGACACCACTAGCAGTGCATGACGGAAACTGAGGCACCCAAGCACCCATATGTAGGACAGCATCCCAGGTGTCAGAGACCATTTTCAAGGAAATTAGGAGAGAGGTGGGAGAGATGCTAGATCTAGGGGTGATCCAGAAATCCCATAGCCCCGGGGTCTCCCATGCAGTCCTTGTACCAAAACTGGATGGGACTACATGGTTCTGTGTAGATTATTGTGGGCTTAACACCATCACAAAATCTGATGCCCACCCAATGCCATGCACAGATAAAACTGCTTCACAAACTGGGAGGGGCAACATACTTGACTACAGTAGACCTAAAAAAAGGGGTACTGGCTGGTGGAACTCACTGACAGGGCTAGGGAAAGGTTAACATTCATCACCCCAATTGGCCTGTTCAAGTTCAAGATCATGCCCTTTGGGATAAAGACTGTCCCTGCTACATTCCAGTGGTTAGTAAATCAGATGTTACAGGATACAGAGGACATTGCAGTCACCTACCTGGATGATATTGCTATCTTCAACAATAGCTGGGAAAAACACCTGACACATCTGAGGGAGGTGTTTGGCCAAATACAGTCCACAGGTCTGACTATTAAGGCAGAAAAGTGCCATGTGGCTATGGCAAAGGTTGCTTATTTGGGACATATGGTGGGTCAAGACCAGTTCCACCCAAACCAAGTGAAAATAGAGGTGATTACATCATGTTCCATGCCTGAAACCCAGAGACAAGTCAGGAGCTTTTTGGGACAGCAGGGTATTATAGAAAATGTGTTCCCAACTACAGTTCCCTGGCCACTCCTTTACCTGGGTTGTTGTCAGAGAATAAGCCTAGGAGGGTAAAATGGGACCCAGACTATGAGCATGCCTTCACACAGCTGAAAATCTTGCTGTGTTTGGCCCAAGTGCTGGCTATCCCAGACTACAACAGGCCATTTGTGGTGCAGATGGATGCCTCAGATGTGAGAATAGGGAGAGTCCTCAGCCAAGTATCCAACCAGGGGAGAGAGCACTCCATTGTATACTCAAGCAAGAAGCTGCTTCAATAGGAACAAACCTATTCAACAATAGAAAAGGAATGACATACCTTAGTTTAGGCATTAAAAAAACTGGAACTGTACATTTATGGAAGGCATTTCAAGGTACAAACAGTTCATAACCCAATAGTCGGGTTGGGCCAAATGGGAAAAACAAACAGAAAACTTCTGAGATGGCATATTGCCTTGCAGGCTTATGACATAGAGTTTACCCATAGGCCAGGGTCTAAAAATGGAAATGCAGATGGCCTATCTCACATACCGGATCAATTGCAGAACTGGGAAGAACCATCTTCAATCAGGGTGTGTTCCCCAGGTTCTGTTTTAGGAGGGAGGAATGTTGTGAGACAGGCCTATTACTACTTTATTTAATGTCCCTTTTTTCTGGGATTGTAAAGCACTCCAGGATTAAGACACTGTTCCTTTAAAAGGCCAGGAAAGCTGAACAAAATAAGAGAATTTCTGTTAAAGCCAGCCTAGTCCTGGCATTCATTTAGATAGAGGACAGACAATTTTATGTACCATAACAGTTATAACTCTTGGATTGAATGGTCAAACTGGACACTTAGCCTCCACTAACAGGAAAAGGACAACAGGAGGCCCGCTTAAGGTCATAAACTGAAAATCGGAACCAGGTTATTCAAAAACCAGATATTACTGGGGTTAGACATGGAACCACAGTGACACCTGCAGGACAAGGTGAACCTGTTGCATCCTTACCTAAAGGGGATGGGTGTGGCTTGAAAATGACCACTCAGACTGTATTTAACTAGCCACAATTTTGAAAATCAGTGCACTTTTAGCTTGGAGTCTGAAGCCTGGGCACTTGGAGAATCTCAGAGCTAAGTAAAAACTTACCAAGCTGGTATATACTTTTAAACAAAAAAAATATATGATAGGCCTGGAAAAAACTCTAAACCAGACCTGAGTGTGTGGAAGTTGGGCTTTTCACAGAGATCAGATTTTAAGTTAAGCTTTTGGAAACAAAGACTTCTCACCAAGAAAACACCTGGATTCTCTAGAAGGATCTTCAGAGAACTGACTTTGATCACAAACTTGTTATAAATCTATTGCTTAAGGAACTTTTCATCAACAATAGAGAAATTCCTTATAAAAAGGACATTTGATATTTCTCAACCCAAAACCTCAAAACAAGGTATAGTTTAGAACTACAGTGTGTAGTGTTTTTGCATAACCATCCAATATTTATTTCTCATATTTCCTGCTTTCCAAATCTTCCAACTTGTAGAATTTACTGTGTTGCTTTTATTTAAGTAAACTTATTATAATTCTTATCAACTCTGCCTGGGGTCTGATTGTGTGATCTAACATTTTAAACAGAAGGGTTCTGTAAATACTGTATGCCTTGTTAATGAAGATAGTGACCGCTTGGCTATCCTACAAACCAAAATAGGCAAAGAGGCTGCCAGTGGCTGTGGTGGTATTCTAACTAGAGAGTGTAGTAAAGAGTCAGGGGGACTCAACACTGCAGTTTCCACCCTCTCACTGGGAAAAGGGAAGGTTTGTGATGCTTTCCTGAACCCTATAATTGCTTATGAGTTCCATAAGAAGGGGGACCATCCCTGCAAACGGGAGGTCCTGCCATGCTCCCGTGGCTCGGCTTGTGACAGGTGCCATCCACTGTCCCACCCTCAGATTTACTTCTTTGTGATCCAATCAAAAAAGTCTATTAGTTTTGTCTGACATAACTTTCTTGCTGTGAATCCATGCTGCCTTGGATCCTGGGCCCAAATGGAGTCCAAGTGCTCCACTGTCCTTTCTTTAAGTTGTGCCTCCATGATCCTGCTCACCTCTGAGGTGAGGTTGATGAATCTTTAGTTCCCTGCATCCTCCCTACCACCAGTTTTGTGTAGAGCTACTACATGTACCCTCCTCGAGTCATCTGGAACCACACCTGTGTTAAGTGACTCAGTGAACAAAACTGTCATTGGACAGAGACAATGCCTGCTCCAGCCAAGACACAGCACCACCTCCTCCTCCTCTGGCCTGCTTTGGTCCTACACAGCCACAAACAGCAAGGGCCACCACCTCCACACTGATGCAGCATAAAAATGCCATTAGACAGGTCTCCTACCAGACAGAACTTTAACAAGCCCTCAAGCAGACCTTCCAGCCAGTCAACTCATCAATGCAGCAAGACCTCAGCTCCACCATGGTCTATCTTTGTCTGCTGGGATGTTAAGTCACTGTTGTTTACAGTCTTTATCTCTCTCTCACTTGTGGTGGTTGACTCCAGTCCTTGGCCTCACAGTAAATGAAAGGCCTTCCACTTTACTCAGAAAGACATTGAAATGTTTTTCTTTCTTTCCTTTTGTCTCCTTGTAGGTTTCACCATTCACAGGGATGACTGGCAAAGGCAGTCGCAAAGCCAGACAACCCTCAAGAAACAGACATGGGTTATGTGATGTCTTTCTACACCAATGATAAGTATCACTATCATTTTATTTTTTTGCCTTTTCATTTTTTTGTTCACCTTTTTCACAGGTACACAGTGTGCCATGGTGGCCAAAAGGAGGCTAAATAATTTCTATTTTTTATTCACAGGTGACAGGTTCAGTAAGAATGGGAGTGGACAACAGATATACCGTGTAGCCACCACAGTGGCCAAAGTGTGGCTAAATAATTTCTAATTTTTATTCACAAGTGACAGGTACAGTAAAAAGGGGAGTGGACAACAGATATACCATTATCACCAGTGGCAAGTTGAGTAAAGTCTAAATAATGTATTTTTTTGTTCTCTTTACAGGTGGCCTCCAGTCCTACTGCCTCCTCCTTTAGCAAACAAGCCATCACCAACCATCTTCTCTACCACATCATGCAAGATTACATTAAAGAATCATAGGGATTTGAAGGGCAGCTCGTGGCAATGTGGGGAGTAAAAATGAGACACACAGCGCAGCACCTTATTGCAGCAGCATTCACATAGTTCTGGGAGTACCAGAATTTGACCTACTTTGTTTTTCTGGAACATCTACACTACTGTTGTGTAGTGAATTACAGGAAGAGCAGCCTGTGGTGGTGGGGGGTGAGATACACAGCACAGCACCATATAGCAGCAGCATACATGTAAATCTGAGAGTACCAAATTCAGCCTACGTTGTTTTTCTGGAACATTTGCACTGCTGTTGTGCAATGAATTAAAGGAAGGGCAGCCTGTTTAGGGGTGAGAGTGAGACATACAGCACAGCAGCAGCAGCATAACTATTCATGTGGTTCACATAATTCTGGGAGTACTGAAATTTGGCCTACATTGCTTTTTTGGAACATTTGCACTTTTGTTGTGCAATGAATTACAGGAAGGGCAGACTGTGGAGGGGGGAGGAGGAGGAGGAGTGAGATACACAGCACATCACCATGTAGCAGCAGTAGTTGAGAACAATTTTAGTGATAGTGTAAGGACTGTGCTGTTGCACAAGAAAAACAATAGAGTTAAAATCAGATTTTTTCTTTTTAGTAGATGAGAATAGAAGAATTTCAGTACACAGAACAATGCAATAGAAGAAAGCAAAAAATACAGAGAGAGAGAGAGAGAGAGAAATAAGGATAGATGAACAACTTTGTTTTGCTTTTTAGTTTTTATTTTATTTTTAGGGTTTAACAGGGTAAAAGAGAAAGATAAAATAAAATATCTGGGTTGAAGGGCTATGGTCTGGGAACAGAGGGTGCAACACCAATTCGCAGTTTAATCATACCCTGCAGAATTAGTTTGCTAATTTCACAGCACCACTTCCAAAAGCTCTTTCATCCCCACAGCTTGCTGGGAGAGCTCACCTGCCTCCATGCAGAGCTGTTGTACTTCCACACAGCTGGATGTGGGAGGAGGTTCTGAGGCTGGTCTCTCATGTGCCCCCCGCAGCACCTGGGTTCACCTGCAGGTCTCTCTCCCAGTCACCTCCATCTCCCCCTCCTATACCTGTGCACCACGTTTCTTTCTCTTACCCATCAGAGAATAACCAGTTCGGGTGGCACCACCTCCACCCCTCTCAGCAACTTTATTTTGCAGATGCTTCTCCCACTCTTCATGGTCCCTATCTCTAAGATGTGTATGCTGCCCACCTGTCCCCAAATGGATCCCCTATTTCCAATGCCGAACAATGATGTGGCATAGTTTACCAGTTACCACACTGTTGCCAGTGGCATCATCATCAATAAAGTCACAGACAAGGGACTTCGGCTACTGACAGTGAGTGGAGTAGCAAGATGGTCCTGGCTGCATCTCCTTCTCCTCGTGGTACACAGGTGGTGATGGTGGTTGCACAACAGCTGGCTGAGCTGGAGCTTCCTTTACTGTTGGTTGTGGTGCCCTTGCCAAATCTTGCTGCTGGTAGAGCTGTGCAGTGGAGGGGGGTTTGATGCTGCTGTGTCCTACTGCCAGTGCCAGGGGTCTGTTATATGAAAATCATGGTGTCTGTCATCTGCTGCCTGCTCCCCTCTCCTCCTGACCATTCCCACTCATTTTAAAGTAAAAAAAAACCCATACAGTAGAAAGACAGAGTAAAAAATAGAGATGAAAAATAGCACAAATAAAAGTACTCAATATAAAGAAAACAACAGCTAAGGAACAACTTAACAAAGACTTTCAAACTGTGCAGTAAAAATAAGATAAACAAGCAAAAGAAAGCTGAAAAACGTGTGGGTTTTTTTTGGCTAGGTCTTACACCTCTGAGAAGAGAAGCTCTGTCCCCTTCCACTGACTAGCTCAGACTGTCCAAGAGGGGACTTAAACAGCATAGTAGCAGCAGCAGAATTTTTTTTTTTTTTTTTACCAACATTACTGATTTCTGATTTGGGAGAGAATTTCTAGAAGTGAGAAATGTATATATCATGCTTGGCAGTTGCATGAACTAAAGTGCTTGAAACACAGACTGTCCGAGAGGGTGACTTAAACAGCATAGTAGCATCAGCAGCAGCATCTTATTACCAGTATTACTTATTTCTGGTTTGGGAGAGAATTTCCACAATTGAGAAATTTATATATCATGCTTGGCAGTTGAATTGTGATGTAGACAGCCAATTCTGAGTGCTGTATCATTTTTTTGAATATAAAATGTATTACTGAATGTCTCTGCTGAAAATCTGATGCTTTAGGAGTGACCTCACTCACCACCACCCCCAGGTTTCAGCTGAAAGATGCAAGCCATGAGAAAAATGCTGACACAGCATGCGTATCACACACACTCAGCTTTTAGAGACAATGTGTTACATGTAAGGCTTTAATCAAGGATCCTGTTTGTCTGAGTTTATTACAGCCGTAGTTGCTATATCATATCCATTTTATGATGTTGAAGAGGAACCTAGGTTGTTACACAGGAGTGCAAGGTTGTAAATGCTCCTGTGAAGCCTGTGTGAGGGAGGATGCTGCATTGATCAAAAAGATGTCATTTGAAACATGAGTCATGCTGAAGATTGCAAAATTGATACTTTGAAAAGACTACTGTTTTTTTATTAGATATATTTTTATATATAATCTGACAGAGGAGGAGCTAGCTGACCTCACACAAAAATGGGTTGGCCAATGCAGTTGTTTAAGGAATACTCAGCTTTACTTACTCACATTTTTACCTAGACTCTGACCAGGAAAGATCGGTGAACACTTTTAAACAAGTACTTAGAAAGAGTGTCAAAACTAAGTACTGTAGTAGGAATTTGCACTGTTTAAACCTTGTTCTTTTAAAAGATTTGTATGTCTTGTGATATAACAGTTCTGTATTTTGTGATTTGACATATTTTAAACTATGTTAGTAAAATTCTTTTTATAACTTACTTGGTCTGTCTTTGACTTCTTTTTAGTTGTAAGGAAAGTATATGGTTAGTGCATATACTAAACATAATCTTGAATGGTGATACCAAACTGGAAAGAGAAGCGTTTTAAATCTGAGGTCTTTATTAAAGTTTTTAAGGGTTCAACTCTGTATACCTGGTTAGGTGTCCATAGGCAAAGATATCTGGCCCCCCCAAAGACAGATATATCTGAGCCTGTGCATTGGGTACACTAGCAAGAGGTTCACAGTTTGAATCCCTCCAAGAATTGAGACCAAAGGTTGATCTGAACTCACAAAACAGACAAGAGGGTAATCTTGTTCTGTTAAACTGTTCACAAGATTGTGCTTGGAGGTTGGCACTTTGGGAGTAGAGGGCCTGACCTGCTGAGTGGGTTTGTGATAGTATGCACTAAAGTGCTTGAACCAGCACTTGGCCTACTTTGTTTTTCTGGAACTTGTGCACTACTATTGTCCACTGAATTACAGGAAGGGCTGCCTGTGGCAGGGGGACAGTGAGACACACAGCACAGCATCATGCAGCAGCAGTAGTCGAGAACAATTTTAATGATAGTGTAAGGAATCTGCAGTTGCACAAGAAAAACAACACCAGAGTTGAAATCAGATTTTTTTCTTTTGAATGGATGAGAACAGAAGAATTTCAATAGACAGAATAAAGCAGTAGCAGAAATAAACACATACAGACAGATAGAAAAAAAATAAAGATGGATGAACCATTTTCAAATATTTTATTTATTTTTGTTTTCATTTTTAAGGTTAAGCAGCACAGTAGTAACAGAAATAAAGAAATGCAGAGAGAAATAAGGATACAGGAACAATTTGCTTTTGTTCTTTTCAAGTTTTTTAATTTTTTTTTTCATTTTTACAGTTTAACAGAGGGTGAAAGAGAAACATAAAAAAAATATATGTGTAGGAGATCTAGGTCCTGGGGACAGAGGGTGCTCCACCACTTCTCAGTTCAGACAAACCCTCCAGAATTTTTTGCTTATTTTGCAGCACCACCTCCAACAGCTCATTCATTCCCATAACTTGTCAGGAGAGCTCCCCTACCATCCTGCAGAGCTGTTGTACTTCCACACAGGTGAGTATGGGAGGAAGATCTGTGATGGTCTCTCAGGTGCCCCCTACAGCACCTGAGTTTGATTGCAGGTTCCTCTACCAGTCCCTTCCATCTCCCCCTCCTGCACTTCCATACCACGTTTCTTTCTCTTGACCAGCAGAGAACCAGAAGGGGTGGCACCACCTCCACCCCTTACCAACTTTATTTCTCAAATGCTCCTCCCTCTCCCATTTCCCACACCAAAGTTTCTTATGCCAAAGAATGGTGTGATATAATTTGCAGATGACCACAATGGTTTTAGTTGGGTCAATATCAAAAATGTTCCAGACAAATGACTTCAGCTGCTGCCAACAAGGAGAGGAGTAAGATGGTCCTGGCTGCATCTCCTCCTCCTTGTAGTGCACAGCTGGTGGTGATGATGGTAGTACAACAGCTGCTTGGGCTGGAACTTCCTTTGCTGTTGGTGGTTGTGATGCCCTTGCCTCATCTTGTTTCAGGGGTCTGCACTGTGGGAGAGGGGATTGATAGTGCTGCTGTCTTCTTCTACTGCCACTGCCTTGGACCAGGCCCTTTTGATGTGAAAAGCATGGCATTTCCTATCTGCTGCCTGCACCATCCTTTCCTCCTGACCAATCCCACTCATTTTAACCCCCCTATAAAAACACTGAGTGAAAACATTGAGCCAAAAATACACACTAAAAGAAATGAAAAATAGAACAAATAAAAGTGTTCATTATAAAGAGAATAACAGCTAAAGAATAACTAAACAAAGACTCAAACTGTACAGTAAAAACAAGATGAAGAACAAGCAAAAGAAAGCCAAAAAATTTTTTTTTTTTTTTGGCTAGGTTTTACTATGAAAGAGCAGATTTGTCCCCTTTCACTGACTAGCTCAGACAGCAAAGTGAAACTAAGGATAAGTCATTACATAGAACAGAAGCATGTGACCTACATGAGTTGGTTCCAAGTGACCTCAAGCACTTGTTTACCACAAGTAGCCTAGTTTTGAACAAACATCACCTAACTGTCTTAATGGTGAAGTTACCAGTGAAGTTATCGGTGAAGTTAATCGGTTAATTTACAAGCTGATGGAAAAAATTTGCTGAATGCTTTCCGGAGGCGAAGTCGGTAACTTCACTGGAACTTCACCTGTGAATTAAAACTTTCCAGCATTTCTAATTATGAATTATAAAACATGTGTTTTCACAAGTTACACATTCAGGGAAACCAAAGTGGCAAAGTAACACACATACACGTACACATGCACGCACGCACACACTCACACACACACACAAAATGAAAACTGGATCTTTGCCCCTTAAAGTTCACTTACACCTTAAGCTCACTCTGTAGCTGAAGCCATGATCTCCAAATTACAGAATACAATAATAACCCACCAGCAAGAAACATATGGCAATAGCAGGGCATTATGTCTTCAGCTCCTAAATAAGCATAAGTCACAGTTGTAGATAAACAAAGATTAAATGTTCATGCAAATGTGCTTAGTAATATAGCTCTGAGTGAATAGATTGTAGAGCAATTTAGTTCTACTGATGCAAGAATGAATTTTTTTTTTTGCTGGTGGCTAGAACTTTTACCTCATAAAGGTGATAGGAAATAGTTTATAGTGTATGGTGAGGGCTTGTTCTGAATGGAAATCCAACCAAGCTGAAATTTTGTTGTACCACAGTTTAAAGGTCATAGAACATAGTAATACCCTACTGTGGTTCAACAACATTTCAGTTCTTTTTAAAAGCACACGAGCCACAGAAATGGCAGGACCAATCTGATAAATACTTGTGATGGTGGCACAATCACCGAAACACAAGATATTTATAATTACTAACAGAATAAAAGATGGATCCTTATATTCACAGTTCTCTTACTTAGGGAGAAGTACAGCCACCATGTTTTTTTCTGAAAATCCCTCCCAAAGACCATTGACAACCAATGAATGCCTGCACTATTGACATAGGAATGATAAGCTACACTGGTGGTGAGGTGAACTAAAGCACAGAGCAAGTTGATTGTAGGGAGGACTGATTGGAGACAGCCAGACACTATGCTCTCTCAACTTTGTGGACAAAATTTGGGAAGCAGGGGAGTAGAGCTTTTGTTTTAGTTTGAAAAGGTATGCTAGCATTGCTTTAGTCTGCTCCCTTTCCAGTTCATCTTTCTGTATCTGCCTGTTGGTGCCATTTTTTCTGCTGTGTGTTGTTTCGTTACAGTCACTGGGCTTGGCATTGGCCCTCTACTTATCTACTCTGTGAGACACCCTGTCATTTCTCAGCCATGGAGGAGCAAGGATTGAGGAGTGTGGAGTGAGAAAAAGTCATTGGAGCTCTCGGAACATTGTGGCAGTTTTCAGCAGGGAGAGTGGCAACGAAGAGGGAGCATGCCACAGCCAGTCAGATTGGTGGAAGCAGCAGAAGAGCTGGTGTCTAGATTATGCAGTGGATCCTGACTTCAGAGATTCTAGAGTAGCTGTGAAGGCTGTGATTTTCAATTTTTAGCTATACCAGCAGCAGCTTTTATTAAGTTACATCTGCACTGACTTTTTTCATTTAAAAAAAGGGTTTTCACTAAAGTTTATTATCCTTCCTTCCAGAAAGCACAAAACTTTGTAAACCTGAAAAGTTTACATGGTCAGATGGTTTTAAAAAGGCTGTAATCATCCTGTGATGTTATATATATTTTTATGAGTGTTTTACTCATTTTCATGTTCTCCTGTGCAAGCAATTTTATTCCTAGAAATATGGGAGTACATTAGTAATTTCAGGCATTCACTTGGCTAGCCATAAATAAAGGGTTAGGCCTCCCTTTTTTCCTTTTTGAGGTTTGCTTACATTCTATTATTTCTAAATAGTTTTTAATTATTTTTTTAAATTGTTTGATTTTAAAATTCCTGCCATATGCAAATTAGAGGGGTGGTATTGTAGTATAGCATGGTATAAAGAGCTGAATGCACATGCCCCTCATGTAGAAGACTCCCAGTCCACAGTTTACTGTGTAATGTGCAGCATGCAGTTCACCTAAATCGAGCCAAGTGTTATATTGTCCTGTTTAGTTGCTTTTAGTATTTATTTAAATGTGCATGGATAAATATTTTTTATTTGCCTGGTAGATCTTAGTTATACAGTTGGCTTATAACTTTGTGCCTTATTCTCTCACAGCCTCCAGTGTTTTTGTGGGACTGTATTGCAGCAAAAGTGGTCCGTTTGAAAAAAGCTTGGTGAACTGGATTTATAGAACGCTGCTTTTCCCCCTATTTTGTCTTAAAATTGTGGGTCAGTGGACACCACTTCATTCTGGAGAAGGAGAGTGTGTGGGCGAGAGTAAAATAAAAGTAGGAGTGAAGTAGGAGTGAAGTAGAAGCTGTTCCAGACCTAAGGAGTACAAGGGGAAACAGGCGGTCACAGCCATATTCAAGACAATCAAGATCACTGATTAAAAGTAAGCATTAATGTCCTATGTTTTTTTGTTTAGAGCTTGCTATACAAGTTAAATTGTGAGATTTAGTAAAAGAGTTATAGCTTAAAGTATTATCTAGAGTTCCTAGGACTGGAGTTTAGATGGCTGCAAAATATTTTAGCCTATAACAATAGCAATTAGAAGTAATTAGTTTTAATTGTTGATAATGAATAGCTGTCAGTTACTAAATTAGTAGTTGTATCCACTGTTAATGACAGGCATGTTTTAGGTATTGTATGACTGGTGTAGTGTCTTACAACTAGTGTTTCATATTCTGTGTTCTGTATCCAGATTTTTTCTGTTTGATTCTAGTGATTCTGTTACAAAACCATGCAAGCCAGGCATCTTGAAACTCAGCTCACAGTGAGCACTTTTTTGGACTTTTCCGGACTTTTCTTATTTATTCTGAAGACACTGATAAGGAGTGGGCCTGGACTAAAGAAAGCTTAAACGCTCTGTATGAAGAGAAGAGAACTGTGCCCTGTTAGAGAGCCATTTTTCCATATCTGACACTTTAATTTGAAGAAGCATTTGTCTGAAGAGCAGACTACAGAACGGTGTGCAAAGAGAAAATGACTATTTATAGGACTTATAGGACTTAAAATACTATTTCTAAAGCTATCTGTGGCTATTTGTGTAAATTGTGGTAATACTAGATTACTGATCTTTGTGAGGTTTTCTACAAAAGGCTTTTATTCAAAATGCAAAAAAAGATGATCAGATCACATACCAAGAAACACCTTAAAAAGGGGAATAATAAAGAAAATAATGTAGAAGGAGGAAGGAGGAGAGGGGAAAATAAAAAAATTGCCCAATATCTCCACATATCAGCTAGCCATATAGAGCTGAGGGGCAATAAAAGGGTAATAAAAAACATTTGCCTCACAACTTACTTCCTCCCCAGTAGTGGGGGGGCCCCTTACCAATCGGCAGGTCTGGGGAGAGGGGGGGGCATCACTGGCAGGTGGGGGGAGGGCTAAGCAGGGAGAAGAGGTACTGGAAGTGGAAATCACAGCAGAGAGAGTGAGGGAAGCCCTCAGCTCCCTTAAGACGGAGAAAGCACTGGGGCCGGATAAATTACATCCTAGAGTGCTGAAGGAACTTGCAGATGTCCTGGCGAAACCCCTGGCAGAGCTTTTCACCATCTCTCTGAGGACAGGGTGGGTGCCCCAAGACTGGAAGGTGGCGCATGTAGTGCCTATCCACAAGGGGATCAAGGGAGGTGGTAGGAACTACAGGCCTGTCAGCCTGACATCAGTGGTGGGCAAGGTGATGGAGGGCATTGTCAAGGAGAGGCTAGGGGGGGACCTGGATAAGTCAGGGTGCCTGGACGATAGACAGCATGGATTCATCCCAGGGAAATCATGTCAGACAAACCTGGTGGAGTTCTATGACTGGGTGACAAGTGCCTTGGACCTGGGTAGACCAGTGGATGTCCTCTTTCTAGACTTCAGCAAGGCATTTGACTCTGTTCCTCACATGGGCCTGTTGGATAAACTAGGAGAAATGGGGTGGAAACCAGATGATCAGATGGATAGGCAATTGGCTTCAGGACCGGACCCAGAGGGTCGCAGTTGGTGGGATAGTCTCATCCCCAAGGAGGGTCATTAGTGGGGTCCCACAGGGATCAGTCCTTGGGCCCCTTCTGTTCAACACCTACGTACCTGACATAAGGACAGGAATCAGGAGTGAGATGAGTCTCTTTGCAGATGACTCGAAACTGGGGGCGGTGGTGGATGGGGAGGAGGGGAGGGTGGCCCTGCAGGGGGACCTGGAGAATCTGGAAAGATGGTCTAGAAAGTGGAAGCTGAGGTTTAATGCAGGGAAATGCAAGGTACTCCACCTGGGGGCCAGAAACCCAGGCCAAGTGTACACCCTGGGAGGGGAATACTACAAGTCTCAATGGCTGAGAGGGACCTGGGGGTGGTGGTGGATGTCAAGATGAACAACTCTGAGACTTGTAGGAGGCAGCAGCCAAGGCCAACAGGATGCTGGGATGCATCACTGGGGATCACCTCCAGAAGGAGGAAGTGATACTCCTCTGTATAACTGCTTGGTGAGGCACACCTGGAGTACTGCATGCAGTTTGGAGGCCGCACTTAAAGAGGGACATTAACCTCCTGGAGAGGTCCAGAGGAGGGCAACAAAATGATTTGGGGCTTGGGGACAGGACCTATGAGGAGAGGCTCGAAGAGCTAAATATGTACACTTTGGAAGAGAGAAGGGACCGGGGGGACATGATAGAGGTCTTCAGGTACATGAAGAGGGTAAATAGGGGAGGAACAGTGAGGGTGCTTCGAAGGAAGGAGGAGGGGCCACTAGAGGGCATGGGTGGAAGCTGGAGGGGGGAAGATTCAGGGGAGAAAGGAGGAGGTGCTACTTCACTGAAAGGGTGGTAGAGCCATGGAATGCACTACCTAGGGGGCTGGTGGAGGCAGAGACAGTGGAGGGGTTCAAGAGGGGGTGGGACAGGTACAGGGGAAGGGTTCAGGAAGCAAAATCCAATGCAGCAAGAATATCCGGAACTGGGAAGGGAGAAGCCAGAAAGGTGAGGGGGACAGCAAGGTCAGCACCCAGGGTGGGGGCTGACCAAACGAGCAGACACGAAAGACCATTAGGCCTATTCTGCTGGCATTTTAGTATGTTAGTATGTTAGTGACCCAATCTATAGGGCCACAATACCCTGTACATCCACTCCTAAAGAGAATTAGGAGTTTAGAAGAAGTGATTGAAGGGCAGGAGATGCAAGTAGAGACAGTGGGGAGGGCAACAAACACTATGAAGCTACATGAGACAGCTGTCTCTAATGTTACTATGAATACAATAAATATTACAGGCCCTGAACAACACCTGTCTGCTCTTGATGAATCTGTACATCATATTGAGACTGATAGGAACCACTCAGATATCCATCCGGATGGCTCCCCAGGGACAAATAATAATGAGATGATAGAAATTGTAACTACTCTTGTTAGGCCAGTTCCAGAAAGCAGAGTAATTCCCAAGAGAATTAACTTTCCAGAAATACAACCAACAAAGAATGGTTCCTTTCTTAATGAATTTGCTTCATTTTTAACACCCTTCATACAGAATCAAACTTCTGAGACAAAAGCTCCAAGTGTAGACATTTTGTCTTGTAGTGATAGAGTAGCTGAGCTGGGTTCATCCAAGGTGAATCAAAGGGAGGGTGAGGTAAGATGTAAAGGCTTGATTAGCTGGGAAATTGAAAATTTGACATCAAAAATAAATGAATTAAGGAAGGAAATTTGTTTTGGGAACACCCAGCTCCTGGAATTGGTTTCATTAGTTTGAGCTTTTATGGATTTCTATGTGTCCAAAAAGGAAAACATTCTTTTTAATAGGCAAGGTTCTGAGTTGAAGGCTACATCAGAGAATCTGTTATCAGAGACAAATATTGAAAATGAACTACCTCAATCAGTGAACTCTAAGGAGGACACTGATAGACAGGATAAGACAAGAAATCAAGTAGGAAGAAGTATTAAAGAAATTACAGGTTCAGACCAGTATCCAATAAAGAAAAGGAAGAAATAAATGTATTGATAAAGGAACTTAAGGATAGGAAAAGACAAATAAAGGAAGTGGAAACAGTTAACAAAAAGGAAAATAAACCTAAAAACAAACAAAAAAAGAAAGATAAGGAAAATCAAGTTAAAAGTATAGCTGTAGTAGAGAATGAGGTAACTAAGGAGGATCTAAAGGAGACTAGGAAAACTACTACTAGGTCATAGTGCCATACAGATTTTGAAGGGGGGTGTCACCCACATCTCAGACTCTGTGTTGCACATCTCTATGCCACCCTGAAAGGTCATACTTCTGTAGAATTTGCATTGTCCATCTCTGTGTCTGAACTACTACTAAGTCATAGCACTATACAGATTTTGAAAGGGGGCATCATGTCTCAGACTCTGTGTTGCCCATCTGTGTGACTGAACTACTACTAGGTCATAGTGCCTCACATATATTGAGGGGGGTGTCACATCTCAGACTCTGTGTTGCCCATGTCTGTGACTGAACTAGTACTAGGTCATATAGTGTCACACATAGTTTAATAGGGGGATGTCATGTCTAAGACTCTGTATTGCCCATCTCTGTGATTGAATTACTACTAGGTCATAGAGTGCCTCATGTATTTTTAGGGGGGGGTGTCACCTCTCAGAATCTGTGCTACCCATCTCTGCATCTGAACTAATACTACTAATAAAGTAATTAATTTGGACCCCAAAACATGGATTCAGAATCAGAGTCAGTTATGGAAACGGAACATGTGGACAACACCAGCAGTATGGCTGAAATTGGTACACTTAATAAAAGCATTTACCAAAAACAAATTCAGAAAAAAAGGGAAAATTCACTACTGCAGATATAATTAATACAACTGATAACAATGAAGCAACACAACCAGAAAAAGATAAAGCAACACAACCAGAAGAGGAAAAGAATGTTGGTGAATCAACTGATCAAGGTACTGCAGCACTGTCAGCATTGCCAGACAAATCAGATAAAAGTAAAACACAAAAACAGGTAGCCAAAACAGTTAGACCTGGAAAGTCAATGAATAAGGAAAAGGCTAAATCTAGTACAACTTAACATGGCAATCCACGAAATGCCAATGGTGCAAATCAGGCTCCTTCATTAGAAGGCTATGCCTCTGATGAAGAAGAGGTTGTAAATGTAGAAGAACAAGATCACAATGTATCATAGATATGCTCTTCCAAAGGTGATGAATCAGAATGTGATATCAGTGAAGTAGAGGATGCCACCTGAGTTCCCCCACCCAAAAAGAAATAACACATACAACATGCACCACCACTATCCACAGCCAGTAGTGGAAAAAATCAATGGTCATGGTAGCTCTTCTGGAGACAGCCACACTGTGCATGAATCAGGATCAGAAACAACTGCCACCAAAATGGCTACAGTTCCTGGCATGATGACAAAACATTCCACCTCAGTTGTGTGGAGCTATTTTAATATAAGCCCCAAAAACAAATGTTTTGCTGTCTGCAACTTTTGTCATCAGGAAATTAGAAGGGTGAAAGTGAGGGGTCAGTTTGGGACAGCATCACTAAAAAAGCGTTTGCAAAGAGCACAACCAACCATTCACATGGGCAGCAGTCCTAAGCAAGGGAAAAATATCTGTGATGAAAATAATCCTACAGACAATAGTGACGGTGAAGTGACTGAGAGACAGGGCAGGAGAAAATTCTTCAACTTCACTGACTAAAGTATTTGGACAAGCTACAGCTTTGCCACTGCAATCCCATGGTTTTTGCCACCCCCCCCCCCATGCACAAACTAAACAGCAGATCATTACTGTGATGCTTGAACAAAAATCTGCCTACAGTAGATCATATCAAGTCATATTAAAAATTAATCAGTTAATATCTGAATTTACTGCCAATGAGTTGCAACTATTTTCTGTGGTGGAGAATCATGATTTTAGAGCTCTTTTTAAAATATTTTACTTCACGTTACAACATACCAAGATATAAATATTTTGTGACTGTGGCTGTTCCCAAAACAAGATGTTCCAATAAGATGGAACCATACGTTTAACATGTGTGAGAGACTTCTCAAACAAAAGAAGGCAGTCCATGAATTTACCATGAAGCATAATGTAGCAGATGGTGTTGTGCTGAATTCATTCCAGTAGGGCCTCATGGAGCAATTTACATTGCTCTTGGCTCCCTTCGAGGAAGCAACTCAACAGATTAGCAAAGAGAATGCTACTGTAAACCAGGTTATTCCCATCATGAATTTGTTGAACAAGGATCTCAAGAGGCTGCATAGTGGTTTTGAGCAAAAAGGAGACAAATCTGCTGTATCCCTTAACAGCAATTCCAAAATTTGTAGATGACTTCACAATATCAAAACAGACAAAAACTTCAGTTGACATTGCAGCAGCTGCCTCCTTCAGATCTTGGTGAATTATCTCAAATACTAAAAAAACATGCTATCAGCAATTGCACAGCAAAAGGACTCAACTGTATTTTACAACACAAGAGAATCATGTGATGTGGATTCTGCATCTGATTATGCAACATCATCTATTGGTGGAGACAGCAATTTTTTTCACTTAGTGCCACCATGTACTCCTTCATAAACATTGGGTAGTCAGGCACAAAGTCCTCTTTCATGGCCCTTGAAAAAGGCATGTCATTCTGAAATGCACACAGATGACGCTCAGACTTTTTGGTCAAAAATAATGGAAAATGATCATTCAGATGTGTCTGTCATGGAGCTGCCTTCTTTGTTTTTGTCTGATCTTGTAGATGCCTATCTACGAGAACCACTCAATATTACTGATGACCATTTTGAGTACTGACTGGAAAAAAAAAACATCTGGCCTGCACTATCTACCTTTCCTATTAGAGGACAAATAACCCCCCCTTTTTCTGTACCTTGTAGGTCCTGTTGCTCTTGATTAATCGTTATGTGTTGGTCTCCCTTACAATCCTGCCAAGTTTCATTTTTGTTCATTCTTCCATTTTTTCGCAATTAAACTCATGATTTCAGTATGCCAGCATTTGTTTTGACTGCTAATATTGGTCTGCATACTCCGCCCACATGACTCCTACCTCCCGACATCAAACACGTTGACATCACAGTAGCGAGTCATCAGCTGCCCAAAGAATGCTGTTGCTGCACGGTCCTGCAAGTCGGTCTTTGATGTCAGTCCCTGTGTGGGATTGCAAATGTGAGCTCAAGCAGTTTTGGGCTTAATAATGACAGAAATACTATTGTAGCTATGTGTGGGAAAAAAAAACGATTATGGAGCCCCTCCCCCAGCATCGACAGTAGTATGCTTTGCAGTATTGCCTCAACCTGTCATTTTCATGCAATAATCTCCAATGTGTTTCAGAATGTGCTGTGTCAATAAATGAATTGAAAACAGTATTTATTGTGTTTTTCTTTTTTTGTGTTATTCTTCACTACCATAAATGTGGCTTGACATGTTCTTACAGTCTTATTTACGTAACATTGGTTTATGCAAGCTTCCTATTGGTTGTCAGTGATGGAATGTTTACTGTATCACTTGTCTTGGAGGGAAAATGAAGACAAAATAAGTTGAAGGAGGGAAAATGCCATTTGCGGTCCGACTGATGACAGCTAAGTTCAATAGTGAACTATCAGTTTTCTATTACAGTTATAAATTAATGTTTTGTGTGCTCATTATTAATTATTCTGACCTTGCCATACTGTGTTGATTTTGGATGCAAGAATAAAAGTGTCTGTGGCTGTGGGACACATTTTTTCAAGTTCCCCGATGACACAGTTACGCATAAGGCATGGATTCATTTTTGTAATCATCAAAATTTTATGCCCTCTAAGTACAGCTGCGTTTGCTCAACACATTTTGAACGTTCCGCATATGAGCATGACCCACTCAAGTTTGAGGCTCTCGGATGGACTGGAACGAAGCCCAAGTTGAAACCTGATGCTGTACCCAGTATTTTCAACACTACATCAACATTAGTGGTAACATCTTCTCCAAAGAAAAGATCAGCATATTTGAAGCGGCAAAGACATGAGGTGATTTCTTTTACTATTATATATATAATAATTTTTTCATTTGGTTTTGTTATTTCTTATGCATTCTACTTTGTGTCATGGCATCACAACTTCTGTTTCTGTGGCGTGTTGTTGTGGGATGACAGTGACAGTTTGTGTAATCATGCCGTGTCTCTTCTCATGGTGTCTTAAGTGTACTCATTATGTAGGATAGCTGGCGCACATCCACAGCTGTTATTAACAGTTACAAGTAAGGGTATGAGTTTCAAGCAATCTAAACATATTTATCTGCCACAATAAGTGAATTCATCCTGTATAGCCTAAGTCTTACACCTAGGCTTCACCTTAATCCCATAGGAAAGGAAGTCCTAAAATAGGGGATGGCACACTATATTCAATCAAGGTGTGGTTTAAACTTGTGAGGGGGGAAACAGGGTGGCTGACCATATCGCCTTACCTGTTGTGGACAGGCCTGGCCTTCAGATCGTGGAGGAGGGGTCCGGCAAAAGTCTTTGAAAGGATAGTACTGTAGATGAGAAAGGAGGGTGGATGTATATGAAATACAGGGGGGCTTGCATGGTAAAGGGGGTAGGGACAAGGGTTGGGGGTGGTGTTGGTAAATGCCAGGAGCATGGGTAATGATGGCACAGTTCCAGGCCATGCGAATGGAAGGAAGGGTAGATGAGGTGTTGGTCACAGAAACCTGTGCTAACCCAAGACATGGTTGGGGTGTTACAGTGAGTAGATACACGGTGCTTAGGAAGGATACAAAGGAAGGTAGTGGGTGATGAGTGGCTGTGTGCATTACACAGAACATAGAGATTATTATAGTGGAGAAAGCAGAGGAAAATGTGGAGACCTTGAAGGTGACCGTGCAAACCCCATGTATGAGGAAAGATCAAGATGGGAGTGGTTTATAGTCTGTCAGGGATGGCTGAGGTTGTGGAGTACTGTTTGCTGGATAGCATTAAGTGACACTGTGGACAAAAGGGGGAGGTATTGGTGTTGATGGGGATCAAACTATGCCAGCTACTGAGTGGGGAACCATGAATTCCATGGTGGCAAAGGGGCAGAGGTTGCTAGATGATTTCCAGGCTGTGATCCTCAGTCAGCAGGTGTGTCAGTGTACAAGGGATGTTAATGGACTGGGCATTGTTCTGGCTGATGGTGATCTTGTAGAGGATGTGGCGGTGTATGATCCCCTGGCAGGGAGCGTCCATGATATTGTCTGGTTGAGGGTATGTTTTTAGTGGGTAGGGGGATAGGAACAGGACAATGGCCATTGATTTAAGTTGGGCGGATTTTAGGGGCATGGGAGAGATTCTCAAGGAGCACTTGATGGGGATTACACATAGGATGGATGTAGAAGGGAGATGGGAGTTCATAAAACGTGGACTTTAGGAGTCCACCATGACCTGTTCAAAAGTGAAATGTACAATGGCCCTGTTAGACCATACCTTGAGTACTGTGTGAAGTAGTGTGGGCTGCACCTGAGGAGGGACATCCAGATCATAGAAAGGGTTGAGAGGAGGGCAACATACATGATCTGGGTGCTGGAGGATTTCTTATATGAGGAGAGACTAGAGTAGTTTGGCCTATTGTCACTGGAGGAGAGGATGGACCGGGGGACATGACTGAGGTGTTCAAGTACCACAAGGGAATAAATAGGGTAAATCAGGAATTGATCTTTAGGCCAAAGGAGGGTGGAAAGGAGGAGGAGGAAGCTTTTGAGTGACATAGTTGTGGAATCATGGAATGCACTGCCTGGTGATTTTGCTCTGGTTTGTAGGGGGTGTGGTTCAACACAGGGTGGGACAGGTACAGAATGGCGATGAATCAGAGGATGGCTTGCCCCTAGGTTTTTTGGAATGGAATGGAGGTCAGAAGACACATTGATGCATTACTGGTTCATGGCCTCAGTACACACCCATGGTTCTGAGGGTCCAGCGCACTGTAGAGAGCATGATGCGTAATCTGCTGGCAAATAATAGGTTACTATGTTACTATGTGTAAAATAAGTCAAGGGTGCATGAGTAGAAACATGATATACAAAGAACCATGACTTTTATGTCAACATACCAGGATACACACTATACAGGAGGTAAAGGGAAGTGAAAAGTGGGGGAGGAACACCTCTGTAGGAAAGGGAATGGAGCAAAGTAACAGAAATTAAGGGTCATCAGGCAGTAGAGGAGGCACTGTGGGTCACACTGGAGACAGGAATTATCTCCACAATTCACAGGGGGGTTGTATACAGAGCCCCATCTCAGGGATAGGCAATGGACAATGAAATGATAGAATGCATTTTTGGAATGGCAGAGAAATTGGAGATATTGCTGATGGTGGACCTGAATATGCCATATGTTAAGTGGAGCACTTTTGGTGCAGCCACATCCCTGATTAGGGCCATTCTTGCTGCCCTACAGGGTGCAGACCTCAGACAGCTGCTGTTTCAACCTGCTCAGGAGGGAGCAATGTTAGACCTGGTACTCTAAAATGTGTACGGAGACAGGATCTGACATAGAGAAGTGGGTTCATGATACACTATGCTGTACAGTAAAGTCCCACAAAAGTGAAGGTACTGCATTTCAAGAGTGCTGATTTTCTCAAAATGGGACAGTGCCTCATAACCCCAGTAGCAAACAGTTAAGAAATAGGGTGCAACAAGACTTTTCTTGTGAAGCTGTTATGCAATCGCCCTACTGACATTGAACCCTCAAGACAATAAAGTCCAAGAGGGAAGCATATTTCAGAGAAAGGGATGTGCAAGAACAAGGGGGCACATTCTGAAGATAGAGGGGAGAAGGCTCGTAGGCAATGTGAGGAAGTATTTTTTCTCTGAGAGGGTTGTGGATGCATGGAACAGTCTTCTTGAGTATGTGGTGGATTCAAACACAGTTGTGGAATTCAGTAGTGCATGGAAACATATAAGGCAATTGTAGTTGGAGGAGGATAGGAGGAAGTGGGATGTTGGTTAATTTTGATTTGCAGCTTGCCCATTAGGTCGTGAAATTAGTACACTAAGTTGGACAAGCGGTCCTTATGTGACATCAAATTATTTTTCTACATTTCTGTATGTTTCACTGATGTACATGCTGGCTTCATGGGTATGGCTTTGTATCAATGTGCAACAAGAGGTGTTGCGACTGCACTTACTGTCCTTGCTCCAGGCACTTTGTTAGCCATTTGCAGTACTTACTCCACCAAACCCATACACTCACTCAACATACCACTGCAACATTACCCTTACCTTCACCACTCCATGAACCCTGTGCCAAGCCCCTTACACTTCAATACCAACAACACCACGTACTCAGAATACTACCACCTCCTAATCAACCTTTCATCTCCCACCCATGTGTTCCTTATCTGTAGCCCTCCGTCTCATTCTGCACAACCCATTTGTGTCATCTAGTGTTTAGCAGATCTTGGTGTGATGTTTGAACTGACCATCCTTAGCCTCAAGGCCACCTGACATGTCACTGGTAAAGATATTGAAGAATACTGCCCCTAGTACTTACACATCAGATACCACGCTTGTGTATTGCATGTCTTCTGACTGTATACCATTTACCACCACTCTTGTTTTCGTTCCACCCAGCCGTTAGCCACTGCCTCAGTACCCTTTGATGTATGCCATCATGTCCCATTGGCTTGTCCACCATGAGCTTAAAGAGCTGTTGTGGAACCCTGTATTGGATGAAGGGACAAGTGCACACCTCCCTCCACCCTGTGTACATAATGCAGAGCTGTGGGCCCTGCCCTAACTTCTCCACAGTAAATACTGTGCTGAAGTATCTGTTTTGGACTGAAGCTTTTCCTTTCATCACTTCTACACACTCTCCCTTATTCCCTTTTATCGTTGCAATACCCCTTTTGACTTTCTTGTTTCAGTAATGTATATAAAAAAAGTCTTGTCCCCTTCTTTTACTGTTCCTGCTAATGTTTCCTTGTTTTCTTCCTTTGCCTGCCTTACTGCCTTCCCTGCTGGCCTTTTGGAACTTTCTGATATATTTGTCCCACTGCATTCCATTAACACTTCAAAGTTGAGCGATGCCATACTGATGTAGAGGCTGGTGTACCATTTATAGGCCAATAAAATTACCAGCTTTTGTCTGCGGATAAAGTGTCACAGAGCAACATACAATTGAAATAGCTGAGTGCGATGGTTTGTATGTCATCCACTGTTTCTCATATTATTACAATGTACCACAACACCATTGAGATATTGTGGTACACTGTGGAATGATATGATAATTTATGTCTCTGTTACATATGTTGCACAGTCAGTCATTGTACCCAATTTTACATCCCTTTTCTGCCTTTTATTTAATAGTTTATTGAATCTGTGCTTTTAAAAATCTAAATGTTGGATACCCACGAGGAAGGTCCAAGTACTTCTGCACCACCTTCAGCAGTTCATACACTATGTGTCACACAGAACTCTGATGTGGACAATGCCCACATTGGTGTTGACGTCTCAGTATCTGCAATGGACACCATGGAACTGTACACTGATGAAAATCGGGCACAGTACAATGAAGACGCAGATGGTGTAAAACAGTGTCATGGTGTCTGACCAGTGGAACATTTCATACATTTTAAATGACAGCTCTGTTGTGCTGTGTGACAGCAGCATATTGACAAGTAATCATGATATGTCCACTACCACTGTGGTTCCAACACCAGTTTGTGAAGTCAATAAAAGTGCAAAATCCATGAAAAGTGTCAAGACACAGACGGATAAAACATTACAGCATACAAGGAGAATGCGGACATCATTGTCACTTATTGCAAAGAAACAGATTTGCACCATGGTGTCAGTGGGAACACAATGTGACATTCAACAGGTCATGGAACAAGACACTGCAAAAAAAAATTATGGCACTGATGTTGATCACGAATATTCAACCAGTGACACGGACTCATCATTGGATATCGAGTCAAGCAACAATGATGATAACTATGATCCCAGCATGTGCATAAAGCACAACAGAAGGAAACCTAGCCTAGACACAGATAAATCAGCTCCACTTCGAAGCAACACCACACCTTCAGATGACAAGTACTTCTTGGTGTCGGTAACATGCCTGCAATTGCTTTTCCAGACATGTTATATATGTAGAGCTGTAACAAGCACCGTCATCAAACAAATGGTTGGCACGATGATCGATGCTGTGTCCACCTGTGCCCATGGTCATATGCGAACATGGAAGAGTCAGCAGATGCATGTAGGAATGCCTATGGGAAACCTCGTGTGTTGTTCATCTGTGTTCACTTCTGGAATACCACCAAGTAAAGCCCTTCAGCTGTTCAGTCAAATGCACATGTCAGAACTTTAACTAGTCACCTACCACAAGGTTCAAAAAAGTTACATAGTGCCTGCAATACAAAATGTCTGGTATCGACATCAGGAGCATATTATTCAGGACATTGGAGAAAAGCCATTGATTCTGGGGGGAGATGCACGCTGTGATTCTCCCGGACATTCAGCCAAGTATGGCCTATACACATTGATGGATGTACAAACAAAAACGGTAGTAATAATAATAATAATAACTTTATTTTTAAAACGCCTTTCAAAATATCAAGGCGCTTTACATGTCAAAATGCACAATATAAATTATCACATAAAACATAAATACAATAAATACATAGCAACATCACATATTAAAAATGAACAATAAAATCATCCATACAATCCAAAAAATAATATTAATACTCAAATATCAGTTAATCATCCAAGAAGGCCCTCCGACACAGGTAGGTTTTCAAATTTTTCTTAAATACCTCCAGGGAGGTGCACCCCCTTAACTGGTGAGGTAGAGAATTCTGAAGAGTGGGAGCTGCATAAGAGAAAGCTCTGCTACCAGAAGATTTTAAACTCACTCTTGGAATCTCTAACAACCCCTCGTCAACCGAGAGTAGCGATCTGCCAGGGCAGTAAGGCACCAGAATTTCTTTCAGATAGGTCGGACCCTGATCCTGAAGGGCTTTAAAAGTCAGTAAAATTACTTTAAAGGTGATCCACCATCGTATGGGAAGCCAGTGCAGTTTTCGCAGTACCAGGGTAATATGACTGGATCTCCTTGTCCCAGTCAACTGCCTGGCTGCAGCGTTCTGCACCAGCTGAAGGCGATGGATTTCAACCCCAGAAAGCCCAAAGTAAAGGGCATTGCAGTAGTCCAGCCTCGAGGAGACAAAGGCGTGGACCAACACTGGCAAAGAATCAGATGGAACAAGGTGACACACCCTGGCAATATTCCTGAGATGATAAAAGGAAGTCCTGACAAAGGCCGACACTTGAGATTGAAAGGTCAGCCTGTCGTCTAGGACAATCCCCAGGTTGCCCACTCATTAAGAGGTCAGAAGTGACACGCCTTCAAGAAAAATTCCAGAGGGCAAGCCATCATTCGGCCTCATTATCTGACCACTAGGGTCCACCACCAATACCTCTGTCTTCTATGAGTTCAACTTCAACCAACCAGAATCCATTCACCCTCGGATTTCTTCCAGACAGTTATTAAACACCGAGAGAGCTCCATCCTGGTCAGGGGCAAAAGACAGGTATAGCTGGGTATCATCTGCGTAGCAGCGAAACCTCAGTCCATACCATCTTATAATGTCTCCGAGGGACAGCATATACACTGTGAATAACATGGGTGACAACACTGAGCCCTGAGGCACCCCACACAACAAAGAAGTTGGGGCAGAGGGATGAACCCCTGACACAACTCTCTGTGATCTCCCGGTAAGGAATGAAGTGAACCATTTTAAAACAGTTCCTGAAATTCCACATATTTGCCTCAGGCATGCTAACAACACCAGGTGATCCACAGTGTCAAAGGCTGAAAAGAGATCAAGAAGAACTAGAATAGATCATCTCTTCTGATCCCTCGCCCTCAGAAGATCATTAAGCACCCGAACCAGCGCAGTCTCGGTGCTGTGTCTTTTACGAAAACCAGACTGGAAGGATTCATAGATATTATGGATGGTTAAATGGTCTTCCAATTGGGCTGCCACTACCTTCTCAATAACCTTCCTCAAAAAGGGAAGGTTAGAGATAGGTCTGTAGTTTGAAAAACAGTCTGGGTCCAAAGTAGCTTTCTTCAGTAGAGGTGTAACCACTGTTTCTTTCAGGGAGTTAGGAAACTCACCTGACTCTAAGGAACACCAGACTATCTGCACCATAACTGGGCCAATGATCTCAAGACAACCCAAAATTAGGGGGGTTGGTCCAGGGTCTAAACTACAGCTCATAGGCTGCACACTATGGATGATCCTCATAATATCCATGACCTCCGGTTGGCAAAAGGAATTCCAAGAGAAACTAGGCATTGTGAACTCGCACTGTTCCACAACATCACCCTTACAGATTGCTGGACGCAAGCCCACCCTGATGTCGTCCACCTTATTTGCAAAGAACCGAGCAAGCTCCTCGCACTCCATTTGCGAAAAAGCTTTCCAGGCTTGTAGACAGGCTGGGTTACATAGTCTGTCCACAGTCTGAAACAGCTGAGCCGGTCGATTCTGTGCAACTGCAATCTCCCTGGACAGGAATTCTGCCTTCTTATGGGCGATTGCAGATTGATAGATAGAATAATGTTCCATCAATCAAAGGTGGTCGGCATCAAGGGCGGACTTGTGCCAGCACCGCTCTAACCTTCGCCTCTGTCTCCACAACTCTCTCAGTGTCCCATCAAACCAAGGGGACCTGGGGCGAAGGGATAAGGGGTGCTCACTAACAGGAGCAATAAAATCCAGGGCCACCGTAATGGCCGTATTATAAGCTGACACCAGTTCCTCTGGAATACTGCTAGCCAACATGGGGGATGAGAGATCAAGGACTGCAGCAAGGCCCTGAGAAGTGATATTTTGTAATGGGCGGTACCTGACCATCTCCACAGGGGAAGGCCTTCTAAGGGGGGGTGCAAAAATTGAACCTCACAGAGTGGTGGTCAGACCAGATGACTGGTTCCACCCCCACATCAGATGAATCAATCCCTAAGAGGAAGACTAAATCCAGAGGGTGCCCAGATCTATGTGTAGCAGTGGAAACTACCTGTGTAAGGCCCAAAGAAGACATAAGTTGGAGGAAGTAGTTACCAAATTGTGAGAGTTCATCATCGATCCAGGCGTTAAAGTCTCCCAGAACCATCAATCTGGGAGACTCAAATGACATATCAATGAGGAAGTCTGCTACATCCTGTAAGAAATGTTTCCCATCTCCGGGTGGACTGTAGATGAGAACGATTCGAACACCTACACCTGCTACAACTATGCACTCAAAAGATTCCACCTCATCTACTACCACATTCGTGAGGCCCAATTTAGTCTTGAAACAGACTGCAACCCCCCCTCCCCTGCAGTCCAATCTCAGGTGGTGTATCACCAAATACCCAGCCGGAATCATGGCCTCCAATATGGGAATATCAATTTTATATAGGTAGTGTTTCACGTTTACCACTCTTACTGATGATGTTGGTTTGCTATTCATAAAAGCTAATTGATTCAATTTCTCATTATAGAGTTCACAAGTCAAGAACTCCACTGCTATGGAGCTGGAAGGGCTGACTAGAGGCCTTCAGTTCTTTTTGGGTCATGGCTGTCAGATATCGGAACTTGTGACAGGCCAGCACGTCCAAGTCCGTGCATTTGTGAGGAAGTCACATCCACAGATTAAACATCTGTTTGATGTTTGGCACACGTCGAAAGTTAAGTATTCTTGTTATATGACCTTCAACCATTTTCTAACAGCATTACTCATAATATGTAAGCAATAAGGCACAATGGGGTCTGTGTAAGCCATATTTCACAGCACCGCCAGTGGTGTAGTTAGGCAGGAGGACGAAGGCAAGGTGACTTCAACTGCTGGTCGTGCTGTGAAATATGGTTAGCACACACCACTGACTGCCTTATTGTACTTATGAATTGTTTTTTTTTTTCTTTTGACCATTGGGAAAAGCATGTTGATCTGTCCCAAAAATAGATTTATTTGTGTACATTTCTGATACCGCCCACTGCAAGTGATGTAATTGATTATTTCATTGTGCCATTGCCTAATTTCTTCTTCCTTTTTTTTTGTCTGTTGTTCTTCACATTAAAGATATGGAATGATTAACATGGAATACATGCACTGGAAAATTGGTTCATTTCCACTGCTAGACTGCTTCTCTCCAAACACAACATAGACACACACAACAAAGGCCTTTATGGTGTCTGATCAAACATTGCAATGAATGAAATTCCTTCACTTTCTAAATGTTGTTATGCTGCAGTACCTATGTAATCATAGCTGTTATGCTGCACTACCTATGTATGTACCTCAATATAACAACATTGGTCGTGTTCCCTCTCGTGCTCTACAGTTTAAGAAGAAACAAAAACTTTTCTGAAATTAATATTTCTGGAGGTACCACTGTGTGGCAGCGTTCAAGTAAAGATCACTCCCAAGTGTAGAAGGTTGCTAGGAATTATCCTGCTCATGCTGTGACGTCTGTCTCTGTTTATCACCATTCTATTTTAATATAACATGCCTGTAGTAAAATAAAACTTAAAAAAAAGTGGCAGCACTGCCAACAAACGGGACAAACAGGACATGACTAGTGTCACAGCATTGGTTGCACAGCAACAAGAGCTCCAACTGGCATCCACTCATGTTCTGCTGGCATTACCTTAAAAAAGCAAGAACAGAAGAGGCCATACATCATAACAAACAATCACCAGTCACATTTCCATAACAAGCTTAGTTACTGTGTCTGGAGGTTGTCATTGGCGAACAAACCTGTCTCTCTTCTCTCTCGAGGTTACTGCATTCGCCAAGGCAAAGTCTCAATGCACTGCATGCAGACCATCTAATTAGGTTGCAACATCTCTGCCTTCTTCCAACCAGCTGTGAACAGTGCCTGTGTGTAGGGGAAAAAATACATATTGGTGTATGGTTGTACAAACAATCACATGCTGTATTTGCTACTGCTCATATCCTAACTCATTCTGTTTATTTCAAACACTGTAGGAGTGGGAAAGAAACTGGAAATGGTATCAAAGAAGAAGGACTGTGGTTTGATACATTCATGGATTAAGTCCGTAACTAATCACATGTTCTGGGTGGCAAGACAGAACATAGATGATGGGGAAGCAACTGTGGAACGTTGGCTTAGCGTATCAAACCACATAGCAAATCTTCACTGCAACCATGGCCTTCTGTTCAAACAATGCCTACAACCACCAATCAGTGATAATGACAAAGACTGGCTGCGTGAAGGTACACATGACATTACTGTGTGTGGTTACTCACAAAATGTGAATTGTTATTATTCACACTGGTTAACACATACATATTTCACTTATAGGCAGTGTGCCACACAAACTGGTGAAAAGTATTGTGAGCAGTCCGTATCTGGTGAAGGATTTACATCACGTATCTCCCATTTACCAAACTTATGCATTGGAGGTGTACCACAGTGTGGTGTGCCACTTTGCACCAAAATGTTATCACTTCTTCTGTCCTGCTGTGCTGGCCAGGTATTTTCTACAAACTGTTTGCTAATTCTGTGTCTCTCTCTGTCTCTCTCTCTCTCTCTCTTTTCCTCTATCTTTCCCTCTGTCTCTATGTTGTTCTATCTCTGTTTCTCTCTTGACAATATGCATAGATATATATAAATTGAAGAAGACGGCAGAAAAAGGTCATCTCTTCTATCTAGGAAACTTACAATGAAGGAGCAGGGAGAGGACGGAGCAGGTGAAAAGTGTCAAAGTGTGGAGGTGGTAGGCATTACACCATGAACACACAGTGGCAGTGATACTCAGCGAGGTGATGCAGTCTGTCTGCAGGGAATTAAGGAGTAATGAGACAAGATGATGTGGGAAGTGGCAGGCAGCTCTGGGAAGGGTAAGCATACATGCAGTGGGGGACAACAATTGGATGATGGCTGCATTTCAGGGAAAACCCAGTGAAGTAAGAGCAGAGGAGGTGGTAGCGTGGTGGATGGAGCAATAAATAGATGAGGTACAACACAGATTCAGGAAAGTGGGTAAACTAAGCAGCAGAGAATGAACAATAGTAGCCTTCTCAGATGTTCTGTCACAGTCAAGGGCTAGTACAGACAGGAACACAATAATCAGTGACTACAACAATTAGGTGAGAGTATGCTGTTGCACAAAGGGGTCTGGATTGCTGTTGGACTGCAGTACTACATGTGATAGCAGAGATCTTTATGCAGTGGCTAGTTCATCACTCAGCAGCACAGGTTAACAGGTGTGGAAACATAAGCTGGGGGATTTCATCAATGACAAGTATCACTTCAACTATGTAGGGGTGGTGCTTTGGTGCATGGAATAACCAGGAAAGGGTGTCCTATGGATCTTTCTCCACCACAGGGACAGATACGACCTTAGATGACATATGGGTTTGAGTGAAGGGTAAACAAGCAGGATGGTGAGGGGCAACTGCATATGTTTGTTTGTACTGTTCCTGATCTTCTCACATACACATCCAATCCACCCTTGCCATGATCACTATGCTCCCCTTATGCCTATCACAACCTCTCTTACAGCTGTCCACTGTCTTCAAGTAGATGATATCTTCTGGCAACACAGTCAAATTAAAAACAAATTTCAAAACTTCTATGGCAGGCACATAATGGCAGTACTGCATTTTAACGAGAATGTTAGAAGGAAACAGGCAGTGACTTGTGAGGGTAATCCACAGTACCATGTTACTTTTCCAAAAGCGAAGAAAGGTGAAGACGCAGTTGTAAAACCAATCAAGACTGCACCCACATATGGTAAATGACACAGCATTTTATAGATCAATACCATCTTTCTACTTGAAATATGTTCATGTATGCATGGGCAGCAGTGTATTAAATAGACTTTCATTATTGCTGTGTTCTGAACTATTGTAAATGTCTGGGCAACATAATGCTAGCAACTTTTCAAAACACAGCTTGCTGCAGTACCGATTTTATGGTTCGTGTTTGTGTTTCATAAACCATGATTGTAAATACTAAACCGAGCTCTACATCATGCAGCAGAATATGATCATGGGGTTGATGTGAGATATACAGACTGTTGTTATTCATATAGTACCTCATCATGTATTTTTCATACTTTGTAGTATTATATGACATATGTTTGCATTGTGGATCTTTTCCTCTCATCAAGAAACTATAGACTATAGTACAGCATTATTCTATTTAGAAATACATAATTTCAAAGTTGTGTTGTGCCACACTTTAAATTTCATGCAATTCTATTATACCCTTTTGTGGCACATCAACATTCTCCAACCTCTATAGACTGCACCATGTACTTTACTGCTGAAACACAGAAAACTACATGATGCACACAAGTCACATTGTACGACATAGTGTAAAACTAGAGGATGAGCACATTTTTGCACATAAGCTGTGTTGTGCCACCTTGTGGTTATGATTCAAACAAACCTTTGAATGTTTGCTTTCCGAGTCACAGGGAATCAGACACCCAAAGAGTAGTCTGATGTGGTCGTGCAACCGGCTGACTTAACAGATTGTCGTGTAACTTCATTTACTTTGTGGCTTTCTGCATCTCTATCCATCGGATATACCACCCTGTGGGGGCACGACACAAGGAACACTAGAGGAGAGTTCCCACCCTACAGGTGCTGTGGTAATGATTCCGTCGGCTAAAGGTAGGTTAGGAAGAATACCACAGGGAAGAGAGATGAGCCGCCGTATAAGGAGGGGTTGATGGTGGGCAATGAAAAAAGAATCCTGGAGTGGACCAGGATGACTGACCTTTTAAGCCAGATGGGGGAGTGACGTTGTTACTCTTCCCATTGAACCTTGGGCTTAAAGGCCTCCCATTGTGCATGGTTGTACATCCAGTATTCGCATTTCCTTTTGCACTGTCCAGATGTGGTACAATGCTGTAGTACCACTAAATTGTTACATCACATTCAATGACCTTTGAAGTGTTGTTCAACAGCATGTTCAACACCATGGCCCAGATATTCAAAAGGGTTGCATGGCAAACACAGTGTTGTGTCATGCACACCCTTGCTGATGCGCCCGCACATTATCTAAGGTGCAACCATCAAGATTAACCCGGCGCAACAGAGCGCATCAGTACGTATGCAGGCACAGGAGGGGGCGTCATGCATAACCCGCACAGCCCAATATTCAGCCCGGATGCAGAGTCATGCATGCGCAACCCCTACCTGCACCTGCACAAAATTAAGCCAAAAAAAGGGAACAAGTGATGGCCACCCACAGGTGAGCTGCCGTACTGCAGGGCGCTACACGGCAGCTGCCTCCTGTGGGTGGCCACCCGAGTTTCTACCGCACCTGGCGGTGCCCCCCCATGCCCCATCGCAGGCATTTGTGTTGAAGAATAAGACCCCCCTCCTATATCCCAGGTGGTCCAGTGAACCTTTATGTGCCCCATTGTGGGCATTTGTGTAGAAGAATAAGCCCCCTTCCTATATCCCTGGTGGTCCAGTGGACCTCTATGCACCCTATCGAGGGCATCTGTAACTCATAAAATATGCCTACTACCCTGGTGGTCTAGTGCACCCCCCCCACCCGCCCACTGAGCCCCCACCACCCGCTCCCCGTCAGCTGGCAGTGGCAGCTCCACCAGCCTGCCGCCCTCCCACCCGCCAACTGACAGCTCAGTAGGGCTGCACGTCCGATGGTTCTGGCGTGAGCCAATGGGCATGCAGCCCATACTGTACTACTCAGTCAGATATGTGAATGAATTCATTCACATATCTGGACTGTGTTATAGGTATGGGAGCTGCACGCCCATTGGCTCATGCTGTGAACCAATGGTGTGCAGCCCTACCGAGCTGTCAGTCATGGTGGGGGGTGGCAGGTGGTGGTGCTGCCACCCGCCAGCTGAGGGGGAGCAGGGTGGTGGGGCTCAGTGGGAGGTGGGGAGGGGGTACACTAGACCACCAGGGTAGTAGGGATATTTTATGAGTTACAGATGCCCACAATCAGGCAGCGATCAGTCCACTGGATCACCAGGGATATTGGATGTGGGGGGGGGTACTATACCGATGCCCGCGATAAGGCACATAGAGGTCCACTGGACCACTAGGGATGTAGAAGGGGGGCTTATTCTTCTACACAAATGCCCGTGATCGGGCACATAGAGATCCACTGGACCACCAGGGATATAGGAGGGGAGGGTTTCTTTTACACGAATGCCCACAATTGGGCTGCAGGTGGCGTCAGTCCCCGACGGCTGCTGCCTGGCAGGGTGCCAGGTGCAAGTCATCCAGGATCGGCGCACCTGCATGCTAATGGCATACAAATGGGGCCATAATGAGGTGCAAATGGCCCCCTGTGCGCCGTGCATAAATGATGGCCCCATTTGCATGTCCCCTTTTAAATATCGCAGGTGCTGTGCATGGCGCAATGGCACTTGTGCTAGCGCATCTCCACACTCCCCTCTGGCCACTGCGCCATGCACAGTGGGGGTGGTCAGGGTGAGATATTCAAAGCTGCTGCGCCATAGCACAGCCCCATTGAATATCACCCAGGCCACACCCCTGTACAACAAAGTTGAGCTGTGCTCAGGCTTGTGCCACAGCCTGGTGCAGTTTGAATATCCAGGCCCATGGATTAATGTACAGAGCAGGGATGCAGCACTTGGTTCACTAATATGGTTTGATAACATGATAAAACCCTTTATAGAATATGCCAGCCATGAGCACAGATAGATTTCTGTGTGTTTCAATGTATTGTACTTTAAAGGATCAGAAAAGCTGTTGTACTATCGATGTCACATCATGTCAATAGTATAACTGCTTTTATGATACATTGAATAATGGAATGCTGTCACTGTCTCTTTGCTTTTATCTTGCCCTACCATATACTATATAAAAGTGTATATTGTCAACCATACACAGCAAGGCTGTGCTCCCACCTTGGGTTTATGATGACAGTTTAGTGGCTCGATGGGAATACACCCATGTTTTCTAGGCTTGCCCGCACACTATTATATATGTGTCATACATAAGTACAATGTGCCACGTCATTGTTTCATGTAATGTACTGCATGTTTTTTTTTTTGGTCAGGTTACGTTAAGGAAGTACTTGAGGAAGTAATTTGTCTACGTGCTGATTACCCATCCTATTGTTTGGCACAACCTCTACATGAAGATGTTTCAGTACCACCCCCCCATGTGGTCTACTTACCATCATCCCAGAAAGCTGGAACTCACTGAGAGGCACTGCACACAGTTCTCCAAACATAAAGAATAGGTTATGGACAAACAATTGTGGATGTGAAACTCAGTACTTTATAGTCTCCACACTCCTTTCTATAGTGACTTTTATGGAGTGTAACCATGTCAGTCATCCTGTAATCCTGTGGTACACAGGCTGACATGAATGAAACAGGACACCCAATGCGCCTGCCAGTTCCTCTGCAAACTGTTTTAGTACCCTGGTCTGTATGCTTTGTGGTCCTTCTGCCTTGTCCACCCTCAGCACCCTTAACCACTGTCACAGTCTACACTGTGTGATTTCCCAGTCCGTCACCATCTCTCACTCTTATTGTATCCTCTCCCAAACATTATGTATTTCACTATTTCTCTGTTTAATAAAAAGAAAGCATAAGTAGTCATTCTTTGCTTGTGTCTGTTCTCCATCTTTTTCCACCCATTTCCCTCCTTCTTATTCCTTACTACTTTGTTGCTACAACCAGTTGTCACCCTGAGGTACCTGAAGAACTGTTTCTCCCCAACATTGATGTACTTCACATGAATGAGATCCCCCATGTACACCGCTGCCCCTCCCCCCCACATCCTTGCACATTATCTGTCCACTGGTAGAAAACTGTGTAACATGGAACCACCAGCTACAGTTCATGGTTTTGTGTTGACAATGGCGCAGGGATGGCTGAGATGTCAACCCAGCCATGTACCATCAGAGACTGTTTTTCTGCATGTTTCATTAGCCTGGATTGGATCCTATCATCATGCCACTCTCCATGTCCTTTCTTTCTCCACTGCCCCCCGTCTTCCAATTCTTTTATTGCTATCCCTGTATTGTTTGACCTTCGCCTTATCTCACTTTAATAGAGGGTACACCCATATGGTTCCCCATCCATAGGCCTGTGATCATCTGGATCCCTTGTCACACACCATACTCCTATTTTAAATTGTACTCAATATATGCACCAAGGTTGTGCTTCAGTACTTTCTCCCCATCTTCACTGAACTGTACTGTATCTTTACCATATACACTGCTGGCTTCACAGTTCACCGTCCACCCTCCTAAACAGCAGATACCCTTTTTTCTGTAGTCCACATAACCATCCATCCATTAAACTCTGGAATCCTCATTGTTAGTGCAGTGCTTGCCCTTTGGGCTGGAAGTACATGTATGACCTTCTTCATTAATGTGACCGCACTGTGTATAACTCATGGATATGTTGGCATATGAAGCCATTACTTATTAAATTGCAGTTGTCAAGTAATATGAAACAACAAAGTAGTATTGTGAAACACTCTTTAATCCGATATGTTTGTTACAAAATTAGTCCAGTTAAGAAAACCAATGTTGCAGTAAACCAGTGCAAGTTTTGTTAATGAACTACCTTTGGTCTTCAACCAAAAATAAGAACAAATTGTTTTATTATTAAACATCCATAACTTTTTACCTTGAAAATAAATAATTACAGCACGGTCTTACTTATACAGAAGTGGGTGTGTGTTTATTGCAAGTAAATTACACATTACAGGAAAGAAAACTTACATAAATAGAACAAATAAGTATTGACCTTGTGAAATGAGTGTAATACTGTTTGGTTATACTGTCAATGCATAATGCTACCCTGATTGTCATCATTGGTGGTAATCACAATACTGTCAGTTATAACATTGTTGTTGATTGGCAGTGCATTATTTATAGTGTGTTATCATTATTAATTGTTATCACAATATACCCAGAAATAAGGACAATGGCTTAGCACTGTGATGCATATTGAGCACAGCCATGGCACCAAGAGACATGAGTATTTTAAGAAACGGAACATGTTTAGAAGTTACTGTGTCAAGTAACACATCAAATCCAGTTAGGCATTGCTAAACAGTCATCCAACACACGCCACACATACAGTGATACAGTGGTACAAAACATGTACCAACAAGGTACTACCATACTGTGTTCTCTGTCTGTACCCTCCAACTGTGCTGAGTGAATGAGCACATGCTTGAACGAACACCCGCTCATTCATTGCAGGTCACGGTCATGTTACAGTAAAGCATTCAGTGTGTAGCTAATGTGATGGTACTGTTACATTCACCTGTGGGGGACAAGTGCCTGGGGTTGGAGTGAGGGTGTGAAGTGGGGGTGGGAATCATGGAACACGGGTGGTGGGAACAGCACATTCACTTTATGTATACACTGAAACGTAAGCTGTAACATGGCTGTGCCCATCAATGGATCAGCGTGTGCGCTCTTCAATCTGCCAACTGTGCGACCATCCATAAAGGTCACCCATTCATAGTTGGGATGTTGCAGATGGTGAGGGAGTACCTGCTATGGTGTTGTTGGTGGGGGGGGACCACCGTACACCAGGCAATGAGCATGTAATATTTTATTTTGTTATATTGAGGGGCAATAGGCTGCTGTTTGTGGACTACACAGCCAGGCACTTTTTGTCTACACTGTCGGTGTTCGTAGGGTGTTGTGGGGGGGACACTGGCTGCCATTGAATCATGGTATGTTTTTCAGTGATACCTTTCATCTGACTGTGGGAAGGAGAAATTCACAGAACAGGGCTTGTCAATATTATTATTTTAAATCTGTAGTGCCGCACAGTGGGTGGTGGAGTACACCACACAATGTTTGTTATGCTTTTCTGGCGAGCAATGGGGATAGGGCCACAACAAACCAAGGCGTGCCCACAGTCACTGGTATTATTGCTTGCATGTCTATACACAATGTAAAGGATAATGTATGGGCAACAGTTAACAACAACACTGAGTACACCTCAACAGTTTGTCACAACAACATGATAGACCTCTCAAGCACAGCTCAAGAGGTCTATGTTTGTCTTGGCAACCTCGAGAAGTGTACTCAGTGAGGCTGCTAACTGTTGAACATACATTATCTTGTATAGTGTATGGTTCAAAACACAGTATCAGTTACAAAGAGAAACACCTTTGAAACAAACAAAAAAACAACATATGTACTTCATGTGCTATCTGCCACACCCCACCCTGGGTCATGCTTGTTACTCCTTACCTTACAAAGAAGTTCAAGCTCAGAAGGTTAAAAAACCTTTGAAGTCTGTACTATGAAAATATTCACAACATCTAAATTTCTCACTGTGGATCACAGACAACTGTGTGATTAATTTTAAATGTCGTGTGAGCCAAACAAACAATCGCAGATGCTGTGGCATGCAGTGGCATTGCATCCTGTTGTGTCCTCGTGTTGATGCATACACAATGGCACAACAGCATCCCAAAATCACATTGATGATAAAATAGGATTGTGTCGTGAGACAAAATTGCGTAAAATATGACAGTCGCATACACTATGCAATTATTTTTTGTTCATTGCAAGAAACCATATTAAGAAGACAAACTCATCTTGATACAAACATTGAAAGTGTGACAATCGCAACAGATCGGGTTAGGCATAACATCAGATTACACATACCATGACATTTGTTTGCAATAAAACTTCACACTGTTGAAGTGTCATAATTTAACACATGTAAAAGCCAATGGATATGAGACTCCATTTCACATCATATGTTTTCTGTCCACAAATGTAATGGTTACTGGCTTGGTGCCTGTTGTGCTTCTCTAAATCCCCTGTATTCATTCGATAGGAAGGCAGAACGAATAGCGGAAAAACGCATGCAGGAAGCACTCTTCTGTTATGTCTTCCCAGATGCCACCAGATCCACCACACAAATTTATGAAATGCCACAAATCAAAAGGATCTGTTGAAAACAATAAGACAAAATAGTTAATAGTTATGCAAACATAAAAATGTTTTTAACTGACAGATCACATATGTGAAATGTAGATGCTGTACTACATTGGTCTGGCAGTATATGCTATAGGTTACAGTAATGTCCTATGTGAACACGCTTGGTACATTCAGCAGACCAGACATAGGATTGATTCTCACAACCTCCACTTGCATACTGTGTGTCTGTGAGCAAGTCACTTACCCATCCAGTACTCCCAGGTCACCACGGAAAACAGGCACTTATGCCTAGTGGGCCTTACACGGTTACGGCACTTGTTATCATTATTTATACAGTCATTACGTGCCACGCACAGGATGCCAAAAGGGGGGGGCATGCACACGTACGGTGCACCACACCATCTGTGTCCATGGATCGCACAGTGCATTTGGCATTCAGGTTGCATAAAGCAGTATGCAGTAAATCGCGTAGTATTGACAGTATGGATGTGGATATGGGAACAGGTTACCACAGCTGTAAGCCTACAATGGAAACTCACTGCGAGCACCATTGGACATTGCCAACCAGTCACAAGGGGACTGACAAACATGTCACAGTGCTGTCCAATTCCACAAAGCAGACCTTGAGGGTGTGGCAGCCAACATTCAGCAATGGAAACACGTAGGGGAACAGGGCATCCGAGCGATGGTCTGTGCACCCGCATGTGCTATGCAGGACCCAGACATGCACCTACAGGTACAAGGTATCCACTGCTGGACCTTGCTCTGGTTCAGAGTTGGACACTCGCCCATGTCCAACAGTCCTACACTGCCAGATATGCATTGTGGGGTACACCTAGTGTGTGTTGGGGACACTGCAAACATTGTGCATGGTGCCCATTGTGTGGCTTATTCAGGGGTTGGCCGGGGAGGTGAGGATTCAGCATCAGAAGGACTGCAGACCTTCCTCTAGGTGGAGGGTTTGTGCTACGTGTGTCAGCGTAACAATATTGGTTTGGGCCATGACAAGGGAGCTTGGCTACCTCCATGGAGGTGGAAATAGCCACAGCACCAATTGCATTGGGTGAAGGCGAAGAGGAGAAAAAAGAGGACAAATAGCAGTACACGGCACAACACATGCTGGCCACAAACAATTGAAGAATAAAGCGTAGGCATGTGAATGTGCCATATGATACAACACAAACTTACTCTAATTGACTACAGAAATAAAATGGAAGATTAATACCATTAGTACTACACAACTGGGAAGAGCCGTTCTACTCAGGCAGGTAGGTTTCTATTTTAATTTTTTTTTCTACTTATTATTTTTCACTTCTTACATCCCCTCAGCCTCCTCTCCTTCCGTGCTCAAGGAGTGACACCCTCCACATCCATCCAGGCCATCTGGGTCTGCCTCTAGAGTGCTACGCTGCTATCGGGACCTATTAGATGTCCCAGATTACCCCCTGGGTGGAGAAAGGAGAGGTTTCTCCCTTATCTCTCCTCTTGTCCTCTGCAGCGAGCTTGCACAGTGGGATCTGTCCTTGGTTGGCTGATGCTGAAGATGGCTCCAGAGAACTTCATCTGGGTGCTGAAGGACATTTTTCTCCAAGTTTGTAATAGTTCCCTGTAGCCCAGCCCCCTGAGACACTGCGCGGAGAGTCGAAGTGCTGATGTACTCTCCTTCTCAAGCACCTAATGGCGTCCCCCTCCCCGACTCCAAGATATGAAGTTGCCGTGCTCCTCTAGAGTCAGTGCATCCACTGGCTCCCTTAGGAGGTCATGCACTAGATAGCACCCCTGGCATCCCACCCAGAGGGAGGAGAGCGTCCGTGGGGATGCTCCATCCCCCCCCCCCAGCCGACCCCTGCCGACACGAGTCCGTTCCTGAACCCGGGTTGCCTGTGCAATGCACGGTGTGGCGTCCAGCGCCTCAACCCTCAGCGCCACTGGGCCAGCCCTATTTTAATTTTTTATTGCTTTTTTTTTTCAATTTCTTTCTCCATCCAGTCATGACCTGCAGGGCCCTCTCATGCATCCTGGTCTGATCCTGCCTACCTGAGATCCCCCATCCCAAGCCTCCTCCCTACCACCCACAATCCTGCAGCTAGTAACCCAGGCTTAACCCCTCCATGGTTTGGCCACCCCTCCTACTTTGGGCACTGTTACAGACTGGCCAAGCTACAGGTGAGGGCCTGGGTAGAGGAAGTGCAAGGCCAGGTGGGTGGGATTGGGTGGTGGGCATGGGGGTCATGTGCTGTCACCTACCCTGCAGTGTTTCTTTGTTCTCACGAGCACCCCTTTGGGTGTGGTGTGCAATAACACCATGGTGCATGGCAACACTGCCACCGTCTGTCGTGCTCACCCACGTCTTTGGTCCACATCCTGTATTGCTCCCCCAATGTCCATTGAGTGTCACTGGGATGATGGACATCATGTTACACTCCCCCCAGGATAGGAGAGCAGTCCATCAGATGCTCAATACTCTTCCAACCCATGACATCACCCCCCGAACCACATGTCCAAGCTTGATCCAGAACTAGGGTCATCAGCGTACCTTTAGGTGTGGCATCCAGCTCCTCAACCCTTAGCACCACCAGGCCAGTTGGTAGGGTCCAATTTTGATTTGGATAGAGGGGACTAGATTTTTGTTGGGAAATTAAAAAAAAGGGGGCAGTGACCTATGTTACACATGCAGAGTGATGGGGGGGCTCGTAGCAGACAGAGAAGGCATGGGGTAGTATTATAATTACTTCTACTTGACATTATATACCACAGAGGTGTCCTCAAACCCAGATGTGCTGCTCTATTTTTCAAAGTAACAATATTTATTTCTATCTGTGCTGAGGCGCCCCAGTCACTGGACCACCTGTTACAATGTGAGGAGCTATGCTGGCCCACTGGCGCTGAGGGTTGAGGTGCTGGACACCACACCTCACTCCACGCCAGTGAGCTGGTTCAGGAATGAGCTTGGGTCATCGGGGATTGGTAGGGGAGGACTAGGATAGAGTGTCCGACGACAGCTCTCCTAGTCCTGGAGAAAAGGGGTGGGTACATGTCACTCTCTGGTGGTCCCTGGGGATGCCCAGAGGAACTGCAGTGTGTAAGTGATAAGTAAGAGGGGGAGCACTGCAGATGTCTGTACATTGAGCATGGACATCATTGCACATCCATGCTCCCATTGGGGAGAAAAAGGAAAACAGCAGCACAGTCCGCAGCAGCTTGATGGCTGCATATTTCACTGGCCGACTATGCCTGGAACCAGGCGTGTGCCGGTATTGGATCCTCATTGGGCACAGGGGCTTAGGGGTCCCCTCTTGATGGATGAAGCAGCATATGCCAGCTGGGCATGTCAAGCTTCGGGGTTGGTGGTGAAAGGAGGAGCAGTGGCTGGATTCATTGCAGGAAAGTGGCTGCAATAGGTGAGAAAAAGAGATGTGATAAAAAAAAAAATGTGAGGAGCTCCTATGGGTGAAAAAAAGTCAGCGGTGTGGGGGAAGTGGCAATGGATCCTGGGACGTACAGGCTGCCTACTGAATTTATATCGTCATTTTGTCCACTATACACCGATGCATTGCAAGATATGACTGAGGAGAGTATGGGGTGTGGAGAGTCTCCCCCAAGTGGTCTGTCATTATCACTGTACTCCAGAAGCAGGGCATAGACCTGAGTATCTGCACCTCATACCACCTTATGTCTGTGCTAACTGCCAATTATAAAATAATAGCCCCAACACTGCAACCTAGTTGGAGGCCGTATTGCACCACTGTATTCATCAGGACCCGGGGACACTGTTTATTGAAGACAAGGAAAGCACATTCGTACAATCCTAAATATTATTTATTATTATGCATGGAATAACAACACAGTTCTTGGCAGTGGTCCTTGCAGTAAATGCAGAGAAAGCGTTTAACTGCGGCAGTGGGGGTATATATTTGCCACACTGCAAGACTTTGGCTTAGGATACAAGCTTATCATGTGGAGCGGGAGTCTGTATGCTTCCACAACTGCCCAAATATCAATTAATGGTTCACTGCCTCCTTCCTTCACCATTACTAGGGGGAGTAGACATGGCTGTCCACTCTCCTTTTTTGTATAAAACAACATTAGAGACCCTTGAGATGCCATTTGAAACCCCCTGTGAATTTAGTGGTGAATACACAAATGCAGTATTTGCAGATGTAGTTCTGCTGCACCTGCAAACCCCAGCACAGGGCCTTCAAAACATCCTATCCCTTCTGGCTGAATATAGAGCCTTATCACGTCACAAAAAGTAATGGGTAAACTATGAAATCATGCCAGTTGGAAAGTTACACAGACAAGACAACACAGGGAAGCGTTTGGAATCACAGTAGTCGACTTAATGAAATATCTGGGAATCAAGAACCCTGACACAATTTATCAACTAGTTCTGAGGAAGTAAGGCCACCCACTCACCATTACAACAGAGGACAGTGACATGATGCACAGATCTCACCCTTATGCTCCTTGGCAGGGTAAACTGGTAATGATGAACCTACTTCATAACTACATATATTTTTGCAATTTTCCATAACCATATCTGTGCCTCAAAAAAAATTTAGTCAGGTGGAATCTAAAAAACTTTGTGTCATACTCACTCATTGAGAGGTATGGCATCATCTAAGGGTCCTTCCGTAAATTCATACTCGTAGTATGACACCAAAATGACGTTGCGGCTAAGGCAATTTTCCCGGAAGCAGTCTACTTCAGTGATGCAGCACACATGTTCCTCCGCACATTGGGCTAGTACAGGTGACACCTCCTGGCAGCAGATGCATTCCATAGCCATCTCCATTTCAGTGCAATTTCCACACTCACACCTGCAAAAGTAAAACAGAAACACTACAGTCAGTGGCATGGTACAAGTACGTGCGACACTCACTGTTGACACCAACATATACAATTCTTATTTACTGATATGGGGGAAGTTTAGTCTTTGCCTTGTCACATATGGAGGAGTGATGCCTGTATTGCACTGATAAATCATAGGAAAATGTTGTGTGGTAAAATAACAGTCACAAGTAAGGTACTGTTTTTGTTCTTTTGTAAGTTATTTATATCATGTATGTACACCACCAATGTTAACCACACTGTTTCTACATGTCTGGAATCAAAAGCACTCACACACATGTAGAGTCACATGCATGGTGAATTCTGGGGCACCACATCACTACTTGCTGCCCACTTCCTCCTGCACTGACAATAGACCAACAAAAAGTGATGGATTTAATCCTGGGGGGTGGGGAAGGCCACACAGGTGAGGAGAACTACCTGCTACTACCTCCACACACATGCAGGAGAAACCTAAACCCTGTGCTGTTACCAAGCCTTGTTTGATGACGTAACAGCATAGAGCCTGAACACTGGGGCACAGCACACTTTTTTGGGGGGACTGATTACAATTTCCTACCAACATTATATGGACAATCAAGGATGGATAAGGGAGCCACCTGGGATCAATCAACTCAGCCAGCCTGGATTTGGGTAAACAAAAGATTACTGACATGTGGTATAACTACCAGTGACTCATGACAGCAAAAGGCACACAGTGACTGTTGTGACACCTAAGCTGTGGCACCAGAAACACGTACATGAACAAGTGGTCTTGTTGCCATGGTGGTGGCAGAGCAAACAGAGTCAGACTTATACATTACTTCAGTGGGTAACAGAATAAGTAAATCATAGTGTGGCACTGGATAATGCAAAACTACATTTTGGCACAGACTTTGACAATGGCACACACACAACAGTGCTTCACAAGACAGGTAGTATGGTCAGTGGACCAAAATCGAACCACTGCATTACATACTGCAGGACAGACAGGAGACAGGTAAATGAGAAATGGGATTTAGGATGCAGTCCACCTCATGTATTATTCATGGGAACAGTCATATTCCATTTATTACTTAGTGCATTGCAGAATGGATTGATGGCAAGGTCTCTTAGCACAATACACAAACATGTGAAACAGGGTGGATAATCAAGAAGTGCTGTTGTTAATGATTTTTTACTGTTTGGTAACAGGGTAAAGCACACTAGGCACAAATGTCTGTTTTCAGGGGCACACTGGTTGGTGAAGTAACTTGATCACAGTCACACGGTATGCAAGTGGAGGTTGTGAGAATCAAACCAAGGTAAGGTTGCCTGGATGTACCAAGCTCATTCACAACTCATTACTTTAGCCTGTAGGCTATACTGCCATGCTATAATGCTGAAACACATGGTGGTGATGATGGACAAGTCCTCAGATGCGTGGAAACTTAAATAGAATGAAACGTACTGCAAACAAATGCTCATGACAACAGGGAACAGTGAGAACAGCTGTAGGATGTAATGGAAGGAGCTGTCAATCACCAAAGAAGGAAGGGATATAAGGGTTACAATTTAGGAAGACATGAACTTATAAATACAGAACAGAAAGCTTGGTACTGTGTGTGTGTATGTGTGTGGGTGTGTGTGTGGGGGGGTGACGGCTATGCTGTGGTGTACAAGCAGAAGAATCATTAGCATCTGGTGGAAGGTGTGATTCCATTGTAGTAAACACTGATAAGACCTCATACCAAGACTTGCCATGGGGAAACCACACACTAACAGCAATAGGGAATGACAACTATAAAAAAAAATAACACAACATCCACTGCTCTCTCTCAGTAGGGCGATGCACTTTCAGCTGTGTGGTGAGAAGCATGAAGTGGAGTGAAAGCTATAAATGGGTCACAACAGCAGAACAGGGGGGCATACAGTTGAAAACACAACAGCAATTATACAACATGGTGAACGATGAAACATCATCAGTGGGAGCATCAGCATTAGTGGGAGAAGAGGCATTAAATGGGATGGTAAATCACAACATACTCTCATTCAGCAGTGAACTCTTCCTTTACATTATGCCGCATTATACCACAACACATCAGCAATCTGGGTAACCATATAGGTACTGTGGAATTCCAGGTAAACATCTGAAGATACCCACCACTCGCTAGCTGGCTGTGCAGTCCTGTCTCCCTCCACATCTTGTGACTGTTCAGTTTCCTCTTCGGATGAATTTGCATAATCTCCGGTGACTTCTACAGCTCTATTGCTCCTCAGTGGCTCAAACATATAAGGCTGGGCTACTGAAAGCAAGTCAAACTCCTCACTCAAGTCAGGGATATCGCCCTCAGTCATGCTGGTAATGCCAATAGTCTCACTACAATTAAGTCATCGGTACTTGATGCGCATGCGTGAGTCGCACGACGTCAGAAAGTTAGTAAACAAGGATGTGTACACAGGGAGCAAAACAATGATTTTTTTAAACATCGCTACCACAGAAACATGCCAGGATTCAAAGATTTGAAGTTCCCCTATGCCATTCCATGACAACAGACTACAATATGATCGCTTAGGGTAAGTGAATTATTAAAAAAAAGGTCTGTTTATTTGTCCTTTAAGCTTGTTAGTTGCCCTCCCTCTAGTGTTTACTGTGAGCATATATTTAGCACAGCTGGAAATGTTGATGCCCAAGGCTTACTCCTGAAAATGTACACGCCTTACCTTCCTAAAAGTCAGTTTCAACAAATTATCTTACCAGGTCAGTGAACAGTGGAAGAAACATAAAACGATGATGATGAACAGCTGCAACAGGGTGTCTCCTAATAAAGATGTTTCCTTGGTGGTGCTTAAAGATGATGGTGGTGATATTACTTAATTTAATTATTTATTTCTTTGAATAAAGAGGCCAAATGTCAGCAACTGTAACAAAAAGAGCAAGTGAAAAAAAATCCTTCTTATGAGGTCACAGTGTACATTATATCATATGTATTGCTTTAAGTGTTTTTCAGTTTGGGAACCCTGGTGGAGTAATTTGTTTATTCAGCAAGTTTAAAATACAGGCAGCGAATTTCTGGATGTCTGGGGTAGAAGGCAGGACCAAGGGGGAAACACAAAGGAAACAATCTCTGGCCAGAGCCCATATAGCTGCAGATGAGGAAGCTGGGGTAAAAAGATGGAAAATTTGTTTTGTAATGTGTTTACACCAAATTTGCAACACAACCTTGTTAAGACCCTGCCTCATGAGGAAGGGCAGAGAAAAGTTTCAACTCCTGGCCTAAAGGTGATTTTTCACAGGGACTGCAAAATCAACTTTCAGGATGCAAAAACACATTTTGGGAAGAAGTTGAAAAATGACAGCTGTCACATTCATGAGGTGATGTAAAGAAATGGCCATGTTGAAAATTTTGGGTAAAAATATGTAAAAGTACCAACGAGAAGAGCCTGGAATTTTCAAAATTCAAAGTAGGCTCATAATTGTACTGTTTTAATATTTTTGCTGCAAATTTTCAACATAGCCTTCTTATGACCCTACCTCATGAAGAAGGGCAGAGAAAATTTTCAACTATATAATAATGAAAGACTTCAGATATTAAAACTTTAGTCACTATAAGCAAGGCGACACAGAGGAGACCTTTTGTTCCTCTATAAAACTTTAAAAAATCCAGTGCTTATGCATTCCTGTGGAATTAAGTACACCTACAGAAAACTAGTCCCCAGATTACATTCTAGACAACTTGCTATTGACAAAGCAAATACTAACAAAAGGTTTAATTACTTCACCCTTAGGGCCCCAAGAGCTTGGAATAAACTACCTGGGGACCTGGTTAATAGTCCTAATTATGAAATATTCAAAACCAACTTGGACCGTTGGATGGGAACCAATCAATATAACTGATCCACAAAGTTGTGGGGAGCATTCTCGATGGGCTTTGGCCTTCTTATGCCCCATTCTACCAAGAAATAATACCAAGTAATAATTGCAAGTAAGTAATAACTCCTGGCTGAAAGGTGATCTCACCCAGGGGCCACAAAATCTCCTTTCAGGATGTAAAAAAATGTGTTTTGTCCAGGATTTGAAAAATGACAGCTGTCACATTTATAAGGTGCTGCAAAGATATGACCATGTTATAAATTTGGGGTAAACATATTACATATTACCAAAGTTATGAGCCTGCATTCGCAAAATTTAACATAGGCTCAAAATTGTAGTGTTTTTAATAAGTGACTATAGATAGTTTCCCTTTCACAGAATGTCAAAGTAAAGAACAACAACTATAATTACCATATTTGCTCAATTAAGAGCCTGGTCTCAATTAACAGCCTGCTCGAATAACAGCCAGTACACTGGATGTGATCAATTAAATATGCGCCTGTGCTTAAATAAAGGCCGGGACGGCAGTGGCTATGAAGAACACTGTTGTGCACTAATTACCAGGTAGTGTGAGATTAGCCTAATCAGCGGTTAGCAGTTCTATTACATCTGTCACAATCTAGCAGACCACACTGACAATCACTGTTGCACTAATTAACTTGGAAAATAAAAGTAAAAGTATTGGATTGGTACTGGTAGTCATAGTTTTTTTTTTGTACTGTGACTTACAACCCCCCCAAAAATTAAGGTTACCATAGCTGAAAATACATAGCTGAAAACATTGCCCTTCTGATACAGTCCATTACTGTGTTTCGAAATGCAAGTAGCAATCAGCATGGTACTCCAAAAAAATAAGTGCCTGAGTTTGAATAAGTGTCTGCTCGAATAAATGCCCATCACATGACATCCACAAAATAAAGGAGTGCCCGGTTCTTTATTTGGGAAAATACTGTACCAGAAATGTTCTCCTTACTAGAACAAGTTATGGCACTAAGTTCAAAAACCCATTGAAAAAAATGGAACCACATACCTGTTTCCTCAGTTTGCAGTCTGGCTTTGAAGAGTGAAGAAGTGTCTGCAGTGCAGAGAGGTTGGACCCCCGATCAGTAAGTAAGGGCCTGGGGGAGGTGTGGGGTGGTGGGTGATGAGTGAATGGGTCGTGTGGAGGGCAGTTACTACCGTAAAAGTAATTCATTTTCTGTATTCTAGTTCCTGCCATGAGGGACTGCAATCCTGCAGAACAACATGATGCCATTTGTACTGTCCTACTGAAATACAAAGGGGCCCAGTCCACACTCTAATGTTAAATCTTCCAGTGGAAAAAGTTTTTGCACAAGGTAGGCTTAATAAATTAGCATTGGTTCATCAATACTAATTAAATATATTAGTTTTTAAGATGTTTTATTTAATAAAAGAATAATGTATGACATGGTGTGTGTCATGCTGGGATAACGCCATGCCTGTGGTGGTTGGGCATGAGGCCGCAGGCCATGTGCATCCAACACCCCAGGTATGGTGTTATCCCAGTACGACACACACCCTGGAGTACATTATTCCTATTATACAATGGCTTGTTGTTATATACAGAATAAAAAAATAATTTAAAAGAATGTATTTGTTAGTGTGTGAAAAATATGTTTGTTTCTTAAGAGAAGATGCAAACAATGCAAATGTAAACCTTGCAAATCCAAACAATCAGTCAAGAGGTTCACAGTGCTGATACTAGACCCATGACGTTATGCTGGGATAACACCATGGGTCCAGCCCCAGACTGATCAATCACAGTCCAAGATTCTTTCTTGCCATTGTATATTGAGCAATAATGCATTCAATTATGTGAATAATTTTAATATGCAAAAATTGATGAGGATGAGGAGTAGCAGTCAAGAGAATAGAGTTCCAGGAGGGGAATTACTATGGATGATACATCTACCTTGTGAATACAGTATTTACAGTTGAAAAGTAAGGTAGAAGGGAGGACAGGCTGAGTTATGAATTCATGTATTTCTGTTGACCTTATGTTTCCTGTTTTATCTGTCCTGTTAATGCAATGTTATTTTCCTTCTTTTGACTTGGAACCTATATAAAGAGCTTTCAGCTCAAAGGTTGACTGATACTACCAATAATTAAATAGGAAGGGGTATCACCAGCAGAAAGAGGGAACTGGTGCTGCCCTTTACTACTTCACTGGTAAGACCTCACCTTGAGTACTGTGTCCAGTTCTGAAGATCACATCTCAAGAAGGACATAGACAGAGTGGAGGTGGTCCAAAGGAGGGCTACCTAAATGGTGCAGGGTCAGCATTAAAACTCCTATGAGGAGAGGCTAATGGAACTAAATATGTACAGCCTGGAGAAGAGAAGGGGGAATTTGACAGAAATCTTTAAATACCTCACTTAAGTTAATAATGTACAGGGTCAGGTATTTTTCAGAGAAAAAGGAGCTCTAGAACAGGGGGAATGCTATGAAGCTGGAGGGGGTTAGTTTAGGAAGGATATGGGGAAGTCATTCTTCACAAAAAGGGTGGTGGATTCCTGGAACAGCCTTCCAGTAGAGGTGGTGGGGGTGGAAACAGTGGTGGGATTCAAAAATGCCTGAGATGGATACAAGGAAATTGTAGGGGTAAGGAAGGGATGGGAAGATGTGGCGCTGCAGATCTACTGAGGTCTACTGCTAAAAAATGAAGGTTAACAAAATAGCAGAGTAGCTGGGCCTGGCAGCCCTTATCTGCTATCACATTCTATGTTTCCATTTATAACACTGGGTTACAACACACCTGAGATATTAATTAATACCCAATAACTGCACTCCCTGTCGTGGATTATTGCATATGTAAAATACAAGTTAGGAGCTTTTGGTAACAAAGACCCTAATAGAAATATTAAATCACCATAAGGAAGATGCAGAGGGCTGCACAGCTTTGTGAGCTCAGGCACTTTAATAATTTATTCAGATCTTTCTGTTTATAACCCTCAGGGCAACTGGTTTAGTGGCATACAACTTGGGTCTCAGGGCACCTGGCAGTTACTGAGCAGAAGCCAACAGTGATAAGGGGTGATAAGCAACTGAAGTAGCTGTGTAAAGTTCCACACTGCAACTCCATTTGCAGACCGAAATCTCTGCAACTGCAGAGACTGCTAGTTACATCTGCAGTAGCTGCAGAAGATGTTATGGTTGGTCCTACTGGCCATAACGTTTTTCTGTAGCTGTGGGGATTTCTATGACAACACCACCCGCAAGTTGCCATAAATCATGGAACCAGTCATAAGCCACCTCCACTTTTGAGAACACCATAGCTGTGAGAAACACAACGGTTCCGCAAGTGGCAACCCACTTGCGCTAAGTTTTTCACTCAGCTGAAGGATTTTAATGAGTTTTGTGAATCCAGCTCACTATTTCCTATGCATGTCATGTAGTGGCTGACACACAGGATTGGCAAGAACAACAGTCTTTTTCTTTTGGGCTGTTGGCTGCTTGCTGACCTTGAATGATGTGAAAATACAGACATAACATTTATTTTTTTAAAGTATTTTTTTTTAACAGAGGAATCTAAAAGAATACTACTGATGCATTTCTCATACTCATATAGATCTACAATTCATTAGAGTAAATCAGAACCTTTTGGAAATAAATCAGGATCATAATCAGAACCAGCTCACAGCCCATCCCTATAGTAAAGTCTACCAAAGAAGTGCACATCCCTCTTTACTGCATGCTTTCATAGCTTCCCATGTTTTCCTTATTTTCTCATGTTCACAAAAACTCAAGTTCACGTGGTTTCAAGTACACATCCCACTTAAGTGCACAACTAGAGCTGACAGAAGATGATCAGCTCCTAGACAACTGAACAATAACAGGATGGAAGAGTTAATTGTTAATCAATAACCCACAAAAGGGCATGAAATTCTAGTGAATTAATGCACACCTTGATGAATTGGAAAGCACAAGGCCAATGGCTGAGTGATCTTCAACCCACCCAGAAGTGCATGTAATGTCAAGAAACCCATGTCCTGCAATGCGTTATTGTGCTTATAGAATGCAAAGTCTTTTTTACTGGAAAAAGGTTTCATTTTCCTTTTGTTAGATATTTGCTAGGCAGAATATGTGAGTTTGGTGACAAAGACTTAGTGTCTTTGAATGAAATGACACTAGGTCATAACAGCGCCTGTATGGATAGCCCTGTCAAATACAACGCTGTTCAAACATCACTGATCATAAAAGTGGCAGGAACAAATGCAACAAACACAGTGCCACTAGTAGCAATCGCAAGTCTGGTTTGCGATGGCTACCACCAATAACTGCACACCCCCAAGTGGGAGTTCTATCCCCCTACACCCCCCATACTTAAAATAACCAACTCAGAATCAGAGTTGGATTTTGGGGAAAAAATAAAATTTTGCAGAATAGGATTAGAACCCTGGTTTCCACCACCATTCTGGCTCAGCTGCTCATGCTTTTGTACTCCATGCCATGGGAGCAGTTTAGCCAACTTCCTGATTTCCTCCTCACCTTGTGCTTTTTTCTAGCACCATGGACAGTGACCTGGGGAGCACTTACTACATAGCACAGTTATTCCCCTGTCACTGTCCATGGAAGTGCTGTGTAGACCATGCTCTACTGAGCAGTGCTATTATTGTAGCGTTAAACTGACTGGGTAGGAATGAACCCTGTAAATGCATTTTTAAAAAAAAAGCTATACCCTGTTGTGGGTTTATGTGTTTAGAAAGTGGAAAATGTTTTTTTTTAATGGAAGATTATATTTTCATTTTGCTGTTGCTAGGAAGATAAGACCAGGTTAGTTACAAACTGTTCATATACAAGAGATTAACGAATGGTCTGCTGATGTGTTTAGATCACTAAAGTTGCTAGGATTCTGAAGTCCATTTTATAATTCTATTTATCATAACCAGTTCCAAGTCCCCTGGGACCCACTTCCTCCCTTTAGTCTTCAGTCTTATGGCATTCAGAGTTAAATAGGCAGGTGGTAGAAGAGATTCAAGGAAAAGCTGGGGAAGCCTGAAAGAGTGCACACAGGCAGCAAGGAACATGGAAGATGTCTCGGATGGTACATTAGGACTGTTGCTGTAATGGGAACGACTGAAGGAGTACTAATGACTTAATTTGTTTTTTTTTTAGCTATTGCAGGCTCCATGCAAGGAATGCCAGAGGTGACCCACTATGATCTGAGATGTGGGATAATGTATGATCTGCTGAAGTGCACAGCCCACTTCAATGCACAAACATGCTGTTTCCCTATGGTATGCAATTAACATGGATCCAGTGAAAAAAATAATGAAATAACAGGTTTGAATCACATCATCTTCCACAAGCAATGATCCCTATCAAGCCCAAAAAAGTCCTTAACAACCCACTCCTTCTTCTGCACCAGATACAGTATCTAAAGTCTCTTTGGGAGCTCCCTGCATTAATGCTAAGCAATAGCAGGGTTGCAGGCCTCTTGTAGAAGAAGGTGAGTTTCTGAAGGAGAACATTTCTGGTGAATATGGATTCCATATAATAGTCCCAGACACATGCAGTTAAAGAGATAATATAAACACTTTCCGAGGGAACTGAACCAAATCATTCATTCTGGTCCTTTATAGTCACACAGTCCTTGCCCAGTAATAAATAACTAACCCTAGCTGAGACAGGGAGAGTGAGAAAGCAGCCACAGCTTCCTTGAATCAAGGAGGTTATTTTCTAGACTACATTGAAATAAATTATTACTTTTTGGACCTGTGTAAGTAAGTAGTATTGATTCTGTTTTTGGGTGGACTTTTCTTAGTTTTAACTTTAATTTGCCAGGGAGGAACTGTAGCTGGGAGATATTTGCAGTCAGTTGTGACTAGACCTGTTACTTAGCTTTTGTGAAATAGGTGTCTGAAAGAAAGGAAGGCACTCCTGGGGTGGAGGATAAGAGTTGTAGGTGATTGTTTCTGGATGGCATAAGTTTACTCCACCACCCTTCCCTTCACCCACCCACCCCAAGTGCATAACTTCCTTTATAGCAGGGGCTCACATCACTTCCCAAAACTGCTAACAACATGCACCTGTTCATATCCTTAAAGGCACAGCACACTGAATAGGGGTTAGAGACACTCACAAGCTTGCACACACTAAAACAAGAACAAAAAACAGAAAAGCATCTGTAACTGGAAGGGACACAGACATGTGGGGAGTGGTGCAATGCACTGGCTGAAGAGCAGCAGTCTTCTGGGAGACATTCTGGAGACTGCATTGCTGCTCTATTTGCAGGCACCTCTCTGGTCTGAGGGAGGAGGTTGTTTATCTTCATGCTGACCTGGCAAGGAGTCAGGAAAACTGCTCCCCCACCCAGAGACCACCCAGGCCACCACCACTACCTCAGAGGTTGCCAAGAAAAAGGAGTGGTTGGACCATGGTGGGCTCAGGGAGGGTGAGGGTGGTGGAACAGAGGTGCATCCCTCCAGTTGTGCCTCTCCACAATTCATTCGCCACTCTGGTGAAACATGGTTTCTCTATGGAGGTACCTGCAGTGGAGACCAAGGAGGATGCTGGGAACCTCCACAATGGAGACCCACAGGAGGGTGGCCCAGGACCCCACAGGGAAAGGAAACAACTCCTGGTGGGGGACTCAATTGTTGGGGGGTAGAACTGGGGGGAAGGAGGGGAAAGGGAGGTATGGTGCCTGCCTGGCACCAAGGCTTGGAGGGACAGGAAATGAATCCTCAGGATTGTGGGAGCAGTGGCAAGGGGAGGGAGCTGGATGTCATTATCAACCTAGGGATGAATGACCTGGCAGAGAATGGGATCAGAGCAGTGCAACAGGAGTTTGTGGAGTTTGGGATGGGCCTTAGACAAGTAGCACACATGGTAACTTTCTCAGAAGTGCTACCTGTCTATGGCATGGATGAGACTAGGGCACTCCGCACCATGGGATACAATGACTGGTTGAAAACTGGTGCAGAGCTCAGAGATTTGGCTTTATTGGGGACCGGGGCTCCACCTGGAGGGATGCAGGCCTATACAGGTCTGATGGTCTGTATCTATCCTGGAAGGGAACCAGGCTCCTAGGTGATAGGTTTAAATGCTTCAATGGCAAGCATTTAAACTAGCCAAGAGTGGAGGCACTGAACAGGAGAAGGGAAATCCTAGCACCCCCCCCAAAATCAGGGTAATTAGTGAGGTAAACACCAAGATAGAGCAGTCAATAGGGAGAAGGGCAGGGGTAAATAGAGAAAAAGACAAAGGCAGTAGGGACAGGGATGGGGCAAAAAGAAATAAAGCCATAGAAAAATGGAGGGTAATGAGTACCAATGCCCATAGTCTAGGGAAAAAGCTCACTGAAATGGTGACCTTGATGGAAGATGGATGCCTGGATATTGTGGCAGTCACAGAAACATGGTACACAGAGAACCATGATTGGTATGTCAACATACCAGGGTACACAATCTACAGGAGGGACAGGGAGGGAAGAAGAGGAGAAGGAGGAGTAACTCTCTATGTAAGGGAAGGGATCAGAGCAACAGAACTAAAGGGTAAACAGGGAGGAGAGGAGGCATTGTGGGTCACCCTGGAGACTGGAAATGGCTCCACAATTTGCACAGGGGTTGTATACAGACCCCATATCAGGGGGAAGAAATGGACAAGGAAATGATAGAAGGCATCCTTGGGATGGCAGAGAAAGGGAAAATATTGCTGATGGGGGACCTGAATATGCCAGATGTTGACTGGAGCACCTTTGCTGCAGCCACATCCAAGAGCAGGGCCTTTCTCAATGCCCTACAGGTGGCATGCCTCAGACAGCTAGTTTTGGAACCCACTAAGGAGAGAGCAATCTTAGACCTGGTACTCTCAAATGGGGACAGAGAGAGAGGATCTCTGATCTTGAAGTGGGTAGCCATCTGGGAACAAGCGACCACCAAACAGTGTGGTTCATGATAAACTTAGCTGTAGAGTCAAGCCACATAAAAGTGAGGGCACTGGACTTCAGGAGGGCTGATTTTGTCAAAAGGAGAGAGTGCCTCAGAAAAGCACTAGCAAACAGGCAAGAAGGTGGGGTGGAGCAACAATGGGGAAACATTAAAACAGCCATCACAGAGGCAACAAGCCTTTGTGTGAAGCAAATAAACAAATCAAGATGAAAGAAAAAAAACATTATGGTTCTCAAAAGAAGTGACAGGGAAGGTAAGGGAGAAAAAGATAGCATTCAGGAAGTATAAGGAAACACAGAAGGAGCAGGACAGAGAACTGTACCAGTTAAAGCAGAAGGAAGCGGGTAAGGCAGTCAGAATAGCAAAGGCCCAAACTGAGGAAAAGATATCCAACTTGGTTAAGAAGGGGGATAAAACCTTTTATAGGTACATTAGGGAGCAAAGAAAGACTAAGACAGGGATACTGAAGCTGAACAAAGAAGAAGGTGGTTGGGCAGAGAGCGACAGTGAAAAAGTAGGGATACTGAACGAATACTTCTTCTCAGTATTCACAATGGAAAAGCAGGGGGGAATACCTAATCCGATCAATAGAAGCACTCTGGATAGAGGGGTTGATATTAGTCCTTTCACAGAAGAAAGGGTTCTGAAAGAACTCTTAAAACTGAAGGTGGATAAAGCAATGGGGCCTGATGGGATTCACCCCAGAATTCTAAAAGAACTAAGGGAAGAACTAGTAACACCATTGACTACCCTTTTTAATAAATCATGGGAGGATGGTGTGGTACCCGAGGACTGGAGGAAGGTGGATGTGATTCCCCTTCACAAAAGTGGGAGCAAGACAGAGGCAGGAAACCACAGACCTGTCATTTTGACCTCAGTGGTAGGGAAAATGATGGAACCACTTCTGAAGGAAAGAATTGTTGAGTACCTAGAGGCCAGTGGGGCACAGGACCCAAGGCAGCATGGATTCACAGTGGGAAGGTCATGTCTGACAAATCTAATTGATTTCTTTGACTGGGTGACCAAAGCAGTAGACCAGGGAGGGGCTGCAGACACGGCCTACCTAGACTTTAGCAAGGCATTTGACACAGTCCCATGCAAAAGAGTAATAAATAAATTAGCCAGCCTTGGAGTGGGTCCCAGGGTGCTAGCCTGGGTAAAACACTGGTTTGACAACAGGACACAGCGGGTAATAGTAAATGGAGTCCATAGTGAAGAAAGAAGGGTTGCTAGTGGGGTACCGCAGGGTTCAGTACTGGGGCTGGTCCTTTTTAATGTCTTTATAAGTGACATTGCAGAGGGACTGGAAGGGAAAGTATGTCTTTTTGCAGATGACACAAAGATATGCAACTGGGTTGATACACAAGGTGGGGTGTAAAGGATGAAAAGGGACTTGGCAAGGTTGGAGGAATGGGCAAATGTATGGCAGCTTAGATTCAATGCAAAGAAGTGCAAAGTAATGCACCTGGGAAACAAAAACCCAGCGGAAGAGTACACAATGGGGGGTGAGATACTGACAACAACATAAATGGAAAGGGACCTGGGGGTAGTCATATCAGATGACCTAAAGGTGGGTCAACAATGTGAGAAGGCAGTAAGGAGGGCTGGAGGGATACTGGGATGCATAGGGAGAGTCATCACCAGTAGAAAACAGGAAGTTGTTGGCCCTCTGTACAGACAGTTGGTAAGACCACATCTGGAGTACTGTGTACAATTCTGGAGACCCCATCTCTGCAAAGACATAGACAGGGTGGAGGCTGTCCAGAGGACAGCAACCAAAATGATGCAGGGTCTGCATCAGAAGACATATGAAGACAGACTAAAGGAACTAAAGATGTATAGCCTTGAGGAAAGCGGGGGGGGGGACATGATAGAAACTTTCAAATGCCTCAAGGGAATCAACAAAGTCCAAGAGGGTAGCATCTTTCAGAAAAAGAGATGTGCAAAAACAAGGGGCACAATTTGAAGATAGAGGGGGGACGGCTCAGAGGTAATGTGAGGAAGTATTTCTTCACAGAGAGGCTTGTGGATACATGGAACAGGCTTCCTGAGGAGATCATTGAGTCAAAAACAGCGGGGGAGTTCAAGAATGCATGGGACAGACATAAAGCAATTCTAGTGGGGGTAGGAGAAAGTAGTCTGTTGGTTAACTAGGATCTGCAGCTTATCCATTAGGTAGGGAAATGGGCAGACTAGGTGGGCCAAGCGGTCCTTATCTGTCATCAAATTCTATGTTTCTATGTAAATTAGTTGCATGTAAGGGCCATGATCAGTTCTCACAACACCAAGGGAGCAGCTGCACTGCAAGCTCTGGAGAACACCCTTCATGTCAATTCTATAGTCAGGCTTTGTTTAAGGTGCTTCAAATGTAATGCACTTCAACTGGTCACATGCAGTGTGGGTCATGGCGAATCCTATACTCTTCATTCACCCAAGGGAAGGCAATCACTCAAGGCCCAGGTCTGCTGTGCCCTCTACAGATATGAGTCACTGCATCAAGAATAGAAAAGAGCAGACTGGCAACTGCTATAGAATCACTTTATCATACTCACTCTCCTCTTGCTCTCTGCTGGGGATATCCACCCTAACCCTGGCCCTATTGCCCCTAGCTCCTCTGGTGCTTCCTTCTCTACTCCCTTCCCTGTTCCCTTCTCTCAGCTCTCCTAAAGGGCTTAAAGATCCTACATCTAAACACCTGCAGCTTGTTGCAACAGTAGACCAGATTCAGACCATGGTGTGCACTCTAAAACCACACATTCTAATCATCTCAGAAACTTGACTAAAGAGAATTATCTCTGATCTGGTCTCCATTCCTAGCTACTCACTGCTAAGGCAAGGTTGTGCTGGCAGGGGTGGTGGTGTCGCCATTTATGTCCTAGCCTCCATCCAATATTTCATCATCTATTCTTCCTCAAATCCTGAGACCCATGATGTCCTAGTTATCCATGTGACCCTCCCCTCAACTCTCCCAATCTTTGTAGCCAGCATTTACTGCCGCCCAAATGTCCATCCTTCAGTCATGCTAGAACTCCTAACCTCCATCACTTCCCTTGCTCACTCTGGGGAATTAGTCATCCTAGGTGACTTCAATATAAATTGGTTGTCACCTAAAACTACCAAAACTAAAAATGAAATCAGAACCCTAACCGTCTCCCAGCTGATCTCTGAACCCACCTGCCCAAACCCAAGACACAACAACACTCCCTACTCGACTGGGCCCTTACCTCCCACCCCTACCGTGTCATCACCTCTGGCTTCCTCCTCAATGCTTTCAGTGACCATAACCCAATATTCATAGTTAGGAAAGTCCACAGAACTAAATCACCACACAAAACCATACAACTTCACTCTTTCAAGTCTCTTGACCTTGAACCTCTCTTAAGTAACCTTGCCACTTCTGACTGGTCCACCCTAACATCCTTCCTCTTGGTTGACAAGGCCCTTGCCTACTTCAAAGAAATCTTTCTTGTAAATTAGAATGCCTTTGCCCCACTCAAACAAACCGGAGTCAGAGGTAACCACTTACCTTGGATAACCCCTGAACTTCTGATTTTCCTCAGGGCTAGAGATCAAGTCTTGAAGCATCTTAAAGCTACCCAGTATCCTAGTGACCACGCAAACTACTGCATCCTCTGAAACACTTGCACCAGGGCTACAAGGTTAACCAAGTCTGAATATTTCAAATCTGCCTTCATCACCAACATAAATTCCTCTTTAAAGTTCGGTAAGGTGGTCAATGCCCTATTCACCCCCTATTCTCTCCCCCCATACTTAAAGTTAACAGCTCACTAGTGTCTGACCCACCAGCCATAGCTATGGAATTTAACTCCTACTATACCTCCTGCACCACTGAGCTACTGAAATCCCTCCCCTCCTACCCATCACCCTCCCCACCCTCTACTTGGGTGTCCCCTCCACCACCTTCCCACCTCCCCTTCTCTTTCACTACTGTAACCCCACATGATGCCCTAAGTGCCCTCTGTGACACTTGGACAGCTGGTTCTGATCACTGTATCATTTTTTTGTAATATAAAAATGGGTTATGGACTGTCTCTCATGAGAAATGTTGAAACAGCATGTGAGATCACACACACACACACACACACACACACACACACACACAGGTTATAGATACAAGGTGTTACCTGGAAGGCCAGAAGCTAATTACAGGCTAGAAGATACCTACCGTAACTGCCAAGATAGATCATAAACTTTTATAACGTTTAGAAGAAGAAGAGCAGGTTATGACGTTTTAGTGCAAAGTCATAAAAGATGCTTTGATGTCCTGGAAAAAGGGGAAACTGATCCTAGATCAAAGAAATTCATTTTGAAGAAAATGAGTTGTGCAGAGGATTACAGAATTTAATATTTTGAAAAGACATCCTGTTTTGTATAGACATATTTTTTATATATTCTGACAAAGGAGGAGCTAGGTGACCTCACACAAAGGAGTTGGCCAAGACAATTTTTTTTAATAATATTCTGTTTTCCTTCAGAGACACTTTTATCTACACTCTGACAAAGAAATGTCTTTGAGCACTTTAAGCAGGTACTTAGAGAGACAAAATCTAAGTGCTGTAGTAGGAATTGCACTGTTAAAACCTTGTTCTTTTAAAAGATTTTATGGTTCTTGTGTAATAGTTCTGTATTTTATGTTTTACATATTTTTTTTTATCTATTTTAGTAAAACTCTATTTTTAGAGCCTACTTAGTTTGTCTTTGAATTTCTTTCATTTACAAGTGAAGAATATATGGTTAAAGCAGACACTGTACATAAGCTTGAATGGTGATACCAAACTGGAACAAGGTAAGCATTTTAATCTGAGGTCTTTATTAAAGTTTTTGAGGGTTAATTTCTGTACACCTGTTTAGGTGCCTGTAGACAAAGATATCTGGTCCCCCAAAGACAGATTTATCTGAGTCTGTGCATTGGGTATCCTAGCAAGAGGTTCACAGTTTGAATCCCTCCAGAACTGAGACCAAAGGTTGATCCAAACCCACAAAACAGACAGGAGGGTTACCCTGTTTCTGTTAACTGTTCACAAGACTGCGCTCAGAGATTGGCACTTTGAGAGTAGAGGGCTGACCTGCTGAGTGGGTTTGTGACACCTTCCTCACCATCAACCCCTCTAAAGATTCCTCCCCTGACAGCCTCTGCCCAAAACTCTCCTCCCTCTCCACTTCAGCCATTGCCTACCCCCTCTCAATAATTCTAAATAACTAATTCTCAACTGCCTTGGTCCCTTCATGGAAACATGCAGTGGTCCTCCCTCTACCAAAAGAGGGTGATCCCTTATCCCCTGGCAACTATCGCCCAGTTTCTCTCCTCCCTAACCTTGCCAAGCTTCACAAACACATTGCCCTCTTCCAACTCACCTCTTTTCTATATGACACCTCCTTTTTCACCCCTTTCCAGTCTGCTTTCAGGAAAAAACACTCAACCACCATCTCTCTCCTACAGCTCACAGACTCCATCCTAATCGGGATGGACAATGGCCAAATTACCTCTGCCATTTTTGTTGACCTGGCCAAGGCCTTTGACACAGTCTCTCACTCCCTTCTTCTCAACTCACTTCCAACAGTTGGCCCATCTTCCTCCACCACAAACTGGTTCAAGGCCTACCTTATTGGCAGAACCCAATCAGTTAAGATCTTGTACACCACTTCCCCATCCCTCCCAATTAGCACTGGCATCCCCCAGGGCTCTGTATTAAGGCCCTTCCTATTCTCCATCTTCTTAAATGACTTTCCCTCTATTTGCTCCCCCACCTCCACTATACATATGTACAGTATGCTGGTGATGCAGTCCTGTATGCATCTGGTTCCTGTCCTGCTGAGGTTACAACCAGCTTACAGGAAGACTTCGACAAGGTTCAGCTATGGTTTGCTAACCATCAACTTTTCCTCAATGCCAAGAAGATTGTCTCCATGACCTTTGCAAAAGGTACAGACTCTCTAGGCTTTCTCCCTACCCACTTTCCACACCCTTGATGGGACTTTACTTGAGGACACATCCTCCTTCAGGTACTTAGGTGTTTGGTTGGACCAACACCTAAACTTCTCTGGACATATCGATGCCATCCAGAAAAAACTGTGTCCCAAGCTTGGTGCCCTATTCAGGAACCGTAGTTGCATCCCTCCTATGGCAAGGCATGAATTTGTTCAGTAGGTGATTATGCCTATTTTTGACTACTGTGATGTAGTCTATGGTGCTGCCCCTAAGTCCTCCCTGGCCAGACTGGACACCATCTTCAATTTCTTCTGCCACTTTGCCATGGATGCCCCCCCTCACACCCACTACTGAAGTCTTAATCATGCCCTATCATTCCCCTCTCTTACAAATAGGTGACTCTCCCACTATGCTAAATTCACCTCCAAGCACTAGTTAGGAGAGCTCCCTTCCTACCTCATCTCCTCCTTTATAGCAAACCCCCACCCTCCCATTCCCTTAGATCAACTGATTCTCGCACCCTGGTTGTCCCTTGCAGATCCACCCTAATCAGCCAATCTTGTTACTCTCACTGCTTCCCAAAAATCTGGAATTCCCTTCCCTCTCAAATCCGGCACTCATCCTCCACCTACTTCATCAGCTCTGCCCTCTGTAATTACCTTGCACCTATCTGCTCCTGCTGGTTCTATGTAGTAATAGCGGGGGAAAAAAATGCAACATTCAAAATTGCGAATGCATTTAAGCGACTGACTTTATAGCGACAGCAGAAATAATCACGGTTGTCAATATAGCGAAATGCTGCTCACCATTATATTGCTGCAACTCATTCGATGATCTCTGCTGGTATACTGAAAATGGAAATCTGTTTCTAGTGAAAAACGAGCATGCAGAAACTGGTTAAAACTAGGAGACATACATAAGTTACAGTGGTTCTTTGCTTGAATCTAACACTCAGTGAGGATTTTGTATTTTCCAAAGTAGAAGAAGCCTGAAAAAGTGATATTCCTGATAAGTTAAGCACCTAAAATATGAGTACATGGCATTCACATTTTTACCCATAATATTTTGAACTCTCCTCTACACAGTGAGCTTACTGAAGAGTGCTTGGGCTCATTTCCATAATAGATGAGGATGGTATGTGTAATGATGTGTTAGTTCTATGATTTGCAGCCTAAATGAACTTCTACTGTTTTTGAATAAGAGTGATCCTTATATGCCTAGTGTCAAGTGTGTACCCCACCATCTACTTTTCCCCACTCCACTCTTCTATGTGTCTTTACACATTATTCACTATTTTTACTAGTCGGCGAAATGTACATGTGCTGTAACTGTTGTTCACTGTTATTACATCGCTATAATGAGTGTTGCCGTTTTTTAGTTGCTGTTATAACAGGATAACCTCCTGCCATGTCCCCCTAATTCCCTCCTCCAAGCCCTGGATAAACCTTACCCTTCCACCATCACCTTCATTTTACCCTGTGCACCCACATACCTCAAATTCTAGCTCTTCTCCTCTTCCCCAAAATTGCTCTCCCTTACTGGTCTCCCTTGTTCTCTCACAGAATGTAAGGGACACTGAATGCTACCCATGGGTCCATGCATCCTGCCAGGCTATTGATTAGGCTCCATCCCCTCCGAAGGTGTGAATTCTCCCCCCTCAAGGTTTCAATTCTCACTCTCTCACTCTCCTGTCACTCTTTTAATCCCTATCTACTGACCTTCCCCAACCCCGTAACAGGGTACCCCACCTCATGAAGGGACCTCTCTTGGGTTAGGTCCTATTCCCCCTCCTAACATTTCAGTCACACCTCCTCCTTCTCTTTCTCCTCTCTCTTTAAATCCCAACAGCCTTATCTCCATTTCTGTCTTGCTCCATAGCCCCCTTGCAGGGTTTCCCACATCCTGAAGGGGTCTCTCTGGGACACTGCCTATTCCCTTCTCTCTGGTCCTCCCAGTCCCCTTTCAGGGGTCCTAGCATCCTGAAGGGGTCTCCAGGGACACAACTCTTCCCCCTTCCCCCACCTCACCCTTTCCTCTTCTCCATTTTCTTTCATGTAAGCACTTGTTTACTTATTAACCTGGCACTTATCATTGTCTGCTCTTTCTACATATTATGCACAACACTGTTTTAACACTGTTTGTAGCATCTGCCTTGCAACTATATGTTAATGTTGATCTTGTAACTTGACTGTAACTTGAACATTACTCTTCCCCCTCACCCCACATCAATGCCCCTGCTCCTTCCCCCTTTTCTTTCACATAAGCACTTGTATATGTATTAACCCAGCACTTATTATTGTCCACTCTTTCTACCTATTATGCGCAACACTGTTGTAACACTGCTTGTAACACCTGCCTTACAACTGTATGTTAATGTTGATCATTTAACTTGAATGTTTAATGTCTCACTCCTGTTGTACCCCTTCCCACCAGGTCACACTGGGAGACAAGTGACTTGTCACTCAGTGTGCCTTACTGGTGAAACATTTCAATAGATAAAATCAGAGCTATGTATGGCAACCCCTGCTCTGAGGGCTGAAGTCCCAGGTGGGCACTCCAGTTTCAGACTATAAATCTGGTTGTAGTCTCCGTGGTGCGGACCTCTGATTGCAGTCACACCTTAGTCTGAGATGAAAAAGCCCTTCTGTTTCTGTCAGAGAGTTTGGCTTGTCTGAGCTGGTGCTTGTATTCAGCACTAGAAGCACGTACCAGTTCCAGTGTCTGTCTGCTGAATCTCTTCAAAGGGTTGGTTTTTATTTAATTTTCTAAGTTTTTGTCAGGAAAGGCAAACTGAGTTGAAGCTCATTTCCATGTGTGAATGGGGGAGGTGGGCAGTGACTTGTTCAGGGTGATACTGTATGCAAGTGGTGGCTGTGATATTCAAACCCAGGTTTCTGGATCTCCAGGTTCACAGCTCAGTGCTCTAGCTTTGTGCTATATACTGCCTTCCTAGGTTCTCAGGCAAAGGAATCCTCAGATTGATTGCCTGACTTATGCTCATTTCCTCTGTTGACAATAGCCCAGCAGTCTTCAAAATCTTTGTGGCAGATTCCTCTCTCCAGATGTACAGTACTTATAGAATGCTTTATATATGTGTATATATGTATTTATAGAATACATATAGTGTACTTTGGGAGGCTGTATAGTGCAGTGGTTTAAGGCTCTGAGCTGAAAATTGGAAGACCTGGGGTTTGAATCCCACAGCCCCCATTTGCATACTGTGTGACCCTGAGTAAGTCATTTAACTTCCCTGTGCTCCCAGGCTGCACTTGAAAACAAGCTTTTAGCTTAGTGTATCTCACCTGGTTAAACAATTGGAAAAAAAAATACTGCATGGAGAAATGTGGTTACTGAGTATTTTATGCACACCAGAGGTGTGTGATGCCCCGTAAACCCTGAGGGTGAAGCCTGAGTGGTCTATATGGGAATCACACACTGAGGATGTGCATAAAATCAGAATTTTCCACACTTCACCATGTTTTATTATTTATATTTACTGATTTGGGGTCTCAGAACACAATGCCTCAATGTTTCTTTCAAAGCCCTAAAGCATATCACTTAGCTGTCTAGATGAACCAAGGCATCCATGAATTATTGATCATCTATTAACTTTTCCCTTTCTGATTCATTCAGAGACATGAAACGTGATGCGGTTGCCATTTTCTCAAGGTGTTCTGTCACATATTTACTTTAACACTGCTGCCAGCTTCTTGAAGGTAGTTCCCTGAGAAGGCTGTATTTTGAACTAGCAGTTCTCTGTCAGCAGCTGAGCAGCCTGCCAGCATGAGGACAGCTTCTCAGAAAGCTGGTCAGGAACACTCATAGATGCCTCTGAGAGCCGTGGTTTATGGAGCTCTGTAATTCATGAGTGTGAATTATGGAGTTTGTAGGGCTCTGCTAGCGATAGATTACTGACCCTAACCAGTAAATATGTGAAATTATTTTCTGTATTACTGTATTTCTTAGGTTGGTTTTCTGTGTGTTTGACTGCTGCATGTAAATGATTAATATCCAACAGGCTTCTATAAGTGGCAGACAGATGGTTGCGAGCATGTAGCTATTAACTCTTAACTCTGAAACTGTATCACAATAAGACATTGTAGTTCAGACAAATGGCAGGGCAGAACAGAAACACAAACAGTTCAGAGTGAATAATACTAGCCCAGGCTGTTTAAATAAAGTATATATAACAGCCTGAGTGGAAATAGGTCATTTGTTTCCATGAGTGATTGGGTGGGATTATAACTCCTGAGTGTCACAGACACAGCTGAGTTATAGAAACCCCACCCGATCACAAAAGGAAATAAATATATTTCTAGTCTGTCCACTGTATGTTCCAGTTATACAACTTTTGTGTATCTAATTATGAATAATAATTAGTATCAATATGTTGTGCAAGTTGTTTAGGGTCACAGTTGTGGTGTTTTGGTTCTCTCTTGTGATATGATGTGTGATTTTAATGATTTTAATGATTTGTCTATTAATGGAAATTTGCAACCCACCCACACACACACCCAAGGCTACTTATATTAAGGTGCTGTGCTCCACGACCACATAGGCTTGAATAAGATGCATCTTTGGAGGTTAGGGCTTCTGAATGTAATTTGTACACATTTTTCGCTGTGTGATAGGGACTGCATTGTTAAGTTTTGTTCCACTGTGTGTGGAGGATTTCAGTAAGTTGAATCAGGACCATAATACTCAGGCACACTTTGTGTTTGTTTTTAAATATGGTCATGTGACCTATCCAAGGATTAGAGTGCAAGGATAGGCATGTAGGTAAATGTTAGTAGGTGAAGTTTTATTTGTAGTCAATCTTTTACATAAAAAAGTCAGATAATATGAAAGGAGGAAAACAAAACTTTAAAAGACAATCAATGAATAAAACAGATTGGGTAGTCCAGTACAAAACACATACAGGAAATATGTAGGCTACTGTATATAATTACTATGTTAGCATCTCACTATATACATAAGGAGTAATATTAAAAGGGACAGACGTATGCCATCCCCATGCTGCCAAAGGTTAAGAAAACAACCTGTGGTACAAAATGTGATCCCTTTACGTATAAATGGTCAATTGTACAGCTGCCCTGTCATTGTCCCGCTGATAATAAATGTAATATAAAATTTATTTCTATAAGGCGCCTTCCCAAGCTCAGGGCACCTTTACAAAATTTCATAAGCAGCATTAAAACCACAAAAATAAATAACATTTTATCCATAATAAATTTAACATAATTTACATCACTGAAAGTGCTTGATTAAAAAGGAAGGTCTTTAGGGCTTTTTTAAAACCCTCCACAGTCAGGCTATTTCATATCTAGCAAGGTAGAGAATTCCACAGGGTAGAAGCCATAAAAGCAAATGTTTTTCAACCAGATGTTTTTAAGGTTATCCTGGGAATCTCTAGCAATCCCTTACCAGAGGATCGGAGGGAGTGGCAGGGGCTGTAAGAAGTCAAGAGTTCTTCCAGGTAGTGGGGTCCCAACCTGTGTAGGGCTTTATAGGTCTTCAACATGACCTTGAAAGTTATCCGTACCTGTACAGGTAGACAGTGCAATTCGCGAAGTACAGGTGTTATGTGGTTGGGCTTTGGGCTTCCAGTCAGCAACTTAGCCATCGCATTTTGCACCTGCTGCAAGCGGCGAATATCCACTCCCGGCAGCCCTAGATAAAGGGCATTGCAGTAATCAAGACGACTGGCAACAGGGTAAGGAGAAGGGAGGGATCATCCACTTTACCACCGCCACAGAGTTCACCCAATTGGGGGGCAGCAGGACAGGCAGGACAACATTCCACAATCACATACACTCAAGGGAGACAAACTAGGGAGTCCAAGGGGGAACAAAGCAGGTTTGCTGTTCATATGAGCTTCAAATTTATAGCCAGACCTCTATAGTCTTTGCCAGGGCTATCTCAGGAGGAATGAGAGAGGACATGGCCTGGCAGATGAAGATCGGGGGGGGAGAGGAGGGAGGTCTGGGCACAGGGATGAAGCTGGAGTGAAGCACAAGAAGAAGGCAGTATGCAACCCCAGGTTCAGTAGCAAGTATGAATGCCCAGTATGCCAGGTAAGACAATCTTTCAGGGGATGCAACTTGGCACATAGAATACAGCCATTCCATCAGGGTGGGAACTACTCAGGTACTGTGTTTCAGGAGAATAAACTTCTTTGCCTCCACACAGGCCACTGACAGCTGGTAGGACTGTAGGAGTTGCACTGGATGTTGGGTGCTGACAGATCCAATAACTTGGGGTTTAAAAGCACACAATACTTGCAATAATTCTAAACAAGCCTCCTGTAACTTTAGCCAGAAACCCTTCAGAGAAGAGCCTGACCACAGTATATATTCCAGGTTATCAGTGGTGTCCCAGACTTCCAACATTTGTCATGGGACAGTAACATTTGGGAGTGAAGCACTGCTGGTGTGTGGTGCCATAGGTGTAACACCTTATTGTACACAAGGAGGCCATGGTTGTACTTATAAGCTTTGTGTGTGTTTGCCCAAAAGTGTGCCCAGTTCTTCTCAGTGATCTAAATGTTTAACCATGACTCCCACTGTTACTTGGCCTTGAAGGATTGATCAGAAAGGAAGTCCTAGGTCTCCTTGTAAGTCTGCTCTGCCTTCCCTTTCCTAAGAGTACCACTCTCAGAGATATGGCTGGATTTTTTGCCTGGTGGTTTGATAAATACATGCTACCTGATTTTGAGACATCTCAAAAACATTCTTTGGGTAGCTGGTACTTGTGTGAGAGGCTTTTTTAAGGAATCTATATGGCAGGAAAGCTGAAGGGTGAGATCCTTGACTGAAAAACACCATTTACAGCCCATTGTGACAATGCACTGGAACATGAACAGTGCAGAGCTGAAGGATTACCCCGTGAGGGGCATATTGCACTCAAGTGAAGCTGACATTTAGGACTTTAGACAACTTCCCCAAGGCAGACATAAAGACTGAAGTAGTTGAGTAGGAACAAATGTCCACAGGGAGTGAGGAATATACTGTAGAATGATACTCAATGAGACCCACCAATACTCCTGTCTACTCTCCATCCATGACAATAAGGGGGCGTTTGTATCTTGGGAGGAAAACCACCAGGTTGTCTGTGCCCTCATGCATGCCAAAACCATGACAGGCCTTAACCCCCTTTTTTTTGTTGTTAAACATTTTAATTATTGACTTAAGGCAGAGCATACACACAGGGCAGAGTCTACATAAAGAAAATCAATACATGACGCACACATAGAGTATGATCAGTAATTACGATTGACACAACAATCTGTCAGTTAGCAGTGACCATACAGGGTGACAGTTCACATATGCTTTACACCACTAACTAGGTGGCCAGAAAAAAAAAAGATAATTTTGTAAAGAATCAGGACCTGTCAACAAAGGAGAGCATAGATCAATATAAAGTAAAAAAACACCCTAACTAGGGATATGACAAGAGAAATCCATAATATCTGGTCACTCTACCATAGGTGTGTTTAATTCCCATGTAATTTGTAATATCAACTGTATACAGCACTGGCAATCTTTCTTCATGTTTAATTATGTCAAGAGAAGGTATGAAAATGGCAGGAAGGAGGAGGAGGGAAAGAGGGGAACTATGCAAACAGAGGGGGGCTATCCCCACCCTATAAAGAAGGGGAGGGGGTCTAAGCCATGAGACTGGGAGAAGTATTGTGACAATACTTGGGCCTTAGATACGGTTGCCAACATTGGTCATAACGAGATAGGGAGCCTTGGGCAAAACTCGAGATCCTCTCAAATATGGCCCCTTGGGCTAAGGCCAAAAGAAACTGATGGAAGGTAGGGCTATCAGGAGTTCTCCATCCCATCAGAATGAGTCTTTTGGCCAATGCCCTGACCATAGTGATTCATTGTGCCCCAGGATTATGCTTAGAAATCTCAGAACTGCCACAACCCAGAAGGAGTAGGGCAGGACCCAGGATGATATTGGGGAACAGTTGCTGACACATGTACTGAATGGCTCGCCAGAACTGTTGAAAGTTCGGACAATCCCAGAGAACGTGAAGCAGATGGGCTCCTTGGTTGCCACATCTCCAGCAAGTGTCAGCCAGGATAAGTTCCATTTTAACTAGTTTCACCGGGTCTCTATACCATCTATGAAGAGTCTTGTTCATGATAAGCCTTGTGCGCCCATCCCGACAAGCCAAATGGATACGTGCCCACCCATCCTCCCATTGTTGTTCTGAAATCAGGGTCTGTAGCTCTTTCTCCCATTGCTGCCTGGCACTCTGGGTAGGATCCGGGGTGGAGTCCCTGAGGGCGTGATATATATTACTAGCTTTACTCTTGGAAACTTTAGTCCATGAACCAATAGGGTGCATTTTTTTTTTTTGTGAAGAGTTACTAATGGGCGACTTTGGAAGATGAGATATAGCGTCTCTTAACTGAAGGTATCTCCAGAAATGAGAAGTCAGAAGCTGATATCTCGCCCTCAGAGACTCAAAGAAATCCATTACAGTCATCCCGGGGATTAGGAGGTCGTGTATTGAGGATAAGCCCTGCCTCTCCCACAGTTTCCAGTGCAGGGTAGATTCCCCTATTGTCAGGGCCTGATTATCCCATAGAGGCATGTATTCCCATGGGGCCGGATCGTAGCCCAGCATAATCATGGCTTGTTTCCAATATTTAGCTGAAAGTGATATGGGGGGAGAGAGGCTCGGGGGCAGTTTCTTCTTAACATATAAAGTAACCGCCGGAGAAACAGCATGAATTAGGGACGCTTCTAACTGAAGCCACTGTGGGGAACCCTGTCCAATTTTAGAAAACCATCTAAGAGTCTGAGCCAACACAAAGGACATATGGTACCGTTGTAACCAAGGGAGTCCCCAACCCCCCCCTTCTCCAGTGCTGTTGAAGTTTCAGTTTGCTATATCGGGGGGGGGCACCCTCCCAAATAAAGTTACCCATGAGGGTCTCCAATTTCTGAAACCACTTCTGGGGTATAAACAGGGGAAAGTGAGCCAGTAGATAGAGCATCCTCGGGGTGGCCATCATTTTGATCGATTCAATTTTCCCAGCCAGTGAGAGCTTTAATGCTTTCCATCTCCCCATATCAACCCTGAGCGAGTCAATCAGAGAATTGAAATTGGCTGCAAGCATTTTAAGCGGGTCTGGGTGCAAAATAATACCCAGGTATTTGATACCCAGAGGGGACCACTTTAGCCCTAAGGCAGTAAAATCCAATCCTGAGGTTGAGGAGTTTAACGGAAGAATTTCAGTTTTGGACTAATTTAACTTTAACCCTGATATCTTAGTAAACTCATTCAGGATTCCAAAAATTGTCTGAATCCCCAATTGAGAGTGTTCGGTCATGATAAGCAGATAATCTGCATAGAGAAAGGTCTTGTAATTGATGTCCCCCACCTGGATCCCCGGGATATCGCAGGAAGACATAAGTGTAATGGCCAATGGCTCCATAGCTAAAACAAATAAGAGGGGAGAAAGGGGACATCCCTGTCTCGTGCCCTTTTGCAATTGGAAGGGCCTAGACATGGTGCCATTGGTCAGCACCGAGGCTAGGGGTGCGGTATACAACAACCTTATCCAGGCGATATAGTCGGGGCCAAAACCCATGATGGACAGAGTATGAAATAAATAGGCCCATTCGACCGAATCAAAGGCCTTTTCAAAGTCGAAGGCCATAGCAACTGAGGGGGTTGGTGAGAGTTTAACAAAATACATTAGTGACCCTAGTGTTCTATGATGATCAGATCCTAAATGGCCTTTAACAAAGCCCACTTGTGAAGGACCCACCAAGTCCTGCAAGAGGGGTTCCAGCCGGGCAGCGACAACCTTAGCCAGTATCTTGGCATCCGCATTGATTAGGGAGATAGGGCCATAGCTGCCTAGGGTCAGCAGGTCTTTCCTTCTTTTTGGGAGTACTGTAATAACCACTTCTCTCATGGGGGGGGTATCTGTCCAACCATTAGGGGATGCTGAAAAACCCGGGCCAGATAGGGGGCCAAGTTAACGCCAGGGAGTCTGTACAGATCAATAGGCAGGTCATCCTTCCCTTGGGTTTTACGTAGATTTAAAGTGTAAATTGCTTGGGTAATTTCCTCTGTTGTAAAGGGGGATTCTAACAATTTAGTGTCCCGACTGGAGATACTGGGGATGGGTTGTGAGGATAAATAAGCTTGGATCTCGACTGGATCAAGGGGGTTTGGTGAAGCATATAACTTTTCATAGAATTGAGACATGATCAAATTTATCCCTGAGTTTGCATGACAGGGGTTTCCAGATGGATCTGCCAATGCATATATCATCTTAGAAGCATGCTGGTGCTTAAGACGATAGGCCAATAACTTGCTGGCCTTTTCTCCCCCCTCCCAATAAGCATGATGCATGCATCTAAGATTTAGCTCAGCCTGCCGAGATAAAAGAGCGCTGAGAGAAATTCGGGTACTGGCTAACCGTGCTAGCAAATCAGGAGAAGGAGGTTTATTGTCTAGGGCTTTGTATTGGGCTTCCAAGTTATATAATTGCTTCTCCAAGGCCCGCTGATCAGCCACCCAGCAATGCCTCTTGGCTGTTGCAAAGGCTATTATCCTGCCATGAATGGTGGCTTTAAAGGCCTCCCATAAGGTTGAATCAGATACCTCTCCATTATCATTATCAGTCCAGTATTCTGCTACAGCCTGGCCAATCCAATTAAGAAATGTTGTATCTTCTAGCAACAGTGGATCTAGCCGCCAGGACTGAGAGTGATGGGGGGTCCAATCCCCTCTTGAAAACTAACTCAAGTGGAGCATAATCGGAAACATAAATTGGGTGAATCGAAGCCCCCGCTACTTTCTCATATAACCCTGAGGATACGAGCCAAAGATCTATCCTACTGGAGGAGCCATGGGTTGGGAAAAAACAGGTATAATCATGGTCACCTGGGTGTAACACCCTCCAGGCATCCAATAGACCGAGTTCAGACATAAGTTTCCCCACAGCCTTCTTAGCCTGTCGATGGGGTTCAGGGGCTTTATTGCTTCTATCTAGGGTATGATCCAATGTTAAGTTAAAATCCCCTCCCAAAAAGTATTGGGGCCCTATTTTTATTGAAATCCAGGATAGCCTGGTTGACTGTATGGAAAAATTGAGGGCAGTCCTGGTTAGGGGCGTATATATTGGCCAAAACCAGGGGACCCTCAGGGGGTTTCGACCTCCGCAATAATCCATCTTCCTTCCTGATCCCGTATAAAGTCCTTCACTTTCCATCCCAGATTTTTGTGCAAGATTATGGAGACTCCCCTTTTATGGGTGGGGGCCACACTATGAAGCTTTTCAATCACCCAAGCTTGCTTAAGCTTAGTAGCCTCTTTGGAAGAGAGTTTAGTCTCTTGCAGGAAGACCACCGCAGGAGCTAACTTTTTTAGATGGATTAAAACCTTCTTCCGTTTAATGGGTGAGTTAAGTCCCCTCACATTCCATGATATTAGCTTAGGCTCTATTCAGACCTAAAGTAAAACATGTCAGCAGGAATTTGTGATCGGAAATGTTAGATGGTGGGCCCAAGCAAGCCCCCTTACTCCTTCCTACCTTCCCATCAAACATTAACGGAGCACCCCCTAGCCCCCGTTAGAAAGATTGCCATAGTAACATAAACACAACACCAAAATTTCAACATTATAACCTGACAGGGATATATATTAACATGTACTATCCCTACTAACTGAGAACAATTCAGCCCCTTCAAAATAACAAAACCCATCCCCCACCCCTTTGTTCGCACCATTGCAATCCCACAAAAGACCAGCATCCACTGTACTCGTCAGCTAAAAATAAAAGCAAGCCAGACACCAGTGGAGGTCGCTGGGAGGTAAGTGAACCCTTAAACCCATCATAACCAGGTAGAAAGACTCTCCTAGTAACCCCTTTTAAAGGAGAAGCATTAAAAAAAAAAAAACTTCCACACAACAAAGCGCCAAATGGTGTCATCCGATATAGTGATATGGGGCAGTAGAAAAGCTGAACAAGACCCTCTTATATTTATAATAGTACCTAAGGCGATTTTACAGATATACAAAGCCGCAAATTAAGTCCTACGCAGCACCCTATTTGACCCGGATGGTCATGCATATCAGCCAGTGCAAGCACTGGGACCCCCAGATCTACCCATCAAGTAACGAGGGACAGCAAGTGACCACAAAAAAAAAAAACAACTGCTCAAGTAGGGACCTGAGGGCCACTCTAAGCTATCCTCTGATGGGAAGTCCCCTTTAACTTAATGCGTCGTGGTTCTTCCCTAAACGCGGCAATGTCTGGTGATCCACAGGCACGCCTAGCATTACAGAACTCAAAAAACCATAGAGTATTAACAATCAACCAGTTGCTTTTGTTGCAGAGGTAATGCTATCCATATTGCTTGCGGATACTTCCAAGGCCAGTCCAGCAGCCGGGGCCCCAGAGTTCTCCCTAGGGGTGTCAGCTGCCCCTTCAGCCCATTGCAACTGTTTGACTGCTGAAGATTTTGAGCCGGCCAAGCTGGAACATCTAGGTGGGAGAGGAGGTCATGAGGAATATCCTCGGTAGGGAGATCCATCAAGACTTTGTACTGACTGTTACTCATATCTGGGGCAAAGGAGTCATGAGAGGAATTCGGATCTGGACTGCAGCTCCTGCTTCTACTTCTGCAGCGAAGCCGTGGGGTTTTGTCAATGTAACCTCCTTCAATCCTAGCCCTTCTTCTGTTCTTTTTCTTACTTCCTGGTGATTTTTGAAGAGTAGACCGGGTGGGGGTCAAGGTATGTCCCCCTAGGTGAGAAGTCGAAGCTGCCACATACTTCAGGGTTGCGGATCCAACAATGTCCATCAGGACAGGCTGAGCAGGGAGGGGTCTTGGGCTGTAAGATGCACGTAACTTGCCCCAGTTTAATTTGGGTGCCTGTGAAGCGATAAAGTCCTCAGCTGATAACAGATTATCGAAAACCCGTGGTGATCCGTTAATCACAATCCGTAGAGATGCAGGGTAACACAGGGAATATTCAAGGCCAAGTTCTGCACACGCCCTCCAAGCTGTTGTGAAGGCCTTTCGCCTATTCGTGACCTCCAATGAATAATCAGCAAATATTTGTATTTTATGTCCATTCCAGTTTAGCTCTTTCTTCTGCCGTGCAAGTTGTGTCACCCGTTCCCAGTCTTGGAATGGAGAAACGAGCTAAAATGGTTTCAGAACACCCGAAGCCATGGGGCCAAGTTCTGTAGCTTTGTCCAGCTCCCACGGGACCCACACTGGCAGTTCAACACTAAGGGTAATACTTGTTGGAGAAAGGCTATTGTATCATTCCCTTCGCAGCCTTCAGGGAACCCCACGAATCTGAGATTATTTCGGTGGCTGCGATTCTCCAGATCCTCCACCCGGTCCCAAAGGTGCTGGATCAGTTGTTCTTGCTCTTGTATTTTAGCCCCAGCTTTATGCCAGCCATCCTCCACTTCCATTAGCCTATGTTTGTAGACATCAGCCCTCTGTGACAAGTCCACAATGTCCTCCGTATTCTTTCTCATGGCCACATCCACTCCATCCATTCGGTGCAGGATTTCTGCAAACATTTGCCTTATTTCTGTTAGGTTACTTTCCTTTGCCATCAGGGAAGGCATAGATAAGGCCTCCATGCTGTGCGTAGTTGATCCGGGTAGCAGCTGAGCAGAGCTTGAGCACACCATGAAAGGGGAAGCAAATCAAAGAAACACGCCCGATTTACACTGCGCCGATCCGAATAACAGTCTCGGGATAGCCACCTGTGAGTACTGAATCAAAATTTTTCACCGTTGTGCAGGAATAGAGGAAATAATGCTGGATTTGAAGGTTACTGTTGGGAGCAAGCTGTTTATGTGACCATTCAGTTCGGCTGGTGGCCACGCCCCCCCTTAACCCCCTTTTTACATTTACTTATACATGTGCTAGAAATGTTTTGTTACAATAAATGGCATTTATTTATTTATTTATCAAGTCTAGGATTACAAATACCTTTGAGCCACCATGGCTCTTTTACAAAGGTTCCACGTCAGAGAAATACAAATTATGGGGAACATCAAGACAGGCATTACAACAATGTGGACATTGCAAACAGAGTACAGATTAATACAGTTCAAGGGTAGCATTGTAACAAGGCAGCCAGAGGCATTTGTCAGAGAAAACAGACAACAGATAAGAAGTGCCAGAGTCATAGGGAGAGGGAAGAGGGGAGGGGAGGGGAGAAGGAATGTAGGAAGGGTGGTGAGAGGGTGAAAAGTGCAGCATTGGGTATACCAAGATGTGAGGGTAGAATCCAGTGAGGAGTTGATGGGAGGGGGGGGCAACTAGAGCAGAAAGGGAAGTGGAGAAACAAGGTTAAGTTGGACAGTCACAGGACCTGTTGGTAGTGAGATAGTCCTGAGCCTAGTTTAAACATACCAATAGTTGGGGCAGAGGAGATGGTTGGGCTGGGGCCATTGAACCAGAGTGGTGCTCGATAAGCAAAAGAGTGTTGTCCCTGAAGTGTGACAGTGGGGGACTTTCAGTAGCTGTAGCGTGGATCTCCTAAGGCACCATTTGTTAATTCGGTGTTGTAACAGAGTTGAGACCCAGAAGGTACAAGGCCAAGGTAGATTTTTTTGACCATGGAGTAGGTGAGAAACTTTATGCAGTTTGATAGCTGGAGCCACCCGGTCTGAGTGTACAGGTCACATGTGTGGGTGAGACGGTGAGCACCAGTGATGAGCCGACATGCTTTATTTAAGGCAGTTGAGAGGCATCTAAGGGTTGTGGTTGTGGCCGAGCCATAAATGATGAGACCATAGTATATTACAGAGATCACAGAGCTCAGGACTGCAACCTTCAAAGCTTCTGGCGTGAGGTATGGTCTGTGTTTGTAGAGGAGACCAAGCCGTGTATTAGCAGCTCTAGCTACATTATCTACATGAAGTCCATAGGCGAGATTAGGGTCAAGCTGTATCCCTAAGTATTTGAAGGACACCACCTGATCTAGAGTGTTCCCCTGAGTGGTGAAGATAGCCAGGTGGTGTAGCTTGTGTGGGTTATGAGAGCTGCAGAAGAGCAAAGATTTGGTTTTCTTGTCATTGAGGACCAGTTTATGATTAAGAAACCATGTCTCTACAGAACTGAAACCAAGTTGAAGGTTGTGTTGAAGAGTTTCAGGATCTTTGTGAGGGGAGAATACAACAGCATCATCGGCATATAGTATGATCTGCTCAGAGCAGTGGTAAGGGAGGGAGTTTAAGAAAAGGCTAAAAAGGAGGGGTTCCAGTATGGATCCCTGTGGGACACCCGAGCAAACAGGCAGGGTGTTAGAAAGAGCGTCCGCAATTTTTACTCTCTGTGACCGGTTTTCTAAGTAGCTTTTAATCCAGAGAGAAGAGTCAGGTGATAGTCCGGCATTCAGTAGTTGGTGTATAAGTAGTCCATGGTGTACTGTATCGAAGGCTTTGGAGAGGTCAACGAAAATGGCCCTTGTGAGAAGGCCGTTGTCAAGGGATTTGTGCAAAGCTCCAGTGAACTCAAGAAGGGCTGTGGTGGTGCTGTGACCTTTCCAGAAGCCATGTTGTTGTGGACAAGGTATATTGTATTTATCCAAGTGGTCGGTAAGTTGATCAGCCATGATGCGCTCAAGTGCCTTAGAGAGTGGGGGCAGTATGGAGATAGGGCGATAATTTGAGTGAATCGTCTTGTCCCCACTTTTATGGATGGGTGTCACGGTGGCTGTTTTCCATAGGTCTGAGAATTTTCCACAGCTGAGAGAGAGGTTTAGGATTTTTGTTAATGGATGAATTACCTCATCGAGGGTGAGCAACAGAAGCTTAAGGTCCAGGGTGTCGCTACTAGATCTAGATTTAGAGATAGCTGCAGTAATATAGTGGTGAGCTTCATTCAGCCTTACCTTTCTGAAGTAGAAGAGGGGATGGTTAGACTGAGGGGCTGAGGTATTTGGGGAGTAGGCCCTGTTTTTGAAAAAGTCATGGGGTAGAACAGCATTAAGGTATGAAAAAGCAGTGTTAAAGATGCTTGCGATCACCTTGGGGTCAAGGGTTGAGGATCCATCAACCATTAACATGGCTGGAGAGGCTTTTGGCTGCTTCCCTGTGACATCCTTGACATTGTCCCAGAAAGCACGACCATTTCCCCATGTATTGGTGAGAGCGTCTTTGTAATAGGTGGATTTCATTAGCCGTATGGCTTTTGTGCAGGCATTTCATGCTTGTTTGTAATTTTGGATGTCCAGTTGTTTTCCAGTGGTCCTTGCAACTGCCCAGAGGTGATCCCTTAGTTTCAGCTGGGAGAGAAGAGCCGCGGTGACCCATGGGTTAGAGAGAGATTTTGTTTTGCGCCTTTTAGCAGGGGCAAAGAGGTCGCAGGCTTTGTTGAAAATTGAGATGAAGTGATCAAGAGCCAAGTTAACATCTGTTGCTTCATAGATGGGTAGCCAGTCTTGTAGAAGCAGGTGTTGTTAGAGATGTGAAAGTTTTCCACGAGGAAGGACTCTGCTAGCAATAATTTTGGGAGGGGAATTAAGGAATTTGTTAGACCATGCACACATGACTGGGGAGTGGTCACTGAGTGAGTCTGGGAGAATGGTCATACGAGAAATCCTTGTGGGGTGAGTGATGAGGACCCAATCCAAGATGGTACTGGTGCCAGTCTTGCAGTTAATCCTAGTAGGGGAGTTTACCATTTGCGTGAGGTTAGCAGCTGAGATGGAGTCTTTATAGGCATTGGCACTCGATGCTAATCAGTTTATGTTGAAATCCCCTAGTAGAATAAGTTCAGCTTCCGGAGGATGAGAGTTGATAAAGTTTAGGATGTTGTTGAATCCATGTTTAGGGTCCCTGGGTGGGATGTATATGGAGACAATAGTCAGGGCTTTATGGTTGGGACCTAGGACGATTTTTATTGGCAGAATCTGGGCTGAGGCAGAAAGTGATGGAGTTGCTACAGGGTGCCAAGACAGGGAGTCTTTGATATAGATTGCACAACCACCACCTTTTTTTGGATATCCAGTCCAGCCTGTGGACATTGTAGCCCTGTATTGTTACTGCTGAGTCAGGAACTTTAGGTGTCAGCCAAGTTTCCACCACTGCAAGGATGTCAGGGTTGTGTTGGCATATGAAGGTTTAGAGTGCATCCAGCTTTGGTAGTTGGCTGCAGATATTAATGGTTGCAAGGATAAGGGCACCTGAAGTTTGTGTGTGGCCTGAGCTTATAGGGCCAGGATTGGGATGGACGCTGCCTGAGATGAGAAGGAGGAGGAGTATGAGTTTTAAGGAGCAGAGTCTCAGCTCTTTGAGTGATAGTTTTGATTGTTGTTTCCTGGAGTAGAAGTTGCAAGGTTCCAGGCGGTGTCCCATATGGACTGCAAGGTGGTACAGTGTAGAGAGGTGGCCACACTTGTTGAGAGTAGTGGTCGGGTTGAGTAACCAGGAATATCCAAACGGTGTGCCAAGCATAAGTCTAGAGTGGAAGTGGAGAGTTCCCTTGGAGTAGCAGTGGAAACCAGAGTAGAGGTGGCGGGGTGGGGTGGGGTGGGGTGGCTAGGACCAGGGAGGGAGAGAGAGAAGAGGGGGGCCAGGGCAAGGAGGAGGAGGAGAGGTGAGAGAAAGGCAGTGAGAGCCCACATGGCTTACGTACTAGATAAAGAGATAGAGCCCTCTAGTGGTGAGAGGATGTAATCTGCTAATGGAAAAGTCAACAGTCAAAAAAAAAGCTCTAAATTCACTTCTAATATCAACTTAGAACTTAAAATAACTGTAAGGATTAAACAAATTATTAAACCCTAGCAATAAATTCAACTAGAGACACAGAGGGAGATACAGTAGTTAGAGGTGTGTTCAGCAGGAGATAGTGTGGGCCACTTGGAAATCAGCTTCCACTGGTACCAAATCCAAAAGTCAGGGCTAGTACCTTGCAGTATAGAGGATTTCTGAAAAACTGTTTAGGTTCCAGAAATTGAGGGGTCCGTGGCCTGGTCAAGGCACACTGGATCCCTTGCAGTACAGAGGATTTCTGAAAAACTGTTTAGGTTCCAGAAATTGAGGAGTCCGTGGCCTGGTCAAGGCACGCTGGATCCCTTGCAGTACAGAGGATTTCTGAAAAACTGTTTAGGTTCCAGAAATTGAAGGTGTCACTGCCAAGCCCATTGCAAGCTGGAAGTGGCTCGGCAGTCCAGATCAATGACCATGCACTGTGGACGTGACACTGCTCATTGCTTGCTGGGTGGAAACTTCATGTATTTGAAAGGACTGAAGACATTCTTGTCAGAGGGGGCTCTGGTCCTTTCATTTGCATGTAGTCGCTCAGCAAGCAGCTGATCGTCTTTAAGCATTAGGAACCTGAGAGTGATATGAGAATGCTTTACCTTACAAACTCTCTTCCGTCACTCAGCAGTAACACTCTCATGTTTTGTATCTGTCATCTAATTAGGAGATCCAGTTGACTAGTCTGGAATGTTGCTGCCACCTCGTCTTGGGTTTAAGTCTCACCCTCAACTCCAAAATGGCTTGCTGTACATTGCACACTATCTATCTATCTATCTATCTATCTATCTATCTGTCTGTCTGTCTGTCTGTCTGTCTGTCTATCTATCTTTCTATCTATCTGTCTATCTAATCTATCTTTCAATTTGTCTATATATATCTGTCTGTCTATGTGTCTACTGTATATTACCTAATTTTTGCTGTTCTTTTACATTCGCTATATAAGTGACACACCGACCTTAAGAGAAAATACATAGTTGGCTAAATATTGGCATTGGCATGTATCAACAGCATTCAAACATTCAGACATTCATACCACCACATAACATATCGATAACCACAGAATTGATACCCACCCTATTCAACCTAGGTACTACTCATCTCATTACTGTTTAGTTTTTTTAAGTACAGCACAGTACTTTTTATGAACTTTTGTAGTGAAAACAGTTCTCAGATCTCCGAAGTTCATCCTTCTGCACTTGCTCCACATTCTCTCCAGAGACCATATGCCATGCACCATATTGTACTGTAGTAAATGTAATCCACCTAAGACCTCAGCAGGTGAATTTACTTGAGAGACAGTTTTTGTGCAGGGGGTAGTACCTTCATCTCAGAAACACTGAAACAGAAATTGTCAGCAGAAAAGGACCCCTTGGCTCATCCAATTTGCCCTGTTGGTCTCTGCCTAGTTTGCCTCCACAGACACTAACTGATCTCTTACAACCCTCCCTCCTCCCTGCTTATTTACTAATATTTTGCAATGTCCCTCAACACATGCTTGAAGCCTCTTTGGCAGTCTATTCCAGGCATCTACCACTCCTTCAGTGAAGTAGTACTTCCTCAGATCCCACTTAAACTTCCCCACCTTCAGCATCATCGCATACCCCCGGTCTTGGTGCTCTTTCTTATTTGAAAGAAACTCCCCTCCTGCACCCGGTTCACCCCCATGAGGTACATGTAGGTCTCTATCATGTCCCTTCTCATTCTCCTCTCCTCCAGGGTGCACATTCTGAGAGCCTTCAGTCTCTCTTGACAAGATTTATGGTGCAACCCCCACACTATTTAGTTGTCTCTTCTGTACTGCCTTGACCATGTATATATCCTTCCTGAGGTGAGTCCCCCAGACCTGGACACAATACTCCAGGTGGGATCTCACCAGTGAGCAATATAGTGGCAACATCCACTCCCTCCTATTGGACTGCCTCCACCCTGCATATGACTTTTCTGGTGAGTGGCCTCCAGAACTGGACACAATACTCCAGGTGGGGTCTCACCAATGTTCAATACAGTGGAAATACCACCTCTCCCTCTTCCTGCTAGAGATACCTCTCTCAAATGCATTCTAGCATCACACACTGGCCCAACCCACTGCTTTAGCACAAGGCTCTGTCACTTTGAAGTCATCAGATATAAAACCCCAAGGCCCCTTTCCTTCTCAGTGACTTACAGTACTTCCCTATCATCCTATACTCAGTTCCTTGGATTTCTATGCCCTAGGTGCATGACTTTGCACTTTTTGGTATTGAACCTCAGCTGCCTTGTTTTTGACCACTCCTCAGGTTTTCCATGATCCCTGCACATTCTTTCCACCCACTCTGCATCACCCACCCTACTACAGAGTTCATCATTTTCAAAAAGTCATACTTTCCCTTTCAGTTCATAATGAAGACATTAAAGACCACCAGTCCCAGTACTGTGCCATGCAGCACCCGCTGGTCACATTTCCATCATTAGAGTAAGTATCATTAACCACCACCACCATCTGTCATCTGTCCGTTAAACAGTTTCTAATCCAGTTCACCACTTTGTATCCCACCACTAGGTTGCTCAATTTCTTTATCGGTCTCCTGTACAGCACAGTGTCGAAGGGTTTCCTAATTTCCAGATAGGCCACATCCACCCCTCCCCGATCTATTGCCCTGACACCAGGTTAAAGAATGCAATCAGTTTTGTCTGGCATGACCCACCCGTGTGAATAATTGTTGATTTTGGACTTGCAGCAGATTTAATTCAAGATACTCCTCCAACCTTTCCTTTTTCAGTGTTTCTGTTTATTTCCCACCACTGAGGTGAGGCTCACTGGAGAAGGGTTTTTTAGCCTCTTACCTGCTGCTGCTCTTAGGGAGAGGGACCATGTCTGCTCTCCTCCAATCCTCCAGACATACACCCAATTCCAGTGAGATATTGAATAAAGCCATCAGTGGGGCAGCCAGCACCTCCCTGATTTCTTGTTGTACTCATGGATGTATTGTGTCTGTTCAAACAGCCTTGTTCAGTTTCACAGCTGCAAATCCCTTCAGGACTCTTGCCTCTGAAAATGACTTCTGTCCACTTCTCTCTCCTCCCTTTGTGCCTGATGCTCCCTTGAGGTTCGTTCCCCCCACCACTATTATGACTAAGTAGAAATACCTGTTAAGAAGGTCTGCTTTGTCTTGGTCCCCTTCTGTGCAGTCTACTTCTGCCACCCATCTTACCCTCACTATCCTTCCCTATGCTTTTTTCTTTTCAATTACATACCTGAGGAAAGTCTTATCCCCATTTGCTACCTCTTTGGTTATCTTTTCGTCTGTCTGTGCCTTTGTCCCCCTCACTCCCTTACTTGTTTCCTTCTGTATTACCTGGTACATCTCCTTGTCTTCATCTCTCCATGTTTCCTTATATCTGCTGAATGCCACACTTTATTCCTTCACCACCATGGCCACTTCCCTAGAGCATCATAATACTCTCTTTTTCCTTTTGCTTTTACTCACTTCCTTCATGCAGAGGCTGGTTACCTTAATTATATGCTCCCTCAGTTTCCCCCACTATTCCCCTATGTCTCCCTGACACTCGCCACCTCCATTAGGAAGTTTCTGAGGCAGTCTATGATTTCTTTAAAATTCACCTTCCTAAAGTCCAGGACCCTGGCCCTTGTGTAGTTTGCCTCTGCTCCCAACCTAATGGTAATTCACACTGACTGGTGATCACTGGTACCCAGGGGACTGCACACTGTGATGTATGCAATGCTGTCCCTGTTTGTAAGCACCATGTGTAGCACTGCCCTGTCCCTAGTAGGTGTGTGTTGACTAATTGCTTGAGAAAAGCTACTTGTCAGAAGCCAGGGATGGTGCTGCTCCATGCTGAAGCTGCAGCTGGAAAGCTCCAATCCATGACTGCCAAACTGAAGTTGCCAATTAGCTGCACCACTCCTTATTTGCCATCCTGATGATGTCTTCCCCAAGTGTCTTATCTAGATCCTCTCCATGTGCAGGAGGTCTGTATATCACCCCTTTATAGACAGCAGTCTCCAGGATGACCCACAGCAACTTCAGTCCTTCCCTTTCCTCCAAGTGGCTCTGTACTTCTAAAACCTTGATTCTCTCCCTCATACATGGTACAGCAGCTGCTCACTTTTCTGTCTCTGCTGAAGGGCACTTGAGACAGGAACAGTGTTTAGTAAATACCTAAGATGAGCCATAGTCAAATAGCCTGGCACAAGCCCATCTGAGAGGGGCTGATAAGTGACAGGATGAGGCCTACCATGAGCAATAGCATTTTTTTTTTCATAGAGTTTTTTCTGGTGGAGCTGGCAGGTGGCTACAACTCCCCCATGGGGGAGCTAATCTCTCCAGCCCCAACTTTCCACATGAGCCTTCCCGGGAAATCCTCCATGGATTACACCCCCCACCGTGACAGGGCCATGGGTGAGGAGCACCGGGTTTCTCTCCCCCTCTCCATGGATAGCCAACATCCAGACCCCAAGGCTTTGCATGGCTTGGCACAGGTATGGGCAAGGCTAGCACAGAGCCTGCCAGCTCCATTTTCTCATTTACTCCCACCCCCCCATCCGACAGTGAACATCGGTGACATGACAGCTGACCTGTATCCCCCTCCAGCCATTGCTATAGGGTGATCGGAGGGTGGGATGACAATCCTTCCTTCCTTCCCTTGAAAGAGGAGAGCAGTCCTCCAGATACTCAATCCTCACTTGCCCCTGCTGACCCCCGGCAGCCCAGGCTCATTCCAGAACCCGGGTCACCGGCATGTTGCAAAGTGTGGCATCCACACCTCAACCCTCAGCACCACTGGGCTGGCTCATGAGCAATAGCTCTGAGTGAAACTGCATGATCTGATTCTTATCTGGGGAGAAAGATTGGAATATAGTACCTTATAAAAAGCATGTATGACCTCATTAATTGCTGCCATTTGCATTTGATTCATACCCTGGGCATCCCATTGTGCAAAAATATGCCCTTCTACCTGCTGTTTCTGGACCACATATGATAGCACCTTTCCTGATCTCCCCTCTCCCAGTGGTTGTGCCTTAAATGGAGAAGGGTTAATTCTTCTTTCCTGATAAGGAAGGCATTTAGCTGAACCTGGATGCCTATCTCATCTGCTAGCAGTACCTTGGCTCCTACACCAGCAGGATGTGTTTGTAGGCAGCTTCTTCACTTTTTTACAGTTAATCCTTTTTATTTTAAAAATGTGATACAACATTACAGTAAACCAAGAACTGAAATATAGTATATTACATATGTATCAGTAGCAGGCAGTATACCAATAAATGGCTGACTATACATTGAGGTGTCCTATCATTACAATTTTTGACAGTGCAACACAAAACTTTTGTTCAATAAAATCAGACTTGGGTATTGCTCAACCATTGATGCAGGGTAGAAATGTAACTTTAACATACTGATAATAGATACCCTATTGCAGTTTTCAATTCCCCTTGTAACCCCTAAAGGGATAGTGGGGCAGAGAGTGGGGGGAAGAGGACATAGGGATTGCATGGACATCTGTGTATGATCATGGGAAGTTAACAAATCTTTCCCTTCCTTCAACAAACAGCAGGAATCTAAGGAGCCTTTGGATGAAGCTATTTAGGACATTCAGCAAGCACAGTATGGTTCCAGGGTGTTTCTTGCTAAGTGTGGCTTCCTTGTAAGGATAGCTAATGATGAGATTGCAGCTCTCCATACCTGCATAGTAGGTATATTGGTTGTTCTCCATTTGCAGAGTGGAAGTAAGCATTTTGCTTCAACTCCTGTAGCTACCAGCCAGTATAATTTGTGACTTGATTATGGTAAACCTGGAGGAGTTATATCTAGAAGCAGTAACACAGGGACTGAGTATCTATCTATCTATCTATATATATTTATATATATGTGTATATATATATATATATATATGTATTATGGTGGCACGGTAGTGCTACCATAGTTAGGGTTGAGTAGCCCTTTTAGTGTTAAATGGTCAAACTTTGTACCTTAATAACTTTGCTGCTGTTCAATGGAATTGCCTGACATTTGGCAGGCATGGGGCGTAACCATAGATTTCAGGACCTGCCAGCTTTTGTACTGGTCGGATATACGGCTGCGTAGTTAATAAGCAACATCCATGTGCACATTCATGTTTTTTTGTGTATTCTTTGCTCGTGCCTACAGGTCTCACAGTTTTCATGACCGGTCTGAAAACTTCAAGGAATGTGTATCCAGGGTGCCTGGTGTGCCTTTTGAAGATTTCGTGAAAAAATATTAAAAGGTTCAAAAGTTATTCAAAAAACAATTTCCCATTATAAGTCAATGGGAAAAGTTAACAAAAAGTTCTACAGTGTCGCAAATGCACTTTTTAGTGTTGCAAATGACCCCGTAGTGTCGTGAGTCAGCCATTTATTTTTTCAGTTACTGGTCACAGAAATGCTTGGCATTTAAATTTGGGACCCTCTACGCACACAATTCTTTTTGTGTTCACCTAGTCGAACCCTGAGGATGCTAGCCATGTCTTTATTTTGGGGTTAAACACCCCAGAAATATGTTTTTTAAATTTCTGGGAAAAGTGGTGTCATAAAGTAGTATCACACTTGCAACATTTTTGCAAATTTTTGCAAAAGCTTTCGCAAATCACAACACTACTTTTTCAGGCTATGGCAAAATGACAGGAATTCTTTGCCACCCTGCTGCAAAAGAACGGTTTGGTCTTTTGGGCTGAAGTCTGGATTAAAAGTGACCAATATCTCACAGATGAGCTTTTCGGTGGTTTTGTGAAAAAATATTATAGGGCGACAAAGTTAGGGCACTCTAAAGTTGACGCTTTGTTCCCATAGGATAACATTACAGCATCCGCCGCATTACAGAAATCCTTTGCCGCCCTGCTGCAAAATAATGGTTTGGTATTTTGGGCTGACATTTCGAAAGAAGAAAGCCAACATCCCACAGATGTACCTTTTCATGGTTTAGTGAAAAAATATTACAGGGCGGCACAGTGACGGCACTCTGAATGTGATGCTTTTTCCCATTGGAGAACATTATGGCGTCCGTCCCGCCTTTCAGGGCCCGTATCTCGGAAACGGTGTGAGATACGGACTTTTCATCACAAACATTCTTAGCCCCCGAGACAGGTGCTAAATATGAAACTAGCCAGAAAAGTCATAATTCATATGAAATTTACATTTTTTTTCAATGTCGTACAGTTCCTGAGATATAAGCAATTTAGTATTCCAAGTCCTCATTTTCTGCTCCAAGGCCCATTGTTATGTATACATTCTTTGTTTTTTACTGTGTTTTTCAATGCAGTTTTTGGGGAAAAGAAGGGTGTGCCCTTTTGTTATTGTGCCAGTTAACGGTTCCAGTTGCATTTCTGTTACCTTCAAAGCACTGTTCCCGTCTACACCACCTTGTGCTTTACGGTTTGTTTTTTCGTTTGCGCTTGCGTTTGTGTTTCTGTGTCGTATGGTGTTATTGTTGCTGTTACCATTACCAGTTGCATTTGCAATTGTGGTACCATACCCATGCATTACGGTTTGCTTTTCCGTACACACTTGTGTTTCTGTTTCCTTTAGCATTATTGTTGCTGTTACTGTTGCCATTTGCATTTACAATTCCGGTACCATGACTGTGCACGTAATGGTTTGCATTTCTGTACTCACTTGCATTTGCATTTGCATTTCTCTTTCCTTTGGCATTATTGTTGCTGTTACCATTACCATTTGTGTTTACAATTGCAGTTCCGTGTCCGTGTGCTTTGCGGTTTGCGTTTCCATAAGAGCTTGCATTTGCGTTTCTGTTTAGTTTGGTGTTATTGTTGCTGTTACCATTACCATTTGAATTTCCAAATGAGGTGCCATGAATGTGTGCATTACCAGTTGTGTACTGTATGCATTTCTGTTTACATCTCCATTTCTGTCACTGTTCACTTTGGCGTCACTTCGCACTTGCATTTCTATTACTGTTTGCGTTATCATTTACGTTTCATAACCATGTGCATAACCATTTGTGCTTACGTTTGAGTTGCACTTACTGTTACTATGTCACAAAAAATCACATGGTGGGAGCACGGGGTCCGAAGTGCCCATGCTCCCACCACCACATTCAATTCACTATTTTTAGTCCTTATTCTCAAAAAGAAGGGAAATTCATGGCAAAAAATTCCATTTAATGCATCAGTTAGGGTTGTTCCACAGCAGCAAAAGTGAGGACATTTGACATTAGGGTTAAAACCATCCTTGCAACCCCCAACCCGCCTCCCCAACCGGCATCGGGGTGTGTGTTGGGGTCATCGGTCCTAACTCTCACTCTATTCTCCTATACTTCACCACCTCAGCTTGTTTACACATGGAATGGAATTAGAGTTAGGGCCGATGACCCCAACACACACCCCAATGCCAGTTGGTGGACAGGGTGGGGGGCAAGGGGTTTTCAACCCTAAATCAAATTTCCTCGCTTTTGCCGCTGTGGAACAACCCTAACTGATGCATTAAACAGAGTTTTTTGCTATGGAAAAAAAAATATATATATATATAAATATATGTATATATCTATAGATATATCTATATCGATATATATATAGATATATATATAAATTATAGTGGCACGGTAATGCTACTATAGTTAGAGTTGCATAGCCATTTCTATGTTAAACCTCAAATTTTGCACTTTACTGACTTTTTAACCATTTGTTCAATTTGCCTGAAATGTGGAATGTACAAAGATCTACGACAGATCTCTATATCTGGAAATTTTTGTGTCAGTAGGATGTACAATTGGAGAATAGTAGCACTCTCAAAAAGTGAAAAATACCCAAAGTTGCAATTTCTTTGTCTACCATAATGCACTGAAGAATGCATTTGAGTGGGTTCAGATTGGGTTTTTCTGCATGTGTCCTGGGCTGCACTGGTGCCTTTTGAAGATCTGGTGAAAAAATACTTCTCCATTCAAAAGTTATTGCATTTTATCTGTCCCATAATAGCCTATGGGAAAATTTATATGTGCACTGTGAAAACAATCGTGATCACATTTTTTGATCGAGCTTGGCCAAAAATGCTGTCGTGCTGCCGCCATCTTGTTTTCAGTTAGCGAGAGAGAAAAAAACAGTATACTGTACTTTTCAACACACCAACCATTGGGTTTACCTAATCAGGCCCTGAGGAAGATGCCCATGGTATTAGTTTTTAACCAACTACTCCGGAAATATGTTTTTTAATTTTTTTCCATTCCTTGATCATGCAAACATTTTTATTGCCATGCAAACAAACCCGCAAACTATAAATATGATGGTGATAACATTTTTTTGTGCGAACTAACATTCCCATTACAGAGATAGGAGAATTTTGCTATGTGTTGCTTTTTTGGTCACTTGATTGTGGGAAGGTGGATTGTGCCATTGGCCTGAAATGTTCAGGGTAGGAAGCCCTAGTGCCACAGATGGGCCTTTCAGTGGTTTGGTTTGAAAACATTTATCAGGCCCATAGTTACAGCATTCTGATATTCCAAATTTTCCCCATAGGATAACATTGAGGCAGTTGTTTGTTTGTCACTTCATTGTGGCAATGTAGATTATTCTATTGGCCTGAAATTTTCACGGTGGCAAGCCCTATTGTCACAGATATGCCTTTTGTAAGTTTGGTACAAAAACATTGAACAGGGCCACAGTACAGCATTCTGAGGTTCAGAAATGTTCCCATAGGAAAACAGTGTGGCACCCGTGACTCCTTTCAGGGTGGGTATCTTGAAAACGGTTTGAGATAAGGACTTTTCATCATAAACAGTCTTAGTCCCCCCCAAAGGGGGCTAGGAATAGAAGTACTGTAGGTTGGAAAGCTATGAAACCCATGAAATTTTAATTTTTTTTCTACCTTGTACGGTTCCTGCGATATTTGTGAAATACTGTTCCAATTGCTCATTTTCATGTGCATAGGCCACTATTATGCCTTTAGAGTTAGCAGTCACAGTGCTTTTTGGTGCCTGTATCTTGGAAATGAGCTGAGATACAGGTTTGGTTTGGTTTGGTTATTTATTGTTGCATGGGGGTAATGAGTACCAACGCCCGTAGTCTGGGCAACAAGATCCCTGAATTGGTGGCCTTGATGGAAGATGGATACCTGGATATTGTAGCAGTCACAGAAACATGGTACATGAGAACCATGACTGGTATGTTAAGATACCAGAGTACACAGCCTACAGGAAAGACAGGGAGGGGAGAAGACAGGGTGGAGTAGCTCTCTATGTAAAGGAAGGGATAAAAGCAACTGAACAAAAGAATAAAAATGGAGGAGAGGAGGCAATGTGGATCACCTTAGAGACTGGAAATGGCACCACAATCCATACAGGGGTTGTATACAGACTCCCCTCATGTGAGGGGGAGGGAATGGACAAGGATATGATAGAAGGCATACTTAGTATGGCAGAGAAAGGGGAGATACTGTTGATGGGGGATGTCAATATGCCGGATGTCAACTGGAGCACCTTTGCTGCAGCCACATCCAAAAGCAGGGCCATTGTCGATGCCCTTCAGGTGGCATACCTCAGACAGCTAGTTTTGGAACCTACTCATGAGGGAGCAATCTTAGACCTCATACTCTCAAATGGGGACAGTAAGAGGATCTCAGATCTAGAAGTGGGTAGCCATTTGGGAACAATTGACCCCCAAACAGTGTGGTTCATGATAAACTCAGCTACAGAGTCAAACCATACAAAAGTGAGGGTTCTGGACTTCAGGAGGGCTGACTTTGGCAAGATGGGAGAGTGTCTTAGAAAAGCACTGGCAAACAGGCTAGAAGGAGGGGTGAAGCAACAATGAGGAAATATCAAAACTGCCATCACAGAGGCAACAAGGCTTTGTGTGAAGCAAATAAACAAATCAAAATGAAAGAAAAACCCACTATGGTTCTCAAAAGAGGTGACAGTGAAGGTTATGGAGAAAAATGTAGCATTTAGGAAGTATAAGAAAACACTGAAGGAGCAGGACAGAGAACTGTACCAGTTAAGGCAGAAGGAAGCAGGCAGGGTAGTTAGAATAGCAAAGTCCCAAACTGAGGAAAAGATAGCCAACTTGGTTAAGAAGGGGGATAAAACCTTTTATAGGTATATCAAGGAGTGTAGAAAGACATAGGGAGGGATAGTGAGGCTGAATAGAGTAGATGGTGGGTGGGCAGAGAGGGACAGTGAAAAAGCAGGGATACTGAATGAATACTTTTGTTCAGGATTCATAAAAGAGGAGGTGCCTAATTCAATTAACGGAAGCACTCTGGATAGTCCTTTCTCAGAAGAAAGGGTTCTGAAAGAACTCCTAAAGCTGAAGATGGACAAGGCAATGGGGTCTGATGAAATTCACCGCAGAATTCTAAAAGAATTAAGCAGAGAACTAGTGACACCACTGACTACCCTTTTTAACAAATCATGGGAGGATGGTGTGGTACCTGAGGACTGGAGGAAGGCAGATGTGATTCCCCTTCACAAAAGTGGGACCAAGACAGAGGCAGGAAACTATAGACCTGTCAGTTTGAGTATGGTAGCAAAAGTGATGGAATCACTTGTGGAGGAAAGAATTGTTGAGTACCTAGAGGCCAGTGGGGCACAGGACCCAAGGCAGCATGGGTTCACAGTGGGAAGGTCATGTCAGATGAATCTAATTGATTTCTTTGACTGGGTGACCAAAGCAGTAGATCAGGGAAGGGCTGTGGACATGGCCTACCTAGACCTTAACAAGACATTTGACACAGTCCCACACAAAAGATTAATAGTCAAATTAACCGGCCTGGGAGTGAGTCCCAGGGTGGTAGCCTGGGTAAAACATTGGTTGGACAACAGGACACAGAAAGTAATTGTAAATGGAGTCCACTCTGAAGAAAGAAGGGTTACTAGTGAGGTACTGCAGGATTCAGTACTGGGTCCAGTCCTTTTTAATGTCTTTATAAGTGACATTGCAGAGGGACTGGAAGGAAAAATATGCCTCTTTGCAGGTAACACAAATATCTGCAACAGGGTTGATACACAGGAGGCATGGAAAGGATGAGAAGGGACTTGGCAAGGTTGGAGGAATGGTCAGAAGTATGGTAGCTTGGATTCAATGCAAAGAAGTGCAAAATAATGCCTCTGGGAAACAAAAACCCAGGGGAAGATTACACAATGGGGGGGGGAGGTAGTAACAACAACAAAAATGGAAAGGGACCCAGGGGTAATCATATCAGATGACCTTAAGGTTGGCAAGCTATGTGAGAAGGCAGTAGTGAGGGCTGGGGGTATACTAGGATGTATACGGAGAAGCATCACCAGCAGAAAACAGGAAGTTGTTATTCCCCCTGTACAGACAATTGGTGAGACCCCATCTGGAGTACTGCATCTAGTTCTGGAGACCCCATCTCTGCAAGGACATAGACAGGATAGAGGCAGTCCAGAGGAGGGCAACTAAAATGGTGCAGGGTCTGCAAGAGAAGCGATACAAGGAGAGACTAAAGGAGCTTAATATGTATACCCTTGAGGAAAGGAGGGAGAGATGGGACATGATAGAAATGTTTAAGTACCTCAGTGGAATCAATAAAGTCCAAGAGGGTAGCATATTTCAGAAAAAGAGATGTGCAAGAATAAGGGGACACAAATTGAAGATAGAGGGAGGACAACTCAGAGGCAATGTGAGGAAGTATTTTTTCACAGTGAGGGTGGTGGATGCATGGAACAGCCTTCCTGAGGAGGTTGTGGGGTCTAAAACTGTGGGAGAAATGAATAATGCATGGGACAGACATAAGGCAATTTTTGTGGGGGGTAGGAAGAAATAGGCTGTTGGTTAAATATGATCTGAGCTTATCCTCTAGGTAGGGAAATGGGCAGACTAGGTGGACCAAGCAGTCCTTATCTGCTGTCAGAGTCTATGTTTCTATGAACTACTCACTTCATGATTACAACACTTGAATTTTTTTTCTAGCTGCTACAGTTCCCGAGATATGGGCAAATTACTGCTACAAGGGCTCCTTGCCTGATAGGGCTGTAGTATGGCTCTATCGCTATGTGTAAGTGGGAGTGCATGGCCAAGAGGGCCCATGCTCCCATAGACACATAGACACATACCATTATGCATAAACGGGCAGGTTGGTGGGAGTACGGGGCCCTTAACACATTCCATTTACTACTTACATTACACTTTTAAAAAAAGAAAGGAAATTCTTTGCAAAAACTTCGTTAATGCATCTGTTAGGGTTGTTTTCACACCAACAAAAGTGTGGAAATTCCACATTAGGGTTACTACCCCACCACCACCACCCCAACCTCCACACACCACCAGGCATCAGGGTGTGCATTGGGGTCATCAGCCTAACTCTCACCCAATTCCATGTGCAAAGAAGCTGTGGTGGTGCTGTATAGGAGAACGGGGTGAGAGTTAGGCACAACCACACCAATGCACGCCCTGATGTCTGGTGGTGTGTGGAGGGCGGGGTGGTGGTGTGGTAACTCTAATGTGGAATTTCCACACTTTGGTCAGTGTGGAAACAACAACCCTAACTGATGTATTAATGAAGTTTTTGCAAAGAATGTATATATATATATGTGTATATATATATATAGAGAGAGAGAGAGACAGATAGATAGATAGATAGATAGATAGATAGATAGATAGATAGATAGATAGATAGATGGATGGATATAGACATACAGATAGACAGACAGACAGATAAATAGATAGATAGATAGATAGATAGATAGATAGATAGATAGATAGATAGATAGATAGATAGATAGATATAGATATAGATATTATGGTAGCACTACTGTGCTACCATAGTTAGGGTTGAGTAGCCCTTTTAAAGTTAAAGGGTCAATTTTGCACCTTAATAATTTTGCCACTGTTTAACAGATTTGCCTGAAATTTGGAATACCTGATCAAGACCCACACATCTTGGGATCTGCCAACTTTCGTAGTAGTCGGATATACAGCTGTGGAGTTATTAAGTGAGATCTGCTTGCACATTTACGGTTTTTGGTGAATTCTTTGCTCACGCCTACCAGTCTTATAGTTTGTGCGACTGGTCTGAAAACTTCAGGGAACATGTGGCCAGGGTCCCAGATATGCCTTTTGAAGATTTCCTGAAAAAATATTAAACGGTTCAAAAGTTATTCAAAAAACAAGTTGCCATTATAAGTCAATTGGAAAAGTTAATAAAAAGTTTGACAGTGTCGCAAATGCACTTTTTAGTATCTCAAATGGCCCTAGTAGTGTCGCAAATCTGCCATTTTGATTTCAGTTGGTGATCAGAAAAATGCTTGGCATTTAAAATTGGGACCCTCTAGGGACACAATTATTTTTGTGTTTACCTTGTTGGACCCTCAGGATGCTAGCCATGTCTTTATTTTGGGGTTAAACTCCCCAGAAATACATATTTTTAATTTCTGGAAAAAGTAGTGTTGCAAAGTAGTGTCGCACTCATGACACTTTCGTGATTTCATTTGCGAAAGTGTCATGATTTGCGACACTATTTTGCGACACTATACCCAAAATAACAGGAATTCTTTGCCACCCTGCTGCAAAAGAACAGTTTGGTCTATTGGGCTGAAATATGGAGGAAAGACAGCCAACATGCCACAGATGTACCTTTTTGTGGTTTGGTGAAAAAATATTGGAGGGCTGTAAAGTTACATCACTCCAAATTTGACGCTTTTTCCCATAGGATAACATTATGGCGTCCGTCACGCCTTTCGGGGCCTGTATCTAGCAAACGGTGAGCGATACTGACTTTTTGTTGGAAAAATGCTTAGCTACCTATATGGGGGCTAAGCATAAAACTAGCCAGGAATGTCATAATTCATATGAAATTTTCATTTTTTTTCCTAAGTCATACGGTTCCTGAGATATAAGCAATTTAGTATTCCAAATCCTCCTTCTCTGCTCCGAGGCCCATTATCATGCATACATTCTTTGTATTCACTGTGTTTTTCAATGCAGGTTTTGGGGAAAAGAAGGGTGTGCCCTTTCTTACTGTGCCAGTTAGCATTTCCAGTTGTGTTTCTGTTACCATTCGCATCACCGTTCCCATATATGCTACCGTGTGCGTTACGGTTTACATTTTCGTTTGCGCTTCTGTTTGTATTACTGTTATCATTTGCGTTTCCATTACTGTTTATGGTTTTTTTTTTTTTGTGTGTGTCAGCCTGTGCATTGCTATTTGCGTTTGTGGTCAACCTTCCATTTGTGTGTGTCTTTCGTTTTGCATCATCGTCGCTGTTATCATTACCATTGGCATTTCCAATCACGTTACCATGACTGTGCACATTAAGGTTAGCATTTCCGTATGCGCTTGCGTTTGCATTTCCATTTCTATTTCCTTTGGCATTACTGTTGCTGTTACTGTTACCATTTACATTTCCAATTGCGGTACCATGACTGTGAGCTTAACGGTTTGCGTTTCTGTACGGACTTGCATTTCTGTTTTCTTTGGTGTTATTGTTACTGTCACCATTACCATTTGCATTTACAATTGGGGTACTGTGTCCATGTGCATAATAGTTTGCATTTCCATACTCGCTTCCATTCGTCTTTCCGTTTCTGTTTCCTTTGGCGTTATTGTTGCTGTTACCATTACCATTTGCATTTACAATGCGATTCCATGAGCATGCGCGTCCCAGTTTGCATTTCTGTACGTGCCTGCATTTTGGTTTTTATTTCTGTTTTCTTTGGCATTATTGTTGCTGTTACCATTACCATTTGCAATTCCAATTGCTTTACTGTGACCATGTACGTTACCAGTTGCGTTCCGTATGTGCTTGCATTTGCATCTCCATTTCCATCACTGTTCACTTTAGCATCACTTTACGCTTGCATTTCTATTACCGTTTGCTTTACCATTTCAATTTACTTTACCATCTGCATCACCATAGCCACTTGAGTTTGCTTTGCAGTTCCTCTTACTATGTAACAAGACAGCACATGGTCGGGCCCCGTGCTCCTGTCACTGCATTCCATTCACTATTTATCATCCTCATTCTCAAAAAGAAGGGAAATTAAAGGCAAAAAACTCTGTTTAATGCATCAGTTAGGGTTGTCCCACAGCAACAAAGGCGAGAAAGTTCAGTGTTAGGTTGAAAGCCCCCCTTAATCCCCCCAGCCCACCCCCTAACTGGCATCGGGGTGCACATTGGGGTTGTTGGTCCTAACTCTGACCCCATTTTCCTATACCTCTACTTCTTTACACATGTGATGGGGTGAGAGTTAGGGCCAATCACCCCAACACACACCCCGATGCCATTTGTGGGGTGGGCTGGGGGGTCCAAGGAGGGCTTTCAACCTTAACACCAAATGTTCTCACTTTTGTTTCTGTGTAACAACCCTAACTGATGCATTAAACAGAGTTTTTTGCCTCTAATAAATATATATATATATATATATATATATATATATATATATCGTCTGCTACCATGGTTAGGGTTAAGTAGCCCATTTAAGGTTCAAGGGTCAAACTTTGCACCTTAATAACTTTGCCACCATTTAATGGATTTACCTGAATCATACACCTTAGGATCTGCCAACTTTTGTAGTGGTCGGATATATGACTGCGGAGTTATTAAGTGAGATCTGTGTGTGCATTTATGGTTTTTGGTGAATTATTTGCTTGCACCTACAGGTCACATGGTTTGTGCGACCTGTCTGAAAACTTCAGGGAACATGCAGCCAGGGTCCCTGATGTGCCCTTTGAAGATTCCGTGAAAAAATATTCAACGGTTCAAATATTATTCAAAAAACAATTTGCCATTATAAGTCAATGGGAAAAGTTAAAAAAATTTTTGACAGTGTCGCAAATGCACTTTTTACTGTCGCAAATGGCCCATGTAGTGTCACAAATCTGCCATTTTGTTTTCAGTTGGTGATCAGAAAAATGCTTGGCATTTAAAATTTGGACCATCTAGGGACACATTTTTTTTGTGTTTACCTAGTTGGACCCTGAGGATGCTGAGAGTTAGGGCCGACAACCCCAATGCGCACCCCAGTGCTGGTTGGGGGTGGGCTGGTGGGTCAAAGGGAGCTTTCAACCCTAACACTGAATTTCATCACTTTTGTCACTGTGGAACAACCTTAATTGATGCATTGAAATTGAGTTTTTTGCCATATATATATATATATATATATATATATATATATATATATATATATACATACACACATATCCTACCACATCTTGGCAGTCATGCTGAATCATTGACCAGAAGGGGCCTAGTGAGAGGCATGATGACAAAATGTGATAAAGCATTCCCCCAGGAAGCTGAATCTCCAGCAGCAGTCATTCTACATTAGATGCAGGGAGTGGAGTTTCTCAGATATCCTGTACCACAAATGGAGCACTTTATTTTGTATTAAGAGGCTACAGCTGTCAGGGAAGGCCTTATGTGTAGAGATGAACCAAATTTAAATTCTGCTTGCAAAGTCGCAGCGAAGTGACCAATTTCATCATGTGGAGTAATCTGCCAAATTTCCTGCATTTGGTGGAATTTCACCAAGGTGGAATTTCACCTTCTGTGGATGAAATTTCACCTTCTGTGGATGAAATTTCACCTTCTGTGGTGCAATTTCCTTATCTGTGGGTGAAATTTCACTGTGAAAATGAAATGTTACAGCAGAAGGTGAAATTTCACCGTGGAAGGCAAAATTTAGCATTTCACCTGCGAAACCGGCGAAATTAATGGATTACTCCACGTAGCAAAGTTTTGTCACTTCTCCCACACTACTTATGTGCTAACTGCCAACAATCATCCAATATCTGCTCTGAAACTGTCATATTAGCTCACTCAGCCTAAGGCTGCCCTTTTGAATAATGTTAAACATAAATCCTTTTGACTCACATTTTCACTGTGGAGCTGAGTGAGGGAGGTCTCCCAGTGCTGATTTTTTTTTAGCTTTGGTCTGACATAGCTGCAATGTTGCATTATAAATGTTATTCACCTGCCCTATACCCATGCAGGTAGTGGTGAAAAGAGGGAGGTACCTGTGCAGGAAGAGGGGTCCCTCATTTGGGTGTTAACACACTTCTCAGTTGCAAGTATTTCCAGAACTCACATCTTGAGATGAGAAATGGGATTATAGATTCTTACATGAATCCAGATGTCTAGATTCTGGGGCTATCACATCATTGTCTAAATGTAGTCTTGCCACTTTCCAGGTAGGCTAAATTATCAGTTTGTTGTCTATGTGGATGGTTGTGTTTCCCCATGGGGGCCCATGTGACCAGAGTAAGTGGTAGTTTTGTGAGTCTAGCAATCTTGTGCCAGATCTTTACTACTGCTTTCAGAGTGGGCCAGCTTCTAAGATGATGTCTGTGGCAATATCTCTGAAAAAACTGGCTGTGGCAATACTTCTACATTTTCAATATCAAATCCTGATAGAAATGCTGGTGTTGATGGAAATAATATGCACAAATTACTGTCTGTAACTTGTAGGGTTAGGTTTTTAACAGTTTGGTGATGTTACAGTTGTTTAGCACTGGAATTGAATGGGAAAGTTGCACATATTTTTAATTGTATTATTTGATGTAATGAGTATCTATTAAATATGCTGGCAACACTAACAGTCTCCACCCCTGTTGAAGCCTTTATGGTGAAGCGCTGGGGTGAGTGAACCTAACGTGTGTGAGGTAGTCACTCTCTGATTTACATTTTTAATTAATATTTTTGTAACAGAAGCTATTTATGTTCGGACATTGCCTTCTTATCTGGAGTAAAGCACTTCTAAAGATCTGTTAAGATGTTGTGAAGTAGGGCCTTGTAATTGAACTGGCAGGGAAATACCCCTACATGGTTACCATATCATGTGGATCCATAGCTGAGTTCTGGGTTGTGAACCCAAAACAATTTCTGAACCTGCAACCCTTTGAATGCCATATGGTAGACAAACATCAAAGGCAGGTTCCAGCCATCCCATTTCAGTGGGAATGAAGTTTCAATCTACTTTAGCAAGATGGCTTCCCTTCCCTGAGGAATTTGTCTAATAAAACATCCATTTTCTTCAACCAAAAAGGAGGGGCTATGGATGAGCAGGTGGGATATACTGTGCAGCGCAATAATGTAGGGACTGCTATTGTTTTTATAGCACAGATTTTTCCTGCCAATGAAAGACCAAGCTTAGACCTGCAGTCAAAGTCTCCTTGGAGGTCATTTAGTATGGGCAGCATGTTAAGTTTACAGATTTGCAACAGGTCAGACATAAACTGGATGCCCAAATATCAGATGGCTGTTGATGACCACTGGAGCTCTAGCACCCAGAAGGGCATCTGATGGCACAGATGGGAAAGCAGAAGGATCTCTGTTTAGGAGGTACTAACCTTCAATTGTGAAATCCTCTGGAAATCTGCTAGGAGATTTAGGAGGGTTTTGATGCCTTGTGAAGCTTAGGTTACTAGCAAAATTATGCCATCTGTGCACTGTTTAGAAAATATCCTCTCTATTTCTGAAGTTTTCACATGAATAATCCTAAAAGAATTTGTACCGGAAGCAAAAGCCAAAAACTCAAGCCACTGAATAAATTAATGAGAGGGCAATGTGATATTTCTGAGGAGAAGTCACAATTATTTATCAATAAAATATGGGGCAGTGGTCAGGGAGCTAGATGTAGCCTTTTGCTTACAATGGTACAGTGGCTGACAGTGACAAAATGCACTATACTGTATATCAGGACATATCATAAAATACTACAGAAATCCAATTGAAATGTATGGGAATTTTCTTTGATATGCAGTAGTGTGATGTACCTGTATATTCTGCATCATGTCACTGACCACTACAGTAACCTGAAGGGTTCATTAGAACTAGGCAATGAAGTCTGTGGTATTGGTATGGTACTGACAAAACCTGATCCATGACAGCCACAACTGAATGTTCATCTTGTTTTAACATATACAATTGCCTTCAGTTCACTGTAGAACTTATTTACAGTACAGTGGATAAAACAACTGAGATGCAACTGAATCTTACCATGTGGTAGGCTAAGCACAAGGAGGAGAAATGTTTCATGATCAGACAGTAGGACAGTTTCTGTCCTATAATCCTACCCAAAGATCTCTTTATCTTTGTTTGCATTTCTGTGTTCTCAACACTAGACTGCAATGCTTTTGTTTCTGTATCTAATATATTGGAAGTGGTTGTGACAGTCATACCAGTAGTCCCATAAATGTGTCTGAGACTGGATTGGCTGCAGTGTTTAAGCTTAGGTTAAAGTGAGGTTGTCGTGTCTGAGAAAACTTTGAAAAAGCATTCTACTTAGAATTCAACTTATATTTTATGAATGTTCTTAATTTCTCCTTTATTTGTTCTTCCTTACCAGGCAGTTTGAATAAAAGCAGGATCCTTCTACTCAACAGTACATTTGATACTGCCACTTCAGCCTTTTCTAAAGTTGCAGTTCTATATTTGTGATGTCATAGTTTGTTGCTGTGCAATGGGCTATTATGTTAAAAAAGGAGGATTGTGGCTTCTATGAAGGGTTAAATGGCATGAGTCTATTTATTGTAGGGGACAGGGATCCCGCTTACATACAGAAACCCCAGCGATAAAAAACAAAGAGAATACAAATACAGAAATTAAAAACTGAATTAGATGTAAATATATATGGGATATGACATGGGTGGGAGTGAGATAGCACAAATAATTTCACAAGCTGTCACTGAACTCTTGTAATCCCAAGAGTGGCATAATTCAAGAGAGACAGAGCTGTGTGTGAGTTAGACAAGTCCTGGCCACTCACAAGTGATGACAAACTGCACACTGTGAATCATGTAATTTCATATTCAATATATACAACATTAATCTACTAGTTTAACTTTTGAATCTGGTGTTTGAAGGCTGGGCTGTTTATCTGTGATTTAAACAACTGGCATCAGTGCTGCACTAGACAATTGTGATGTCATCAGTGTTGTGGAAACTGCTCACTAATTAGTTTACTATTCTATTGTGATAATAGCAATCTTCTAGCTATCCATTGTGACAACAATAGCAGCAATACATGTTTGATATCTTGTAGTTACTGTTGTCATCAGCCAAAATATCACTTTTGCCATTTTTGCCCTCATTCCTGTTGTATATGATTTTCAAAGATTTCCCAAAAGTGAAAAACTAAACTTTAAGATGAAGAAGTGTGAAGATCTGACTTCCAATCCCCCCTTCCCACCCAGTTTGTCAGTTGCCAAGTTCATTACTGTGGATGACAGATCTCTTCATATACACACACACATGTGCATACCACTGCTGTCATGGGCAATCAAGCTTGGCTTAGCCTTTTCATGGACGTTTACATTTCTACAAATTTGGTACACATTTGTCCCTATTTTCAGGGATAAGGTTTGATAAACTTGATAGTAATCTTGAAAAAATAAAATAAAACTTAAGACTGGCATTTGAAATCATCTATTCCAAACAACATTATTTTAAACATATGTTTTATTTTTACAGGGATTACAATGACACCCCTTATTGTAGGCTCTAACAGCTTGCTGGCTGGAAACTCTGATTTGTTTGAGTCTGGTAAGCCCCAAAAAGCAAAAAATGTGTCTTTTGATCTCCAAAACCTTCAGTGATGACAAATTGGAAGCTTTCTATCAGTGTCTGAAAGCAATGTGTTTTTAGTTTAGTGTTATAGCTACTACAATATAGTACTACAATCATAGCAATTGACAGTGCTCATTCAACTGCTACCCACTCAGTCAGTGGGATCTCTGGCAATAACACCTTCATAGCAAAATGTTCTTTAATAGTTATTATCTTCCACACATGATGATTGTGAGGTGGGCTGGGGAAGTCAAATATTCTGGATGCAATTGCACCACTCTAGAAAGGTACAAATCACTAGAAATCTTTGCCGCTCTTTTGTTTATACTGAATGTGAACCAAAAATAAGATATTAAAAAAAATTAATTGTATTAAAAAAATGATGTGCATATATATTTATATTAATGTGATTTGACATGTTTCCACACATATCAATGCATGGAAACTGTACCAACATGTCTTGACCAAGTTACACTGACTGCAATCTGTCACGTAAAATAAGTGAAATTGCTAGATCTAATGGGTCAAAAGTCATCCTTTTTTTATGAAATACATAACAGTGGAGATTACGGGGGGTTTCTGTTGTATAGACCTATCAGGATCATTGATAACCATAAAAAAATGTTCTCTGTTGCAGTCCTTGAGAGACTCTGTGCATGAATCATGGAAAACCACATTGTGGCAGAAGCAGTGTCAGGCTTTAGGGAAAATAGATATGTAATAGATAACTTTCACATTAGATTACTTAGTAAATAAATATACCATCATAGAGAATCAAGCTGTGTAGATGGTATCCAGTATGTAGACTTTTCACAAGTCATTTAAAGGGTCAGTTGGAAACTCCTTTAGGAAAAAAAATGATAATTTAGGCATCCTTGAGGATTTATTAAATATTATAAACAAATTCTACTTGGATACATAGTCTAGGGTGAAGTATTCCATTGATGGTGAATTGACTTACAAAATCATAATGAATGTGGGGGTTAAACAGGGGTGCAGCCTAGCTTGACCCTAGTTAATTTCTTTTTCAACCCAATTTTTGTGGCATTAAACAACAGAAAATTCCATAATCTAAAAATACAAAATGAATACATCAACTGTTTGTTTTCTTTGACAAAACTAGGCCTTGAAAGGAATTTGGATCTGTTTACCAATCTATGTACATACAATAGTCTCCTAATCAATCTAAAAAAATGCATGGTAGTTGTCAAGAACAACCCATATACATTAAACCTATTTTTCTAAATGGCACTAAAAGCAGATAGTAAATTATGACTTTCTGGGGATTTGGTTCTCCTGTAATAGATCATGGTCCAAGCACTTGGATAACTGCAATAGAAAATCAAAACAATCTTTGGGTGCACTCCAATGTGTTAACAAACAATTTGGAGGCAGTATTGTCAAGGAAGTGCTATTAATCATCAATGCTAAAGTAAAATATAAATTAACATATGGAGCAGAAATCTGTGGCCATGAAGACCCAAAATAATTAGATTTGGCTGTCAATACAGTTTATAAATGTATACTTCAGGTACCTCTTTCTATATCCTCAGTTGTGATTCATGCTGAATTTGGTCAGTTTGATCTTAAAGAGTATACCACCAAGGTGTCCTTTTAGTCTCTTCTCTTTGGGCTTTTGTTGCAGACCTTGCACTGTTTTAGTTGCCCTCTTCTGGACTGCCTCCACTCTGTCCATGTCTTTTGGAGATCTGGTCTATAGAACTGGACACAGTACTCAAGGCTGGGTCTTACCAGCAATCTATACAGAGTCAGCACCACCTCCCTCTTTCTGCTGGTGATACCCCTCCCTATGCACCCCAACACCCAACTAGCCCTCCCAATTGCCTGGACAGTTGAGGGGCAAACTGTGTGTCAGCTGCAGCAATGCTAGGAAGGAACTGATCACTACTTGGACTACAAGCTGATGGTAAGACTGTTCTTGGGCATTACTGTCTGTAGGGGGGTGAGAACAAAAGTGCAGCATCTCAATCTGTAGTGGGTAAAAACCTTACAGCTAGTACTGTTTTATGCTCCTTTGCAGTGCAACGGTTGCTAAGGTATTTTTAGGTAGGGACTAAACTGTTAAAAAAAAAAGAAAAATAAGAGAAAAAATATGGATAGTACTGTAGTTTCCATTTCTTACTGTAGTGGTACTGTCCAATGCTTCATTGCAAGTACAGTTGTAATTGCATCTTTAGTTAGGGTCTGGGCTGGTAGGTAACATAAGATAGGACTGTATTTTGTAGTTAGAACTTTATTTTCTAGATAGTACTTTTTAACATGGTAGAATAGTGGGCTGCAGTGGATGTGAGGCAGCAGCTTGGATGAACATATTGTGGAAGCTAGGAGGGTGTCCAATCTGTCACATGCTGAGGAGTCTTGAGGAAAAAGTGCTGTGACTCTGGAGGATTGAAAGGATGAGGGAGGGGGGAGAGAATCTAGGGCAAGAGGGCATCCTCAGGGAGTAGCATGAGGATACAACATGGGAAGTTCATTGGATCATGGGAAAGAGGGTGTGTGGGAGCAAAACAAACAAGGTACCTAGCACTGGAGGAAAGGCTCAAGTCAGGAGGGAGGGAGGGAGGAACCAAGGCACATCAATGCAGAGGGGGCAGGTAATAGGTTTGCAGTGCTGGTGACATTGGATGAGGAGGAGGGGGTGTGGGATACCCAGGAGGGGGGAAGAGAGGGAAAGTGAGGGGGTGTCATGGGTGAAAGGATGAGGAGCACAGCTAGAGGGGGTGGCTGAAGGGAGCAGGGATCCAAAGGAGCAGAGCAGGGTGGATAGAAAAGATATCAGGGGCATAACAGCTGTGGCAGTGGAGAATACTGATGGGGGAAGACAACAAAGACAGACGGGGGAACTGTGTGCAGGAGTCGGAGTCAGGCAGGAGTGGAACAGCAACAGAGACAGACAAGGGAATTATGTGCTAGAGGAGGAGTCAGGCAGGAGACAGACAGTGAGAGGAACAGATGGAGTGAATTCTGTGCTAGAAGAGGAGGAGTCAGACAGAAGAGAAATGGAGATGGGGAAGCAGGCAGATGAAACTATGGGGGGACTACTAGAACTGGGGATTCAGTACTAAGGGTATAAGGTGGGGTAGCAAGGGGGAAGGCTTAGCGTATATGGGTGGTGGCCATGCCGGGGATGACAGGTGAAAGAGTAGAACAATCAGTCCTGAAATATTCTAGAAGGGGAAGGGAAAGACCTAATTTAATTTTACATCTGGGGAAAAATGACCTGGCTGATAATACATTAGACATAGTCCAAAAGAGGTTTGAAGAGCTGGGAACTTTATGCAAAGGGGAGGGTAGATCAGTAACTTTTTCTGAGGTATTACCACTGCCGAAGGCAAGCATGTCTAGAAAACAAAGGATCAAGGGATTTAATTAATGGTTCAGCAAATGGTATCACACCAAAGTGTATGGGTTAATGGGAGGGTTGGGGAAAGACCTGCAAAGACAGTAGTCTATACACTAAGGATAGACTTCACCTAAATGAAGAGGGCAACAAGGTACTGAAATGGAAGCTTGTGGAGTATATTGAACTAGCTGGACATTTAAACTAGGAGAGGAGGTGGCAGGTGGTTGGAGGGCATACAATGGCCACAAGATGGGAAGTAGAGCAAGCTTACCTCCCATAACAAGGGCGATGAACTGGAAAGAAGCAAAAGAGGGAATGCTGAAAGTGGAGGGCACAGGGATGGAGGAGGGATGGTAAAGGAATGAAAGGTGGTCACCATGAATGCTAGAAACCTGAAGGATAAAATGAATGACTTACATGCCCTCATGGGGGAGAGAGAGGTGAACATGGAAGCCATCACGGAAACATGGGCCACCCAATACCATGACTGGGACCTGGCGGTCTTAGGCTACAGAATATTCCACAGGGATAAGGAGAACAGGAGAGGGGAGTGGCATTATGCATGAGGAAGGGCTAAAGTGTATTAGGGAGGAGGGGGAGAAGGAAGATACAGACTAATTATGGCTGCTAATCCAGTAATTCAGGGATAAGACTCTCCAGATGGGAGTAGTGTACAGGCCACCCTCCCAGACAGAGGAGTTGGACAGGGAACTTGCAAGGCAGATAACAAGGACATGTGGGAAGGGGAGTGTGGTGGTTGTGGGGAACTTCAACCTGTGTGGGGTAGATTGGGGAATCCCAGCCACCAGCAATAAAAGGGATCAGGTATTGATGGATGCCTTTCAGAAAAGCTTCCTGACACAGGTGGTCAGCAAACCAACTAGGGGGGGAGGATGCCCTCGACCTAGTGCTCACAAATGGGGAGTTTGTGAGGGATAGCAAGGTAGATGAACCAGTAGCAGAGAGTGAGCATCACTCAATATGGTTCAGGTTGATTATGGGCAAAGAGAGGGTGGCATCCAATGCAAAGGTGCTGGATTTCAGGTGGGTGGATTTTACAAAGATGGGGAGATAGTGAGTGGTTCCTGGCCAGGATCCAGCCTAGTATGGACACAGACCAGAGATGGGAGCTCATTGTGAAGGGAATACTAGAGGCTACTAGTTCCTGTAGCAGGACTCAAAGTAAAAAGGCCAGGGCAAAAAGGCCAAGTTAGATAAGTGGGAGGGTTGTGGAAAAGGTGAGGAGAAAAAGGGTGGCCTTTAGGTGATACAGGAAATCAGGGAGGGGGGAAGATTGGGAGGAGTACCTGCAGGAGGCAAGCGAGGTGACAAGGGCAGTAAGAACAGCAAAAGCCAACAAAGAGCTCATTCTGGTGCAAGGCACTAAGGAGGGGGAGAAGAGCTTTTTCAGGTACATCAAGGAAAAAAGGAGCTATAAAGAACAGATAGTAAGGATTAAGAAGGATGGGTAAAGAAAGTGGGAGAAAAGGCAGAAGCAGTCAATGACTACTTCTGCTCGTTATTTATGAAAGATAGAGGTGGAATGCTACCCAAGAGGGGGTGGGGGCAGTAAAGGCTGGGGAAGGAGTAACGGATGGGGTGATGACAGAAGGTAGAGTGCTGGAGAGCACTGAGGGTGGACAAGGCAGCAGGACCAGATGGCATCCACTCCAGAGTACTGAAGGAGCTAGCAGAGATCCAGGCAGGGCCCTTCGCAGGCCTATTCAATGCCTCACTGAATTTGGGATGCATACCTAAGGATAGGAGGTTGGCTCATGTGGTTCCCCTGCATAAGTGTGGCCACAAAGATGAACCAGGGAACTATAGACCGGTGAACCTCAGGTCAGTTGTGGGGAAGCTAATGGAAATGATCCTGAAGGAGAGGCTGGTGTCCCTGCTGAAGTTCAATGGGCTGCAGGACAGTAGACAGTATGGCTTTTTCGCAGGCAAATCCTGCCAAACCAACCTAGCAGATTACTATGGGTAACTAGACAGATGGACAAGGGCAATGCAGTGGATGTTCTGCACCTGGACTTCAGCAAGGTATTTAAATCAGTGCAGCATGGGATACCTGGAATAAAACTTGAAGGCACAGGGGCAAGAGAAAAAATGGTAGACTGGGTGACAAACTGGCTGCAGGGAAGGCAGCAGGGGGTGGTTGTGGAAGGGGAATTCTCATTTCCAATGGTAGTAATGAGCAGGGTTCCACAGGGCTTGGTGCTGGGACCTGTTTTATTTAGGATATTTATTGCAGATACCTCCTTAGGCATCAAGAGCAGGATCAGCCTGTTTGCTTATGCCACCAAGATAGGGGAGGTGGTAGATGACATAGAGGGTGGCAGAGTTTTCAGGAAGCTCTGAAAAGGCTGGAGACCAGGTCAGACACTTGGCAGCTGGAGTTCAATGACAAAAAGTGCAAAGTACTGCATTTTGGGGCAAAAAATCCAAAGAGAAACTACCAACTGGGGAACGTGCAGCTGGCAGAGACTGAGAAGGAGAGAGATCTGGGGGTGGTCATCACAGGATCAATGAACAACTCGGCACAGTGTAGGAAGGCAGCACCAAGGGCCAACAAATGCTGGATTGCATCACAAGGGGAATAACGTCAAGGGGGGAGGTGATTCTGCTGCTGTATAGATCATTAGTTAGATCTCATCTTGAATACTGCATGCAGTTCTGGTGCCCGTTCCTGAAAAGGGGCATTAAATTACAGGGAGGGGTGCAGTGCAGTGCAGCTAAGATTAACCAGGGACTAGGGGGCTTACTGTATGAGATTAGGCTAAAGGAGTTGAACATGTACTTACTGGAGGAGGAACGGAGGGGTTATGATCGAGACATTCAGGTACATGACAGGGATAAACAAGACTGGTATGGAGGGACTATTCAGGGTAAGGGTGGGGAGGGACACTTAAGGCCATGGCATGAGATTGGAGGGGATAAGGTTTAGGAGGGAAATGAGGAGACACAATTTTACAGAAAGGGTGGTGGCAGGGTGGAATGCATTACCAGCAGAGGTTGTAGCCTGTAAAACAGTGGGCAGCTTCAAAAGGGTCTGAGATAGGGCAAGAGGGAGGATAAAGATGGGGTGAGGAGGGAGAGACAGATGCAGAATAGGGCTGTTAGCTACAAAACTGAGCAAAATCGACAGACCAAATATCCTTTTTCTGCTGGCAAATTTTGTATGTTTGTGTGTCTTTTTGCACTGTCTGGCCATCTTTAGGTCATCAGATTGGATTACCTCTAGTTTTCCTTCCTGCTTGGTGGTTTTCAATACCACTCTACCCATTTTGTACTCTGCCCTTGGGTTTCTGTGCCTTAAGTGCATTATTTTGTACTTTTTTACATTGAAATCCAGTTGCCATACCTTTGACCACTTCTCTAGTTTACTCAGGTCTCTTATCATCCTTTTCTCCCCCTGGAGTACCCATCCTATTGCAGATTTTGGTGTCATCCATAAAGATGCAGACTTCCCTTCCAGCTCCTCTGCAATGTTGTTTATACTGCGTTCATTCATTCATTTAAGCACTCACTGGCGCTCATTCGGGCTGCCAGCAGTGGAGGTGAATGGAGGACTGTTCTGGTGGTCTGGTCAAGTTACTTGGGGGGCTGGGTGGGTGCTTCTATCTATTGATGTGGTGAGGGCAGGGGTCCACTAGACACCAGGGAATGGAGGGTTCATTTTATTTTTACTAAAACAAATGGAGGAGGCAAGGTAACTTGGGGGTGCTTATTTCATGTTATTACAGCCAGTGATCGGCCAGGGGGACAACAAGACACCAGGGAGTGGAGGGTGAATTTTTTTTAAATAAAACAAATGGGGGGGGTGCAGGGTAACTTGTGTGTGTGTGTGTGTGTGTGTGTGTGTGTGTGTAGGGGATTAATTTATGGACTTGTGGTGGCCGACAGTGATGGGCAAAATTGTGGGCGAAACTGTGAAATTTTGCCACAATTTCACAAAACATTTCACCCAGCAAAATTGTCAATTTCACTAGTGAAATTTTGTTTTGCTGCATCTCTATACATGGACCAGCAACCAAACAATTGACTATATTTCAGGTACAACTCACTGGGCAAGTTTTCAGACAGTAAGTAATAATCTCCACTCTACTGTAAACAGTAGGAAGCAGGCTCTATTATGTGTCACCAGTTCTGAGGAAACCATACTGCTGCGAATATTTTGCAGGAACTGGCAAAAAATTCCAGAAATGGCTTACTCTGTATTCCTTATCTCCAGGGCACATTGTGTCAAATACTGGTGCCAACTTGGTCAAAGCAGTTAGAGATGGAAAATACCTTGTTTGCGCATTGTTTAAATCTTCTCATCCATAATTTCTTAACTGGAGATGGAAAATACCAACACATACCCTGCTTTGCACATTGTTTATATCATTTCATCCATAATTTCTTAAATGGAAACAGAAATGTTGAAAACTTGTTAGGTCTTGCTAGGAAAATATATGGGCATTTCATCCACTCTGTGAAAGTACAAAAAGTCCTGAAGCAGCTGCAGAGGTCAAACAACTTACCAATGCATATATTAAAGCAGGACATTCCAACTTGCAGGAATTCAACATTTTACATTTTGGAAAGGCTTCTTGAACAGAAAAAAAAAAGCTGCACATGACTACACCATGCAGAATCTTATCAGTAAAGTAGACATCATGTTCAGTTCCAGTAGTTGGAGTCTACTTGAATCTTTGGTCACCTTATTGGAGCCATTTGAGGCAGCCACACATAATTTCTGTGTGGACAGTGCAACTCCGAGTCAAATTCTTCCTCAAATAAGATTTCTTCACATTTTCCTTGATGACATAAAGACAGATTTCAGTCAAAAGAAGACACCACCGTTGTTATGCTGGCAGATGACTTGAGTCTCAGACTGCCAACTGATCAGAGAATAAATGCCATGTTTAAGAATGACACCCATGTGTTGGCTACATTGCCAAATCCCCACTTTAATGGGAGCATTAAAGCCATTCTTTCTGCAGGGAAAGACAATTGAGTATTGGAGAGATCTTCTGCTAGCCAAATGTGACATTGTCCCACCCACACCATTAACATATGTACAGCAGTCAAACTCTGCCGAACCATCAGAGTGCATCTCTGGCACAGACAATAGCACATCTATTTATTCTTCACAATCACCAGTGTCATCAGTGAGGGAAAGGACATCTATTGCTACTTCTTAGGCAACCTATGTTCAGGGTCAGAAAGGTAAATCAATTCTGGGTCACCTGAAACAACATGGACTAGTATCCTATACCGAAAGTGCAGCTGTTTCACCTGCCACACTGGTAGCTGTCTCATGCAGCACAATGATCCTGGAGTATTTTGCAGACTAAACCTTTACTGATCTTGAGACAGATCCATTATTCTATTGGAAATGAAAATGAACAAGATATAGATGGACCGTGCCTTTCTCTATCTACCCCAGTCTACTCATCCTGTAATTAGAACCCTTCATTAGCTACTAACCACCATATCTTACTGAGGTAGGGCTGTGCCACTATTCTTCTTCAGCCACCTCATTTATCTCACTCATCTGATCTTTTCCTTTCCTTCATATTCTGTTTGGCTCTCATTTTCCAGTGGGACCCCCAACACTCTTTGCTTGAACAACTGTTCTGGATTAATTGACATTGCTGATTTTGCACTAAACTCGGATGTGTATATGATTTGTACCCAATATATAATTATTGCACATATTCATTGTTGTAGTACGATGTCCAAGACGTATTCAATGTTGTATGTTCTTTATGTATCTGTCCAGGCCCATATTGTAAATTAGTTCTACTCAATGGTGGACCCTGTGTGAAGAAAGGAGATCATGTGTGACGTTGTTTGCTCAGAATGGGGTGGGCATTAGGGCTGACAACCCCCAAGGAAGACCCCACCACTGATTTATCAAGACTCCAGAGACCCAAAACCCTAATGCCTTTTCCTTTTGTTACTTGGGAGTTGGGGTGGGGCATTAGGGTTGGAAACCCCAATGCCACATTTCCCTACTTTTGTGGTGTTCAGGTACCCTAACTGATGCATTAACAAAGTTTTTTGCAAAGACATAAGATATAGATGAAGCTGTTTGCAACAGTTTTCTTCACGCAAGAGCATCCCAGTCTGGTGTGGCCTAACTCATGTTTCCCACCACTGTCAGCCCTGCCTTTAATGAGCAATGGAAGCATAGTACATGGAGGTCACTATGTGACCTTGCCCATACCTAGCAGGGTAAATATGGTTGCCCACTCTGAAAAAGATTCAGAGTAAGCCAGTCAGTCAGACTGGGATGTGAGAGGTGCAGCTACAAAGGAAACCACTATATAGAAATGGATAAAGTGAGTATGTAAAGTGTTTCCAGAAAAAGAGAAATGTTGTACTCAGAATGTGAGAATGCTATAACATCTTATAAAGTGTGATAGATATTTTTAGTTGTAACTAGTGGGTCTAAACTGTATATTACACAGACTATTGAAATACATCTGATTATAACAAGGCCTAAGGTCACTGCTGAATGGCTGAGAGGTGGAGAATAATCTATTATAATACAGATTATAAATGAATTGCACAATGGGTCTTGAAAGGTGAGGTGAGGTGAGGTGAGGTGAGGTGATGAAAGTAATGCTGTCACCTAGCAGCTACATAATGAGATAATGTATTGTCAGTGGGATTTCCCTGTTAAATGAGATACTATACAGCTTCCTTGGTTGCTCAATTGGCAGTCAATTTTATTGTAATTTTACTATGTGCATCACATTTTATCCTCCATAAACATCTTCTGCATTTTATTTTCATCTACATTTATTTACATTTTATTATACCATTGAAAAGTACATTCCATATTCACACTTTCCACCTTCTGCTTCTCCAAACCCTAAAATTCACCATATCTTGCTTTCCTGGGGCTCGGATGGCTCGGATGGGTAACCCAACACCCCCGTCATGTAAATCACCATTTTTTCCTTTCCTTGTCTTCCTGGGCTTAGATGCTAACCCAACCCCCAGTTCCCACCCTCTGGGATGCCATAAATCCTATGAGGTGACCAACACAGCTGGATGTCAACCCAGCCCATGCCTGATTATTTTACTACCTTGCCCCTTCTGCCCCAGGCCCTCTGCATCTTCTCCTTGTACCTCTTCCCCCCTCCCACCTTCTCTCTCTTCCTTCCACTAGCATATCTCCCACTCCTACAATGGATGATGGGCTTCCTCTAATCTGGATTTTTTCATTCTCAATCCTCCAGTACTCCTTCCAGGTGCAATGTAAGAATGCCATGCCCACTTCCGATAAGTGTACATTGTCCTGGGAGAGTCACATGATGTGGTTCTAGAAGCTGTAGCATCTGCAGACCTCTTCATCCTTTTCAACTAAATGTTTTACATTTTGATCTACTTCTTTCTAAACAACTTGCTTATGGGCACTTTTGGTGACCCAGCACACATTGATGCTTCAGAATATCTGCATCTTCCTGGAGGAAATGGATTCTGAGATGTGTCAAGCACCACCACAGTACACTCCACCCTCCACTTCAGAATGGGAGAAGAATGCTAAGTGGCCTGAGGGAACGGGGAGCTCAGTTTCCAAATCTGGCTTCATTTCAACAGCCCTGACAGAGGAGTATTTTCTGGCTGAATTTTCCCTGATGAAGGAGACACTTCAGACTCTAACATCAGAGCTCCAGGGAATTCATTTGGCTATTGAAGCTCTTAATCAGTGAGTTGGAGACACAGAAGCTCAAGTCACCTCACTTGACCAATGGAGGATCAAGCTGAACCCTGAGATATTGTAGTGGGACTTCATCAACAGGTATCCTGCTTGGAGCTGAAGATCGATGACCTGAAGGGATGTTCCCAACAAAACAATCTTGTGATTCTGGGTCTGCCAGAGAAGGTGGAGGGTTCCCTTGCCATCCTCTTTGCTCAGAAGTTATGTGGAAAATTAGTGGAAACCTCCCTTAATGGCCCAGTGTTTGTGATAAAGCGGGCACATCGTGCCCTCCAGACTATGCCCTCTCCAACTGGGCTGCCTCGTCCCTTCATTCTATGCTTTCTGAACTACTTAGATCAGCAATTTTTTCTAAATAAGATGAAGGAGCTCCAATCCGTTTTGTGGGAAGAGATGAAGATTCACATTGCTCAAGATTTTCCAGCCCCAGTTAGAGCAAAGCGGGTGGCCTACCATCCTATTGTTTCCCCACTTAGTCTTCAGGCTCATGCACAGGAGATGTGCTGGATACAATATTTTATTTTACTTTATTTTCTTAATGAAGATCTTGCTGATAATGCTGTTTGGATTGGTTAATTTTTCAGTTAATAGTCCTTACTCCATATGGTTTTGGGGATATCTTTATGTTTGTATGAATCTTTATTAATTAGCTTTATTTAATTCCCCTTTTGTCTTTCATCTGTTTTTGGCTGGATTTATTATTGGGGTCTGACTGAATAACTGTCATTTGGTGTTCCTTATTTACATGTGTTCAGGACACTCACTCCATTGTTGGTACTTCTATACTGTATTTTATTTTGAAGATATTTAATATCTGTTTTTCTGTTGTTAATTGCTCATTAACTATACAGTCCTGTTTTTGTGGTAAAGGGAAGAATACTTTTTAGAGCTGGTGCTGTTACTGTTATGGTGTTAATTTGTGCTTTGTAGCAACTACCAAGAATGTAAGCCCCTGACTTTCTGATGGGTGACAGGAGTTTTAGGCAAGTATAGAGGTGGATGTGTGTGGTCGGAGAGAAGGATCTGGAACACACCACAGATCTGTAGTTGTTAGTCATGTGGACTTTAGGACTGGGGTGTTCAGCAAAGTTTTGGGGGGTTTGCAATGTTGTATGGGTTGATGGGGGGGTGTGGACTATTGAGTGGTACTGCTTTAATTACGTCATGGGGATTTGGGTATTGTCTTCTGTCTCTGGGGTGGGAGGGGAGGTTTATAGGTTTAGTGAATGTTTGGGAATGGGGGGAGGATTAGGGTGGGTCTGGAGCATAGCTAGGTTCCTGTTCTGTTGTACTTATAAATTAAGGGATTCCCCGTTCTTTTCTCCTGTTTCTGGTGACTATGGACACATTTTTTAAATTTATTACTTAGAATATTAAAGGGGGCCAAGATAGAAAGAAGAGGGCCATGGTTTCGAAACATCTTAAAAAATCCAGACCAGATGTTGTATTTCTTCAGGAGACCCAGTTGCTTAGAGAAGACATAGTCTTCCTTCTCAGGGAATGAGTGGGGCAGGCCTTTTGTGCAGGCTGTTGCAAAGGAAGGGAAGGAGTGGTAATCTTAATTGACAGACACATCCCCTTTTCCCTAATTAAGTAAATCTAGGATTCTGAGGGTTGTTTTTTGCTTTTACATGGATGTCTGGGCCTAACTGAAGTCTTACTAGGTACCACATATGATCCTAATGCAGACTCCCTGCAGTTTTTCACTGATATTAACACCTCTTTGGCATCTTATACACATTTGCCTATTCTCCTGGGGGGAGACTGGAAACTGGTCCTCCATACAGACTTAGACCGATTGGGTACATTTAGAAAATGCTTCTCCTCAGGGCAGAGGGGGCTGTGGGACATAATGGATACCTTGGCTTTCGTTGATCACTACAGCACTCTCCACCCTTCTACCAAACATTATACATTTTACTCAGCCACTCACTCCACATTTTCTTGAATTGATTTCTTTTTAGTTAATAAACACACCCTGTCAGGCTTACGGGCCTGCAGCATTGAACCTGTGGTCAATTCAGACCATGCATCTGTGATTTTGGACCACTCCCTTCAAGGACAGGAGGAGTGGGATAGAATTTGGCACCTCAGCCCTCTCCCTTTAAAGGATTCTAATTCCCTGGAAGTCCTCCAACAATTTCATCATAATTTTCTGAGAGAGCGTGAAAGCGCAACTGGGGCCCTAGACATCCTTTGGGCTGCTCTGAAGTGTGCCGTTAGGAGAGAGTGCATTAGGTTGGCTACTGCGCTGAAGAAACGTCACACTCTGAAAATAGATGACCTCCTCTCCCAAATCCAATTGCTAGAACTGTCCCTTTCCTCTAGGTCCAATTCTACCTCTTAGTCCAGGTTACATGTTCAGCAGGCTCAGTATTATGGGCTCTTGGCTGAGAAAGTTGATTATGCTCTTCAGTGGACCAAAGTGCATTATCTGGAAGTGGGTGAGAGAGCCGGGAGACTCCTGCTCCTCCATTTAAAGCAACTAGACTCAATTAAAGCTATTCACAGCCTTCAGCCTGCCCTGGGGGGTCCTGTTCTTACTCAGCCCTGAGATATTGCAAGTGCTTTTCATATGATTTATTGTTATTTATATAGTCAGGAACCCATATCTCAGTCCCTTAGGAAAGAAATGGAAGAGTATTTAGCTCCCCTTACCTTGCTTACTCTTTCCACTCAACAGCAAAATTTCTTAAAATCCCCTATAACACTACAGGAGGTTTGTCTGGTTATGGAGCATCTCTCCAAAGAGAAAGCTCCAGGCTCAGATGACTTTCTTAACATTTTTATGCCACTGTTGTGGATATTTTAGCCCCTATTTTAAATCATTTGTTTAACTACCTCCTTTCTTCTGGTCTCTCTGAATCTTCCCTCATGCAGGCATGGATCCCTCTGATTCCTAAACCAGAGAAAGATGATCTTCTCCTCAGCAGCTATCGCCCAATATCTCTCCTTAATACAGATTTTAAGATTTTATCTAAGGTGCTTGCTAATCAGTTGCTCCAAGTTTGGGATAGTCTGATTTCTCCCAAACAAGTGGGCTTTATGGCAGAGCATCATTCCAGTGACCATCTGTGCAGGTTTCTCCACTTGGTCTCTGTGTCTAGGTAGAGCAACACCAATGGTTTTGGTCTCCCTAGACGTGGAAAGAGCTTTTGATAGGGTTTCTTGACCGTTCTTGTTTGCCTCCAGAAATTTGGATTCCCAGAGGCCTTTTGTACCTGGATACAAGTACTGTACTATAACCCAACAGCGAAAATTAGATGTAATGGGGTTTTATCTGCACCGGTGACTTTTCATTGAGGCACTAGACAGGGGTGTCCTCGTTCCCCTGTTTTATTTAATCTGTATTTGGAACCTCTCCTTTAAAAGATACACCATAACCCGACAATTTGGAGCATTTTAGTAGGACGCTCCTGATATACCCTGTCAGCCTATGCAGATGACCTCCTTCTTCATATTGAATCTCCTGTATCCTCGATTCCTGCAGTCCTAGCTGAAATTTGATACTTCTCTTCTGTGTCAGGGTACAAACTCAATCTCAGGGAAGCACAAGTCCTCCCCTTGAATGTCTATGTTTCTCGACAGCAAAGTTTGGACTTGGGTCTTTGCTGGATGCCCTCTTCTATTACCTACTGTACCTGGGCGTCCATATTTCTTGGTCTCTAACAGAGTTGATGGACCAGAACCTTACACCTTTACTTTCCCTGATTAAGGCGGATTTGCAGAGATGGTTAGCTCTTCCTATATCCCCCTTGGGGAGAGTCAATATTATTAAAATGAACATCCTGCATGGTTACTCTACCCATTGGGCATGTTGGGTGTTTTTCTCCCTAAATCTTGGTTTCTTCAACTTCAGAGCCTTCTCTTTAACTTTTTGTGGAACAACATGGCTGCTGGTTGAGCATATATTAAATTGACATTCTTGAACAAAAGAGGGGGTCTTTGGCTTCCTAATTTCTTTTTATATCACTGCACATTACATAGCAGTAAGATTTTCAGATGGAACCAGTCCCGGGATGCTCTCTTGGCCCTGCCTTACACCCCTCTCTGCTAGTCCCTGGAATCCCATATTTGTCATAAACATGGCTTACAACTGTTTAGTTTGCTTTTTGTCCCGCCTTCTTCCCTCACTTCACAACTACATAACCCTCCACTGCAGTGGTCACTTAAAACCTTAAAACAGATAAGTTCATACCTGCAGGTTGATTGGTCCAAGGACTTGTTTCAACCTATTGCAAGTAATCCAAATATACATACAGATAATCATCCTATCCCTTTTAATGTTTGTCCTCCACTTTGGCATGCCTCATTGGAGTCTTTTTTTCACAAATGGTAAGATAGTCCCTGCTAGAATAATACATCTATATTTGATTCCAGTTTACCACCCATTTAAACATCTCCAACTTTCTCTGCCTATCAACAGCTTTTTAGGTGCAGTAGATTTTAATAGTCAATCCCCTTCTTTCAGGCCTTTTATCTTTAACTGGGCACTCCATTTCCATATTTTATTCTTACTTCAAGTCTAGACATCCCAAGAGCTTACAGTGAATTTGTTTTTACTGGCAAGAAGCTTTAAACCTACAATTGGACCCCGAGGAATGGCAGGGGGTATGGCAGCTGTATAAATTCATTAAGCAAGACAGAAACCATTTTACACAGTTTTGTACCTTCCGTAACATTTACTACACTCTGCAAAAGTTATTCAAGATGAGACACAAGCCCTCAATGGAGTGTTCCCATTGTGGTTCTGATGTAGGTTCTCTTAACTTATTATTTGGGACTGCCCTAAGGTTGCCCCTATTTAGGGGTCCATTCATGACTCTCTTGACCCCTTGTTGGGACTGACTCCTTTTTCTCTCTTCAGGTCTGCCTTGTTGGTATTTTCTACAGGCACTTTTTGGCCCCCAAAAGGTATATATGGCCTTAATTTCAATCACTGCCAAGCTTGTCATTCTTCATCAATGGATGGACGATACTATACCTTCATTCCACGAATGGCACCAAGAGTTTTACAGGCCTTGGCAGTCAAAAAACACATAGCCTACCAACATGACAGATCTGAGATATACTGTACAAGGATTGTTGGGAACCTCTTGAGGCCCTAATATCCAAGTAGTTATCAATTAACATTTGTAGCTACAAGGTATGCCCCATGTTTCTTTTTCTTTTCCCATATTCTTATTTGTTGTGCTCTGCATGGGGAGGGGCTTATGGGGGTTGAGGGGTAAGGGGGTTGTTTGAGGTTTTCTCTGTCATTTTTTCCATTCATTGTTTCTCCTTTTTGTGATACTTTATTTGGAATTTTGTATACTCTGATGTTTATACTGTTTTGAAAATGTTGACAGTTGAATGTTTAATTGCTGAAAATTTAAATAAAGTTTATTAACTGGTAAAAAAAAAAAGTGTACCTTGTCCTACCTATAATAACCTGCGCAGTCATGTGAGATATCCCTGTGTGAACCACATCTACCCCCACCTCAGCCATAAACTCTGATACCCTTCTATTTAACCTCTTTCTTGCCTTCTCTATTATCCTGATCTTCCTTGCCTGCCACCAAACATGTCTTGGTATAATTTCTGACCACCCCACTGTGACCCTGGGCCACCAACTTCTGTTGGTCTCTACATTTCTTCTTATGCCCCGAAACAATTCCCACATGGCCATTCTCCTAGATCAGGGGTTCTCAGACCTTCTCAGGTTGAGCCTCCCCATGTCACTTTGGACAAGCCTGGGCCTTCCCATGTCTCAAGCACAGTAGCATATACTCAAAAGGATATGGAATTTCATGCACGATTTCATGCGCAATCACGAAACAGGCAAAATATACTGTGAATAGTGTTTTATTTACAAAGTGAAGCACTGCGCATTATAAATACTGTGCAAATGAGTAATTAAAAGTCAATTGAAAGGCAGTTTACCACTGCACACCACAGATACAATGCAAAGCAGCAATAAAAGTCAACTGATAAAAAATGTGCTGTACATCCAGTGCTGTTTAAGTCAGTCAGCTGAAGACAGCCTGTAAGCCTGTTTTTCACAGTCATTAAAAGGCACCCCCACCACCAAATCTAGCATCTGAACGTTTTTAAAAATCATTCAGCTGTAGGGATCTTGTGAGCCTGCTTTTTGGCAGTCAGTTGCTGGATTCATGGCTGCACTGTCGAGAGATAGAGGCACAAGTCATCTTCAGCCCTGTGGCGGGACCTATACTTTGTCTTTATACCAGCCAGAGCAGAGAACCCAGACTCACAGAGATATTTTGAAGCAAAAGGCAATAAGACTTTAAGTGCTCATTGTTTTAATTCTGGAAATTCACATCCCAGCGACAGCCAAAACTTAGCCAGTGGCAACTGTCCAAAAGAAACCTTCAGTGCTGGGTCTGTAGCCAGATCTATAAGGCTTTCTTGCTCTCTTAATGACAGGATGTCCACAGACCTCTGTTTAAAAATGAACGTATTCCTCACCCACTGGTTACACTCCTCCTGCTGGTATTCAGGGAAGTACTCACAGAGCTTTTCCTGCAGTCCACTTAAATGTTCTGAAATTGGCATCTGGACACTGTCAATGGAAAGCTCATTTTCCTGCAGAAAATCCTCTAGTGTGGGGAAGGAGGAAACCAATCCCTGCTGCAGTCTTGAAGACCATAATTGTAGTTTCTGACAAAATGCCTCAATCCTGTCCCTTACAATGAACATGCTGGTGTCCCGACCTTGAAGTGAGGCATTGAGTGTGTTCAGTGTGTCAAAAACATCCGCTAAATATGCCAGCAATGCAAGCCATCATGAATCGTGGAAATTTTTCACAAGTGCAGAGCCACAGTCAGCAAGGAAAATACACACTTCATCACACAATTCAGAGACATGTTAGTACTTTTCTCCTGGACAGCCAAGGACCTCTGTGCGCAGCAGTAGTTGTGTGTGGTTTGCTCCCATCTCCTCACACAGCACAGCAAAGAGTCTTGCATTTACTGGCCATGCCTTGATAAAGTTCACTACTTTCACAGCATCTGTCAAGACTTTCTGAAGATCAGCTGGCATCCTCTTGGCTGCTAGTGCTTCCCTGTGGATCATGCAGTGATTCCACACAGCACTAGGAGCCACTGCTTGCAACCTTGTCACCATGCCACTGTGTCTGACAGTCATTGCCTGTGCTCCATCACTACAAATTCCCACACATTGGCACCAGGCAAGACCTTCCTCTGTAATTAATATATTAAGCATGTGGAACAGCTCCTCCCCAGTTGCTTGTGCAGGCAGCGATTGGCAAAACAGGAATTCTTCCAAGACTTCAGTCTCCATGGCATAACGGACATAGACAAGGAGCTGTGCAGCATGGGCAATGTCAGTGGACTCATCAATTTGTAATGCAAAGTATGGACTTTGCCGAACAGAGTCCAGTTTCTGTTTCTTGACATCAACAGACAACTCCTCAATGCGCCGGCCAACTGTGTCATTGGAGAGGGGGATGACATCTAGTTGTGCTGCTGCTTTGTCTTCCAGCATTATTGAACACATTTCTTTTGCAGCAGAAAGAGGTAATTGCTCACCAATGTTGTGCGGTTTTCCTGCTTTGGCAATCCGCAATGCCACACAATACGAGGCTTCCATAGCTTTGCTAGGCACAGTGCCATGCCTTTCCACCAGCTTCTTTTGGCCTCTCAGTTCTTGTAGCTTTCGATGAAAGAATTCCAGAGGTTTAGAAACTAGGCTGGGATGTTTTGTCTCCAAATGACGTCGAAGCTTGCAGGGTCGCAAGCTGTCTTGTGCCAGAACGTCAGCACATACCACACACTGTGGCCGAGGTGCTTCACTGGTCCCACTCCAGATGAATCCCATCTTCAAGTATTCATCATCATACCATCTGGCCTTGCGGTTTGCTTGAGGGCCTGCAGCGCCTTCATTGGCTTCAGCAACAGCTACTTCTCCATGCAAGCGTTTTCTTCCGGTCACCAGAAAGCGATCCATTATCTACGATACACCAATGTTGGAAATTGTCAAACAATGTAATCAAAATCATCCTGGACATGCACATACTTTCATGTCCAACAACAATCAGGCATTCCAAAAAGAGGAAAAAAATGATTACAGAAAACACAGCACCCCAAACAGCATGTCAACAGTCACAAGAATTACTGGACATGTAAGTTGCAGTCTGCAACATATCCCTACTAACATTTTTTGCTTAAAACAAAAGGCAACATCCATATTGGCCTGTTAATAATGGCTATAGCTATAGCAAATAATTATGCTTGTGTGCACAAGGGCAGTGGCATCGTAGTTCTGGCCCACATCATTTTAATGGCACCAGCAGAAGCAGTAATTTGAAAAGAAGATGAGCATCATAAACAGACCAACAAATAAAAACACTGCTCCCTACAATAGTTTCATTGTGCATCCATGAGACCAAAAACCCAGCAATGAGATTTTTAAAGAATGATTCAGAATCCATTTCTATCCAGAACCAGACATTCCCATTTGTCACTTTTGCATGCCAGGCCAACACTGCTTCACTCCCAGTTCCCAAGTTAGGCAGTCCTGTGTTTCACTCCTCCAGCTCAAGCCAGACCAGCACACCACACCACAGATTCCATTCACCTTCATTGACCTCAACATGGAAACTCTTGTTGGCTTGCATCCTGATCTTCACAGCAAAAGGGACCCACAGAGAGAGAGTGTACTGTAACTGTGCAGTCAGCTCAATGTCTCATTTTAAGTGCACATAAACACTTATGCAGTGACAAAAGGGTTGAGGTGCACCTCAGCCAATCCTAACACAAATTCATATGCAAAGGGCCTTGGGAAATGGGTGGCTTGGATCAAAGGGCATGCAGATGTGGATCAAGTGCTCATCTGTGCTCAGAAGTAGATGCAATTTAGAGTAGGGACCCAGCTAATGGGCAGTCTACCTCAATGTGGTAGCTGGGTGACTTCACAGCAGGTCCCTGAGGTGAATACCAAGAGACCCCCACTCCTCCATTGAGCCTATTTTGTTTATTGAGAAATGTTCAGAAAGACCTTTGAGTCAGAGACTCTTGAGGCAGATGCAGTGTAAAGTAGGAACCAGGCTGATGGGAGGTCTACCTCAACAAGGTAGCTGGGTGACTTCACAGCAGGGCCCTGATGTGAATACCAAGAGACCCCCACATCTTCATTGAGCCTATTTTGGGCTGATACATCCTATGTAAAGTTATCTGGGTGCAACCTTCACTCCACACCGTCCACCACACAGGCAAGACCCCCAAGCCAAGGAATTTTTTTGTGGGGGGAGAGGCATAGTAGAAACTCCTTCATACTTATGATTTTCTTATCTGTTAGTTCCAGCATTGTCAGACCTATCCTTTGGGAAAATATATGAGCCCTTTGCTTCAAAGCCTCCCACCCCACCCAAATATGCAGCCCCAACATTCCAATAACCCACAAACAATTTGAGCCCCACAGCACACACAAGTAAGGTAAATAATACTTTTGCAGCACAGGGTCTTGGACAGGTTGAGGGGATGCTCCCTCATCCACCCCCAAGACAGACCAGCAGCCCCCCCCCAAAAAAAATAGGGCACCATTTTTAGCACCACACAGAGCCATTATACGTATGGGTCAATGCAACACCAGCAGACCCTTCACTCAAAAAAGTCAGTACCACATGATCCCCACAGTACACACAGGTAAGGTAAATAATACTTTTGCAGTGAAGGGTCTTGGACAGGTTGAGGGGATGCTCCCTCATTCCCCCCAAGACAGACCAGCAACCCCCACCTCCAAAAAACATAGGGCACCATTTTTAGCACCACACAGAGCCATTATATGTATGGGCCAACACCACACCAGCAGACCCTTCACTCAAAAAAGTCAGTACCACATGATCCCCACAGCACACACAATTAAGGCACATAATGCTTTTGCAACGAAGGGTCTTGGATGGGTTGAGGGGACGCTTCTTAAGAAGTCCCTCATCCCCCCCAAGATAGACCAGCAGCCCCCCCCAAAAAAAATTGGGCACCACTTTTAGCACAACAGAGCCATTATACATATGGGCCACCGCTACACCAGCAGACCCTTCACTCACAAAACAAAATCACAATTGTTATGCAAGCCCCCTCAAGTGCCAAATATCCCCTCCATCACTCCAAAATCAATCACAGAAACAACTGCACATCTTCTGATCCATAAACCCCATAAAAGTATTTAATAGTCCCCACTGCCCCTACCTCCAAGATGCAGGTCCATCATTGCAGTCCCGTCCCATCACCGTCACATAAGTTCATTTTGTGGCATTTCAACCAGACCCCCTTCCTCAAATACAGATAAATGAGTAAGAATCACAGCTCTGTGATGATCCTTAATACAGTCTGTCCATAATGGGGGGGGGAATCAAAAAACATTCCTTTTGCCAGATTGACTTAGCAGTCCTTCCCTTATAACCCCAGCCTCTCAGCCTCTTCTGCAGAAACCCCACCCCATTTATCAGCAAAAAAATTCCATCCTTACCAGCCCCTTCAGCAAAAGATGATCGGTGGTCTGCACTCACACTCTCCACATGGTGACTTGGAAGTCCGAGATCGGAGGTAGTGCAGATGATCACTCGAGAGGTTGCTTCACGGGTCTGGCAGTAGCAGTATGCAGTGGGTCCGGGAGAATCTGTAAAATCGGTCGTTTCACGTGGCAGGTCCTGTCCAGCAAAAAATAAGTAAAACTCACATCAGGCATGCTGCTTTAGTACTGGAACTCCTCAGCAACATTGCATCAGTGGCAGCTGATTGGTGGAAGCAGCCCGGCGGTCATTGGCTGGGAAATTGTGGCACATGATTGGCTGCACTGTACCTCCCTTCTAATTGGCTGGTGTATGCATTCGTCCTCATTGGTGCAGTGCATAGCTTCTCCTGCTCCCTTATTGGTTGGCTTGCAAGCCTTTCTAGCCCTCATAGCTCTGCTGCTATGGACCTATTCTGTCTGAGCACTGCGATGAGGAACTTGGCGCCGGCTCTTCAAGGTGCAATTTGCACCTCGTCAGTTATCTTGCCTGCAGGAGGTAAGTGCCTGAACACAATGTATTTGCAGCCCTGGTTAAAGCAGCGGGGGAAGGGGAGAAGATGTGACTCACAGGATGGCTCAGGAGAATCTGCACTTTTCAGTACCGTGGCTCCGTTTATGTTTTGGCTGCATGTATTTCGCCCTAGCCTCCGCACCTCCCCCGAAAGCAGCTTGCGCCTCACCAGTTGAGAACCGCTGTCCTAGATCATTCTCCCCAGATGCAAAACTAACAGGCTGGGCCTAGATCACTTTAGTTTTAACTCTTTCAATAGACCAACAACTGTACCCAATGCATCCCTCGGACCCCTTTCCACTGCACTCTGGTTTCCTTCGCTGCTCTTCACAGCTGTCTCCCTCTGGGCCTTGTTGCAGCGTCCCCCTATGCCAAGTACTCAAATGAATGCCCCCATGATCCACACATTCCTCCTGTGCCCTGATCTGCAAAAAAATAAACCAATGTTATTATCATGGTTTCCTGATTTATCTTTTGTAGCAACCAGAACCCCTCCATCTACTCACCTCCTTAATTTCCTCTTCTGCCCCCCCACTTTTGTGGCCACCCCTGATGCCATGCCTATCTAGAATGAATATGTTTCTGTTTCCTCCCCTTAAAACTCCATTCCCTTTTCAACACCTCCATCACCTAATAGCAGGTGACCAGGGCACCATCCCTGTGCATGAACAACCTGCCTGCCATGGATGGCCTGATCATTTTCTTCTCCTCCAGTGCCTTCTCCATGCATCAGCCCTCCCTTCCCGGCTTCTCTTCAAAATCACCTTAGTACCATGATCTGCTTGGTCTGTCTGGATCACTATAACTAAATAACTGCACTATCATTCCCCCATTGTACCTCTCCCTAATGTAGACCCCAACCCCATCCTTCCTATTCTTGGTGACCACTTCACAGACTCTAAATGCACACCCCACCATAACTAGAAAAAGTGCCCTAAAAAACATGCCTCATAATGGGATGTGCATATCCTTTTTAAAGTCCCCAGCAGCCTGTCCAGTAGCTGTCCTTCCACTGGCCTCCTACTGTCTAGACACCTCCCTTGCAGCCTTTGTCAACCCTGGAATATGGGCCTTACTACCAGTGCCCTGTTGTGTTCCCCCCACCCATGCAAGTTACATATCAACCCAGTCCCCACTAAGTGTACCCCATAGTGGAGTGTACCATTCCCTCCTCCCACTTCTGCACCATAAATCTTATGACCTGCTCCACAGTTAGTGTCCCACTTACCTCCATTCCTGACTTCTGCTGAAACTCTTGGAGTGCTTTACATGCTCCTTCATATGCCCTCAGTGTACTTGCAGACCAAGAGCTTTGAAACAGCAATTGGGCTTTCTCCATCCAATCTCCCACAAGTGGGATGGGACCAGAAATCTCTGGGCAGTGGCCTTTGGTGGCAGTGACCTGAATCTGTCCAACTGAAGACAGGAAATGCTGTCGGCCACCTTATTTCTTATCCCCTTAATATGCCTCGCTTTGAAAGACAGATTCAACTGAAGCCCTTCCAGCTGCCTGACAACCCTGGTCACCATTTCCATGGAACCCCTTTGCCTATTTAGCACCTCCATCACTGATCTGTTGCCACACCAGAAAATGACTTTTTGATCCTGCAGCTACTTCCCCCAAATGGTCACTGCCACCCATATTAGAAACATTTCCAAAACTGTGATGTCCAATAGTAAACCCCTCTGTCCCCATTCCTCCTGCCATGCATCTGATATACAACCCCCCAAAAATTGCCCCCATCCCATATGCCCCTGCTGCATCTGTGTAGAACTTGAGGTCTGTATTTAAAAGCCAGTCCTCCTGCCAAAATGTGACCCTGCTGTACTGCCTAAAAACTGCTACCATACCTCCAAATCCTGCCATATGCCCTTTGAAATATCTACCCAATGATGTGGTATCCATGCTTTCCTTGTGGCCCTAGCTAGCCACTGGGTAAAAGTTCTCCCAGGCATGATTCTCTGGAAGGCAAAATTTGAGTGACCCAATAACTGATGCACTAATGATAGTGGGATCCACCTCCTACCTTTCACTCAGCTGATTAATCAATCAATCAATCAATCAATCAAATCTTTATTTATCCAGGTGAACATCGTTGAGCAAGGCTCATTTGCAAGATGGACCTGGTAAGGTCAAGGTTCAATTTACAGGAAATATAGCATTCAGAACATTTACAATTTTAAGAATACAAAAGTGAGAGTTATACAACAAATCCCAGTAATATAACAATCAGTATATACACCAATTTGTGAAGACAGAAATAAAACAATATATCAAATACAGAACACATAATTTGACATGTTAGAAAAAACAAGGATATAATACATATGTACATGATTCATGAGGTAGCCAGCTCGCTAAGATAGGCAATAGGGGACAAAAGAGGGTTTGTGGCTGACGGAGTGGCAGGATGGATACCTGCAGTAATGGTCAGAGGTAGGGAACAGGGTGGGGGGGAGGAATCATAAGAGTTGGTGCAATAAGAGGATCCAGAGTAGGTCTAGGCGGAAGAGGAGAGGGTTAGGCGAGAGAGTTAGGAGCTGGGAGTGTTAAGGAGATTAACGTATTAAGGGTATAGGGAAATGAAAAAGGCACTGGTTAGTGAACTATAGGGTAATTTCACAGTGGGTGCTGGTAAGCTTGTCCTGTCTATCTAAGAATGGAAGTTTAATCTAGTGTTGATGGAGGCAGTTACATTTTTCTTTGAAAATCCTATTGTATAGATATTTGAAGGCTGAAATAGGTAAAAGCTTCTTAACTTTCAGTGCCTTCTGCATTGTGTTCCATAAGTGGATAACACATAGCTAACTCATATCTACCATGGAGAGAGGGAATTTAGGCACCTTGAGGGTAATAAGGTTCAGACTTTAATGCATAACTATTTGATGTGGCTTGTGAAAACAGTCAGAGATATATTTTGGAAGCTGCTGCGATATTGCTCTGTAGGTCCATAGTAATGCATTTCTATCTCTTCTGGCTTGAAGCGACGTCCATCCCACTGCAGAGTAGAGCAGACAGTGGTGAGTGCTGTAGGGTAGGTCTGTGATGAACCTCAAGGCTCTGTAATATAGTGTATCTATTTTGTTCAGACATACAGTAGGGCAGCGACTGTATAAGAAGTCAACATAATCTAGTACTGAGAGGAAAGTGGCCTGGACCATCTTCTTTTTTGAATCACTTGTAAGGAAGTGTCTTATTCTGTAGTAAAGTCCAAGTCTTTGTCTGAGTTTTTTAACAGTTCTTCCAAATGCTCTAGGTAGTCTAACGTATTATCTAGCCATACCCCCAGGTATTTGAATTTTGTGACATAGTCTAGGTTTTCACCAAGGGCAGTGGATAATTTAGGAAGGTCGAAAGGGATAGTGTATCCTGGCTGCACCTGAGGGGAGAAAAACATTGCCTTGTTTTTTTTTGCATTCAATAGTAGTTTCTTTCCCAGCAGTTGATATTGCAGCAGGTCGAATTCTACTTGTAGTTCTTTGCAGGCTGTAATAGGTGAAGAGTGACTGACATACAGTACTGTATCATCAGCAAACAGGTGTACAGTGGCTTTGGAAAGATTTAAGTCGATGTTGTTGATATATATTGCAAATAGGATAGGGCCACGGATAGATCCTTGTGGTACTCCTCTTTGAAGTGGTCTGAGTGGGGATATATCTCCTTCGGCCTTTACCTGCTGACTTCTTCCTGAAAGATAATTATGAAACCATCTAATGGATTTGGTGTCAAGCCCAACTGACCTCAGTGATGAGAGGAGCAGGTCATGGTCAACCATATCAAAGGCCTTACTTAGATCTAGGAAAACAGCGCAAACACAATTTTTTTTGTCCAATTCAAGTTGCCAGTCAGTTGGTGACTTTTGCAAGAGCTGTGATGGTGATCCCTCAACTTGACCACCTTGTCTGCTGGTAAGTAAAATACCCCTTCTTCCATATCTACCCCAATCCCCAGAAACTCCAACTTCCAAGCTGGACCCTCTGTCTTTCCCTCTGTTAGTAGCACCCCCCAGCTCCACACACATGTTCTGGAACACCTTGAGCATTTCCAATGTCCCCTCCCCCCTCCCATCCTATCAGCAGGAAATCATTCAAATAATGTAACACTGTTTTAAACCCATATTGATCCCCAAACACCCATTGCAGCCAAGTGCTGAATGTTTCAAAAGTTTCACATGCCAATAAACACCCCATGGGCATTGTCTTGTCAAAGTAATACTTGCCCTTGAATTTGAAGCCCAATAGATCCCAATCTTCCACCCTCAGTGGGAGTAGCCAAAAGGTTGCCTCTATGTCTGTTCTGGCCAGCCATGCCCCATCTACTGCCCATATTATCTCCACCACCTGATTCAGAGTTGCATAAGAAATTGATCTTTGCTCTTCCACTATGGCATCACTGATGGACCCTCCTTCTGGGTAGGACAAGTGATGGATCAGTCAGAATTACCCAGACTGTTTTTTAGGCAAACAGGTATCTGTATCTGTCTCTGAAATCAAACAAAGGGGCAGAGGACACTGCAGAGCAGGACACTACAGCACAGGAGCTAGCACAACAAAACTCACCCAAAACAGGAACCAAAACAGAAAAAGCAAACAGGAAATCCAAAAAACTTCTGGTCATAGGAGACTCCATGATTCAGGGAGTTGATACCTATCTCCAGCCAGGGCTAATGGTCAGATGTCTCCCAGGTACATCAGCATGAAGAGACACTGAATGCATTGCTAAAATTGTTCAGGAAGCATGAGAAAACATTGATGTCCTGGTACACATAGGAACTAATGATCTTGCCAGCCTGTCAGTTGTGGGGACCAAAGAACACCTGACCAGGCTGGGTGACAAACTATTATCCATTTTGTCTGGCATCTCCTTCTCTGAGGTTCTGCCAGTCTGGAACAGGGGGCAGATGGACTGAAGGTCAGAGAAGGGGAGATAGGGGAGCTAAACATGTGGCTCAAGGGCTGGTGCCAGAAGAAAGGAAACAAATTTGTAGGGAACTGGCAACAGTTTTGGGGGTGAAAGTTATTTAAATTTGATGGACTGCATCTGACTGAGGAGGGAGTCAGTGCATTGGGGCAGAAGTGTGATGTCTTTGCAGAATATTTAAACTAGCAAATGGTGAGGGGGTGCAGCATCCCATACGTCGAATGAGAAGAACACTCCTCCCCCTCAGCTAGTGGTCAAACAGGAGTTCAGCATGTTTGCAGTTCATTTGCATCACCAGGTAAGGAAAAAGGTCCAGCTCCCCATACGATGCAGATGGGAAACAACAGACCTCACCCAACAACTAACACACTGAAATCTGGCCAAAGGAAAATCACGTACACAAATGCTCGCAGTCTAGGAAACAAGATCCCAGACTTGCAGGCAATAATGACAGAAGCTAAACTGGACATAATAGCAATTAACGAGATGTGGTTTACCAGTAACCATACTTGGGAGACTTCAGTACCTGGCTATGTACTGTTCAGAAGAGTCTGAGGTGCAAAAAGGGGGGTCGAGTGGCCGTGTATGTCAGTGAAAACATCAAAGCTAGAGAAATTCAGAATACACATAAGGAGCAAGAAGAACTGTGGGTCACCCTGGAAACAGGAAATGGGACACCCATAAGAACTGGGGTTGTCTACAGGCCCCCAGACCAGGGGAAGGACACAGACACATTACTGTTAGAATATATAAGGAACATAACAGCTAAAGGGGAGGTTCTGATAATGGTAGACTTCAACATGCCAGATACAGACAGGTCAATACCAGCGGGAACATCTGCCAAAACTAGACACATGGTGGATTACCTGCAGGGTGAAGGCCTCAAACAACTGGTACAACAACCCACAAGAGACAGGCCCATTCTAAATCTAGTACTGACTAACAGGGAAAGGATCACAGATCTCCAGGTAGAAGATCACCTGGGGGCCAGTGACCATCTCATGGTATGGTTCAATTTGACCACTACAACTATATCATCCCATTCCAAGACAAAAATATGGGACTTCAGAGGAGCTGACTTTGATAAGATGGCCAGCAGAGTTAAGCTAGCCCTGGCAAAAAGAAATACATGTGAGGGGGTACAGGGAAAGTAGGCATGCATTAAGGATGCAATACTTGAAGCAACATCCCATTGTGTTAGAGAGAAAAGGAAGTGCAAAAGAAGAAGGAAACCACTTTGGTTCTCAAAAACAGTAGAATAAAAGGGCAGAGCCAAAAGGCTGACCTTCAGGAAATATAAGAGAACACAGTGTAATGAAGATAGGGAGGCATACCAAGCTTCCCTAAGGGAAGCAGGGAAGGCAGTAAGGCAGGCAAAGTCCCAAACCAAGGAAACACTGGCACAGACAGTAAAAGAAGGTGACAAGACTTTCTATAGATACATTAGTGAAAGGAGAAAATCCAGAGGGGGTATTGCTAAGATCAAAGGAGATAAGGGGGCATGTGAGGAGGAAGACCATGTAAAAGCATCTATCCTAAATAGATAACTGAAGAGAAGGTAGGGCAGGGCCCACAGCTCAGCACCATGGGCACAGGGGGGAAGAGGTGAGCACTAGTCCCTTCACAAAAGAAAGGGTCCTACGCTTGATAAGCTCAGGGTAGACAAGGCAATGGGACCTGATGGCATACATCATAGGATACTAAAGGAGCTAAAGATGGAACAAGCAGAGCCATTATCAGAACTGTTTAGTGAGTCTCTGAGCATAGGAGAGATCCTAGAAGACTGGAGAAGGGCTCATGTGATCCTGCTCCACAAGAGTGGTAGCAGGAAGGAGGCAGAGAACTACAGACCAGTCAGTCTTACCTCAGTAGTGGGCAAGATTATGGAGGCACTCCTTAAGGAAAGGATAGTGCAACACCTGGAATCCATAGGAGCACAGGATCCAAGTCAGCATGGGTTTACAAAAAGAATGTCCTGTCAAACTAATCTCATAGATTTCTTTGACTGGATAACCAGAGTGGTGGACCAAGGGGGAGCAGTTGATGTTGCCTACCTTGACTTGGGCAAAGCTTTCAATACTGTTCCACATAGAAGATTGATTAATAAGCTAGGTAGGCTCGGGGTGGGTAAGAAGTTGGTCAACTGGGTGGCAAACTGGTTAATGGGCAGAAAACAGAGAAAGGAGGTAAATGGTATGCAGTCAGAAGAGATGCAAATCACAAGAGGGGTACCTAAGGGATCAGTCCTGGGGCCAGTCCTCTTCAATATCTTCATCAGTGACATTGCAGATGGACAGGAGGGTAAGGTTTGTCTGTTTGCAGATGACACCAAGATCTGCAACAGAGTAGATGATCCAGATGGGGTGGGCAGAATGAGAAGAGATACGGATAAACTAGCAAAATGGTCGGAAGAGTGGCAACTGGGGTTTAATGCAAAGAAGTGCAAGATCATGCACATAGGGAAGAGAAACCCTGAAGCCACCTATAGACTGGGAGGGGAGTTGCTGGCAGTCACAAGAGAAGAAAGAGACTTGGACATCATCATCACTGATGACCTGAAATCATCCAAGCAGACCACTAAAGTAGTAGGTAAGGCTAGGGGGATGTTAGGGTGTATTAGTAGGGGTATCACAAGTCAAAATAGGGAGGTAATAATCCCTCTTTACAAGACACTGATTAGGCCCCATCTGGAGTACTGCGTGTAGTACTGCAGGCTACACCTTCACAAGAACATTAACCAAATTGAGGCAGTCCAGAGAAGGGCAACCAAAATGGTGCAGGGACTGCATCAGAAAACATATGAGGACAGACTAACCGAGCTCAATATGTATACCATACCGCAAAGGAGGGAGAGAGGTGATATGATCAAAACATTCAAACACCTTAAGGGCATTAACAAGGTAAAAGAGTCTAACATGTTTCAATATAAGAAAAATAGTAGCACAAGAGGACGCTGCATGAGATTAGATGGAGGCCAATTAAGGGGTAATGTGAGGAAGTTCTTTTTCACAGAAAGAGTGGTGGATGCATGAAATAGCCTACCTCAGGAAGTGATGGATATGAATACAGTTCAGGGCTTCAAACAGGTGTTATCTGAGGTCCCTGCACCCTTGTTGGTACCCTCAGAGGTACACCATAGCCAGCTAGTGCTTAGGTATATGTTGTACTAACATACAGGGCTAAGGGCATCTACCATATAAGAGTAGATGTCAGGATATGTACGCATGTTATTGAATACACTCTGCTTGCTAATACACAAATATTCTTCTATGTATTTTCTGTGTATTTCTTACTTATAAGATGTTAGGACACCTGTGTCTTTGTAATAATTATGATATATAAGTCGGCATTGCCATCTTTCAGTGATTTGTACCTCCACACTGAGTTATGTAAGACTCTGTATAAGTACACTTTTGTTTCACAAACTGATGACTACTACAAAATTGTATAATGTTATCTTGGACCATGGAGCCTCCTCTAATTTAGCCAATAGGGCTCATCTCTGTAACTAGAAATGTTTCTATCTTACAGTAACCATAGTAATTATCATAGGTATATAATGTGAGACACTAAGTCTGGTACCTCGGAGATCCCAAGAGACACATAGAAACCTCAAGGTATAGGGAACACTTAGCACTGGCTCCTGGTTCGTATTGGTAAGAACTGCTTAGGGCAACTGTGATTTTATCCTTTTGGTAGTAATAAGCAAGTTTATTACTCTAATGAAACGTGTTTGTGATTACTTGCATTCCCAATATTGCTAAGAACCTGAGGGTGAGGTTTAGACCTCCTGGCAATTGGCAACCGCGTGCAGGCAATATTTGGTGTTTGTAAGCTTTCACTAGTTGCTATATCTTTTCCCTTCCCAACGGGGACAGTAGGTGTACATTTCTGTATCACCTCTCCTGTTTTCAAACCAATTTGTAGTCACTTACAAAGTCTGGCTGTTTTTTTTGGGTGTGGTCAATGCTGACTTGACCCACTCCACAGCAGCTTTGAATTGTAAGCCTATAAATTCCACAGTAGCCTGACTGTGTATAACATGCTCCTGCTGTGGATCGATACATAGCACGACACCTTTTTCACAGTTTGATTTTTCGTTCCCTCCCATACAATGGCCACCGTATCATATATCTGCGCAGAACTCAGACTCGATGTCTCTAACTTCCTTGCCTCCCATGGAGGATGGGCTGACTTCACGCAGGACACAAGTCAATCTGAAAACCCTATACTGGGGATTTCAAACCAGTACACAGAGACGAGACAATCAGCCAATAAGTGTCATGCGAAAGGGCTGCTGGTCAAGGCTCTCTACGCTGCTCTGGAAGCCTCTGAAGCGAGGTTTCAAACCCTTGATCTGCATATTTCATCTCTTAAGCAGGAGATGGGTTTGCAGGAAAAGGAATGTATTAGGCTGCAGCAGAATTTGGAGTGTGAACTTCAAACACTGTGAAATGAAAAGGATTCACTTTTGCATCATTCAGCACAGGCTGGAGAACAGGAACTTTGTATGTTGAAGCATGAGTGTGAAAGTTTGAGACAGGATTAGGGACAGGCATTGCATAAGAATGACTTGTTAAGTACAGTGAACACACAGTGGAGTGAGGAGATGGGAGATCTACAGGACAAGATAAACCAGGTACATAATGACTTAGAAGTGGCAACTAGGGACAATCACAAATTGAGCGCCGCTTATAGAGTGTTGCAAAAGCAAATGCAGGATGAGGTTGATATGGATCTTGCAACTGTGAGTCATGCTGAATGTAAAACCAAGATGGTGAAACTGCTCCATCAGCGGGAGGTTCTGGCTCATCATATTAAGGTGATGGGAGGCTTAGCCCCTGCCTTAATCATGTCATCCAAGGGGGAGGTATCAGATGACGACGTCTCTCAGTACAATGCCCAGTCACACCCCTACTATGGCCCAGAAACCCCACCCACCCATTCACAACACGGTGGGTTTCCACTCCACCCACACCAAGTCATATGTCGTCGATGTCATGACGCCCAACATGGGAGACGCCAACATGTCCAGTGACTTACCACCAGAGACTCTGGATGGCCTACCGAGCAGGAAAGCACCTTGCACAAGAAGCAGTAGATGTAGATTTTATTGAGTACAAGACCCTGTTCCTTAGGAACATGATTCATGCAGTAAGAGAAAAGGTAGAGACAACCACTTATCCAAACACAGACAGGTTTGCCGACATCCTTTGGAAAACTGAGAGAGTCTACCAACTCTACATCTGTGATCTGGGCTCCAATTCCAAGAAAGTAGCCACCGTGGAGCCTACTCAAGAGGCCTCGACGCACTACACAGTGGAAGGGCAGGCCCAACACAACAGTCCCTCCCCGCAGACAACCAACATCCCCAACAGGTCCAACAACAACAGCAACAACCACAACCACAAAAGCAACAGCAGCAATGGGGTGGGAACAGAAACTATCATAAGAATAAGAAGCACAAAAATAAAGGCAGACAACAACAACAAAGAACAGGCCCTTCATATAGGGAGATAGCTGAAGAAAATTGGAAATTCTGAGAGCTCCTGGGGCAAGTGTGCTTTGTGGCAGATGCTGTTCCTGCTCAGTCCCTTGCGGTTGTACAACCAGTGACCCAAACCCCGATTGATCATGGCGACACTGGAGGTACAGGCCCTCAGGCCCATACCGGCCTGAATCCAGAAGCTCCTCCCTATATAGCATCAGTGCAGTATGGTGAAGTGGTTCAAAGGAGCCAGGCCCAACCTCTCCATGCTCCCAGCAGTACAAATTGACAATTACAGGCCCCAGTCTGGATTGTAAATAAGCTGGTCTTGGATACAAACGGAAGGCCTTGCACTGAGGCCGAGGTTAGGGGCCGCCTACTTATAGTGTTACTGGATACAGGCACGGCTGTGTCTGTATTACATGATGACCACCCAGACACATCTCTTGGTCCACCAGACGGAGGACCAACATGTCAAGAGTAGATGGTGCTAGATTACCTGCATATCTGTCTCTACCCTTGCAGGTAGAGTTAGGTCTTGTAAAGGCCTCACACACCTTCCAACTGATGGTATTGCATGATCATCCTAGTATCACAGGAATTGCTTTTCTTGCACCACACGGCTATGTGGTGGACTTAACTAACATGCTATTGATACAAATTCAGGGTCAATACCACACTATTGTGATCCCTGATTCACATGTTGTGGTGACAATATCTGCTAACAAAAAGAGTATGATGTCAAAGATTTGTTCAAAGACAATGAGCTTTTCCTAAAGCTTCTCCCCATCTTGCAGTGGCATTTGGAAGCATTTGCAATCAACAAATATGACTGTGGCAGAAAGCACACTGTCATCGAAGTGCCAGGCCCAGCACATGAGAGGCAAAGGCAATATCCTTTTCCAACTGAGGCCTAGTCTTCTCTCAGAGAAACAATAAAATCACTTCTCAAGCAAGGGGTAATCAGAACATGCATTTCTACTGCTTGCTCCCCAGTGTGGCCCGTGAAAAACCAACAGATGCCTGGAGACTTACTATTGACTACAGGAAACTGAACCAGGTCTCCCCCCGTTGTACTCCAACTGTGGCATCTGCTCCTGATGTGCTATGACTTTTAACCCCTGACTTAAAATGGTTCAGTGCCCTAGATATCTCCAATGGTTTTTGGTCACTACCGTTGGCTCCCAATAGTCAATATAAGTTTGACTTCACCTTTGAAGGAAGACAGTAAAAGTGGACTTGCTTACCACAGGGATTCCATAACAGCCCGTCCCTGTTCCATCTGCATATGATGGACACCCTTGAGGGTTTCTCTGCTCCCCAATGTCTCTTGCAGTATGTGGATGACCGGTTGCTGGCAACCCACACAGGAACAATACTTGGATCTCTTGAATGAACTGCTAACTCTCATTCAGAGAGCAGGTCTAAAATGCAATCCAGCAAAAGCTCAGCTATGCTAGAAAGCAGTACTCTTTCTGGGTCTAAAAATAACTGACCAAGGCGGAAGCCCTACCTGGAAGAAGATACAAGGACTGCAAGACTTGATATTGTCTACCAGCGTGGCAACTCTTCGATGGTTTCTAGGTATGGTGAACTACTCTAGAGATTTTATCTATGATTTTGCTCAGAAAGCCACTCCACTGTATGAGCAATTAAAGAAGGACATTCCATGTACTTGGGGCCCTATACATACTCAGGCTGTGACATCACTGAAGCAGGCATTGGCCTCTGCCCCAGCTCGGGTTAACCCCAATCCATCACTACCATTCCATCTCGAATGTGTCACCTCTGACATTGCCATGTCAGCAATGCTGGCCCCCAAGGTTCATGACACCCTGAGACCTATCGCATATGCATCACAGCTCTTGACCCCAGTGGAACAAAAGTACAGCCTTTGTGAAAGGAACCTTTTGGCCACCTAATGGGGCGTCAAGCACTTTCTACATATCATTGGCTACTCTCACTGATTATTAACATCAACCACACACCAACTACCTTTCTGCTCTCAGACAGAGTGAAGGACGGGTCAGTCTCTAATACCAGGCTGACACACTGGTCACTTCTTCTCCAGGATAGAGATATACAGGTGCACCCAACAAAATTTCCATCTATGCTGGCTCATGGACTCCTTTTCCAAGGAGAACCCCATGACTGTACACTGCAGTCACCTGATCTTCCAGATCCAGACCCTTTTCTCCCTGCCAAGCCACAGATACTTGACAACATCTCTTTGTGTCATATTTTTACAGATGTTTCAGCTTTCTACTATCAGGGAGAACAAATTGCAGGGACATGCATCCTAGTTATTTACCCTTATGGTAACACTGTTAAGATCTCTAAGCATTGCAGTGTAGCATCATCACAGTATGCAGAGATGGCAGCGGTGACCTGTGCCCTCGAGTTCATCCAGCATGGGACCGAGGATACCATCATTTTTACAGAGTCTAGTTGAGTTTGTTGTTCTCTTACAGAATTCCTTCCTTTCTGGCAGAAAAACTCCTTCCTTTCTTCTGACGGCAGCCCAGTGAAGTACAAGGAACTGGTAATATAAATACATGCACTGGTACAAAAATTTGCACACAAACTCTATGTACACAAAGTTAAAGCTCATTCCCTCCATGACCCTTTCCATGTCTTCAATGATACAGCAGATACCCTTTCCAAGGAAGGGGCCCAGAGGGGGACACATGGATGATGGATCATCCAAAGGCCAATGTGGCCGTACATATTGCAGCACTCAGGGAAAAAACCTGAACCATTTTCCCTCTTGAACCTCTTCACAACCCAACAAGTTGATACTGAACTCAAAGAAGTGTTCAGATTCCTGGACAAGAGTACAGAAGAGAAACTTCCCACACATAACCCCTACCCAGAGACATGAAAGTACTGTAAGTTACACTTGTCACCAGATGACAAGCTCATCTGGTACCAGCCAGATGATTCCACCACCAAGTTGTGGGTGGTCCCCAGACACCTCAGGTCTGAATTATTGCACCAAGTGCATGATACACCCACTGGTGGGCACCAGGGAGTAGAAAACACCCTCCAGAGGCTTAAGACCACCACCTGGTGGCCTGGTGTCACCAAAGATGTCAAACAGTACATAGATAACTGCGTTGTTTGTGCACAAAACAACTCCATCTCCACCAAACTAAATGCCAAACTCTTACCACAATGACACTGACCCTTGGAATGCTGTACAGATTGATTTTATTGGTCTCTTGACCAATACCAGCAGAAATAACAAATATGCTCTTGTGGTAACTGACCTCTTCTCTAAGTGGTTTGAAGCTTTCCCCACTAAAACATGCACTGCTAAAACCACTCCCAAAATCCTGGTGAAACAAATTTTCTCCAGGTGGGGCCTACTTCTCAAGGTGGACTCTGACAAAGGAACCAGTTTTACAGGTGAGTTAATGAAAGAATCCCTTGAACTCCTTGGAGTTTAATGAAAGTTCCACATACCCTACCACTCCCAATTTTCAGGTCAAGTAGAGACAGCCAACAGATGGATTAAGCAAATGCTTTCCAAATTCTTTGAGGATAATCCCCAAACCTGGGATTCCCTACTGCCATTACTCCTTATGACAATTAGGGGTACACCCTCAGCCACTACCCTGCTCACACCCTTTGAGGTGATGACTGGAAGACAGATGAGATTACCTGAACACCTGTTGTTTGACCTGCACACTCCCACTGCTGACTGTGTGTCTGTAGATCTATATGTGGAAAAACTCAGAAAAGACTATACACACACACTTATATGCCACTAACTGCATGGGTAAGACACAGCAACAATCCAAAATACAGTTTGACAAGCATGCACAAGAAGTGGATTGGCAGGTTGGAGATCAGGTAGTGGTCCTCCGATTTGCACATCCCACACATTCCTTCTCCAATAAATGGGAAATCCCCTATCCCATTGTCTACAAGCTCAGTACGGCAGTCTGTCAAATTAGACTTCTGCAAAATAATAAACTGACTGACAAATGGTTACATGCAAACCAACTGAAACTATATAAAAGAGCTTAATTACTTTTTCTCACCCCATTGGGTGGAATAGTACTGACTTACTTATGTTTGAGTTTGCTTTTCAGATACACTGAAAAGATGGCTATCTTGTTCCATTATCTCCTCATCTCAGGAGTTATCCCCTGCATCCAAGGCACGGTACCGAACCTTCTACCACACATTGATCATCCAGCATCTCCTTCAGAGGGAGTATCTATCAAAATACTCGATAGTCTGGTTACTATCCAGGAAAGTTCTGATGCTTACTTCACTGCCTCGATTGTCACTCCTGATCAATCTACCCTACAAATTGAGTGGCAAACCACATCGCAAGGACAAATTCTCCCTGTGGCCAAACTCTCCAAAGGAACTTTCCAGGGTTGGCCTAATGCTAAATTATCTCCAAATGGTTCTCTGTCCTTACTGCAAACTGCTCTTAGGGATTCTGGTTTATACAATATTACTGCCTTAATTGATCCTTCATATTGTAATTCTTTGTCTAAGGATTCTGCTCGCAAATTTTGTGCTGTACACAACATGGCATCTGCTGCCATGTACCTCTCTGTGCTACCACCCACTGATAAACAGCTTTTGGAATGTCCAAAGCACACCCCTGGCCACTGCAGTGGTCTAACAGCTACTGCCCTCCCTGGTTCATTGATTAACATTTTACAATTTATGCATATACCTGTTATGTTTAATCTTACTTACTGGAATATGAAAGAATTTGGTATGTGTCACAATACTAATAAGTCAGCATTTTATAGTACGTTATTGCTTGACAGTTTAGCTGCATTTCAGATTCATACTCAAGACCCTACTGCTGGGGTCCATACTACTGAACATAGAGACAACTTCAGGAGAAAACGCAATCCTGATGAACAAAGTCATAAACCTAATACATGTGAAGTTGACAGTTCTGATGTCACTGGTGCAACAGGTACTGTCACAGGTCTCTTTGGTACTGCCAGTGGCGTCATGCCCATAGGGTCTGAGGGGGCATGTGCCCACCCAATATCATTGCTCAAAACTAGTATAAAATACCCATAAATGTATTTTATTTTCCAGAAAAATCACAAAGTCTAAAACAATATTGGCTTTTTTTAAGTCATAAGTGGTGGGGGTGGGGATCTGTTGACGCCGCCATGCATCAAAAAGTGGATTTTCAGGCACCATCTTACTCTGTGCGCTCAAGGAGGACAGACTGAGGAGAAGACCAGTATGAGAAAAACTAAGCAAAACTGCAACCAAGAAGGGTAAACGTTCACCTGTGGCGGGTCATGTTATTGAGTGAGATCGGCCGTGGGTGTGTATATGCCACCGCTACTTCCCAGGAGAGGAGTACTAGCAGTACCAGCAGCAATAGGAGGCAGGTGAGTCCAAATGTCTTCATTCGTCAGTCTGGGTTGGCTTGTAAAAGGGCTTATTTCTTGGAGGATGTTGTATATGACAGGGGGATGGGACAGAGTGGGTCAGATAACAAGCCTAATTCTTCCGAGCTGTGCCCAGTGTCCATCAACTACTGAGCACTGGCTCACAGACAAGGATTTCTGTGTTTGGAAGGCTGAGGAGTGGCATCCACCTGGAATGTGTTCTCTGTCCCCCAATTTTTTTTTTTGCAGGTACCTCTTCTCTAAATTGCCAATCCGCTCCCAGTCCCCTTCTGACTTTCAGGTTTTGTTTTTCCTTTTATCAGGTGATGGATGTGTGAGCAGAGTTTTGTTTCATTTCCTTTCTGAAGCATCATGGAAAGGAAAGGAAATGAAACTCTGTTCACACGTCCATCACCTGAGAAAAGGAAAAAAGTTGCATCAGACATGCTAGTGTCTCTCCTTTGAATGGTTAGCTTTTGTTCCTTTTCCCTGAAAACTGAGACAAATTGTAACTTAACCAGGTAAAAAGAAACCTGAATTTGATTTGGGGAATTCAGTTTTTAGCTTTGGAGTGTAGGCAGAAATGCTCATGGAACACAAAACTATGTCATTTTTTTGCAACTCTGCCATGCTGGATTTTGACTTTTCTTTCTTGGCATGTCTCCTTATGAAAGATAATAAATAATGAGCAACAGGGATCCAGGGTTCTCACTGACTGTAACAATTGCAACCCACGTAATTATCTTCAGAAGTTTTTGTAGGCATATGGGGCCAATACACAGTGGCTCTTGGGGGCCGATATACGGTGGCTGTCGGGGGTGATGGACTTTAGGGGCACACAGAGGCTCTCCATACTGCCATGCCATAAAGTACATCACAAGCCGTGCCACAAGGTTGTGTGGATGGTGTGTGTGTGTGTGTGTGTGTGTGTGTGTGTGTGTCTGGGGAAATGGTGAGAGTTGTTGCTATCAGTGGCCAGCAGGGATACTTGGGTGGGGACGGGGTGTTGGAGGAGCTGCCTCTGAATGCCACAGATACTTATGCATGAGGCAGGGTGTGTTGGGGTAGCACCATACACCTGGGATACTTAGACATGGTGTTGGGGTGTAACTGGACTGTGCAGTCCCACTGGGAAAGTGGCAGGTGCCACAGTGCTGGGACCCAGAGCAACAGGAGTAATGGATGCGCCCCTGAACAAAGCAGCATACTTAGTGGAAGTGACCAATGCAGACCATCCTCCAGCATCTGCAAAAAGACAGTGATCCATGCCATGAGCTGAGCAGTTGTGGGGTCTGGGGAGCAAGAGAATTAGAGGGAATACTAGTGATAAGAGTTCTCCTGGGTTCAGTGTAGGGGACACAGAGGGACATGACCATTGGACCACCCCAGACACAAACAGAGAGCTGTAAAAGTTTGATTTTCAGGAATGAAAAAATCCTGTACTCAGCTGGAGCAGCAGGAGTGAACTGTGCCACATTCACCACAGCTTGATCCACTGGGGATACCCTGTGGTGCTGAGAGGCAGGCAGAGGAGCTGACCTCCTGCCACCATGGACAAGCCAATCAAAGTGGGGCAGATGTTCATGCAGCAGCAGAAGTTCAGCAGGGTCTGGGTTGTCAGTCTGTGCTGTATTTTATTGTCATTCATCTGTTTCTGTTTGTAGGGTTTGCAAGAGGAGGTCGCTCATCTGGGAGTGGTGTTAGCACGAATACCACTCCTGTCAATTGTCAGTGTTGGAGGGTTATTAGTAAAGACATTAATTTGTTGTTATTAGGCTTGCTCGGGTTTGAGAGCCTGCAGGATGTGGTTGTGCTCTTGAATGGAGTGTAAACTGTGTGACTTGGAGTGGGTTATCCCCCCCAAGGGCAGTAGGAGTTTTACAAGTAACATTAATTAGTATGATCCTTTATTATGCTGTTCTGACAGTTTTACTTTTGTTAGCAATACTAAGTACACTGTATTGCAAACTGGCTTGCTCTGTTTGCAGTACTTCATTTGGAGGGCCTGTTGGTAAGGAGGTGGTACTGATGTTTATTTATTTATTTTTTATTTTAGTCTTTGGTAACTGGGCAAGGCCCACTAGGAACAAGTGCCTGTTTTCAGGGGTGACCTGGGAGCACTGGGCAGTTAATTGACTTGCTCAGAGTCACACAGTATGCAAGTGGAGGTTGTGAGAATCAAACTCAGGTCTGGTCTGCTGGATGTATCACGCTCATTCACACCTCGTTCCTCTAACCTCTAGGCTATACTGCCAGCCCAAATGTGACAGATTATTCTCGCCTACATTTATTTATGCCTTGCATTGCTCATCATGATCTCTGCCATGCCTGTTCGCAGTTTTTCTGGGATGTTTGCAGTTTCATAACAGAAATGTAACTTTTATTTAAACATACTTTGGCACTAAGCATAGGAAACCCACTATTTGTATATTGATTAAGAATGTGCTACACATTCAGGCAGTTTGCTTGCAATTTAAAGTCAAGTGCTGACAAGATAAGATGAGAGGTACAGTATGGTCCAGACTACTGAAGTGAAACAGCACTTGTGCAGATAAATAATTTATCTGACAGCTCACCATTGTATATTTCCTTTATACAATAAGGAATGCTTTCTGACACTGCAGGGACATTTGCTTTTGATGTTTTTAAATGATAGGTTGTGTGACTTTTTGTCAACTTTCCTCCTAGCACAGTGGTTGCTGTTAAATGAAACACCACTCATTTTGTAGATAGTTCTGTGTTGAACAGCTTGTGTGCTCAAAGTACCATGCTGTCATTTTTTTTTGTTTTAAAGTTATTTGCATTTGTTTCTTGCAAAAAGTGAACAAAATTGAATTTTCTACTATTTTTTGCTAATTATAAAAAAAAAACCTAAAAGATAACTATAAATGAAACACCACTCATTTTGTAAATATCTTTCTGCTGAACACCTTTCGTTCTCACAGTATTATGCTATCATTCTTCGTTTCAAAGTTATTTGCATTTGAATACGGGAATATGTGACATCACTACTATGCAGAGAAATGATAATGACATAAATAATGTGTGGATAAATGGTGGTTAAATCACTACTGCATAGATAAATTTGATTTTTTCAATGGCTGTGCAGATAAATGGATTTATTAAATGGGTTTTGTGTCCATGTAGGGTGTTAAATAATCCAAAAAAATTGATTAGTATTTTCACATGTGAAAGTGCTAATCGGCTGCAAAAAAGCATAGTATATGGCACAGACTGGTTAGCAAAATGAAAAATACTTTGTTTTTAATTTGTTTTGTATGTGTAAACTTAAATAAAAAAACATAAAAAATGTTTAGCAGTCTAGTGCTATACATTTCAGAAAATGGATAGCACCATCCTCTGATACTGAATAGCATTGTGCTGTGCTATACTAGCTATTTAATATCCTGCCATGCCTATTGCATGAATAAGGGATATGGGGGGCGACTGTGTGATAAAGCGGTTATCTTGTGAAGTTGCCATTGACCTCAAGTAACCTCACAAGTGGTGGAGCGTGATGTAATAACTGTGTGTATAAATGAAATTTGTACACAGTTAGTCAAAGAAATGGATTCATCATACTCTGTTTTTCGTCATCCCTATTGCATATATGCAAGTAATACATGGAAAAGATTACACAGTAAACAAAGTATCAGCAAGAACAGATGATCTATGTCATTATTTTTCATGCAAAACATTTATAGTAGATGATTGTAATAATTTGTCTATTCAAATGGTGAATTCTGGCTTTTAGTAGGTAATTAATTAGTTGGGAATGGACTGTAAATAGCTAGCTGATTCACTGTATGGTAAAAGCCACCAAAATGCACCATTTCAGTTCAGTTTTTACAAAATTGCATTGAAAATACAAGAGATCACTGTCACAGACTGAACAAAGGAAAAAAAAGTATCATTGTGACAACATTTAGCATGTTAAGGAAAAGCTTCCTGGCCTTCTAAAAGTCATCAAAATGCACCATTTGACCTCAGTTTTTCAAAATGTTCCCAGGGGAACATGCCTCCAGACCCCCCTAGAGAAATTTTGATTTTGTGCCCCTCTAAAATTTCTGGTTGCATAACGCCCCTGGGTACTGCCATGTCTATTTGGAATAAGGCAGACATTGCTGCTATCAAATCTCATTCTGCCAAATTTCAGACTGGTTTGGTGAATAATATACTACCCCCATTATTGCATGGTGTGGATGCCCTTAGTCAGAAAGAAAGATACACAGTATACAATATGCACAACATTGCTAAGGCATTTACAGACTCTAAAGAGAAGATTAACACACTTATTGCACAGAATAACAAAGAAGCAGATAAACGATACATTGCTAGAGAAATTCTCTGCTCTGCCTATGGCTCATACATTATCACTACCATCAACAATCTCTTCCATGATCTTGAATCTGGAAGAATCCCTGATATCATACATGACAGATGCATTTCCAAATGGTATTGTCCATGATGTAAGATCCCTGGCTGTATTGCTATGTGTATGCAACAATCTCTAACTATTCTCTCTCTACAGCTAGAAACCTGGGTTTCGTGACCAGACATCCTAATACTGGTCCTTGTTTTATTTCTAAGAAATGTTCTATAAAAGATACAATGTTTGTTTTTTTTACTGTCTCTTTACCATGCTTTGATCCCACTATAGCTTTGTTTGACAAGCTGCCACTGGTACACTCCATTGGGCACCATGATGAAGACATCTACAGAGAACGCCTGGATCTACCTTCTCTACTGGTTTTTCATCCTTTCCTGGACACCTGGGTCACTTTGCACACAGACTGCTGTATGAAGAAACAATATATTTACTTGTGTCAATGTGATGTATTTGATGTTATTCAACCTGTATGTGGTTATTCTCTAGATAGTGTTGATTGGACCTTTTCCATGGATAATGACATCAGTACAAATGGCACAGATTTCCCAGACTCAACATTGGCTCTAGATAAACTCTACAATCTTATTGTGAGGAGGTTCATCGCCTGTCAACCTGGATTTCCAAGATGACCTACACCTGCCCGGTACAGTTGCAAAAGTGGAGACTCCCCACTGTTAGATCTCAGTATAATTCCGATGGAGAGTATTGTGTGGTTAGTAATTTCAAAAGCTATACTTATGGATCTGAAACATGTGTTATTGATACCCCAAATTTTTGTTTTGTCCCACACCAGAAAACTGTTATTGGTCATACCATTATAACTCCTGTCCCCCTTATTGATGGAGACATCATTGATGGTAACCCCAATTATCTTCTCACACTTTCTGAATATTTACCATATTTTAATGCACACATAGATCCACTTACACTTACATTAAAATTGCTTTTAGACAGGAAAGATACCCACCTCATCCACATCAGCAATAATATGACCAAGGCCAATGAGGCTATCCTTTCATTAATTAATGATGGTGATATGAATGATGCATTAACTAACACCTGGTTAGAAATTTCTTTTAAAGGTTTTGTTATTATACAAGCATTTTTGATATTTTTCTTGATTATTATGCTATGCTGCCTATGGTGCACACTGCACCAACACCATGAGTAGCTCGAGTTCCTTTACAAAGCTCACAAGTCGGGTTTGTAAATGGCCACTGCTCCCTGACCTTTCCCTGGATTTGCCTGTGTTGCCCTTGGAGGCAACAAGGGGGGGGGATGTTACACAAGGTCCCTGCACCCTTATTGGTACCATCAGAGGTACACTGTAGACAGCTAGTGCATAGGTATATGTTGTACTTACATATAGGGCTAAGGGTATCTTCTGTATAAAAGTAGATGTCAGGATATGTACTCATGTTATTGTAATACACTCTGCTTGCTAATACACATATATTCTTCTATGTATTTTCTGTGTATTTCTTACTTATAAGATGTTAGGACACCTGTGTCCTTGTAATAATTGTGATATATTAGTCAGCATTGCCATCTTTTGGTGATTTGCACCACTACACTGAGTTATGTAAGACTTTAAGTACTCTTTTGTTTCACAAACTGATGACTACTACAAAATTGTATAATGTTATCTTGGACCATGTAGCCTCCTCTAATTTAGCCAATGGGGGTCATCTCTGTAACCAGAAATGTTTCTATCTTACAGTAACCATAGTAATTATCATAGGTATATAATGTGAGACACTAAATTTTGTACCCTGGAGATCCCAAGAGACACAAAGAAACCTTGAGGTATAGGGAACACTTAGCACTGGCTCCCAGTTCATATTGGTAAGAACTGCTTAGGGCAACTGTGATTTTATCCTTTAGGTAGCAATAAACAAGTTTATTACTCTAATGCAATGTGTCTGTGATTACTTGCATTCCCAATATTGACAAGAACCTGAGAGTGAGGTTTAGACCTTCTGACACAGGCATGGGATAGGCATAAGGGAGCAATACAGATGAGTATTAATAGATAGGCCATAGACAGAGCAAAGGCCAATGGCACATTTATAAGGCAGAAAAAAATGGGCAGACTGGATGGTTCTTGTGGTCCTTATCTGCCATCAACTTCTATGTTTCTATGTTTCTATGTAAACCTAGCAGTGACACCCTAAGACTGGTAAAAGGAGATTCTGTAAAAGAGCCCTCTACCCTGCCCACTGTGATCTCTTTCTGTATGTTCCTCTTAACAGCCTCCTCTATGCATTTTAATGACCCCATATTGTTGGCTTTCATCACTGTCAGCACCCCTTCATAGTGGAGGTCAAAGCCCTACACAAATCCCTCCCTCAAGACCTGCCAAGCATCCTTACCCAGTTATCCTGTGGACCACTCCATCAGTATCCCTAGCCTGATGGGAGTCCTTGCTAAACTATATCCCCTAATCTAAACCCCATCTCCCCAACCCCTTTAACATCCTTTAGAACCTGACCCAAATGCCCCTATCCTGTTGAAACCTGTCCCCTACCCCCTAGCCCCTGCCCCTTCTTGCCCCACCAAAGAGTCCCTGAAAGGCTGCCCTCTATATCTCTGGGTCCCCACTCAGTCACTCATTGCCCTGCACCATGACACTGGGTGCTGACCTACACACTTAGGACATATGTGGTGGAATTTAAAGTTTGCCCAACTGCATGTCACCTTGTTATATCCCCTGCATGATTTTTCTACCTGGTTCTCTGTACCTCCTTGAGCCCCATCAACACCACCCCTGGTGTGATCAAACTGGGTCTACAGCCATAATTCTGCATGTGTGGTGTCCCATCTAATGTCCCCATGTGTAGCCATCCTCTGCCAGAACATGTTATCATACTTCAGCCACCCATATCCTGCTTTCACTTTGTATGCATCCCAAATTGTTGGTGAATAATTCAGCAGGGATATGGCCAGCTCTGGTTGCTTCTGCAGTAAGATAGCACAAACATTCATAAAACCTGCCTGCCAAGTGTCTATATTCTTACTCTTGTAACTCATATCCTCTCTTGTTTTTCCCACTAATGTCAGCGCCATTGCCATCTCCGATTTTCCTACCATCTCCCTCTGTTCATATTTCTTAGCAGTCTCTTTGTCCACCAAAGTGAAGATATTCACATACTCCTCTTTCCATATCTTCTCCTTTGTGGACAGGGCCACATGATCACCCAGTGTCAACCCTGGGACCCTTCCCTCACTTCCTCTTTTTCACCCATCAGCCCACTTTTCTTGCCCATGCTCAGTCCAAGGTACCCCTCTTAATTCTTGCAGAACCCTTTCCATCGGCTCCCATCCTCCCCTCCCTTCAACAATATTTGCCAAGTATCCTTTCAAGCTGCCATCCACAGTCAAGTCCACCAATGACTCCTTACCCTTAGGTTGAATCAGCCTTTCAGACCCCTTCTTAGATTAGTGCTTTCCTCTGGTTCCCTTTCCATCATCCTTGTCTGGCACCTTCCACATCCCTGTTTTTTTTTCTACATCCTCCTTCATCCTCACCTCCTCTAGCAGCTCCTGCACCTTCCCCATCAGGCCCGCGACCTGCTCCATCAGCTTCTCATTGCCACTCTTTACTGTCTTCCTCTAGGGTTCATTCCTGTATCAAAATCTCCAAACATCAAAATATTTATTTGTTAGTATACATCCTGCTTGTGTTGTGCCCCTGGCACTCTGGGTTGTTTCCTGGCCATGCTACCCTGTCTCCAGCAATGGCTGGACCCTAAGGCTTATAAGAATTCCCCCCACAACTGCCTTTTCCCTCCATCTTTTGGTGTCTCACCTCCCCTGTAGTAGTTCAGTGGTGACCTTATTCCTGGAGCTGCCCTTTAAAAAAACCTCCCCATATAGGCATACCTTGTCGGCCAGAGAGTCACTTGCTATAACCAGCCCCCATTGCTGCTTCCTCTGTTATGTCAACTTTTTTCTTTTTTTAAAGTGTCTCACTATTGTTGTTTTTTTCTTTTACACTTTTGCCCTGTCACTGTGTAAACCATTCAACCCACACGCAGTCCTCCTTATGGTACTTGCTGTGTGGGAATACCCACTGCTGATGACAAAAAAACAGTAAAGCATCACTGGTACTTGGGAGCTCCACTCTGCCCAGGTGCCACTGCCATTTTGTGCCTCTCCTGGAATGTGGCTGCCATGTTGTGCTCCTGAGGCTATGTGGCATCCCCAAAATGGCTGCCCAACTTCCACCTGCCCCCTTACTTGCTCCTCTGTAGTCTGAACCTGACTATGTCCCACATTCCTTTTTTTATGATTCCAGCTCCAGGAATCCCCAGATGCCATTCCCCTTCCTTTGGTAGCCTTTCTCCACTCAAAAACCTTCACTACCATGGAGTCACTGCATCGCTGCCTACTTCCCCAAGATGGCAGTCCCCAGTGATGTCAGACGCTGACCTGTTATCTTCAAACTCATGGTCGCCACCTGTTACCCCCAAATCAGTTCAACAGTTCCCCCTACAAGGAAAATAAAATGTGGTGAGGTCTCAAAAAAACACTGCATATCTGATTGTTGGCCAGCACCAAAAAATAGCAAAAAGCACTGATGATAACTTGGAACTGCTTTTCCTCACGCTCTCATGAGCTGCCCACCACTAGACCCCCAACCCCACCCCTATCTTTCTTTCTTTTTTATTTTGCCCACTCAGCCACAGCTGCCTCTTGCTCTTGCTCTTGTGGGCTTCTTGCATCTTCTCACTGCTGTATTGCTTTTCAAAGTAGCGCATTTATTTTTCTGCCAGAACATATTGTTTGTTTAGTTCATTTTAAAAACAATCTGGTGTTCACAACTCTTGCACCATTACTGCCTCCAGTTTACACTTCTCTGCTGCAATTGCACTACCTCACAACCCTCCCCAAACTGACCTGAACCACCTAAAAAATGCCAGCTCTGTTGTCCCTCCTGACCTGATGAGCCCGATTCACCAGCACTGCCCAACCTGTGGATCTCCAGCTCCATCACTTTTACCAAATCACAGCCTTCTTCCCCGATCATGACCTAAGCCCCCAAAGACTCTCTGAGCCAGTCATGGCCAAGAGACTGGGCAGAACCCATGCACCGCAGGGATCTCTATACAGCTTCCACTCTAACCCACATTTTCAGTCTGCACCATTCTTTTCATTTCTCCTCTCCCTATTTTGTTCTACCCAAAATCACCACAAAACATGATTTCTGTTTTAAAAACCAAGCACCACCAGCAACCATTAGCAAGCATTTCTAACAACCAGATCCCTTTTTTTCTAAAACGCAGCTTCAGCAAATACCAGACCTCCTAAACAACCTGTCTATCTACGACACTGGAGGCCTAGCCCAAAACCACCTCTGCCTTACCTCAGTGAATGTGACTTCCATGAATTTTCAACTGCTATTTGATGTGCTAGCAAAATCAAAGTCTAGCAAAAGAAGGGCTTTTTCCATCAGGCAGCCCCTTATATTTCCCCCAAAAGCCCTCCTCTTAACCCACCTTCTGCCCACTCCCCTTCCCTTCCCCTCACCCTGCTGTGACTTGATCTATGACTCATCCTATCCCCACCCATGCTTCATCCCCCTAACCCTCTCCTCTCTGCTGCCTATACCCCTTGGCATTTTGTCAGGGAAACCCCTGACAAGCCAGGCTGCTTTTAAACAGGCAATCCCCTTTCCACAGTGACTAACAGTTAAAGGATATAACTGAGTCATAAGGTTGCTTTTCATGAATTACAGCTTTAATGCAAGCAGCTGCAAGGCTGAACAGCAATAATTTAAAGAATCTGAATTAACATAGAGCTAATGCATGGAAATCTATTTTTCCTAAAATAGAAACAAATGTATATATATAAAGCATATTTGTATTACAGTGGCACAGTACCACCACCATAGTTAGGGCTGAGTAGGCATTTCTATGTTAAACCCCAAGCTTTGCACTATAATAGCTTTACAACCATTCAATAGAGTTGAACGAAACTTTGCCAGACTTTTGTCAGCCCTACCTCTTACCCCATTCTCATATAATCTGTGCATCTCAGCTTATTTACTGATGAAATGTGGTGAGTGTTAGGGCTGACAACCCCAAGAAACACCCCAGGCCTGATTTGTGAAGACTCAGCAGAGGTGAAACCATAATGGTTTTTCCTTTTGCTCTCTTCAGGATGGTGGTGGGGTGACTACTTTTGTCAGTATAATGTGAACCCTAACTGGTGCACTAATAAAGTTTTTTGCAAATAATATAGACATTTTTCTGTATGAAAATGAAAAATTGTGATGTTTTATTTTTTAATTTATTTTTAGAAACAAATTCCTCTGAAGAAGACTACTTCATGAGTGATTTAAATAAATGTTAGCCTTTACACCCATCTTTGAAGATTTTGGCATTTTTTTCTTTTGATAAAAAAGGTGTTGAGCTTCCCCACATCATAAACTAGAAGACTGAGCTGCAAGGGGGCAGCATACCAAATGAAGTAAAGTTGAGGGCAGTTACCTTTGTCCCATTTGGACAGTGTCCAGTACTAGAGTTGCCAGAATGGGTGACCTGGTTTCCCATGAGGGCTGAATTGGTGGTAGGTCAGTTTGGTGAAGCACCACAGACATGAGTACTGTAGACTTCTGCTCCTGACACAGCTTTCAGGTTCTAGTTGAGGCACTTATGTCTTTCTCCCCTCTGTTTGTATGTGTATAAGTTTGGGTACAGGCTGTGTGGAATGTTGGGGGCCAAAATGAGAACCCTTGCTGCAATGTGTTTGCCTTGCTTCACATGTTGAACATTGAAACAGCTGAATGGTGAACAAAAGTGTGTGCCTAAATTAGTTAACTTCACAGTGTGAGTATAGTCTCATTTTCATAAAAGATTCAGCTTGACGCCACAGTGCACTGAAAAAACTCACTGACTTGCTTGGGATTGAGCTTATGCAGTAGGTAGCTTTGGCACTGTACTTCAGAGCTAAGGTAAATTAGCTAAGAAAATCTTCCAAAAAGCAAAAAATCTTCATCTTTCTTCAGCAGATGTCACAAACAAAAGCCTACAGCAACATTACTGCTGTAGGATGTATTTCTTACTTTAGCAAGTGGAAAAGCAAGAGAAAAAGCTTTCTGTCAGGGTCAGCAGTACATTAAAAAGCAGCAGGCTTCTGGGACCAGGGGCTTGCTTGGAGTGGAAACTGGGAGGGTGGGAGGAGGTTAGGAAGTGGGCGGTAGAACGATGAAGTGGTTGGAGTATAACCAGGCCCAACTGCCCAAACATGCCTTATTTATTTTTTTAAAGATGATCAAGGAGTCAGACTGGACTGCACCATTTTTGGCAGTGATTCCATATTTTGTTTTCAGAATAAGCAGGACATAGTTTAGAGACACCTGTGACCTGATTTGGGTGTTACTGTGCAGTGATCAGCAAGTGAGCATACACTAGCAGCTGGGCAGTACCCATTTGCCCACAAAAAACAGAAAAAAAGATTCTTGCTCTTTAAACTAGAAGACTAAGGAGGACTGCTGCATTTTGTAGGGACTGCATTTTTTAAATATTAATCTGTTTGCATCAGCAGGTTCCCATGAGGCCTGCAGCTAGGACAGTTTGCAGTAAGTGGGTGTCATCTGGCAGAAATCAACATTCTATTCATAACTGAATTTTTGTGAAAACAACCGATTGCACTATAAGACACAGCTGTCTTTAATAAACGACAACTGTGTTGTATAGTGCAACTTGTACTGTTTTTCTGACTCAAATGTCAGGGACAGGGCTACTGTCATTGTAGTCCTGCTATCCTGACAGTGCTTTGCCATATCATGCATCTGTACACTGGGGGCCCCAATCCCTGGTGACAGCTTGTTTGTTTTTTTATTTATCTGCACACTGGGTGCCTCAATCCCCTGTGGCAGTTTGTTTATTTATGTATTAGTTTATCTACACACTGGGGCCCCACTCCCTGGTGGCAATTTGTTTATTTATCTGCACACTGGGAGGGCTCAATCTCTGGTAGCAGTCTGTCTGTATGTCTGTCTGTCTATCTATCTATCTACCTGACACTGGGATTCCCACCCCAATGTTGAGTGCCCCCCGACATAGCCCCTTGCTTTATTAATTGTTGCTGACATCAGGGGACCAATCCTCATTTTGGCATTTGCAAGATGCCCCCCCTGCAGTGTGGGACACTGAGGAGCCCAACCACAGTGTCCTGAAATAATGAAACATTTGTTTGTGCCTGCAAAAAGAAAACTGTCCTGACATCTTTTTTGTTGTTGTTGTTAAACCTGAAAAAAAGAAAATGGTCCCTCATCATTGCCGGTGTCCCCCTCCCCCATCCTGACTCTCTCAGTGAGTAACCACCACCCCACACTCCCCCATATCCTATACTTACCTCCGGGGATCATATACTGTCATCTTCTGTGGCTCAAGACATGTCTGCACTCTTCAAAGTCAAACCATGAACTGAGGAATAAAGATAAGTGCTGTATAATGTATTTCAATTGTGTTTTGAACTTATGTTCATAACTTTGTTACATTTTTAACATTTTTTCACCAAATTTTCAACATGGTCTTTTTAGGACCCCACCTCATAAACATTGTGACTGATTTTATTAATCAGGCCTGGGAGGTGATTTTGCAGTCACTTCAGGAAATCAACTTTTGGGACTGAATAACAAAATTTCATCACCAGTTTTCATGAGGAGGGATCCCAAAAAGACCACATCGAAAATTTGGTGAAAACATTTCTAAAAATGGCTGAGTTATGAGCATTTGCTGAAATGTTTCTATGCACATGCATAACTTTGGTAATGTTCAATATTTTGACTTCAGATTTTCAACATAGACATTTTTTCACACCACCTCATAAACAGTACAGCTGTCATTTTTCACATCCTGTCTGAAATGTGTTTTCACACCTGTGGCATGGAACGGCATTTTGGCATGGATTTGAACATTTTCACCTATGGGGTTTATGAGCTGGGATCATAAGAAGACTATGTCAAAGGTTTGGGGTCAGTATAGTGCAGTGGTTTAAGGCTCTGAGTTGCAAAACTGGAGACCTGGGTTTGAATCCCACAGCCCCCACTTGCATACCGTGTGACCCTGAGCAAGTCATGTAACTTCCTTGTGCTCCCAGGTTGCACCTGTAAACAAGCTTTCAGCTTAGTATGTTTCTCCTGGTTAATAAATATATATATATATATAACAAAGAATGTTTTAAGTATATTGTTTGTAGGGATGTCCGTTGCACCATGGGGGAACACACTGTTGTACCGTACCAATAAGCAAGTTCAGGTGTAAATTCAGTGAGCTGGTTTAATGGGAAAAGGCTGATGGGGAAGGTGCTGAAGCATGCAGCACCAGCCCTGGCCTGGGTAGGGATGGAGCAGTGTTTTGGCACAAATGCCACACCCTGTCGTGGATCAAGGAACCTCACCCACAAGGTATCAACATGCATACCAGGGCCTGCTTGTCCCATTCACTGGGTCAGGACTGTCTCTAATTTTGTATTTATCTCATTTTGTGCTGATCCCCAAGGGACCTGTGCAAATGAGGATACAATTCCACTCTCAGAAAAAGAAGGGAAATTCTTTAAAAAAAAATACATTAATGCAGACATTAGAGTTGTAAAATGCAAAGCGCTCAAAAGACAGGAATTTAAAAACATTAGGGATTTGGGTCTTTGAGTATTATTGAATCAGTGGTGGGTTCTTTCTTGGGGTTGTCAACCCTAATGCCCACCCCTCTCCTGATAGGGCCCCGTGTGAAGAAAGATTTGACAGATTATGTTGATCATACAGTTTCACGATGAAGCACTAGGCTGGCGCTGTATCCTGTGCTTTGGACAGGATGCTACATCCTGATGGGGAGGTGCGCATTAGTGTTGACAACCCCAAGTAAGACTGCTTCACCAATACTCTGAAGACCCATATCCCTAATGTTTTTCATTTCTCATATTTGTGCACTTTGTGTTCTACAACACTAATATCTGCATTAACATAGTTTTTTAAAATTGCGTTAACGCAAGAGTTAGGTTTTTTTTACAGCAACAAAAATCAGAAAATTCAGCATTAGGGTTTTCAACCCTAACTCTGGCTCCCCCCCCCAAAAAAAAACATCTCCCCTCCCACTCACTGGCACAAAGATAGACACACACACACACACACACACACACACACAGAACACACAACTAGGAAAGACAACCAATCACAGACAGACACCATAACACAACAGAAATAACATACAACTTCTTAAACATACCACAACAGGCATCCATCATCATGTTTCACCAACTATATCAGTTGCTGTGCCATTCCACTTCCCTATATGTACACTGGTTTGTATATAACACCATATGACTGATAGTAATGCACATGTGTTGTTCACAATGTAGACCCATTTCATTTACTGCTGTGTTACCAACTAGTCAATTCCCCTCTACAACCATATGTGTGTGATACTACCAATGTTGCCATTTTTATGTTGGCGCACTTGCGCAGCCAACATAGTGGGACAGTGAAGCTTTAGAGGTGTGGTTGCTGTTGGGAAAATGCAGGGCACACACCAGTAGGTGCGTCGCTCTGACTTCAATCCAGCCTGCATGCCGCGCCACTTTCGATGGACATAATGGGGCGAGCACATCTAAGAAAAGGTCTGCTGCAATCTGAGCAAAGCTCTTCAGATGCAGAGATCCTTTTCTTGCCTTGCTCCCTGCCATTATGTAGATGACGGGACATGGCCGTAGAACTGCTGACTTCGGGGGAGGCCCAACTCTACTCACTGCCCTGCCCTGTGAATGCTGATGGAGGAGCCCACTCCCTGTCGGCATAAAGCACCCTCAATTGTTTAATGATGAGGGGTGTCCAATCCTCGGCTCTTATCCCACCCCTTTCCTGTGTGCTGATGGGGAGCCCACTCCCGTCATCTGAAATAACCCCCTCAATTGTTTAATGCCGAGGGGTGCCCAATCCCCTCAGCTCTGTGCCCCCTTCTTGTGTGCCAACGAGCCGTGCCCAATCCCCTGCCTGCATAAATTCGCCCCCATGTTGTTTGCTGATGAGGGTGCCCAATCCTCCGCCGGCTGCAGACACCCCCCAATAGGTGGCATGCTGGGAGCCCACCCAGCATGCCAAATCCCCTGGGAAAAAACTGTCCCACGATGTTTTCTTTTTTTTGGTTTTCAACCTGTAAAGGAAAATGGTCCCTCATAGTCTCTGTGCCCCTTCCCCACCCACCCACCCACTGTGCACCCTGCCTCCCCACACCCTCCTCACCCCATATTTACCTCCAGAGCTCT